>OY728130.1:516229057-517711886 GCA_963277665.1 Viscum album
AAAGGGTGATCTCATATTCTCAATAAAAGTAAACAAGGGAGATATCAATGATCGCATAAGCATAACATGAGTATAAGGGTATGAGAATGTGATATTGATATTTGAAAACCATACCCTGTATATCAAATATCATAATCATAAGTCATGGATTAAATCTTAGAAGTTCATAAGACATAAATCATAAATTAATCAAATAATATGAGTCATGAGAGCATAACATTTTCATAAGACATAGATTTGGGGCATACACATTAGCATAGAAAGACCTATGTCAAGTCTACCCACCAAGACATTCATAACATATTAGGATTGGGATAACCACCCAAGTACCTAATTCAAGATTGGGATAACCTCGAATGTTCCATATTTTTGGCTTGGGATAACCTCTCGTGTACCCTATTTTGGGCTTGGGATAACCTCCCATGTACCCTCTTTTAGGCTTTGGATAACCTCCTATATACACTCTTATTGGGATTTGGATAACCTCTCACATACCCTTTGAGTTCCAAGAACATTAATCATTAACCAATTTATTTTAGGGATATATAATTCTAGGATCACCCATAAAATAATTTAAATCAAACATATTTCCTTCATAATATCATAAAACAGTCATTATATCATAACCAATGAAAAGTAAATGGGTTTAATAAATATATTATCATAGCATAATTTGTGGAAAAGAAAGAGGTTTCATAAAAATCTTTTCATCATAGTCACAAACCATATAGAGAAATAATAGTGATGGTATCATAGGATTATATCCCCAATATAGTTTAATTATAATCAAGTGTTGTTATCATTGTTGAATAGAAATACCATTAAAATGTCACAAAAAACATTCTTAAGGAAAATACTCTTTCCAATTTGAAAGTCACTTTTAAAATCAAAATATTTCACAAATATTAAATAAAACATTTTATTTTAAAATAACCTTATTAAATATTAAATTAATTTATAATTCATTTATTATTCATGATGGCAGGAAATGTCATCCATGTCATACACATTAAAATAAGGATTCCTTTCACATTTTTGATAAAAAGTCAAAATATATCATTTGAAAAAAAAATATTACTTTTAAACCATTTTGTAAAAATGAAAAAAAGAGTAAAAAATAATTTAAATAATCATTGGAAAATAGTAAAAAAATTATTTAAAACATTTTTACAAAACATAGACATGGTAGAGAAAACATTTTTGATCGAAGAGAGAAATAAAGTTGTTTTTACTTAAAAAATATTATAAAATTTTGAGTATGTGAGGAGATTAAAATTAAATGAAAAATTTTAATTTATATAAATAATCATAATATAAGAAAATTTATAAGTTTCTTGATAGATAGATCATAGGATTTCATCATTGGAAACTTAATTATAAACAATCTCGATAAACAATGAGATTGTAATGTAAAACCCTGACCACTTTGGTACCTTTTAAATTGTAATACCCATGAATAAAATTTATATGGATATTTATATCCCATAATATTTGTAATAATAATCACAAAATACATTCATGGGTAGTATATACACTGCACAAAATAAACAAGTGGTGAATATGGAATATATCCCACATAAATAAAAGTGAGACAAAAATTCCTTTAACTCAAGTCTCAAATTATTTCATACAGATTCAAAACTCCTATATAATAAATATAGGTTTATTATAATTATATTAAACAAAAATAATTATTTATATAATACCATATATTATGTACTTATAACATTTTATCACCCTTTTATTAACAATTCTTTTCCTAAAATAACTGTTTCGGGTAATAACTGCTTTGTATTTCATGTATGTTTTTATTTGGTAGTTTTGGTACTTGTAATTTGATTATGGTTTCACAATATAAATAATTTTAATAATTATATAAATATCATATATATTCATTATATACATATTTAGTGCAATCCATAAAAGTTAGATGTATAAAAATGAATCACACCGTTCATGGAGACGGTATGTCGTACGTACGTATGAATGTTAGTTCTATTTTATCAACGAAAGTAAGGAAAGAAAGGTAAATATTTATTCACATTTATAGAATAATTTTTATATCATATATATTCATTAAATATATCCTTATTTCCAACCATGTAAAAATAAAATGAAAAATATATCACATCGTTTCACGGAGGCGGTAGAGCACACGTACGTATGAGTGACATTATTATTTTCCAATGGATTGGAAGGTAAAAAGGTATATTTTATATTATAATTAAAATAGTATAATTATTTCATAAATATAATATAAAAATATTAAATCCATAATTATCTCTATCCGTGAGAGGTGATGATGAAAAACAAATTACATCGGTTTGTGAGGTGGTAATCTTCCGTACACATGATCGATGGTTTTGCTTCCCATTTTATGGAAGTTGAGATAAATATAGGTTATTAAATTACCATAATAAATATAATTATATTTATGATTATTTTTATTTTCTTTAATCATATTTTAAGAATACTTTAAGGGTTGGAAGAATAAATAAATTAAAAATTCTCGGTTAAGAATGATACCTCCTCTTCAGACAACCTCTTTAGGTTATCACTAAAATCCTTATTAGGAGGGTTTTATAATAAATAAAATAAATCTAGGAAATTGGGAGGTAATTAAGGAAGATATTTGGGAACATATTTTCTGAAATAAAAAGGGTTTGGAAGTGTGAAGATAAGAGGAGAGGGGTGTCCTTTTATAAGTGGGGGAGAGGACACACTTGGAAGTTTTTAGAAGAATAAAATATGTCCACGTTTTACACACCTAAATGGATCCAAAATTGACCATTTCTGAACATTATATTATTTAAGGTATAAATATGACCGTAAAATATAAATCATACAAGTTTTTAGGTCATTTTAATACTTATCGTTTTAGTTTAACCCCTGTTAAACCAGTTTTAACCTTAATCGCGGTAATTAATTTTTACGATTCATTATGACCAACAATTAAGTTGAAATTAAAAAATAATATTTATTATTATGATTAAAAATATTAAAAATATTTTATAAAATTCAATTCACATAATTTTTAAAATTTATTTTAAAATTAAACCCATAGATACGATGAAAAAACAGTTTTCCAAAGAAAATATTTTCATAAGTATAAACTTTTTTATATAAAAATTTAAAATGAAATTGATTTAAATGAACTAAATAAGATTAATGATAATATTATTGAACTAATTTTGTTTTTAAAACATTTTAAAACAATATATATTTTTTTAAATTATTTAAATTAAATGGCAGTTTTCAATAAAAATCAATATTTCTCACTATTCATCAAAAAATTAATCTTTCCAAAAAATTCTCAAAAATTAACTCTAATATAATTTTGACATGTTGAATTCAAAATTTGATTTCATTTTTTCAAATAAATTATATAATAGTGTAAAAAACAATTTTATTATTTGATAAAAAAATAATAAAAAACCTTTTTTAGGAAAAATGTATTTTTGATGCATATAAAGACTTTGCTAAAAATTAAGTGCTTATTTATCAATATATTTTATCTATCAGAAAAATTTATAATTAATTTTAGAAAAATATTCTTATTAATACTATAAATTTTAATATCTAGGTTATAATGATCATGTTTAAATAATAATATTAATAGTATATTACATTTCATTAAAACTCAGTGTTGTGTATAACATGAGTTATCGAAAAAATTAAAATTATTTGAAATATATATATATATTTTAACATCTCAAGGTGTTACATTATACCCCCTTTAAAATTAATTTTTACCTCTAAATTCTATTACTCTGATACAAAAAACTAGGGATACTTTTGTCTCATCATATTCTCAGGTTCCTATATAACTTCCTCAAATTGGTTGTTTTTTTCAAAAAACTTTGACCAGGTGAGTGGTCATGTTTCATAGTACTTTATCTCTATAATCCAAAATCTCCATATATTTTACTCATTGGAAAGATAAAGATCTAGTGGTATGACCTTTTAGTTTGTTACATGTGAAGGATTAGGTATGTACTTCACCAGGATATATACATGGAACACATCGTGTACTTAAGAGAGGTTTTCTAGAAATGACAAGTAATAATCTACCATCCCTAATAGGTCAAGAATATTTAAAAGGATAATATAAAAAGGTAAAAAATTTCATTTCTTTCCAAATCTAATATCATTCTTCCATATAAAAATTCATAGGAAAACCTTCTCACCAGCTTCAAAATCTAGATCATGTCAATGATTATTAGCATAAATTTTCTAGAGAATAAGTTGCCTTGATATGTTTTTTAATGGTTCTAGATTTCTTCTCCATTTACTAAGATATCTAAATTCCCAATATCTTTATTTCTCCAACTTCATCCCATAAAATTGGAGTTATTCACTTATTCCCATAGAAGGATTCATATGGATCCATCTAAATGCTCGAGTGAAAGCTATTATTGTAAGAAAACCTGACTGTTGAAAGGTGTTGAACCCAACCACCTTTGAAATAAATATAAAAATATCTCAACATATCTTCTATAGTCATAATGGTTCCCTTATACTGACTATTTATCTAAGGATTATACATAGTGATGAAACTCAACTCTATGTTAAGAGCTTGCTGAATAATTCTCTAAAACTTCATGGTAAACCTCAGATCCTGATTAGATACAATAGAATGTGTTACTCCATGAAACCTTACCACTTCATTATTTTATATTCTATAAATATAATCAAGAAAGAAATTATATTTTATAGTAATGAATTATTCTGACTTTGTAAGGAGATCGACTATAAGCTATATAACATTATTCCCTGTAGATGTTTTGGGGAGTCCAATGATAAAATCCATGGTGATGTTTTCCCATTTCTATTATGGTATAGGTAATGGTTGTAACATATCCTTATAATTTTTCTCTCTGACTTAAATTTCTAATATACCAAGAACCTAGATACATACTCATTAATATCACTCTTCATGTTTTCGTACTAGAAACACACATTCAAATCTCTATACATCTTTTTACTTCTAGGATGAATGGAGAATGAAGAAATATGAGCTTCCTATAAAAACTCATTCTTAAAATATAGTATGGAAAGAACACATACATTATTCTTGAACCTTATCATTCCATCATAATCAGGGTCAAACTTAGGAACATTTTTGACCTACTTCTGCAACTCTACATCTTCCTTCTGTGCCTCTTTAATCTTTACTTGGATAGATGGTTGAACACTCATTTGAAAAAGATAATATTTATCCCCTTACTTAAATATTTCAAGATCCATTATTTTCAAATCCATAAATATTTTATCTTACGTGATCCTCATCATAGATAAGCTATCATGTTCTTTTCAACTCAAATCATTGGCCAACTTGTTTTCTTTCCCAGGGTGGTAATGTATTGGGAAATTATAATATTTAATCAGCTCCAGTCATCTTCTCTGATGAATATTCAACTATTTCTCTATTAAAATATACTTTAAACTTTTATTATCAATATATATATCACACCGTTCTCTATAAAGATAATCCCTCCATATATTTAATTCAAAAATCACTATATCTAAATCCAAATCACGAGTTGAGTAATTTTTATTATGAACCATCAATTGGCATGAGGCATAATATATAACCATGTAATTCTAAATGATAATTTATCTTAGTACCTTATTTAATACATCAATATAGATTAAAAAACCTTATCCACTATGGGGAAATGAAATCATATGTGCGTTGACTAACCTTCTCTTCAGTTCCTTGAAATTTTCTTCATATTCATTTGTCCAAAGGAACTTGGATCCCTTCAAATTTAAATTCATGAGTGTATTAGATATTAATGAACAATTCTCTAAAAACCATCAATAATATCCAAAAAAACTAAGAAAACTATGGATCTCATCCACAGTGGTTGTTTTGGTCCAATATTCAACAACTTCATCCTTTGATGGATCTATAGATATACCCTCTTTTGAGATTATATGACCCAAAAATGAAACTTTTTTTTAGCCAAAATTTAAACTTGGTGATTTTTTCATATAAATTATCTTTTCTCAGGGTCTTCATAACAATTATTATGTGATCTTAATTCACTTCCTTTCACTTTTAATATATAATAATATCATCTATAAATACTACTGAAATGGATCAAGGTAATCTCTAACGACTATATTCATTAGATACATGAAGATGGAGGGGGAATTAATAAGATTGAATGGAATCACTATATATTCATAGTGTCCATACCTTGTACATAATTCTATCTTGGGTATATAGTCTTTCTTAGACCTCAAATGATGATATCTATACTGAAGTTAAATCTTGTAAAAGTATTGATTTCAACAAAGTTGATCAAACAAGCCATAAATATAGGGTAGAAGATACTTTTTCTTGATTTTGATCTTCTCTAGTTCCTAATAATCAATGAAAATTCACATAGATCTATATTTCTTCTTAACAAAATGAATGGGTGTACCCTAAGGTGACAAACTTGTATGAATAAATCTCATGTCAAGATTCTCCTGGAGTTGCTTCTTCAGTTCCTACAACTCAATCAGGGCCATTCTATATAGAGTCTTTAAAATAGGTGTAGCAACAAGTTTGATTTATATTGAAAACTCACCTTCATGGTTCATTGTAAGACTAGTAAATTCTTCCAAAAAGGCATCAACAAACTCCCACACAATAGTAATATCTTTGATATTAATTTTCTCTCAAACCATCTAAGATAAAAACCCCTTTTGAATATGAATCAAGACCCATACAATGGATGTGGAATCCATCATAAGTTTATATTTATCATCTCATTAATAGATGATCATAGTTTGGTTCAGAATATCAAATGTGACTTCCCCTCCTTAATAATTTATGTGGGATTTATGTAAATAAATACAATACATTCTTAAGATAACATAAAATTCAACCAAAGGGAGAATAAAAATAGTTGTAGGAAGCACATTCCCACAAAATTAAAGTAGATAAGAATCATAGACTTGAGATGTAATAATCACAAAATTATGGATTTTCACTACTAGTTCAACATCTAATCATTGGGGTGGAATTTTGATACCCTTATAAAACACTTTAGATATAAATTAATGGGCACATATATAGTTAAATAAGACATTAGTAGTTCTAGAGTGGATGGTAAGTGTACCTTTCACCACATAGTTGTTGTACCCCTCATCAAAAATTGTGATCGCATGAGATTTCCATTTATCTCAATGATTAAGTGGTTTATAATATTGATCATTGTGACGTCTCAAACATGGTTTCCACTTAGAGGTGCCTCGAGCCTCAAGCGTGCCTTCCCATATGCTAGAGGCTTATGACTAGTAGTGAGGTCCTAGGGTGTGGCTATGGGGAGACTATGCCCTCTAGTCAAAGTAACACATCGGTAGAATAGATAGATAAATTGTGGAAGCATATCAATAATTCAAAATAAATAACAATCAAGAGTAAATATACAAGCACTGAATAATAACAAAAAGTAGTAACTGAATAATATAAAAAAAAGATGATGATGTCATGTATCTACACAATAGGGAGAACATGTATACATGGAAGCATACATTCAATAGACCACATGATGTACCAAAGAAAAAAAGGCCAAAATCTATTCAAGAATCCCAAGCTCCATCCCGATAATCTGCTACCAATCTCTCATATTAAGTCATGAAAGAATTCACACATATGTAAGTGGATGTTTTTTCTTATTTACACCTACAAGAATATTTTCTGCTTAGGTACCATCAGTGGCCTAGATAGGGTGTGATATAAACTCAACAGGCCACCACTAACGACATCTATAAATATATAGCCCATTTACATAAAATGACAGTGTGTAGATATAATAATAAAAGGAAATGATAATAATTGTAAATGGGTCAGCTCTAGTTCATGAAGGAAACCATGTTGATACTACCTGCATCGACCCATACTAGAATATATCTAAACAATTATAAGGGAATTCAATGCCCAGTATCACAGTATAGGGTCTCTATTCCTAGTATCACAGTATAGGGTCACTGGACTGGTATCACAAGAGTGGGGGCTACCATACCCAATATCATAAAAGTAGGGGACACCATGCCTGGTATCACAATATAGGAACACCATCCTCGGTATCACAAGAGTAAGGGACATCATGCCTAGTATCACAAGATTATGGAATATCATGCTCATTATCACAGTAAGGGTCGTCAAGACCGGTATCATGGAATAGGGGACACCAAGCCCAGTATCATAGTATGGGTCATCATGCCCAGAATATGGGACTTGATGCCCAGTATCCCAGTAAGGGTTATCATTCCCAGTATCATGAAATAGTGTATTATGTGCCCAGTATCATATAATAGGGTCTTCATGCCCGTATCATGTTTATAAAATGATACCATGAATGTATCACAGTATAGAGACACCATGACCACATATATAACAAGTATAAGAGCCATAATTATAATTTATCATAATTATAAAGGGTCTCCATAAGAAGCATTCAAGGTTTTAGAAAGATCCAAGAGTTAATTTATAACTGATTTACATTTAATGATAGTGAGGCATAACCATCACTCTATTTAAACAAGTAACATGGGCTCACCACTCACTTCAATCCATTTTAATTATAGTCATCACAAATTGAACTAATTACCAAACTATTTAAGAGATGTCTTGGGTCCTTTAATCATTTATAACATCAATGAAAAACCATTGGCACACCTCAAGGGGTTTAATTGGAATACGAGTTCCAAACCGAACATGAAAAGTGTAACAATGATTTATAATTATTAAATACATTTAATTAAACATTATTCATGTGTATTTTTAGAGAAATGCATGGAGAATCTGGTGTGAAACATCATGACACATAGTATAAGGAAATAATACTTGAGTGATAAATACTAGGCCGCCTACCTTGAGCTCATAGTACTCTCCTCATCCATTATATGCCCTTAGTTTGGACTAGATTGAGAGAAAATAGAAGAATAAAAGAACACCCTAAAAATAGGGAATAATATCATGAACCAAGATAGCATCATCAAGAAGAATAAAAATGATTAACTGATTTAAAGGTTCAAAGAAATTAGATGTATGAATCCAATGAGACCAAAGGATCTTTGATTGGACATAGAATGGAGGAATGGGATCAAACAATATGGAAGAGGGGAGTCTGGGAGCTCCAACATGATGAAGATATACCCCCTGATGATAGAATGAATAAAGGAGGAAAATATATTAAGTTATAGTTCATTAAGTTAATTTTGTTAAATTTACCCCAAAAAGTAGGGGTTTCACGGTTTGGCTACATGGTTGGACAAACAATGTGCCAACCGTGTGCCTCCTACTATCTAAGGAGGGAACTCGCATGGTTAAAATATGCATAGTTTGACTAATCATGCACAAACCATGTTCAAACATCTGATGCATTTTTATGGGATACTCACACAGGTGTGTAGCCCTGGGTGCATGGTTAGGGAAAACCATACACCCTATTTTCCCCTCTAGAAATCCATATATTGTTAGGAGAAACTGTGCAAACTGGTTGGCATGGTTTCTTCTAACCATGCAGTTAGTGTATTTTTCCCACCATCAAAGGTACCGAGCTTTGAATAGACCCTAGACACCCCTATAACCTCCTCAAACTCATTAAGAATCTATATTAGGTCCAAAAACAAAGAGTTAGACCGAAATTTAAAGGATCCATGCCTCATACAAAAACTAGGTTCTTGCAATCTTCCCTATTAAAGGAACACATCCTGAAGTTCACCTTCCAATGGCGGTGAAACATTGTCTAAGAGCAACTCCATCCACTAATCACATACATCTTCCTCCCTCTCTCAAGTCTCATCATATACCTGCTTGTGCTACCATAGCACCCATACTAAAGGGATAGACCAGCCATAGAAATCCTCTGTTCTCCAGTCAACGATGTGTATAGTATACTCCTCAAAAAAAGAATCATCATATAACTCCACCCCATTGGGATCATATGTATGAGATGGTTCAACATGATAAATGTGAAGCTGTTAAACATGGAAGATATCATGCATGGCATGGTACCTATGAGGTAAAAAACTAATAGGCTATTGGTATGACTCTCTCTGAAATCTCAAATAGAACAACATAATGAAGAGATAGCTTCACTTTCCTATGTATCCATCTATACCCAAGTCTAGTTGATACCCATAAGAAAACATGATCCCAAACATTGAACTACAGCAGTTGTAGATAGTGATCAACATAAGATTTTTTTCTAGACTGAGAAGTAGAAAATTTCTTCCTGATTAGTTAAACCTACTCTAAAGTCTCTTGTATGAGATGAGGACCCATTAGTACTTCCTCTCTTGCCTCTAACCAGCACAGGGGTGAATGGAATGTCCAACCGTATAGATTCTCATAAGGATCCATTTGTATCGTCGCCTGATAACTGTTATTGTATGAGAACTCGATAAGAGGGATATGATTATCTCAAGAACCTCCAATATCTTGGATTCATTCTCAATTCATGTCCTCCAACACTTGTATATTCTATTCTATCTAACCATTGGTCTGATGGTGAAAAGTTATGCTCAAAAGCACCTGTTTACCCATAGTTTTCTATAACCCCTTCTAAAACCACAATGTGAAATGAGTGTCACTATATGGAATGATAGTTCAAGGGACCTCATTCAGTTGTATAATTTCATGGGAATATAATCTTCACATATCATCTACTAATAAAGTATCTCAAATAAGAAGTGATTGGGATTCTTTTTTCAGTTGATCCATGACTACCCAAACTGTGTCCCTACCTCAAGGATATCAAGGTAAGCCAATGACCAAATCCATCATAACATACTCCCATTTCCATTTCAGTACCAATAATGGTTGTAATAAGCCAGTAGATTACTTATTTTATTCCTTCATCTTTTGATAGGTGGAACTCCAAGTGATAAAACCTATTATCTAACATTCCATCCCTTGACCCAAATACTATTGGTTCATATCATGATACATCTTGGAGTTACCCGAGTGAACTGCACACTATGAAGTATCTGACTTTCATATTAGTTATTTTCTCATATCAGTGGGTAACCAGATATTCCCATGTATATACAGTATGTATTCACCATCAATCATCCAATATGAAGGTAGGTCCTCACCAAAAATACTCTCCCATTGGACCAATCCTTTAGGATCTAAAAACTGCCTCATCTTCACTCTCTTAATAAGTGAACATTACACTGATAACGATGCTAGTTCAGAATGATCATGATAGTTTTGAACATATATATGCATATAAAAAAGTCCATAATCTACCACTCTCTACTGGCCTCCTGAAACAGATGTTTCTGAGTCCTCCTACTCAAAACATCAACAAAAATATTTTATTTCACTGATGTATAGATAAGATCAAATTCAAAGGACCGTAGATACTCAAACCATCTTCATTACCTAATATTTAAGTCATACTACATGAAAATATACCTTAGGATTTTTTGGTCTATAAATATCACAAAACACTCTTGCAGTAGGTAATGCCTCCAACAACATAGGGCATGAACAACAACTACTGACTTGAGATCATGCGTTGGGTAATTATTCTCATGAGGCCTAATATTTCATGACCTAGATGCAACAAATCTATCTTCCTATATCATAATTTCTCCTAGAACTATACCTAATGAATCACAATATACTATATAGATCTTACTCTGATCTAGAAAAATTAGGATTGGTGTTGAATTTAATCTCCCTTTCATCTCCTGAAAGGTTGTCTCACAGGATTCAGATCATAAAAACTTCACACCCTTCTTAGTCAAGCCCATAAGAGGTTCTGCTAAGCATGATAAGTCATGTATAAAACTCCTATAGTAACCAACTAGCCCTAATAAACTCTGTATTTCAAAGAATTTCTTAGGTTTCTCCCAGGTAACTACTGATCTCACCTTCTCTGAGTTAACTGAAACTTCTACCTCAAATATAATATAAGCCAAGATGTGTACCTTACTATTCTAGAACTGACATTTATTGAGCTTATCATACATCTGGTGCTCTCTTAGTGTATTCAAAATGATCTCAAGATGAGTGTAATGGTCTCTTCGAGTATAAGAATACACCAAGATGTCATCCATGAAAACCACAAAAAAGGAATCTATATAGAAATGGAAAACTCTATTCATCATAGCCATGAATATGGTAGGAACGTTCTTAAGACTGAATGGAATCATTAGATACTAATATAAACCATACCGACTATAGAAATATGTATATATAATTTCTGAAGGTATAACTTGAACCTGATTATAACCCAATCTCAGTTCAATCTTCTAGAATACCCTCGCTTCTCTATGCTAGTCAAAAAGTTCATCTATGTGAGTTAAGGGATGCTTTTTTCAATGTAATCTGGTTCAATCTTTGGTAATCCATGCAAATTATAAGGTTTCTATCTGTCTTATTTGAGAAAAGGATCAGTGAACCCTACGGATAAGTATTGGTCCATATAAAACATTTGGCCTCTAAATATTTCAACAGCCTCTTAATATTCTTCAAATCAATAGTATCCATCCTATAAGGAGGAATGGATATCGGTGTAACTCCATACACTAGATTGATAGTAAACTCCACCTCCCTCTCATGAGGTAGTTCTAAAAATTGTTCAGGGAAAACATCCTTGAATCGATTGACTATAGAATGAAAATCGGTCTGATGTAGTCCCTAGTAATTTATGTAAAGGCTAGAAATATGGGTGGTCACTCCACCTAGCCCAAGATGCTATGGTCTATCTCTACCCGCTTGGAATCCCACTCACCCTTGTGAATATAAGTACCACCCTTTGGTGATGTTAACAACACCCTCCGATGATAAAAATCCACATAGGAATGATTGAGAACCAACCAGTCCATACCAAGAATAACATCAAATATGGTAATCTCAAGGAAAAAGATATCCCATAAGAAATGACAGATTCCTACCTTAAGGGGGAAATTTTTTCATTGTCTTATACTCTCTAAATGTATACCCAAATGTGTATCCAGGTTTATAATTCCACTAGAGAACTAAACACCAAGCTTAAGGCTCTCCAAAACATGTGAAAATATGAAAGAATGTGATGTACCTATATAGAATAAGGGAAAATGATAATATAGGCTACTAGAATAGTACCTCAAACATTTTATCACCTAGAATTCTACTCCTCTGTTATAAGCTACACAAAATAAATCTGGCATGATCCCTGGCCCTATGCTACAACTTAACTACCTAGAGCAGGTTCACTCTTCTAACGTTGTATATATGAAGCCTGGATACCATGACCATAACCTTGTCCTCTACCTTTAAGGATAGTAATACTATAGTTACCTGTTTATAAATGTGATACTGATCCTTATCTTGAAGGTGGAACTATCATGAATCATCCCCCACTCGACACAGATGGGAAGGTCCTACAGAAATGTTGAATATTCCCCAATTTTCCAAAGCCTCGACAGTTGACAAGGTCTCTAGGAAACTGGGGCCTCTTATTCCTAGGCTTCCCACACTGATGAAATGCCACATAATTGTTTATGTTTATCATCTGGTTGATATTGATCATGCACACAATCTCAAAGAGTATTTTCTGACTACTAGTCGAACCAATGATTTGTCTTGGTTATGAACCACCTGGGCTCACACCATCAACTTCCCTATAGTTCTTCTTAGCGATAAGGGCCTAATTCACTATATCAAATATGTTAGTCAACTAGAAAACATTCACCTAAGAATGAATAGGATTCCTCAGGACATCCTCAAATAATCTAGCTTTCGTTGGCTCATCAGTAGTATATATGGTCATAAAGCACTGAAGCTCTATAAAATGAACTAAATAATCCATAAATATCATAGAACCAAACTATAGGTTCATAAATCCTTAGAACTATTAGACGTTAGGCTCTTAGGGAAGAAATAATTGAAGAATATAGACTGTAAATCCCTCTAAGTCACTTCCTGATACTAACCTTCCAAGTTTAGGATATCTCACTGGTATTTTGGGGATCATTGAAGCATATAAATAGAAAGTTTCAATCTCCTCTAAGTTGGTATATCTAGATGATCAAATTTAAAAATAACCATCTTGATTCATAAATTTGTAGCTTCTTGTCTACTATCCCCTGAAAATGTGGGAGGATGCTACTGTTGGAACACCATAGTAAACTCTCCCCTAGAAGGGGCAGAGCATGAAGCTCCCTGTATCGTCTTCATAAGCTATAGGAAATCTCCTCGAAACTAGGAATTATCACCTGTGTATGGACTAAGAAGATGTTCCATTGGTGGAACCACTGGAGGTATAACTGGAAGCTCGGTTCCCACCACCTCTAGAGCATGGTCATCTCCACCTTTCAAGTGAATGACCATAGGACATCATGGTGATATTTATCTATAGATTCCAAATACATGCCTCGGGTAAAGTTTAATAACGGCATAAGGCATAGATATAGAAATAGAACATGTGAAAATACTTTATATATAATAGCCACACCCCTATTCCAATTCAAAGAGTTAGGTCTGGGTGATAGGAACACTATATAGAACACTAGATATGTTACCTACTTCCCGCTACTAAGGTCAAGATCGGGTCAAGCTCTGTGTTTTACTGTTTTAATTTCATTTAATTCATAAATTTATTTCAATTTTCTTTAGATTGTTGAACCAAATGGTTCACCGCTTATAATCTATAAGGGACCACACACCTCATTAACCAAATTTTTTCATCCATTTAATCCATACCATAACACACTCCAGTCCATGCGACCAATGGTCCATGACTCAATGAGCCATCGTTGATTACTTAGGGTGTCTGTTGCAGCCTAAGTAGGAAAACATTTTTTAGGTTATGGAAGGCACTATAAGTACCAAATATGTATTTATCAAACTCCTACATAAATCTTTATCCAATAAAAATTTTATTTATAGCAATCAAAGCACTCATGTAAATCATAGGTAGAGAAAATGACATAATGATCCTATATGGCATGGCATATGCATGGTATGTGAATTTCCTACACGGTACCTAAAATGATGTCTGATCAATGCTTCATTACCCACATCTCATTAGGTCAAGGGTAAAATATAATCCTCAATCATAGAAATAATAAAATCATAATTTAAGTGCATCACCCAATAGTGGAACCAAATAAACTATAATTAGCATAATACAGAAAATAGAAATTTTCATCTGTGGAAATTTGGATTTTCTCAATAAATGGGTTAGATACTCCAAATAATAGCTCATTACCAAACACTAATTCCTTACTAATCACCTAACTATTATCTCAAAATAGTAAAGTAAGAAAATTAAGATCTCTGATACCACTTTGTGATGTTCCAGACTCAGGTTCCACTTAGAGGTGCCCTGAGCTCGATTGTCCACATGGCCTCAAGCGCACCAACCCATATGCCAGAGGTTGATAACTATAAGTGAGTGCCTAAGGTTTTTCTATGAGGATACTATTACCTATATTCATAGTAGCACAATAGTTTAATAGATAGATAAATAGTGGAAGCATATCAATAATGAAAAAGACAATGGGAGCAGGAGTAAATATCCAAGCACTGAATAATAACCAAAAGTAGTAATTGAATAATATAAAAAGTCTATCAAACCTATAATTTTACACATAAGAATAAATTATTTTAAGAATAATTAAACATTAAATTACAATCCAAGGATCTTAAAGTCTAGTGTCTTGGAATACTAGGTACATAAAACTAAAAACATGGGACTAAATAAAACATTTATTTATTTAATCTTCACATTGAGATCCTAACATACATTGTTCTCATAAATATTCATAGGATAACCTAGGGATAACATGAAAAAATTGATGATATAAAAATCTTAGTAATGGAATAAACATAAGAATAAATCTTAGCACATGGGTCAGAAGGAATGAAATAATGATATAAAAAGGCATGGAACATGATTGAACATATGAAATCATAACATATAAAACATGGGATCATATAAACATGTATTTATATTAATGTGGAAGCAACATAAAACATAACTTTTTCACAAGTTAAGGATCTTTTCACATGTAGGAACATAAGTCAAGGTTAACCCCCAAGACCATTGCACATAGTAGCACGAGTTAAGGCTAACCGCCAAGACTGTTGCACATAATGTCTCATGAGACTCAATATTACCTAATTCATTAAATCACTATCTAGGTGCACCCATCATAAAATTTTCATGAATATTATTTCCAAATATATAATCATACATAATAAATCATACATAAATATAAGGGTTACCCATGGTAAGAATTGGGTATCATAATCATGTCATAAAGCATAACAAATGGAAGTATCATAAAAATGTACATGAAGGAAAGGAATTATATAATTAATGTAAAATCATAGGGTATAATATGAATATATCACAAAAAGTGATGTCAACTTGAAGTAATAACAAGTGAAAATAGTACTTAATAAACTTTAGAATTAAACATTTTAGTGTGGTTAAAGGAAAATATCAAAGGTCTTTTAAAACGTAAAAGGGAATAATATTTTATATAAAAAAAGTGAACAAAGAAGGTTTTCATATTAAAAAGATTGGTTTTATAAAAAAAATATGAATTAAAAAAATATTATATAGTGTACTTGAAAATGGTTAAGAATTTGTAAAGTTCCCTTAAAACGAGTTTTCATATCAGGAAGAATTGAGGAGAGACCATTTAAAAACATGTATATCCCCAAAAGAGAATGATAAAATGGTATTAATGCATCTATTTTGTACATATAAACATAATTTAGAATATACAAATAAAAATATAAGATAAATTCATTTAGGTAAAAATAAAGATAAATCAACTCGTAGGAATAAAGGTGGTTCAGGTAGAATCCCTTACCATAAGTCTGAAGGTGTTCTTCACTTTGTTTTTAGTGTCATGAATAACCAAATTACATTCATTAATTAATATTTATAGAACCTATTATACATATAATTTATTTATTATAATCTTATTAAGTTCATTAATGACCTTTTTTATGGGTCAAGAGGTTCAATTTCATTGTTTGGGAGCGTTTGTTTCCTTGGTTTTCATGACTGGTTTACTTATATACACATAAGGATAAACATGTAAGATTAGAATGGTTGTAAAGAATTTAAGTTTTATGTTATTAGTTAAAATTCATAATATTACATGTTTATAAAATTAATTTGGTTATTTGGAGTGAATGTGAATCATTCTATAAAACTTTAATGATAACCATTTGAGTTAATTCGTGGTTTTTTTATCACAATGAACTCATTTTTCTTTATAACTTAATATCATGTGTACAAAAGATTATAGAACCTTATAAAATACATAATAAATATATTATATTTTGGTTAAACCATAAAAATTGTTTCATGACCATAATTGAATATGTTAAAAGAAATTGAAAACCTATCATCCTTGAATGGGATAAATTATCACATCTCGGATGGTGTTTTCATTTCTAGTATAAAAGGAGGGTAAATGAGAGATGATGATGAATTATTACATTATAATAACAATATTAAAGTACATTTAAGGTACTGTAGTTATCAAAACATTTGTATTAAATTAGATAAGGAAATAAAAATAAAGAAAGTAACTTGAAAGAAAATAAAAGAAATGAAAACAGGAATTGACCTCTTGAATGTATCTTCCTTGAGAGCCTCTTTAGGGGAGATTATTTGGTATTTTGAAGAGACCAAGGGCTTATGGATGATGGGAGGAACTTGGGAGGATATTTTAGTATAATTTAGACAAGCCACAAATCTTGATATAAGTGAAGAGAAGAGGGTGTGAGGGTGGTTTTTATAGTGGTGGAGAGGAGGGGTTTCCCATTATTTTAATCATTAGTTTAATATTTTTGCTTAAGACTATGAATAGTCTTTATTATTGTGACCAAAAATAGTAAATAGATAATTTTAGTTCGAAACAAGTGTTATTACCTCATAAGAACATCATCCATGACTCAATAATTCATGTATTTTTCTTATTTTGTAAATTATCATATTTCACTATTCATAAAAATTCAAGTGTTTTTGAAAAAATCCATAAAATTCACCCTAACCATTTTTCAATATTTAGAATTCAAAAATTAACTCCATTTTTCAAAAATAATTTTATAAATATAAGAAATTTAATTTTTAATTAAAATCATAATTTACTTGAAAAATATAAATTGTAAAATTAAAAATGTTTTTATAATAATTTGAAAAATTAATTAAGGTATCATAAAATTATATTATGATCATAAGAAATTAAAATAATAATTTATGGATTCATTTTATGAAAATAAATTTTATTTTGATTTATTAAATTAATCATAAAATTATAATTAAATATTGATGAATTAAAAATACCAACACTTTATTAATAATTTTTAAAATATCTATTTACTTTTACTATGATATGATTATACCATATTTTAACCTATAATATGGATAGATTTTATTTATAATTTCATTGGTAAAGTTACTATTACATTGTCTAGTTTACTATTCATAAGGGGCACATTACTATTCCAAAGGTCAAGTTACTATTTCATCAGTATATGTCTCTTAAATTCTAGAGATACCTTTTATTTCCCTTATTCTTCATTTATAAGGTTTTCATTGTGTTATTTAAGTAATATTATTTGATTATACTATAATACATAATTATAATAATGGAATTTCATTGATAAAATATTGGGTCATTACATTCTTCCCCCCTTGTGAAATTTTTCCCTTGAAATTTCGTTTTACAATATAAGTCGTAAATAGGTGTTTTTACTTTTCCTTCATTGATTCCTCAAATTCCCATGTTGTATCTTTGTACTTACAGTTCTATTATAGTACTTTGACTAGGTGAGTAGTCTTGTTGCATAGAACTTTTATCTCTATGATCCAAGATCTTCACTGGTTGTTTCTCATAAGAAAGACCATTCTCCAACTGTACCACCTCTGAAGAGAGTACATGTGAAGGATCTAGTATGTAATTCCTTAAGAGAGATATGTGGAATACATTGTGTACTTTGGACATGGTAGGTGGAAGTGATAGTCGATAGGCCACGACTCCAACATGATCCATAATCTCAAAGGGGCTGATGTACCTAGGACTTAGCTTTCCTTTCTTCCCAAAACGTATGACCTTATTCCATGGATATATGCAGAGGAATACCAATCTCTAACT
Organism: Viscum album; assembly: GCA_963277665.1. Classification (NCBI taxonomy): domain Eukaryota; kingdom Viridiplantae; phylum Streptophyta; class Magnoliopsida; order Santalales; family Viscaceae; genus Viscum; species Viscum album. The sequence goes on from OY728130.1 coordinate 516,248,180, forward strand.
TTGAACTCAAGTTCTCATTGACGATTGTCTGCATAACTATTTTTTCAACTTTGGGATGCCTTGATATTCTATTGAATGGTTTTCACCTTATCCATCATTTCTTCAACCATTTCAGGTCCTAGCAGCTTACACTCACCTACTTCATCCCAACACACTAGTGTTTTGCACCTTTTCCTATAAAGGGATTCATATGGTGCCATTTGTATGCTGGAGTGGAAACTATTATTTTAAGAGAATTTGACCAGTGGTAGATGTTGGTCTCATCCTCCTTTGAAGTCCATATAACACGCTCTGAACATATATTATAGTGTCATAATAGTTAACTTAAATTTTCTATCAATTTGAGGATGATAGGACGTACTAAAGTTCATCTTAGTGATTAGAGCATGTTGGAGACTCTTCCAGAACTTTTAGGTGAATCTCGAATCTTGATCGGATACAATTTATAGTGGTAATCCATACATTGTTACCACCTCTTTGATGTATATCCATGAAAATTGATCCAATGGGAAGTCCTAATGAATTGTGATAAAGTGAGTTGTCTTTATAAGATGATCCATAATAACCCATATAGCATTGTTTCCTCTAGATGTTTTTGTAAGTCCAGTGACAAAGTATATGGTAATGTTCTCCCACTTTCATGTCGATATGGATAGTGGTTGCATAATCCCCTTAGACTTTTGTCTTTTAGCCTTCACTTATTGACATACCATACACTTTGATGTATATTCAGCAATCTCCTTCTTCATATTGTCCCACCAAAATTTCTCTCAAAGATCTCAATACATATTTGTGCTCCTTGGGTGAATAAAGAAGTTTGAGCTATGTGTACCATTAAAAGGCTCCTTCTTTATCTGTTGATCAGATGGTATATATAATCATGAGCCAAATCTTACAACTCCTTCCTCATCAATCTTGAACTCAGAGGATTTCCCATTTTTAATAGCTTCTACCCTTTTCAGACTTTCCACGTATTTTCTTTGAGAATCCTTTATTTTATCCATGAAGGGTGGTTGAGAAACCATTTGAGAAAGTATTAATGATGTTCCTCCCTTAATTATTCTCATGTATATCTTCTACAAATATAATAATGTTTTATCCTTCTTAACTCTCATCATTGATAAATATGTAGGATCCTTTCTACTTAGAGCATCTGACACCTTATTTGCCTTACCAAGATTGTAGTGGATTGAGAAGTCATAATCCTTTATGGGCTCTAACCATATTCGTTGGTTCATATTAAGCTCATTCTATGTGAATATATATTTTAGACTCTTATGATCAGTATATATCTCACACTTCTCTCTATCAAAGATAATTCTGCTAGATTTTTAAAGTAAATATCACAACTTCCAACTCCATATCATGTATGGGATATTTTTTCTCATGGATTTTCAATTGCCTTGAGGAATAGGCTATCACTTTATCATTTTTCATTAGTATACATCCCAAGCCTTTCATTGAAGCATCATTGTACACCAAAATTATTTCTCCACCTGTTGCGATTGTGAGTATTAGCGTAGTGATAAGACTCTTTTTGAGCTCCTTAAATCTTTCCTCACATTCTTTAGTCTAGAAAAACTTCACCCCCTTCTGTGTCATCTTGATCATTGGGTTTGATAATCAGGAAAATTTTTTTACAAATCATGGGTAATACCCAGCTAGACTAAGGAATCTACAGATCTCTATTAGAGATATTGGCCTGGGCCACTCTTCAATTACCTTTTTCTTAAAAGGGTCTATAGATTTCCCTTTACTGGTGATAAAATGCCCCAATAATGATACTTCCTCTATCCAGAACTCAAATTTACAGTACGTTTCATGTAGTTTCTCCCTTTTAAAAGTCTTTAGTATTGTATTCAAATGCTTCTCATGTTCCTCCTTATTCTTAGATTATATCAGAATATCATCAATAAATAATACCACAAATTTGTCGAGGTAATATCTAAAGAATAAATTCATTAAATCCATTAAAGGGAATCACTATGAACTCATAGTGTTTATATCTCATTCGAAAGGAATTCTTGGGAATATCTTTCTTCCTCACCTTTAATTATTGATATCATGACCGAAGTTCCACCTTGGAGAAATAACTGGCCCCATGAAGCTGATCAAACAAGACATCTATCTAAGGTAGGGGATACTTTTTCTTTATCATGATTTTATTTAGTTCATGATAATAAATGTAGACGCACAATGAACCATCATTCTTCTTGAAAAATAGGACTTCCTCTCCCCATGGTGAAGCACTTGGGTATATAAAACCCTTGTCTAGATTATATTATAATTGCTTCTTCAATTATTCCAACTCTATGGTGTCCATTCTATAAGGTATCTTTGATATAGGTAGAGATCCAGGAATAGGTTCAATTTAGAACTCAACCTCTCCATCAGAAGGAACACCAGGAAATTCATTGGGAAATACATTTGTGCAGTCCCTTACAATGGGAATGTCTTTGAGCATGATTCTATCCTTTATCTCAGTAATTTGAGCTAGATATGATTTCTCATAAGGTAGTAATATCCACACTTGAGACAATGATTATAAAGGAAATTCATCTTCCTCCTTACACTTGTAAATAATTGTAGGATGCTTCGGGATGTGAAGAGTGATCTCCCTTTCCCAAAAGTTGATGTTGGATTTGTATAAAGATAGCCAATCCATGCCCAAGATAACATTAAACTCCACTAAAGGAAGTATGATGAGATTTTTTGGGAGGTTTAGTCCACAAACTTTAATTGGGGAGGATTTATATACTTTGGATGAAATAATTAGCCCATTTTCTATTGTCACGTATAACTCAATCTCCAAATTTTGAGGTGGGGTTTGAATAGTTTTACTAAACTTGCGAGATATAAATGAATGCATAGCACCAGAATCAAATAGTATGTTTGCTATTATTTAATGAATAAATAGTGTACCTATCACCACATAGTTGTCCAAATCCACCCTAGTAGTGGTGATAGAATAATCCCTTCCTTATTTCCTTGGAGGTTGTTGTTGATTTCCTCCAACAACCCTTATCTTAGGGAAATTGTTTGCATAGTGCCCATGTAACTTGTAGTTGAAACACTACACTAATTTATAAGTTTTGATATGAACCTTCATTTCCTTTACCGCATTAGTGGTATTCTTCATATCCCTTTAGTATTTTTTAGCCAGATGTCACATTCTTCCACATTTGAAGAAATTCTTAGTTCCCTTTAGATAGTTCCTAGGATGATTCTTCCCACACTTTTGACTCATGGGATGTTCGATCTTATTTCCATCATTCGATTTATTAGTCGAACCACACATATTAGACTCCATTTTCTGCTTTTTTTACTAGGCCCACGAGACCACTGAGAGTCTCTAATATTCATTTCAACCTTGAGGTCATAATGGACAATCACTTCATAACTGTCAAAGTCAAGAATCGCCAAAGTTTTCATAGAATCGTCATTATCCTTCTAAATAAGCTATCCACATTTCTTACGATGTTCATGAAAAAGCCTAAGGCATATCTTGCAAGCCTTGTGAATTTTTCTTCATACACCCTAATGAAATCATCTTCCTTCTACTTGAGTCTGAGGAACTCTCCTTCAATCTTAAGTAGGAGGGTTCCGGGAAAATATTTATTGAAAAACATTATCTTGAATTCCTCCCATTCCATGGAATCAATTTCCCATATTCTTGATCAATGTCCACCACTGATCAACTTCCCCATAAAAATGATAGACTACCAGCATGACTTTCTCTTTTTATGAGCACTTGAGGACCGAGAATATCTTTTCAATGGAGTTAATCAATTGTTCTGTGAGGAGGGGATCAGAAGATCCACTAAACATGGGAGTCCTTTTACTCATGAAGTATTCTATAATAACTTTCTCTTTCCTTGGAGGAGGAGGGAATTCCACATGATTCAAGTTATTATTCATAACTTGAGCCAGCTGAGCAAGTACTGTCATAAAATTTTGAGCACCCATTCCCATAATATCAAGAATATCATTAGGGTAATCATCATATTTCCAATCACATTTATTATTGGAACGTCTTATTATATTTCCCTCTATTAGATAAGAAAAATAAAGTACAATTATAGGGTTTTAATACTTATCTATTAAGCATAAAAAGGAAATTTTAAACATAAAAGGATAAACTTTTAAAGGAAAAGTATATCCTAACTTGTGATTCCCTAGGTTTAAATCTACCTTATCCATGATATGTTTCCGAACATATATTCTCATGGTTTTTTTTTCTTTAATAATGGTTTATACTAACCTTATGAATTTACCAAAGAATATCCCCTTGGAGTTTCAAACCAGGAGTGAAAAAAACCCCATTTTCGTGCACCAGTTCCCATTTGAGTCTAGATCAAAGTGGTATTTCGGGGTTTTACCCCTAGATGCATATGTTCTAGAGCCACCTCTACTTGTTCATATCCATATAGGGATTTATTTTCTTGATAAACCACTTACTCTATACTTACCAAAATTTAGGGATGTTTTCTTATAATTAGCCTCATCCCTAAGGTTCTTACTAAAGTGATATATTCCTAATCTCAAAAAATAACTAGACCATCCTATGATACCAAATATAGAAACTCTATCCTTTTACACGTAACATTATATGATTTTAATCATAATTAAAAATTAAATTACAAGCCAAGGATTGTAAAGTCTAGTATCTTGGAAGTCTGGGTACATAAAACTGAAAAATGGGACTAAATAAAACATTTCATAATTTAATCTTCACATTGAGCTCCTAACTTACATTATGATCATACATATTCATAGGATAACCTAGGGATAGTATGAATAAATGGGTGAGCTAAAAATCCCAATAAGGTAATAAACATAAGAATAAATCTAAGCACATGGGTTAGAAGGAATGAAATAATAATATAAAAAGGCATGGAATATGATTGAACATATAGAATCATAACATATAAAACATGGGATCATATAAAAATGGATTCATAGTAATGTGGAATGAACATAAAATATGACTTTAGAAGTATTCAAGGATCATTTCACATATAGGATCACAAGTCAAGGTTAACCCCCAAGATCGTTGCACATGGTAGCATGAGTCAAGGATAACTGCCAAGACTGTTGCACATAACATCCCATGAGACTCAAATTCACCCAATGAATTGGAGCACTATCTGGGAACACCCATCATAACATGTTCATGAATATTCTTGCCACATATATAATCATACATAATCAATCATACATAAACATAAGGGTTACCTGTGGTAAGAATTGGGTATCATAATCATGTCATAAAGCATAAAAATGGGAGTATCATAAAAATTTCCATGAAGGAAAGGAATTAGATCATGAATGGAAAATTACAGGGTATAATAGTCATATATAACAAATATTTATGTCAAATTGATGTAATAACATGTAAAAATAGTACTTGATAAACTTTAGAATTAAAATATTTTATTGTGGTTAAAGGAAAATATCAAAGGTCATTTAAAATATAAAAGGGAACAATATTTTATATAAAAAATAAGTGAAAAAAATAAGTTTTTCATAATAAAATGAGTGGTTTTATAAAAATAATTATTAATTAAAAAAATATTATATATTGTACTTGAAAATGAATAAGAATTTGGAAAGTTACCTTAAAACGAGTTTGCATATCAGGAAGAATTGAGGAGGGGACCATTTAAAAACATGTATATCCCCAAAATAGAATAATGAAAGGATACTGATACATGAATTTTTTACATATAAAAATCATTTATAAGATACAAATAAAAATATAAGAAAACTTAATTTGGGTAAAAAGAAAGATAAATCAACCTGAAGGAATAAAGGAGGTCCGAGTAGAATCCCTTACCTTAAGTTTGAATGTGTTATTTACTTGGTTTTTAGTGTCCTGAATAACAAAATTACATTAATTAATTAATATTTCTTGAACCTATTATACATGTAATTGATTTATTATAACCTTATTAATTTCATTAATGACCCTTTTGATGGGTTGAGAGGTTTAATTTCATTGTTTAGGAGCATTTGTGTCCTTGGTTTTCATGACTGGTTTACTTATATACATGTGAGGATAAACGTGTAAGATGAGAATGGTTGTAAAAAAATGAATTTGTATATTATTAGTGAACATACATAAGATTACATGGTTATAAAATTTATTTGTTTATTTTGAGTGAAGATGAATAATTATATAAAACTTTAATGATAACTGTTTGGGTTAATTGGTAGTTTTTTTATCACAACAAACTCATTTTGTTTTATAAATTAATATAATGTGTAAAAAATATTACAGAACCTTAAATAAGACAAAATACATATATTATAGTCTATTTCAACCATAAAAATGGCTTCATTACCATAATTTAATATGGTAAAAGAAATTGAAAACCCATCGTCCTTGAATGTGATAAATTATCACATCTCGGATGGTGTTTTCCTTTCTAGTATAAAGGGAAGGGAAATGAGAGATGATAATGAATTATTACATTATAATAACAAAATTATAGTATAGTTAAGTTAATGGAGTTATCAAAACATTTTGATGAAAGGGGGTTGGGAAAGAAAAAGAAAAAAATGAACTTGAAAGAAAATAAAAGAAATGAAAATAGGAATTTACAACTTGAATTTATCTTCCTTGAGAGCCTCTTTAGGGAAAGTATTTGGTCTTTTGAAGAGACCAAGGGCTTATGGATGAGGGTAGGATCTTGGGAAAGGATTTTAGTAGAATTTATACAAGTCACAAGGCTTAAGAGGAGTAAAGAGAAGGGGGTGAGGGTGGTTTATTATAGTGGAGGAGAGGAGGGGTTTCTCATTATTTTAATCATTAGTTTAATATTTTTGATCAAGACTATGAATAGTCTTGATTATTGTGACCAAAAATAGTAAATAGAGTAATTGAGTTAAATAAAAGGGTTATTAAATCATAATAACATCATCCATGACTCAATAATTCATGTATTTTTTTTATTTTGTAAATTATCATATTTTATTATTCCTTAAAAAATCAAGTATTTTAGAAAAATCCTAAAAGTTCACCCTAACCAATTTTAAAAATGTAGAATTAAAAATTGAACTCCATTTTTTAAAATTAATTTTCTAAATATGATAAATTTAATTTTTAATTAAAATCATAATTTACTTGAAAAATACAAATTTTAAAATTAAAAATGCTTTTATCACACTTTAAAAAATTAATTAAGGTCTCATAAAATTATATTATGATCATAAGAAATAAAAATACTAATTTATGAATTCATTTTATGAAAATAAATTTTATTTTAATTTATTAAATTAATCATAAAATTATAATTAAATATTTATGACTTAAAATTACCAACATTTTATTAATAATTTTTAAAATATTTATTTACTTATACTATGATATAATTATGAAATATTTTCACTTATTAGATGGTTAAATTTTATTTATAATATCATTGGTGAAGTTACTATTACATTGACCAGTTTACTATTCATAAGGGTCGCATTACTATTCTGAAGGTCAAGTTATTATTTCATCGATATATGTTCCTTAACTTCTAGTGATACCTTTTATTTCCCTCATTCCTCATTTGTAAGCTCTACATTATGTTCTATAAGTAATATTATGTGATTATACTATAAGAAATAATTATAATAATGGAATTCCATTGATAAAATATTAGGTCGTTACGCAAAGGATGATGATGTAATGTCTCTACACAATAGGGAGAACATGTATACATGGAAGGAGGTAGTCAATACACCACATGATGCAAAAAAGGAACAAAACAGACAAAATATATCCAAGCATCCTAAGATCCAGTCCGATCATCTACTACAAAGCTCCCATCTTAAGTCATTCAAGATGTTAGACATCCATAAGTGGATAATTTACCTTATCAACACCTATAACCATATAGTTTACCTAGGTACCATCGGTGGCCTGGATAGGGTATGAGATAAACTCAGTAGGCCAACACTAACAAAATCTATAAATATCCATTCCATGTACATAAAATGGAAGTGTGTATATATAATAATAAAATGCATTAATAATAATTTTAAATGGGTCATCTCTGGTTCCTGAAGGAAACCAAGCTGACACTACCTACTTCAGCCCTTGCTAGAATATCTCTAAACAAGTATCAGGGATCACAGTGCCTAGTATCACAGTATAAGGTCACCGTGCCGAGTATCATAGTATAGGGTTTCCATTCCCAGTATCACAAGAGTATGGGATTCCATGATCCGTATCACAAGAATAGGGGATGTTGTGCCTGGTATCACAGTATGGGGATTCCATGACCATTATCATAAGAGTAAGGGACACCATTACTGGTATCAAAATATTATAGAATTCCATGCCCAATATCACAGTAAGGGTCATCATTCCTAGTATCATGGAATAGGAGACGCCATGACCAGTTTCATAGTAAGGTTTATCAGGCCCAATATCATGTAATAGGGTGTGCAATTCCTAGTATCACAGTAAGTTTATTCATTCCTAGTATCATAGAATAGGGGAGTCTATGCCCAATATCACAAAATAGTGTCTCCATGCCCATATCACATTTATAAAGGGACGCCATGCTTGTATCATACTATAGAGATGGAATTACCATAATTATTAATAATACAGGTCGTCGTTACCATTTATAATATTTATCAAATTTCACTATGAACACATTCATAAGCTATAAAAAACAGTCAAGGATTTATAAATATCCAATAGTTAACTTATAACTCGTTTACATTTAATAATAGTGAGGGGTAACCATCACCCCATTTAAAAAATAAACATAGGTCTTAACACTCACTTCAATCCATTTTAATTATAGTAATCATAAATTAAAATCATCAACAAACCATATAAGAGATGTTTTGGGTCTTTTAATCATAACATCAAGGAAAAATCATTAGCACACCTCAAGGGGTGGAACTAGAAGATGGGGTCCTAACCCACCATGTATAGTATAATAACGATTGATTCTTATAAAATAAAATTAATTAAGCATGATTCATGTGTATTATTAGGGAAACACATGGATAACATAGCATGTTGCATCACAAAACATAGTATAACACAATAATACTTTAGGGAAAAATACTATACCACCTACCTTGATCTCATAGTATTATCCTCATCTAGTATCGGCCCTTCATTTGGATTGGATCAAGATAAAATGGAAGAACATATAAAGGACCTAAAAATAAGGCATAATAGGATGCACCAAGATAGAATCATCGAGAGGAATACAAATGAATAATTGAGATAAAGGATCGAAGAGCTTACTTAGAGGAATCAAACGAGACCAACAGAGCTTCAATCCAACATCAGATGAAGGAACGGTATCAAAAACTATGGAAGAGGGGATTTTTGGAGCTCCAATGTGAAGAAGAGAGACCACATTACACTGGAATGAATAAAGGATGAAAATAGGTTATGTTATAATTCATTAAGGTAATTTTGGTAAATTCACCACAAAAATTAGGGGTCACACTGTTTGGCCACATAATTGGGAAAACCATGCATCAACCATGCTCTTAATGCTATCTAAGGAGGACTCCACATGCTTTTAGGCACATGGTTTGAATAAATGTGAAAAAATTATGTGCACACCTCTGCTGCATTTTGCCGAGATACTCACATGAGCATGCGGCCATGGGTTCATGGTTAGGGAAAACCATGTTTCCTGCTTTTCCCTATGGAAATACCTTCATGGTTAGGACAAATCATGTAGACCGACTTGCATGATTTCTTTTAACCATGCATCCATTTCATTTTTTCCACCGTTCGGGTTTCTGAGCTCTCAAGAGGCCCCAGACCCCCCTATAACCTCTACGGACTCGTTAAGCATTCATATTAGGTCAAAAAAATATTTATACTGAAATATAAAGTATCCAAATTTCATAAAAAAAACTAGGTTCTTATAATCATAATTATTAACCATCATATTTTAGCACTGGTTAGCATAATTACCATACTTCTACAATTTGAAATACTAGAATGTGAGTGGTGAATTCTATGGATATTTCTCCCTATTTGTATCATTATCTAACTTATTCCCATCACTTCTTCATTTATCCACTTTATGACCTTTCTTTTCACATTTAAAACATTTACTAGTCCCCTTAAGAAAATTTCCTCCTTATTTCCTTCCACACTTCATGCATGAGGGAAATAACATCTTCTTCTCTCCATGGATTTTAGATCTTCCATTGAATTCTATCTTTATTTTCTTATCAAACCCATGAGATTGATGGGTAACTTCAATCTCTATTTCCACCTTGATAGTACATCGAATTATTTCTTCATTGCTAATAAAGTCCCTTATGGATAACACCCTTTGGAGACTTGGTTTTAAGAAAATGAAGAATAAATTAAACTTACTTTTAGGTTAGATGATATAATATCATAAGAATACCTCTCAAGTCTTGTAAAATTTTCCTAATAGGTACTAATAGATTCATCATCCTTCTGATTTTTCTCAACAAATTCCTTCTTCATTTTCATATAAATAATTTTATGAAAGTTATCATTGAAAAATAAGCTCCTAAACTCATCCCAATATATGAATTCAAATTATTCCTATTGTCTCGTATTCTTGATAAGATTCAACCATTAATTAACTTCAACTTCCAAACGATAGACAACCAAAATGACTTTTCAGGATCTAAACACTATAAAATGGAAAATATTTTTTCAATGGTACAAATCCATTACTAAAAAATGATTAGATCAGTGAACCCACTAAAAGTAGGTGGAAGTTTCCTCATGAAGGATACAAAAAAAACATTGTTCCATCCTTTAATTTGGAAGTTCATCATTATTCATAGCATGAGAAAGTTCTATGAGCATAGTAATGATATTTTTCATTCTATATCCCACAATATTTGGTTTATTGGGAAGAAAATCATTTCATTGTATATCGCATTCAACATTAACATGGTTACTTTAGGTTCCATCCATTGAATAAAACTAAAAAGTATAGTTTGAGAAAAAATAATCAAATTGGGAAACCATATAATCATGAAAAATTATTTATAGGATGTCTAAATCATGGCACTTTATTTTAAATATATTATTATTTAGGCTTAACCTAGGTCATTCATGGTTATAATCTATTCAAATCATTTATGATGGTTTATAAATAGTTTAGGAATTTCCAAAAGATATCCCCCAGGAGTTTCAAACCAAGAATATTCCAAATCTTGTTCTCATGCACCAGTTGATAATCGAGTCAAATCCCAATATAGACTTTTTGGAGATATTACCCTTAGTTACAACTATGCAAGAGCCACATCCACCTGTAGTATCTAGACAAGGATGTAATTTCTTGGAAAACACTCGCTCTATCCTTCACCAAAATTCTAGGACATTTTCTTTTACTTTAACTTATCCCTATGGTCCTCACTAAATTTTTCTTATCCTAGTTTCCAAAGGTTAACTAAACTGAGATCTGATGAAAACTATAGCAACCCATACATTTCATACATAGATATTACATCTCAATACATTAATATTCATTACATAACAACACTTCATTCCAGAATCATATAGTTCTGGTATCATTGGAAACAAGGACATGTAAACAACTGGTTCATAAGTGAACTAAATTATCTCCCTATAAGTTATTCATAACTAGAACCCTCCTAATAAATATCATACATAATACATTTATGTATAACCTAGCGAAATAAAACATAAGAAAGTGTGGGTTCAAATGCTAATTAAGGGTAAATCGGGGAGATATTAATGATTGAATAATCATAACTTGAGCATAAGGGTATGAGAACACGATATTAACATCTGAAAACCATACCCTGTATATCAAAGATCAAAATCCAGAGTCATGGAATAAATCTTAGTAGTTAATAAGATAATAATAAAAAAGGAATCAAATAATATGATCTATGAGAGCATAAAATTAGCATAATACATAGATTTTTGGCATATGCATAAGCATATAAAATCCTATTCCAAAGCTTCCCACCAATACCTTTATAACATGATAGGATTAAGCTAACCACCCATGTACCTACTTCCTCCTTGGGATAAACTCTTGTGTACCCTATTTTAGGATTGGGATAACCTCCAATGTACCCTCTTTTGGGATTGGGATAACCACCCATGTACCCTATTTTGGGATTGGAATATCCTCTCATGTACGCTTTGAGCTCATGTAACATTAATCATTTCCCAATTCATTGGAGGGATATATAATTCCAGGTCCACCCATCACATAATAAAAAATATGCATATGTGTTAAAAAATATCATAAAACATTAATAATATCATAACCAATGAAATGTAAATGGATTTAATAAATATTTCATTATAGAAAAAAATTTATAAAACAAATTGGTTTCATAACCATCTTTTCATCATAATCACAAACCATTCAGAGAAAGAATATGTATGGTATCATTGAATCATATCCCTAGTAGAGTGTAAGTATAATCAAGGATTTTTTTTCATTGATGAATAAAAATACCATTAAAAATATTCTTAAAGAAAATACCCATTCCACTTTAAAACATTTTTAGAAAACATGGACATCAAAGAGAAATGATTTTTGACTAAAGAGAGAAATAAATACGATTTTCCTTAAAAACATTCTTTTAAACTATTGAGAACATAAGGATAGTGAAATGAAAAAAAAACATTTAATATCAAGATTTAACAATATTAGAATAAATTAATTAGTATATTGATATATAGATCATAACGTTTCATCATGGGAAACTTAATCATAAGCAATCCCAATAAACAATGAGATTGTAACATAAAGCCCTTACCACTTTGGTAACTTTTGAATTGTAAGAACCAAGAAATAAATAACCTTATATGGATATGTATATCCAATAATATTAATAATAAGAATCACAAAATACATTAATGAATAGTATATACAGCACACAAAAGAAACAAGTGGTGAATTGGCATGTGTCACATGGAAATAAAAGTGAGATGAAAAATCCATTACTTCAAGTCTCGACTTCCTTAGTACATATTCAATCATCCTATATAATAAATATAGGTTTATTATACAAATATTAAATAATAAAACTAATTGATTAGTCACTAAAAGTGGCTAATATTAATTGTTAATATCTTTATATTCATTGTTCCAAAGTCCATAAACATTTTTTTTAGTGCATTACATAAATAGAACTTCATTTCTCATCAAAAATACAATTCATGTTTAAAATGAAAATTTGGGCTCAATCATTCATTTGTTTTTTGACAATATTATATTCATTTTATGAATTTGAAATTTTGGGATATGATTTATCACTTTGTTTGGAACATTTTATCTTTTAGGTCCGATGGATGAATTCCAAAGGAAGATGGAGAATTTTGCACCTGAAGGCAGAAACTTGCTGGAAAAAGCATAATGGGCCTAAGGCCCATCAAACAAATGTGGGGCCCAGAAACCAAACCCAATGAAGCTCAAATTTATACAGTAGAAAGATAAAAATATGAGGATAATTTTATTCAACTGTGTCCAGAGCTAATTCTGATTTTTTCATGATTATAAAGGGATATGAAGTTGAGATTTAAATGGTGGACCCGACATTAATGCACAGAAATCCGTCCCACCATTTCGACCATAACTTCTAAACTGCTAATACAATTTTCCTGAAATTTTTAGATCTTCTAGAAGACACATGGAAAAAGATATTTTCTATTTATCATACCTTCGGATTCGGCCGTATGAAGTGTCAAACGCACACGTCAAAATGGAGGATGAATCTGTCTGGTTTTTTGGTCAACTTTGTAACGTTAATTTCCTTTTGATTCTTCACCCTCCTTTTGACTCTCTTAATTGTTGGGGGGTGAATTTATTGTTGGGGTGGACATAAGGCTCCTAATATTCCTATATAAGGAGCTGGTGGTGAAGGGAATAATAATCTAACATTTTCCTTTGAATCCAAGTTTTTCTATCAATTGTAATTTCCCGCTTTCGTTTTGTAATGGCATCGTCAATTTCTCTAATGTAAGTTTTTCATTCAAATTTAGTATTTTAATAAAATTTATTCTTTTTCACTTTTTATTTTTCTTTTATTCACACGTTGATACCATTTAATCGTAGTGTGAATTTATTCACACCCGCACTTGTGAATTCATCACACAATGGTGGAGTGTTCATTTTGATTAATGTTTTTTTTTCTTTCTTCTTCAATCCCGCTTCTTTAAGTCAATTACCCACTTCATTGATAGAATAGCATAAATGGAGGGATAACCTTTTATGGGTTGATCCTAGGGAGTTGCATGGGCTGGATTGGATGTTATTTGATGTTCTTAAATTCTTAAATTTGTTCTTTATTTTAAGAGTTCCTTTCTTTGATTTATCTTCTTCTTTGTCTTCACCGACTTTAACGATGACACATTTTGAGTGCTAGTACAATCCAATTCCTTGGAGTGCTCATTTAATTGATCCTCTAATTTAATTAGTGATTAGCCTTGAAATTGTGTATGGATTAAATCGGAGAATGATATTGAGGGATTATTTCATTTAATGGATACCTCTTGAACCGATGAACAGAAAATCAAATTAAAAAAAAATACATCCAATAAATCCCAAGAGAAAAACTAGGATCGACTCACCTTAATTAGTTGTTTTAATTCAAGTAATTTTATTTGTTTTGTTTTTTAAATTAAATCAATATTTCATTAAATCAATTCAATCCAAAGTTGGCCACTGCATAGCCAATCCCGTATCCAATCTTAGTGTCTCAAGGTTTCTTCTTCGGTCCCTGTGGATTCGACCCCTACACGTACTACATCGACCGCTTTTACCAGTAGGGTAAATTTGGGCGCAACCAAATTTTGGCGCCGTTTTCGGGGACCCAAGTAAGTTTTCTTAGACACCCACCTTCTATTCTCACCTAACTTGTCTTTTCTCACCTATATTTCTCTTTTCTTTTCCCTTTTCTGTTTTCGTGTGTCCAAAAAAATCCAAATCCAAATTTCATTCAACTTCAATGGAGTATCATCAAAAATTTCCTTTTATAAACTCGGGTTGTAATCAAATAGAAAATCAACAATGGGAATCCCCTCAGATAGAAAATTACTTTGATCAACACTTGAATGATTACCCCACACCCGATAACATGAATAATCAATGGGATGCTGAATGTTTAAAAGATCAATTTCCATACCTATCAAGAATGATTGAAAAGATAAATAATGAGGAATTACATGATGTACAAACATATATCAACCCTAATCCTGAAAAAAATTCTTGAACAATTGTGTGAACAAATGGATAAAATGAATTCAGAAGTTTCATATTTCATATTAGAATTACAAAGCTTTAAGACTTTTGAGGAACCCGTTCCCACTCAAGATGTTCTTTACTCATCATTGATAGATGAATCTTTTATCACAAAAACCTCACATGAATTGAAAAAAGAACTAACCTTTGGATATGGGATAACTGAACAAGATCAAGGAAATGTTGAAGGGTATTTAAATCAGGAGGAAATTAATTTTTTGGATTCACAAGGGGAAAATTTGTCTTCATGGATTGAGTATTCAGAATATTGCTCCAATAACATTTTTTTAGAATCACCGATCATTGAACCATTGGGAGATATAACGAATAGTGATCCCATACACACTTCTGATATTCAATTGGACAATTTTCAGGATGAATCTTATTTTCAAAAGGAACAAATTCTTTCAAAATGTTTTGTAGAAGAAACAAATTTGGATTCAAATTTCCATTCATCTTTGGGAAAATTCAATGAAACTAAACTCAATATTATAATCCTTCCTTCCACACTCAAGAATCCCTATATTTATGAAAACCTAGACCATTCAATTATCATCCATTTTCATCAAGAATCTCACAAAGTAGGAATAAACCTTGAAATCTTAGGAAATACTCCAAATGAAACTCAATCAACCATTACTGAAATTCATTGGACTTTCACACTCATTGTTAAGCATGGTATTTATTCACATGAAAAAAATTATAAAAAAAGGCTTAATCTAAATCTTGTTGAGTTGGATAAAAATGGGGTCCTAAAAATGTTGAAAGTTGGAATTGGATAAGTTGCAGGGTTTAAGTCGAGCTAACGACGTTAAACAAAAGCGCTGCATGGGAGGCAACCCATGGTTTTCATGTTTCCAATCATTTTGAATCATTTTATTTTTCATATAATAAATTACCATAAGTTGTTGACATGTTCTTCTTTTATGAGTAAGGATGGGTATGAAAGGGGAGCGCCATATTCATCCGTGTCACGTGGCATGATCTCTGAGTAATACCTTACCCAGAAATCTAAAAAGAAGACAATGTATCATCAGTTTATTTTGTTTTGTTTTATTTTTATGTTTTTATAGGTTTAAAAAAAATAAAAGGACATGTCATAAGCCATAAGGAAAATCCATTCACCACCATCCAAGCCACTGAGACTCAAATCCAGGATTTAAGGGAGACTATGGCATGCACTATCATCATCAACCACCAGGTGACTTCATTCCATGATTTTCATTTTAAATTTCTTCTTTGAACTCCACTACTACCCCCTTCTAACTTTTCTTTTCTTTAAACACTAGGGACAGTGTTATTATAAGTTGGGGGGGGGATAAAAAATGATTTTTTTTTCAATAAGAACATGCATGAAAAGAAAAAATTCCATTAACCTTGAACATGATAACACACATTGCAAACTCTGAAATTGGATATCAAATAATTCTATATGCCTTGATTCTGATTTTAATGCACGTTTAACTTCATGAGCATAGTTTTTGGAAAGTGTGGTTGTCCGATGTGATTTTTCAAAGTTTACATTTTCATCCTCTTAATAAAAATTCCACAATGCACGTCTTCTAGATTGTGGGTGTAAATTTGAGTTCTTGGGTCCCTTTCATTATAGCATAGGGTTCTGGGGTCACTTTTAGTTTAATTTGAGTATCCAAAAACAAAAAACAAAAAAAACAAAAAACAAAAAAATAATTGAAAAAAAATAATGACCACATAGAGCAATGTTTTGTCCAAATGTGTGGCGTCCGGAACTTGGGGATCATGACTCCATAGTTGTCTTGCCCAGAGTTAGGCTTTATATCTCTATTGTAGAGCATGAAATTGACAAAATGTGTGGCATCCGGCACTTGGGGATCATGACTCCATAGTTTTCTTGCCCAGAGTTAGTATTTTCATATCTATTGTGGTTAAAAAATCAAAAAAATTAAAAAAAATGGATACTCATCTTAAGTTTTAATGTGATTCCCACCTAGCGCTTCCATTTTTTCCCCTTGAACAATAAAATGGGCCCCATGTCTTTTATGATGCACAACACTTTATCATGCTTAATTGGAATTGGATGAAATGTGGCGATAAATCTGAACAAAGGAATGGGCTTGGGCTTGGGATATGATTATGGACCTAGCTTGTTTTTAATGATTTTGATGGGTTTTCATAATTTTTTTTGGTATTAGATATTTGGGTGAGCAATGTGTATTAAAATGTTTTTGGAAAAGGGGATTTGAATTTCATATTTGTAATTTATTTTGCTCGGGACTAGCAAAACTCAAGTTGGGGAGTGTGATTAGTCACTGAAAGTGGATAATATTAATTGTTAATATCTTTATATTAATTTTTCCAAAGTCCATAAACATTGTTTTTAGTGCATTACATAGATAGAACTTCATTTCTCATCAAAAATACAATTCATGTTTAAAATGCAAATTTGGGCTCAATCATTCATTTATTTGTTGACAATATTATATTCATTTTCTGAATTTGAAATTTTGGGATATGATTGATAACTTTTTTTGGAACATTTTATCTTTTAGGTCCTATGGATGAATCCCAAAGGAAGATGGAGAATTTTGCTCCTGAAGGCAGAAACTTGCTGGAAAAAGCATAATGGGCCTAAGGCCCATCAAACAAATGTGGGGCCAAAAAACCAAGCCCAATGAAGCTCAAATTTATACAGTAGAAAGATAAAAATATAAGTATCATTTTATTCAACTGTTTCCAGAGCTAATTCTGATGTTTTCATGATTATAAAGGGATATGAAGTTGAGATTTAAATGGTGGACCCAACATTAATGCACAGAAATTTGTCCCACTATTTCAACCATAACTTCCAAACGACTAAGCCAATTTTCCTGAAATTTTGAGAGCTTATATAAGGCACATGGAAGAAGATATGTTCTATTTATGAAACCTTCGTATTCGGCCGTATGAAGTGTCAAACGCACATGTCAAAATGGAGGATGAATCTGGCTGGTTTTGTGGTCAACTTTGTAACGTTAATTTCCTTTTGATTCTTCACCCTCCTTTTGACTATATTAATTGTTGGGGGGTGAATTTATTGTTGGGGGTGGACATAAGGCTCCTAATATGCCTATATAAGGATCTGGTGGTGAAGGGAATAAGAATCTAACATTTTCCTTTGAATCCAAGTTTTTCTATCAATTGTAATTTCCCGCTTTCATTTTGTAATGGCATCATCAATTTCTCTAATGTAAGTTTTTCATTCACATTTAGTATTTTAATAAAATTTATTCTTTTTCACTTTTTATTTTTCTTTTACTCACACGTTGATACCGTTGAATCTTAGTGTGAATTTATTCACACCCGCACTTGTGAATTCATCACACAACGGTGGAGTGTTCATTTTGATTAATGTTTTTTTTCTTTCTTCTTCAATCCCGCTTCTTTAAGTCAATTACCCGCTTCCATTGATAGAATAGCATAAATGGAGGGATAACCTTTTATGGTTTGATCCTAGGGAGTTTCTTGGGCTGGATTGATTGTTATTTGATGTTCTTAAATTCTTAAATTTGTTCTTTATTTTAAGAGTTCCTTTCTTTGATTTATCTTCTTCTTTGTCTTCACCAACTTTAATGATGACACATTTTGAGTGCTAGTACGATCCAATTCCTTGGAGTGCTCATTTAATTGATCCTCTAATTGAATTGGTGATTATACTTGAAATTGTGTATGGATTAAATCGTAGAATGATATTGAGGGATTATTTCATTTAATGGATACCTCTTGAACCGATGAACAGAAAATCAAATGAAAAACAAATACATCCAATAAATCCCAAGAGAAAACCTAGGATCGACTCACCTTAATTATTTGTTTTAATTCAAGTAATTTTATTTGTTTTTTTTTAAATTAAATCAATATTTCTTCAAATCAATTCAATCCAAAGTTGGCCACTGCATAGCCAATCTCATATCCAATCTTAGTGTCTCAAGGTTTCTTCTTCGGTCCCTGTGGATTCGACCCCTACACGTACTACATCGACCGCTTTTACCAGTAGGGTAAATTTGGGCACAACCACTCATATATATTATACCATATATTATGTAATTATAACTTTTTATCACCCATTTTTTAATAATTCTTTTATTAAAATCATTCTTTTGGGTAATAACTGCTTTGTTTTTCATGTATATTTTGGTTCAGTAGTTTTGGTCTATATAGTTTGATTATGGTGCCATAATCTCCATAATTTTCATCTTGATATAAATATAATATATATTTATTATATAAATATTTATAGTCATCCATAAAAGTTATATATAAAAAAATTAATTACATCCTTCATGGAGATGGAAGGCCATACGTACGCATGAACGATATTTCCATTTTCTCAATAGATGGAATGAAAGAAAGGTAAATATTAATTCACCTTGTTAGAATCATTTTTATATAATATAATATATATATATATATATATATTCATTAAATCTATCCTTATCACCATCCGTGTCAAATTAAACTAAAAAATGTATCACATCGCTTCGTGGTGGGGGTAGCCCACACGTACGGATGAGCAACGTTATCATTTTCCAACAGATTGGAAGGTAAGAAGGTAGATGTGATATTATAATTTCAAGAGTTTAATTTTTTTCATAAATTTCATATATAAATATTAAATACATCATTATCTTAATCCATGAGAGATGGTGATGGAAAACAAATTACATCGGTTCGTGAGGTGGTTGTCCATCGTACACACGATTGATGGTTTTATTTCTCATTTTATGGAATAAGAGATGGATATAGGTTATGAAATTAACATAATAATATCTAAATATATGTAAGATATTGTTTTTATTATTTCATCATATTTAAGGATATTTGAATGGGTGCAGGAAGAAATAAAATAAAATGCTTGGTTAAGAACGATACCTCTTCTTCAGACAACCTCATTAGGTTAGCACAAAAAGACTTCTTAGGAGGGTTTTATAATAAATTCAAGGCCTATAAAATGTGTTAAGGGAATTAATTAAGGTATTTGGGTAGGTATTTTATAAACTAAAAGGATTTTTAAGTGTGAATATGATACTAGATGGGGCATCCTTTTATAACTAAGGGAGACTATACACTTGTAATTTTTGAAAAGAATAAAATATTACCACATTTTACACACACTAAATGGCTCAAAAATGGACCATTAATGAACCTTAGATGTTATAAGGTTGATATATGTCAATAAAATATAAATTATACAAGTTTTTAGGTCATTTTAACCATTATCATTTTTATTTTATACCCTAGTAAATCCATTTTAATTTTAACTGTGATAGTTAATATTTACTATTTTTACTATTCATTATGACCAAAAATTAAGTTTAACCTTTTAAATAATAATAATTATGATTATTAAAAATATTTAATACATTTTAAAAATTCAATTCATTGTAGTGGTATAATTTAATTTAAAATCAAACCTATAGATGTGATGAAAAATAGTTTTCCATAGAAAAATTTTTTATAAGTATAAAAGGTTTTCATATAAAAAATTCAACATGAAATTAATTCCAATGATATTGATTTTATTAATTAAAATAATATAATTGAATTAATTTTATTTTTAAAACATTTTAAAACAATATGAACCATTTTAAATTCTTTAAACAAAAAGGCAGTTTTTAATAAAAATTATTGTTTTTCATTATTCATCGAAAAAATAATTGTTCCCAAAAATTATTAGAAGTTAAATCTAAGATTATTTTGACATGTTGATTTCAAAAATAAAGTTAAGTTTTTCAAATAAATTTATAAAAGTGTAAAAAAAATATTATTTTTCACTAAAAAACGGTATAAATCAGATTTTAGGAAATATATATTTTTTATGCATATAAAGACTTTACTAAAAATTAAGTACTATTTTTCAATATATTTTATTTATATAAAACCTTTATACTTAATTTTCAAATTTTGGTTATTAATATTTATACCACCAAGTTTATTTTCTATTTTATAATGGTCATGTTTAAATTATAATATTAATAGTATATTGGGGTTTGTTAAAACTCTATGTTTCATATAACGTAGGATATCAAAGAAATTGAATTTCTTTAAAAAATGATATTTTATAAAATCTCAAGGTTTTGTAATTAGAAATATGGCCAGATCCAAGGCATGGATCTCACTTTGGTCTAGGATGAAATTTCAAGGAAGACCATCCACAATGTGGTCTTCCTCAGGGCTTCCCTTTGGTAAACTTTCCTGCCAAAACACTGAGAAAATATCCCAATATGGGTGTTTCACCCCAAAAATTTCTCACAGGGGAAATTCCCTCACTACCATGCTGAGTGAAATCCCTATGCTGGGGATTTCTCCCTTGGCCATTTCCTATAGGAAAAAATCTAGGGGAAAACATCCACTGAAATGCCCAAGGTTGGGGTTCCATGATGTGGTGAGGCCTTGCAAGGCCAAGAACCCTCAAGGGGTCCCCAAAACACATAGAAACCATCAGGAACCACTTTGAAACCTCATAAATACTTCCATGGGATATCAACAAGGAATAAAAATATAATAATTGATATAATTTAAAAGAAACGTACCTCAAGAGGGTCCTGGATTTTATAAGGACCCTTATGTATTGAGAAAAGTTACACTTACAAATTTACTTTTCCAATTTGTTGATCTAATATACTCATAGTTACCTTTACATATTGAGAAAAATTTAATCTTATATATTGAGAAATTTTCCAAATTTTAGTCTGTTTTCTCATAGTAACCTTTATGTATTGATTAAAGTTACTCTTATACGTCACAGTAAAGGTTTTTTTACTTTGTTGATTTTAAACTCTTATGAGAATAAAAAACCTCACGTATCAGATATAAAGTCTTACGTATTGAGGATTTTGATGAATATAATACCCAACTTCAAAATGAATCTTATATATTCTAGTGTTCTTTAAAATGAATCTTATATATGAGTAGAGTTATTCTTACATATTGAGGACTTTTTCAAATATCATACCCAAATATGATCGACTTCAAAAAACTCTTGACTTCTTCCAAACAATTCCAAACATCTTTCAAACACCTCCAAACTTATAAACAACCTTCACCTCAAATTATAAACTCTATTACATGTGATTTTGAGAATGATTTATGAATTGAAAATAAAAGCAAACAAATAATCATATCCACTTTTTTCCTTATTTAATTCTTATTTTACACCATATCAATGAATTCTAAATTCATGGGATCAATAATGTGGAATTACTATTGGAGATTGTGTCCTCATAACCTCCCTTGTTTGAGATTACCAAGTGTGAACTTCATGAGAAGAAGTACCAATGTCTTATGAGCTTACAACACCTGATAGTTAAACATGATTTATGTCTCATTAAACAATATATTATCTAGATCATAGGACATATGTTTAAGAGTATTCTCATGGAATTTCTTGGTTCTGATGATAGAAAAGATCTGCTATAACATTTTGATGCAACAAATAATCTAAGGCCATTATCACATTAATGTTATATAAGAGGAAAATCAACATATGATAAGATATTTATTAATATTATAGTAATTGAAATCATAAATTCAATTGGATCTAGGGAATCGATTCCAACATAAAAAATAGACACACACACAGATAGAGAGACATAAACAGTGTACATAATATAAATTTTTTGTGTGTGTTATGTATTCTATCACTATTGCAAATACGGCCTTTATCAGTGTTAGAAAAGTCCATTTACAGTGCTAAAAAGGTGATGTTAATCTCAGTGAAGATAATGGGGGTCCTTTTTATCAGTGCTAAAAAAGAGCTGATAAAGACCCCTTTTATCAGTGTTTTTTTAGAGCTGATAAAAGCTGCCTTTTATCAGTGATTTTTTAAAAGCGTTGATAAAAGTTAAAAAACACTAAATATATATATATATTTCTTCAATTTTGGGAGGGGCTTCAACAGTGCTTGAAGCCCCCTTTAATAGCCCCCCCCCCCCAGTCCAACCTGCACACCCCAACCACCCCCCCCCCCCCATCCTTTAATAGCACCCCCACCCCCTTTAATAGTGCTAGCCCTTATTACCCACCCACGCATGCGACCTGCCTCCCCCTAGATTCGAACTCGAGACATGTTGCTTGCGCGCCTAAGCCTTTACCACTCCACCATATTGCTTTTATCTTCATTTATTAATATATCTATTTGTTTATATATATATTTAGTTATATTTACTTGTATATTAATATATATTTATATTAACACATATATTTATATTTATATTAATATATATATTTAGTTGTATTAAAATATATATATATACATATGTATGTTAATATATATATATATATATATCTGTATATTAATATATATATATATATATTCGTGTATTAATATATATATGTAGTTATATTTATATATTAATATATTTATTTGTATATTAATATATATTTATAAGATCAGTTTTAAATATATTTATAAAATATGTTTTTTTGTGTGTGTTTATAAATAAATAAACGCCTATATACAACATACACATACACAAACACATATATATTATATGTGTATATGTAAGTATAATTATACATATTTATATATATTTACAAATATTATATATTAATATGTATATACATATATTTAGAATATATAGATAATATATATCAGTTTTTCAATACATACGCACACAAATATATACATATATACACATAAAAATTATATAGGTATATAAATATTAATATATTTGTATTCTAAATAAAATGTATATTAGTTTTTTAGTTTGATAAGGCTTATATATTGATGAATATATTTTAAATGTAAATATGTTTAATTATTTATTTATAAAATTAAATTTTTATGTGTGAATATATAAAAAAATATGTATATATTGTTATATATTTGATTATAAATAAAAGTACACTATGAAAAATGATAATAGGCCCTGAAAACCTAAAAAAAGGTAAAAAATGGAGAAACCCTCAAAACTCGTAAATACAGTCAGAAAGTCAAATAAACCCTAAACTCATGGTAATGATGAAAACTTTTGATCTAAGAGTTTGTTCTAGCTCCATGACTAGTCAAATCGAATATCATCAAACGATATTTGATATGATAGGTGGTGGAGGCCAAACAGATAGGTAGATCATAAGTTACAACTGTTTGAAAAAACAGCAGACATGACAAAAGTGCTAGAAATGGGGGCTTGAAAAACCTAACAAACCAGAGAGTCACTGAAATGGGCATAACTTCTGATACGGGTGTCCGTTTCATCTTTGTGACCAGTCAAACTGAATATCATGGAACAAAATATGATGTAACAGGTGGCGGAGGCCAAACAGACACACGGATCGGGGGTTATTTCAGTTTTAAGAAAAAATTGATATGGTAGTGGACACAGAAACAGGGTTTTGGAGGGCTTATGATGGTTTTTTGGGGTTTTAGGGTCTGTTACATCGTTGGAAAGATGTTTGAGTTATCCTTATAAGTATATATCTTCTCTGCCTTTGATTTTATATGTAGTAGAGCCCAAACGGACACCCAGAACGAAAGTTATGGACATTTGAAGTTGGAGTTTTTTAGAGTGATATAACTGATATATCTTCCGTTTATTTGATCTTATCACAGTTTATATTGGAATTGGTCCTCACTCATCTCACAAGATTCGATTTTATTGGTTATAGTGCTCAAACAGACACCTAAAGCAGAAGTTATGCCCGTTTTAGTGAGTTGTGGGTTTCTTAGGTTTTTAGGCGCTAGGAGGGTTGCTCAATTTAAAACAATAATAACTTCTTCTCTGGGTGTCCGTTTTGGCTCTACCACATATCAAATAAAAATTTGTGAAAATATACACACTCTAGTGACCACTATAACCCTTTCTCACATTCTTTAAGGCCCAAAAAGGCCTAAAATCCCTCTAGGCAGTCATAAGTTTGGCTCTAGGTGTCCGTTTTGCCTCTAGCACATATCAAATCAAAGCTTGCGACTAGACCTACACTCCGGTGACCACTAGAACACCTTATCATATTCTTAATGGAACGAAAAGGTTCTTAATCCCTCTAAACAACCATAATTTCTACTCTGGGTCTTCATTTTGCGTCTACCACATATCAAATCCATCTAAAACATATTTACAAAAAAATATTATATTTATATCAATATAAATAAACTTATATATCAATATATTATTTTTTATGAAATGTAATTTTTTTAAAATATAAACTTTATCAGTGCTAGGAAAAAAGCACTGTTAAAGCCCCCCCTTTATCAGTGATACTAAAAAAAGCACTGATAAATGGTGGCACTGTGGAAACCCAGTTTTGTGGTAGTGTATATTTATATATACACATAAATATATAAAAAAACATAGAGAATAATGATTTATATTAAAACAATAGAACTATAAGAAAATATAATATGAACTGATTTTAATCGACATACAAAGGAATTTTGATTTGAATGGTCTAACAAAACTCAAAGACTTGGAAGCAATTCGATATAGATTAGTGTGGCACAAAGGTTTAGAGGAGAAGAAGAATATAATTTGTGACTTGGATTTTAAAAAGTGAGATTTTTTCTCGATGCTACAAGTGAAAACTACCAAGTAAGTTATTCTTACTTAGTGATAAAACAATAAGCATTGATTATGGAGATTTTTATTAATGTGTCTTTAATGCCTAGAGAAATACAGTTTCTTGATGTTATTTTTTATCTTTGAAAATTGACACTACTACAGAAATGGCCAGGATTAGCGCTAGAAATGGATATTGTCAACACTAAAAAAGCACTGACAAGCTAAGCACTCTAAAAATACAATGGAATTTATCATCACTTTTGCTAGTGATGATAAATCCCATACCATTTGTTGTAGACGTGCAGCCCTACAGTAACACTAACATAAAAACTAGAAATACGAAAGCATAGAAAAAACAATTTAAATATTACAATAAAAATATTACATTTCACCATCATTTCAATTCAAAATTTACATTAAATAATTTCATACAAAATATTTACATTTATGTAATATTTACAATTAATTAAAAAAAATTCAACCTAATACAAAAACAAAACTCTTATAGAAGATTTTTTCCAATGATCAACCAAACTCTATACAAAAGTGTAACCCTGTAATAAAACCCATTTTTATTTTAGTAATAGTACATAAAAGATAAAAAATTATAATTATAGTATTATATAATCCACATATGATAAATTATATTTTTAATTACTTAAAATATTAATGATATTATCATTTATACTATTAATTATAATATTAATGATTATATTGTTAATTATATTGTTAATTATTAATTATAATATTAATTAATAATTACATTATGAATTATTAATTTCATTTTTAATTAATAATCTATATAAATTACATTATTGGTTACTCAATATATTATTGATAATATCATTTATTAATTATCTTAATTGCATAACTAGTTGTTAATAATTATATCATTAATTACTAATATTTTAATTACATTATTAATTATATTATTGTTTTTATTATTATTTGTTAATCATGTTAATTAGTAATTTTTTATTGTTAGTTATTGATATAATTAATTAAATTAATTATATTATTAGTTATTATATCATGCACACTAGACGAGATCATGGTTCACACCTTCTTCCAGGGGTTTCTATTCACACTTCATGAGACTCCTTTTTGATAAATATGGATTTTTTCCTAAGGTTTGGAAACAAGTCGAGATTTTTTTCTTGGCATTGAAAATGTGATGTGCGTTTTAAACTAAAATGAAAATTTTATATTGAAAATGCTCACTTTGTTTCATACCAGCCACACTGTGGGTCAAATTGATGTGCGGCTGATTCCTACATATCAAAAATAAATTATGTATAATTTTATAAAATATTTAATACAATTAGAGCTCATTTTATTAGTTTTGTATATATATATATATCATGTTTTAGACTAAAATGACACTTTTATATTGAAAACATACACTTTGAGTTATACTAGTCACATCATATATCAAATTGATGTGTGGTCAATTTATACATGACACAAATGAATTATGGATCGTTTTACTAAAGTATTAAGACAATTCAAGTTTGTTTTTTTAGTTTTAGATATGTGAATCATGTTTTAGACTAAAATGACACTTTTATATTGAAAGCAAGCACTTTGATTCATATCCCCAAGTTGTGTGTCAGGTTGACGTGTGATCAATTCATACACATCAAAAATGAATTATGAATCATTTTTCTAAAGTATCAAGATAATACAAGATCATTTTCTCAATTTTTCCTATATGAATCACGTGTAAAACTAAAATGGAATTATTATATTGAAAACATGCACTTTGAGTTGTACAGACCATATTATGTGTTGGATTGATATGCAGTCAATTATTAAACATTACAAATGAGTTATAAATTATTTTTTAAAAGTATCAAGATAATTTGATCTTTTTTTGTTTTTCCTATGTGAATCATGATTTAGACTAAAATTACACATTTATATTGAAAACAGCAAATTTGAGTCATATTGGCCATATCGTGTGTCAGATTGATATGCAGTCAATTCCTTCATGTCACTAATGAATTATGGATCATTTCCATAATTTATCATGATAAACCAAGATTTTTTTCTTAGTTTTGTTTATGTTAATCATGTTTTAGAATAAAATTACACTTCTATTGAAAACATGCACTTTCAGCTTTATCGGTCACCTCATGTGTTGAATTGACATGTGATCAATTCCTAATTTTGAAAAATGAATTATGGATCATTGACCTAAATTAATGAAATAATTTGTGATTTTTTTCTCGTTTTTGTCTATTTGAATAATGTTTTTTACTAAAATGACACTTTTGTAATGTGAAAATCATCACTTTGAGTCATATAGGCCACATTGTGTGTCGGTTTGTTGTGTAGTCAATTCATAAAAATCAAAAATGAATTATGGAATTTTTATCTAAATTATCAAGAAAATATGAGCTCTTTTTATTGATTTTTTCTATGTGACATGTGTTTTAGAGTTAAATAATACCTTTTTAATGTGAAAACATGCACCTTGAGTCATATCGGCCACATTATGTGTCATGTTATCTTGCATTCAATTTCTACATTCCAAAAATGAATTATGTATTGTTTTCCTAAAGTATTAATACAATATGATATCATTTTCTTGGTTTTGGCTATATGATGTGTGTTTTATAGTAAAATGAAGTTTTCTAATGTGAAAACACACACTTTGATTCATACTAGATGCATCATGTGTCAGATTGATGTGAGGTCAATTATTACACATCAAAAATAAATTATGGAACATTTTCCTAAAATATGAAAATAATATGACCTCATTTTCTTAGTTTTGGAAATGTGAATCACGTTTTAGACTATAATGATACTTTTATATTGAAAAAATCACTTTGAGTCATATCGGCCACATCATTTGTCGGATTTATGTGCAGTAAATTTCTACACATAAAAATGAATTATGGATCATTTTTATAAAGTATCACAAAAATCCATGATTTTTATTGGTTTTGGCTATGGGAATTGTGTTTTAGATTAAAATGGTACTTATATTGAAAACACACACTTTGAGTCATATCAGCCACATCATGTGTCAGATTAATGTGAAATCAATTCCAACATAAAAAAATAAATTATGGAATATTTTAATAAAGTATCAAGATAATATGAGATCATTTTCTTAGTTTTGGTTATGTGATGCATGTTTTAGAGTAAAATGATATTTATATTGAAAACATGAACTTTAAGTCATATTGGCCACATCATGTGTCTGATTGATGTTCGGTCATTTCCTACATATCACAAATGAACTATGAATAATTTTTATAAATCATCAAGACAATCCAAGATCATTTTTTTGGCTATGTGACGTGTGTTTTAGTGTTAAATGACACCTTTTTAATGTGAAAACACGCACTTTGAGTCAAAGTAACCACATTGTGTGTCGAATTAATTTGTGGACAATTATCACACATAAGAAATGAATTTGGAATCATTTTCCTAAATTATAAAGACAATATTAGCTTTTTTTTCTTGGTTTTAGCTATGTGAATCATGTTTTAAACTAAAATGAGACTTTTATATTGAAAACATGAACTTTAAGTCATACTGGCCATATCATGTGTCATATTTATATGCGGTAGATTCCTATAGATAAAAATAAATTATGGATCATTTTAATAAAGTATCATGAAAATTATATTTTTTTATTATTTTTGGCTGTCTGAATTGCATTTTAGACTAAAATGACACTTTTATATTAAAAATAATAACTTTGAGCCATACCAGACACTTTTAAAGTCAGATTGATGTGAGGTCAATTACTATATGTCACAGATGAATTATGAATCATTTTCCTAAACTATCAAGATAGTATAATCTTGTTTTCTTGGTTTTGGATATGGGGATCATTTTTTAGACTAAAATGACACTTTTATATTGAAAAAAAGTATTATGAGTCATACTGGTCATGTCGTGTGATATTTTGAAGTGAGGTTTATTCCTATATGTCAGAAATGAATCATGGATCATTTTTATAAAGTATCAAGATAATACGAGCTAATTTTATTTGTTTTATCTATCTGTATAGCATTATAGAATAAAATTCCACTATTATTTTAGAAACATGCACTTTGAGTTATACCAGCCATTTCTTGTGTCATATTAACATGATGTTGATTATTACATGTAAAAAATGTATTATATTTAATTTTCCTAAAGTATCAAGATAATGAAATCTCTTTTTCTTAGTTTTTTTCAATTTGAATTGTGTTTCAGACTAAAATGGAACTATTATATTGAAAACATACACATTGAGTCATATCATCCACATCGTGTGTTAGATTGATGTGAGGTTAATTCCTACACATAAAAAATTAATTATGGATCATTTTACTAAAATATTAATACAATACAAGATTTTTTTCTTGGTTTTAGCTATGTGAATCAGGTTTTAGAATTAAATGACACTTATATTGAAAACACACACTTTGAGTCATATTGGCCACATCGTGTGCCAGATTTATGTGTGGTCAATTAATACATATAACAAATTAATTATGGATAATTTTATCAAAGTATTAAGAGATGGTCCCACCGGGATTGGGCAGTGTATACTTTTTATGTTATTAAGGAGGTGTCGTACTTTCATGATCCCAACAGGAGATTGAAAATGGGGTTATGCGTCCATGCAATCGGCTTATGTCGAATACGATGTCCTCAGATTATCTCCAATGAGTTTATTAGTGGATCCAAAAACACCCAACAACCCTGGTATCCATGATTCATGGACATGATTTCCAAAGATAGG
The DNA here is from genome assembly GCA_963277665.1 of Viscum album. NCBI lineage: Eukaryota > Viridiplantae > Streptophyta > Magnoliopsida > Santalales > Viscaceae > Viscum > Viscum album. Next base: position 516,278,695 of record OY728130.1, read on the forward strand.
TGCTCATTGGATAACTATTTGGCCAATGACACTTCAGGACTCCATTGGTCGAGAGGATGGGAGGCTAGTCTCATCACACCCTTTTGGGAGGAATTATTGCCTACTCAGGGAATTTATTATAGATTTAATAGATTTTCATATGTTCTTAATTCCTTGGTTCTTTCCCAAAGAGTGTGTCCACAGATTACCCCTGGGTTTCAAGATCAATCATGGATATGCATGGATTAGGAATTATTAAAACAACACTAGTTTAATCCCTATGATGAGGTGCTCTAGAGTTTATCATCATCCAAGGGGGATGAAAGTTACTTCGATATGGGAATAGAACCCATAAGATGGTTTTCCTACATATCCTCTTGAGAGGAATCAGAACCCACATAGTTTGGTGTCACTTAACTAGAAAAGTCACCTTTTAAGGTTGTGTGACGAGGATCGATCCGTTCAGTTTAACATTGTGTGGTAAGGACGTCTAAGCGAAAGGTTCCTAGTAAAGATCCAACGTAGGGCTTATTTTGTGGTGGAATAGTATACCCAAGAAAATATGTTCTCCTAGAAGAATATCACCCCACCAGTAATATGGCCCAAATAATTCTAGGGTGATTTGGATATCGGGTTTGGACCTTGGGGAGGCTTCCTATGTATCCCAATTTATTAGGAATCAGATCCCTCGTAGTTTGGTTCAAGTTATGACTTGATTAGGGCTTATGTGTGGGAGCTTACCATTTGAAGGGGACATGATCTCTCATTTCATAGATGAGAAGATATGGATATTGGGAGTAGATAAAGGCTTCATACATATCCTGATTGTGTTAGAAACCAGAGTTCTCGTAGTTCATTATGGGTTGTTCCAATTTCATATTATCACAGACCTCTAAGCCCATGAGATTCATGCTCAGTATGAGAAACAAGAGGATGTGAAAGATTCAAAAAATTCACACTTTATATTCTCTACTGAGGGAAAAGAAGGAACCAATAGCAAAAGATGTATGGGTGATGGTGGATGAGGGTGCGGAGCAATGAACCCTTCAATGTGAAATTAAAGTGAAGGTCATTGGGTCCATCCCAAAAGGATAGGGTCTTACTCCAGGAGGGATTCCCTTTATAGAATCATATAGGGTATACTATAGTTTAAAGTCATATATATATATTGTACAATGATTAGCTGGATGATAATCATGTTGAGATGTTCCGACATGCCTTGAATATGAGAGGGAAAGAATGTGAAAACCATGATTCTAGGGGATCTAGGATTAGGAAAAATGATATGCGGTTTGGAAGTTGTTGGGAATACATAATAAGGAGAAGCATCTCCTAAGGATTAATTTGTCTCTAGTTGGCAAGACTTTTTTTGCGGGCAACATATGTAGAGCCTCCTCAGCATTGTGTGCATAGTCAAGCAAAGGTGTCCACAGGACATTGACTTTCCATTTCCAATTGCCAAGGAGGTTCATAAAGATCTGAAATTTCCCAGTATACTAAAGTTTAAAGTTATATAGATTTGATGATGGAATAATAGTGTAATGTCATATTTTAGGGACTAATACCAGATATTTTAATGCCATGTGGTCATGACGAGTTCCATACAGTTTAACTTCATGTGGATAGAATAATTTAGGGTCTTTAATTTTAAGTTAATATGGAAAGGACCACTTGTTATAGAAACTGTGATTAACTGGAGGATAATTGGGTCAGGATGTTCTGGCATGCCTTAAATATGAGAGGGGATGAATGTGTAAACCATGATTCTGGGGGATCATGGATCAGGAGAAATGATATGAGGCATGGAATCCATTAGGCGTATGGAAGTAGGAAAAGCCTCTCTTGAGGACCACTTTGTCTATGGTTGACAGGCCTTTTGTGGGAAACATATGCAGATCCACTGGGGAATTATGTGGATAGTCAAGAAGAGGTGTCCTTAATACAATGACTATCCATTTCCGATGGTCTAGGAGGTTTATGAAGATTTGAAATCACTTTGGACATCGAGTTTGATGGATGTAGAAGGGTGTGTCTAAGCATGAAAGAAAAATCAAGACCGCGACTGTCCACGGATTTCTAGATCAACCTGGCATAGGAGAAAGCTTATGGGGTTTTAGGAGTCTCATGAGGATTATCTCAACTCATGGTATTTAAGGGAAAAATGTTTTGGAAGCATAAGGGCGCAACAAAAAATGTTGATGACTTGTCCCAAAAAGTTCATGGTGCGAATCTCCATTTTTCATGGGTGTCAGTGACAGTAGTGAAGGGATCAGGTCAGAGATCTCAGTCTGGAACTGATCTTGAGTGGGGGTGCGGGGTTCTAGCCCCCGCAGTATTGACCAATGTGCATGAATAGTGTTTCCTCATAGGAGCTAGTTGCATAGGGTCTGTCTGCGTACTATTTTCCACATACGGTTAGCAGCATGTGTTGTCCGTATAGGGTTGTTCGCATACTATGTTGTCCACATAAAAGCATCCTCATAGGAGTTGGCTGCAAACTGTCTGTCCATGAAGGATGTTTTTCATAAAGAATTTGGTTGCGAACTATTTCCCATAAAAGGGTGTTCATGTATTGTATCCCACAAAGGGTCTTCCACATACTATTTATTTATTTATTATTCATTCATGGGGTCATAAAATGACACCTCAATTCCACGAACGACACCACCTCCACATATTAAATTTTTTGAAGGGTCTTCCACACATGATCCATGGGTTGGATTCCCACATAGGGCCACCCAAAAATGGTTTGCAGGGTGGAGTTCCATGAACAGCTTCAGGTGTGGGAGGTATTTCTCCCTTTTTCTCTCATCTTTTTTTTTTCTCTTCCATCCATTCGAGATCTCTTTCAGTGCTCCCCTAGAGAGTTATTTTTCGATCCCCCTCGGGGTTTATTTATATAGGAGCTGAGAATTAGATCGATGGTCCATATAGCACCTTTTGTGAAATCCCATGGTGGACTTAGTCATCTGAGGGATTCATTTGTGGGCGCTAGCATGGCCACCTCATCCCGAAAACAACTTAGTTTGTGGGGGATATTGTACCTGGGGGACTTCGTACGCAGGGGTGGAATTATCCACCTCCATTTCATCAACGACATGGTTCACGGGGGAAGGGCATCGTCTTCATCATTCCGTGTACTACCTGGCTCACTGGAACTATATGTGGAGAATATTTCTCCATCTCATTTTGGCGAATGACCTCATTCGTGGGAGTCGGCGCCATCATTCTTCATTCTGCGTACTACTCAGTTTGTGGGTGATTACTTCCGTGAACCATTCCCAGAATTTAGTATGTGGACGGATTATTTTCCTTTTCCAAATTTGGATTCTTCATCATTATATTTCGAATCTTCCTTTAGTGTTTTATTTCATTCCATTACTGAGTTTGATGGAATTTTCTTCATCTTGAATGATGAATTTTTTGGACCATAAAAATTCCCCCCATCGGAATGGGCTTCGATCGGGATGAAGAGGAGGCTATTATGATCTAGAATTTATCCCGGTTTAAATGAAAAATTGGATTATGCTGTAATTTTTTCCTGGTCTAAGGGACTCAGTGATCATAGTTCGACTATTACTAGGCTTTCATGGAAAACCCTACAAATTTTGTGACTTTTTCATTATCACCCTAATTTTTTCCTAATCCTGTTATGGTGTGGGATTAGTAGGTATAACTTGACTTTTGAATAGGACACCCTTTGTGGGTTTTTGAACTAACAAGATTTTTTTCTCTTGATTTTTTGATTGCTCAACATTTTCTTCCTAAACCATATGTAGCATAGGTTTAGAGAGTTGACACTCAATTTTTATCTGAGGTTCCCTTTGCAGGTTTTCTCCTTGGTGAGTGTAGTGTCTCTTTTGGTGGGCGATTTAAATTCTTTCCAACCAGACTATCATTACTAATGTTTTAGGTCGAATTTCTTGGACCATGAAGGCACTGATGTTTTGGGTTGAACAACTTGGACCATGAATTACAGAGCAAGGGCCCTAATTCGTGATTCATTAACCGAGAATGTATTGGTAACTTTTAGACATAGATGAGGGGTTTTTCTTGACCCAGACTTGTGATTTATGTATATGTGATATGATATGGGGCGTGAAATCTATGAGGAATGTAGAGATAAGAAACACCTCTCTTGAGGGTGGATTTTTCTTTGGTTGACATGCCTTTTTCTATGCAACATATGCAGAGCCGCCAGGGCATAATGTGCATAGTCAAACAAAGGTGTCTACAAGACACTATCCTTCCATTTTCGATGGCCAGGAAGTGTGTATATAACTTTATATTTATTTTTCTATTGAGTACCAAAATGGGTGTCCCTTTTAAGGAATTAAGTCTAAAAGTATTAAGGTCATTTTTATCATCTTTGGATTAAAAAACACTCCCAGAAGAATTTGGATTGTGTAAAGGAGGTTTGAAGCTTAGTGCAGTTTAACATTGTACAACCAGGACATTTGGGACCTGTTTTTTGAAATCATCTTACTCTATCTAGAGTAGGGTAAATGATTCATTTTCTCTACAACAGTTTGGCTAGGAACATCTTTCACCTTTAGGAATTGATAGTGGAAATATGTAAACTGTAATATGAGGGGTTTTTGAATCCAAGGGTTAAGGTGGGCCATAAATGTATTAAGGTCATACAGAGGTAGTAAGAGCCACTCCTGATGATATATTTTACTTTAGTTGATAGACCATTTTTGTGGGCAACATATGCAGAGCCTTAGATTTATAATGTGCATAGTCAAAAAATGGTGTCCACAAGACACTGGCCTTCTTTTTCCGATAGCCAGGGAAGATTATGAAGATTTGGACCTTTTTGGACACAGAGTATGGCTTGTAAAAATGGGTATTCATAAACATGAAAATAGTTCATTTCAGGTTGAAATTTATTGGGAATTCTATGAATTGGTGAATGCATTTCTATCCCATCCATGCGAGTTGTTTCCTTACGTAGGTCTGACCCTTACACAGGAAAAAATGGGATATTATCATTTCACAGTTAGATCTGATTATGAGATTTGGATATCTCTATGTGTCCTATGATGATAGTAATCAATTTGTATGCAGTTCTTTTAATTTTTTCCCTTATGTAGATCTTATTTGAGCATAAAAATGAGCATTTTTATTTTGGACACGAATTCACTAATGAGGTGGGGGTATATGTTGAACCTTCCTGTGTGGATTGATTTCTTGCACAGGGTCATGAGGGAAAATACCCTTGGGCGTGACCTGGCCTAAGGATGAATATTGAGTATCAAATATCATGTGGTTTAAACATCATTTGATCAAGACGTCTTTATAGAATCCCTGAGTAACTAGATGGTAATGGAGATAGGGTGTTCTGACATGTCTAGGATATGAGTAAGAAAGAGAGTGTAAACCATGGTTTTTTAGAGTTCTTGGATTAGGAGGAATAACATGGAGCTTAGAAGATATTAGGCATGCGAAAATAGAAAAATCCTCTCTTAGGGATGAATTTGAATTTGGTTGACAGGACATTTTTGTGGGTAACATATACAGAGCCAATAGGGCATAATGTGCATAGTCAAACAATGGTGTTTGTAGGAAACTGGCCCCCCATTCTTGATGGACATGAAGGATTATGATGATCCAAGGTCGCTCAAAGCACTAAGTCTAAAGAAGGGAGAGGTTTTGTTTGGATGCATCAGAAACACTCAGGTCATGATTATTCACGGAATTCTGTGATTATTCGTGAAATTTGGAGTCTCTCTATACATATTAAACATGTATGTGAGGCAGGATATTTTGACTCCCTTGTCAGATTGAGGCCCAGTTTTGAAGATCTAGGCATCCTAAGACTGGGTTCCCTACACAAATATTGGTATGTTTATAAGGAGTGGGGGTATTTTAGCTATACCCGGTATACCATGAAATTTTTTTATGTCATGCAGTTAGGACTTTGGGCCATGCAGTTTAACGTCATGTCGTGAGGACGTCTTTTGTACAGTTTAACGTCATGTGGAAAGGATGTTGATAGCACGGTTTAATCATCATGTTGTAGGGATGAAACATAAAATGTATCATGTGTAAATATGATATAATTGGGTCATGATATTCCTATTAAGACAACAAATGAGTGGGGGAGGAAGGTGTAAACCATTATTGCGGGGGGGCTCGAGTCAGGAGGAATGACATGGGGCTTAAAAGCCATTAATTTTAGGAAGAGAGGAAAAGCCTCTCCTTATGATGAATTTTTATTTTTTTTATAGGCCATTTTTGTGGGAAACATATACAGAGCCTCTGAGGCATAATGTTCATAGTTAAACAAAGGTGTATGTAAGACACTATCCATCCATTTCTGATTGTCGTGGATAATTATGGTGACTTGAGATTTTCTGAGGCATGGAGTTTGATGGATGAAAATAGGATGTATGGTTATGTGAGGAATATATAGTCTATGATTATATTTGAGGTAAGATATAATTTACATAGATATAATTCATGTGTAAGGGGAATCATAGACTCTTGATACTTTCAGAACATAATAATTCAGATCTGAAATCCCCTGCATCTATTTTAATTTTACATGTGGGGGTGAGGGATTTTTCCATTTGTTTTATTATGTGTGGCTAGAATTGGGATTTATGGATTGAGTTTTGCTATGTATATCATTATAATGAGAAACAATCCATATAAAGTTCTTGAGATACCTTACAGTTTAATATCGTGTGGTTATGAATTCTTTAGCCATGCTATTTAACTTCATGCGGTGAGGACTCATTAATTTCCCTATGAAAGTCTGGCTTATATTCAAGGGAGGAATTTGTTTCATGATGGCTGGACCTAAGAAGGACCAGGTATCACTACATGTCCCATTGGTGGGTGGGAATCAATACACACGTAGTTATGGTATCCAATGTATTTTAACGTTATACAGTAGGGATGAAAGCGAACCAACTTAAAAAGGATGAGGCGAGTGAAGTGTCGGGATTGAACCTTATGGAGGTTTCCTACATATCCCAATTAATTTGGAATCAAAGTCCATATAGTTCTTAAAGGAAATTCCCTATATATGTCTGATTTATACGCAAGGAGGGAATTTTTTTAAGTGGCAGCTAGACTAGGACAAAGAATCTGGGCGTCACTACATATCTTGTGAGATCATGAATCAATCCACACATAGTTCTTAGAGTTCCCTATACCATCCATACTCATGCACATAGAGGGGGAATTTTACATTATTCTTTGTTTGATAGAGTTTGGTTCGGGATGGAATATTCAGGTATCACTATGTATCCTGTAGGGGCATGAATCAAGCCACACGTAGTTATAGTGCGTTGCATGGTAGGAGACTGATGCCAGTAGCAATGTCCCCTCGAGTCAGAACATCATTAGGGCTATGCATTTTAACATCGTGTGGTAAGGATGAAAGTTCTTCCCATGCAAGTCTGACTTGTATGTAGGGAGAGGGGCATTATTGATTTTGATTGGTGACTGGACTAGGATGTATAATCCAAGCATCGCTACATATCCCGCGAGGGCTGGAATCAAGCCGTACATAGTTATAAGGTCCCTCCCATGCTATTCTGACCTATGCATGGAGGGGACATTTCATACCATGATTTCAAGATGATGGGCTTATTATACTCCTCTATGCTTTGTCTATGTGAGGGAAATCTTGACTGCTATTCCTAATCTCACATGAGTTATATTCGGTGTGAGAAACAAGGAATGATGAGGAGTCACCTTGTAGTATAGGGGAGACAGAGGATACAATAGAGACATTATATATGGTGGTGAACCAATAATTAGGTTCAAGGTGTCTCTATGTATCCCATTGATGAATAGGAATCAAGACGTATGTAGTTCTATAGCATAGAAGGGTAGGTGAAAGATGTTAGAGACAATGTTCCCTCGGGTGAGAACATTGTTAGGGCCATGCAGTTTAACATCATGCAGTTTAATGTCGTGAAGCTAAGATGACTTCATTGTGTAGTTTATTTTCATGAAATCAGGACATCTTTTAGACAATTTAATGTCATGTGGAAAGGATGTTGGCAGTGCTATGAAGTTTAATGTCATGCAGCATGGACGATGGTGTTGAGCAGTTTAACACCGTGCAGCATGGATGATGGTGTTGATCAGTTTAACATCATGAAACATAGATGATGGTGTTGAGCAATTTAACGTTGTGCATCATGGATTATGGTGTTGAGCATTTTAACTTCGTGCAGCATAGATGATGGTGTTGGGAAGTTTAACATCATGCATCATGGATGACTTCACTGATGATTACACAAAGTAATTTTTTAGAAACCTCACATTGGTGGGGGTTGTTTTGATTTGTCTTCCCATTGAAATTAGGGCATACGCTTCATTAGAGTAAACATTGTATATGATATATGGTCCTTCCAACTTTGGCTATAACTTTGGAGTTTTCTTCCCAAGTATTATCAGGGATCTAAGGACCAACACCATTTCTATTTCAAAGAAATATTGGAGACAAACCTTCTTATTGAAGGCTCGTGCAATATAATTTTGGTAGAATTCAAGATGGTGTAGAGTGTAGAATATTTTCTCATCCAACCGCTCGAGCTCATCAAAATGTTTTTGGGATTTCTCATCTATAGATAGTTGATCACAGACAGTGATACAGAGCGATGGCAGTTGAATTTCAATGGGAAGAACCACCTCTGTCCCATATACTAAAGAGTATGGAATTTCTTGAGTAGCGATGCGGGTTGTGGTATGGTAAGACCAAAGAGCATGGAGGAGATTGTCTGACCATGATTTCTTATCCTTGTCTACCATATTTTATATTATGTTGGATAAGGTCTTGTTTAAAGCCTTTATCTGTCCATTGGCTACTGCGTGGAAGCGGGATGAACAGTTGGCTTTGATACCATACTCCCGGAAGAGTTTTTCCAACTCAATTGAGCAAAAATTAGTGTTGTTTTCTGTCTGTATTGTGTGAGGGACACCAAACTTGGTGATGATATTAGCTTTCACAAAGATGATAATTCTTTTTTTCTCTGACTTATTTAAGGGGTGTGGCTTCTACCCATTTGGAAAATAATATGGTGGCTGTGAGAATGTATTTGAATTGAATGGGCTTGGCGGGAGGATATAGTCCCACGACATCCATTCCCCATATATAAAATGTCCATAAGTACTTGGTTGTGGGAAGTGAATCCAGGGGATGATGCATGAAATTAGAATGGACTTGGTAGGAATGACACTTCTTGATGAAATCGACACAATCTTGCATCATGGTGGGTCAATAGTATCCAAGCCTCTGAATTTGGTGAGAGAGTTTGGATGCTGACTGTTAGGCCCCACAAGTTCCGACATGCACTTCTTTCATGATGGTAGCAGTCTATCCTCCATCAACACACCTAAGAAGGACTCCCTCAAGGCCTCACTTATAAAGAACCTTTTTACAGTTTTTGTTGTCATATAGCATGAAATTGATTGTTCTTCTTCAGATTTGTTCCCTTATATCCCTATTTGGTGGGAGTTATCCCTTTTGAGGATAGTCCACAATGGGAGTTATCCAACCAATGGTGGGACCATAAATATCAGTGATGGGACTGATCTCATTAATTTCTTCTATTTTGTCCTGAATGTATGGTAAAACCATCCAGCAATGGGAAATACTGATGACTATCTCATTCTAATCCAGGTTAGACGGAGTTGTAGCTGCATTTTCCAATGCATCGGCTTTCACATTTTGTGACTGGGGAACATAAGTCAATATCAGCACTGACGGGAATTCTTCCATTAGTTCTTAGACATGGTTTATCAAAGGGATCATCTCCTCTTTCTTGATAGCATAGTCACCATTGACTTGCTTGATAACCAGATCTGAATCACTTTTTATCTTCAAGTGTCTGGCTTGAACTTGGAGTTCTAATGTAATGACCCAATGTTTCATTAATGGAAAATACCTCTTGATCTTATTAAATGTCTCTTTATATAAAATTTTTATATAAAATGTCAACTTCTTTGGTTTTATGTTAAGAAATTTGACCGTTTCTAATACAGTCGTTGAACAGTGATCACATTATTAGTATAAATATAGGACTTTAACAAATCCAATTTACTCAGACAAAGGAAGCGATGGCCTCATCTAGTAGAATTTCCCCATACGAAGCCCATTTTTCGGAGCTCAGAAAAGAGGTGGCGTCCTTGGGATTCTCCCTTGACCAAGCCCAAGCTGAGCTTCACCATGTCAAGCTCGAACATGACTGTCTATGGGAAAAGTGGAAGTTGATTGAAATTACCACTCGAGCGATGTTATCCGAGCCACCCCAAGAGTTTGTCACCATCGCACACCTTACCCTTAGGTCTTATGCGGCTATTTTAAGGGGTTATGTAACAAATAAGAAGTACTATGTTCATGTACATTATTTTTTTATATAATAATGAATATAATTTCTAGTCATTTTTGATACATTGTAAATAGTTTTTAAAGTACAAATGGGGTTTTTAGTTATTATTTAATTAAGAAATCTATTTTGTTAAATTAAGGGATTTTTGAATTAAATAATATTTTAATAAAATATTATTATTATTATTAAATTGTTTTTTATTAAATATAAATGATCTTATAATTTTATGAATGCAATTAAAATTTTTATTAAGGTTTGAAAGCCATTTTTGTCAAAACCAGTCAATTTTCGATAAATGTCGGTTTTTATTTTAAAAGTGAAAATTAACATATTTAGAAAATTATTTAGATAAAATAAATGTTATTTCTGGAATCAGGATGTCGAAATTATCCAATGGTGAATTTTTCATAATTTTCTGAGACAGTCAAATTTTTGGGTAAAAATTAAATATCGTTTAAATATATAATGTGTTTTATGACATCATAATGACCCAATAGTGATGTAATAAAATACAATAATCTTTATGTTCGTCCAATATATGTTTTACCATTAAAATAATTTGATTTTGGGTTTGTTTTAATTACTTTTCAAAGTATTAATGGACCCCTCAAGACATATTCAACACTTTTCCTTTTTAAATTAATTTCCATGGGAGTGTGACTCACCTCCACATAAGCAACCTTATTATTTTAAGAAGTTCGGAATTTGGCCTTATAAAATATTTTTTTTCTCTTCCCTTTTCCAAAAACCATGGGCAAAAACAATGGGATGGTTTGTGGTTTGGATTAATTTAATATATGGGGTCCCAAACCTAAATAATAAAGAATTCCCTCACCTTTCCTATATAAACCCACCCAAGCTCCAACTTACTCCTCACTCAAAGCCCTTGGAGTTCGTCCAACCTCTTCCCTACTCTCTCTAGAATCCTCCCAAGGTTCCCCAAGCTCCCAAGAAGCCTCTCACAAGCCTCTCTCTAGCCTTTGGAAGCACACTTCCAAGTAAGGGTTTTTCTTCGTTTCTCATTTTTGTCCAATTTTCTTTAAGTTGTTTTGCCTTTTAATTGCAATTATGAATGTTGGGGTATGGTTTCACACCTCCCTAATACTGACCTATTTATGTTTTAATGATGGGAGACCCCTTTCTCTCTCATTAAATGCCTCCCATGTACACCTGTTACTATGCCGAAATTCTGAAAGGAACTTCTCTCTCCTCTTTTACATTCAAGCAAGACTTTTGTATCATTAATCTAAATTCCATTACAATTGTTGTGAAATGTATATATATGACCTCCTTAATGTCCATTACATGTAAATATGATGAGGAACCCCTTTCTCTCTCATCAACCATTTTTATGAATTCTTATGTCACGCCGTTACGCTACCGAAATCGCACCGATTTTCTAAGCCAATGTCATTGTGTAGTGAATACCATGCCCATTTCTCCATCAAGGGTATTCACCTTTATGCACATTTACTTATTTATTGTAAAGTTTCATGTATGAATTCCACATTCCTTTATCGTGGAATAAATTTTTATGTTTTATAAATCCATGTTTTATGATCCATGTGGCACACTTACGCATGAAATGAAATGTTTAAGAAGGGTGTGCCCTTATAGCGCTCCAATGCATTGGGTAAAGTATAGTATCATGATACGTCATGTGAAATGAGTTTTGACTCATGCTAATTCAAGTTCAATGAGGTTTTACTCGTACTTTATTTTCAATGAGGATTTACTCATGCTCCATGTGCAATGAGACTTGGCTCATGCTAATTCCATGTTAAGTGTTGTTGCCACATTTCCATGTTATGATTATCATGCTTTATCATGCCTTTATGTTCAAGTTTCTTTTATTCTCCATTGATATGCCTATTGTCTAACATGTATTGTACTCCTCATGTTATTCCATGTGTACTCCCTTACTGGGCTTTATAGCTCACCCTTTTCTTATGCATGTCCTCAGGTTATCCCATGAAATGCTAAGTACGAGGGAATGTAGTGGTCATGTAAAGGAAGTTTTCAATAAAGATGTTGTATTTCATGTTTTAAGTTCTTATGTAATGATACTAAGCCCCAAATACACTAAACCTCTTGATATTATTTGTTGTATCAAGTGAAGTTTTATGTAATAAATCATGTTTAAGTTTTTAATAAAAGCAGGGTTGTCATAGTTGGTATCAGAGGGAGGTTTAGTTATTTTTGGGCTTAGGAAACCCTAGTAAAGCCTTAGATACAAGACTAAGTATAATAAAAACATCCCTAAGTTTTGTTAAGTACTGATTAAGTGGTTTATCAAACAAATACATCCCTATCTGGATACGAGCAGGTAGAGGCGGCTCTAGCATAGATGTATCCTAGGGGTAAAACCCAAAAACACTGCTTTGAGCTAGACTCGAACGGGAACTGGTGCATGACAACGGGTCTTGCTGCACTCTTGGTTACGACACTCCCGGGGGATATGTTTTGATAAATTCAAAAGCTTAGTATGAACCCTTATTAAGGGAATTAAAAAAATTCCCTTGCGAATATATGTTAGAAAGTAGATCATGAAAATCCTAGATTGAAGCCTATAGACTCTTGAGTAAGGAAATAAAAGTATATTTATAAGTCATCAACTTTTGTCTTTGGATTACCCTTTATGTGTTACCCCTAACTTTCCTTTTATTCCATCCAATAGACGGTAATAGGAGGACTCGGACTAACAACCATTGTGAAGATCAGTGTGATGACTGTACTAATGAGATGCCCAATCCAATGGGAGCGGGAATTGTGAACTTTGTCACGCTTCTCTCTCAGCTAAATCAAGTTTTGAATAGAAACACGGGTCAAGAGGAACGTTTAACCCCCCCTAATAAAGAACAAGTCGCTATCGAGAGATTCATGAGACAAAGGCATCCTACTTTTAATGGATTATCTGATCCCACGATCGCTGAACAATGGATCAACTCCATTGAAAAGATATTCTCCATCCTCCAATGTTCTGAACAAGAGAAGGTTCTCCTGGCGGCTTATCGTATGGAGGGTGAAGCTGATCAATGGTGGACGTTGATCAAAAATACGAAGCCTAAGGAGGAGATTGACGTGTTGGAATGGAAGGATTTCCGGAAGATGTTTTTTGATAAATATTTTCCGCGCACCCTCCGACTTAAGATGGAAAGGGACTTCCTTTCCCTCGAGCAAAAATATGAATAATCTGTTGGAGCGTACGAGGAAAACTTCACGAGGCTTGCATGATATGCTTCCGGCTTTGTCATTACCCCCTAATGCAAGGTTGACCGCTTCTTTGGTGGGATAAATCCTAGCTTGCGGAAAGCATTAGCAATCCGTGACTTCGACATCTATGAGGAAATTGTCCGATGTGCCCTCAAGGTCGAAATAGAGATCGGGGAATCACAGGGATATCATGGGGACAAGAAGCGTAAGGCGGACTTCAATGTTGGTGGTCTGATGGATAAATCCAATGGTGCTAAGAAGATATAGCACCCCACTTACCTAAAGTGCGGAAAAAAGCACCCTGGAAATTGCCTTAAGGGGACGAGAAAATGATTCAGGTGTGGAAGAGAAGGTAACCAAGCTGTTAACTATCGGCAAGAAAGACCCACTGTTGTGACAGAGGAGAGGAACGCTTCATTTGAACCTCAATGCGTTTTTCAATGCTACAAATGCAAAGAATCGGGTCATTTTTCAAATCAGTGCCCTAATCCAAGGGTTTTCGGAGACAACCAACAACCTCCAAGGCAGCAAGGAAGAGATTTTTCCATCACTTCTGCATAAGTGAACCCCAACAACGAAGTGGTGACAGGTATGCTAGTTATTCATTCAAGAATAGAGAACATACTTTTTGATTCAGGTTCTACGCATTCTTTTATATCTCTAAATTTTAGTACAACAATCCCAGCACCACCATAAATCATGGAAGTAAAGATTTCGGTGAGTATGGAAAATGGGGAAATCATTACATCCCATGAATATAAGTCCTCCCCTATTATAGTCTGTGGATTTAATTTCCCGGAGAACCTCTTCATACTCCCTCTGGTGGAATTTGATGCAATTCTTGGCATGGATTGGCTTTCCTTATATAGAGCCAACATAAATTGTCGGGAGAGGGAAATCACACTCCATATGGAGAATCGACCCCTGATTCTTTACAAGTGTAAGGAGGAAGATGAATCGCCTTTAGCTCCATCATCTCAAGTATGGATATTACTGCCTTATGAGCACGCGTATCTGGCTCAGATGATTGAGTCCAAGGAAGAAACCATCCTTGAAGAAATGCCTATTGTAAGGGAATTCGCTGAGGTGTTTCCCGAGGAACTGCCTGGTCTTCCTCCTAGAAGAGATGTTGAGTTCTCAATTGAACTTATACCTGGGGCACTACCAATATCCAATAATCCATATAGAATGACTGTTGTTGAGCTTGAAGAGATGAATAAAAAACTACAGGATAATTTGGATAAAGGGTTTATACGCTCAAGTGCTTCACCATGGGGTGCACCAGTCCTCTTCGTCAAGAAGAAGGATGGGTCAATGCAGCTTTGCATCGATTATCGTGAACTTAACAAAATCATGATAAAGAACAAGTATCCTCTCCCAAGAATTGATGACTTGTTCGATCATCTTCATGGATCACAATTCTTCTCCAAGTTAGATTTGCAGTCGGTATATTATCAAGTAAGGGTGAATAAGGAAGATGTCCCCAAGACTGCTTTTCGTACAAGATACGGGCACTATGAATTCATAGTAATGCCTTTAGGACTCACCAATGCTCTAGAAATATTCATGGACTTGATGAATAGAGTCTTTAGAGATTACCTAGACAAATTTTTGGTAGTCTTTATAGATGATATTCTAATATACTCCAAAACCAAGGAGGATCATGAGGATCATTTAAGAACTGTACTGAAGACTTTGTGCAAGGAGAAGATCTATGCAAAGTACAGCAAGTGTGAGTTATGGTTGAAGGAGGTCTCATTCTTGGGTCATATCATCACAAGCAATGGGATATCTATGGACCCCTCCAAAACAGATGCAATTGAGGGATGGCTGAGGCCAACATCGGTAACGGATATCTGTAGATTCTTGGGGTTAGCTGGATATTATCAACGATTTTTGAGAAATTTCTCATGATTGTCCAACCCTCTTACCAAGCTAACTCTAAAGGGAGTAAAGTTTTCTTGGAGTGATGAATGAGAATAAAGCTTCAAAGAGTTGAAAAGGAGGCTTATCACTGCGCTCGTGCTCACCTTACCCACAAATGGGGAACTTTTTGTTGTTTTCATTGATTCTTCAAAGAATGGATTAGGTTGTGTGCTGATGTAGAATGATAAAGTTATATCCTATGTCTCAAGGAAATTGAAAATCCATGAGCGAAACTATCCAACGCATGATCTGGAGTTGGCGGCGGTGATCTTTGCCTTGAAAATCTGGCGGCATTATCTCTGTGGAGAGAAATGTGAGATATATACTGACCACAAGAGTCTTAAATATATATTCACACAGAAAGAGCTAAATATGTGCCAAAGAAGATGGATAGAGCTCATCAAGGATTATGACTGTTCAATACATTACCACCCTAGGAAAGCGAACAAGGTGGAAGATGCCCTAAGTAGAAAGGACCCAGCAATTATATCCATGATGAGAATTGAGAAGGATCCAATCTTCTTAGACTTAATAAATATGGACGTGGGAATCATAAAGAAGGGAAAATCATCAATCCTTTCACAAATGATTTCTCAACTATCTCTTTTGGAAAGGTTAAAGGATGATCAAAAGGATTATGTGGGAATTTAGGAAAAAGTGGAAGCTATCAAAAAAGGTAAATCCTCAGAGTTTAATGTTAATGAAGAAGGAATTGTGCGGTTTGGGAAAAGACTATGTGTTCCATCAGGTCTGGAGCTGAAGAAGGAACTTTTGGATGATGCACATAGTTCAAATTTCTCTATTCACCCAGGGAGCACAAAGATGTATTGAGATCTCCGAGAAAACTTTTGGTGGGATAATATGAAGAAGGAGATCGTTAAATATACATCAAAGTGCCTGGTGTGTCAGAAAGTGAAGGCAGAGAGGCATAAGTCTAAGGGGATGATGCAACCATTTCCCATACCAGAATGGAAATGGGAGAACATAACCATGGACTTTGTCACCAGACTTCCAAGGACATCCAAAGGCAACAATGCAATCTGGGTTGTTGTGAATCATCTTACAAAGACTGCACACTTCATTTCTATTTGGTAGGATTTCTCATTGGATCAACTGGCACAGATATATATCAGGGAAGTGGTAAGATTGCATGGAGTACCACTATCTATTGTGTTTGACCGAGATCCAAGATTCACCTCTAAGTTTTGGAAGAGTCTTCAACATTCTCTGAATACTGAACTGAACTTCAGTACGGCCTATCATCCTCAAACTGATGGCCAATTCGAGAGGACTATCCAAACACTTGAGGATATGTTGAGAGCGTCCTCAATGGACTTTAAAAGAGGATGGGATCAACATCTTCCTCTGGTTTAGTTCTCTTATAATAACAGTTTCCACTCGATCATCCAAATGGCACCATATGAAGCCCTGTATGGGAAAAGGTGCAGAACACCGGCATGTTGGGATGAGGTTGGTGAACGTAAGCTGCTTAGAACAAAAATGGTCGAGGAAATGGTGGAGAAGGTGAAAACCATTCAGCATCATATCAAGGTATCCCAGAGTCGACAGAAGAGTTATGCAGATAATCATCGATGAGACCTTGAGTTTAAATTTGGAGACATGGTTTTTCTACACATATCTCCGTGGAAGAAGGTCATGAGGTTTGGAAAGAAAGGGAAGTTAGTTCCAAGGTACATCATCCCCTTTGATATTCTTGATCGTGTGGGGGATGTGGCCTATCGACTAGCACTTCCACCTACTATGGCCAAAGTACATGATGTCTTTCATGTATCCCTCTTAAGGAAGTACATACTGGACCCTTCACATGTACTCTTTTCTGAGGTGGTACAATTGGAAGACGATATTTCTTATGAGGAGCAACCAGTGAAGATCTTAGATCGTAGAGAAAAAGTTCTATGAAATAAGACAATGCCCCTCATCAAGGTGTTGTGGAGAAACCACAAGTTTGAAGAAGCAACTTGGGAATCGGAGGATATGATGAAGCTTAGTTACCCACATTTGTTTTAGTGTGGGAAAAGGAAAATTTCGAGGGCGAAATTTCTTAAGGGGGGAATATTGTAACAACCCAATGTTTCATTAATGGAAAATCCCTCTTGATCTTATTAAATGTATCTTTATATAAAATTTTTATATAAAATGTCAACTTCTTTGGTTTTATGTTAAGAATTTTGATTGTTGCTAATATAGTCGTTGAACAGTGATCACATGATTAGTATAAATATAGGACTTTAACAAATCCGATTTACTCAAACAAAGGAAGCGATGGCCTCATCTAGTAGAATTCCCCATACGAAGCCCATTTGTCGGAGATCGGAAAAGAGGTGGCGTCCTTGGGCTTTGATCTTGACCAATCCCAAGCTGAGCTTCACCATGTCAAGCTCGAACGTGACCGTCTATGGGAAAAGTGGAAGTTGATTGAAATTACCACTCGAGCGATGTTATCCGAGCCACCCCAAGAGTCTGTCACTATCGCACACCTTACCCTTAGGTCTTATGCAGCTGTTTTAAGGGGTTATGTAACAAATAAGTAGTACTATGTTCATGTACATTAGTTTTGTATATAATAATGAATATAATTTCTAGTCATTTTTTATACACTGTAAATAGTTTTTAAAGTACAAATGGTGTTTTTAGTTATTATTTAATTAAGAAATATATTTTATTAAATTAAGGGATTTTTGAATTAAATAATATTTTAATAAAATAATAATATTATTATTAAATTATTTTTTATTAAATATAAATGATCTTATAATTTTATGAATGCAATTAAAATTTTTATTAAGGTTTGAAAGCCATTTCTGTCAAAACCCGTGAATTTTTTATAAATGTCGTTTTTTATTTTAGAAGTGAAAATTAACATATTTAGAAAATTATTTAGATAAAATAAATGTTATTTCTGGAATCAGGACGTCGAAATTATCCAACGGTGAATTTTTCATAATTTTCTGAGACAGTCAAATTTTTGGGTAAAAATTAAATACCGTTTAAATATATAATGTGTTTTATGACATCATAATGACCCAATAGTGATGTAATAAAATACTATAATCTTTATGTTCGGCCAATATAAGTTTTAACATTAAAATAATGTGATTTTGGGTTTTTTTGACTTACTTTTCAAAGCATTAATGGACCCCTCAAGACATATTCAACACTTTTCTTTTTTAAATTAATTTCCATGGGAGTGTGACTCACCTCCACATAAGAAACCTTATTATTTTAAGAATTTCGGACTTTGGCCTTATAAAATATTGTTTTCATATTTCCTTCTCCAAAAACCATGGGCAAAAACCATGGTATGGTTTGTGGTTTGGATTAATTTAATATAAGGGGTCCCAGACCTAAATAATAAAGAATTCTCTCACCTTTCTTATATAAACTCACCCAAGCTCCCACTTCCTCCTCACTCAAAACCCTTGGAGTTCATCCAACCTCTGACCTAATCTCTCTATAATCCTCCCAAGGTTCCCCAATCTCCCAATAATCCTCTCACAAGCCTCTCTCTAGCCTTTGGAATCACACTTCCAAGTAAGGGTTTTTCTTCCTTTCTCATTTTTGTCCAATTTTCTTTAAGTTGTTTTGTCTTTTAATTTCAATTATGAATGTTGGGGTATGGTTTCTCACCTCCCTCATACTGCCCTATTTATGTTTTAATTATGGGAGACCCCTTTTTCTCTCATTAAATGTCTCCCATGTACACCCATTACTATGTCGAAATTCCGAAAGGAACTTCTCTCTCCTCGTTTACATTCAAGAAATACTTTTGTATCATGAATATAAATTCCATTACAATTGTTGGGACATGTATCTACATGACCTCTTTACTTTCCATTACATGTAAATATGATGAGGAACCCCTTTATCTCTCATCAACCATTTTTATGAATTCTTATGTCACGCCGTTACGCTGCCGAAATCGCACCGATTTTCTAAGCCAATGTCATTGTGTAGTGAATACCATGCCCATTTCTCCATCAAGGGTATTCACCTTTATGAACATTTACTTATTGATTTTAAAGTTTCATGTATTAATTCCACATCCCTTTATCATGGAATAAATGGTTATGTTTTATGAATCCATGTTCTATGATCCATGTGGCACACTTACGCATGAAATGAAATGTTTAAGAAGGGTGCGCCCTTATAGCGCTCCAATGCATTGGGTAAAGTATATTATCATGATACGTCATGTGAAATGAGTGTTGAATCGTGCTAATTCAAGTTCAATGAGGTTTTACTCTTACTTTATTTGCAATGAGGATTTACTCATGCTCCATGTCCAATGAGCCTTGGCTCATGCTAATTCCATGTTAAGTGTTGTTGCCACATTTCCATGTTATGATTATCATGCTTTATCATGCCTTTATGTTCATGTTTCTTTTATGCTCCATTTATATGCCTATTGTCTAACATGTATTTTACTCCTCATTTTATTCCATGTGTACTCCCATACTGGGCTTTATAGCTCACCCTTTTCTTATGCATGTCCTCAGGTTATCCCATGCAATGTTAAGTATGAGGGAATGTAGTGGTCATGTAAAGGAAGTTTTCAATAAAGATGTTGTATTTCATGTTTTAAGTTCTTATGTAATGATCCTAAGCCCCAAAGACACTAAACCTCTCGATCTTCTTTGTTGTATCAAGTGAAGTTTTATGTAATAAATCATGTTTAAGTTTGTAGTAAAAGCAGGGTTGTCATATCTAATTCCAGCCAAACAATGAGGGCATGGTACTCCACTTCATTATTTGTCCATCCTTCTAATAGTAGGAAGGAGTAAGGTATAACTGCTTTTTATGGGGATATGAGTATGAATCCCAAACCCACTTTATTGAATTTTGGGTCTTCCATTATTCTTCCTATCATGATTTTAGAGGCATCATCGAAGTGAATTTCCAACATCTAAGAGTTCTCTTGAATAGATAACACTTCCTCATCAGGTAGTTTAGCATCTGATGGGGATAATCATATTGAGGGATGATCATCCAAGAAATTATCTATTTTTTGTCCTTTGATATCTTTCTATGGTATGAACTGTATATCGAACTGATGTAGGATGACCGCTCATCATGATAGGCATCTAATTAACATTGAATGTATGTATTTGAGTGGGTTGGTACATGAGACCAAATGAACTTCATGGTGCTACAAGTAATGACTCAGCTTATGGACCACAAATATTAATGCAAGGCAGCTCTTCTCGATATTTTAATAATGAGTATCAGCATCAATCATGGTTTGGATGAGATAATAGAGACTATTCTCGCTGTCGACATCATTTTTCTATGTGAGGAAGGCACCTAGGGATCGCTCCAAGGTGGTTATGTATAGAATAATAGTTCTTCCTTCAACAGACGGCATTAGCACCGGTGGACTTAATAGATATTTCTTGAGATTGTTGAATGCTTTATGATAGTATTCAATCCATTGATATTCTACCCCTTTCTTCAGGAACCTAGTGAAGGGGAAACATTTGTCTGTGAGGTTGGCTATGAAGAATTGAATGTAAGAAAGATTCCCTTATATTCCTCTCATCTCAGTGAGGTTTTTAGGTGGTGACATTCCAAGTATTTCCTTTTTCTTTTCACAGTCGACTTTGATGCCTTAGTGGCATATGATGAAGCTGATGAATTTTCTTTAGGTGACGCCAAAAGCACATTTTAGGAGGTTCATTTTTAGACTATTTTTACATAGTTTGTTGAAGAAGGTTTCAAGATCCACCAGATGGTCTGAGCATTTTCATGATTTAACCACAAAATCATCAACATAGAATTCGATGAACTTTCCCATGAAGGGTTTGAAAATTTGATGCATGGAATGCTGATATATAGAGCCAACATTTTTCAAATCAAAAGGCATCACCTTGTAGAAAAAACCCCATGGGGATCCATAAAATTGGTGTATTATTCATATTTTTGGGCCATTTGGATATGTTTATACCCTGAATAGCCATCCATGAAAGAGATATCCTCATATCCAGCAGTGGCATCGATCAACAATTGTGTGATTGGGATTGGGAAAGCATCTTTTGGGCCGTTCTAGTTGAGTTCCCTGAAATTGATACAGACCCTGATATACCCATTATTCTTCTTGAAGGGGACAATTTTTTCTATCCATATGTGGTATTGGACCTCCCAAATTAAGTTATCTTTGATGATCTTGTTAACTTTAGCCTCTATCTTGGCAGCATGTGTTGGGTGCGTCCTTTTGGTGGCTTGCTTGTAACTGTGATGATCTTATGGTTAGCCCAGGTGGTGAGTGGACACCTATGGATCAAGACCTAACATTTCCATATAATTCTAGGTGAAAAAATCTTGATTTTGATTTAGGAAAGAGGCATATATCTCTTTCTATTCAGGAGGAATGGACATACTAACCATAATGGGTAGTGGTTCTTCTTTAATACCCAAGTTGATTTCCTTAAGTTCATCAATGGTGGTGGAAACACCTTCCTCAAATGCTAGAGGGGCATCCCTTAGGTCTTTTTCTTCTTCCTCCCCTATATCTTCATCATCTTCCTCTTCATATTCTGATGGGGAACCAATCCTTGAAATGATTTCTCAATATTTGAGGGAAGAGTTGAAATTTTTCTGTAAGGTCGTCTCTTCTGACTCATCCATTGGCGGGGGGTTTTCTGAGAAATATTAAGTGAGGGGTAAAATATTTTCCTCATATTCCTCGAATAAAGAGACACTTCCTACCACCTTAGCATGTGATGCGGGAAGTTCCTAGGGTTTTGATGATAGTTTGAGGGTATTTTAATTAAAACCTTCCCCATTATCTCAGGATTAAATGAGACTTTCAACATTATTAGCCTCGACATTTGTAACTAGAATCATGAGTACTACTGAATACACATCCGAATTTGGACTTGTACTTTCAATCTGATTGATGGGAAGTACATATTCTTCCCCGAGCTTCTTGAGGGGATTGATAGGAAACATTTCCAAACCATTTGGGGTGGAGACCCAAAGAATTACATCAGTTGTGGGTTGTTTCCCCTTTGGTTCATAGAACCCTACATCAATGTAGTGTGACTCATAGGGCTCGAACAGGGCCTTATCGGCATTCATTTTACCACTCTATACATTAATTCTATACTTCAGGCGTTGATGGTATGAGGAGGGGATTTTTGAATTCTTATGAAGTCAGGGCCTCCCTAGCAGAGCATTGAAGGCTATATAATTTCGGACCACCAGAAATTTTGGGTGAGCTATGAGGTCACCAAATCGGGTTTCGAGATTGATTTGGCCCAATGGATTCTTTTCACTTTTTTGATATCCCAACAGAGTTTTGGTGTAGGGAGTCAGATTATTCTCATTATAGCCTAGCCGACGAAGTGTTTGTAGTGGGAGGAGATTAACCCCAGATCCATTTTCAATGAATAATTTTCAGATATCGACTCTATTTATCATGTCGGACACATATAAGGGTTTTATGTGTCCTTGAATGATGGAGTATTCATTTTCATCTATAAAGGAGATAACTTCATGACATTCTGTAGGATTGATCTTTGTCTGGTAGACTTCAGTGGTGGCTACTTGGACTTCAAACTCTTAGGGACTCAGCAAAGCCTCTATGAGTGCTTCCCTGAGATATACTAATAGATTCAAAACATATATGGTTTATATCTTATCTATAACTGAATCTAACTACTTCATAATTTCACATTTCTGATCTAAAGGTTGGTGCTTCCCAACTTAGGGGTTCTCTTTCACAAGCGCTTTAGGGGATTGAGCATTTGATTAAGGTAGGTCGGCCCTTGGTACCAGAGTTGGAGAAGCTTTCGTCCATTGTGGATCAAGTCGAGGATATATTCTCATATACTGAGGGAAATTGTTCATTCGTTCTTCCTCTGATGGATATTTTAGAAGAATTGGACTGGGGTGGTTTCCTGTGGGGGCAGGATAATTTTATATCCCTTGATGGATCCACTAGAGGGTCCATCCATGGGTTTCCACAATACTGATGTTTTGAGCAGGGTTATGACCATACATTTTATTTCTTCCATGGTTATGTCTACCTTAGTATCCCTGGATTCGGTGGCTTCTTCCTCCGACTCCCTGGTTGGGTACGGAGGATTATGGTTGATAACCATACTCATCATCAGGGAAAGTATCCATCAAATGGATGATATTGATGGAGCCAAAAATTATCTCCTCTTCTGGTGATGACTTTGCCTCATCATCTACCTCTGGTTGTGCCATTTGGTGGGTTGGTTCCCATTGTTCCATTTGGTGGGGCGGTGCCCATTGATTCAGATTTTTTGGAATGAAATATGAGAGTGTCAAATCCAACCTTTTCTTTGGTGTGAGTTCATCTTCCTGCACTTTCTTTCCTCCCTTCTGATTGGACTGCTTTTTGGGCGATTGTCCTCTGGAAGATTGTGGATCCAAGGATGATGGTTGTGTTTCATTAAGATCCATTGGAGGTACAGTTGGTTACTTCAACTTTTCCTGGTGTATGCCATGATCTCAGTCGACTATCTTTTGAGTCATCCAACTATCAAACTTTTTCTCCTTTTTGTTAAAAACTTCTTGTCAGTTCCCTTCTTCATCCATACCAGTGGTGGAAACATATGCCACTTTCTCTAGTGGTGTTCCTAGCTTGACCTGTCCAGAATATATCATCTTTTGCAGGAGGTTTTTAAAGAAAAAACACTCCTGGATATTGTGTCCCAATATTCGATGGAAGGGACAATAATCTGTTCGTTCATCAAGACCTACTTCATCAGTACTCTTTTCCATGAGAATCCAAAGAAAGTTTCAATTCATGGAGGCTATGAAGTAGTTACAGACTTGGTCATCCTAGAATGAGTATACTTTATTTCTGTGTTTCTTGAATTGATTTATTTTTGGCCCCCCTCCACTCTTCTTGATGGGGTGGGGGTGGGTGATAATGTTTAGGGGGACCTGCACAATTTGGTGGGGTCCTTAGAGCTAGGGCCAGTTTAGGGTGGCTTAAGTGTGACAAAAGATGCTTCAGCTCTCCCTACACTTTTTACTGGGGATGATGGGGATGCCCAAGACTTGAGATTAGTCCATTGCAAGGAATCTAATATTCTTTGACTGATATCATAGAAGTCCCAGAACCCACTTTGTAATTCATGGGAATGAGTGGCATTCGTAGCTCATCTCAGATATTATCGATGCACATGGAAAAAATATCATCTTGGGGGAGTGACTGGTTCAAGTAGTAAGACATACTTTTCTATCTGGTGATGAATTCTAAGACTCTCTCATTCTCTCGTTTTTTGTAGTTCATGAGATCACTGACAGTTGTTTTGGGAAACATCGATCTGAACTAGAACAAGAACTGGCATCAGATATCCTCCCATACCATTATTGAGTTAGCTTGAAAACTGGTGTACCACACAAAGGCTTAACCTTGTAGAGTTTACACAAAGCATCGGAGTTTTACAGTCTCTTTTTTCTCTGGAATTCCAATCATGGGATCACAATAATAAGAGTAGTGAATTAGATATTGCTCTGGGTCCCCTGAGCCATTGAACACTAGGAATGTGGGATTCCTGAAATTTGGTGGAGGCAGGACGTTTCTCAACCAGTCGGGATAAGGCCTCCATTCTGGTTGTACTAGAGTGTGTATTCCTTCCAGTGCTTCCATTCAAGTAGTTAATAACTCGATGGTATTCAATATCCCTTAATACATGTGTTGTTGGACCTGATCATGAGCGGGTGTAGCAGGGGGAAAGTTTGGATGTGTCAGTACTGCTGGACATTAAGGCAGATACCCAGCCGGGGGCTCATTTTCAGATTTACCTGAATATATTCTGGTTGCTTCTCTAATGGAGGGAAATCTTGATATCCTGTAGGGATTGGGTTCAGGTAGACTGATGGTCCTGGAATTTCCCTGAATGAGCCTTCCATCCTTGCTTCATTTGTTGAGATAATCCCATGAAATAGAGGTACATATTATGGAAGTGTGTGTTGATGCTCCACCTAAGGAACATACCCAGTAGGAAGGATTTCTCTTAATAGCTCAATGTTGAGTTGCATCAACTCTTTCATTTCTTCCTCCTGTTAAGTGAATCTATCCTCAAGCGTAGGGGAATCATCTTCATGGGGGGAGTATGTGGTTCAAATACCTCTCTATTATTCTTCTCCTTATTGATTATTTGTGTGGGAGGTAATACAAGATTTACTAAGGGGTAGCCAAGTTTTAAGACAACTCTTTGGTTTCTAGTGTGCATGCCTCCAGGCTCGGTGTGGACCATCTCTGGGAGGGAACCCTCTTCTATAGTTTCCTCATTATTTGAATTATTTTTAGTGAGGTATATGGGGATGATGTCCATAATGTTCACTAATTCATACCATATCTAGGGTGGAGTACCAGGTTCCTAATGGTAGGAGAGCTTCTTATTCCCTTTATTGGATCTTTTCCGGCCATTCTATGATACTCTTCGGGTTTTTTAGTGAAGAGTGACTCAA
Source organism: Viscum album (assembly GCA_963277665.1). Taxonomy (NCBI): domain Eukaryota; kingdom Viridiplantae; phylum Streptophyta; class Magnoliopsida; order Santalales; family Viscaceae; genus Viscum; species Viscum album. The sequence goes on from OY728130.1 coordinate 516,304,638, forward strand.
AGGAAGCCCTGATATGACCTGGAGATATGCCTTCATTTTGGGGGATGCAAGTCATGGGATGGGATGGAACAGGTGGCCCCTCTATCCATTTTTTTCTCCCAAATGAGAGAATAAATACATTGGTTAGGATGGAATTTGAGGTAAAAATTACCCCAGCCCTGCAGGCTAGGGTTTCTCTTGTTCTTCTATTAGAAATCCTTGACCAAGATTTTTTGGTCTTATGGGGGCATTTTGAGTTAAAAATTACCCCATCCCTATGGGTTGGGATTGATCCCATTTTTTTGTGGATGCTGCTACTATTGTCGCCTTCTTGATCTTATACATTCCCATATAGATTTGATTTGGATATGGTGTTGGGTCTACACGTGAATTGTTTTCTTTTGAGTACATGAGTATTGCTTATTTATTGACCTCCCTTAAACTGGAAGCCTACTAGATGTTCTTCTTTGCCTTGTTAGGAGCTTCTTGATGGCTTTCTCTCATCGGTCCTTTTTCTTTTGAGACTTACTCAAGGTCATCTCCTATTGAGCATTCTATATTTCCTAAGCAGAGACTTCATTTGACTATAATATTTGGGTAATGACATTACAGGATGTCATTTCTAGTGAGTTCTTCTATAAAGAGAGTGGGTTGGAGTGTATATCTCAATGTTCTCCCAATCCTCGGATATAAACACTAGACGGGGTGTTGCTGATAAGACAACATAACTTGTTCATCACATAGAGGCAGGCTAGATCGAGGTCTTTATTTCACCTTTATAATTGTGGTTGTTGTGAATATGGAAGGTATTATAGTTATATTTGATGGTGAATATCTCCCAAGATGTTAACATGGTCTATGTACCCATCAATATAGGGAAAAAATTTTCTTTTAATTAGCAGATAGTTGTCCAGATATTAAGGCAAATGTTATGCATGCATCCTTCTAACAACTCTTTTGGTATGTTGGACTGAGAAGTGGTTGTGGGCCAATACATCACTGATATTTCATCCCTATATATTTGTCTTTTCACAATAAATTCATCTTGTTGTTTTTCCTCTAGGGAATCTTCTACTTGATCCACCAGGTTTGACTACTCCTTAATGATTTCATTCCAAGCAACGGGGTTAACGGGAGTCTTGTTGACATTTGAACGGTGTGAGGGTGGTTTGAAAGATGAGTGTGGACCCGGGCCATCATCTAGGTGAGAAAGGATATCTCTTTTCATGGGGAGAGTATCTCATATGTCGTACTTCATTTTTTCAACCTCCTTAGCATATGAGGGTTTTCTCATATTCAATCCGGTGAGGGGAGGACCTTCTCATTAGTGTAAATTTTGAATGTGGGGAGGACATTTGCAGTTGGTTTCATGATGAAGATAACTACCATCACAGCTTAGTGTCCGTCCATAGAGAGTAATTATATGGTGTATACTCTGGGGAGGACCTTCAGGCAAGACCGTGGTAAGGGGAGGACCTTCTTGCTTCTTGGCATCATTGAGATGAGGGCCTTCATAATGACTATTATCATGGAGAGGACTACCATCATAGCTCTGGGTGTAGGGAGAGTATCTATAGTGTAAAATCTAGGGAGGTCATTCATGATGTACTATAATGAGGGGAGGACCTTCTCATTTCTCAATTTCACTGTGAGGAGGGCCTTCATAGTGACTCCCGTCATAGAGAGGACTATCATCATAGCTTGATGTCTGACTATAGGGAGAAGCATATCTGTAGTGTATACCCTAGGGAGGACCATCAGGGAAGACTATATCAATGGGAGTTCATTTTTATTGTATGATCTTCTGGTCAAGGGGATAGGGATACCCTAACATGCGTCGGGAGATAGGATATCATGATTGGTTGTTTTTGGCTCATGGAGTAAGCTCCCATGGGTGCTCTAGGGAGGGACTTTAGAGTTGCTGGTAACGACATTGCGGGGAGGAACTTTAAAATTTTTACTGTCACTTCCATAATTTGGTAATGGACTAACATGATATTGAGCCTCTATTGATAAATGTTTGATGGCACCAAGAACTCCAACTTCCAACATATCAGAATCATGAATGTGCTCTTCATTTTCCAGTTGACTTTAGAACCTTTCATTTTTGTGCACTCTCTTAAAGGAAACTAGGGCCGGTTGTTGTTGGTAATGGCCTTCATGTATGGGTCCCTCTATAATTGGTTACCGTTATGTTTTCGGGATATTCCGATGGGAATCTTGAGTTCTGGCAGGGATATATGGCTGCCCTGGAGCATCCACCATGTCGGACCGGTGTCCCCAAGTTGGAAAGGGTATTTTTTCTCGATCTAGTTGTCCTTGTATCAGGAAATATGGTCATAAAAACTCCTGGACTGGAGCATGGATGTTGGTATGCTCTATATTGATTATCTTATTTGGTGGATATATTACCCCACCCGAGGAGATGGGGTTATGGGCCCAACTCCTCACTTTTTACATTGATGTAATGACACCTTGACATGTTTAGAGGATATAGTCTAGGATTGATGTATTATCCTCCATCATGGACAAGATGTTCTAAGATACATATTTGGATGTAATGGGTATGAATACCCACTCCGATGTCGGAGCAGGAGTCCATGCCTGCTCCGGTCCTCCATGAGTTGCCAATGGGTACTGGTGGTTCTCCTGTTTCGGGGCAGAGGAACAAATCCGTTGCGGGCTATTTTCTCCATTATCCACCATATTTGACTGGTGGGATTTGTATTTGTGACCATTAATTTGAGTCTTCTCATTTTTCACTGTATTTGTCACACGGGTTTGATTTGCATATGTAGGAATTTGAGTCTGTTCATATTTAATTGCAATTGTATTTGGCTGGTGGGATTCATATGCACTGGCAGTGTTGTATGAATTCCCATAATTTGCCTCCCTATTTAGATAGTGGGATTTTTTTGCATCATTATGGATTTGTTCCTTCTTATAGTTAGGTGTCGTCTTATTTGAATGATGGGCTTCTTGTGCATTGGTAGAAATTTGCATCTGCCTGTAATTTGTTGCTATGTCTACATGGTGGGACTGGATAACACTAGTAGGAATGTGCATTTTCTCATATTGTGACACCCTATTTTTTTGGTGAGCTTCATAGGAGAGAGTGATAATTTGTGTCCACTTGTAGATTACCAGGGTATTTCTGTGGCAGGCTTCAGCAGGAGGGACAGGATTGTATGCATTCCCATTACATGCCACCACATTTGTGTGGTAGACCTCCTCCTCAGGAACCATGGTGATAACCTATTCCTAATTATAAATTTTCCACCCTCGGTGGGAATCCTGAAGGGTCCATTTCCCTTAGACTTCAATAGGTTCTCTTAGCATGGGATCCTCTTCAGAGTGAGGATATTGGGTTGTACGTTGCTGATGGAAATGTCCTCTAGCATGAGACCTTGAGCGGGGTTCATGTTCATCTAGGATGAATTCATTAGCATCGACTTCATCTACCTCCCTAAGATAAGGGAGGTACTTGTTATCGTGCTCTTAGGATAGACTTCTGAAGGTTTTGGAGATATCCATCAGGGTTGTATTGTGTTGGATCTTTAATCATGGATGAAGAGGTGGCTGGAGAGATTTTTCTGATTAGAGGGCCTACCTTGCGGCCTCCACTATAGGTAGAGTACCATTTTGATGGTACTCTTTGATCAATTCATTCAAAACCCAATGTTGAAGGAGCTGGGTAGGCGATGGGTTCCTATTCTTTATTGGGGATCCAGCCGCCTATGTGGTCGTTGTCATGCGTGTATGAGCAATTTGTTGAGATGCCATTTGGATCGAAGAGAGTCCTACTAAATTCATGTTATATATATATGACATATATAGAAAACAAAACCTTGTCAAATTAGCATCTAATAATCACATGTGAAATTGATGATCTTTCTTGGTCCTCTTTCTTTTGAATGTGAAAGTGGCTTGAGGTGGGGTAATCTACCACCTTGGTAAAGGATTCACATCGGGTTCTCCATTTTTTTCATCCTAATTTGTGTCACACCTAGTATTGATAGGAAAATAATGTCCCATCGGGATTGGGCAGTGTATCCTTTATGTGTTATTAAGGATGTCCCACATTTTCATGATCTTGGCAGGTGATTGCAAAGGGGGTTATGTGTTCATGAAATCGGCCTATGTTGGGTATGATGTCCTCATATGGTCTCCAACGGGTTTATTCATGGAGCTAGAAACACACAACAGCCCTGGTATCCATGATTCATGCACCTTCTTTCCAAAGGCAGATGCTCATTGGATAAATATTTGGCCAACTACACTTCAGGACTCAATTGGTTGAGAGGATGAGAGGTCGGGATCATCACACCCTTCTGGGGGGAATTATTGCCTACTTTGGGACTCACTTATAGATTTAAGAAATGTTCATGTGTTCATGAATACTTGGTTCTCTCTCGAAGAGTGTGTCTATAGATTACCCCTGGGTTTTAATATCAATCATGGATACATATGGAATAGGAATTACTAAGAAAACACAAGTTTAATCCCTATGATGAGGCACTCTGGAGTTTATCATCATCCATGGGGGATAAAAGTTGCTTTGATATCAGGATCAAACCCATGATATGGTTTTCTTATGTATCCTATTGAGAGGAATTAGAACCCATGTAGTTCAGTGTCACTTAACTAGACACATCGCCTTTTAAGGTCGTGTGATGAGGACCCATCCGTGCAGTTTAATGTTATGCGACAAGGATGTCTAGGTGAAAGGTTCCTAGTCAAGATCCAATACAGGGCTTATGCTAAGGCATCCTGGGATGCCCATGAAATATTTTGGTATCCTGGATGAATATGAATGCACCAAGAATATGGACCAGATAATTATAGGGTTCTTTCGATATCAGGTTTAGACCTCAGGGAGGCTTCCTACGTATCTGAGTTCATTAGGAATCAGATCCCTCATAGTTTGGTTTGAGTTGTGACTTGATTAGGGATTATGTGTGGGAGCTTCCCATTTTAAGGGGACATTATCTCTCATTTCATGGATGAGAGGATATGGATCTTGGGCCTAGATAAAGGCTTCCTACATATCCCAATTATGTTGGGAATCAGAGTTATCATAGTTCATTGTGGGTTGTGCCAATGTCGTATTATCTTAGACCTCTAAGCCCACGGGATTCATGCTCAATTTGAAAAACAAGAGGATGTAAAATATTAAAAAAAGTCATACTTTCTCTTATCTATTGAGGTAAAAGGAGGAAACCATGGTGGAAGATGTCGGGGTGACGATGGATGAGGATGCAGAGAAATAAACCCTTTAATGTGAAATAAAAGTGAAGGTCATTAGGTCTGTCCCGAAAGGCTAGGGACTTACTCAATGGGGGGATTCCCTTTTGAGCATCATATGGGGTATACTACAGTTTAAATTAATATAGCTTAGATGTTGATTAACTGGAGGATAATCATGTTGAGATGTTCTGACATTCCTTGAATATGAGAGGGAAGGAATCTATTGGGCTTGGATCAGGAGAAATGATATGGGGCTTGGAATCTATTGGGCGTACGGAAGGAGAAGCCTCTCCTAAGGAAGAACTTTTCTTTTGTTGGAAGGCATTTTTTTGTGGGAAATATATATAGATCCACCAAGAAATTGGGTGCATAATCAAGCAGTGGTGTCCGCAGGACATTGACTTTCCATTTCTGATGGCCAAGGAGGTTTATGAATATCTGAAATTTCCCAATATATTGTAGTTTAAATTCATATATCTTGGACGATGGCATTATAGTTTAACGTCGTGTTACAGGGACTAATACCATATAGTTTAACATCACGTGTCCAGGATGAGTTCTGTACATTTTAACATCGTGTGGATAGAATAATTTGGGGTCTTGCAGTTTAAGGTAATATGGAAAGGACCACTTTTTATAGAAACTATGATTAACTGGAGGATAATCCGGTCAAGATGTTTTGTAATGCCTCAAATATGAGAGGGGAGGAATGTGTAAACCATGATTCTAGGGGATATTGGATCAGAAGAAATGATATGAGGCCTGGAATACATTAGGTGTATGGAAGTAGGAAAAGCCTCTCCTGAGGATGAATATGTCTCTGGTTGACAGGCCTTTTTTGTGGGAAACATAAGCAGAGATGTTGAGGAATTGTGTTCATAGTCAAGCAGAGGTGTCCTCAGGACACTGACCATCCATTTCCTATGGACAAGGAGGTTTGTGAAGATCCGAAATCGCCTGAGATACAGAGTTTGATGGATGGTGAAGGGTGTGTCCAAGCATGTAAGAAACATTAAGACTATAATTGTCCACATATTTCTAGATCAACATGGAATAGGAGGTAGATGATGGGTTTTTAGGAGTCTCATGAGAAGTATCTCGACTCATGGTATTTAAGGGACATATGTTGGGGCAGTATAAGGGTGCAATAGAAAATGTCAATGACCTGGCCTAAAAATTTCGTGGTGCGACTCTTCATTTTTCATGGGGTCAATGATGGTAGCGAAGGGATCATCCCAGAGACTGCAGCCTGGTACTAATCTTGAGTGGGGTGTGAGGGGATATCCCCAGTAGTATGGACCAGTGGGCATGAATAGTGTTGTCGCGTAGGAGCTGGCTATATAGGGGTTGTCTGCGTACTTTTTTCCACATACGGTTCGCAACATGTGTTTTTCACATAGGGTCATCTGCATACTATGTTGTCCATATAGGAGTGTCCGCATAGGATCTAGCTACGAACTTTTTCTCTGTCAAGGATGTTTTTTGTGAAGGACCTCATCGTGAACTATTTCCAACAAAAGGGTGTCCATGTACTGTATCCCACAAAGGGTCATCCGTGTATTGTTTATTTATTTTTTATTCATTTGTGGGGTCATAAAATGATACCTCAATTATGCGAACAACACTACCTCCGCATGTTATTTTTTTGGAGGATCTTCCATACATGGTTCGAGGGGTGGAGTCCCACATAGGGCCACCCACAAATGGTTCGAGGGGTGGAGTTACGCAAACTGATTCAGGTGCAGGATGTATTTCTCCCTTTTTCTTCCATCTTTTATTTCTCTTTCACCCATTTGAGATCTCTTTCAATTCTCCCCTGGATAGTGATTTTTCTATCCCCCTTAGGGTCTATTTATAGAGGAGCTGATCACTGGATCGATGGGCCGTGTAGAGCCTTTTGCCTAAGCCCGTGGTGGACTTAGTCATTTGGGGGCTTCATTTTCGGGCATTGGCATTGCCACCTCATCCTGCAAACTTCTTAGTTTGAAGGGGATATTGTATGCAGGGGACATCATACGCGGGGGAGGAATTCTCCACCTCCATTTCTCTAATGACATGGTTTATATGGGAGGGTCATCATCTTCATCATTCTGTGTATTACCTGGCTTTCTGGAACTATATGTGGAGTAGATTTCTCCATCTCTTTTCAACGAATGACCTCATTCATAGGAGTTGGTTTTGTTATTCTTCATTTTGCGTACTACTTGGTTCATGGCTGATACCTTCTGCGAACCATTCTTGGAATTTAGTACGCAAATGGATTATCTTCCTTTTCAAAATTTGGATTCTCCAACATTATTTTTCAAATCTTCCTTCAGTATTTTATTTCTTTCCATTGCTGAGTTTGATTGAATTTTCTTCATCTTGAATGAAAAAATTTTGGGACCCTAAAATGGTGCATGTTTTACAGTAAAATGAACCTTTTTTAATGTGAAAGCAAACACTTTGAGTCATACTAGCCACATTGTGTGTTAGATTAATGTCTGGTAGATTCCTACACATAAAAATAAATTATGGATCATTCTCCTAATTTATAAAAATAATTTGAGATCCTTTTATTGGTTTTGGATATATGAATCATGTTTTAGACTAAAATGACACTATTATATTTAAAACATGAAATTTGAGTCATACCAACCACATCATGTGTCATATTGATAAAGGTTGATTTCTATACATAAAAAATAAATTATAGATCATTTTTCTTAAGTTTCATGATAATTTGAGCTCATTTATGTGTTTTTGGCTATGTGAATTTAATTTTAGACTAAAATTACCCTTATATTTAAAACAAATGATATGATTCATACTAACCATGTCATGTGTTGGATTGATGTGAGGTCAATTAGAACACATCAAAAATGAATTATGGATCATTTTACTAAAGTATCAAGACAATCCAAGCTTGGTTTCTTAGTTTTGGATATGTGATGCATGTTTTAGAGTAAAATAGAAATTTTTAAACATAAAAACATACACTTTAAGTTATATCGGCCACATCATGTGTTGTATTGATGTGTTGTCGATTCCTACATGTCACAAATTAATTATTAATTATTTTACAAAATTATCAGGATAACCCAATCTCGTTTTCTAAGTTTTGGCTATGTGATGTGTGTTTTAGAGTAAAATGCCATTTTTTTAATGTGAAAATATTCAATTTGAGTCATGTTGACACATCATGTTTCAGATTGACATGTGGTTGATTCTTATACATCAAAAATAAATTATGCATCATTTTCCTAAAGTTTAAAGTTAATCCAAGCTCTTTTTCCTAGTTTTGGCTCAGTATGGAGGATTTTAGGCACAGAAAGTGGCTATGCAAGGTTTTAGTGGCAAGGATTGATGATGGGCTTCTTGGTGGATAGAATCTGGTTCTATGCTACAGAACTGTAGTTGTGAGTGGAGGTTAGACCTACAAGTCATCAGTTGAGCCTTGGTAATGTGATGGGCCTTTGGTGCTTGGGTTTATGGGCCAATGGAATTTTGGCCACTATTTTTTAAGGCTTTGTGCCTCTGGACCTTAGAGTTTGTAAGGGGTTCTCCCTTAACCCAATTAAAAAAGGGATTGTGTTTTTATCTTTTTTAATAAAGGGGATTTTCCCAACCTTTTTAATATCAAGATAATCTGATGTCGTTTGCTCAATTTTCACTATATGAATCACATTTTAGACTTAAATGAGATTTTATATTGTGAACAAACACTTGGAGTCCTACTGGTCACATTGTGTGTTGGGTTGATGTGTAGTCAAATCAGCATGATCTCTATGAAATAAAAAATAAAAACATGATAGGTAATCACCACAACTTGATATTGGAAAACATTATTATTCCACAAACTCTTCCCACTTATCTCTAAACAAATATACTCATTTTGATTATATAGATTATCAGTAATCATAGTATTACTAAGAAAATATAGGAAAATATGTGATTAAAAAATATTTTAAATTAAATTGTAATTATAATTGGGAATACCAGTTTGGGGATGCTATCTTTTTGATGGTATATGATATCTTTTATAAATTTAAAAACATAATATGCACAATCATCATATTTATTTTTTTAGACACTTCATAAACATTGACCAAAATAATTAAATTGTCTTGAAATATGTTTTGATAGTTAAATATTACTATATAAACCTTAATTTTCCTCCATTTATATAAATTCATAGGCTTCTTGTGTTTAGTCGCTAACCTTATACCATGATTTAAACAATATTTATATATCACTCTGTCATAACAAAATTCTCATTAAAACATAAAATAAAATGAATAATTTGAAGTTTATCAGTAAAATTTTGATTGTAGTGCATTAAAAATTAATAATGGTCATCATGTGTGGTCAATTTTTTAGAAATCCTTGCTTTGGATCCAAAAAAAAACATTCTTAGTATCCAAATTGTGTGCGATGAGCATCTAGGGCTTCCTGAAAAAAGAAACAAGTAATGAAAAATATATTTTATGTGATTATATTATAGAGTTTTGACCCTAAATTGTAGGCATCGAGAACATTTTTTCATCTATTATTTTTTTTTCAAACGTTTCCCTTAGTTCATATTTTTTTCAATTTATTTCATTTCCAAATTAACTTTTGGCATAGAAATGATAGTAGGATTAATGAGTCCAAATTATTATTTGTAGGGTATTCCTTTTATATAGTTGTAATATATACGCCAATAAAAAATATGAATAGTTATTAACTATAGTGAATATAATAGATCATTTTTTTTTAAAAAAAAAATATGAATATATACCTCATGTATTCATTCACAATTGAGACTCTTATCTATTAAAACTTGATAATTTCATTTATACCCTCAATACTAATTGCGTCTGTAATAGATTCGCCAAATATTTCTTCTTCGTTTTCAATACAGGAAACATTTATATATTTGAATATTTTCTCTACATGAACTTTTAATGTTAATATATGTGGTAGTGGAACTGGTGGGGTGAAGGTACTATTGGAAGGTCCTATTTATTTCTTGGTTTATCCACTAGATTTCTTTGATCTGACCATATTTTTCTCCTTTATTTTTTCCATCTATAATACCATACCTCATTTAAAACATTTTTTTATAAAATATTAATAGTTTTTCATTTGAAAAAAAATTATAAAGATCGTAACTCGTTATCTCTATATATTTTTGTAAGATTAAACAGAAATTCTACAAAAGTTCCAATAACATTATCGACCATGTTGACATCATGATTATTAAGAGGAACAAGTTACCTAGAACTTGGATCATGATCTACTTAAATACCCACTCTCACATGATATTTTGGGAGTTTTTTATTCTGTAGCATATCTCCTTGGATATTGTACACCATACCCCTCATAATAAGGTGATGGGTGGGTGTTGATAGATATAAATAACATGCAATTTCACTCTGTATAATTTTAGTAATAGAAATTTATTCGTAGTTTTTTTATTCACATTTAATATAAAGTATTATGAAAAAACTGATTACCTTGGGTACGGTAGGTAGTTGGGGGGAATTACTATCCTTAAATCTAGTGGGGTGTGGCTCTTTATGTATTGATTGTTTTCTACTATTAGTTCACTTTAAACCTTTCACATATATTGTTCTATCAAGCCATATTGAACAATAATATCTTTTAAAGAATCTATTTTTGATTATATGTATTTAATTATCTCATGTGTATATCCTTTTGATTTTTTTTCTCAAAATATGATCAACATGGCACTCCAAAACTCGCACCTATAACGTGAACATATTGTTCTGGCTTCTGGTTGTTCTTCAGGTACAACCATTGATGATTATTATGTCTAAACCACATAAAAAACATATAAACATAAATAGATATTTTTATGTAATAATTTTATAAATAATAATAAATTACTATTATTCCATACATTCCCATACTTGTTGTGTGTTTTCATCTACTATTCACTAGTGGAAAAGGAGGCTATACCAACGGACCTATACCAATGGTTTTCAGAAATCGTTGGTATAGGTCCTTTTATACCAACAGTTTTTAATAACCATTGGTATATGGTAAATTACTGAAGTATATACCAACGGTTTTATAAAACCATTTATATAGACTATGAATCAACAAATGGTTATACATAACTATTGGAATAGGGTGCATGTTTTAAAGGTATATCAACAGTTTTTTAAAACTATTGGTATACATTATCTATACCAACGGTTTTAAAAAACTGTTGGTATAGAGTTCCCCCAAATTCCACCACAGGTTGAACCTCATATATCTAAAATCCATCTACATTTTTTCCTATGAGAGGTTCCATATTCTTCCCCAGGCATGGCAACCCATCCTCGGTTTCTCTTTTCATTTATTTGTTCTTTAACATCAAATTGGTGAGTTCAAAATCGGTCATATATTCTACCAAGAATCACTTTCCTTTTTTATATATGTATAAAATACTAATATACTACATTAATTTTTCTTCCCTATCCATTGAAATCTCTTATTACTTAAGGTTTTCATTAGATTATTCCTAAATATCAAATTGGTAACTTCCAAATACTTTATCTCTTCTGTTAACCATCATTTTTGTTTATTTTATAGGTATTAAAGAATAACCAAGATTTTTTTTGTTAGATTTCAGATTCATTGAATAAAGATTAGTTTTAATTATATTTTTTATTTAATTTCATAATAAATATGATTGTGTGTGATTTATTTTTTAAAATTCAGTTACTCTCTACTTCTATATAAATCTAATATGAACCTATTATTTCATGTAATATATATGAGGTAACTCTATTATTATTTATTGTTTTTATTTATTTTTTTTGTGAAAATATTATAGGGTTATGAAATTATTAATTTTAATGTTTTATTTTAAAATTTTAAATTATTCATTTTATGTCTCAAAAAATACCATACACCCAACTCTATATGTTACATCCTGAATAAATTGAATTTTCTTCCTTGTAGACAAATTTTACTTGAATGGATCTCCTATTAAATATGAAAACAACCCCTCCCACTCTATGAAACTCAAATAATTATGATATTTTGTTATGAATCTTTGATCAAATTACCTTATAGATGATTTGTTCATCACTCTTCATCATGTATTTTAAAAGAACTAGAGAAATAGATCTCTTATGAAATCCTCCAATTATTCCTTATTTTAAGTTTAATAAGAATCATCGATATTAAACCAAAAAAACTATATTAAGATAAGTAAAAATAATTTAAAAAATAAAATATCAAAATCATATCATTTAATATAGTACTTACATACTATCCAAACTACCTACTTTAGAGAAGGGTCAGTTATCTTATAATAAAAAATAATGTCTATAAAAAAATCAAGCAACCCAATTCAAATGCAGCCCCCTTAGAATTATTTTATTAATTTTAATCATGTTGTCATTACTTCCTTCACTTTCTCATAATTTTATCTCAGGAATTTATTATCCACACTTTCTCATTGTTTCCCACACTTTTCACCACATACACTTTTAATTTAGTTTTCCCACTATTTTATACATTTCATCTATTTTATCACCTTTATTTCACTTTCACTCATCATCGCACACACTTAAAAAGTTAATTGAATAAGAGAAAAAATAAAAACAAAAATTATAAGAAAAATTTCTTGTAGTATTATGTATATTTATTACTCACTGATATGATGGAATTAAATATCATGGTTTTATATTTATAGTATTTTGTTATATGTATAGTATTTTGTTGTCTTTTATATTATGATTCTCATATATACAAGTGTGTCGGTTATAGTTTCATATAATGTGAAAAATTATCATTTCATTTTTTTTATTTAACTTCAATATTATTTAATTTCTTTTATGACATGTCATATAACATTTTTTTATAGAATGAATATAATTTGGATATATGAAACTGATTGAATCTCAAGCTAATTTCAAAAAAAATTGGAGATATTTTTAGATTTTTCATTTAACAATGTTTCATATAGTGTTCATATACACTTCCCATGTTATAATTGTGTTGGAATTCCATTTTTAATCCATGTAGAAGTTATCTACCATATAACAAAATATGGTTTAAAACAAACTACTATTTCTAGTATCACAATGGGGAGAAAATGCAATCTCAAAATGTTCGTTATCCTAATGAGAGGACTGGATTGGATAATTTATTAGATAACAAGTTTCCATTTATTAGTCATCATGAGAAAGAAAGGATTCCAAACCAAGAAAACTTTGATACAAGCACACATGACGCATGTAATGAAAATGATGATGTTTTTAAGGTGAAAAAATTGAATGATACTCCCACGACTCCAATGTATTAGCAATGTGCTAAAATAAAAAATTTGGAATTATTGATCAGATTGTTTCATGGGAAAACCATGTATTGGATTTCTTATTCTACCATCGATTATATTCTTACCATTTTGAATCACTTACAGATGATGTAGATATTCCCTCAAACCATTATATTTCATGGAAGTTAGTTAAAAAACTTGGATTTTTAAAAAAAATCATACTTTCCCAAAAGAGTGTAGCTTATTCTAGGAGTAAACTTCTAAATGAAATGATTGTATAAAATGTGGCACATCCCTATGGAAGAAAATTTTTGATGGAACACCATCTTGTGTGCCATAAGAAGTAATGTGGAACTTTCCATTAATTTCCAGACTCCAGAATATTTTCATCTATGATGAAATATCAATAAATATGTAATTTAATGATACCAAGATAATGAAGGATAATGATGAGTTCATTCATCCTGAAGATGTATTTTCATAGAGTAAATTTCATGATTGATGTCCTAATTTTGTATCAGACATGTTTAATGTAAGGTTTTGTCTATAATATGGCGATTTTAATTTGTTTGAGTATATTATTACTCACACATCACATGGTTGGTTTTCATACACATTTATAACCTTCCTCCAAGGATGTGTATGAAAAAACCTGTCACTTTCATGAGTATACTCATATCTAGACCACCTGATCCTGGAAATGACATAGATGTATACATGCAACCTTTTATAAAATAGTTGAAACATATTTGTAATGTGGGTGTGTGCACATATGGTGCATGTTAAAAAGAAATATTTCATATGAGTTTTTTGATTATGTGGATGATAAATTATTTTCCTACTTATGTAATGATGTTTAGATGTAGAATTAATGGAAAACTCTCATTTCATGTTTGTATGAAGAATACATGATCTAAAAGACTTAAATATCTTCATATTTTTAGTTTTATGGGACATCGACGATTCTTTCCAATTAATCGTCTATAAAGAAATAATCATCGAAGGTTTGATAATACCATGGAGACCAAAAATCCACCTTAGTGTATGTTCAGAGATTATGGTCTTAATGAATTATAAGATGTCATTTTTTTCATTTGAGAAGGGTTATATTAAATCTATAAAGAGTAAGATTTTTTTCACTAAAACCAATTAAAATTAGAAGGTGAAAATTATCTTCGTTGGGTTTCCTTATTAGTCAATAAATTTGTTACGTAATTATTTATATGTAATGCACATTGAAAAAAATATGTGTGAAATGTTTCTTCCAATTATTCTAAATGTTAAGGGAAATATAAAATATGATTTATGATCTTATCATGACTTGGTGTATTGGGGTATCATACCAAAATTTCATCCTATGTGTATCAGTGAAAATAAATGGAAATTTTTTTGTACTTCTTATGAGATGAATCCTATAGAAAAAGACCAATTTCTAAAATTAATGGATAATATTAAAGTTACTGATGTCTATTCAAGAAATATATCAAAATGAGTTAAAATAAAAGATTTAAATTTTAAGTATTTGAAGACTCATGATTATCACATCCTTCTACATGAGTTTTTTCCAATAGTATTCTGTCATCTACTATCCAATAATATAAGGGTGGGAGTTATTTAGTTATTCCATTTTTTAGAGATATTTGTGCTAAGAATATTTTCAAGTATTTTTTGTAAAAAATGTTACAATAGGCACCATTAATTTTTTGTGAGTTAGAGAAAATATTTCCTCTATAATTTTTCACATGCATGTTGCATCTAACTGTCCATCTTCCAACCAAAATAATTCTTGGAGGACCTTTTGCTTTTCGTTGGATGTATCCAACTAAAATAAATATGTACACATTGAAGTATTATGTCTAGAATAGGAATCATCCCAAAGGTTATATCATTAAAGGTTACTTGGCTCAAGAATATATGGATTTTTGTTTAATGTATTTGTATGATGTGACTATGAGACAGAACAGACCAATGAGAAATGAAGAAGAGCAGTATGAGAAAATTGAACCTAGTTTTCCATCTCTTCCCCAAATAGGGGGAATTATTGGATCATATTTATTGACCTAATTAATCCTTTAAGAGTGGGATATGGCACATCAAACAATTTTATTTAACTGTGATTTTTTCGATGACTACATCAAGTAAGTAAATTGAACATTTATATGTTACCTAATCTCATGTAATTTTACATATTTGTTAAACTATTTCAATTTTTTCTATAGGGGATATAAAAAAATTATAAATGGAAAGAATTTTCTTTATCTTTTAGAAGGAGAGATACTTTTCATAGAAAAGAGTTTTCTTCTTGGTTGAAATTGAAGGTAGAAGTACTACTATAATAAATTAATAAAATTAATATTTAGTTAATTTCAATATTCATTTATATTTTAGGTATTGAGTTTTCCTGGTGACTCTATCTATGAGGAAATAATATATTTGGATTTGGTTCCTAATTATGTGGTTCATTAATGAAAATCAATTAGATCAATGGGTATGAATTTATTATCACTAAACGTGCAATGGACATGAGAACACAACATTATGGCGTTATGGTAACTACCAAAACAGACTGTTATACCAGTGCATCAGATATTAGACCTTGATTTTAAAATCTATCTTATTATGGGGACATTGATAAAATATTAATATTAGATTATTAATCTTATGGTCGAGTCTCTATGATGAAATTAAAGCGGTTTGATTTGATTATGAGGAATGACACATTTATTGAGGATTGTGGATTTCGAGTTATTGACATTACTTGCACTATTTCTACTGATGAACCATGTATATTGTCATCAATGGTGAAACAAGTTTTTTATGTGAAATATCATCCATGTAATGAATTTGTTTTCATTATTTAAGTAATCCCAATACATATTTTTGATGATGTTGATGATGAAATTGACACCATCCATGCTCCCATTAGCCCCAATCAATTTATTACTTATGATGAACCCAATAGTTTAATTGTCATAGTTTATTGGGAACCTAAATTTGTGGTGGGAAATATATAAAATCATCTATATGTGTTATAAATTCTTTGGGTTTATATTATCTTGGGTTGTTAAGGTTTCTACTATTCAAATTTCTCTACTATTGATTACAAATATTTTGTATCCAACTTGACCTTCATATATATTTTCAATATGTACTGGTTTCAGTTTTCTTTGAGTTTCATTTTAAAATATTTAATTAAATTTTATTAGAACCTACCAAACCAAACAAAAATAAAACAATTAAATTGTAAAAAAAACTAGATGAATTGAATTTAAACATATTAAACTAATTAGAATGAAAATAAAAACTAATGAAAATAATAACCTAACAAAAATGGAAAAAATACCTAACCCAAAATATCAACTAAATGACTTAACCCAAAAAAAATGGACAAATGACCTAATCAATTGACCAAAATGAACCAAATGAAATAACCAAAATGGAATTGGATCAAATTAAAATTAGAAGAAAACTATATCATACTCATTCTAAACATGATAATTTAAATGTATTGATTTTTCTATGACACACCTTTTATGTTTTAATATTCTTCCCACTAAATATAAAATGATTTTTTTATATCACTTTGTATCCTTTATTTGGTTTGAAAATTGGTATTCCTTAATTAAGTCATGACCCATCTTCTTTATTGGTTGTATTACAAATTATTTATGAAATTATAATTAATTCCATATTTGTTTTCAAATACAGGAAATGAAAAACATTGAAGAGATATCAAGGAAAATATAGAAAATAATCACCACATGGGAGAGATGGGCATCCCTCCTTTGGTGCCTATTTTTGAGTATTTTATTTCAAATATATATATCAATAACATATAATTTCATGTGATTAATTTTATTTTTAACTATTAATTAGGATCCACTACCTAGGAGATAGTTATCCTATGATAAGCCTAGTGGTAGCAGTGCTTCTCCAGATGATGCGAGGTGGGGTGGTACTAGAGCTACACACACCACTCGGCATACCTAATCACACCCTACCCCTTCCTCTGACATACCATCTTTCACACCTTCTTATCCTACGGCGTTGTTAGAGGCACCTGGTATATTTAGATTGCCTATGTTTTTACCACCATTTTCATCTGATCCTCCTCACCTTTATTTTCCTTATCTAATGATAGATCTTACTCCCCATCCATATTTTACATTTCCACATATGTATATGCCATATTTTTTTTCTTTCTACTTCATTCTCCCTGAGATTCTATAGTTATGCTTCTTTGAATTCTACTATGACACATTTTGAAACTCCAAAGTAGACATTGGGTCACACTCCTTATATATAGGTCGATGATCCTTTATAGCCTAGGGATCTAGTGGCACCCACTAATAAAAGTGCCTTAGGTATATTTATAGAACCCTTGTAAATTTTTTTGACCATAATTTATTTTCATTATAAGATTTATTGATATAATATTTGTTTTTTTCTTTCATAGCTCGATCTTTCACTAGGTGGCATGGGTGTACACACATGCATGTAGTGTAGAATCATTGTACACAGCTAATGGTTGAGCACAACAAGGAAAATAAAATGATTGAAAAAATAGGGAAATGATGTAGGAGTTTTATGGCGATGCTTTCCAAATACTCTAATATAATTCTCGTTAGGACACTCTCCTAGAGACACCTTCCAAGTAAAGTAAAGGATAATTCTTAGGCACAAATATGGGTAAGAAAATTCATTGTATTTAATGTTATATTATTATTTAATTTATATTAATTAATATTTTGGTGTCATCTTCGTTATAATTTTCCTAATGGTGAGGCTATGAGGACATCATGACTCATGGAATTAGGTGAGCTATGGAGAGAATATAAGCTTGAGTTATATAGTGGATTGTGTGCTAGAGTTGGTATGGATTTAGAGATCACACCTATTACGAATGAGTGTCCAGTAGCACATTATCAGGAAATGATTTCTTATTGGAAGAGTACTGAGTTTAAGGTATTAATGAAATTTGGGGTTTTTGAATGAAAATTACCATGATTTTCATTAATACTTAGTTTTTTATTATTGAATTGTTTTAGTAAGAGTCAGAAAAAAATAATAAAATGATGCTACAAAATACCTCCACACTTTGAGGTGGACTATGATGTTGGAACATGAAAAGAAGTAGGTACAATACTCATTTATAATTTTTCTATTTAAATGAATTATGGAAATAAAATTTCTTCAATTTTAAATTATATAGATTCACTAGAATTTTTTCAAAACATCTATATTGAATAATTATATATTTTGGGATATTTTAATGATATATTTATTATAAGGAACTATAAAATGGGGTTTAACATAGAATATTTACTTATGGAATCCTATATAACCTATTAATCATGTGTGAATGTTATATGTGTTAGTTATGATACTATGGAAAAAGAAAGTGGGGTACCTCTTATGAGGTAATTGGAAAGTGGTTTGTGGGGAATAGTTATGATAGATGTGAATGATATCAAACATGTCTAAACATTTAAGAAACTTAATACCAATTGGAAAGATAATTTGTTAGAAGAATACAAAATAAACATGATGAACATAAATACCACACACCTTATATCCATTGATCATTAAGTTGGATGATTCGTGATTATCAGTTAAAAGTAACAAATATGTTATTGCTTAATAAGGTAGCCCACCATCTTTGAAATATTAAAATAACATTATAAGGATCACCTGGTTTAATCTTCATCTTCTTTAGAATATATATTTGGGTTGGCGGTATGTTCAAATATTCCTTTGAAATATGTCTAGCCTGCTTAAACCTCCCACGCAGATTCTCATGAGTTTTTGGGCCATCATCTTTTGGAAACCTATCATAAAATTTGATTTATTTTTCATGTGGGATCCATTTTTTTTCTTTAGGACTTATATTTTCTTTTGATTACACCATATTTCATTCCATTTCTAATTGCGGTACATAAATGATCATGTATTCTTTAGTAGCTTAGTCAGCTTGCTTGGAACTTTCACTTGGATTCTCATGAATTTCCTCCACCAAACCAATCCTCCTTTTTCTTTATTGGATTTATTCTTTCTTTTGAATCAATATAATTCCATCATTACAAGCACTCAAGGCTTGTTTAAAATAGTTCAGATCATTTATTCTTCTTCTATAATAAAACTATCTTATTCTTTTTGGTGAAACATCCTTCTTAGCCTTCTTGTGTGTATTATGCTTAATAAATTACTTTTGTACATAACCCAAGGAATACTTACCTTCACTTATTATCATATTATGATTTTTTTGTCATATCTTCTCTAAATATTTTGGCACATTCTTGGATGAATGTGACAAGAATGAATCTTTATAAAAAATACCTTGATTTCATTTTATATAAAATTTCTCCAAGAATCCAAAACTATTTGAGGAAAATAGATTTTTATCCTTCTTCTATGTACTTTGCTTCAATTTATCATTTATTCCCATTGGTGTAGGATTTCATTGAACTCTATAGGTTTATATATTATTCCAAAAATCATTTACTATCTGGCCAAATATTTTACACCTCCATAAGTAGCCTACAAATCTTGTTCTTATTTCAATTAAAAGTTCTCCAGATTTGATTCAATGATGTTT
Organism: Viscum album; assembly: GCA_963277665.1. Taxonomy (NCBI): domain Eukaryota; kingdom Viridiplantae; phylum Streptophyta; class Magnoliopsida; order Santalales; family Viscaceae; genus Viscum; species Viscum album. The sequence goes on from OY728130.1 coordinate 516,324,719, forward strand.
TTTTAATAAAAACACTATTATTTTAGGTAACATTTAGGGAATGGATTCTGTTGAACTTGATCACATCCACCACAGATGAGATTATAGGTTCCCCATCAAATTTCATCATCTACCTCTGTATTTTTTTAATCTTACAATGTACATAAAACTAGAATTATCATAATCATAATCTTCTAGGATGGATGGTGCCTTTTACTTGGATATTGCTAGATATTGATCATTAGATGAAATCAGACTCTTTTTTCCATAGGATAGAGTTATTTTAATCAAAAATTAAAACAAGACACACATCATATAAAGTCACACCAAACTCACAACACATATCACACAAACACATCATTAAATCCTCTAGTTAATTAAGTATGTTTACTCTTAAACCATTCTTTTCATATAATAATATACTCATTATAGTGGAAATCATTTGTTTTAAACACAAACAACATAACAAACTCATCCCAATAATAAACTAAAATCCATAAACATATAATATTAATTTTTATCATAATTATTAACACTTAACACACCTAATTCCTCATTTAAACATCGATTCTAGTTCTTATTTATTCGCCTCAATAATTTCATCAATTATTACATCATTTACAAGTTTTATTTTACCATTATTCTCTTTAATTCGTCACTTTAAACATGGTTATACATAATTACAACACTCAAAAACAACATTAGGATGTGAATCTCACAAAAAAATTATAGAATATTAATCTTTAACACAAGAACTAGTTTACATGCCAAAAAACTCACATGAAATTATTTAATCATTAAATAGTGCACATATAATATATAATCACAAGTTAAACACCAAGTAAAAGAAATAATTTACCAATATCATACAATAAACAAAATATGCATAGGGAAGGGGGCTATATATCCTCTAAGAACAAAAAGAATCAATAATCCACAAAACTAGAATCAGAAGAGAGAATATTATAATTTTAAAGGGACTAAATCTCATCACATTCTTATAAAATGATAGGTTTATTGAATCTATCATTGGTATAGAACTAATGTTACCAAAATATTACAAATTTTATTTGAAATATCATAGAATTAAATACATGAATCTTATGAGAGAAAGAGAGAGTTTATGAGACTCGAAGTTCATAGAAATAATCACAATAAGAAAAATCATGATTTAATTTCCAAAATCCATGATAGAAAGTACATCATATACACAAGTTGTTCAACTCAAACAAGAAAGTATGTTATGTAAAATACCTTTTACATTTCAACATTATACATGATGAATTAAAAAATCATTATAAATCATTAATGATCACTAACCACACAAAGAACACTATTAAAATAAAAACTTCCAACGCATCAATATGATTTAGTGTTATTAATTCAAAAATTGACACCATTATCACCTTCAAACACTATTACATCAATTTCCCCATTTAGATCACACGGAATTATTATTAAATACTAGATACTAAAAATTTTATAACATAAATTTAATAAAATAAAACATCCTAAAATATTTTATTCCACTTAAGGTCTCTATTAAATCACACAACTCTTTTTATTCCATAACATACTTAATTACCAAAAATATTATAAGATAAAAATAACATAATTTCACATTTGTTATTGTTATTAATCTATAACAAATCATGTTAGAAAATACATCTTTGAATTATTAGAAAATATCATATCAAAAAATCAGAAAATGACTAAATTCAATTATCAAATTAACCATAATACACTAGAGTAGTGAATTATAAGCTCAAAGAAGTTCAAACCACTTGCCTCAAGTTATGTTACCATTACTCGCATGGATTAGAAGCCTAATTCACACTCTAATTACCAAATATCAAGAATCCACTAAGAACTAAAACAAATAATATAATTAAAACATAAAAGAAACTAAACCTCTTTTCCTTTTACCTAAACCATAACAATATATGCACCATTTCAACACAAAAAAAATATATTCTTAATCTTTCTATAACAAAAAATTTGAATTTTATATACTCTCATGCTAACTAAACATTAACATTCTTTAACCAAATAAATAATAAATCCAATTATTTCATGTTTCATTTTAACAAAAACAAACACCAATATTGACAATATGCTGTCATCAATATCTATCTAGGAAAAATTTACCTTGTTTTCACTATTTAAACCCCTTTCAAATTAAATCATAGAAAAATATAAAACCAAATAGAAACACATATAGAATACATTTCACCTTTCCATTTTACAATATTATGCATGTATTTAATCTTGATTATTTTTTTCAATAAAGAAATTCCATTTCCATTATTCTATAATTAAATTTCTCTTATATTCATGTAAATAATATATACAAATAAGAATCATTAAATTCCACTTTAAGTTAATTTATCAAATCATTATTTAATAATATTCTCAATTTTCCTAATTTATTATATAAAATTTATTTTGTTAACGAACTCATATCATACTAGCACAAAGTAATAAATCATTATAGAAAATCATATTGCATTGTCAAGTATATACATTTGATTTTAGTTATGAAATTAATTACTTATTTTCAATTATGGTTTTATATATTCTATTTCATTACAGAGGGTGGTTTTTAATATTTAAGGATGTGTGCCTCAAGAAAAACTATTTTTCTCGAGCAGAAAGAAGAAAGATAGAAGCGCGGTAAACGAACTGACACAGCAGTAAATCGTAAGTTATGATTTATTGATTTCAAATTTTAATATCAATTTTGTAACTAAATTTTCCATTTATATTTCTAACAGTGTACTTTGGAGGCTCTTGATGAGAAGGAATCTGACAAATTTGGGCCAAACAATCATTTACATCAGGTTTTGAGAGATGAACTCCATGCCGTAGTATGCTATAGACCAAGGAAGAGTATTGTCCCCACTAGATATTGGCCCACTTTAGGTGTCAGTTTTGGTAGCATTGAGTTGGAAACATATCATGCATGGGCATCACATGCTCAGTCTGAGGTAGAAGAGGCCAAAAAATGGTCATACAAGAGAGTGCACAGAGTCAAAAGGACAACAATGAATTTATGAAAGTTATGGCAGTCTTATATCCATCACTTCCACTAGATACCATTGTGGATTTTGATACACATATTTCAACAATTCGTATGTTATATAGTCCACTAGGTTAAGGTCCTAGTGGTGGTTAGGATGATAATGTTTTTTGTGATGTTTTAAGTGGTGTTCGGGACGATGACGCTCTTGGAGATGGTGATGGAAATGGTGATGGATATGGATATGGTGGTGGTGATGATGATGGTGATGGTGAGGATGACGACAAGGATGAAGGTGAGGATGATAGCAAGGATGACAGTGATGATGATAGTGAGGATGATGATTAGGATGATGGTGAAGATGGTAATGGTGATAGGGATGAGGGAGATATTGATATGTTACATTTTTTACTGATATCTAGGACATTTGATATTTGATAATTAGTTTTTAATGAATATATTTGATTTTTTGAATGTTTTTTATCACTGGTTGAATGAATTAATTAGTTTCTTGTGTTATCATTATTTTTATATTGGTTGGTGATGTTTGGTGCAACTGTTTGTTGATAATTGACCAAGGTGGGTTACTGTTGTGATTTATGATGGTTGTTTGGGTAGGGTGGAGGTGTTGTTGTGTGTGGCTTTAAGGGAGGTCTATACCAATCGTTTCAAAACCATTGGTATAGAGTTATACCAATGGTTCTAATAAAACCATTGGTACCCTATAATTCTATTAAACCTATACTAATGTTTTACTAAAAACCATTAGTATAGGCCTATACCAACAACTGGTTAACCAACGGCTCTCCATCCTATACCAACATTTTTTAACCATTGGTATAGCCAAGGATTCCAGTAATGATTTTTTCTTTTTTATTTAGAAAAGCCTCCTTTCGTAGCAGATGATGTGGGGTGTAAGTGGTTTTAAATTATAATTCATCAATCTATTTATAAACAAAGTAAAATATGTTGTTTCATATCACATAAAACTTTTACTATATATTCAAAATACATACCATTTTCTTTTCAAGTGAAGCATACATCATCCTTGCTTTATGGTAGGAGTACATTGCTTTTGATGCATGTTGCTTATTTTCATCACTCCTATATTGTTTTATAAATTAATAATTTTGAATTGAAATGGATAAAATAAATAATTTCAAATAAAACATTAGAAATTACAATACACCTGAAATTATTCCTCATCTCGATGACTAATGAAAGATTTCCATGTTTCTTGGTTTCTAATGTGTGAATACATAGCTGGTGTATGGGGGTTTACTTTCCCATCATCATCCATGAGATGTCACTTTGTAAGTGGTGTTCAAAAGGCTCTATGATCTTTTACAGTGACCATTAATACAAATTTCTTATGGAAATCATCTAAAAAACTCTATAGTGAATAATGAATAGTAAATCAATATTACATTATAATTTTTTTAGTAAAATAGGGAAAGTATTTCATAACATTACCCTAATATCTTCCCAAATGATTTTCTTTAATACTGTCAGGACGTTGTGCCATGTATCTATATCAATCGGCACATGCATTCGAGTTGTGACCCCAGTGTAACTAATGAACATTGACTTGTTAGGGTCAATAGGTTGGCCTCGTAGATTCCATGCAATCTAAAATTTTAAACCACTACTTATTTCCTTAATAAATTTATTAAACATGGTGATTCTACGTCACTCATGCTTTTTTCATCCACATGTTGTTCATACACTAACAATTCCATACTTTTAGCATCGATTATGTGTTCTTCCTAGAGATTGGTAACATCGGTGTGTAGAAAATTCATTATCTGCATGAGTAGTTAAAAGTTTAATTTATATAACATAAATATAGTAGAGAACACATAATATTATGAGGAAAATTATAGTATATTAAAAACAATTTATCATGTTCATCGAACTCTCTTTTTTTATTTAAAGGTTAAAGGGATTTAACTCCTCTATTAAGTATCCAAATCCTCTATTTTTTGTCCTCTCTAACATATAAAAAATTGTTTACATTGAGACCGTCGTGAAATGATTGTGATCTCCCAATGAAAGGTTAATCCTCAATTGAATTTTCATCTGACCCTGTAGTTGTTTTAGTCACCAATAGAACAATTAACCATTTTTTTTGTAGGATCTAAGAAATAAAATACTTGCACTAATTGTGATTCCATTATGGATAGTTCATCTGTATACCCTTCCACACTAAAATCCACCATCATGAAGCCCAATTCATCAAATTTAACTACAATATTATTTACAACCCATTTATAAGAGAAAATTGGCACTTGGAATGTTGTATAATTCAACTCATATATTTTTTTGATAATGGAGTGTGAAATGTTTGCATAAATTATATTTCTATCCATGGAACTAGATATGTGCATCACTTTTCTACAGACGCAACTCCATTTTTTTGCATTGTACTATTTTCATCTTATTTATTTGTATAGAACATATAACCATTAACTACATAACCATTATAAGATAATATATCTACACATGGTTCTCAAGATAGTCATCGAAATCGTTCGACAATTGAATTCATATTTTCAAATAACTCCTTATAAATTTTAACTTTATACCATCCTATAAAATTTTGATCATGTGCATTTGATATCCATCTTTCATCCCTTGATTAATTCAAGAGAATTACTTTGGGTGCTTCAATGTATAGAAAAACCTCTACACTATTATTTAAAATGCAAATATGAGCTTTCTTCCACTTTGTAATGGTAATTGTAATAGTATATCTTCCGGAAATCCCTTTTTCCACAAGGCATCCACTGTAATGAGATTTTGGGAGACCAATTATATAACCATTTGATAGGTAATTGGTACAGAATTCAACAACTTCTTCGACAATATATCACTCTACGATACAACCTTATGGATGACTCAATTCTTGATGTACCATTTCAAAATCTTCATATACCATTCAATAGGGTATATCCATCTATAATGTACAATACCACATAGATGAATCTCTTTAACCAAGTAGACCATCAGGTGAACCACTATATCAAAGAATGATGGTGGGAAGAACATATACAATCCAAATAATATGACTATGATTTCCTTATTTATGATTGGAAACTTCGGATAGTATATAAATTTACTGTATATGTATTTGAAAAAAAAGAAAAATCTGGTTAATGTATGTCATGCATTTTTAGATAGAATGCAACATAAAGATATTGACATTAAATATAGTATCAAAATATGACATTCATGTGATGTTATACCCTTTAACTTCAAATTAGTCATTAAAACGACATTCTTGATATTTGATGAATGTCCCTATAAAACTTGTACACCATTAAGGAAGTTTCAAAATTGAGTTTTTTTTCTAGATAGAGTGTAAATCACTAGAGGAAGAAAAGTTCATATTTCACCCATCACTAATGCCAACTCTTCCCATATCCCCATGCCAATCATGTCCAACCTAGCCTTAATTTAATCATTAGTTTACTCTGATGCATTTATTAATGTTCTAATAACACTATAAAATACTTTTTTTCTATGTGCATGATATTAATAAAATTTCTAACGTGAAAACAATTCCAATACAGTAATTTAAAGAAAACTGATCACTTTTTCCAACATGATTTCATAAGGTTTTTTAAAAAAGGTTTACTGAAAACAATGTCAATAATTGGACAAGTACTGTGAGTATTACTTTGTATACCAAAAGGATTCATTATATCTATAAATAACATAGGGCAGTGGTTTCTTAGCTCATTTCCAAATTTAGGATACTCATGATCAATTTTCTTTCACTGAGGAGGGTCTGCTGGGTGACATAGTTTTCTATCTTCAGTTCTTGTATCTGTGTGTCATGTCAATTGTCTAGTGATCTCCTGACATTCATATAGTCGTATAAACCTTGGAATGATAGGAAAGTACCATACAACTTTCAAAGGATTTTATTTATCTTTATTGTATTGATTTGTGCCACACTTATGGAATTTTTTGAGTTATTCATGATCCTTGCAAAATAATATACAATCATTTGTACATATATGTATTTTTTAAAGATAATACCCATTGAATATAGAATTTGTTTATCGTTATATGTTTGAAAAGAAAGCTCATTTTCTTCTGGTAGCATACCATTTAGGAGACCAAGTAGTTCTTTAAAGATGGTGTTGCTCTATCCATTGTCAACTTTCAAATTATATAGCTTCAATACAGCTGACAATGTTGTAAATTGAGTACAACCGGTATACAATGGTCTCTTTGCATAGCTCTTTAACTTCTCAAACAACTTTGGACAATCATGAAGGTCATCTTCAATTTCCATTTTCATTTCTTCTATATGATCTAAATTTTCATTTACACTAGTATTTATATCAAATGATCCATAAATCGCACTATCATCCTAGTCAGCATGTATATTCAATTTTTTCTCGTGTTTAGTCTAACATTTATAGCTTTGATCTATTTCATGACAAATCAAATGTTCTTCCAACTCTTCTGTATGATTTTTTTCTTGAATAACAACAATTTAACCATGGATGAATGATTTGGGAAGGGTCGTATGCATGCTCAATTGCAAACTTGATGAATTCTTTAACTCCATCTTCATACTCCTATATCATACAATTAGCATGCATCCATTTTCGATTCATATACATCCTATTAGGTTCAATGATATTCATTTTGTACAAAAAATAAATAAATACACACAAGATATGCATATAATGTATATATACATTGATATGTAAATAAAGTAGCAAAATTTGAGTGTAAATATATAATTATGTATGTGTGTGTGTGTCTAAACATATTAGTGTGTAAATATATAAAGACTATGTTTTAAAGAAGTACAAAATCTTCAAAATCAAAGGAGAAATTTATTGATACTTCAAAGAAGTTTGATTATCTTCCTAATAAAAAATCCACACACACATTGGAGACTCAAGGAAGCAATGAAAACAAAATTTGTAATGACAAAAAAGGATCAAAAACTGTAGTTTTATCAAGAAATAGTTTCATATCATTATAATAAATAGTTTTCTAATTATGTTGTTTAATTACTCTACCCTTAATAAATTTAGTTATATATACAGTAGGTATATATTTAAATATATATAGATTCATTTTATTTTTTTATTTTAATATACATTTGTTAATATATACATATATACATAAGCACGCACAAGAACGACCCTACAAATCGAAGTAAAGGGTAGCTCTGTATTCCAAAATACCAAGATGAGAGGGAACCTTAAAGATCCAAAGTGAAAACCCCTTGGATCTGGTAAAACAATTATTCAACACACATTGAAAAATATTATTGAAAATGGGGATTCAAATCTATGGTTTCAAAGATCGATTACAGAGGAAGAAGAAATAAAAATCTTGAAATAATGAAAGATCGATTAAAAATGAGTACAAAGAATCACATACCTTTGAGTTTGAGAGGATCGATTTGTCCAAGAAATTCGAGAGGGATTAGTGGTAGATGTCGAGTTCCATGAGAGCTTGAATGGCGTGAGTGAGTGGAGTTTCTGTTAGGGTTGATTTTAAAAGACCGAAAGAGTTTTATCATCGCTAAAATGAAAAATGCTGATAAAACATATCCTTATTAGCGCAACCCTTTTCATTTGAGTGCTCATAAAAACATATTTTATTGACGCATTTAAAGCACAAATAAAATCTTTTTAAAAAATTACAAAAATATTAAATAAATGAATATTAAAAATGAATAAATTATAAAAAAGTAAAAAAATAATTAACATTATTAATGAATAAATAATCTCAAAATGTGTGAATGTTAAAAATGAGTGAAATTTAATAATTAAAAATGAATAGACTTCACAAATATTAAAAAATAAATAAGTTTTATTAATTATATGAATTATTAACAAGAATTAAAAATGAATATATATTAATTTGAAAATGAATACATATTAATTATCTACATTACAACCATATTAAAAACACTAAATGTTAATGAATAAATATGTATAAATACATATTAAAAATGAATAAATTACAAAAATATCAAATGAATAAATATTAAAAATGAATAAATTATAAAAAAATTAAAAATTAATTAATATTATTAATGAATAAATGATATTAAATGAATGAATGTGAGTGAAATTTAATAATTAAAACATCCATATATCGCAAAAAATATTAAAAAATGAATAAGCACTATTAATTATATAGATTATTAAAAAAATAAAAATAAATATATATTAAAATGAAAATGAATACAGATTAATAATATAAATTACAACCATGTTAAAAACATTTAATGTTAGTGAATAAATCTGTATAAATAAATATTAAAAATGGATAAAATTACAAAAATATTAAATAAATAAAAATTAAAAATGAATAATTTAAAAAAATATTAAAAAAATAATTAATATTGTAAATGAATAAATAATATAAAAATTGAATATATTAGAAAAATATTAAAAAGTAATAAATGGTATATATTAAATAAAAATATAAAAAATGAATAAAATCTGCCAATTAAAAACATAATATATTAAATATTACTAAAAACTGCCCATCCATGGATTTGGAAGGTCCAAATCCATAACCTCAAAATTTATTAATAAAAAGTAAAACATTCAAGGCAGGATGACGGCAAGTCTACACCACATACGATGTCCAAAGTGTGGAACATTAAGCAAGTCATAGATCTCAGATTCCTCGGATATCGCCTCTTACTTTTGGATGTCGACCACGCCGTCATGTCTTAGCCCTTGGGGGGCCACACATTCAACTTCTGATGATGATGAGGATGAAACCTTTAGAGTGGAGCATACCCTAAATTTCTAAGATAAATCTCAAAAATCTATTTCTGGATTGGAGCGAAATCCATCTTCAAAATTAAAAGATAAAAGCCTCTGCACTGAAATATAGTCATTGTAACTAAAAACCTTTTGGTTATATTGATGAGAATGTCACCTCAAGTTGCGAGAAATATCATCATGTGGCTTCCTTTCTAGTGCCTTTAAGCGGTCTTTCACCTTCTTGGCCTTCTGGAGTGCTGATGTTCGAATTCCTTTCCCATGTGGTTGCACATTCTTCATTAGTGGTGCTACCAAAAGATGCATAAGCATTTTTCATTAAATCAGTAAAATGAGACGGATAGGTCCACTCAACATTCTCAGTGATCCTGCAAGAGGGACCAACAGAGTGCTCAATATGCAAGGGGAAAAGCTACTTGTCAGCACCTATCATATTTGCCAACATAGGTGGGGTCTCCTCCAAAGAGGGACTCACGTGATTCTTTAATGTCGAGGCTATATTATACACATGCTCCTTTTCATGCCCCTCAGTCTGAGTTAAAGAAGTGATATATTTCTTCAGCATCGTCAACTGAAAGCCTGCATCGTCAACCAAGTTTTCCTTTCCTTTCCTGTTTTTAGACACAAGTGACTCATGTCTCATATCAAAGTTGACATCATCCCGGATAATATCCTCATGATCAAATTGATTTTCTTCCTCAGTGGCCACATCAGCCCATGATGTCTTCAAACCACTTGCACCCACAAGTAAACCAGCAACATCTCTATTGAGGTCCATACAAACACCACCTTCCATGTAAGACCTGCCCCTTGTTGCTTCTGAAAGCAGCATATCAGAGCCTTGAGAGATGCTTTGATCATTAACTTGGATAGCAACAATGCTTTGTTCTAGCAGTAGGCGTGGCATGGGTAATCGTATCGGTCCCATCACAATAATTTTAATTAATATTAATTTTTAATTAACTTATAAACCATTTTTCACTAAATATTTGACATATTAAGTGTAAATACATATATAATTTTTTATAAGAAGATCACCTTTTATCAACGCTAAAAGATGCGTTGATAAAGACCACTATTATCATCACTAGATAAAACATTGATAAATATAACATCTATCTGTACTAAAAAACCGTTGATAAAGGTGATAATTTCATCGAAATTTTTTTTAGCGTTGTAAAAGATACCATTTATCGGTATTTTTTATCTACGGCTGATTAAACCATACCCTTTATTAGTGCATTTTTTTTAGCGCTGATAAAGTGCACCGCTCAATATTTCTTATTTCGTAGTGTGAATTGATAAAAAACACAATCCCTTGGAAGATTGGGGTGGGTTGAACCAACATCGCTCAAGCCATGAAACTATTACGTACAGAACCACTCAATGTAACAAACTCGTCCAATATATAGTACGCTTTATATGTATATATGTGTAGCCTTAATCATGTATATTTATATAAATATATGCACACACACGTTTTTATTTAATTATTTATTTACAATTATATTAATCGACACATACACGTATGCACGCATGTATGTTATTTTCTTAAATTAAGATATATATATATATATATATATATATATATATATATGTATGTATGTATATGTATGTATGTATGTATGTATGTATGTATGTATATGTATATGTATATATATCCTCCAAGTCACGAACACACAATTATTTTTTCAATTTTAATTATCATTTTAAATACCATTATTATAAAAATATATTTAAATTTGAAGTTATATTTTAGTATCGACACACACATTTAGTTCATATATGTAGTAAATGTATTGATATATATATATATATATATATATATATTTATTTATATATAACATATTTGTACATAAATATATAAATTTTATTTTTATTTATCGGAATTTTTATTTCAATTTAAATCTTTCATTTATTTTTTAATTTTTTTTAATTTTATATTAGTTGGATTTCAATTTCAATTATTTTTTTAAAAAAAATTAACTTTATATTTTCTGAAATATTTATATTAATATTATAAATTTAATCATAAAATGATATATTGAACATACACAAATTTATTAATTAAATTACATTTTCATTTTAAATTCTAATTTAATATAAATACGATAAATGTTATATACTATAAATAACATGCATGAGTGCATACATGTGCACATGAATATGTATATTTATACATGCATGTATATATAACAATGTTATTGAGCAAGAATGATAGTTAAGTTTGATGAGACGCCATAAAACAAAAAACAAAAGTTGCACCTCTGTTTGAATGTGTAATGAATGCACCGAATATTTGAAACATATTTTATGTTTAATTATCTTATAATGAAATATAAATAGAAATCGAATATGGGACATAAAACGAAAAGAAGTAATGTAAAATAAGAAATGAAATGATTGTAATTTATATGTAAAATAATTTATTTAAAATAATTATAACAATATAAACATCTAATGCGTGTCAAAATCTCTGACAATCAGACGAGACGCGGTTTATTGTGGAGATAGCGCGGCAGTGGTGGGCGTTGAGAACCGTGTGGCTGCATTGTCTCCTAAATGGGAGGCCCTGTTTTTTGTTTTATTTGTCAATAGGGAGGTCCGTTTTTTAAACGCCACAAGTGATTCCGTCAAACACCTGTGGGGCCAGACTTTTCTCCCCTTGGTTACTAAAATGCCCCCGATTCTACATAGAATTTCTCAATTAACCACTACCCCCCACTCCCCATAATAACATTATAAAGAGTTTGAAACCGGCATATATGACACTATGATTAAAATTATTGTTTCTAAGAGGGTTATTGTTTTTTATGATTAAAATAAATAAAATTAATGTTGCTCATAATTTATTCATAAACCATTTAACTTGTAACAATCATGTCAAATATTAAAAGAAATTTAATAACATTTTATAAAGGTTAGAATGTAAATTTCAATTAAATAAAATGTCAAAACAAAGGTCCGATACAGGTCGTGGGACGGTGTTGCCTATTTCTAGTGTTACCTAAATGGTGAAACAACGTTGATGACAATGTAAAGGTCAGCCCTCATTAGTTCCCAGTTGACCAAGAATAATATGTGGGCAATGATCGTTCTCAAAGTCTAGGGAGATTGTCTTCGAGCCGGTAAAATGCATGTGTTGTCCACTAGAAAACATATTAATGGCCATTAAATCTAAAGGTCTGTCACATGTTGGGTTTGATAATATCACATACCCAATAGATCCCAACTCCTTGAAAAAGAAATAAAAATTCAATAAGTGAACAACAATATAACAAGAAAAATTTGAATCATTAATTTGAGGTATCATTATAAAAGTATGATGTGTCCCTCCGAGTGGAGTAATAAATAGTCTAGTCGCTCCCATATACCAAAAATATTCTCCATGAATAATAGGTCAATTTCAATCCTGATAACATGTAAGCCACATACAACACACAAGTACTATAATGACATGGGGATGGGGCGTCAATACCTGAAGTGGCTCTGATGGGTTTTGGAGGATCATATCATGATCATGACAGTGGAAGAAACCCATTTAAAGTTTCTGATCCATTATCACGAATCAACATGCAGTATGAAAAACATAAAATAACAGACGTACCTGAAAATCAACAAGCTCTATGCCCGACGAACTAGAATTAATTTTCTGGGTAATAATCACCTAGAAATGGCCACAGGACTCTCGCCACCATAGGGATGACACCATCCACTAGGATCCTCACTCGTAATGAGAGGACCCCTAAACACCAAAGTTATGCTAGCACCTTCTCCGTAAAGATGAATGGTGGATAGGGAGGAAGAGAGATCTTCAATGTAGTCTAGATAGTTTCATATGTATACAACAGAGGGATAACATCCTTTCATATAGGCTTGCTTCATTTAATTAAGAGAGTCGACCATCGACTGCCAACATTTGACAACCCATGCACGTTATGATAACACATGGCTTTTGAGATATAATCATTTGAATATTTCAAACAATTATGTGTAGCCATAAATGAATCAACCCATTGATTCATAACTGAATAAAACCATGTGGAAGATGTGGAAAAAGCCATGATCGTAACCTTATCATAAGCTATGATAGAGATATCACATACCTTATACAATATCATGATATCGTAACCAACGATATGCATCACGTGCATATCACAGGCTACGAGTTAGGGTATATCGTAAAATATGATATACCCATTTTATTTCATTTCTAACAACATCTCACTTGCAATAAAATCCCATAAGGACTTTATGAAAAACTTTACAACACTATGAATCCATCCAAACTTTTTTGGATATAGTTTATCAAACTCTCTTCATTTTAGAACAAACACTTTATCTAAAAATGAATCGTTATCCCATGGTCTAACCGTGCGACCCTAAAATTCTTTGTAGTGTTGAAAACAAATATAAAATCCCGATTTCATATATATAAGAAAAGAGAGACCTCTATCAAAACATCAGTGCTACTCAAGCTATAAATGGGTTTGGTGTGATCTCGATCAAACATACTCATATCTCTATATGAACATGTTCACCACAAGATATATCATATTCACATATACATACATATATAATCCCTGTATCCCTGACATCAAGTAACCACTAGAAATGGAGCATGTAAATATAGTATAGGTTATCTCATACATTCATGATTCTCTAAAATAGACCAACCAAGTCGATGGGTACATAACATGTCATTCATCTAGAATATGTGCACATCACATGTCCATCATCCAAGTAGGTGAGCACATCACATGTCACTCGGCTAATCATGGCCATGAATTTCCTCAGTCTAATTCAATCAAGGGTCTGGATGTATTTTTTCTCATCATATGAGTGAAAAAATCCCATATCGATTGAGCTCCAACCAATGACATGATCCACAACATACCCATCCACCCCCTAATTAGCTAATCCTTAAGGTCTATGTAGGAAGGTATAAAAGAATAAAGGTTCTCATGTTAGCTATCTTTCCAACCTTAGGTAATGGGGATTCATAATAAGCATACACTCTCAAGTATATTGATGAATGTATGGCATTACATGTGATATACTTTGGCGGGTCTGTCCAAATAATAAGTCTCAACTTATTATCCCATGAGTCCATTCTTTGTATATCGCATGCAACTCTTTGAATCGATTAAAATATTCAACTCATGCAAATCTTAACATATCATCACAACCCATAATACTCTTTGATGATTATATATAAGGGATAACTAAAATTTTTACTTTGAGGGAATTTAATCATTACACTATTCATGTAGAATAAATTGCAGGACACATGAATGAATGACAAATGGAGATTTCATTTATTATAAAATAATGATATATTTTAGAGCCATTACATCCAATCACTCATTTATTCTATACCAAGTAATTCAACATGATCCTTATGCTTTTTCTATGCAAATGGTTTCCTTAACGGATCTTTTACATTCTCTTCTGTAGCTACCCAAAAAATCTTTACATCACCCTCTCAGTGATATCTCAAATTTGATGGTACTTGAGAAGGATGTGTTTGGTCCTTTGGTGAGTCAGGGTTCCTTTGCTTGAACAATAACTCCATTTTTGTTATGGTATTGCTTGATTTCTCCCTGGATGACAGGTTCCACCCCAAGTTCAGTGATGAGCTTCTTAATCCAAACAGCTTCCTCTACAACATATGATGTAGTGATGTACTCTACCTTTTTTGTTGATTTCAATACAGTGGAATGTTTGAAGCTCTTTGAACTGATAGCTTCACCATATAGGAAAAACATGAAACCATATTGGGATCTCATATCATCTTTTTTAGATCGGAAACTAGCATTAGTGAAACCCTTTACAATGAGATCATCCTCCCTTATAAAGACTAAAAACATATCCTTACTTCTTCTTATATACTTAAGGATGTTATTGACAGAAATCCTGTGACTCTCAATAGGATTGTTTTAGTATCTACTAGTTATTATCAAAGGATAAGCAACATAAGGTCTATTATACAACATGATATATATGATAGATCCTATGGAAGATGTATAAGGAATACTATCCATTATTTCCAACACTTGAGAAGGATCTTTAATCTTCATAAGATTCATGCCATGGAGTAATGGTAAAGACCCCTTTTGGAGTTCTCCATGCTAAACTACTTTATCCCTTTACCAATATATGTGTTCTAAATAATTCAAAGAAACCTCTTAGATTTATCTCTATAGATCTTCATACCCAATATGTAGGATGATTCACCCACATCTTTCATTGAGAATAATTTTCCAAACCACATCTTTACATAGCGTAAAGTTAGGATATCATTTTCCCAACCACATATTTATGGTGTTTCAAAACAATGAAATGACATGGATGAAAATGTAAAGTTTAACGCTCATTACTTCTTAGCCGATCAAGAATAATATGTGTGTGATAATTGTGCTCAAACTAGAGGGATATGGTCTTTAGGAAAGTAAAATGCATGTGTCATCCACTAGAAAACATATTAAAATTTGTTAAATATAAAGGTCTCTAACACATTGGGTTTTATAATATCACATACCCAATCAATCCCATCACCTTACAAAAGAATTAAAAATTCAATAAGTGAATGAAAATGTAATAATAAAAATTTGAATCATTAAGTTTAGGTATATTTATAAAAGTATGATATGTATCTCTAAGTGGAGTGATAAATAGACTAGTTTTTTCCATAGGCTAAAAATATACCCTAAATGAGATTCAAGATGGAGACATTCTCTATAATATCTAGTGATACAAAAATAATCTTGTGAATACCACATAAAATTTATAGATCATGAATAATATGCCAATATCAATCATGATTTCTTGTAAGTCTCATACAGTGCACCAATACTACAATGACATGAGGATGGGTATCAATACTTGAAGTGACTCTAATGGGTTTTAGAGGATCATCTAATGATCATGGTAGTGGAAGAAACCCATTTAAAGTGCCTGATCTATTACCATGAATCAACATGTAGTATAAAGAACATAAAATAACATGTATAACTGAAATGAAACAAGCTCTATGATCGAAAAACTTGAAGGATTTTTCTTAATATTAATCACCTTGTGTTAGCCAACAAACTCTCTCCTCCATAAGAATGACACCGGTCACTTGGATCCTCATTCATAATGAGAGGACCCATGAACACCAATAGTGTGCTAACACCTTCTCAGTGAAGATTAATAGTGGATAGAGAGGAAGAGAGAGATTCAACTAGGATAGAGAGTATCACATATATACAACATGATGATCACATACTTTTATATATTAACTCTCTTTATTTAATGAAGAGAGTCTAATGTTGGCTACCAACAATTAACAATCGATACACATTATGATAACATATACTTGTTGAGATATAATTGTTTGAATATTTAAAAGGATTATGTGCAGCCATAAATGAACCAATCCATTGATTCGTAATTGAAGAAAACTATGTGTAAGAAGTGTCATAATCCATGCACTTGATATCATAATCCTATCATAAGCCATGATTTAGACATTACATGCCTTATACGATATCAAGGTATCATAATCTATGATATACATCACATGCATACCGCAGGCTACTACTTAGGGTATATCGTAGAACATGATATTCCCATTTTAGTGTCTTTATAACAATATATAACTTTCACTAAAATCACATAAGAATTTTATAAAAACTTCACAACTCTTTTTTAATTAATCCTAACTCTTTAGGATATGGTTTATCAAATCCAATTCATTTTGTAAAAAAATAGTTTCCAAAATGTAATCTATATCTAAAGGTATAACTATATGAACTTATATTCATTTATAGAGTTGAAAAAATATATAAAATCCTGATTATAGATGTAAGAAAAGAGCATCCTTTAGAAAAATGTTAGTGATAATCAATCTATAAAGGGGTCTAGTGTGATCTTGATCAAATATACTCATATCTCCATATGCGCATGTCCACCAAAAGATATATCATATAAATCATATGTATACCTATATAATATTTTTTCCATGACATCGAGTGACAACTAGACATGTAAGATATCAATCTAGTATAGTTCATCCCATACATTCATGATCTTTGGGAATAGATTGACCAGACTGATGAATACATCACATGTCATTCATCTAGTAGATGATAACATCACATGTCCCTCATCCAAGTAGCTGATCACATAATATGTAACTCAACTAAGAATGATCATGCATTTCCTCAGTCTAATTAAATCAAGGGACCATATGTATTTTCTTGTTATATGAGTGGAAAAATCCCATCTTGGTTGAGATCCAATTGATAAAACGATCAACAACATACCCAAACACCTCTTGATTAGCTAAACCTCAATTCTTTCATAATAAAGGTATCAAAGTATAAAACTTCTCATGCTAGATATCTCACCAACCTCAAGTAATTGTAATTCATAATAATCACACACCCCTATGTATATCAATGATAGTATGAAATTCCATGTGATATACTTTAGTAGGTTAGTCCAGATAATAAGTTAGAACTTATTATTTAATGATTAAATTATTCACATCATATACAACTATTAATTATATATAAGATTTTTCTCACACTAATCTTAACAGAGAATCACACCCTATAATACTCCATGATGATAATTGATTAGAGACAACTCAAAGTCATATTTTTTATGGGATATTATTATTCCATTGTTAATATAATATAAATATAGCACACATGAATTAATGATAAGTAAAGTTTTCATTTATTATAAACCATTATGAATTGTAAAACCATAGCATCTAATAAATCATGTATATAACACCAATATATTCAACATGACCCTAATTATTTTGTTGCTATAAAGGTTTAATTAAATGATATGTTTCTCTATCATATGTAGCCACCCAATAAATCTTCACATTAACCCTCTTAATGACCTCTCAAATGAGATGTTATTTAGGAAGGGTGTGTTGGTCCTTTGGTGAGACTATGGTTCTTTATCCTGAGTAATAATTCCATTTTTTTCATAGTAAAACTCAATTTCTCCCTCAATGATAAAAATACCTATGTTTAGTAATAAACTTCTTGATCCAAACAAATTTCTTCATAACATATGATATAGTGATGTATTCTACCCATGTTTCTAAGTCCACTATGATGGATTATTTATAACTCTTACAAATAATAGCTCCATAATTTAAGAAAAAACGTGAAACCAGATTGAGATATCATATCAACCTTTTCAGATTGGAAACTAGCATCAATATAATCCTTTATAATGAGTTCATCCTCTCTTACAAGGATCAAGAACATATCTTTACTTCTTCTCAAGTATTTAAGGTCATTATTGATGGAAATCCAATTATGATCACTGATATTAGATTGGTATCTACTTATTATGCTCATAGAATAATCAAAATTGGGTTGAGTAAATAGCATGGAATACATGATAGGTTCTATGGTAGATGAATAAGGAATCAAATCCATCCTTTTAAAATCTTTTGAATGATATTGAATCTTCCTAAGATTTATACCATGAAACCCTGGTAAAGATCCCTTCTTGGGGTTTTCCATGATAAACTGCTTTATCACTTTAAAATATATATATGTTTTTTACTTAGTACAAGAATTTTTTTGATCTATATCTATATATATTCATACCTAGTATGTAGGTTTCTTCACCCATGTCTTTCATTGAATTTTTTCTCCAACCATACCTTTATTGAATGTAATGTTGGGATATTTATGATAATAAGTATTCCATCAACATATAGAATTAAAAACACCACAAAAATCCCACTAATCCGCTTGTATACATAAGAATCATACATTTTCTTGATGAAACCAAACTCTTTAATTACATTATAAAACCATATGTTCCAACCTTTAAAAGCTTTCATCAACCCATAAATGGATCATTGAAACTTTAAAATATTAATAGACTCATTTGTAATCTCATAACCTTGTTGTCACAACTTGACCCAACGAGGCTCGTGTCGCAACTACCCCAAGCCCACCTCCATAGGATAGGGAAGGGCAACAAGCACCAAAAGGCATAACTAGTATGAGAGTTCTTTGACTAATTTACCTATATGCACACACCCGACCATCTCAATGCAGAAGTGTAGAGTAATAATAAAAGAAAAAGATGAAACAACTAGAATATAAACCATGCATGAAAAACCTATAGGGTGTATAAGATAACGATTGTGTAAACTAAAAAGTAAAGGGGAGAAATACGCATCCAACCAGAAAGATGTCCCAAACTGAAAAAATTAGAAAAGTAAATTTTGAGAGAGCCTTTCTCTGAATATCTAATCTCTGACCACCGTACGCAATCAAGTGTACAAGGTATCCATATACTCCTCTATAATCACTGTCGACCTATCCGTCATCTGTATAATATATGAAACATGTGATAAAATTCCATGTAGGGGTGAGTATATATATATAACATCATGACACAAACCATCAGATTCGAGTTGGAATTCCACATGACCACATGCACGTCTCCCTGTACACAAGAGGTTTCCGACTAGTAGTGAGGGTCTGAGTCTGTCAGTGGGGAGACTATACCCTCAATATCATGTCATAGGATCAATAATAAATAATAAATAATATAATAAATAATAAGAGTAACATGCAAAAAATTAAAGATGACATACATATAATATAAATAAAACAGCGCCCATAAGTGGAAAGCATGTCTAAAAAAAATAAAGCAGATAAATTAGATAAATAAACAAAGGATCATCGAGAGTCCATCCTAGTCTACTACTAGATCCATGCTCCTATGCTCATCTATCTACCACAAGGTCCTTTCCCTTCGCTAGATCCCTCATTCAATCTACAAGTGCATTGAAATGCCCAAGTAGGGTGTGAGTACAAGACTTAGTAGAGCACCACCAATGCATCCTTAACCTAATGTTCTCAAGTATAATAGTTTATTCCATAATAAAATAAATGTGTAACAAGAATAATATCAGACAAACTAAAACTGAGTAGTTTTTTTCTAATCAAGCTTCTATAAATCCCCGACCATACCTACTTCAACTCTATTCCGAATGGATAATCAAGGTGTGAGAAGAAAGCAAGGATTAACCATGAGGCTAATGAATCATGCTTCTCAAAATCATGTGATCATGAAACTAAACATTAATTCTCATCAAGAAGATTATGTTATCTGTATATGGAAGGGATCAAGAGCTAATTAGTATCCCTTATTCATCAAAGCATATACTAGGGACCGAGAGCTAGTTATCATCCCTTTGTTTTCAAGTAACATACTAGGGATTGATATCTAAAAAACATCCCATCTTCATTGAATTCATACTAGGTATCGAGAGTTAGTAAACATCCATTAGTCATTGAGTGCATCACACGACATCTCTAAGGCATCGTCGTATGCCTACCTCGTGCATCGGTCCCTCGTCGTCACTATCACAAGTCATACACACTCCCCCTCTAAGGGATAACATGTCACAATGGTCCACCTATCTTGGGATCCAGGAATAATACCAAAAGGAATACATAGCATGATAGGATATATGAGGAAGCATAAAATATCATCATAAGTAAAGTATCACACACAATACACATGATCAAAAATCAAACATGAATAACAAGCTAGAAGTACTCATGGTATCAAGTGTAACATAGGGGTTCTAGGTCCACACACACACCCACATGCGATCATAATCTATCATGGTCATCAAAACATGTCTACACATAATCATATCAATGGAAATCATGCATAAACGGGCCCAAAAGGTTAAGGAAACTCCTACCTCAAAATTTAGAAAAACCTCTTCGCGGTTTTATTATCGTCAAAGGCAATACATCAAAGCCTCGAGTTGTTGGCACGTCGATGCTTGAGGTATGTCAAGGGTTTCCTAGGACCAAAACAACTATTTTATTTCAAAAAGAAATAAAATATTATATGTGATGATACCTTCTCTCTCCTGGATATTTTTCAAATTATTATTAAAAAACAAAGCACGTGTTTGAAATTATCCTTTAATAATTCTTCATAATTATTTTCAATAATCCGATAATAATCCATTTTCAAAATTAGATAATCTTAGTTACTTTAAAATTAACTTATAATTACACTATAATTATCCTTTAAATAAATTGAATAATTATATTCTAATAATTATTCTTTACAAATTGTCATTTCACAAATTTCTTATGATAATTTGTTTTTTCACAAATCACCTTTTGATAATTTGGCGCAATTATCCTTTTATAATTTGTATAATTATTATTCAATAATTTTTCATAATTATTCTTTGATAATTTATTTTAATAAATTATTATTTGATAATTAAATGAAATTATTCTTTGACATTTTTTTATAAATTATCCTTTGATAATTATTTGGAGTTGTCCCTTGATTATTCCAGGTTTTTATTATTTTAGTTTAAAATCAACCATTTTATTTCATTATTTTTTTTGAGTAAAAAAGAAATAAATTAAAAAAAAGTGATAAAATGAAAAAAAAAGAACTACCTATAGGGTGGATCACACGGGTGAGGAATACGAAGGGAGGAGAAGAGCTCGCCAGATCAGGGTAAAATGCCTACAAGGGATTGAAGGGGGTTTTCCAATGTGTTCTGAGATCGATCGGTTAAGGGCTGGGTGATTTATAGTTGGTTTCACCATGTGAAAATTCTAGAAAATAAAACCCTATTTAATCCACCAATTTAATTTACAACTTTACCAGATTTTGATTACAAAGTATTTAATTTCACCCCCTTAACGCATTTCTAAATTTAGATCTTTAAAAATGGTTAAAAAATTAAGGTTTTAATTTCATCTGATGGTCAAAAATGGTGGAACGCCAATTTTGGAAGATGAATGAAAAATACCAATTATTATTTATTTAAATAAATAAATTATTTAATTTAACTATCAAATAAATCAATTTATTTGGTGACCTTTCCAATACACTTATTGTGTATAAAAATTATACCCTACCTAGGGTAAAATTCCCATTCTAGACCCAATGGATGTCTAAAATTTCTCATAAAACACACCGTTTGAGAGATATTAGATATTTAATATTTAAAAAATGGATTAAATAATTAATTAAATATAAATAGGGTTTGTTTCACGAATGAGATATCCAAACATCTGATACTTACAAATGTTATACACCACATAGGCTAAAAACTGCATCTCAGACCTAACAGTGGTATCACATTTGAAATACGAAACACCTTTTGGAAGATATTAAATTATTTTCAAAAATAATATATAAAAATTATTAAATAAATGTTTTTTGCGAGAGAGCCATCCAAATGTATGACACATACAAATGTTATACCCCTCCCAGGGTAAACACCACATCCCGAACCTAATGATGGTCTCAAATTTATCATACAACACACTATTTAGAGTTATTCAATTATTTTAAATAAATTGTATGTGCTTAATATAATATATTTAATAATTTTATTTCATCTTCACTGAGGATTTACGATTCTCAGAATCTCACACCAACTTAGCATCTAACTCTGAAAATATTTGATTGAATATTCTAAAGAGTTAATTAGGCTTTCTACCCTTACAAAAATCCCTTAACACATTTTTTTCACTGATAAATCATTTTTTTTCACATAAGGAACTTATAATTTATCAATAGAATGGTTTTTATTATCTTTGTTAAAAAGAGGATATTACAATTCTCCCCCTCTATCGACTTCTCATCCTTGATAAATACCTCTAGCAGTCCTTCTCAAAAAAAACTCAGGCCACTAAACTCAAACATCAAACTCACGTTCTCACATCTCTTCTTGGATCCATCCATGATACCATCAATTTCGAACTAGTGGTATAATCTTTACTTGAAACACCTTCTTACTTCATCTATGATCTTCACCAGATGCTCCTCATAAGATGTGTCAATATTCAGCTCAACATACTCACAATCAACAACATGCACAGGGTCAGGTATGTACCTCTGAAGTTGTAACACATGTAACAAATCGTGCATACCTTGATAGAGAGAAAAGGAGGTCTAGAAGACAAACCAATGTACCTATCCACTCAGTGATTTCAAAGGGTCCAATAAAATGGAGTGCAAGCTTTCCCTACTTCCTTAGATGTTTTCACCTTGACTGAGAAGTCACTTACAAAAAACAAGATCACCCATAACAAACTCCAAGGGTATCCTCATACAATCATCATAAGATATATATATGCTCTGAGTGGTGATCAATATCTTCTGTATCAGTTGGAATCTCTCATAGGTCTCCTGAACCATACTGGGGCCAACAACTGCTACCTCACCCACCTCATACCAACACAACAATGAATGACATGACCTCCCATAAATAGCCTCATAAGGTTTCATCTGAATCGAATCCTAATAACTGTTATTGTATGAAAACTCAATCAAGGATAGGTGATCATCTCATGACATGCCAAGGTCCAGCACACAAGATTAAATCATATCATCCAATATGTGTATGGTTCTCTCAGACTGTTCATCGGTATGAGGATGGTATGTTGTGCTCAATCTCAGATGAGTCCCTTGGAATTTTTGTAAGCATATCCAAAAGTGATATGTAAAAAATGCATCTCTAATTGAAATAATGCTCAAAGGAAATATGTGCAGGTTCATGATCTCTCAGACATAGAACTTCCCCAGCTCTTCCACTAAGTGAGTCTTTCATATCGATAAAAAGTGAGAAAACTTTGTTAACCAATCGATAATCACCCAGACCGCATCACAACTTCTCAGGATCCTGGGTAACCCTGTAAAAAAATCCATCGTTATTTCCTCCCACTTCCACATAGGTATTAGAAGTGGCTACAAAAACCCTCTAGGATACTGGTGCTTAGACTTAAACCTCTGATAGGTGAGACATCAAGAGATAAAACTATCAATGTATCTCTTCATCCCTGACCACTAAAACTATCTCCTTAAGTCATGATATATATTGGTACCACCAGGATGTACTGCCCATTTAGAGTTATGGTAATCCCTCATCAAATTCTCTCTAATGGAAGTAGTGACTACTACTCTCCCATGTACTAAGATCACTTCATCATTGTTCATCGACCATTTGGACATTGAGTCATCACCAGCTAGTTGTTCCCTCATTACAACACACTTTGAGTCTGAATATTATTCATATTTTACCTACCTGACAAGTGAGGATGTGACTATCAAGGGAGAAAAAGTCATAGAATGATGGTCCTCTAAGGAATCTATCCTCCAATTAGCCAATAAACTCATCAAACGCCACTAATCCTCTAAGGACCTCTCGCCAAGTTCCTGCTCAACTTGAGTCTTTCAGCTAAGGGAATCTGATACAACATTTCCATTTCCAAGTGCATGTGCCATCTCAAAGTTGAATGTCTGTAGATACTCAACCCAACATCTCTACCTCAGATTCAGGTCCCTTTGTGTGAAGATATAGCGAAGGGTCTTGTGGTCTATGTAAATAATAAATATATCACCGAAGAGATAGTGTCTCTAACATTTCTGATCATGGACCACTACTGTTAGCTCAAAATCACGAGTAGGATAGTTCCTCTCATGGGGTTATAACTTATGAGACCTATAATATACTACCCATTCTCTTTGAATCAGTTCCACTCTTTTACCAACGTCTGATACATCATAGTACATTGCATAACCAAACCCTATGCTATGGGAATGTTAGTACTAGAGTTTTTTTCAACCTTCTCTTTAGCTCAAGGAAAGCCTCTTCACACTGACCACTAGAAGTTTTTTTTACTTCCTTATTTTCCAGTGTTGTCATGGGTATTGATAGTTGGGAGAATTCCTAGATAAACTATTGGTAATATCCTGCTAAACCTATAAGGCTTCTAATCTCAAACATGTTTTGTGAATGTGTCTTGGACATAATTGCTTCAAATTTCTCTAGGTCTATAGATATACCTCTACTAGACACCACGTGTCTTATAAATTTCAACTCTTAAATCCAGAAGTCATACTTCGACAACTTTTCATAAAGCCTGTGTGCTCAAAGTGTACTCAGGACTATCTCTAGGTTCCTAGCATGTTGATATGGTGTTGGAGAGTAGATAAGGATATCTTCAAGGAATACCATGATGAACGAGTCTAAGTATGGATGGAAGGTCATGTTCATGAGGTCCATGAACACTTTTGGTGCATTCATCATCCTGAAGAACATCACTATGTACTCATATAGTCCATACCTACTCCGAAACACCATCTTTGGAATGTCTACCTATTATGACCTGCCTTCTCCAAGATAAGGGAAGGGATGGGAAAGTGCTCTACCCTTCCTTCCTCAAGATGAAGGAGATATAATGACCCCCGATTCCTGCCTTTAGTAGGCCCTGGAGTGGCGACTAGCACCAAGGGTATAAAATATCACATAAATGGAAGGTATTACCCTTTTTATAGAACAAGATTGGGAGAAAAGATAGAAAATCTCAGCAACACCAAATATTAAAGATAAAAGTAAAGACAAGAATCCATTCCCACATGCATGTTCAAAAGTAAAATTGATACCAGGAAAGAAAAAACCCCCAAATAATGTACCAAAAGGAAAGGAAACTAAGTAGCAATCGCAACTATCCCACTGCCCGAGCTAGTAATGTCCAGTACAGTCCTTAAAGTCCTCTTGGAAACATGAAAATAGTTTTACATACATAGGGTGAACATACAAGTATACTCAGTAGGGGAAACTAAAGCTACTTGTGAACAAGTGAGGGAACATACTAATGCCCCTATGAGAAAATAGTAGAACCTCAAGCACCTACCAAGGAATACTAACCATACCAAACTCACCAAGGAACACTCACCCAAGTAACGCAAGTCAAGTAAAGTAATAATATAAGTACAATGATAATCGGGTACCCCACACCACTTTCCCACTAGTTAATTGCTCATTCCTAACGATAATACATCTTGATGCTGTCAATCTT
Source organism: Viscum album (assembly GCA_963277665.1). Lineage (NCBI taxonomy): Eukaryota > Viridiplantae > Streptophyta > Magnoliopsida > Santalales > Viscaceae > Viscum > Viscum album. The sequence continues at coordinate 516,351,388 of OY728130.1, forward strand.
CCCACATGCAGTCCCACTATCACAACCTACCCACACACACATAGGCCTCAAACCAAACAGAACTACACTCGTAGAAACTTGGTCCACAACAACCACCACCATGCCCGAAGACACCTGGGCCTTAACAACCACACACCACACCTGAAGACATCTGGGCCTCATCCTGAAGATACTTGGGAAAACATACCTAGGCTGAAAACACCTGAGCCCATCATCCAAAATAAACCTTCGCCTGAATAATCTTGGACTATGGTAAGCCTCAAGCCATTATAGCCTACCCAGATATGCCCAAGCGACAAGATCCAGAAGAGGGTGAGAAGAATAAAATTGGTAACCAACCATCCATCCTTCCACTGGGATGTTGGGAAATACACCCTCCCCCATGAAATGGAGGTGTTCGGCATGTAGTGCTCAAAAAGGTTGGGTGAGTATAAAAATCACAAGGAATTTCAATATATATCTGTAGGTAATCAAACACTCATCCCCAATCTACGGGTTTCACCCAACAGACGATAACCCCATTCCAACACTGCTTTTGTTGCTACCCCTACATGCACAACCACACAACAGCCACTGCCAAAGCTTAACACATCCCTTTTTTGTTCAATTGCCATTGATTTATTTAAGGGGGATTTACTTAATCTATTCCAACACTACCAGGAAACTAACAATCATAAACACACCAAGCAACCAACAAAACCAAACTGAAGTACCACTGCACAACAGCACAAAACCAGACTTGCAGTCCCACTACACATCCTCGTTCAACTACTATCAACTATAATTCTTCAAAGTAAAACCACCCATTTCTCCTCACCCAAACCAGACCTATAACCCCACTACCCAAACATAACCCCAATGTATTCCCACTGCATAACGAGTCCACAACCACACCACAGTACCACTGCTCGACATCGCTTCATGACCAAAACACACCATAAAGGCAATTTAGATGCCTACAAGTTCATCCATTCCACAATAAATTAGTCTCTTAGACCGAGACACCCACACACCTCCCCCTGTACCACCCCATATACCAATCCCACAGAACATAGACCATAACACACAACACATAACCACAACCATCAAACCAAGCATATTCAAATTTAACCAATAGGGTTTATTAAATTTCCACTTGAATATAAATGGGGTGATCACATAAATAGGTTGATCTTAGGGCATCTATTTAATTAACTAAGTGTATGCGATTAATTAGATTTCATATTACTGTCATTTTTCAAATCACCACATGAAGGATAGAGCATCACTCATGTGCAAGAAAAGACCACCAACGTTCGTGATTTTTAGAAGGTATACAACCACAAAAATCCATAAAATAATCAAAGATAACAAAATAAAACAGATGATCAACATCAAACCACACCCTTCCCATTAATTTATTTATGTGAGTTATCTTTTGATCATATTAAATTCTTTTTTAATTATTGTTTAAAAAAGAGTACCCAACTATTCCTTACAAGGAACCATTAATATGTCCACCCCACATGATGCACAATTTAAAGATAAGAAAGATAAAAACCCTACTTGGATGATCAAAGATCAAAGTCCCTTCTTGCGCCAAGAACAAGGGATGACATGAATTGTAGGAAGAGCTCCACGAAGGATGAGCGGGAAGGCTCCAACATGGGTGAAAAACTCATCTTGGGCGGAAGTCTCTAGGAACACCAAGATAAATGAAAAATAATAAAGAATATTATCTTGGCTTAAGAAGAGGGAAGATCCTAAAACCAGGGAAACCATTTCAAAGTACTTAAAAGTCATATTGTGGATTGACCACATGGATGGAAGGTTTCACATGTTAGAATTAATTGAGATTTAATAATTACCCTCAGTAATGGTGGATATATACTAGCGAACAGTTGTTATTTGATAGATTAACTTTAAATGGATAGAAACACGTTACAGGGGTGAAACTGGGAAAACTCAAAAAACTAAGCAAGGGGGTGTGACACCGTTTGGTGAGACACTGTAACGGTGCCACCGCAAGCGGTGTGACTGTGAAGGTTTGACTGTAATAGTGCCACCATAAATGGTGCCACACTAAATGGTGAGACCATCATGGTTCACTGTAACGGTGCGACCGTAACAGTGCCACCGTAATGGTGCCACTGTAAATGGTGGGACCATGATGGTGCCACTGTGATAGTGCCACTGTAATGGTGCCACCGTAAACAGTGCGACTATGACAGTGCGAACATGATGGTGCCACCATTTTGGTGGAACTGTTTGGTGGAACCGAGTTTTTGGAAAACTCCTTGAGAAATCCACTTTGATCCCTATGAACACTACGACCACTAGGTTTTCATAAAGGAAAATCCTGGGGAAAATCTGGGTCATTACATCAGATATCTCTCAAACTATTCTTGTCCCCAATAATCCAAAACCAAACCAGAAGAGTGAGAGTTCGAAAAACCACCTCTTAAGATATCCCTCAGGATTAAACCACCCTGTGTTGAAAACTGGAAGGGAAACCTCAACTTCTAGGAATACCTCTCTCATCTATCTCTTGAGAAACTGTAAAAACACTAAGTAACCACACAAACACCAAAATTCACATCGTCTAGACACATGGATTAGGGAGATCCTTCCTCCAGGTCAAGATACTATCCGCTTTGGGTGACACTGACTCACCCACACAGGTTTAATCTCATCCACATTAATGTGTCTTGATTAGGGATTAGGTTTCTTCCCTCCCCATAGTCAAGAATTTTCACTCAAAAACAGAGAATAATGAAACAACATATCATACAAAAAGTGAGGTTAAACATTACATCATAAGAAAGGCACAAAGAAATCACAAGATCAAAACTCAGAAAAACTATGGGTACTGGGAACACATCTGTGCCTCCCATTCCGAAGTACTCTCCTTGAGGACACCATGCCTCTATCACACATGAAACAAAGGAATGGTTTGTCCATGAAGCACCTTCTCCTTGCAATCCTCGATCCTCACCAGTCACTCCACGAATGTCACATCATCATCGATATCCAACTCTCCCTAGTCTAGGATGTGGGAGTAATCATGTAGATAACGGCAAAGTTGAGAGACATGAAATACGTTGTGGATCCTCTCCAACCTCAATGGTAACGCCAGGTGATACGCCACCTAACCAACTCGTCCCAATACCTTGAAAGGTCTGATGAACCTGGGAGAAATCTTACCCCCTGCCAAACCTCCTCTACCCACACCAAGGGAAGACCTTTAAGAACACGTGGTCCCAAACCTCGAACTCCAAGGGTCTCCTACTATGGTCGAAATATGGATTCTTCCAGTCCTGAGCTGCCTTCATCCTTTCACGCACAAGCTAAACCTTCTTCGTCATGCTCTTTACTACCTCTAGTCCAAGAACACATCCCAACCTCTGTCTAGCACACAAGCGAATGACACGGTCTTCCGTACAGGGATTCAAATGGTGCCATGATAATGGTAGAGTGATATATATTATTATAGGAAAAAATAAACCAGGGGAAAGTGTCATACCCATGATCCTTCAAAGTCCAAAACACACGGCCGTAGTATATCCTCTAACATCTGGTTGGTACTCTCTATCTAGCCATCTGTTTGAGGGTGGAAATCAATGTTGAGGCATAACCGAGTTCCAAAATAATGCTTAAATAACTTTCAGAATTGTGAAGTAAAATGTGTATCCTGATCCAAAATGATGGATTTTGGAATTTCGTGTATCCTCACCACTTCACCCACATACCTCTGTGCTAAGGCATCCATTGTGCTCATCTCCTTAACCGCTAAGAAGTGAGTCGATTTTTTCAATCGGTCCACCACTACCCAGATGGCATCACAACCTCCCTCATCCATGGGTAGTCCTGTGATGAAATACATCGAGACTTCATCCCACTTCTACTAGAGAATGTCTAAGGGCTACAACAGACCACCAGGAACGTGGTGTTTAGCCTTCACCTGCTGACAAACGAGGCACCTTGACATAAACTCCACCACTGCCCACTTCACTTCAGGCCACCAAAACGGACCTCTCAAGCCATGAAACATCTTGGAGAATTCTAGATGTACTTCCAATGGTGAGTTATAGAACTCACTAAGAACTCCCTCACACATCGCCACTAGGAAAAATAGCTTCCCATGGAACAACATCTAATTCTGACTATCCTCCAACCATCCCCCTGGTGCATCACCCTGGATAATGCGATCACACATCACTTCAACCTCCGAGTCTCCCCGCTGAGACTCCTCCACCTACTATACCAAGGAATATTTCATTTTCATCTGAAACAAACAACCTCTACCATTCTCCACTCTCATGCCCAGATGTAAAGCAACCAACTCCTCCATTACCTTCCAAGCATCTGCTGACTCCCGAAGCACATCCTTCTATGACTTCTTGCTCAAGGAATTTACCCCCACGTTCCCCTTTCTTTATGTGTAGGAAATCCTAAATTCATATTCCTAAAGAAACTCCATCCACCTCCGCTGCCGCATGTTCAGGTCTCACGGGGAGATGACATACCTTAAGCTCTTGTGATCCATGAAGACCATGAAGCATTACCCGATGAGGTAATGCCGCCACAACTTCAACACAAACATGACCGCTGAAAGTTCCAGGTCATGGGTGTCATAGTTACATTCATGAGGGCGTAACTTCCTAGACCCATAAGAGATCCCTCCCTATTGCTGTATCAGCACACATCCCAAGCCTAGCCTGGAATCATTACAAAACATCTTGAACATCACCCCTTCCTCTAGAAATCTCAGCACTGGGGAACTGACCATCTTCCCTTTCAGATAAGTGAAAGCTTCTTAGCATTGCTCACTCCATATGAAATTATGGTCCTTTCTGGTTAAATCCCTCAATGGAGTCACAACTCGAGAGAAGCTGGGTACGAACCTCTGGTAGTAACCTGTAAGACCCAAGAAACTATGAACCTATTCCACATTATTGAGTGCTTTCCAAGAAACAACTACTTTGACCTTCGATGGTTCCACTGCTATTCCATGATGGGACACCACGTGTCCAAGGAAGTGCACCTCTCATGTCCAGAACTTTCACTTGGAAAACTTCCCATAGAGCTGGTAGTGTTGAAGGACCTCCAAAACTATCCTTAAATGCCCGACATGATCCTACTATGATCTTGAGTAGATTAGGATGTATTCGATGAACATGACTATGAACTGGTCTAGATAATCATGGAAAATAGAGTTCATGAGTCCTATGAACACATTCGGTGCATTCGTAACACCGAACGACATGTGTAACGTCCCAGATCTGGGTGCCACTCAACAGGTTCCCCGAACCCGGTTGGTCACATGACCTCAAATGCATTTCCCTAAATGCCAGAGGCTGCCAACCAGCAGCGAGGACCCAGGTCTGATAGTGGGGAAACTATGCCCTCATTTTTTAAAGTGTAGTGTAACAAAATACAAGATAAAACATACAACAATAGCAGAAGCAATAAACCATACACATTTAATATAAATAACTGCAGTAAAAGATAACAAACCGGTTATATAGATATGATTCCACATGTATCAAGTTCTAAAAAAACATCCAGAACATGTTACACATCAATACAGTGCAATATAATAGAAAATACATGTACAAAAGAACAAAACAGAATAGCTGGCAGCATCGCGAGCCTAAGCTCGGTCCCATGCTCCTCTACTCCTCATCAAAAATCAAGTACCTATATAGGGACCCTTTCCCTTATCCACACCTGTAGAAATGTAATATGTTTGGGGCCAAAGACATGACCCCAAAAAGGGTGTGAGAAATAAATCCCAGTAGGCACCCACCAAAGGCCCGTGTCCAAATGTGTGAAAATATGCAACAATAGTGTGCTGTAGTAAATGTAATAAACTAATCAGTACTCAAAAGTAAGTAACTTTACCTGTTTCATTTCCATTTAAATATTCTTTTAACAGTTCAATTTAATAACATTCAATGTTCCTCAGAACTAAGCCCTTGGGCTAATCAGAATCTTTCCCTCAGGCTAATATAACCACGCCCTTAGGCTTGCCCTCAGGTAATCAGAATCTTTCCCTCAGGCATTGCCCTCAGGCATAACATATATTTCCCTCAGGCGTATGAAGTGTCTCCCTTAGGCACAGAAGTCACTACCCTCAGGCGTATGAAAAGTTTCCCTCAAGCGAAATAGGACATTGCCCTCAGGATAAGCAGTACCTTGCCCTCAGGCTAAACAAACAATGCCCTCAGGCTAAAAAGAACACTGCCCTCAAACACAAGTAACCGGGCCATTCCCAAAATGTAAATAATAAATTCACATTCAATTCCTCTCAAGGAAATTTAACAAACATTATTACAATGGCATACCCTCAGTTATCCTGGCCAAACGACTAAACAGAGGAACTCACCCCTGGGGTGGTCCTGGATCCAAGCAGCAATCCCAAACAGTAGTTTATTATCACATTTAATTAGCTATACAATTCTAGGTATTTAAACAGCCAAGGCCTTAGCCACACAACACCCCAACATGGGTTAGTAGCACAAAAATACACACAAACACACAACAATAGAAAATTAAACACCAAGCCACCTACCTTAAACACCCCTGAACGGTATACGCGAATGACGATCCTCGAATTGTCCAAGAAAGACGTAGATATGAGGTGAAAGAAATCCCTGTTAAAACTCAAATAACTTCCCTTAGAGGAAGAATCGGCAAGAACGACTTAAGGAGAGTGGAGGGCTTACCTGTACGGTTCCGAAGAGATCATCAGAGGAGAAAACGGATTCCCGACGCTCAATCTGGAGATCCTAGAAGGTCCGACCTCTTCTCCCGACTCCTTCCTCCAGTTCTAAGCCAATCCTATGAACAGGATTGGCTACTGCCCATTTTAAGTGAAAAAACAAACTACACGGCATGTACTATTGACTACACGACATCTACTTTTTTCATTTAACTATTCCTCTGGTGGCACCGCCGCACTGTTCATCCATTGCCATGAGTACACGGCATGTATTTCTGATTACACGACATATACTACCGCTCCGCTGGCGGCTGCTTCCACCACCTTACTATTTGCCTGCTGACTGACTACACGGCGTGTAAATATCCACTACACGGCGTGTAGTTGGTTTTTACACCCTTCGTCTCCAAGATGGCTACACACACTGTGTACTCATCCCACACGGACAAAGTACACAACATGTGGAAAAGTACACGGCATGTAGTCCCAAAATTTAGGATTTTTCCCCATTTTTATTATTTTCTCAAAAAAACTTAAGGAAAAGAGAAAAGAAGAAACCCGTACCTCAAAAATAAGAACTAGGTTCTTACAAAATTCCCCCTTAAAGCAATTCATCCCCGAATTACCCTTCCAATGGTGGAAAAGATAAAGATCAGAACAAATCTGGCCACTGAGCACGTACATCGATCTCCCGCTCCCAGGTTTCATCCTGCACTCGGCCATGCTGCCATAGCACCCGTATGAGAGGAACTGACCGGCCTCGGAGAACCTTTGTGCTCCTATCAACGATACGAATCAGATGATCCTCAAAGGATGCATCTACCTCGAGCTCAAACTCCTCGGGCTGAAAGACGTGAGATGGGTCTGAATGATAGTGACACAACTAAGATACATGGAAGACATCGTGCATGGCTCGGTACCTCTGTGGTAACTACAACCTATAGGAAACCAGACCGAATCCCTCTAGAATCTCAAATGGGCCCACATACCTAGGTGAAAGTTTACCCTATCTCCTAATCTGTCTGTTCCCTAACCTTGGCGAAACATGCAAGAAAACCTGATCCCCGACCAAGAACTCTAAGGGTCGTCTGCAGCGATCAGCATAAGATTTCTGATGAGATTGTGCGGTAGCCATCTTCTTATGAATCAATTGGACCTGCTCAGAAGTCTCCTGTATGAGACGTGGTCCCAGTAAAGCTACCTCACCCGCCTCTAACCAGCACAAAGGTGATCAGCATGACCTACCATATAGATCCTCGTATGGTTCCATCTCTATAGTTTCCTGAAAAATGTTATTGTAGGCAAACTAGAATAGGGGTATATGATTCTCCCAAGAGCCCCCAAATTCTAGGATGCATGCACACAACATGTCCTCAAGCACTTGTATCATACGCTCTGACTGGCCATCAGTCTGAGGGTGGTAAACTGTGCTCAGAAGCACATGTGTACCCAGTGCCCTCTGAAAACTCTGCGAGAAACGAGACATAAAATGAGAATCCCTATCTGAAATGATAGAAAAAGAAACCCCATGAAGACGTACGATATCTCAAATATACAAATTCCCGAGATCATCAACACCGAAGGTCTCCTTGATCAGCAAAAAGTGAGCTACCTTCTTGATTATGTCCACAACAACCCATACGACATCATTGCCTCGAGGTGACCTCGATAACCCAGTCACGAAATCCATCACGACATCATCCCATTTCTATTCCGGGGTGGATAACTGTTGTAACAGTCTGGCTAGCCTCTGGTGCTCCGCCTTCACCTGCTGACAGGTGGAACATCTCGTAACAAAACCAGCTACATCTTTCTTCATACCCGGCCACCAATACTGACGTCTCAAGTCACGGTACATCTTGGTAACTCCAGGATGAACTGCCCAAGCTGAAGCATGAAAATCCCGCATCAACTCCTCACGTATATCCCCTAGAACCCATATTCATCCATGGAAACACAGTAATTCATCATCGCCTATCATCCACCTAGGAGTTGGGTCCTCACTTTCCACCGACTCCCGTAGAACCAGACCTTCTGAATCAGATAGCTGTATCATCCTCACTCTATCCAGGAGGGTAGAAGTCACAACTAAAGATGAAAGATAGGTCTGACCCTGACTATCATGCACCTCCAGATGCATCTCAGAGAACAAAGTCATAAGCTTCCATTCACCACTGGCCTCCTACACTGCCTGTATCTGAGTCTTCCTGCTCAGTGCATCAACTACTGCATTACCTTTACCATGTGTATAGGTAAGTTCAAAGTCAAAGGACTGAAGGTATTCGACCCACCTTCTCTATCTCAGATTCAATTCATGCTGAGTAAAGATATACTTGAGACTTTTGTGGTCGGTGAAAACCACAAAATGATCTCCCAAGAGATAATGTCACCAACAGCGCAACGCATGAACAACTGTAGCCAACTCGAGATCATGCATCGGGAAATTCCTCTCATGTGGCCCCAATTTCCGAGACCCGTACGCAACGACTCGATCTCCCTGCATCAACACTACTCCCATCCCAATACCTGATGCATCACAGTAAACTGTATAGCTCTTCCCTTGCTTTGGAAGTATCAAGACTGGTGCGTATGTCAACCTTCCCACCAGGTCCTAAAATGCTGTCTCGCAAGAATCCGACCAAAAGAACTTAACACCCTTCTTAGTAAGACTTGTCAACAGCGCTGCTAAGTGGGAGAAGTCCTGGATGAAACATCTGTAGTAACCAGACAGCCCTATGAAATTTCGTTTCTAAAACACGTTCTTAGGCTGCTCCCAGGAAACTACTGCTCTCACCTTCTCTGGGTCTACTGCAACTCATGCCTCTGAGATGATATGGCCCAGGAAGTTAATCTGGTCCATCCAAAAGTGGCACTTTGATATCTTAGCAAATAACTTATGATCTCTCAGTGTACTCAATACGATCTCAAGATGGGTGGCATGGTCGTGTCGAGTGTGAGAGTACACAAAGATATCTTCCAAGAATACTACCACAAAAGAATCCAGATAAGTATGGAACACACAATTCATAAGATTCATGAAAACTGTTGGCGCGTTCATGAGTCCAAATGGCATAACCAAGTACTCGTACATACCATATCTGATCCGAAAAGCTGTAAGCAGTATATCTGATGGTCTCACGCGCAGTTGATGATATCCGGATCTTAAGTAAATATTCAAGAACACTCGTGCTCCATGAAGTTGATCAAAAAGATCATCAATATTTAACAAGGGATATCAGTTCTTGACTGTAAACTGGTTCAAATTCTGATAATCCACACAGAGTCTGAGGGTACCGTCCACCTTCTTTACAAAAAGGACCGGAGAACCCCAAGGAGAAGTACTGGGTCAGATGAAACTCTTTGCCTGTAACTCCTCTAACTGCCTCTTGAGATCCTGAAACTCAGGTGTAGCCATCCTATAAGGAGGAATGGACACCAGTGCTAACCTTGACACAAGATCAATAGAGAAATCCACCTATCTATCATGAGGTAGACCTGAAAAGTCATCCGGGAAGACACACCTAAAATGATCAACCACTGGAGGGAAATCCGTCTGACAAGTCCCCTGATCATCCAGATATAAACTCACAATCTGGGCTGTGACTCCACCTTTCCCATGATGCTCTGGTCCAGCTCGACTCGCCTGAACATCCCATTCACCCTTGTATAGAAACTCTCCGCCCTCTGGTGACGTGAACCTCACCCTGCGACGATAGCAATCTATAAAGGATCGAAAGGGAACCAACCAGTTCATCCCGAGAATGACATCATAAGCTATCATCTCTAAGACATAGAGGTCCCATAGAAAGTGACACCCACCAACCTCAAGGGGGAACTCCTTGCACTGATGCACACCAGCCGTCCTAGTTCCCAATGGAGTGTCTAGTGTCATAATAGTAGAAGAAGAAGAAACACAGAGCCCAAGGCTCTCCACAATGGGTACTGATATAAAGCTATGCATAACACCCGTATCAAAAAGTACTGAGGATAAGACAGAAGCTACTAGAATAGTACCTTTGACTGTAGAAGGTCCGGGATCCTGCTCCTGCTGGGTCTGTTGCACTACATATACCTGCCCAGTGCCGCGGCCCTGTGACACAGCCTGACTACCCTGAGCTGTCCCACCCTGCTGCCTCTGAGATCCTGGTGTCTGCCTACCACGGCCATGACCACCATCCCTTCCTGCACGCCCTGACATATTCCAGTTTCCCAACTGGTGAGAAGCTACTAGTCCTGCTCCCACACACGGAGTCTGCATAGAATCCCTCTCACTAGCCACTGGTTCAAATTCCCTACAAAAGCGTTGCAGATGACCCATATTGCCACAAGCTCGACACTCCACTAGGTCTCGTGGACACTGCGGTCTCTTGTGCCCCTCTCTACCGCACTGGTAGAAAAAGACCAGGCCACCTGAAGAAACTGTCTGGCTAGTACTGCCACCGTGAGAGAAACTCATCTGTCACTCCCTCTTCCTGGTAGAAATAGTACAAAAAACTGGTGCCAAACCGCCCTGGCCTACACCACTAGCCTCCTGAAGGTTCCTCTCTGTAATCAACACCTGGTTCACAATAGCATGTACTGAATGCAACCTGAAAACATTCACCAGTGCTCAGATGTCATATCGAAGACCATCCTCAAAGCGTCTGGCTCTCAAAATCTCATCACCCACCAGAATGGGTGAAAAACGCTAAAGCTCGGTGAAACGAGCAGAATAATCCATCATTGACATAGCACCCTGCTGCGGGTTCATGAACTCTCGAGCTCTATCTTCCCTCAGCATCTCTGGGAAGAAGAAATCATAGAAATCTATCTGAAAATCTTCTCACACCATGTCTCTATGATGCTCTGACTAGGTGGTAACATCCCACCACCTCTTGGCGGAATCACGCAGCATATACATCGCGAGCTTGACCATCCTCCCTAGAGGCGTCTCAAGATGCTCGAAAATAGTTTTCATAGACCCCAGCCAAGAATCCACATCTTGTGGTCCGCCATCCCCTAAAAACGTAGGCAGATGCTGCTGCTGGAATATATGAGTTAGCTCGGCCATAGATGTGGCAGCCGGCGATGCTCCCTGAAAGGTCTGCATGAACCGCATAAAGCCTTCATGGAACTGCGCCTCCGCGCCTGTGTCAGGTATAACGGCTGGCGCCGCATCTGGATCTACTAGAGGATCCACTGGTAGCCCATGGCCTACCATGTCTAGAGTAAAATCATTTCTGCTCTCCTGGAAAACAACGTGTGGTCATCTCGGTGGCATGACTCTACAAAGTTAAACGCACACCATAGATCAAGATTATCACAGTCTGAAACGAAGGGACCAAAAAGGGAACAGGAGGAAGAAGGCATTCAAGATTGCACAACAAGACTACACAGTGTGTATACTGACTACACGACGTGTACCTGACTTCTCTTCCCCTACCCGAGTCCTTCTACACGGCCAAGCCACACGACTCCCGTTAAACAAAACTACACGGCGTGTATACTGACTACACGGAGTGTATGATGTAATTTTCCAACTACCCATGTATTTTGTGACACAGCCGACTACTCGGCTAAAACTACATGACATGTTATACCCGCACACAGTGTGTACACTACCTCGTTTCCCCAGCCACACAGCTAAAACCACACGATCTATCCTCAGACAAGACTACACGACGTGTCCCTTAGGCACACGGTGTGTACTAGACGAGCTCCGCTGACCCGTGTTGTTAGTTACACGGCCGGATACATATCTCACACTACACGGTGTATTCTACATACACACGACGTGTACAAGAAAGGATTACACCCACCCGTATCATTAGTTACACGGCCGGATCCCAAGTCAGACTACCCGGCGTGTTCCATAGTGGACACGACGTGTATGTCTTAAGGTCTCCTCCATCCGTGTTGTTAGTTACACGAGCAGAATCCGGGTCAACACTACATGACATGTACATCTGGTACACAACGTGTTTTCCCCAAGCATTTTCCCTTTCCCGTGTCCCTGCCCACACGGTCTATGACACGGGAAGAGACTACACGGCATGTACTGAGGGTATGCGGCGTGTACTTAATTTTTTTTTCTTTTCTTCCCGAACAGAAGAACACACGACGTGTGTCTGAGGAACTACACGATGTGTATCTTGTGTTCTATGTACAGTAAGGCTCAGATACTACTCCGGAACCCATAAAATACTAAAAAGAAACACCTAAGTGCCAAATTCCGATCCGTGAGGGCCCATACTCCCTGCGAATCAAAGTTTGGAATCTTATCTGTGTTATACAAAGATAAATAGTCAATGATCCACCAAATTCCGGTCAATGCGGGCCCATACTCCCCAAAAACCAAATATTGGAATCCATTCTATCAACAGACTCACACAAAAATACCCTATCACACAGCAGGTATTTATCAAAGTAGCTATCACAATAACATAATTTTTCTAGCACAACAACTATCACAACAACATGAAATTTTCTAATGCACCTACATGGCATGGAAACTATGCATGTCATGTGATTCCTAGCATGTTCCTAAATAATGCATGAGATGGCATACCCTCATCTCATCAGGTTGCAACTAAATAGAACCCATATATAAAATATAACAACACAATCAAAAGTGCGTCACCCAATGGTGAAATCAGATCAACTATAAATTGCAAAATCAATAAAATTGCAAAAATGCAAGGCAGACTAGATTTTCCCTATACACGGGTTAACTAGGCCCAGGAACAACTTATTACCAACTACTATTTCCGTCCTATCCCTGAATAAGGTTTCAAATACTAAGTCAAAAAAAGAACTCTTCTGATACCACTTTATAACGTCCCGGATCCGGGTGCCACTCAACGGGTTCCCCAAACCCGGTTGGTCACATGACCTCAAGCGCATTTCCCCAAACGCCAGAGGCTGCCGACCAGTAGTGTGGGCCTAGGTCTGATAGTGGGGAAACTATTCCCTCATTTGTCAAAGTGTAGCGCATCGGAATACAAGATAAAACATACAACAAAAGTGGAAGCAATAAACCATACACATTTAATATAAACAACTGCAGTAAAATATAACCAACCAGTTATATAGATATGATGCCACATGTCTCAAGTTCTAAGAAAATATCCAGAACATGTTACAAAGCAATACAGTGCAATACAATAGAAAGTACATGTACAACATAACAAAACAGAACAGCCCGAAGCATTGCGAGCCTAATCTCGGTCCCATGATTCTCTACTCCTCAGCAACAATCAAGTACCTGTATAGGGACCCTTTCCCTTATCCACACCTGCAGAAATGTAATCTGTTTGGGGATGAAGACATGAACCCAAATAGGGTGTGAGAAATAAATCCCAGTAGGCACCCACCAAAGGCCTGTGTCCAACTGTGTGAAAATATGCAACAACAGTGTGCTGTAGTAAATGCAATAAACTAAGCAGTACTCAAAAGTAACTAACTTTAACAGTTTCATTGACATTTAAATATTCTTTTATCAATTCAATTTAATATCATTCAATATTCCTCAAAACTAAGCCCTCAGGCTAATCAGAACCTTGCCCTCAGGCTAATATAACCATGCCCTTAGGCTTACCCTCAGGTAATCAGGATCTTGCCCCCAGGAATTTCCCTCAGGCATAACAAATATTTCCCTCAGGTGTACGAAGTGTATCCCTCAGGCATAGAAGTCACTACCCTCAGGTGTACGAAAAGTTTACCTTGGAAGAAATAGGACGTTGCTCTCAGGCTAAGCAGTACCTTGCCCTCAGGCTAAACAAACAATGTCCTCAGGATAAAAAGAATACTACCCTCAGGTGAAAGTAACCGAGCCATGCACAACATGTAAATAAGCAATTCAAATTCAATTCCTCTCAAGGAAATTTAACAAACATTATTACAATGGCATACCCTCGGGTATCCTGGCCAAACAGCTAAACAGAGGAACGCACCCCCAGGGTGGTCCTGGATCCAAGCAGCAATCCCAAAAAGTAGTTTATTATCACATTTTATTACCTATACAATTCTAGGTATTTAAACAGCCAAGGCCTCAGCCACACGACACCCCAACATGGGTTCGTAGCACAAAAATACACACAAATGCACAATAGTTGGAAATTAAACACCAAGCCACCTACCTTAAACGCCCCTGAACGGTATACGCGAACGACGATCCTCGAATCTTCCAAGAACGATGTAGATATGAGGTGAAATAAATCCCCATTCAAACTCAAATAACTTCCCTTAGAAGAATAATTGGCAAGAACTTCTTAAGGAGAGTGGAGGGCTTACCCGTACGGTTCCAACGATATCTACAGAGGTGAAAACAGATTCCCGACGCTCGATCTGGAGATCCTAGAAGGTCCGGCCTCCTCTCCCAACTCCTTCATCCGGTTCTAATCCAATCCTATAAACAAGGTTGGATAATTCCCATTTTAAGCAAAAAACAAACAAACTACACAACGTGTACTATTGAGTACACGATGTGTACTTTTCTCATTTAACTATTCCTATGGCGGCACCGCCGCACTATTCATCCGTCGACATGAGTACACTGCATGTATTTCTGATTATACGGCATGTACTGCTGCTCCACTGGAAGCTACTTCCACTGCCTTACTATTTACCTACCGATTGACTACACGGTGTGTAAATATCCACTACACGACGTGTAATCGATTTTTACACCCTTCATCGCCAACATGGCTACACACCCTGTGTACTCATCCCACACGGCCAAAGTACATGAATTGTGGAAAATTAAACGTCATGTAGTCCCAAAATTTAGGATTTCACCCCATTTTCCTTATTTTCTCAAAAACACTTAAGGAAAAGAGAAAAGAAGAAACCCGTACCTCAAAAATAAGAACCGGAGTCTTACAACATGACCACAAACTCAAAGTGCCCATATCTTTACATGAAAGTAGTCTTCGAGATGTCACCCTCCTTCACCCTCAACTGGTGATATCCCGACCATAGGTTGATATTAGATAACCAACCTCCTCCCTTCAATTGGTCAAAAAGGTAGTCGATCCTTCAGAGGGGGTAATGGTTCTTGACCGTTACCTGATTCAGTCTCTAGTAGTCTATGAAAAGAATGATACCATTGTCTTCCTTATTTGAGAACAAGACTGGATCAACCCATGGTGACACACCGGGTTGTAAGTCTATCCCGAACTCAACATCACATCGAGGGGGTAGATTCACAACCTCTTTGGGTAAGATGTCTAGGAACTCACTAAAAATCCCCAGAACTTACACCATCTATGAGTCTACCGATTCCACTAACAGCTCGTCTAACAAGGAAAGAAGGGGATCCACATGCCAGATGCCCTCTTGGCAACCCCTCTTGCCAATGAAAGATACATGTTGGATACCCATATCTGAGAACACGACCCTTCTCCGGAAGCAGTCGATAATAGAATGCATGGAAAATAACCAGTTGATGCCTAGGATGACATCGTATGACTTCATTTGTAGTAGAAGAAGATCCCCATTGTACTAATGCAGACCCAACATTAGTTTGAATCCTTAAAAAACATCAAACAGGATGGTATGACCTTCAAATGGCATACTCAACACTAGGGCCACAGAAAGTCTCTCTACGTCTAGACCCAGGGGATGGGCTAGACTGGGCACAACAAAGGGGTAAAAATCTTTTGAATCAAACAAAGCACAATCAAGAGTATTAAACAGGATGATTATACCTCAATTTTTTTTGGCCCTATTAGAACTACTTCCTCTATGGTGTGTAACTTCCTATGACCAACTACTCTACCTTGCGGCTATTTTACACCTCCCTAAACATTCCTTGGTTGTGGTCCCTGAGGAGTGCCCTGAGTTCGGCCTCCTCCAGCATTGTCCTCCCTCGGTGGAGTAGGAGGTTACTACCCCTGCTGTTGGAAGGGATTGGATGGAAAATACTTTTACTGAGGTGGGAGATGAACCTACCCACCCCCACTATACTATACTCAGATAAGGAACTGATTTCAAATATTCCCATAGTTACCACAGATAAAGCACCTTGGTCCCAAGACCATGGAGAAAGGGTGAGTACCGGGAGATCAGAACTGGAACTACTGAGGCCTAATCCCCGCTAGCTAAAACCTAGAAGGACTTGACACTGGTGACCTACTTCTTAATGCCTTCCCCTTTGATGAAATCGACTGGATCCCCTCTTGCGGAACACGTCCCAATGTGTGCATCCTCTCCACTACCTCAAACATCTTCTGAACCTCAAAGTATGTCGACAAAGTGAAAGGAGTAATAGCATACTGAAGAGAAGTTCGGAGTGCCTCCTCTAAGAATCTTTCATGCGACTCCTCATCTAGAAAGAGGTACAGAGAAAAACAAAGGAGATCCTTGAACTTGATGCCCAACCCCCCTACTGACATGCTCCCTTGCTGAAGGGAGAGCAGCTCATGTCTCTTCCCATCCTTCATCATGGAAGAAAGGAATTCCACCCAGAACTCCTTCTCAAAGTCACTCCATGAAACCTCAGTTTCCTTATTCTCCTAGAGGTAAAGAATCCACCACTGACACGACACTTCTCACATTTGGATCACTACCAGAGGAACCCAATACTCTGTCGGATCCTAGATCAATCTGAAAGCAATCACCAGCTCCTTGAGCGATCTCTTCATCTCTATGTTCGAGAAACTGCCCTCATACTTTCCCAGAGTTTGCCACTAGAATTCACAAAGAATTTTCTACCATGGGTCATGCTCCTCCTCTCAATCATCCCTCCAACAATCAACCAGATCAACCTACTGGGCTTAAATGCCCGCACTACTCATGGATGATGCCCGAGTGCCATAAATGAAAAATAAAATAAGAAACTCCTAATCCCAAGTAGCTTTGAAAAAAATTCCCTTTAAATTTTGTTTAAACTTTTTATTTATTTTAATTTCTAAAACACACAAGACACATAAGAAAACAAGTCATTATGATGCATGTACATTTCCAAGGGTCTCTACCCTGTAATCAGTGCAGTCTCACCTAGTCGTTCAGTAGGTCCAGATTCCTTGCATTGGATCATGATGAGGCATAAAATCCTGTGCCCTAGATGGTCTTCACTGGCCTATTTCACACACCAAGATTGTCTAAAACTGTTTCCCTACCATCCCATGCAATCCTTAGTGTTCCTAACCTAGAACTCCATCCTATCTCTCAACCATCACATCTGATACCATTCTGTCATGACCCACCTTCTCCAAGATGAGGGAAGGGATGATAAAGTGCCCGACCATTACTTCCTCAAGATGAAGGAGAGATAATGACCCATGAATCCTACCTTCACTAGGCTCTGGGGTGGCTACTAGCACCAAGGGTATAGAATCTCACATAAATGGAAGTCATTACCCTTTTTGTAGAACAAGATCGGGATATAAGATAGAAAATACCCCCAAAAAAATACTAAAGATAAAAGTAAAGCTGAGAATCCATTCCCACATGCATGATCAAAATTAAAACTCATACATGGCAAGGCAAAACTCCCAAATAATGTACCAAAAAGAAAAGAAACTAAGTATAAATAGAAAATATCCCAACGCCCGAGCTAGTAAGGTCCAGTACGGTCCTCAAAGTCCTCCTGAAAACCTGAAAACAGTTTTACATACGTAGGGTGACCATAAAAGTATACTCAGTAGGGGAAACTAATGCTACTTGTTCACAAGTTAGAGAACACACTAATTCCCCTGTGAGAAAATAGTAGAACCTTAAGCACCTACCAAGGAATACTAATGTAACACCCCGAGATTTTATGAGAAATAATTTTTTTTAATTTCTTTGATGTCTTGTGTTGCATGCTACACCAAGATTAGCTTGTGTTATATGCAACACTATATTAGCTTGTAGTATACGCAAACACTATTCTAGTCTTGTGTTGCACGCAAGAGTGACCTTCCTCGATAGTGTGTGTTGTACGCAATACCGAGTTTCACTAAAAAATGATATATTTTTATAATATTATTATGAACTAGCCGTTATGAATAGTATTAACCAAATTTTGAATTTTATAACATTATCATTCATCTTACACATTATCTAGAACATGGTATGAGAACAAAATAATTTTTTCGGGTAAAATAAGTATTTTTCAAAAAATGCAATTTTGCCGCCTTTTGATGGCGCACCCACTTTAAATCTAGTTTTTGACACATTTATAAGTTCAATTTGACGAAATAAAATTATTTATTTCAATAAGGACATAAAATTTTACTTTGGATAATTTTTTAATATTTTTCTGTTAACTTTCATATTTTGATGAATAGTAAAAATACGCTAAATTTTAATTAAAAACAAATTTTTTTATTGAGATAATTTATATGGTTAAATTATAATATTTAATGGTTTTAAAGTATAAATAGAATATATTTTTACCATTTAATATAATTTAATTCATTATCATTAATTTTACACTGAATTCATATGTAAAAACATTTCAATCTTTTGCAACATTTTAACTTTTAAAATCTATTTTCTCAACAGCGGGATTAATTTTAAATTAAATACTGCCACTTATGTGTTTTGAATTTGAAAAAATAGATTCCATATTTGGAATCAATAGGTCCAAATTATGCTAATTGGCTACTTCTTATTTTTAGACATTATGAATAGTAACTACGGTAAATTTTATTTACTACAGTTAAAGGTAAATCGGGTAATTAAGGGTAAAAATAAGATTATAAAATTACCCTAACACCTGCCAAAATTCTATTGTATGAATAAAAGTCGACCCATATCACCTAAGGGTCGGAATAGATTCATTTCTTGGAATTTTGACCATGAAAATGATATAATTATTATTAAAACCAAAGAAAGTGTCAACATGTCACTCTCTTATATCTTATAAGTGTAATAAATTTAAATTAGTGATAAACCTCATAAAACTTCAAATATAAATAGTTTCAAAAAAATATAATAAAATTATATACACCATGAGAATTTATTTATAATTTTTAGGGATTAAATAATTATCATTAATGATGACACAATAGTGATGTAGAAATTATTTTATTGATTGAAATATCAAATAATTGGTTTTAAAAATATTAAAATAAATATTATATGAACTAATTAATGTTCTCTAAAAAATTTCTAGACGAATATGGAATGTTAGGAGTATATTAAATATTTTTTTTAATATATCCTCTGTGCCGATTTTATTTAAATTCAAATAAATAAATAGTGTCAAAATTGACACTATTGTTATTTTATAAAAATAACATATTATAAAATCTTTTAAAAATAACAAAAAAATTAAAAAATTATAAATTGAAATTTATATGGTCTAAAGTTCATAAATTATCCAATTATAGACAATTCAAAACACATTAGTAATTATTTATAACAATATAAAATTTATAATATTATTAACACAAATAAAATTAAATAGATTAAATATGGATAAATCAAGTTGATAAGGTTTAAAATAAATTAACAACATGTATAAATCTTATTAGTTGATGAGATTAAAACCCTATCTCATCTAATATTTATATTTGAGTAATTTTTGGAGGTTTTTAAATGGGTTTTGAGTTTATTATAAATTAATATTTTAGAGGTTTCCAAAAGTGTCACTCTCCTCTCTTATAAAAGGGCACCTCATCCCTCTCCTCCTCAAACCATTTTGAGCCTTCAATCTCGGCAAACCCCTGAAAATTTACCTTATCCACTTCCCTAGAAACATACTAGAGGTCCTGGTCTTCTTAAAAGACCAACTTTATTTTCCTAAGAGGAGGTTTAGAAGAGGCGCATCGAAGAAGAGGTAATATCCTTCACCGATTCTTTCAAATTTATTTCTTCTTCTAATTCCTCTTATTTATTTGTTTCATTATAAAGTAATAACATCAGTATCAATAATATACTGATATGTTATTATAAATATGAAACAACCCTATTTCACCTTCTATCCATCCTACGAAAAATGAAATCACTGCGCGTGTGTACGTACGGAATACCGTCTCCACGCCGTGGTGTAATCTATTTTCCACCACCACCTTACTTGGATGAGTATAATGGTAGAAATAATAACTATATATGATTATTATAACATAATACTAATTCTAATAAATTATATCATCCACTCCAATTCCATTCAATAATTATGGGAATGATATCATCGCTCGTGCGTACGTACGGATTACTGTCTCCACGACGGGATGAGATTCATTCTCCATGATTTACCATTCAAGTATGATTATAAATATATATAATAAATAATAATTAAAGATATGAAATAATAATTATACTTTATTTATGTACATATATGTCTCATTTACTTAATTTTATTCAATTCAATAAGGAAACAAAAACACCGTTCATGCGTACGTACAACCTACCGTCTCCATGAACGGTGTATTTCATTCTATTTATCGATCTATCATATATATTTATATGCTGAATGTATATTATATATAAATCTTGTTTTACATTATGGAATTAAGTAAATCAGTATATAAGTAATAATATCAAGAACAACAAGTCGAAACACGTACGATAAATGAAACGATTTTACCCAAAACGCTGCTTTAACATGGAATTAACAAAAGAATGGGTAATATAAAGTCCTAAGTGAATCATATATGATATCATAAATATTATTATGGTTCTATTACTAGTTAATAATATGTTTAAACCCACTATACATGATTTTTAGACACATACAAAAGAAATTGGACCTAAGGTAAGGGATAATTTTGCAATCTCATTTTTATCTAAGATTGCTTATACTTAAGTATTTAATAGGGTTATATTTTTCATCCATGTCCATAAAAATGTTTTTATAAAGTGTTTAATATTATTCCATGTATATTTAAAGTCATGTTTACCCATTTTAAACTTTTACTTTGTGTTATGGAAGAAATCTTTCTTTTGTTTACCATACGAGGTACTTTTTGACTTTTTCAATAAAAGTACGAGGAGAATGTTTTTTTAACTTATACAGCATGAACAAATTTTTACAATTTCATAATGCATTATTTTAATGAATCTTACTATACAATATTTCATGAATATTTTCAACAAAATCATTTTCTTTTAAAATTACATGGTATTTTGTGAAATGAAAATGATTTTGAAGAAGAAAGGATATTTTCCTCAAGAATTCATTTCAAGTGTTTTATCAAAACTATTTCTCATCTAAGATGAAATTATTTAGTATGATTATGTTTCAAGTATAATTTTTCTATTATTTACATGGTTTGATTTTTCTTATAATGAAATGGTATCCATTTGTTTTGTATGGATTATGTTATGATGAGATGATGTTTATGAAACCTATTTTATTATTTGGGTTATGATGAATGATTTATGTTTATTTTGTGGCACACAAAATAATGATTTCATTATGAGATGTGTGAGACCTATATCTCCCTATAATGCATTGGATAAATATTTATATCTCATAATATAGACATGGATGGAATGGAAAGTGAACCTGGTTCAGTAATACAGGGCTAGAACGACAAGTAAACCCGGTTCAGTAATGGACTTTGTCCACTATGAT
This sequence comes from Viscum album, assembly GCA_963277665.1. Lineage (NCBI taxonomy): Eukaryota > Viridiplantae > Streptophyta > Magnoliopsida > Santalales > Viscaceae > Viscum > Viscum album. Next base: position 516,373,578 of record OY728130.1, read on the forward strand.
GGTCTTGGCTGTAATGCCTTGGATACTATGTAAATTATATCAAGTGATTAATGGTTTCCATAATTACATGTTTTATTCCCATGCCATTTTTTCATTGTTAATGTTCCTTTATGATCTATGCCTTATGCACTGCCAAGATTTATTTCATTACTCAAGATTTTGATGTTTTATATTCATGTTCTTACGTTTAAATGTTTAGGGATTGTTTTATGTTCTCCATGTTTACCCTTACTGAGAATTTGAGCTCACCTTTTTTATGTTTTCTTTTCCCTAGGATATAAAGAAAGGTTTTAGGTAAGAAATTCAAAGGGGAAGATCTTTATGGGAGATGTTGAAGATCTTTCACCATGATTAGAATATTGTGTTCCGAGTTTCCAAAGAAACTAAAATATTAAGGTCCTTGGGTGTCTGTTTTTGTTATGTATTAAGTATTCCACAAAATTAATGTAATTTCCATGTACGACAATCTTGGGTCTATATAGTTGGTATCAGAGCAAAGGTTTAGTTAACCTTTTGAAACTAGGATGCGAAAACTTTAGTGAAATACCTAGAGATATTTTTATGGTATGTCTAGGGATGTATCTAAGGTTAAGTATAAGTATAGTTTATAGTCCTAGAATTATGGTAACGATATTATAATTAAACCTACGATGTTATATATTTAAGGTAATCCCCCTTTATTATGTTGTTTTCCTAGCATGATTTTTGCCTCTCACACTATTCTTTTTGGGTTTTAGACGATGGCTGGAACCCAAAGGAACCGTGTTGATCAATGTAATGGAAAATATAATGATTGTCCTCCTGAACAAACCAATGTTATGAGATATGGAGTGAAAAATATTATTGCTATACTTACACAAGATATGAATCATTATGGACTTCCAAATGAGCAGAGAAGGGAACAATATTCTATTGAGTCCTTCATGAGGCAACGTCCACCTTCTTTCAGTGGGTCTTCTGATCCACTTGTTGATGAACAATGGATCAATACCATTGAAAAGATATTTTCTATACTTTGATGTTCGGAACATGAAAAATTCATTCTGGATATTTACCATTTAGAAGGTTAAGAATACCAGTTATGGACTATAATTAAGAATACGAGGCCCCAAGATGAAATTGAATCCATGGAATGAGATGAATTCAAGAACTTATTTTTCAATAAGTACTTCCCTCGTATTCTTTGAACAAATATGGAAAAGGAGTTACTTGAGCTTAAGATAAAGGATAATGAATCTGTTGGTATATATGAGGTGAATTTTACAAGGCTTGCAAGGTATGCATCTAGCTTTATCATCCAACCTGAAAGTAAAGTTGATCGATTCTTCAGTGTCTTAAAAACAGGTCTTCGAAGGGAATTAACTATAAGAGACTTCAGTAGCTATGAAGAAATTGTGCATTGAGCTATCAAGGTAGAAATGGAATTTGGTGTTACATATCTATCTCATGGTTTTGACAAGAAAAGAAATATTGAGTTCAAGGAAAAATCTCAAAACAATGGTGAAAAGAAGACGAATGTTTCTTTATGCTCAATGTGTGGAAAAAATCATGGTGGAGATTGTATTAAAGGGACTAGAAAATGTTTTATGTGTTGAAAAGAAGGTCATCGAGTAGTTGAGTGTTGAAGTAATGGAAAAGGGTAGCTAATGATGTGAATAAAGAAAAAACTACAGAGAACGCACCACCAACACTTCAATTCTACTATGCAAGGAAATGGGGCATTATGCTAACCAATTCCATATTCCAAGGGTTAATGATGATTGACATCAACAACCTCTTAAGGCAAAGGAGAAATGGAAGTCACATGTGATCACTATTGGCAATGTTGAATATGACAACGAAGTGGTGGAATGATTAAGTGTTTATGTAATGGGATTCTAAAATAGTGTTGTGGAATCTCATTTTTAGTATCGTGGAATATTGGAATATCTATGTGTTGGTTTATTGTGGTTTTCAATAATTATATGGTACCGATAACCATGAAAAGTGATTGAAATATTTTTGGAAAGAAGATGATATGCGCATAATGAAGGGATAAAGAGATAATGAAATGTTTGATAGTATTAATGAGCTCATGACTAAGGACAAAGTGATATCATGGTTTGAGTATATAGAAATTTTGGGATTTTGGTATGTGGACAGAGTTGACTTTTGACGGCATTCATGTTTTCACAAAGATTCTATGGTAATTCATGTTTAAAGAGAATTCATAATTAAGGAATTCAAAAGTTTGGAATGTATCCAACAATATATATCTTATGATATATGTGGGATAAATGATGGTATTCACATGCTTGGTAGATGACCTTTCTAGTAGTTTTTTTATACTATGAGATTAGACAGAAGAATTTTCGATAAGCCTAAAGGTTGGAATGCATTAAGTTGGACATCAGATAGTATTGTTTAAGGCTAGATTTTTTTTATATTATTTATGGAATGTTGTAATAGTATAGTTTTAGAAAAAGGACAACCTGCAGGATGGGTGACAACCCATCACGTCGGACAAGGTTGCGGGAATCAAACCCACAACCGAAGTGAGATAGGCCTTTATCACCTACCACTGGCCTACAAGAAGTCCCTAGTTAGTAGAAATTAGTTTTATTTTTTTAAGTGGTATGATAGTTAGAGTCTAAGTCCATTTTTGGAATTATACACGATTAACCTCACCATAGATGGACTTATGTATATTTGATAACTTTTGCTAACCTTTTGTTTGAGACAGATGGAATGACCCATCATTCTATCACATGATCTGCTAACACTTCATGAATAACAAATTCAACTTTATTTCTTTAAGATATTAAGTGGAAATTGTTCATGTAACGACCAACGACAATATTGTACCAAAATAAAGTTAGTATTTCTTCTAATTCAAAATTTTCAACTTTAGGGAAATGATATTGAAAACCAAAAAAAAACATTGTCCTAGTACACTCATATCCAATGAATCAGATGGTACCTTATATCATCACAAATTTATGGATTTTTCATATCCATGTTCTCTACCACTCTTCATCCAAACATGACGGTTATATTTCTCTTCCATATCCATGTTTTCACCTATGTTCTCCTATGTGGAAACCCAGTGATGAGTTACTTTGGGTATCCATTATGTTTTTAGCGTTCCTTTTTAAAATAAAGTTTTAGTATTTATTTTTATGATGTGGGTTTATATTAAAGAAACTTTCAAGTAGTAAATGATTTATAACCCCGATGAATTTCGAGGGAAAAATTCATTTTAAGGGGCGTAGAATGTAACACCCCGAGATTTTATGAGAAATAATTTTTTTTAATTTCTTTGAAGTCTTGTATTGTATGATACACCAAGATTATCTTGTTTTATATGCAACACCATATTAGCTTGTAGTATACGCAAACACTATTCTTGGCTTGTGTTTCACGCAAGAGTGACCTTCCTCGATAGCGTGTGTTGTACGGAATACCGAGTTTCACTAAACAACGATATATTTTTATAATATTATTATGAACTAGCCGTTAGGAATATTATTAACCAAAATTTTAATTTTATAACATTATCATTCATCTTAAACATTATCTAGAACATGGTATGAGAACAAAATAAAATTTTCGGGTAAAATAAGTATTTTTCAAAAAATGCAATTTTTTCGCCTTTTGATGGCACATCCACTTTAAATCTAGTTTTCGACACATTTATAAGTTCAATTCGACAAAATGAAATTATTTATTTCAATAAGGATATAAAATTTTACTTTTATTAATTTTTTAATAGTTTTCTATTAACTTTCATATTTTGATGAATAATAAAAATATGCTAAATTTTAATTAAAAACAACTTTTTTCATTGAGATAATTTATATGGTTAAATTATAATATTGAATGGTTTTAAAGTATAAATATAATATAATTTTACCATTTAATATAATTTAAGTCATTATCATTAATTTTACACTGAATTCATAGGTAAAAACATTTCAATCTTTTGCAACGTTTTAACTTTTAAAACCTATTTTCTCAACTGTGGGATTAATTTTAAATTAAATACTGCAACTTTTGTGTTTTTAATTTGGAAAAATGGATTCCATATTTGGAATCAGTAGGTCCAAATTATGATAATTGGCCACTTTTTATTTTTAGACATTATGAATAGTAACTATGGTGAATTTTATTTACTACAGTTAAAGGTAAATCAGGTAATTAAGGGTGAAAATAAGATTATAAAATTACCCTAACACCTTCCAAAATTCTATTGGACAAATAAAAGTCAACCCATATCACCTAAGGGTCATAATAGATTCATTTCATGGACTTTTGACCATGAAAATGATATAATTATTATTAAAACTAAAGAAAGTAACAACATGTCACTCTCTTATATCTTATAAGTGTAATAATTTTAAATTAGTGATAAACCTCATAAAACTTAGAATATAAATAGTCTCCATTAATATAATAAAATTATATACATCATGAGAATTTATTTATAATTTTTAGGGATTAAATAATTATCATTAATGATGACACAATAGCGATGTAGAAATTATTTTATTGATTGAAATATCAAATAAATGGTTTTAAAAATATTAAAATAAATATTATAAGAACTAATTAATGTTCTCCAAAAAATTTTCTAGATGAAAATGACATGTTATGAGTCTATTAAATATTTTTGTTCTAATATATACTCTATGTGGATTTTATTTAAATTCAAATAAATGAATAGTGTCAAAATTGACACTATTGTTATTTTATAAAAATAACATATTATAAAATCGTTTAAAAATCACAAAAATATTTAAAAATTATAAATTAAAATTTATATGGTCTAAAGTTCATAAATTATCCAATTATATATAATTCACAACACATAAGTAATTATTTATAATAATTTAAAATTTAGAATATTATTACCACAAATAAAATTAAATAGATTAAATAAGGATAAATCAAGTTGATAAGGTTTAAAATAAATTACCAACATGTCTAAATCTTATTTTTTTGATGATATTACAACCCTATAACATATAATATTTGAATTTTATTCATTTTTGGAGGTTTTTAAATGGGTTTTGAGTTTATTATAAATTAATATTTTAGATGTTTCCAAAAGTGCCCCTCTCCTCTCTTATAAAAGGGCACCTCCTCCCTCTCCTCACACCATTTTGAGACTTCAAGCTCATCCAAACCCTGAAAAGTTATATTATCAACTTCCCTAGAAAGATACTAGAGATCCTGGTATTCTTCAAATACAAACTTTAGTGCCCTAAGAGGAGGTTTAGAAGAGGCGCGTCGAAGAAGAGGTAATATCCTTTACCGATTCTTTCAAATTTATTTCTTCTTCAACTTCCTCATATTTATTTGTTTCATTATAAAGTAATAACATCAGTATAAATAATATACTGATATGTTATTATAAATATTAAACAACCCTATTTCACCTTCTATCCATCCTACGGAAAACGAAATCACCGCACATGCGTACGTACGAAATACCGTCTCCACGCCGGGGTGTAATCTATTTTCCACCACCACCTTACTTGGATGGGTATAATGGTAGAAATAATAACTATATATGATTATTATAATATAATACTGATTCTGATAAATTATATCATTCAATCCAATTCCATTTAATAATTATGGGAATGACATCATCGCTTGTGCGTACGTACGGATTACCGTCTCCATGACACGATGAGATTCATTCTCCTTGATTGACCATTCAAGTATGATTATAAAGTATATATAATAAATAATTATGAAATATATTACATAATAATGATACTGGATTTATCTACATATATGTATCATTTACTTAATTCCATTCAATTGAATAAGAAAACGAAAACAGCGTTCATGCATACGTACGGCCTACCGTATCCATGAACGGTGTATTTCATTCCATTTATCGATCTATAATATATATTTATATGATGAATGTATATTATATATAAATCATGTTTTACATTATGTAATTAATTAAATCAGGATATAAGTAATAATATCAATAACAACAAGTCGAAACACGTACGATAAATGAAACGATTTTACCTAAAAGGCTGCTTTAACATGGAATTAACAAAAGAATGAGTAATATAAAGTCCTAAGTGAATCATATATGATATCATAAATATTATTATGGTTATTTTACCAGTTAATAATATTTTTAATCCTATTATACATGAGTTTTGGACACGTACGGAAGAAATTGGACCTAAGGTAGGGGATAATTTTGCAATCTCATTTTTATCTGATATTGCTTATACGTAAGTATTTACTGGGGTTATATTTTTCATCCATGTCCATAAAAATGTTTTCATAAAGTGTTTAATATTATTCTATGTTTTTTTAAATTCAGTTTTACCCCTTTTATACTTTTACTTTGTGTTATGGAAGGAATCTTTCTTTTGTTTACAATACGAGGTACTTTTTTGACTTTTTTGGTAAAAGTACTAGGAGAATGTTTTTTTAACTTATACGGCATGAACGGATTTTTACGGTTTCATAACACCTTATTTTTATGAAGTTTACTCTACAATATTTCTTGAATATTTTTAACAAAATCCTTTTTCTTTTAAAATTATATGGCATTTTGTGAAAAGAAAATGATTTTAAAGAAGAAAGGATATTTTCCTCAAGAATTCATTTCAAGTGTTTTATCAAAACTATTTCCCATCTAAGATGACATTATTTAGTATGATTATGTTTCAAGTATAATGTCTCTATTATTTAAATGGTTTTATTTTTCTTATGATGAAATGGTATCCATTTGTTTTGTATAGATTATGTTATGGTGGGATGATGTTTATGAAACCCATTTTATTCTTTGGGTTATGATGAATGATTTATGTTTATTTTGTGCCACACGAAAGAATGATTTCATTATGAGATGGGTGGGACCTATATTTACCTCCAATGCATTAGTTAAAGATTTATATCTCATGAGATATACATGGCTGGAATGGAAAGTGAATCCAGTTTAGTAATACAGGGCTGGAACGACAAGTAAACCCTGTTCAGTAATGGACTTTGTCCACTATGATGGTCTTGGAAGCAATGCCTTGGATACTATGTAAATCATAACATGTACTTAATGGTTTCCACAATTACATGGTTAATGTTTCTTTATGATCTATGCCTTATGCACTGCCATGATTTATGTCATTACTCATGATTTTGATGTTTTATATTCATGTTCTTACATTCAAATGTTTAGGGATTGTTTTATGTTCTCCATGTTTACCCTTACTAAGCATTTGAGCTCACCCTTTTTATGTTTTCTTTTCCCTAGGGTATAAAGAAAGGTTTTAGGTAAGAAAACCAAAGGGGAAGATCTTTATGGGATATGTTGAAGATATTTCACCATGATTAGAAGATTGTGTTCTGACTTTCCAAAGTCACTAAACTGTTACGGTCCTTGGGTGTCTGTTTTTGTTATGTATTAAGTATTCCACAAAAGTAATGTAATGTCCATGTACAACAAGCTTGGGTCTCTACAACTAACCAGCACAACCTCACCAAGGCACACTCACCCATGTAACATAAGTCAATTAAAGTAATAATATAAGCACAACGATAATTGGGTACCCCACACCACTTTACCACTAGTTAACTGATAATTCCTAATAATATGATGTCTTGACGCTGCCAATCTTCCCACACACAGTCCCACTGCCACAACCTGCCCACACACACTTGGGACTCAAACCAAACTCAACCATGCCTGCAGACACCTGGGCCACAACAACCATCTCCAGACCAAAAGACACCTGGGCCTCAACAACAACACACCACACCTGAAGACACCTAGGCCTTATCCCAAAGATACTTGGGAAAGCATACCTAGCACAAAAACACCTGATCCCCTCATCCAAAACAAACCTTATCCTGAATAATCTTGGACTATGGTAAGCCTCAATCCATTATATCCTACGTGGATACACCCAAGCAACAAGATCTGGAAGAGGGTGCAAGGAATAAAATCAGTAACCAGCCATCCATCCTCCCACCGAGATGTTGGGAAAGACACCCTCACAATTAAAATGAAGGTGTTTAGAACGTAGTGCACAAAAAGGGTGGGGTACATATAGAAATCACAAGTAATTACAATATATATATATATATATAGGTAATAAAACACTCAACCCCAACCTACGGGTTTCAAACAACAGAAAACACGCCCACACCAGCACCACTTTTGCTGCTACCCCTACATGCACAACCACACAACATCCACTACCAAAGTTTAAACCATCCCCTTTTCATTCAATTTCCATTAATTTATTTAAAGTAGTTTTACTTAATCTATTCCAACACTACTGAGAAACTAACAACCATAAACACAACAAGAAACCAACAAAACCAAACTGTAGTCCCACTACACAACAACGCAAAACCAGACTTGCAGTCCCACTGCAGATCCCCATTCAACTACTATCAACTATCATTTTTAAAAGTAAAACTGCCCATTCCTACTCACATAAACCAGCCCTGCAACAATGCTGCCCAAACAAAACCCCAATGCAGTCCCACTGCATAACAAGTCCACAACCACACTGCAGTCCCACTTCTCGACATCGCTTCACGACCACAACACAACATAAAGGCAGTTTAGTAGCCTACAAGTTCATCCATTCCACAATCAATCAGTCTCTCAGACCGAGACACCCACACACCTCCCCCTGCACCACCCCACATACCAAGCCCACAAAACCTAGACGAGAACACACATCACATAACTACAACCATCAAACCAAGCACATTCAAATTTAACCAACATGGTTTCTTCAATTTTCACTTGAATATAACCTGGGTGATCATAGAAATAGGTTGATCTTGGGGAGTCCATTTAATTAATCGAGTGTAAATGATTAATTATATTTCATATTACTATCATTTTTCAAATCACCACAAGAAGGATAAAGCATCACTCGTGCGCAAGAAAAGACCACCAACGGTCATGATTTTCATAATGCATACAACCACAAAAATCCATAAAATAATCAAAGATAACAAAATAAAATAGGTAATAAAAATCAAACTAAACCGTTCCCATTAATTTATTTACACGAGTTATCTTTTGATCATATTAAATTCTTGTTTAATTATCATTTCAAAAAGAGTATCCATCCATTCCTTACAAGAAACCACTAATATTACCACCCCACATGATGTTCAATTTAAAGAGAAGAAAGAGAAAAAAACCTACTTGGATGATAAAATATTGAAGTTCCTTCTCATGCCAAGAATAAGGTATGGCACAACTTACAGGAAGAACTCCATGAAGGCTGAGTAGGAAGGATCCAACATGGGCGCACAACTTGTCTCGGGATGAAGTCTCTAGGTGCACCAAGATAAATGAAAAGGAATAAGGAATATGATCTCAGATTAAGAAGAGGCCAAATCCTAAAATCAGGGAGACTATTTCAAAGTACTTAAAAGTCAGATCATGTCTTGAACACGTGGCTGGGTGGTTTCACATGTTGGAATTAATTGATATTTAATAATTCCCCTTGGAAATGGTGGAGATAGACCAGAATATGGTTGTGAGTTGATAGATTAACTTTAAATGGAGAAAAACACGTTACATGGGAGAAATAGGGAAAAATCAGAAAACTAGGCAAGGGGGTGTGACACCATTTGGGGAGACACCGTAATGGTCCCACTGTAAGTGATACGACCGTAACGGTGCCACCATAAGTGGTGTGACTGTAACAGTGCCACCGTAAGCGGTGCGACTATAATAGGGGCACTGTAACAGTGTCACTGTAATGGTGCCACCATGAAGGTGAAACCGTAACAGTGCCACTATTACAATGAAATTGTGATGGTGCGATCGTGACGGTGTGACCGTGATAGTGACACCATAATGGTGCCACTGTAAATGGTGTGACCATGACAGTGCGACTGTGATGGTGCCACCGTTTCATTGGAACCATTTGGTGGAACCGATTTTTTAGAAAACTCCATGAGCAAGCCACTTTGATCCCTATGAACACTACGAACACTGGGTTTTCACAAAGGAAAGGCCCAGGAAAAATCTGGGTCATTGCACCACCTCTCTAAATTATAATTGGTGATATCACGATTGAGGGTCAATCTCAGAGAACCACCAATCTCCCTTTAGCTAATAAAAAAGAGCATTGATCCTAGGTAATGGATATCGATTCTTCACTGTCACCTAATTCAGCTTCCAGTAATCAACACATAGCTAAAGACTATCATATGCCTTCTTGGAAAACAACATAGCTGAACTCCATTGTGAATTAATTGGATTTATAAATCCCTTTCTCCCCAAGTCATCCAGTTGAACCTTGAGATCCTTTAACTTAGTTGGCACTATATTATATGGGCATTGAAAAGGATTCTCTACCAACATGAGCTCAATCCCAGCTTAACGTGTCAGTCCTTTAGAGTCTCTATTAGATCAAAAATTCCCAAAAATATCACAACCCATTCTTTAACATCCTGAGAGCCTATGATGCTATGGAAGGATGAAGGATGATGGAGTTGAAAATCATGGAATATTCGACCCCAATTCTAAACTCCTATACCTGGGATAAACACTAGGTGAAAGAATTCTGGTTGAAGTGGTCCTGTTACTTATACCACAAAACTAGTGTGGTAGAAGGATCAATTGCATTCTCCTACATGTTCAGTGGTATTGTTGAAACCTCTTCCTTTATAGAATCATTTCAGACTAATTCCCTAGTATTTCTATAAATTATGTCAAGGTGAAATATTCTGTAATGCAAAGGAAGCACTTTATAAAGAAACCAAGACATTAGGATAAACCCCAATCAGTCTATGGGATCACACAAGGTTTTCCTAAGATTCTATCATCAACCCAAGGTATAACCCCTAGCACTAACCCTTATCTTCATCCCTAAATTTTAGTCACAATATTAATATATATACTAAAAAAATAGCATGCTAGGTTCAACTAATTAATGACAATAAAGATATATCACATAGTATAACAATACATATATATCACACAAGACAAACTATCCCGAATAGATAGCACAAATCAAAGAATTTAATTGATGAACTACTACGAAACACAATAGTAGGTATATATATGGCATGTGAACCTAAGTTCCTATTCACGACGCATGAACATATTCAAAATATCATAAATCACATATCAATATAATGTGCATCACTCGAGGTGATTTTAATTAGTAGTAACAACAAAACATAAGTTCCCCAATTTATGACAACTCGAAGGTCCACTATACGGTGTTGGTCAGGCACTGGAATAGTTCCCCTAACCAAGTACCAACCATCCTAACTTTGGTCTACCCTTTCCCAAAACAAGAAAAGATAAGAAATAAGTTATTGAGTCCTGATGCTCTGATACCATTTTGTAACATCCCAACTCAAACCACTGGGTTCGACTCGAAATTCCACATGACCTCATGTGTGTCTCTCTATACGCAAGAGGATACTGATTAGTAGTGAGGGTCTAAGTCCATCAGTGGGGAGACTATACCCTCAATACCATTCCATAGGATAAATAATCAATAATAAACAAGATAATAATAATTAGAGTAACATGCAGAAAAGTAAAGATGACATACATGTAATATAAATAAAACAGCTCCCATAAGTGGAAAGCATGTCCAAAGAAAATAAAGTAGATAAAGTAAATAAATAAATAGTGGATCCTTAAGAGTCCATCCTAGTTTTATATAATCTGCACGCTCCTCTAGTCATCTATACACCACAAGTTCCTTGCCCTTTTCCAGATTTCTCATGCAATCTAAAAGCGCATCAAAAAGCCCGAGTAGAGTGTGAGTACAAGACTTAGTTGGAAAAGACTAATGCATTCTCAATTTGATGTGCTCAAGTATAACAATGTATTCCATAATAAAATAAATTTGTAACAAGCATAATAACATGAAATCCAAAACTGAGTGGTTGTGCACTAACCAAGCTACCACAAACCCCCAACCGTACCTGCTTTAGATTTATGCCAGATGAATAATCAAGGTGTCAAAATAAATCAAGGATTAACCACGAGGCTAATGATGCATGCTTCTCAACATCATGTGATCATGAAACTCAACATTAATTCTTTTCAAGAAGATTATGTTCGGTGTATATACAAGGGATCAATAGCTAATCAATACCCCTTATTCGTCGAGTGGCATACTAGGGATCAAGATCTAATCAACATACCTTAGTCATATAAGCATATACTAGGGACTAATATCTAGTCAACAACCATTTGTTTTTAAGTAACATACTAGGGATAGAGAGAAAATCAGAATCCACACTTCATTGAATGCATACTAGGGATCAAGAGTTAATCAGCATCCCTTAGTCATTGAGTGTATCACACACCATCTTCACGACATCATCGTATGCCCACCCCATGAATCGGTCCCTCTTCATCACTGTTGTAAGTCATGCACCCCCCTCCAAGGGATAACATGTCACGATAGTCCACCTGCCTTGGGCTCCAAGAAAAATACCACAAGGAATACATAGCATGATAGGATACATGATAAAGCATAACATATCATCATAAGTAAAGTAGCACACACAATACATGTGATCAAACATAAAACATGCATAACAAGATATAAGTGCTCAAGGTGTCAAGTGTAACATAGGGGTTCTAGGGCTACACCCACACCCACATGCAATCATAATCTAGCATGGTCATCAAAACATTTCCACACATAATCATATCAATGGAAATCATGTGTAAACAATCCCAAAATGTTAAAGAAATTCCTACCTCAAAAGTCATAAAAACCACTTTGAGGTTTTATTATCGTCAAAGGCAACATGTTAAAGTCTCGAGTTAATGGAACGTTGATGCTTGAGGTATGTAAAGGGCTTTACAGAACCAAAAAAGTTATTTTATTTCAAAAATAAATAAAATATGATATACGATGACACATTATCTCCCCTAGATAATTTTTGAATTATTATTATAAAACAAAGAACATGTTTTAAATTATCCTTTTATAATTCTTGATAATTACTTTTGATAATACGATAATAATCCTTTGTAAAATTAGATAATCTTAGTTACTTAACAATTCCCTTATAATTACACTATAATTATCCTTTAATAAAATTTAATAATTATATTCTAATAATTATTTAATACAAAATATCATTTCAAAAATTTCTTATGATAATTATTTTTCCACAAATTAACTTTTGAAAAATTTATGTAATTATATTTTAATAATTTGTATAATTATTATTCAATAATTTTTAATAATTACTCTTTGATAATTTATTTTAATAAATTATCATTTGATAATTCAGTTAAATTATTATTTAATAATTTTGTTTTATAAATTATCCTTTGGTAATTATTTGGAATTTTCCCTTGATTATTCTAGGTTTTAATCATTTTAGTTTAAAATCAACCATTTTCTTTCATTATTATTTTTGAGTAAAAGGAGAATAAATTAAAAAAAAGTGTTAAAATGAAAAAAATAAGAAGAAGAACTACCTAAAGGGCTCCTCACATAGGTGAGGAAGATGAAGGGAGGAGATGATCCCACCAAATTAGGGTAAATTGATTGGAAGGGATTTAATGAGGTTTGCCAATGCATTCTGTGATTGATTGGTTGAAGGTCGGGTGATTTATAGGTGGTTACGCCATGTGAAAATTCTGAAAAATAAAACCCTATTTAATCCACTGACCATGCTTTCATGACACGTAAAATTGATTATGATTTTAAGGTTGATTTATAGTCTAGGGTATACCCTAGGTGGTCTCTCAAGAAGCATTGGTGGTTTTAGAGTGTGTGTTTTCAATAAAGATTACTAAAAGAGAGGGTGGTTTTGAAAATAGTTTTGAAAATAAAATGACTTAATTAAAGAGTTTAATAGTTGAAAAAGAAAGGTGGTGTTTTATAATTATGAGAGAAAAGGGTTCATTGTGAGTTCACTACACACTTTAAATTTCATCATTATTAGAGATTAATTTAGGTTTGGAGTATTTCCTTGGTTGAAATTAATTGGAATCCCGATTAATTCCTAAGCCTTTATTTCATTGCTTAAAGAACCAAACCTTGACATAACAACCATATTGTAAAGGTCTAGAAATTATGCATGGAATAAGAGCTTCTAAATAATATTCAAATCTCAGGAATGTGGGTATGAAAAGGATTCTTGTGACGTCCAATCGAAACAACACAAGTCACACACTCAAAACTTCACACCAATCGGTTAGAAATTAAGAGTATCTCAATCACATGCATCAAAACAAGAATTAAAATATATAATTATATAAGATAAATAGAAAGAAATGTTTTCAATCCCAAATTACTCCAAACCAGTTGTTAAAATAATAATTGGAACTCCCTTGACATGTGCATAGATCCCTCACAACAAACGTCCACCGTTTAGCTCGACATCAGGAGGAGGTAGCTCGGGTGGAAATCCTTCTTCATTATTGATCCCCCTATGAGGATATGGGCCTCAAGAACTTCAAGGATGAGTAGAATACTCCTAAATTACTTAAAATTGGCATATATTCACTTCTTGGCCGAACTTACAAATGAGGTGCCCATGGTTCCTTTTTATATCCAAAATGGGACATGGTTTTGGGAACCCTATTTTTGAGATACCACTTTTGTCACAAGTTTTGAATATTATAAAGCCATACCAAGACTTTAAAAAATAATAAGAGTTGTTGGTAGGACTTTTGAATGGCTCCCTGTAGAATTTTAAGTCCATTAGACAACTGTATTGGGAGATATGGTCAAAAGACCGAAACAAACTTTTTGAATTCAGGCAGATTCTGTCCCCTGGACAGAATGGTTCGGATGGGCCACCATATGGTCTAATTAGGCTTTGGTTTATTAATAAGAGTTGTATAAAATGATGTTTTGGAGAGTTATAAAAAGTTTCAGTCCATTTGGATGCACTTAATTATCATACTGGTTAAAATAGTGGACATATGTCTATGAGATTCCATGCAGTTTGGCCCATTTTTCTTCTGGATGATCTTCGGGCCTCCAAATCACCTACACCTTCAATGAAAATATCAAAAAAAGTATAATTTCCCTTTTTAACAGTGATAAAAATCAATTCATTGAATAAAACTTGAACGGAAATTTATTATTATATTTTTAATATTCATTACAAAACTAGTTTAAAACAGCAGTGTAATGGTGAAATTGAATAGTGAATCGCTATACGATCACACACCCACACCTAAACATTTTCACTCCTGGGAAAATTCACAAATAGAAATAAAATTATGCATATATTGTAACACCCTGAGCTTCCACGATACGCTTCTCATTCAATAATGAAATAGCTTGCATTGTACGCAACTTCGAGTTCTAAAACACCGCGACTAATCAAAGTAGCCATTATGAATAGTAATAACCACTTTTTAAAATTATAGAAATTTTATATTTCAAAATGGACTTCATTTTTGTATTCTTAATATCGAAATTATCCTAAGTTGAATTTTTTGTAACTTTCTGAGAACTTCCAATTTTTTATGAATAGTGAAAAATACTTAAAACAAATTTTTTAATCAAAATAATTTATTGTGATAAATTATACTATTTAGTGGTTTTAAAGTATAATTATAATATATTTTTACCATTTTATCCAATGGTGGTCATTAGAATTAATTTAACATTGAAATTGGACATAAACAATTACCAATCTTTTGATATAAATTGTTTCTTAAAAACACGCTATTTGTTGTGACAGCGGGAATTAATTATAAAATTAATTAATGCAACTTATATGTTTGGAATTTTTTAAAATAGACATCATTTTTTAATTCGGAATATCAATTATAGCTTAGGGTGAAATTTTGGCATTGTTCTGAAAAACTTCAATTTTTGATGAATAGTGAAACCACTAAGTGGTAGTTAAATAACTGATTTTTCGTTTAAATGAAATATTACCACTTCTGTGATTTGATTTTCAAAAATCCGACATACATGGTTGTCATTAAGAAGTAAAATGTGGTTCAATGAGATTAAAATAATTTTTTGGTGAATAGTAACTTTTAAGTTCTTAATCGCGATTAGAGGTAATTAGTGTAGTTTAAGGTAAAAACAATGTTTTAATAATATGATATGAGCTTGAAACTTGTCCTACTCCTATTGGATGAGTCATGGACGACCAAGAAAACCCATGGGTCAACTTGGGGACCCCATGGAGCCACTTTGGTTGGAAAATGACATTAATATATATTTATTTAATGTTAAAATTAAATTGACACAAACATGAGTTGTTTTACTAAAACAGTTTTTAAGTGGGGTTACACAAGTCCAAATTTTGATTATAAATATTAATTAGAAAGATAAAAAGATTTCCCACATCATAGTATTTTTTTTATAATATAAATTAAATTATTTATGACATCATGATGATGCAGTGATGACCTCATTATTTAACGATTTAAATAAAATGGGAAGATAATGCAAAATCCAAGGCTTACACTTGTCAAAAGCATATTGGATGAGGATATTTCGAACCCTTATCACCTTATCCTAGAATTATATAAGTGTGGGACCTCTAAAATCCGAAACTCATTTTATAATAAAGTGACTTTTCTTTACTTTCCAAGAGTGCCCCTCCTCTCCACTTATAAAAGGCCCCCACCTCTCCCACCTCATTTACACTTTCAAGCCATTTGGCTCGTCCAAACTCTTCCCAAATACTCTCCCAAATTCCCCCTCTTACTCCAAGAAGCCTCACTTTGGGCAGAACTCTTCCCAAGGAAGCCTTTGGCTCAAATCAAAAAGAGTTACCCGATTTTGAGGTAATGTCTTCTCTAATGTTGTTTTGTTTTATTTTTCTTCTCCAACCCCATAAACTCTTTTTATTCATTTCTTTTGAAACAACAACAGTATCCTAAATATACTAGTATGATGTTATAAGAAGTATTCGAGCTACACTTACACACACCTACATCTAATGGTTAAAGAACATACGGTTTCTGTGGATGGCGAATTTCTGCCTCACGAAACGATGATTGTTCAACACTCATATAACACCTTCAAAGGTGGCCATTAAGATGTAACTATTTTTATATATGATATATAATATGTTTATGTTTTACTTATTCTTCTGTATTTCTCATTTATGTCATACTTTATGATTTCCATTATGGGTAAAACGCGATAATTTCATTTTAGGAAGTGCGGACTACCGCCCCCTCAAAGTGATTTGAATCATTAATTCCATATGTGGGATGTATAAAGGATGGAGTAAATGTTATTATACACTATATTATACTGGAATTATATTATACATTTATATCATTATTATTTCGTTCCATTAAATATGAAATTGAAATGAAAGTAGCGTTCATGCGTACGTACGGCTTACCGTCTCCATGAACGGTGCATTTCATTTCTTACCTCTAAATGTTATGTAATATTATAAATGAATGTATATACTAGATATATAAGATATATATGACATCTAAATCATGAATATAATTCTGGAGATAATGGATATTCTACCACATAAACAACTTGTAATTATAATAAGTTTATTGTTGACTCAAGTACCAAAGATCGACAAAACGACCGTTATTAACTTAAATAATTACATAATGTTCATATCATTGTAATAAGTGATATAATAAGGATAATGAAATTGAAAATGGTTCTTAATACGGTATATATTAACTCTAGTTTATTATTCAGGAGGTTAAAGAACGGTTGAGTCAAGTCAGACACGAGGTAAGGGAACTTCTTAACCCAATTTCCATTCTTTGGGTTAATCTCCTACTTTCAAATTAGGTCATGATATTATTATGTCCTATTTTGTATTTTTACTTTCTTTATGTGTACCTATAGTGAATACACATAATATATCTATTTTATTTTAAAAATGATCTTTGTAAGGACTTCGTCTCAATCTCCTTTCATTGAGGCATATTTGGCTTTATACACAAATTTCTTTTATACGGTGTATAAACCACTTTGACTTTTACGTTTATTCAAAAGGAATCTTTTTTATACGAAGCATTTACTAAACGAAAAAAGGGAATGTTTTTGTCGTACGTATGCGGAGACAACGACTTCTCCGCCGCCGTGACCACTATTTGAGTTTCGGCTTCCTCTACAAGCCATACCCTTTTTTTTAATGAAAAATAAATACCATGTTATACTTTTCTTTTATTTTGGTATTGAAAATGGTTTTGAAAGCGTTTTTATTATATCAATGTGTTGTATTGATATATTGTGATTGAAATGTGGAAATGTTATGTTTCCTTTATGCATGTTTTATGTGATACGATTATGTTATGGTTTATGAGATGTTTAAACCTGTTCATATGAAGAATGTATTGGACTTAATAAGTGACGGGTGGAGCCCGCTATAGCTCCTCGATGCATTGGTAGGTATCATGAGACAACTAGACGTGGAATTGGCCGAGGCCCTTTCCCAATTTGATTTATGGTTTTGGCCGAGGCCTTAATCATTTTAGACATCTTGGCCGAGGCCTTGACAAAATGTTTCAGAATGTCTGGCATTATACATTCCCTCATTATGAAAGTGGTCATTGATATTGCATGTGATTATTCGACTAGTAGAATATCCATGTGAGTAAGTGAATGGAATTATCTCATTTTATTTTTTCCATATTATGATGAAGTTCAAGTTTAAAAAGGCTTTTGTTTTAGTTATACATTGCCTTAAATGTTAATGTTTATTTATGAAATCTTCCGCAATATTGTTATCCTTACTGAGCATCTGAGCTCACCCCTTTCAATGTTTTGATATTTTCCAGGATGTGAAGAAGTATTTTATAAATGACCTGCAAGGATAGTCAGAAGAGGATATGAGTGTGGACTATGAAGACTTTGTTATTAGTTTTTCACTTTATGATGTAATGTAACACTTATGAATTTATCTAGTGTTTCCAAGGCTACTAAACTAATCGGTCTTTCGAGACTTGATCTTTTGTGATCATGCCAATGTTACGAAGTAATGCACTGACTCTGGGTAGCTGGGGTCGGGGCGTTACATATATATATTCCCAACATTATGAAGATTTAACATTTTATAAAATTTTAATTCATTGAAGTAATGTGATCAATGCACGAACCACACCAAGGAGTTCTTCCTAATGAAAATGGAAAAAGATGTCTCATAAATCATATCATAATAAAATTCAAAGAGATTCATGAAACCAAATTGAGTAAGGAATTAAAAATTCAACCATTCCACTAACTCTCCATGTGTGTGTGTGAAAACCATTACATGTTATTTTTTCCACTTTTTATCCAATAAATATAGGTTATTTTAACATTATCCAGCTTTAAATGATTTTTTTCACCGAACCTGCCCTACATCCTTTACAATCATATTTCCAGACCCACTCTCTTAAGAATTCCCAGAAGTCAAACCAGAATCTCCCGACCTAGATATCGCCATATGTTGCACATTTCATCACTCTCCTCATTTATTAATTTTTTTTTAGAAGTTTCATTTGGAAAAAATCTCACACTCATCTATCAACCCTTGTTTGATCTCCTCACGAATCTAATTTTAATAGTTATAACAAGATAAAAGGTCGAGGAGGAGTGGTTTTTGAGATTCCCAAGACACAACCATTTTTTTTGAGGGCGTACAATAGTCGGATATTGGGTACACATGCATAGGTCAATCTGGTACAGTAATGAAACAGATCAGATAAGGAACAAATGTATGGAAATATCATTTAAAGATGAAAAATATTAACCTAAAATATATTTAATTTATATTAAGTAAGAAATATTCACACTTTGTGGTTTGGTGAAAAAAATGTATGGAGATATTAGTGACATAGTTTTCCCAAAAACTACTCACACAAGGGGCACCAATCATCTTAAATGTTTCATAGTGATACAACCATTTATATCATTGATAGAAAACCAATTCATGAAAAATCACTCTCTGATGTTAAATTCATACAAACATTCAATCCAAAATAGAGACAAGTTTTTTTTCAAATGTTAAATCAACATGGAATCAAAAATTTCAACTTGCATTTTCAGTAAGTTCCATGATTTGGTGTCCATAAGGGGGGAGTAAAATTACCATACATAAGGCAAAAAAGAGAAGAAATAAGAAAGACAATGAAAATCCTAATGAACCCAAAAAGATGTGGAAAAGTGAAAATAGCATAAAGAAGGCAAAAAAGAGAAGAAATAAGAAAGAAGCTGAAAATCCTAATGAACCCAGAAAGATGGGGAAAAGTGAAAATACCATAAAGAAGGTGAAAAATAGAAGAAAGAAGGAAGATGATGAAAATCCCAATGAACCCAGAAAGATGAGGAAAAGTTAAAATACCATAAATAAGGAAAAAAGAGAAGAAAGATGAAAGAAGATGAAAATTCTTAACTAACCCATGAATGTAACCATCCCCCCACACCTATAATGTACAGTTTCCTCACTATAATAATTGAAAATGTGAGAAGGAAGGATAAAAACTGGTGTGTTTCACTGGTATGTTGCTTATTGAACATGAAGTTACTCCATCGGGAACTCCGAAAGGGCTTTGTGGAAGTGCTTCAGCCACTGCCCATTGACAGTGAAGGTTTACTTGGTTTCTTTATTTTGAACCTGAACAACACCAAATGAAGATACATTAATAACAGTGTATGGGCCAAACTAGCAAGAACGAAGCTTTCCTGGATGAAACTTCATCCTTGCATTATAAAGGAGGACCTTCTTCCCAATGTGGAACTGACAATGAAGGATGAGATGGTCATGGGTATCCTTGGTATGCTCATTATAAATTATGGTCACTAATGATGAACCTAGTTAAGCCAAACTTATAGAATATTTGGGTTCTCAAAAATTCTACAACTACCTTAGAATCATCAGTCCTTGTAGCTCGTTCCTCTACCCATTTTGAAACGTAATCAACTGCCAAAAGAATTTACAAGCTGACAAAGGAATTGGGAAATGGCCCCATAAAGTCAATACCCCAAATATAAAAAATGTCATGAAAGAGCAATGGTTGTTGTGAAATTTCATTTCTTTTAGAGATGTTACCCATTCTTTGATAATGAGGACAAGATTTACAAAAATCATGGGCATCCTGAAAAAGTGTTGGCCAAAAGAGACTAGAATCAAGGATTTTGCGAGCAGTCTGTTGGGGACCAAAGTGGCCCCCACAAGCAAGAGTGTGGTAGAATATAAGGACAGACTGAAACTCACTATCGGGGACATAACGCCTAAGGAATTGATCACTACATGTGCACCAGAGGTAGGGGTCATCTCAAATGTACCAACGAGACTCATGTTTTAGACGACTGGCTTGGTTTTTATTGAAATCAGTAGGAATGCAAGATACTACCAAATAATTTACAATTTTAGCATACCAAGGAATAGAATCTTGATCTCAGTACAATTTCTCATCAGGAAAAATTTCATTTATGTGAATACAGGGGGATGAGTAAATGTATGAGGATGGTTTAACCCTACTAATATGGTCAAACACCACATTCTCTGCTACTTTTTTATCTCTAATTTCTAAATTGAATTCCTAAAGGAGGAGAATCTGGCTAATGAGATGTGGTTTGGATTCCAGTTTCTTAAGGAGATACCAGAGGGCTACATGGTCTGAGAACACAATGACTTTAAACCCTAAAATATATGACCTAAATTTATCCAAGGTAAACACATTGACAAGAAATTATTTTTCAGTTGTGGTGTAGTTTTCTTGGGAAGGGTCCAATGTACATGAGGTATAGGCAATGGCATGTAGAGATCGATCAACCCTTTATGAAAAGACTTCCCCAACTGTATAGTTAGAGGTATCACACATGATCTCGAATGGTAAATCCCACCGAGGTGGTTGGATTACCCGGGGTGATGTGAGAATCCATTTTAACTTATTAAAAGAATCCTCACATTCTTTATCAAAAACAAATTCTTTTTCTTTTTGGAGTAATCGAGAGAGGGGAAGTGTAATTTTACTAAAGTCACAAATGAAATGATAGTAAAATACAGCATGACCTAGGAAAGAATGCACATCACATACATTTTTGGGGAATGGTAGGAAATAAATGACATCCACTTTTGATTTATCTACTTGGATACCATCCCAAAAAATGACATGTCCCAAAACTATAACTTATCGCACCATGAAATTACATTTATCATAATTTAATACAAGATTCTTTTCAATACAGTGACGTAGGACCAGACCAATACTACCCAAACATTCATCAAAAGAGGATCCATAAATAGTGAAATCATCCATGAAAACTTCCATGCAATTCTCTAGGTAATCCAAAAAAATACTAACCATACATCTCTAGAAAGTACCTAGATCATTTCATAGACCAAATGACATCCTCCTATAGGCAAGTGTGCCAAAGGGGCAAGTTAAGTCACCTTTTCTTGATCCTCGAGGGAAATATGTATATGAAAGTACCCAGAATACCCATTAAGGAAACAGTAGTGGGACTTACCTGTTAGCCTCTCTAGTATTTGGTCAATGACTGTAAAAGGGAAATGGTCCTTCCTAGTGTGTTGGTTTAGTCGGAGATAGTCTATACAAACACACCAACTATTCTGCACATTAATTAGAACCAATTCATTATTTTCATTTTAGATTACTGTAAGGCCAGTTTTATAGGAACTAATTGAATGGGACTGACCCATTGCCTGTCAGAGATGGGTTAAATGATTCCATTAGCCAATAATTTTATTACCTCATTTTTTTCACAACTTCCAGGAGGTTTGGGTTCAGTCGACGTTGTGCCTGCCTCACTGTTTTAGACTCATCATTTAATAAAATATGACGTGTACAAACTAAAGGTCTAATACTAGAAATTTATGCAATTGTTCATCCTAATGCATGTTTATACTCCCTCAAAAGTTCAAGTAGTCACAATTCATGATTAGAAGGGAGTGAACTAGCAATGATGATGGGAAACTTGTTTCTATTCTCAAGATATGAATATTTTAAATCTTGAGGTAGTTTTTTAAGTTCCAATTAAAGTGGATTTTGGATTAATGGGAGTGTGAGTGAAAGTGAGAGGTCACTAATCTCATCTAACTACTCAATGGTATCATCCTCAGATGAGGAATGATCTTTTACAAGCTTAAAAGTATCATTGATGATCAAGTGATCCTCAATGTTCAAGAAATAATTAATCAACAAACATGCATTACATTTCTCTAGACCACTACAACAATCAATGAATGAATCATTTACTAGCATTTATATCAATGAAAAAAACTCAGAAAGGGGATCAGGGGAATGAAATGATTTTTTTTCAAGGGAAGGGAGTAGATCAATTGAATTAACAGAGAGAGAGAAATGTTCTTCTGAGGGGTGCTTCATGGAATCAAGGATGTTGAAATAGACCATGTCACCACCAAATTCTATAGATAATGTTCCATTATGGACATTAATTATGGTTTTAGTGGTTTTCAAGAAGGGTCTCCCCAATATAATTGGGGCATGTTCATTTATCCTATCATCCTCCATTTTAACCACATAAAAGTCAGCAAGAAAAATTAAATTTTAAACCCTCATAAGAACATCCTCTAACACACCAGAGGGGTATGCGGTACTCTGGTTATCCAGTTGAAGAATAATTCCAGTGGGCTTCAATTCCCTAACCTACAATGTAGAGTAAATGGAGTGAGACATCACATTTATAGAAGCACCTAAATCAAGAATAGCATTAGAAAAATAATACTCCACTATGGTGCACAGAATTGAGAATGTCTCAGGATCTTTTCACTTGCTGGGAAGTGATGGATCTTTTAATGCTGATACATTCTTCCCCAAACTCACCTTTTCATCTCCATGAAGTCACCTTCGGTGTGTACACATCTCCTTCAGAAACTTTGTATATCTTGGAATTTTTTTCGTAGTATCAACCAAGGGGATGTTTACCTGCAATTTTTTGAAAGTTCCTAATATTTCCTTATCTAGTTATATTTCCTTTTATTTCCTAGGTTGGGTGGACCTTTGGGGAAATATAATAGGAATGGTTGGGCTAGATGACTCATCAATAGACACACTATTTCCTTTGGAAGGGTTTTTCTTAGGACAAGGATTTTTAATATTTGAAACATTTTTAATGGTTGGGATAGAGGTTTCCTTAAGAGGGGATGACTCTAATGGAGGATTCATATATTTTCCACTCCTAAGGGTGATTTAACTAAAATTTCCTTTTATCTTTAGGGTTGACTAATGGTTGATATGGTAGTTTACTCGACCCTTGACTTTGAATTTCCCCCACCGAGTTAGATAGTTGGCCTAATTGGGTTTTGAGGTCTTTTATGGCTGCCTGGGTGGTTTGTTTGAATTGGAGATTGTTAGAATACATTCGTTTTATCATATCTTTTAGGGTAGGATCAGGTTTTGGAGGGGGCAGTTGGAAAGGCCTTTGGGGTGGTTGAGGAGTTCTGGGTGGTGGTGGTGGATGACTACTCTGACCTTGTTGTTTCAATAGTTGATGAGGATGGTTTGAATACCCCCTTGCCTATAAGCTTGGTTTTCTTTCCACCCAGAGTTGGATGGATAATATGGTTCTTGCCTAAAGGGTTGGTTATAGGGGCGGCCTGGAAATATTGCCTCACAAATCTCATAAGTTTCTCTTAATTAGGGGAATTAGTTAGAATAATTGGTGTCAGAAGAGAAGATTTCATAATGGATGGGAGGAGGAGATTGAGATTTCCCTTGGAAGAGAGTGAGTTGTCGTAAAAGGGTACTTACCTCTTCATACTTCATATCCACCTTCTTGAATTCAGTACTTTACACCTCATGGAAACCTCAAATGGGTACACTAGACCTTGTACCAAATTGTTGAGTGTTCTATGCCATGTTCTCAATCAAGGTTCTTGCAGTAATTGGGCTCTTATCCACCAGTGCATCACCTGCAGCAACATCAATCATATTTCTATCAATAGGGATTAAACCTTCATAAAAATTCTGAATGAAAAGTTGTTCTCTTATTTGGTGGTGTGGACAACTTGAACACAATCTTTTAAATCTTTCTCAATATTCATGAAGTTTTTCCCCTTGAGATTTTCTTATCCCACAAATTTATTTCCTTATTGTTGCAGTTCGAGAGGCTGGGAAATACTTTTCAAGAAAAAGGCATTTCATGTCTTCCCAACCTCTTATTAGTGAATTAACATAGTATAACCAATATTTCGCAGTGTCTTCTAAAGAAAATGGGAATGCTCTAAGATTTACTTGTTCCTCATCCACATTAGCAGGTTTTAATGTTAAACAAACAGTATGAAATTCTTTTAAGTTCTTGTGTGCATCCTCTCCAGGAAGTCCATGGAATCTTGGTAATAGATGAATTAAACTAGATCTTAGTTCAAAATTGGGTGCCTCACATTGCATTTTAATGTATGTGGGTTGGATATCAACATTATGTGAGGTTAGTTCTTTTAGTGTTATACTACTTTCAACCATTTTATACAAGTTTATTTCAGTTTTTATGACATTTCCAGAAGAATAAGATGAAGGATCAAGAAGAGTGTTGTTGTCTTGTGTGTCCTTCAAAGGGTTATCTTCTGTGTCTTGGTGTTGCTGACATAGGATCCTCTCCAATTTAGGTTTGAAAGGAGGTAAATCTTTCAGAATAGAATTTTTCATGCACCAAACCTACACAAAAAATAAACCAGAACGCAAAATGATTAAAAAGGTAAATAAATATTCACAAAATTTACAAATATCTTATCTAAAACACGCACTAAAAACTGAAGCGCTCCCTAGAAACAACGCCAAAATTTGACCACGTAGTCACAAAAGATCAAATTGATTATGATTTTAAGGTTGATTTATAGTATATAGAAAACCCTAGGTCATATCTCAAGGAGATTTGGTATGTTTAGAGTGTGTGTTTTAATAAAGATTACTAAAATAGGGGGTGGCTATGAAAACAGTTTTAAAAATAAAATGACTTAATTAAAGAGTTTAATAGTTGATAAGGAAAGGTGATGTTTTATAATTATGATAGAAAAAGGTTAATTGTGAGTTCACTACACACTTTCAAGTCCATAATTCTTGGAGATTAATTTAGGTTTGTAGTAATTCTTTGGTTGAAATTAATTGGAATCCGGATTAATTCCTAAGCCTTTATTTAATTTCTTAAAGAACCAAATCTTAACATAAAAATCGTATTTTCAAGGTCCAGAACTTATGTATGGAATAATAGATTCCAAATTAGATTGAAATACCATGAAGGTGGGTAGGAAAAGGATTCTTGTGATGTCCATTTGGAACAACACAAGTCACACACTCAAAACCTCACACCGATCGGTTAGAAATTAAGAGTATCTCAATCACATGAATCAAAACAAGAATTCAAATATGGAATTATATAAGATACATGGAAAGAAATGTTTTCACACCAAAATTACTCCAAAACAGTAGCTAAAATAAGAATCAGAACTCCCTTGACATGTGCGTATCTTCCTCACAACGAACGCCCACCGTTTAGCTCGATATCGGGAGGAGGAGGTAGCTAGGGTGGAACTCCTTCTTCATCCTTGATCCCCATATGAGGATAGGGGCCTACAGAACTTAAAGGATGAGGATAAGACTCCTCTATTACTTAAAAATGTCAGATATTCACTTCTAGGCCGAACTTACAAATGAGGTTCCCATGGTGCCTTTTTATAGCCAAAATGGGACATGGTTTTGGGAACCCTGTTTTTGAGATACCACTTTTGTCTCAGTTTTGGAATAGTATAAGGCCATATCACGACTTTACCAAAAGGTAATAGTTGTTTATAAGACTCTTTAATGTCTCTCTGTCGAATTTGGAGGCCATTAGACAACTGTATTGGGAGATATGGTCAAAAGATCGAAACACACTTTTGAATTCGGGCAGATTCTATCCCCTGGACAGAATGGTTCAGATGGGCCACTAGATGGCCGAATTAGGATTTTTTCCCTTAATAAGTGTTGTATCCCATGATGTTTTGGAGAGTCCCAAAAAGTTTCATCCCTTTTTGATTCACATAATTCTAGTACTATTTAAAACAGTGGACAGATGTCCATGGGATGCCATGCAGTTTTTCCCATTTTTCTTCTGGAAGATCTTCGGGCTTCCAAATCACCTCCACCTTCAATGAAAATATCAAAACAATTTACCTTTTTAAAATTTATAAAATTTAATTCATTGAATAAAATATGAAGTTAAATTTATTATTATATTTTTAATATTCATTACAAAACTAGTTTAAAACAACAGTGTAAGGGTGAAATTGAATAGTGAATCACTATGAAATCGTCCACCTATTTAATTTACAACTTGGCCATATTTCGATTATGGAGTATTTAATTTCACCTCTGTAACACATTTCTAAATTTAGATCTTTAAAAATGGTTCAAAAATGAGGTTTTAATTTCATCCGCTGGTCAACAATAGTGGAACACCACTTCTGGAAGATGAATGAACAATACCAATTATTAATTAAATAAATAAATAAATTATTTAATATAACTATCAAATAAATAAATTTATTTGGTGACCAGTATAATATACTTGTTTCATATAAAAATTATACCCTACCTAGGGTAAAACTTCCGTTTTGAATCCAATGGCTGTCTCAGATTTCTCATACAATGCACAATTTGAGAGATATTAATTATTTAATATTTAAAAAATTGATTAAATAATTAATTAAATATAAAATGTTTTTTTGTGATCAAGGCATCCAAACTTCTTATTCTTACAAATATTATACCCCGTCTACGGTAAACATCGCGTCTCAAACCTAACAGTGGTCTCATATTTGACATAAGAAACACCACATGGGAGATATTAAATTATTTTAAAAAATAATATATAAAAATTATTAAATAAATTATTTTTGAGATCGAGGCATCCAAACGTTCGACACTTAAAAATTTTATACCCTACCTAGGGTAAACACCATGTCCTATATCTAATCGTGGTGTAATATTTCTCATACGACACACCATTTTTGAATTATTCAATTATTTTGAATAAATTGTGTGTGTTTAATATAATATATTTAATAATTTTATTTATTCTTCATTGAGGCTTTGTGGGGATCGAAACCTCAGAACAAATTAGCATCCGAATCCAAAAATATTTGATTGAATATTCCAAAGATTTAACTGAGCTTTCCACCCTTAAAAAAATCCCTTAACACATTTATTTAGTTTTTTTCATAGATAAATCATTTTTTTCACATAAGGAACTTATAATTTATCAATAAGAGTGTTTTTATTATTGTTATAAAAATAGGACACTACAATATAAAAACTTAGTAGGATGCCCTGAAAGAAGGAGTAGTAGTAAGAGACGATAGGAATAGAAAAACAACAAACAACTCAACCCAAAGTAAGAGAGTAAAAAAATCCAACGACATGGATACAGATACATATACAGTAAAACCAAAGAAAATAAAATGAGAGAGATGGGGATCTCCATCTTATATCCCACCCCGGGAAGAGAGTACCAATAATTCTAAGGATCCATCATCGATGCCCAACATCTCAAGTGTTTATCCAAAGAAGTAAACATGTGGAGGTACCATACCTCGCCACTATGTCGCACAGCTGAGGGGGAAAATATCCAAGTAGGGGACCCATAACCTAGTTCATTAGGGGGTGACACTCAGTGTAAGGAGGACTCACACCCTATCTAATAGTGGTATAACTCGTTGGGTAGAGGACCTGCACCCTAGTGCCTTAGAGGGGGGTGTCACTCAATAGATAAAGGACCTGCACCCTAATACCATTGGGGGTTACCACTCAGTAGATAGAGGACCCATTCCCTATCTGATAGTGAGTACCACTTAGTATATAGAGGACCCGTGCCCTATCCGATAGTGGGTACCACTCAGTAGATAGAGGACTCCTTCCCTATTCGACAGGGGTACTACTCAGTAGATATAATACCTATACCCTATCCAATATGGGAGTACCACTCAGTAGATAGAGGAACCAAACCCTAATTCCATGGGGGTACCACTCAGTAGATAGAGGACTTATACCCTATATTAAAGGGGGTACCACTTAGTAGATAGAGGACTCACGCCCTATCCGACAGAGGGGTAACACTCAGAAGATAAAGGACATGCACCTTAAAACCATGGGGGGTAGTTACCAATCAGTGTAAGTAGGACTCATGACCTATCTGATTAGGTTTACCACTTTGTATATAGATAGAGGACATGTGCCTTAGTCCGTTAGGGGGTACCACTCCAATGATCATATCTGATCACTACCATTGTTGAGCACCGCCTAAAGAAGCGTCACACTGATAAAATATCCCATCACATCTCAAAATCCACTATGAAGGCCACCGTCACATTCTACATGAAAAAAAACTCGGGATAGGCTGATCATGAGCCAAAATCCAAGTCAAAATGAAAGAGATATGAGAGGTTAAAGTTTCCTCAAAATGAAAGTAGGGGTTCACAATATGTAAGGGACCCAAACGGTGTGTGGTCTCACTACGCTGCCTGGCCTTATCCTAACTAGTACATATCTCACTAACCGCGTAACACTACATCACATGTAATTGAACTACAAAATGTGACTCATCCACTTGGGGTCCTACCTATTCTTTTGGATGTATCCATGTAAGTCTGTCCATATTCGTGTACCATGGTACACGGAGTGTCCTCCCACACGGGGTCCTACTCGTGTGCTCCTACCACATGGATTGTCTACCCAAGTAGAAATTTAAGGTGCATGGCCCATCCACATGTCATGTCATCCTTAACTTTATCAAAACCCTAGCATCGCAGCCAAAGGGGCACTACATGATGTGTGTTCATCCATGTACACACCATGTAGTCAGGATTTTTCTATAAAGATAAACATATGCTTACATAATCCAGATATTAGTTTGAAACTTCAAATATCATCTCCAAGCCTCATGAAATCAGTGGATCTCACCTATATTAATTATTTCCATCCATCTACTGGCTGAAAATTGATTCCGACGTCTCGTTGGGGTTTCTCGTATTCCATGTGTGCCTCACATAATTTCTATGTCATGTCATTCTCCGTTTCAGATCCTGTATCTACAAAACAACCATCCACATCCCATGATTCATCCCAAAATCCTTCCTTTATTTTTTATCCCTTCATCACACATGATTTCACCGTGAATCCAAGGGTCTGATCGGGCTCAGTCCCACCCGACAATATCGAATCGCGGCCTAGTGGTCCAATAGTGACTAATGCAAAGAATTATTGGGAGAAAGAATCAAAAATAATAGTTTAAAATTCTTTACCCAGTGTTCTTGGAAAAAGAACACAAGTGGGGATATCTAGGTTGAGAAAAACTAAACAAATAATTGAAATCTAATGTTCAGGCACATGTAGAGGATCAAATAGCAAGATCAAAGGAATAAAATTGATCATGCTCAATCAATTTAATCAATATGGAAATAATAAAAAAATTATTGAGTCCTAACTGTAATTGGATCATTCATTATTGATGAACATGCTCACCAATGATGAAGAGAAGTTATTAGTTTAGATGTGTCTTGGTCTGTCTGGATCTGGATTTTCATTGTCTTCAGATTCTAATTCTCTAATGATAGGTGGAAGAAAATACTCTCAATTCTCCTAGGGTATTTGTGGCTAAAATTAGAGAATCATCATAATGGTGGATTTATAGATGATATCATTTAGGTTATATTAATCAATCAATTTATTTATTTATTTAATTAATCCACTGAACATACCACTAATGGTCGTGATATCCAAACACCCAGTGCCAACCAATTTTAGGTCATACCTAGGGTAAACCTTGCATTCTGAACTCAACCGTGGTCTCTGATTTTCAATCCAAGATTTAATTTAAGATTTATGACATTTTATTTAAGAAACTATGTGTGTGTGATATAAAATATATTTAATATTTTTATAAAATTAATTATTAGAACATCGGGCCTCAGAATCTCACACCGTCTCAGCACTTGACTCTAAAAATATATTTAGAAATATTTCAAAGTATTATAAAGAAAAGAACAGGTCTATACATCATTCACTACCTCAAAATTTTTCATCCATAAAAAGAAAAAACTAAATAAAAATCTCAATATACTGATCCCACATCCAGATATCCTGCTCCCAAGAGCTCTTCTACATGCTCTCATGTTGTCACATCACATGAACCAAGAGAATGGTCCATCCACACATGGTCCTCTCTTGATGATCCTTGATCACCAGGAGATGCTCCAAAAAAGTGGTTATATCCTCAATTCCTAGCTTTCCCTAGTAGATAACGTGTATATGGTCATGCACGTATCTTCTTAGATGTGACACGTGGAAGACATCGTGCACCCTCTCTAATTATGAGGGTAGGATGAGGTGGTAAGAAACCTCACCAACCCTCTGTAAGATATCGAATGACCTGATGAACCTCAGGGATATCTTGCCTCCCCATATGAATCTTCACAATCCTCATTGTGGTGAGACTCTTAGGAAAATGTGGTCTCCCTGCTCAAACTACTAGGGCCTATGATATTGATTTGCATAAGATTTATTCCTACTATGAGTTTTCCTCATTCTCTCACAGATGACCTCGACCTTATTCATCATCATTTACACTATCTCTAGACTCACAATAGATGCCCCACCAATCTATGTATAGTATAAGGGTGACCTGTATGGTCTCCCATACATGGCCTCAAAATATGTCATATTGATAGTAGAGTGGTAGCTATTATTGTACGCAAACTTTACCAAGGGAAAGTGATCCTCCCATCTCCGACCGAAGTCCAACACACAATCCCTCATCATATCCTCTAACACCTAGATAGTGTGATCAATTTTACCATATTTCTAGGGGTGGAAGGTTTCAATAATCCTCATATGGGTCCTAAATTCCTCATTCAGGCCTCTCCACAACCATGACATGAACCACACATCACGGTCAGAGACAATAGTCAAGGGAACCCCATGAAGGTGAAAAATCTCCCACACATACAACTACCCCAAAATCTCCATCGAAATCTTCTCCTTGATAACAAGGAAGTATGCCAACTTTTTGATTCGGTCAACAATCACCTAGATGGTGTCATGGCCTCTCACTATCCATGGAATCCCTATCACAAATTCCATAGACATTCCATCCCATTTCTACTCTAAGATCTATAGGGGCTACAAAAAAAGTATTGAAACCTAGTGCTCATCATTCACCTACTGAAATGTAAGACACCATGAGATGAACTCATCCATGCTCCATGTCATGTCAAACCACCAAATCTACACCTAAATGTCTATGTACATCTTACCCACACCGGGATGTAAAATTAAAGGACAAATGCAAAAATCTATGATTACCTCATGCCACATCATGACCGGGACCACCATCCTTCCCTAGAAAAGGATGGCATGATTACCTACTTTAGAAAATACATCTGGTGAATCTTCTGATGATATATGGTTATAAACGACCTCACAATCAATTTATCCCAACTGGGACTCTCTCGAACATTGAAGTAATAGAGGAGTCAATACCATCGACTAAAGAATAGATGTACCATCCTTCTCAAATAGGGTCAACTGTAAGGAAGACAACTACTTAGAAGACTTCTTCACCAAATGAGACCACGAATTCCTAAAAAGGGAATTTGTTACCATGTTTCCCTTACTCGGGGTATAGACTATCTCAAAGTCATAGTCCCATAGGAAGTCCAACCATCACCTCTTTCTCAGGTTCAAGTCTCTCTATGTGAACACATACCTGAGACTCTGATGGTTTGAGTATACCACAAAGTGATCTCCTTGAAGATAATGCCTACACATGGTCAGAGTGAAGACTACCATTTCCATATTAAGTTCATGATTCACATATTTTTTCTCATGGGGTATCAACTACCATGACCCATATGTGATAACTAACTATCATTTCATTAGCATGCAGTCAGGACCATCTCCCGAGCCATTGTAATACACTATGTACTCCATTCCCTCCTCTGGTAGTCTCAAAATAGGAGCAATCATCAGCCTCAAACAACTAGAAAATTCAAATCTGGACATGGTTTGGAACTGTGGCCATAGGCCTAAAAACCATGGCAATAGGTTATGGCCACGGTTTTGGAAAATCGTGGACACTATCGCAGTGGAATTAGGGCCCAAAAGCCACAGTTTTAACTATGGCAGTAGGGGCCTAGTGTCATGGTTAAAATCATGGCACTAGGGTCTTACATCCAAGGTTAAAACCGTGGCTATATAATTTATATGGTATAAAAAATTAATTCAGTTCCCCCTAGTTCACCACCCCCCTGCACCCCCATGACCCCCCTAGACAGCCCCCCTGCACCCCCATGCCTCCCCTGGAAATCCCCCTTTCACCCCCTAGATAGCCCCCTGTAACCCTTGGATAGCCCCTTGCACCCCTTGGACAGTCCCCCCTGCACCCCTATGACCCCTAGGACAACCCCCTTACACACCCTGGACAACCCTCCTCCACCCCCATGCCCCCTGGACAACCCCCTTGCACCCCCTGGATAGCCCCCCCCCCCCCCACACCCCTTGGACATCCCCCTTGCACCCCTTAGACAACCCCCCTACACCCCATGCCCCCCCTGGATAACACCCTTACACCCCCTAGACACCCGCTACACCCCCATACCCCCTGGATATCCCCCTTGAACCCCCTGTACAACCCCCATACACCCCCATTCCCCCTAGATATCCCCCTTGCACCCCCTGGATAGCCCCCCCTCCACCCCCATACCCCCTGGATAGCCCCCTTGCACCCCCTTGAACACCCCATGCCCCCCTAGACAGCCCCCTTGCACCCCCTTGAACAACCCCCTACACCCCCATTCCCCCTAAACATCCCACAACCCCCTTAAATACCCCTTCACCCTATGCCCCCCTAGACAACCCCCTTGCACCCCTGGACAACCCCCTTGCACCCCCTAGACACCCCCATGAACCCCCTTGAACATCCCCCTGCACCCCATGCCCCCCTAGACAGACCCACACCCTTCCTAAACACCCCCTACACCCCCATTCCCCCCCTTCACAACCCCACAGCCCCTTGAACACCCCCTACACCCCATGTCCCCCTTGGACAGCCCCTTGCACCCCCTGGACAACCCCACTTGAACACCTCCCTGCACCCCCATGCCCCCCTGGACAACCCCCTTGCACCCTCTTGGACAGCCCCTTGCACCCCCTTGAACACCCCCTACACCCCCATGCCCCCAACCCCCTCATGGAAACCCCCTCCCACCTAAAGACCCCCCTTTCACCCCTGGATATCCCCTTGCCTCCTCTTGAACACCCCCTAACACCCCCATGGACAACCCCCTTGAACACCCCTTGCAGTAGCCCACCCCCTGGACAGCCCCCTTGCACCCCCTTGAACACCCCCTACAGTATCCCACCCCCTCTGGACCCCCCCCTATAGTAGGCCACCCCCTGGACACCCCCTTACACCCCCTATAGTATCCCACCCCCTGGAAAAATCCCTTTCACCCCCTTGAACACACCTGAAGTAGCACCCCCACCCCTGTAGTAGCCCACCCGCTGCAAAGCCCCACCTGGACAGCCCCCCTGAACACCACCCCTGCAGTATCTCACCCCCTTGGACACCCCCTATAGTATCCCACCCCTAGATATCCCCCTTGCACCCCCTTGAACACCCCCCTTGCAGTAGCCCACCCCCACCCCTACAGTATCCCACCCCCCAGCAAAGCCCCCCTGGACAGCCCCCTCCCCCTCCTGGACACCCCCTTCCACCTGGACACCCCTCCCTCCTGAACACCCCCTAGACACCCCCTTCCTTCTGGACAGCCTTCCGGACACGCCCCCACTCCCGGACACCCCCCTCCTCGACACCCCCATGAACCGCCTTGGATAGGCCCCTTGAACACCCCCTGCACACCCATGCCCCCTTGCACCCCCCGGACAACCCCCCTTGAACACCCCCCTGCACACCCATGCCCCCGACCCCCCTCTTGGAAAGCCCTCGCCCCCTCCTGGACAACCCCCTTCTGGAAAACCCCTTTGCACACCCCCTATATCATAAAGTATGATACATCAAAATCTACGGTTTTGTTATGTTTCATGTGCTATGATATGTGATATTGTAGCTTATGGATTGAGTTTTGGATTTTGAAAAATAGAGTGTCATGTCATATCAATGACATAGTGATACATCAAATATGACAACTACTCCATGAAAATACTTATTGTAAGAGCAGACATGATCAATTTTTATGATTAATAGTCCTACTATCAATCATAAAATGTGATATTTCTTAAAAATGAGAAAAATTAATTTTTATGATTTTTCATGGTTTATGAATTATTTATAAAAGATAAGTGCTGGGATTTATAAATAGAATATTTTTATACCTAAATTTAATATGAAATATTCATATTAATATATCATGTTAATTAGATTAATAAATTATTATTCATTCATTTATTACTTTTTAATATTCATGTGTATAAAATTTTATATGATGTGAATATTATGTATACTTAAATTTATATGAAAAATTGCTTGTTATAAAATTTTCATGTCATGCTAGGTATGGCAGCATAAGATTTAGTTTTCATCTAGACTGTATTCAATTAATTATGGAGTTATTATCATGAATTTAGGGGTTGAATATAGTTTATTCATATTAGGTATTAAAGTTTTGATGGAATTGAAATATCACATGAGTAAAGTATCCTTGGATAGAGGGAATTTGGGATGGACTTCTCTCTTGTCAGAAAAGTGGGGGTTGGATAGCCATGGCTCCAAGATTACTCATGTGGGTAATGTTAATTTCATATAATTATAAACCTTTAAATGGAAGAGTCCATGTGCCTTATGCATTTGGATATGTGTAAATATGTTTGGATTATAACTTTAGTTGAGCAACACAAACTATGAATTGTGAAAATAGTTTCACATTAATATGGTTTATACATATCAATTTGGTTGATGGAATAGGGATTCTAAAACTAAATTGTTAGAATCAAACATACATAAGGATATAAAACATGAGATAATAAAGATTACATTGGATACAATAGTTATGGATTTAATATTCATGTGATATATATTAAAAATAGTGAGACTTTAAATGAAAACCCCTCAAACACCATATGTTAGATTCATTATAAATCAAAAAACATATCAATACCTTGATCATTCAATATGAGTATGCAGGGGGTGTTCAAGGGGGGCTGTCTGGGGGGGGTGCAAGGGGGCATGGGTGTGCAGTGGGGTGTTCAAGGGGGCTGCACAGGGCGATGCAAGGGGGGGGGGGGGCTTCCCAGGGCGGTGCAAGGGGGGTGTCCAGGATGGGGGGGGGGGTCAGGGGCATGGGTGTGTAGGGGGGTGTTAAAGGGGGGATGTCCGGGGGGTGCAAGGGGGCATGGGTGTGTAGGGGGTGTTCAAGGGGGTTATCCAGGGTGGTGTAAGGGGGGTCTCCAGGAGGGGGGGGGGTGTCTAGAAGTGTGTGTGGGGGGGTGTCTGGTAGGGTGTCCAAGAGGAAGGGGGGTGTCCAGGAGGGAGGGGGTGTCCAGGTGGGAGGGGGTGCCTAGGAGGGGGGGTGGTATCCAGGGGGGATTTGAAGA
Organism: Viscum album; assembly: GCA_963277665.1. Lineage (NCBI taxonomy): Eukaryota > Viridiplantae > Streptophyta > Magnoliopsida > Santalales > Viscaceae > Viscum > Viscum album. Next base: position 516,410,074 of record OY728130.1, read on the forward strand.
GGGTTTGATACTGCAGGGGGGTGTTCGGGGGGGGGATGTCCAGGGGGCTTTGTAGGGGGTGGGCTACTACAGGGGGGGGAGGATACTGCAGGGGGGGTGCAAGGTGGTGTTCAAGGGGGTGAAAGGGGGCTGTATATGGGGGTGGGATACTGTAGGGGGTGAAATGGGGGTGTCCAGGGGGGTGGGATACTACATGGGGGTGGGATACTGTGGGGGGGGGGGTGCAATGGGGGTGTTCAAGGGGGTCTAAGGGGGCTGTCCAGGGGGGTGGGCTACTGCAAGTGGGATGTTTAAGGGGGGAGGAAATGGGGCTATCCACAGGGGGTGCTAGGGGGTGTTCAAGGGGAGGCAAGGGGGATGTCTAGGGGTGGAAGGGGGGTGTACAAGAGGGAGGGGACTGTCCAGGTTGGAGCGGTGTCCAGGAGGGGGCGGGGGGGTCGGGGGCATTGTGGTGTTGGGGGGTGTTCAAGGGGGTGAAAGGGGGCTATCCGGGGGGGGGTGCAAGGGGATATCCCGGGGGGGCATGGGGTGCAGGGGGGGGGGGGGGGTTTAATGGGGATATCTAGTGGGTGCAAGGGGGCTATCCAGGGGGGAATGGGAACTACCAAAAAATGGGCCTATACCCACAGTTTTGGACAAAAATGTGGGTATATATTATTTTTAAAGACCAATACCCACAGTTTTGTAAAACCGTGGGTATAAGTGTTTTTTTTGAAGACTTATACCCACGGTTTTGGCGAAACTGTGGGTATAGAGTTTTTTCGGAAGACCTATACCCATGGTTCTTCAAAACTGTGGGTATTGGGGTATTTTTTTGAAGAACTATACCCACGATTATAGAGAACCATGGGTATAGAATTCCCACAATAAGGGGGGAAAAATTTACATGGGACAACGAAAAAAATTTGGCGGGAAGATGATCTGGATTAATATAATTAGGCAGATAGAAATATTATATAATAAACTCGTTGTTGCTTAGTTGGTTAGGCGGTCTTCTGTCATTTGTCACGGTCCTGGGATCAAATCTCCCTATAATTTTATTTTCTAAAAAATAATTAATATTAATATAAGTAGACTAATATATATGTATTTAACAGAAATATTCATAGCTTGGTTGGTTCGGCATGGTTTCTTCCTTTGGCAGGTCGCCGGTTCGAGTCCCATTGTCTTCTATTTTCGATTCTCGACGCGTCTAATTTTAGATATGCAATATTATTAATATATTTAGACAGATATATCTATATATTCCAAAGATACAACTTGCTTGGTTAGTTTTGAAGGTTGAAGCGCTGCGTGAACATCCCACAATGGAGTCCCAACAACCTCGTTTTTTGAAGATTAAATCCCCATGGTTTGAGAACCGTGGGGTCAACGCAGTGCCAACCTGTTCACGGGCCTACCACGTTGTGCCAATATAATACCCACGATTTGGAGAAACCATGGGTATAGGTGGACCCCCCTATCCCAACGCCTTTCCAGCCCACAGTTCCCAAAACCGTGGGTATATCCTATACCCACGGTTTTGGGGGATATACCCACGGTTTTGAACCGTGGGTATAGAGCAGTTTTCCAGTAGTGGGGGTGTAGAGGGGTGTTTTGTTTAAGGGGGATGTGGGTCTATCTAGGGGGGAATGGGGGGGGGGGTGTGGGGGGGGTGTTCAAGGGGGGGTGTGGGGCTGTCCAGGGGGGCATGGGGGTGCAGGGGGGTTTTTTAAGGGGGTGCAAGGGGGATATCTAGGGGCATTGGGGTGCAGGGGGGATGTCCAGGGGGTGCAAGGGGGCTGTCTCGGGGGGCATGGGGGTGCATGGGTGCTATCTATGGGGTGCAAGGGGGCTGTACGAGGGGTGTAGGGGGGGCTGTCCAGGGGGTTCAAGGGGGCTGTCCAAGGGGGGATGTCCAGGGGGGCATGGGGTTGTAGATATGGTGGGGAACTAGGGTGAACCAAATTAATTTTTTATACCATATAAATGATAAAGCCACAGTTTTAACCGTGCTAGTAGGGCCCTAATTCCACAATTTTTCCCATATAAGTAAGGGACTAGTGCCACAGTTTAATCATGGAAGTAAGGGGCCTAGTTCCATGGTTAAAAATATAGAAGCAGGGCCCTAGTTCCATGGTTAAAACCATGGAAGTAGTCCCCTTACTGCCACGATTAAACCGTGGCACTAGGCCCCTACCGCCACAGTTAAAACTATGGATCTAGGGACCTACAGCCACGGTTAAAACTGTGGTAGTAGGTAAGGCCTACTTCCATATAAATAACATCCATGATTTTCCAAAACCGTGGCCATAACCTATTACCATGGTTTTTGGGCCTACAGCCACGGTTCTAAACCGTGGTCTTAGGTGGATTTTCTAGTTTTGGTATGATCTTCTATTCAACAGGTGGGGGTGTTTCTACCTTTCCACCTAGAGGAAGGATCTCATGGGATGGACCTTTAACTAAGTCCTCACGAATCATCAGATCATTATCACAATCTAGAACTGATAACCTGAATGGTTGGCATCATGGAGGCATCCTAAAACTTTAATTAAGACGTACCGTGGTCAGATGATCATATATATATACAACAGGAAGATGAATCAAGAAGGGAATTAAAAATAATCAATCCTCTATGATTTATGTACCATTAATACCTCCAACTAATGTATAGGTATGTCGAGTCAATAATCTGGTAGTCAGAGTCCTATTGAATGGATACATCAGCCACCGTACCATCATTGGGTTCCCTGTCCTGAAAGCCGCACTCAAAACACTTTGAAAATATTGACCTAGATCCCAACCAAATACTCATAATGATAATACTTCAAAACCATCCCAAAGAATGAAATAATATGATACCAAATTTTCATGATCCGTGCCAAGAGGGCTCGATCCAAAACTACCCCAATCCCACCTCAATAATCTAGGGGATGCCGACATGCACCGAAATACATAACTAGTATGGGAGGAATTTTCTTAATGTATTTGTAGGAAGAAACCTAACCATATCAATGTATAAGTGTATAGGAATAATAAAATAAATAGATGAAACAACTATAATATAAACAATTCATGAAAAACCTCTAGGTTGTACAAGAGTATGATAGTCTAAACTGAAAAGTAAAGGGGATATAATCCCAAATTAAAAGATATCCCAACATGAAAAAACTAGAAAATTAAATGTTGATATATCCCAATTATAAATCAACAAGAAATGACCACCATACATGATAAAGTGAACCATGTATCCCTATGCTCCTTTTTAATTATCACTAACCTGTCTTTCATCTGCATAATGCATGACACGTGCAGGAAAATCTCATATAGGGGTGAGTATATACATACCTAGTAGGACTCTTTGAAAGCTGAAAGGGGAGAAGTACGAGACACAATATGAATATATAGAAAATGGATATCTCAACCCAAATAAATAGAGTAAACAAATCCAATGACATGGATAAAAATATATATATGCTCAAACCAAATAAACTCAAATGAGAGAGAAGGGTATCTCCATATCACAAACTAGCCCAGGAAAAGAGCACCAATAGTTCCAAGGATCCATCATTGATTCCCAACATTACACATGTCAGTACAAATAAGTAACCATGTGTAGGTCCCACATTATAACACTGTGCCTCATAGTTGAGGGGAAAAATATCCTAGAAGAGGACCCATGACCTAGTATGTTATAGGGTTATTGCTTAGTGTAAGGAGGATCCACGCCCTATCTAATAAGGGGTAAAACTTAGTGGGTAGATGAATCACTCCCAAGTGCATCAGGGGGGGGGGTCTACTCAATAGATTGAGGACCCACAACCTATTTTCATTGGGAAGTACCATTTAATAGATAGAGGATTCATGCCATGTACGACAGAGGGTACCACTCAGTATATAGAGAACCCATGCCCTGACTGATAGGGAGTAATACTCAGTAGATAGAGGACCTTCACCCTGTCTGATAGGGGGTACCACTTAGTAGATAGAGGACCCTCACCCTAATGAAATAGGGGAACCACTTAGTTGATAGAGGACCCGAACCTTTTCTGGAAGTGGGTACCACTCAATAGATAGAGAATCCATGCCCTGTCCGATAAGGGGTACCACTTAGAAGAAAGAGAACCCACACCCAAATAACAGAGGGGGGAACCACTCAGTGTAAGGAGGACCCACACCCTATCCGATGGGGGAGGGGTTACCACTCTGTAAATAGATAGAGGACCCGTTCCCTTATCCATTAAGGGGGTACCACTCTAATGATCCTTCCTGGTCACTACTATTGTTGAGTTTCTCCTAAAGAAGCATCACACTCAGAACATATCACGTTGTATCTAAAAATCCACTACGAAGGACACCATCACATTCTATGTTGAGAAACACTTAGTATAGGCTTCTTATAGGCCAAAATCTGAGTCCAAACAAAGGAGATACGAGAGGTTAAAGTTCCCTAAAAAAGAAAGTATGGGTACACAGTGTGTAAGGGACCCACATAATGTGTGTTTTGACTCCACTTCCTAGCCGCATCACTGTAGGTACTTGTTTCACTAACCGTGTAGCACTTCACAACATGTAGGTGAACTATACAGTGTGCCTCAACCACCTATATTCCTTCCCATGATCTTGGTCATGTTCTTGTACGTTTTCCCATGTCTGTGTACTATGGTACATGGCGTGTCCTTCTACATAGGGTCCTTCTCCTGTGCTCCTTCCACACGACTTCTCTACCCAGAGAGAGATAAATGACGTGTGGTCCAACCACATGGATTTTTATCCTTAACTTTCTCAAAACCCTAGTACCACAACCAAAGGGGTAGTACATGGTGTTTTTTCATCCATGTACACTCCATATAGTTAATATTTTCCCAAAAAGTTAGATTTATTCTCACACATTCCAAATATGAGTTTAAAACTTTTGATCTTGCCTCCAAGCCTCTCAAAATTGATGTATCTCACCTCTGCTCATTGTTTCCATCAATCTGGTGGCTAGAAATCGATTTCATCATCCTATAGGGGTTCAACATAGGTCTCTCATTACTTGCACACTTCCTGTTTTGTGACATTATTCATTTCATATCTTGGATCTATGAAACAACCATCCACATCCCATGATCCGTACCCACATCTATCCTTGATTCCTAAACCCTTTGTCGCACATGATTCCACTGAAAATCCAAGGGTCTAATCAGGCTTGATACTACATGACAATGTAAAATTGTGACCTCATGGTACAATGATGACTAATGTGAAGAATTATTAGGAGAAATTAATCAAAACAAAGGTTTAACATTCATTTACAATCATTATTGTCCAAAAAACACAAGGGAATAATCCAAAAATTAACGAATCCTACTTGTAATTGGATCATTCATCATTTAATAACACAATCTCCAACAAAGAAGAGGAGTCATTGTGTTCTTTTCATCTCAATATTTTTGGATTTGGAGTTTCATCGTCATCAGATTCTGATTCTCCAAAGAGAGGTGGAAGGAAATCCTCTCAAGTATCCTAGGATTTATGCACCTAAACTTAGAGAATCATCATAATGGGAAATTTATGGATGATTACATTTAGGTTAGATTAATAAATGAATCAATTTAATTAATTAATTGATCCATTGAATGTACCACCAACTATTGAGATATCTGGGTTCCCCACGCTGACCAATTTTAGGTTTCACCTAGTGTAAACCTCAGGTTTCAGACTCATCTGTGGTCTTATATTTTCAATATGAGATTTTTTAAGTGTTATCCTATTTTCTGTAAGAAACTACATGTGCGTGATATAAAATATATTTAATATTTTTATAAAATTAATTTCAGGCACATCGGGACTCAAAATCATATGTGGTCTTAGCACTTGGATATGAAAATATACCTATAAATATTTCAAAGTATCAATAGAAAAAAAATAGGTCTATACCCTTCTAGATATATTATATACACATACTTTACTAAAGTCCCATTAAGAAAAGTGTTTTTGATATTCATTTGATTTATCTCATGCTATTAAAAGAAATACATGGATGAAATTTATCATCAAAACTTGATAAAAGGATTCTTCATATTCAATAACATGAATTTATTTATATCACTTTTCCACCAAACAATATTTATAGGTATATTCTATATCATACATGTTAGTTTTATTTTTAAAAAACCACTTTCACCCTATGAGTATCATCCCTTCTAATATATCCACCCAGTTCAAAACTTGGTTATTGTACATGGAGTCAATTTCAAATTTAATGGGATTTAGAAATTTATTATAATCTTATATCTAAATGACCTATCTATAGGTAGTGGGTTCATCACTGGTGAACATAATTTCATCATCATTTGCTATAATAAATCCATATCTCTTGGGATCCTAATGAATCCAACCATAACTTCAATGTTCCTATGTAACCTTATCAAGTTCTTCCACATCTATTTTTGGAACCTTATCAACTTCCATCTCAAGGAAAATTCCTGTTTATTGGTCTTGGATTTATCTAATTTCAACTTTCCTTATATTTACTCCTCAAACAATGTGTTAATTCTTAATGAAAACACCATGTTGGGCCATAAAAACTTTTTGTTATGTAGGATTATAAAATCAATATCCCATAGTGTTTTTGGGATAAGCAATAAATATGTATTTGTCTAATTTATGTAAGACTTTATCATAAGATAAACATCATCCATATGATTAAAAACCACTATTCCCCATAAAAGAAAAATTGGGACATTTACCATAGAATATCTCATATGGTATCTTCATGACTGCCTTAAATGGAATATAGTTAAGTAGGAATGTTATAGTTTCTAGATAATATCCCCAGAATTATGTCAGAAGGTCACACCAACTCATCATTGAATGAACCATGTCTAAAAATATATCATTTATCCTCTAAAACAAACCATTCCATTATGATATTCCAAGAGGAGTGATCTATGAAACAATTCCACAATCACTCAGATGGTCAATGAATTCTTAGATTAAGTATTTTCCACCCCGAACAGATTAGAGAATCTTAATGCTTTTTCCTATTTGATTTTATACTTAATTTTTAAACACTTTGATTTTTCAAATATTTAAAACTTTTGTATCATTAGAAACATATAACTATGTCTAATTAAGTAAACAATGATAGTTACAAAGTACATGAACCCATAACTTCCTTGAGTACTCATTGGTCTGCATACATCACTATGTATGAGATTTAATAGTATGGTATCCCTTTCACCTTTACTAATAAAAGGTTATTTTGATCATTTTAAATAATAAATAAGATTAAAATGATTCAAATTATTCATAATATAATGATTCCAATAATCAATATCTATAGAGTCTTTGTATTTATTTCTCATTTATAGGATGCTTAACGAGACTTGAGACTATGGGATAGGATGACCAACTTGAATTTATGGGGTAAGATAGACTACAAAAATGGACCACATTTTAAATTTGATTAAATTTATTAAGGGAAAGTTTTGTGGGATTAAGTAGACTGACCTAAAAAATGTCGGCCAGCTTGCATGCCAGAAATATATATTTTTTTATTGTTTTTATTGTTTTTCAATTTAAAATAAGAATCATTATGAAAAAATTTATATATTTTAAGTATGCGATGAATATGTATATAAATTAACATTTATATGATTGGTATTATGTGTTTAATATTTAATATTTCTTAATATTAAGTTTTCATTATTTTTTTAAAAATTATATTTTATCTTGATTACAAATGAGGGTTGGTCCACGGACTGAACCAGACTCAATTTTTTAGAGCCCTATTAAATGTGGGCCTAAATAGACCAAATATTTTTAGTTATGATGTATACAGGATTGGATCACACCATTTCTATCCATCCCATTAAATAACCCTACTCATTTACATGTATATGGAGACAATGAAAAAGGTAATCGAGGTTAGAATCAACTTTAGCCTTCTTATTTTGTATGTTATAGGTTGGATTATCCTTTTTCATAATATATAAACCATTTACCATATTCCCAGCGCCATGTAACATTTCATTCATGTATATAAAAAAACACATATTATTTATAATGATTGAAAACCCCATCTTTTCCAAACAAGATACAAAAATAAAATTTCTATTTATGGAAGGAACATAATAACAATTCTCTAATTTTATAACTAATCCACTAAGTAGACTTAGATCATAAGTTCCAATCTCTAATTTATTATATGTTTCCCCATTTAAAATATATAGATCTGTTTCACATTTATTGAATTATCACATATTTTTTAGTTCATGTTTATTAATATAAATGTGTGATGCACACCCAGTATCCAATACCCATGGGTCAGAGATGGAGAAATTTATTTCTACAACATCTATATTCATATGTTATAAATTCTTCTATATGAGAACATTTCTAAACCTTAGATACCAACATGGTATTATTTTATAGGTCACACGAATAAAAGATCTCAAAATGATAATCATGATGCATACCATAATCTACAACAATGAAATATCTATGAGTGAGTATCATGTCTCTTTTCATTAAGATCTTTCAATGAAATTATTCCCACAAAAAATGATAACCCCATACATAATATCTATTCAGTGATCTAATAACCATATTATATCATTAATTACATAGGTTAAACATGTAAATAAGTCACAATTATATCTGGTATATAATAAAGTCAACCATATCATATATAACTCTTGAATAGTAGAACAAATAACTCTATATCCTAATCCATTTATGGATTCACTTAACTCTATTCCTCTAATATCAAAATGGTTAATGTTTCATAGCTAAATGTAACCCAAATATTACATTATATATAGGAACCTAATGGTTAGGTCCACTTATAATATGCTTGTAATATACAATATAATTCATGGGAACCTAATGTCTAGGGTCACTCATAGTGAATTATCAAGGTATTGATATGTTTTTTGATTTATAAGGAATCTAACATATGGTGTTTGAGGGGTTTTCATTTAAAGTCTCACTATTTTTAATATACATCACATGAATATTAAATCTATAACTATTTTATCCCATGTAATCTTTATTTTCACATGTTTTATCCCCTTATGTATGTTTGATTCTAATAATTTAGTTTTGGAATCCCTATTCCATCAACCAAATTAATATGTATAAAAAATATTAATGTGAAACTATTTTCACAATTCATAGTTTGTGTTTCTCAACTAAAGTAATAATCCAAACATATTTACACATATCCAAATGCATAAGGTACATGGACTCTTCCATTTAGAGGTTTATAATTATATGAAATTAACATTACCCACATGAGTAATCTTGGATCCATAGCTATCCAACCCCTACTTTTTAGACAAGAGAGAAGACTGGCCCAAATTCCTTCAATCTCAGGATACTTTACTCAAGTGATATTTTAATTCCATCAAAAATTTAATATGTAATATGGATAAACTATATTCAACCTCTAAATTCATGATAATAACTCAAAAATTAATTTCATAAAAGATAGATGAAAACTAAATCTTATGCTTCCATACCTAGCATGACATGAAAATTTTATAACAAGAAAATTTTCATATAAATTTAAGTATACATAATATTCACATCATATAAAATTTTATACACATGAATATTAAAGATTAATAAACGAATGAATAATAATTTATTAATATAATTAACATGATATATTAATATGAACATTTTATATTAAATTTAGGTATAAAAATATTCTGTTTATAAATCCCAGCACATATCTTTTATAAGTAATTCATAAACCATGAAAAATCATAAAATTATTTTTTCTCATTTTTAAGCAATATCATATTTTCTAATTGACAGTGGGACTATTAATCATAAAAAGTGATCCAGTATTCTCTTACAATAAGTATTTTCATGGAGTTGTTATCATATTTGATGTATCACTATATCACTGATATAACATGACACTCTGTTTTTTCAAAATCCAGAATTCAAGCCATAGGCTATGATATCACATATCATAGCACATGACACATAAAAAAATCATATATTTTGATGTATCATACATTATGATACAAACTAGTCATATCCAATGAATAAACAAAAATATATTCATCCATTAGGATATTCAATGTTGTAAAGCTATACATATTGATCCAATGGCTGATGTTCATCCACACCATATCATACATTACAATATCACCTAAAACACCATGTTATTCAAAAAATCAGAATAAAAACATATATATTCTAATATAATCACAGATCTAATAACATTTATGGGTTTTAAAGGATAATATCATGACCAATGTAGTTTAAATAACCTAATAGAATGACCGATCTATCACCATCGAATCAATATGAAATGAAGACCATAAAACCTAAACAAGCATACCTATTTCACACTCTAATATATATATATATTTATTTCAATGGATCATGTTTGATGGAGATCACTAAGATACAACCAATAAAATCTTACCTCTATAGGACGAACACAAACCAGTAGGAGTGGCATGGTTTAGAAATTTTATGGATGCCTGATGGCTATGTATCCATTGATCATGAATATTAGTTTTACATAGTAGTCCCAAAAATGGAATTAATACTTATAATAAATTACAAATGGATCAAAATTTACCTTAGTGAGTTTATTAAACATATTCCATGTAGTTAAGTCATTGGGTGGAAGTTACGATTAGTGATAAACCTTTTGAATTATTTGGATAAAGTTATTGGTACAATTTAGGGACCTTGTAACTCCATATGAAGGGGTAATTTTATGAAAATTTGGGTGGTAATATAGTAATATAGTTTTTATATTAGTTCGTGTGCATGTTTGGTAGTGTTTCTATAAGTGTTCGAAAGGAGGGACCACTCATGGTGGTTCTGTTCCATAGCACTAAAGTGTCTTATGGAACTAAAGATGAGAAAAGGGGGTATCAAGATTCATTTTGGGTTTTGAACTCTTTTCTTAGATAGGAATTGGATATATAAAGGTAAGATAACTCAACATAGATACTTAAGTGGAATGGATAGTGTGGGTAAGTTTACTACCAAAAGGGGTAATTAAGTGTGGGTAATATCTTTGGGTCCCTAAAAGAGCATTGCCGCCATGAATTTTACTAAGTGAAACACAATGGATGACCTAGTTTTTTCTCTTGAGGAGTAATTATCATAATTGAATTATTTTTGGTTAAAATAAATAAATAAAATAATTAAAGTGGAACCAAAATATAGGGGTTTTTGTTTGAATTATTTTGTTTATATGAAAATAAGTGAGGGTGAACAGAATGTTTTTTTATAATTTTTTAATAGAGCCCAACTAAACTAATCCACCTCTTAAATTAAGTGTTTATCAAAAATATTGAAATCAATATTTTATTTAATTAACATTTCCTAACTTTTAACTTTTTAACCCTACAGAAATAAACACGATCTTAGAAAAATGGAAAAAAATTAAAATCCCAGGAAATCTATAGGATGGGTAACTGTAGAACCCTGCTTTGATTGTTATTAAAATGTAAAATTATGGTCAATGTTAAATTAGGGAAGCATATCCATACTATAAATGAGAATTATTTAAGTTTTTTTATTGTATTTGAACTCTAAATATCAATCTCAAGTTGTTTTATTTTACCAATTTAAAATTGCATCATCACAATTCACACATTACCCGACCTCGCATGCTATGTTCCAATTTCTTAATTATTTGATAAATTAAAATCTCAAATAATTTATCAAAATATAATTAATAATATATATTTAAACTTTTTAAATTCAAAATAATCAATAAAATAAGGTTGAAATTAGATTTATTATAATTTAACAACACTTTTATGGGTGGGAAAGTCGTTATTGAAATGGTTTGCAAGCAAAAATATTTGAAACAAGATAACCCAATATCATTTCCACTCATAGATTCTAGAACCAAATAAGTTATGGGTAGAAAAATATAAATGAAATAAAATAAGTGTAGTATAAGATAAATAGATAATTTTATTGCAATAATAAAATTTCATAACATAGAAAAAGAATAAGATATGTTTAATGAAGAGATCTTTTCTTTAAGAGATATCTGTCTTCCAATTCCTAAATAAATAGAGTGATAACACTTTTAATCTATCCTCAAGATCCCAATACATAGATAAAACTATATAAATGTGAAAAATATGTATTTATTTAGTTATGGTATGGTTAGGGTTACAAGGGTTTACAAGTGGGTATAGAAAAATTCATCCTAATATTTTCCTGTAGTTTGAGATGACTTGTTAACCCCCAAAATTCCTAAACCATGTAAAGGACTTGGAATTTTAAAGAGGTATTTCTAGTTTATTTTGAGTTTGAGAGGGTATTGGAGATTTTTTGGAGAATTTTGAAGAAAAATGGAAGAAGGTGTGCTACAATAATCACTAGGTACCCAATGGATTAGTAATGGGTTCCTAATGAGGCACCCAAGGTATATGTGGTTTGATCATGAACCACTAGATACCTAATGGATTAATATTGGTTACCTGGTAGGTTAATGGGTAGAATCCATTTAAAAAAGTTAATTTTTCCATTTTCACACTAAATTTATACCTAAATATTTTATGGCTCAAGATTTCACTCACATCTAGTCAATTCTCACCCCTATAGAGCTTCCATTATCCTCTCTTCCATTCTAAATTATATCCTCCCAAATCTTGATCCATGTGGATTTCACTGGGTGTTGGAGATATAATTTATCAAGTTAAGGTATTGGATCACTTTTTAACTCCCTTTTAATATTTTATATTGTAAATAATATCACTTAACCTTAGTATAGGTCTTGATAAATGCATCATATCCCCACATTTCCTATCAGGCCTGTGGCTGTGGAGGGTTTTCTTAGGTAAATCTTTGGTAGGCACATGGTTTCACTTCATTGATTCATTATTCTCAAATTTAAATAGGTTTTATATAATTATAATCCTTTTTTAAGAAATTCTCTTAGGCCTTAAGTGGCATCAATTCTCTTACCTAGACCTCAAAGTGACATACTTTAATAAATTGGTAGGCATACAACTTCTTCATTTATTATTCATAGAGAGTTTTTGTTAAAATGGTTTGAGGAAGAGTGAATGAAACACACCTATTGTGGGGTGTGTAAAAGGATAAATTATTTCCATAAATTATTTTTTAGTATTAATAATAGTAACCTGCGTCATATCAAAGGAGTAGTGATCTAGTCAAGTTGTTATGAGTGCAAAAAAATAGAATATTTTGATTTCTAGGACTATATAACAATGAAAAAAACTTAACAATACAAATTTAGAGTCAAGTGATAATATTAGGCATGGATTTAAAATTACGATTCTATCATGTTCTTCAAAAATAAATCCATTTTCATTATTAATTTATTTGGAAATACCCATTATGATATTCTGATTCCCAAGTAAACTAATAATAACCATTGTAACTTCCTCACATTTCAAAAAATTCTAAATAATTCACTACTTAGACTCAGATCATTCAATAGAGATGATCTAAGAAAAAATAGAGGGGGATGATGGATCCTATACCAAGGCAACACATAATATGAAAACATTTACTTAAACACAATCACATTTAAGATTAAATCTCTAATTAAATATTGAAACCAATCAACAGTGAAAAGGAGGCAATGATTTCATTGGAATCTTAGTGAATCAAGCATTATAAGAGGTTCTACATCCCTTCCCCAAACACTCAAGTGTTTTAACCCTCCATTATAGTTTAAAAAAATTTATAGGATTAGATGACATATTAAAACAATGTAAATTATAAATGGAGGAACAAAAAAATAAGGTAGGAGGCTGAGTCTTCCATGAACCTCCCCTCTGTGCGTCTATCTATCCCCCATATCCACTTGTCCAAGTATTTATTGGAAAAATAATTATCCAAGGTTGGACCCTTAGATGCCAAAGTTCTAATTAAAACCCATGAAAATTTCTCTATTTGAATTTGATCAAAGTCCCTTTATTATCATTTCAAAGATTTTGGGATATCTTCAAATCCCCACAACTCACAACAAAAAACTTCAACCTTCATGGAATCGTGTGTTATCTTCTTTGATAATTTATATTGGAACTTTCATGCAGTTCACATGAATTCTTCATGTATAGCATAATCACAGTCATGGAAATTATTTCTCATATTTCTAAAAATTATCCCATGCAAAATTTGTTGTTATTAATCACAAAGGATTGATTTTTCATTTTCTAAGAATAAGATGGTCAATGTTGATTGAAAATAAGGATGGTTAAGGTTATTAACAATAATCATGGTAAATTATGATTACCAATATTTGTGTTATAATATTAATGGATTAAGTTGTATTTGTTTACAATATCATTGTTTACGACACATGTCGAATATGAACAAAGTTTTCAAGTGTTTCTTGGGGGATTGGTTGGTCCCAAATATGATCGGAAAAGGTATGTTGTTGAAAATAATATTCATAGATTTAAATGTTGAAGTGTTTAAAAAGTGATTATTGGACAAGTGGATATGTCTAGAAGTGATTCCAAAAGTAAAGTCCTTATAGTGTGTTGTATGTGAGTGGAAACTAGAAAAAATGGGCAAGACCACACCATAGTGGTGGACATGGAAGGAATGTTGATAAGGGAGTTTATCCAGCTACACCATAGATTCTACTCCACATCGTAGAATGTTTTTTATCTAAGAATCCTATGCTATAGTGAATATAGTTATATTATAGAGGGTATGTTTGAGGAAAACTTGAAAGTTTTTTTTGTTGTAGGCAACAAGGCTACACTACAAGGCTATATGGTAGGGTGTAAAAATAAGGCCAACCTTGACTATCTATCCAAGATATCTCAACCCTGCATGTGTGGGATTAATCTCAACCGCATAGGGGAACCATCTAGCCACCAAGACACCAGGAAGTAAGAGATAACTAATGCAGCTGGGCATATCTATGGAAGTGGTGGTCCATGTCACAGGGAGAAAACATAGAAATAGTTATCCATTCCGTAGGATGAAAATATGGAGGAGTCTAGGAGTAGACCCCTTTAATCACATCTAGTGAGTGGAGGAAGTGAAGAGGATTATATATTGTGGAAAATACAGAGGAGTTTTAGATGTGGGATACAAAGTTCTTATGATATTCCGCAAGAAGGTAGACCACAATAAAGGATCATGTGTGTAAGGATAGATCAACCCCTACGTAAGGGTACACGTCTCGATCCCTCTATATGTAAAGTTAAATTGTATTTTTCATGGTGTCCACATGATAGAAAGATGGTTATGATACAAAGTATTTTTTAGGGTAGTTGTAGTTCCAAAAGATATTTCAAGGTGTCAAAATCACAATAGATAAGGCTATGCTGATATTCCTTAGGAGAATAATAATTCCACACTATAGCCATGACCTACACCATGGAGGGTCCAAATTCAATATAAGTAAAGAATATGGAGGCCTATATTAATATAAGAGACCACTCTATAATGATGTATCCATGCCATAGCCAGTTCGGTGTGAGAAGTGGTTATAGGAGATCATACCAAAGATCATGCAAAAGTGATAGAGAAGTTAATGGTTGAGTTTTCTATATTTGGTCAATAATAGAGGACCACACCACAATGCTATGGACCATTTCACAATGAAGTTTGAAAATCAAAGACTACACTATGATACACCTAGACACACTGTAAAAGTTTCAAAATGGGAGTTTCTATTCTATATTGCATCAGACCATGCCACAACTAAGAAGTTTTTAGTCATTTAGTAGATTATCGAGAAACTGAATGAAGGGGAGTTATTAACTTTACACTAGGGTATCCAACTCATATTCATAGGTGAATTGTGACCCCATTAAGTATATGGGACACTTGGAATGTTCCTAGTCAAGAGGAGTCTCAATCTTAACCATTATATTGGAAAGAAATTGATAAATTATCTATAAAATTTCCTATAGAAGTTCTAGATAAATATCAATAAAATTGAAGAGTATATTGAAGATACAAATTTTTTAGGAGGAAGAATGTGTTGTTTCGAATGAGTTTCGAGGAGATTTAAGAATTGAAAATATTGAAGATCTTTACAAAGTTGAAAAGGTATTTTTTCCTACTATAAAGTGAAGTTATTCAATAATAAATCTGGAAATTAAAGAATAAGTACTTTCAATGAGTATTTCATGGTTTGTGAAGGAGAAGTGAAAGGGAATTCAATAGAGAATCTATCTACCGTAAAGAATGCATTCCATGTGAGTGATGATGAATAAGATAATACATGTTCATAAACCATTTAAAGGCGATCCTTTGCATAACAAGTGATCCAATAAAGGAATTTTTGATGGAGAAATCCTTGGAAAAGAGTGATCTATCCTGAAAACTTATAAGGAAGTGATCCTAGACATAGAAGTTACTTAGATTGAACCTTTGTAAGCAGTGAGCTTCATAGTGATTTTGGTGCATGGAACAACACTGATGCATGCTCCTTTGATTTAACCCAATGAGGGTAAACCAAGTAAATACTCATGTACATGTTTACTTTATGAATTCACACCAAAACAAATCAAGAAACATAAACTAAACCTATTTAAAGAGTAATCGAAGTGACCCTTAATGTTGAGAGGTCAAGATCTTAGAGGTTAAGTGAGGTGGTTAATAGAGAAATAGTTTTAATTATCATTTATAATGCATAGAATTATTCATCCCCCTCTCATGTAAATCTATCACTAAGTCCCTAGTATAATTCCAATAAGTGGTATCAAAGGGATACATTAAATTTTGGATTTTTTATTACTCTAACGTGATCTGAAGTATTGTTGAAGATGTAATCTATAGTGAAGGATCATTCCTTTGATGGTAAGAATTTCAAAGCATGGAACAAGGAGTTCATCCTATTCTTATAATCTTATATTGGAGTTTCTTGAGAAGTGATAGCATATAGAATTGTTCTGTTAATCTGACATAGAGACATATTTGAAACACATCTGAATAAACTTTGTGATAAATTGTTTTAATTTTTTTTTGAAAAATAACCTTTTTGTATAAAAATGTTTTTGTTATTTCAGAATCAGACCTAGTGCATCATAATGAGTTTTATAAGAAAGTTTAAAGTTTATTAATGTTAAAACCCAAACATAAAGGTTGAGAAAATTTTTTATCTTCAAGAAAGTTTTTTTCCAAATATAGGTTTCTAGAATCACATATTCGGACTGAGAAGCACCAGACTCAATGTATTAGATCCATCAACATTAGATTCAGATGATTGTATCCAAAAGAATTAGAGGCAAAAAAAAATTTTCTAGAAGTTTTACTTTGTTGTAATCACAGAAAGAAACAAGTTTCTAAGATATAAAGACAAATGTTTCTAAGGAATAAGTCATAATGATGCTAAAAATGTTTTTTTGAAGAAAGTGAATTCAGAAGCTAGAAATTTCTCAAACTTTCTAATCAAAGTCAGATGATTCTTTTCTAATCATGAAGTTATTATAAGTCATGAAACATACACATGATAAAAGATTTTGAAGAAATTGGGGAATCATAATAATTGAATTGGTTCCAGTGATCAAGACAAAGTTTTTCATCAGATCTAGAGGTACCAGAAACAGAAGATCAGATCTAGAAGTTAGAATGTGTGAAGATGATAAAGTTTGAAGAAGCTCAAATTTTCTAAGTGGATTCACCATTTAATAATTTACATATTTATTGAAAAATAATCATAATTGTATTTTCATCATAATAGGAAAAACATCATAATTGTATTTCCATTGTAATGGGAATTATAGCATAATGATATGAGAAAGAAAGATAGATCATAATGATTTAAAAAAGAAATTTAGATCTTAATGAGCTAAGAAATGAAGGTAGATCATAATGAACTAAGAAATAAAGGTATATTTTAATGAGATAAGAAAGAAAGGTAGATCGTAATGAGTAGATAAATAAAGGTAGATCGTAATGAGATGAGGAGATTTCATCATACCGGAGAAAAGACATGAATTTCAAGAAAGCTAATTATGGAAAATAATTTTTGTGAAGAGTTGAAGAGATCAAACCCAAAATTTAATTGTTCATAAATCTAGTAGAAAATTGAGAAAGTTTGATGATGTCAAAGTTGAAGTTTAAATTCAGGTGTTTTTTAGGGTTTTAAAATTTGGGGAAGTGGGGAAAGTTTTCAAGTCTCTTGCTTTTGTTTTTATAAGTTGCCTATAAATACTTGCTAAGATCATTCATTCATTGATAACTTTTATATAAGTGGAAAAGGAAGATCACTAAAGAATTTGAGTAAAATTTATTTCTAGAATGAGATCTCAAAATAATAATAAACACCTAAAAGTTTTGTTTAACGAATAGAAGAATTGTATTAAATCAATTATATTAATTCAATTGGACTGAAGAAGATCATATTGAGCATTTGAGAAGCGTTTGAGTTTTATATATTGAGAAAGGTCTCATCATATTGAAAATATAGTATTGATTTAATTAGACTAAGAAAGATTATATTGAATTTCTAAGAAGAGTTTGAGAAGTTCTGATTGAGTAAGGAAGAATCCCATTGACTTCATCGGATTGAGAAAATTGGATACAACCAAATTGGGTTGAGGATCTAGACTGAGCAATTGTGGAGCAGTTTCCAAAAAGTATTTATTCTTTTTTGATCAATTTTTTCGTAAGAAACTTTTTAAACTAATGGGATTTAGTATAATATTTCCTATCGGGAGATAAAAGGTGTCTAATAGGAGTTGGTACATGTTTTTCTCACTTATTCATAATAGTAAATTTCTATACACCCACAAGAGTGGCTATGGAAAATATGTAGGTTCTCACATTGTGGAACAACCTTGAAAATATTGTGTGCTTTACTTTTCTACTTTTTCATGCATGATTATTTACTAAATGTTGATAAAGAAATAAATCTTAATATATTGTAGGGGTTAAGTTTATAAAAGTTTTGAAACTCATAAAAGCAAACAACTGATTCAAACCCCTTTCCTTAGTTGTTATTCAATCCTTTGGAACTTCAATTAGTATCATAGAAAAGGTTCTTTTGTAAAATACTTATCATATATAATATAAATTCTATCAATAATAGAGTAATTCCAACATTTTATGGGAAAAAATACTATGGATAGAAAAATATGATGATTTTTTTATCTCTTATCTCTTATCTTATAAGTTTTTGATGTTGTTACTATTAGATTTCCACCTATTAAGAAAGATACCCCGATAACCTTAGCTGATAAGATAAATATAGAAGTTGATGGAAATTTTGGAAATTATATTATTATGTCCTTATAAAAAAATTATCAAAAGTTTATGGGTCTCAAAACTTCAAAAATTATGCAGGACAATCGAGAGAGTATTTTGGAAGGGAATACTAAAGTTTAGGAAGAAAAGTTACAAATTTGGAAAAGTAAGTATGATGACATTAGAATGATTGATGAATACACTATTGATGAATACTTCACTAGGGTAAATGAAATTATTTCAAACATTAGAGGATTCATAGATGTCTTGTAAGATTCTACAATTGTAAATAAATTTATGAGAAACTTTCCAGATAGGTTTGATTCTAAAATTTCCTCTTTAGAAGATAAGGGTGATTTATCTCTTAATGAATTGCATAAATTTATTATTGGTTATGAAATGAATAAATATTCAATGTTTAAAAAGTAGATAAAAGATGAAATGGATTTTGAAGCTATGTGAAAGATGAAAATCCAAGATATTGAAGAAACTAATCCTTGTGAGTCTAAAGATAAGGAAGATGATGAGTTGAATTATAAGATTATATCTCTTATCTCTAAAAACTATCGGAGAGGAAGAGGAAAATATAGATGTAAACTTCCTCTCAAATGTTTTTGTGTGGTGGAATAAGATAGTTTTATATGAATTTCCCCAAGAATAAAGTTGTATAATATCAATATAATTTTGATGAAAAACCTCGATGGAAGAAGTGGAACAAAAACGATAAATGAGAAAAGTCATCCAAAAAATACAAGAATAAGTTTACTATAAACAAAAGAATCATTTTTTTTAAGAAATTTTAATTTGATTCAACTAAAAACAATTCTTATGAAGATTAAAGTTCATAAAAATTCAGAACCTTCATTGTAAAAGTTGAGAAAATAAAAGATTCCTCAGATAGTGAAGAAGGTGGTAAAGAATCTTATAGAGAGTATCATCTGAGAACATAACTTGTTACATGTATTGAGAAAAACAAAAATCTCAAGAAATAAATTAGAGTAATGAATAAATATTATGAAGAAGTTTATAATGGAAGAAAATATGTCATATAGTATAAGGAATAATACAATGAGGAGATATTAAGCTATAAAATTAGAATTTCTGAACAGGGAAAGATGGTTGACGATATTAGTAAGAAGTTGAAAGATAAGGAAGAAGAAGATAAAAAGTTTCAATGAAAAATTCTTTAGTCCGAAATTACCTTGAATAAGATGAATGGAAATTTCAACAAAGCTTCAGAAGTAAAATCCGAGACATCTAAAGTTGTTTAGAAGGTTCAATATGAGAATCAGGTGAAATCTTCAATAACTAAAATTAATGTTTCATCTAATTATTTTAACATTTATGGTTCTAGAAAAGGTTTTAGGAAATATTAGGTGGATAAAGCATGTGATAAATCTATCAATTCTATAAAAGTAGAAAATACACTCAAAAGAAAAGATGGTCAACATCCTAAGTATGTTAGAGCTAAAATAATTTACCAACCTCAAAAACGTTTCTACAGAGAAAGATATTTGTTAAATAAAAAATCAAGATTTGATGGTTATTGCTAGTGTTGTGGAATCTATGTCCATAGAGATTATAATTTTTGGCATAACCTATCTCTTCTTGGAAGAAGGTTTGATAAAAGAATAATGAATAACTTTACTAATCCACATAGAGTTAGAAAATAAAAATATCAAGATGTGAGAAAACTTCCAACAAAAAAATCAATTTGAATGTTTAGAAGAGGTTTGTGGAAGATGTGATGAGGCTGGGCATCATGCTGAAAAATGTATGACACTCCTTCTAAAACAAGTTTCTTATGGTGGAAAATAAAAGGAAGTTGGAAAGAAGAAAGTTAAAGAAAGGTGTTTTTTTGAGACATCATTAAAAGAAAGTAAAAGGAATAAACCATGGATAATTGATAGTGGTTGTTAATAACATATGATAGGTGATATGAAAATCTTGAAATATTTTGAAATTAATGATGGAAGGGTAGTTACCTTTGGTAATTATAGTTCATTAAAAATCAGAGGAATCAAAATAGCTGATATCGAAGAAGAAAAGTTATAATCTAAGGAAGTTTTATTTATTGATGGGATAAAACATAACTTACTTAGTGTAAGTAAACTTTGTGATGATGCAAAAGAATTAATCTTCAAAAAATATTCTTATGTTATCAAAAGTCTGAAATATGGGAAATTTATTATAAAATGAGAAAGAAATATTAGGAATCTATTCCAAATAATAGAGTTTAATAACTCCTATTACTTAAGTGATGAAGATGAAAATAAATTGTGGCACTGAAGACTTTTCCACCTTGGGCTGAAAAACATGAAAGAAAATTCTAAAGTTGATGTTGTTCGTTATTTTTTAGAATTGAAAAGAAGAGATGAATATGTTTGTGTTACTTGTAAGAAACGAAAGATGACTAATAAAAGTCATAAGAGAGTTGGGATTCAGTCTACTAGACCTATTGAACTTATTCATTCTGATTTATGTGGGCTAATGATACATCGATCAACAAAATTAGATTTATACTTTATCAATTTTTTTGATGATTTATCCCGAATAACAAATATCATGTTTATGGAACATAAGTCAAAGGCCATGGAATTTTTCAAGTTTTTCAGAAAATAAGTTGAGAAAGAAATTGGGGTTTATATAAAGAAGTTGAGAACATATAATGGATCCAAGTTCAAACACAATAATTTTGAAGGTTATTTGAGAAAACATGGTGTCAAACATCAGTATAGTGCTCCCTATACTACACAACAAAATAGAGTGGTAGAAATAAAGAATAGAATCTTGTTAGAAATGCGAAGATGTATGTTAACAGAATATAAACTTTCAAAGTTTTACTAGAAGAAAGTTGTTAGTATTACTATACATATTCAGAACATGTGTTTGCTAAGATTGAAATCCAACATGAATTCTTATGAAAAGTGGTATAGAAACCTTCATTGAAGTACTTCATTTTTTTTTGTAAATCCATGTTTACATAAAATAAAAAATCTGGATTTAGGAATGTTTGATGAGAAAGCCGAGGAAAGAACTTTTATGGGTTATTCACCAAATGGAAGAAGTTATAAATGTTGGAACAAACATTTACAAATTTTTTTTTACTCATATGAATTTAAGGTAATTGGAAATCAAAATTCATTAACCAATTTTTTAGAATGTTGAGGAGGATAAACTAGAGATTTAGAAAAATAGTGAAAGTAAGTCAAAACATCCTTATCAAGATTCAGAAAATTCATGTGATGAAAAAAGTTCAGCTGGGAAAGAAACTTTGAAATTTCCTACTTTACAAAAAAATGTTGAGTCTGAAAACATTGTTGTAAATTAAAATACTCAAGTTTAGATAAGAATAAATTTCAGAATAGAAAATCAGACTTTACTTATCTCAAAAGTTGAACCAGAATCAGTTTCAAAATCTATTGAATAAAAAGAATGGGTGGATTATATGAATGAAGAATTGGATTAGATTGAGAAGAATGAAACATGAAAACTTGTTTCATTTTAATCAAATAAAAATGTTATTATAACCAAGTGGTTTTACAAAAACAAGTTAAATGAACATGGAGAAGTTTTAACAAACAAATCCAGGCTTGTTTTTAAAGGATATGCACAGGTGGAAGGTGTTGATTTTGAAGAAACTTTTTCCCTAGTTGTAAGATTATAAAATATTATAATGTTTCTTTCTGTGGTGGAACATCATAATTAAAAAGTTTATCAGATGGATATAAATTCATCTTTCTTAAATGGTGATATTGAGGAAGAATTTTACATTGAACAACCATGTGATTTTATACTTGATGAGGATGAAAACAAATTTTTTAAACTTAAAAAAGCTTTGTATGGGATGAAACGAGCTCTATGTGCTTGGTATTCAAAAATTGATATTTTTTTGAGAATGTTAAATTTTTATAAAGGAAAAGTTGATAGAAACTTATATGTGAAAGATGTTGATTCCAAAACTTTAATTGTAATTTTTTATGTGGGTGAAATAATTTTTTCTAGGGATAGAGAATATTTTTGTAAAAAAAATTCTGAAGAAATGAAGAATAATTTTGAAATTTCAATGTTAATAGAATTAAATTTTCTCCTTGTATTACAAGTTCAAAAAAAATAAAAATAAATTTTCTTATCATAAGAAAAGTATGTCAGGGAATTGTTAAAGAAGTTTGGCATGGTATAATCCAAATAAGTTTCCACACCAATTTCAGTGAGAAAAAAGTTGAGTAAAGATGAATATGAAAAAAGTGTGAATCAAAAATATTTTCTAAAGATGATAAGAATTATATTTTATCTTATAGCCTCAAGGCCTGATATTTTTTATTTAGTGACTTTGTGTACTAGGTATCAAAGTAATTCAAAATAATCACATATATTGGGAGAAAAAATAATTCTGAGATATTTCGAAGGAAGAACATCACATGGGTTATTATAACAAAGGAATAGTGAGATGAAGTTTCATGGGTTTACTTATATAGATTGGGCTGGAGATTGTAATGATTGAAAATCAACCTTAGGAGGAAATTTTTTCTTCAGTGAATGTTTTGTGAGTTGGCATAGTAAGAAATAAATTTCAGAAACTTTGAGAACAACTGAATCTGAATATGTTGAAGCTACTCAAGCTCTTACTCAAATTTTGTGGATGAAAGTTCATATGGAAGATTTGAAAGTAAAAGTTTCTAAACCATTGAAGATACTTTGTGATAATCAGAGTGCGATTGATCTTTCTAAAAATCATTTCCAACATTCAAGATCAA
Source organism: Viscum album (assembly GCA_963277665.1). Classification (NCBI taxonomy): domain Eukaryota; kingdom Viridiplantae; phylum Streptophyta; class Magnoliopsida; order Santalales; family Viscaceae; genus Viscum; species Viscum album. The sequence goes on from OY728130.1 coordinate 516,433,983, forward strand.
AACACATTGATATAAAGTTTCACTTTATAAAAGAGAAAGTTGATATTGGAGATGTTATGCTAGAATACATCTCAACAAAGTATCAAATTGATGATATTTTCACAAAATCCATACTAAAAGAAATATTTGTATAATATAGCATGTAACTTCATGTTTAGCCTCCTCTCATGACTTCCTAAACCTTATAAGGAAGTACCCCTACCGTTCTTTGGATTATGTTGACAATGGGGGAGAGAAAGTAACAACTTTTTTACTTTGTAAAAAGTTTTTAATTATCTTTCATTAATGAATCTGAAGTTGTGGTTATCATAAAATGGGGGAGAGAAAAAGAAAATTGAGAGGAAAAGAAAACTGAGAGAAAAAGAAAAGTGAGAGAGAGTTTATCTTTATATAATCGAAATTTTTTCTTATCACTGAGGGATGGAATTCCTTAAAAAATATAACTTTATCCATTAGTGTGGGTTTAAGACACTCTCTTTTGAGAAGGATATTTTTTGATAAAATTCAAAAACATGAGTTATTTACAAAAGTTTAGTTGTGAGAAAATTATAAGATTTGAACTAGTTGTTAACAAGGGTTTTTAATAAATACAAAGTGAGATATTGAATAACCTTTGTGATAAATTGTTTTAACAAAGTTTTTGTATTTGTTGACAACTAACCTTTTTGTGTAATAATTTCTTTGTTAGTCAGGAATCAGACCCAGTCCATCGTAATGAGTTTTTTAAGAAATTTTAAAGTTATTGAATGTTAAAACCCAAACATAAAGGGGGAGAATTTGTTTTGTCTTTTAGAAAATTGTTTTTCGAATATAGGTTTATGGACTCATGTTTTCAGACTAAGAAGAACTAGAATCAAATTATCAGATCCATAGACATCAGATTTAGATCATCAAATAAAAAATAATTAGAGGTAGAAATTATTATTTAAAGGAAGTTTTACTTTTTTATAATTAGAGAAAGAAAGAATTTAATTATCTAGAAAGATATATGTTGCTGAGTGAAGAAGTTGTAATAATGGTGAAAATGATTTTTTAAAGAAAGTGAAGTGAGGAGTTAGAAAGTTCTCAAACTTTCTAATCAAAGTTAGATGATGATTTTTTGATCTTGAAGTTATTATAAATCATGAAACATACTCATGATAAAATATTTTGAAGAAATAGAGGAATCATAATTATTGAATCGATTCTAGTGACCAAGACAAAGTTTTTCATTGGATCCAAAAGTACCAAAAATAGAAGATCGGATCCATAAGTCATAATGTGTGAAGATGATAAAGTTTTAAGAAGTTAAAAGTTACTAAGTGGATTAATAGTTAAATACTTTCTATCTTTATTGAAAAATCATCGTAATATTATTTATATCATAATAGAAAAATAATTGTAATGTAATTTCCATCATAATGGGAAAATCATCATAATGCTATTTCTATCTTAATGGGAATTCCATCATAATGAGATGAGAAAGAAAGATAAATCATAATGAGCTAAGAAAGATAGGTACATCATAATGAGATGAAAAAGAAATAAAGATTGTAATGAGCTAATAAAGAAAGGCAGGTCGTAATGTGCTAAAGAGGTTTCATCATACTGAATAAAAGACAAGAATTTCGAGAAAGATGATTACAGAAAAGAAGTTTTGTAAATATTTTAAAAGGTCAAAAATAAAATTCAATTGTGTGTAAATCTCAGAGAAAATTGATAAGGTTTTATGATGTCAAAGTTTAAGTTTAAATGTGAGTGTTTTTCAGTGTTTTGAAATTTAAGGAAGAGGGAAAATTTTATGTTTTTGATTTTTATTTTTCTAATTTTATTATAAATACTTTCTCATATCATTCATTCATTGATAACTTTTATGTAAGTGGAAAATTCGAAGCGCTAAAGAATTCGAGTGAAATTTATTTCTAGACTAATATCTCATAGGAATATCAAACACCTAAAAATTTTTTTTATCAAATAAGAGAATCGTATTGAGTCAATCAGATTAATCTAATTGGAATGAAGAATATCATATTGAGCATTTGATCAGAGCTTGAGTTTTACAGATTGAGAATGGGTTCATCGTATTGAGAAGACTATATTGAGTTGATCGGACTAAGAAAGATCATATTGAGTTTCTGAGTAGAGTTCGAGAATTGCAAATTGATTAAAGAAGAATCTTATTGACTTTATGAGATTGATAAAATTGGATCTATCCAAATCTGACTGAGGATTTAGTCTGAGCAATTGTGGAGCAGTTTCAACAAATTCTTTATTATTTTGTTTAGATCAATTATTTTTTAATATACTTTGTAAACTGACGAGAGTTAGTATAATCTTTCCTATCAAGATATAGAAGGTGTCTAATGTGAGTTGGAAAAAGTTGTATTCACTTATTTATAATAGTAAAATTTCATAGACCCACAAGAGTGGCTATGGAAAAGATGTTGGTTCTCACACTGAGGTAAAACCTTGTAAATATTATATTCTTTACTTTCTTTCCTAATTTTTCATGCATGAGTATTTAATAAAATTTTATAAGGAAATATATATTAACAGGTTTTAGGGGTTAAGTTTCTAAGAGTTCTGAAACTTATAAAAGTGAAAAAATCATTCAACCCCCCCTTCTTAGTTGTTATTTGATCCATTGGAACTTTAATATCAAATAAAAATTACAATTTATGCTTTAATAAAAGTGGAATTAAAGGATTATATCATGTAATACCTAAAAAAGGTGAATCATGGAAAGTTCTCTAAAGAAATATGGATACAATAGAAATATTTTTTTGGAAAAGAAGAAATGATAAGTGGGAAGTACCTTATGACAAAAGGTAAGAAAAAGATGAGTATGAAGAAGTCATCCTAGAAGTTGTGTTCTCTAGCTGAGTTAAAATCTGAACCTAATGATATTTTTTTATTTTGAATATTGTGTAGAGAAAGGATGTGAAATTTAAAACTTTATCTTGGATATGAAAGGGATATTTTTTCCTTGTGATGAATAAGTAAAAACACCAAGTTTCAATTCCAAGGAATGATTTAAAAATAATTATAGTAGAGAATCATGCATGGAGTATACTTTTAAATTATTGAATATTTATCCTTGAAAAACAAGAGGTTAAAGGATGAATAAGTGGCCTTGAATTTTATCATGCATAAAATGGGAATGACAGTGAAATAAAAAAATGATTTTCTGGAATAGATTTCCCAAGAGATCAAAATACAAATCCTCATAGAGAAATAATTAAAGGCAAGTGTTCTTTCACTAAGAAAATAATCCAAAGAAATAAAACAGGCTTTGAGAGATGATAACTTAGAGATGAAAAATTTGGAATAAAAATTTAAGAAGATAAGATACATTGAGAAGAGGATAAACAACTCTAAAGATAAGAGAAATTTCCATCCAAAATATATCCCAACTTGTATAGTAATGAAAATTAATACAGATCTAAAATATGTAAGTATAGAATTATTCCATAAAAAATATATAATTGTGGTTCTAAAAAAGACTAAAGAACCAAATTTATTTTATTATGGAATATTTTGGCACAACATGAGTAAATTTTGTGAAGCCAAAAATCCCAAATATGTTATAAGAACTCTAGTAGTGCTAACATATCAATCAAGAAGAGACCAAATGAGGTATGATTATTATGGTTAATGTTTCATTTGTTATAACCTTGTTTATATAGAAAAATATTATAATTATATAGATACATGGATGGGTAAAGAATCCATATAGATACACTCCACTCCTATGACTTACAAGAAGATTTCTTATGCTAGAAAAAATTCCTTTTAAGCTGGAAAATAGGTTTAATGTTTTGGAGGATGAGAAAGAGATTCAAAAAAGGGTGTATCAAGAACCAAAATCTAAGCACTCAAAAATAAATCTCTTGGAGGAAAACAAGTCAAATCTAGAAATAAAAAAAATAGTTTTTCTAGTTGTGAATAAGGTGGAAGATAATGTGAAGTTGAACCCGCTAAGGAAGATGTACTCTAAGATGGAACTTTTTTCCATTAAGGAATAGGTTTTTAAAAGTGACCCTAAAAAGACCAATAATAAGGAAATAAAGAAGATACAATGGAGATTAAATCTATAGGTGTGATTCACTAGTGATTATACCTAAGAAGATTCTTGTTCAACTGTGATTGATTACACAATTATCGAAAAACCCAATCCAAGGAAGGATACAATTGTTCACATCCATGAAAACAAGTATACAAGTGGTAGAATATTAGGGGGATCATTTTAAAAATAGGTTTATTGGTCTATATATAAGTGATGATGAAGTACTTGAATAGTTGACTGTATTACTTTCATGAAATTTTAAAAAGGGGGAAAGGAAAGGTGGATGATGATGGGTTGGTTCTTCTTGAATAGCCCTATTCCTCAACATGAGGAGCTTCAAAGTACCCATATCCTCATATAATTTATTATGTCTAAATATTTTAGAAGAAGTGAAAATTTAAATGGGAGATATGATCCATGGGATGATTATTCTTGAAGAGAACATGAATGATTGTGATAGATAAGCATGGGTGGATGAATCTTATTACAAATCTAGTCAAGTAAAAGATTTTTTCCCATTTTGTAAACCAACAAGTGATGCCAAAAATTATATCAAGAGAAAAAGTATCAGGGAGAGTTTTAATGAACAACAAATTTTTTTAATCATTATTATATTTTTTGAAGCCTGTGAAGAGTTGAAAGGCACATATTTCAAATGGTATAACTTGTTTATATTAAAATTACTATTGCAACAAGTGGTGTCAAATGCATATCAAGTGGTACCAATTACTTCATCATGTGCTATATTTCTCATAACCAAGTGATTTAATGCTATTTAATAATGGTTTAGTGTGAAGTTAAGGAGATCATATGAATTATTTTGAAAGTGGAAATGGAAAAGTTATTATGTGTGTTTCTTGGTATTAATGAGTGACTTGGAAAACCTTGTTGTTGTCTATAAAAACTATTATTTCCTACAAAAATATTCAACTTATTATTCTTAAAGGATTTATTGAAATCTCAAGTGAAAATTGATAAATTTGGTCAGTGAATATTTTGAGAAAATATAGTAAGAATGGAGATTGGATTTTATAACATATTGTTTCAAAGGATTTGGATAACAAATATGCGGTTGATGCTGAAAAATAAATTTGTTTTGAAATAGGTGGAGAAGATATCCCAAAGGGGAGTAAAGAAGATATACCAAAGGGGGATTTATAATTTCTTAGAATATTTTCTTACACTAAGTGGGGGGATGATGTGAAGATGATGTTCCTTACAATAAGGAGGAGAAGGAAGAAAAGTGCATCCCTACATTTTTAAAAGGAAGTTTGTAAATACACTTTTCATTTGAAAGGCCTTATGTATTTCACTGAAAATGAGAGGGATAAGAAGATATATTAATAGGGAGAAGATATTATTAAGGTGGAAAATATAATTCCAAGGGTGAATTGAATAATGGGGATTAAAAGTATATTGTTTATTGTCAAAAAAATCCAAAGGGGGTGATTGTTAGAAACAAAAGGATTTATGTTGTATGTTTTTACAATAAGATGATAAAGGTTGATTAAAAATAATAATGATCAAGGTTATTGACAATAATAATGGTCAAGGATGATGAAAAATATGTGTGTTGGTATCTAAATGGGGAAAGTTGTATTTCTTGACCATAACATTATTGACAACACATGTTAAAGATGATAAAAGTGTTGATGTATTTCTTAGGATATTTTTTGATCCCAAATATGATTTTCCATGGTATGTTTTTGATAATAAGATTCATAGATTTATATGTTTAAGTGTTGAAAATTTTATGATTGACTAATTGGATATGCCAAGAAGTCTTTCCATAAATGAATTTCTTAAACTATGTTGCACAAGAGTGAAAGATGAAAAAACAGAAAAGACCATGCCATAGTTGTGTCCATGGTAAGCATATTGAGAAGGAATTTTATCTAGCTACACCATAGATTATAATCCTTGTCGTAGAATGTTTTGTGGCTAAGAATCCTACATCATAGTGAATCTTCATACACCATAGAGGGGATGTTGGAGGATAACTACAAAGTTTTTCCATTCTGTGGAAACCATGGATACATGAAAAGCCTATATGAAAGGGTGTAAAAATAAGGAAAACCCTCACTACCTAGCTAAGACAGATTTAACCTAAATATGTGGGAGAAAACTTGACTATCCATGGTAACTAACAAGGCCATCTAGCCATGATGGCACCAAAAGTTAGGTGAGCACGCATGTGGTTAGGCATGCATATTGAAGTAGTGGTTTGTACCACAGGGTGGAAGTACGGTGGTAGTGGTCCATGACACAAGATAACACTGTGGAGGAGGTTGAGAGAGAACCCCTTTACTCACATATGGTGAGTGGATGAGGTGAAGAGGCTTATATGCTATGAGAAATCTGGATGATTTTTTGATGTGGTAAGTGGAGTTCTCAGGATATGTTACAGGAAGGTATGTCGTGGAGTAAGACCCTATACGTAAGGGTAGATAACCCACTACATAAGGGTATACAGCCTGAGACCTCTATGTGTCTAGGTAAACTGGAGTTTTCAATCTTTCCATGTAGTAGAAATATGTATACAGTTCATAGAGGTTTTTAGAGGATTTATGAAGCCACCATAGATTTTGAGGTGTCAACACCACAATAGAGAAAGGTACAAGATTGTTTTTAGAGGAGTTCCAAACATACACTTTGATTCATACTGGACACATAGTGTGTTAGATTGATATTTGGTCAATTCCTACACATCAAAAATGAATTATGGATCATTTTACTAAAGTATGAAGACAATACAAGATTGTTTTCTCATTTTTTTCTATGTGGCATGTTTTTTAGAGTAAAATGGTACTTTCTAAAGTGAAAACAGACATTTTGATTCATATTAGACACATCTTATGTCAAATTTATGTTCAATAGATTCCTATACACCAAAAATAAACTATAAATAATTTTACTAAATTATAAAGTCAATATGATCTCATTTAATTGGTTTTGGCTATCTGAATCACATTTTAGACTAAAATGACACAATTATATTGAAAACATTCACTTTGAGTCATACTGACCACGTCATGTGTTAGATTAATGATGGTATATTTCTATAAATAAAAAATTAATTATGGATAATTTTTCTAAATTATCAAGATAATTTGATCTCTTTTTTGTGGTTTTGGCTATGTGAATTGCATTTTATACTAAAATGAAACTTATATTGAAAACATGCACTTTGAGTCATACCAACCACGTCATGTATCAGATTGATGTGAGGTAAATTTCTACACACTGAAAATGAATTATGGATTATTTTCCTAAAGTATCAAGACAATACAAGTTTTTTCTTAGTTTTGGATATGTGACACATGTTTTAGAGTTAAATGACACTTTTTAAATTTGAAAACATACACTTTAAGTCATACCGGCCACATCATGTTTCATATTGATGTGAGGTCAATTCTTACATATCAAAAATGAATTATTTATTATTTTCCAAAAGTGTCAAGATAATATAATATTATTCTATCAGTTTTGGATCAATGACATTTGTTTGAGAGTAAAATGAAACATTTTTAATTTGAAAATATGCACTTTGAGTCATGTCATCCATATGATGTTTTGGATTGATGTGTGGTTGATTCCTACACATCATAAATTTGTTATCGATCATTTTACTAAAGTATGAAGACAATAAAATCTATTTTTATTAGTTTTGGCTATGTGAATCATGTATTATACTAAAATGACACTTTTATACTGAAAAAAACTTTGAGTCATATCAGCCACATTGTGTGTCAGATTGACACGCGGTCGATTTCTATGCATAAAAAATGAATTATGGATCTTTTTTATAAAGTACCAACACAACCTGATCTTGATTTCTCTATTTTTTATGTGAATCACTTACATAAATTATATTTTTTTATTGTGAACACACACATGGAGTCCTATCAATCACATCATGTGTTGGATTGATGTGCGGTCAAATCATAAGGATCTTTGTAAAATAATCACCTCAACTTGAAGTCAGAAAAACTTTTGATACTATAAACTCTTCCCACTCATCTATAAATAAATATGATTCTTTTTTGAGTACATTGACTATCAGTAATCTTAGTAGTACTAAGAAAATATAGAAAAATAAGTGATTAAAAAATATTTTAAATAAAATTGTAATTACATTTGGAAATACCAGTTTGAGGATGCCATCTTGTTGATGTAATATGATATCTTTCATAAATTTACAAACATAATATGCACAATCATTGTCATTATATTTTTAGACACTATAGAAACATTGACAAAATTATTAAATTGATTTGAAATATTTTTTTATAGTTAAATATTACTATATACACCTTAGTCTAACTCTATTTATAGAAATCCAAAGGCTTTTTGTGTTTAGTCACTGACCTCGTACCAAGATTTAGATAATATTTATAGATCACCTTTTTATAATAAAATCCTCATTAAAACATAAACTCAAATGAATAATTTTATTTTTACTGGTAAAATGTTGATTGTAGTGCATTAAAAATTCACAATGGACATCATATGTGGTCATTGTTTTTGGAAATCCATGCTTTGGATCCAAAAAATAAACATTAATTGTATCCAAATTGAGTGTGATGAGCATACATGTATTCTTGAAAAAAATAAGTAATGAAAAATTAAAAATATATTTTATATGATTAGATTGTAGAGTTTTACCCCTGAATTATAGGAATCAAGAAGAGTTTTTCATCAGTTATTTTCTTTTCAAACATTATTCTTAGTATATCTTTTTTTCAATTTCCTTCATTTCAAAATTAAATTATGGAGTATAAATGAAAGTAGGATTAATGAGTTTAAACTTTTCTTCCTAGGGTTTTCCCTTTATATAGTAGTAATATATACCCTAGTAAAAAATATGAATAGTTATTAACTACAATGATTATATTAGATCATTTTTTGGACAAGAAAAGTATGAAAATGTACCTCATATATGCATTCACAATTGAAACTCTCATCTATTAAAACTTGATAATTTCATTTATACCCTTGAGACCAATCACATCTATAATAGATTCTCCAAATATTTCTTCTTCATATTCAATATAGGACAAATTTCCATATTTTAATGTTGCATATAAATAAAATTTTAAATTTAATATATGTGGCTGTGAAACGGGTTGGGTGAAGGTACTCTTAGAAGTTACTTTTAATTTCATGGTTGATCCACTAGATTTTTTTGATCTGGCCATCTGTTTGTCCTTTATTTTCCCCATATATAATACCACACCTCATTTAATTTTATTTCATCAACTATTAAAGTTTTATCATTTGAAAAAAGTTATAAAGGTCATACATCATTATCTCTATATATCTTTATAATATTAAATAGACATGCTACAAAAGTTATAGTAAAATTATTGACCATATTGACATCCAGATCATCAAGAGGAATAGGTAACTTGGCACTTGGCTCATGATCTACTTCAATCCCCACCCACACATGATTTTTTGGAAGTTGTTTATTGTGTATCATGTCTCCTTGGATATTATACAATTTACCCCTCACAATAAGGTGATGGGTGGGTGCTAATAAATTTAAATAACATAAAATTTTACCCTACGTAATTTTAGTAATATAAATTTATCAGTGGTGTTTTTATTCACATTTAATAGAAAATTTTATGAATAAATTTATTACCTCGAGTAAGGAAGGTAGTTGAGGGGAATGACTAGCCTCAAAGATAGTGTGGTGTGGCTCTTTATGAACTGGTTTTTATTCTACTATTAGATCACTTTAACCCTTTCACATATACTGATTCACCAAACCAAACCAAACAATAATATCTTTTAATGAATATATTTGTGATTTTATGCCTTTAATTATCTTTCTCTCTCACTCTCTCTCACTCTCTCACACACACATATCATTGTGACTTTGTCTTCTCAAAATATTCTTGAGGTGAAACTCTAAAACCTTCACTTCTAACATAGCCACCATTTTATGTCCGCTAGTTTTTATTTAGGTACATCTGATGATTATTATTGTTTCTAAAACATATAAAAAACATATGAACATAAATAGATATTTTTATATAATACTATCATAAGGAATAATAAATTATTATTATGTCATACTTATGAATGATTCCCATACTTTTTGTGTGTTTTAATCTACTATTTTCCTTTTTATTTACATGATCCTCCTTCCATAGTAGATGATGTGGGGTGGAAGTGGTTTTAGATTCTGATTGATCAATATATATATAAATAAAGTAATATATCTTGTTTTATATCAAATAAAACTTTTACTATATATTTAAAATTCATATCATTTTATTTTCATGTAAAGCATACCTCATCCTTGATTTTCGATAGGAGTACATTGGTTTTGATGCATGTTTCTTATTTTCATCACTCCATTATTTTTTCATAAATTAAAAATTATGAATCAAAGTGGTTAAAGTAAATAATTTTAAATAAAAATTTATCAATTATAATTCACCTAAAATTATTCCTCATCATGGAGAATAATGAAATATTTATATGTTTCTTGGTTTATAATGTGTTCATACATATCTAGTGGGTGTGGGTTTACTTTCCTCTCATCATCCCTAAGATGTTTCTTTGTCAAAATTTTCCCAAAGTATCTAAGATATTTTACAGTGACCAATAATACAAATTTATTATTGAAATCATCTAAAAAAACTCTACAAGGGATAATTAAAAGTAAATCAACATTTCATTATTTAATTTTCTAGTAAAATAAATAAATTATATCATAACATTACCCTAATATCTTCCCAAAAGATTTTCCTCATTGAAGTAATGACATTGTTCCACGTATCTATATCAATCGACACATGTATTCGAGCTATGACCCTATTTTTACGGGAAAGATACAACCTCTAGGTGCGTTCAGTTTGGCTCGATGGTTGATTTTGAGTTAGGGGGGTTAAATGTGTTGTACAATCATTTATGTCAGGTTATAATTATTGTTATTAATGGAAAATCCCAATGGTTACCATATCCTTAACTAGGTATATACCTAGTTTCTAATAGCAGGTGGTCAGTTAGGGTTTCAGACCCAACGACACTTAGGAACTCACATTGGCCGAGAGATGGGAGGTCAGGCTAATCACACCCTTTTGGGGACAATTATTTCCTACTTTGGGACTCAATTATAGATTTAAGATATGTTCTATAATTTCTTACTAATCCCAATATGAGACATGTTACCCTAACAAAATGATCATAGGTTAACCCCTTTTTGTGAAAAAGAAGAAGGTGATCTCATTATTGAATCCATCTGTATGTATCTGAGGGTTTTTATCAATTTTCTAGTAATGCATATATTCTTATATACTGAAGCTGCATAACCAGTCACTTAAGAATTTTTTGTCATGTATGGAGTCACTTAATATTCTAAGGAGGGTATTAATCCATTATGAGGTATCCTACATATCCTATTTATTATAGGAATAAAAATCTATGTAGTTCATTAAACCCCACCAGTTTAACATCATGTGTAAAGGAAATAAGTGTGGGCTCTTAGGCACCGAATACTTGAGCTCGAGTCTCAAGGATATGTCATAAGTATCTTATTTATAGCATAAATTAGAGTTATTTTAGTTATTTCATTCCATTAGGACTGAACCTAAGGTATATGGCTTTATATGGGTGATTTTTGTATCATTCCACTCATTAAGGATTATATACTGAGATTTCCCTGGCTAGTGTAGATCCATGATATGAATGACATGACCATTCCAACTCTTTAATACCACATGCTCTATGCTCGGTGTGAGAAACAAAGGATAAAAAGTAATCAGTCTCATTATATATGGATGTAGTACTTATATACTGGGATAAACATTGGAATGTTTAATATGGAGATCGGGACTTAGGAAGGAATCCTACATATCTTGGTTATGGAAGGAATCAGATTCCTCATAGCTCAATGAGTTCTCAATTTGTTGGTGGATGAGGAAATTTGATCAGCCCATGGGAATGATTGGCTCCCAATGGTTGAAATTTTAGAGACATGGAAATACTTACATTAAAGTGTATTCTCATTTAAGTTTATGATCAGGACTTAGGAAGGAATCCTATGTATCCTAGTTATGTAAAGAATTAGATTCCTCATAATTCAATGAGTTCTCAATCTTTTGGTGGATGAGGAAATATAATCAGTCCATGAGAATGATTGGATCCAAATGGTTGAAATGTTAGAGACTTGGCAGGACTTACACTGAAGTGGATTCCAATTTTAGTTGGGGATCATACATTAGTAAGACGTACTATGTATCCTAGTTATATAAGTAATTAGATTCCTTATAGTTCAATGAGTTCTCAATCCATTGGTGGATGAGGAAAGATGACCAGTCTATGGGAATGATTGGGTCCCGATGGTTGAACTGTCAGAGACATGGTAGGAATTACACTGAAGTGGATTACTATTTGAGTTTGTGATTGGGACTTGGGAAGGTATCCTATGTATCCTAGTTATAGTAGGAATCAGATTCCTTGTAGTTCAATTGGTTTGGCCTTACACATTGGTGTTTCCCTTATATGTGAGGCATATCATATTATGTCATTGATCATGGATTACACACTGAGGTTTCCCTTATCCTGATAGAGTCTTGTGACATGAATTATATGATCATCGTGACTCTCTAAGACCATGTGAGCTATGATCGGTGTGAGAAACAAGGGATGAAAAATAACTGGCCTCATTGCTTGTGGATACGAGACTTTTATGCTGGGACTACCCTTTGGATGATAAATATAGAGCTTGGGCCTCGGGGAGGCATCCTACATATCCTACTTATATAAGGAATTAGATTCATCATACTTCAATTGGTCGGGGATTACACACTGGTGTTTCCCTTCTGATTGGGGCTTACACATTAAGGACAGATAAGGTATTCAAGTCATGGGATGCCTGATTGACCAGACTTGATTTTTTGCCTAACATGTATTGATTGTCCACTTGACATGGCTTGTTTGTTTTCTTGACATGTCATAAGATGTCTGCCTAACATTTTCAAAGACAATATTATGGTTTATTTGACTTTTCTGAGGGATGTTTCATAACCTGGATGGCATGTTTGAAGGTTGTTGCATGATCAAGGTCGACTTATTTGGAGGACATCGAAAGACCTGGTTGGCTTGTCTTGGAAGCCATCACATGATCCCCGATAACATTCTTAGAGGGAATCCCATGGTCTAGATGACTTTCCCTAGTTTCATTGTGAATGCTGGCTCACATGCTTGGAGGTCCTCGTGAGAGTCAGTTTGACATGTCTCGAAGGGTTCCATATGTCCCAGATGACTTTTCCAATTGTCATCGTAAAAGCTGACTGACATATCTGAGGGATGTTGCAAGAGCCAATTGTGTCCTATCACAAGATATAGATGATACGTACTGATGTCACCATATGATCTGGTTGAAACATCTAGAGGAAATTACAAGGCCTAAATGGTGAGCCCGTAGGGTTTCTCGAGACTTGGGTGGCATTCCTGGGGGATGCCATGTGACTTGATCTAACATGTATAGGGGACTTCACATGATACAAATAGTATACCAAAGGAGTATTGTGTGGCCTGGGTGACATGTCCCGGTGCTTTCTCATGACCCAGTTAGTTCATGCGAAGCATATGAGGATCCGTGTATATATTCTTCACATAAGTCTCCTGTCTTTTAGTCTTTGTTCCAGACTTTTATTTCATATGCATTAGATTTGTTTAGTGTTTTCTTGTTTTAAGTCTCATATATTTTAGAAAATATGTCAGATGTCATTCATGTAACCTACCAGAAGTTCTATACATGATCTATGAGTGATCATGTGAAGTGTTTATGCATTCTGCATGATCACTCTAGTTTTTCCATAGATCTTACCCAATGGAAAACTTTATCAGTCACGATATCAGCCACTTTGAGAAATCCACTATGATGCCTGGGTGTACCGTTGTGTGGTTCCCAGATTTTATTTGTCTATGTAAAGAATTTTTTCATGATGGGATGGGGGATTTATAATCCTTTATACCCTGGTTATTTTCCTCCTTGCGTGGCATGTATCATACAAATATAGACTGAATTCGGTGGAGGGATTTGGCATCATACGTCTCTCTAAGGTCCCACCATAGGTCATTTTGGGGGTGTCACATGATTTTTAGCCACTAAAATATGATCCTGTTAATGGACCATTTATTGGATTATAGAAAATTAGTGGGGTTTATTTAATCATTCGTACATACCAAGGAACTTTCATATTGTCATACTGTCATGTCCATGGGCCTTATTGAGATCAGGATGCCTTGTATGGGACCTTTTGTGAGACATGGATGGCTTGTAAATGGGATTTATGAGACCGTGTTGGTGCGTCGCATGAGTTTTACAATCATAAGAGCCTCCCTCAATTACCCTTATTTATTTTTCTTATTTAATTTAAAATAATCTTGGGTCTTTCTAGTTTTATTGATCTTTGTCAAGGACAACCATTCTCCCCATCGGTGATGCATCACGTGACCAAAAATAGGTCTTATGTTGATGCATGAAAATTTATCATGGGAAAACCCTTGTACTTGTTTTTGAAACCAAAGAGGGAGCGCAAGACTACCTGGATATGTCTGAATCCTTTTCTCATTATGGGGGTTACATGATATTGAGATCTTTCATAGTGAGGAGAACATATTTTCATGGGTTTGTAGTGTCTTGTGAACTTCCTGAGGCTCGTCACATGATCTTTTAGACCCTAAAAGGCTCCCTCATTTCTCATTTTCATTTAATTTTTTTATTTTACAAAGGTTTGGGATATCTTGAGGTTGTATGAGTGTTTTCAAAGATAATAAATCTACCTATTGGTGATATGTTAGGTGATATTTTAAACTACAAGAGGTTCCCAACTTTTGGATATTTTCCCCCTATTTTTCAAGAATTTTTGGATGGATTGTCAGGCGTCTGCTGCATAATAATTTTAATGACCTTGGGGTGCTAGTCTAGTAGATATTGTGCAATAACTAACTATCTAGGGTTCCTTATCAAGAGAAAAATAATTTTTTAAAGAGGCTACATGGGATTTTTCCATGAGCTATGTGTAGTGCATGACCATCTGTATGACCTTCCACAGGCCATGTGATCGTGTGTCTTTTAGAAGTTCACATGATCCATGTGATCATGGACACCTTCTTATTCATTTTATTTGTATGGAAAATAATACACATATTTAGACATTTCTTACTTTATTAATTTTTTGATGCTCATTTAGAGGGCATCAACAAATGACCCTCTCAGGAGAAACGTCTGTGTGGATGAAAGGTGTTTCCATGGGCGCTTTCAAATGATATGTGATTGTTGGGTACCTAGGTGTAGCAGAGTGGTTGATTAAGGTCGTCTCTCAATGGAGGAAGTAAATTTAACAACATATTAAAGGTATTTTGAAAATAAAATAAAAGTAAATAAGAATATTAATTAAAAGGATGGTGGTATTTTATTTTTTATAAAACAAGAAGAATTTTGCTGGAGGAAGATTTTTTTTAGTTTTGAAATGAATTTCGATTAAAAAGACACAACAAACAGATATTTTTTTAAGAAAATATTTAAAAGGAGTAATCGATCTAAATATACCTCTTTACTAAATTATTTATCATTATAATCTAAATTAACATCCACTTAATTATGATCCCATAACTTGTTAACCCCATAACCCTATGAGAATTAACTTTACCACAAAGATGAAATGAATTAAACCCTAGGCTATCTTCAAAACATGCAATCGCAGAACCATGCTTTGATTGATGTTCTAAGGATAGCTTATGGTCAGTGGTAAATTAGGGAACATATCCTTTCTGGAAAATTTGGATTAATTATGTTTAGGGATTATATTTTAACTCTACCAATTTGTCCCGTGTGGTCTTATATTACCGATTAATATCACGCTCTCACAATTCACACAATACTCGACCTCACGTGTTTTTATGTTAATTGTTAAATTGCTTGATTAGTTTATTATAATTTAAAAACTAAATTCATGGATTATATTAAGTGAATTATAGTATCTCAATAATTCAAAATAATTAAATTAATAGGGTAGAATATAGATCGATCACTAAGAAAACTACTCTTCCATGGGCGGTGTGGTCATCGTGGAGACGTTTTGCATGAGCAAAGGATTGGAAGGGTAGAACCCAATCTCATCTTCACTCTTGATTAAAACCCAAATAGGATGAGTAAAGAATAATAAAATTGAACAAAACATAATAAAATAGAATAAATAAAATAATAACAAAGAATTTTATTACACAAATGCAAACATTACAACATGAAGAAGAGAAGAAGGATTTGATGAGGTGATCCTTTCTTCAAGAGCTACCCCTCTTTCAATGGTTGGATAATTTGAGTGAACCCAATTCTCTTCTGTCTTTAATATCCTAATACACTTCCCAACCCCTCAAAATGAGAAAAATGCTAATTTATAGAGTGGAGGGGAGGCTAGGTTTAAAGAGGTTTCAAGTGTGAATGGGGAATCTCATCCAAATATTTTAATCCAACTTGAACCAACTATTATAACACTATAATGATTTGTGAAAAATTGGGTTGGAGAGACCCTCTCAAATTTTGGGCCCAATTCAAGATCGGATGAAGAAGTTATGGCCCAAATATAGAACCAATGTCCAATCTGGTGGGTCCATCCCACCTTTGACTTCATGGTCTATTTAGTCTAACCAAATGCACAATTTAGCACCAATGTCATGAACAAAAGTTATATCCCATTAAGTCAGTAACATAGTTACAAAATTTCAAGTTCAAATAATAAATATAAAAATATTTATTTTCAAAATAATATAGTGCACTATAAAGGGTAAAACTGGAATTTCTGTCAAATTTTCAAATGAATGATCTAATCCCAAATATTTTATAGATAAACATATTTAACACAATGTTATGAAAATTTATCATTTATTATCAGTATAATATTCAATAAAAATGTGTTTTATCAACTCCCCCACACTTACCCTTTTTCACTCTTGGGAAAAACCTCATATCATGTATTCGAAAAAATTGTGACAGGATATGCATATTCAAATTTCTCAATCCATAGTGAAAATATAGGCAAAGTAAGAATCCCATCAAGATTCAATATTAATAAATTTTAAAGTCATTGTCTCATAAATTGTGTCAAAACAAAATATTGTGATATTTATAACACTAATCATAGTGAAACAAGTCATGGGTCTACCATGCCACTAATTATCTATGCGTGTGTGTGTCAACCATTAAAAACTCATAAATGAACCCTTTGTTCAGTATATTCAGGTCAAGTAAAAAAATTATTCTTACCTGATTTAATTCACCAAACTTGTTCTACATTCCTTTGCAATCGAATTTCAAGACCCTCTCACTTAAGAATTCTTGAAAGTCAAACCTTAAGCTCCCAACCTAGATATCCCCATATGTTGTACATTTAATCACTCCCCACATTTATTATTATTTTTTGTTTTTTTATGTTGAAATTAGAACAAATATCACACTCAACTCTCAAACCATGTTTGATCTCCTCACAACAATAATTGTAATAGTTATAACAAGATCCAATGTTGATGAAGAGTGGTTTTTGACCTGTCCAAGACACAACCCATATTTATTTGAGTGCGTACAATAGTCAAATAATAGGTACACACACACACTACTAAAAAAAGGCTATTAGCGACCGCCCAGCGACCGCAATTGGCGGTCGCTTCTGCTCCGTCGTTGTAGGGCTTTAGCGACCGCCAATGGCGGTCGCTATAGGTGGCCGAAATGCCGCCTTAAGCGACCGCCTGGCGGTCGCTGTAGGCTGACTCGCAGGCACCATTAGCGACCGCCATTGGCGGTCGCTAATACTGCCTAGACGGCAGGCTAAAGCGACCGCCAATGGCGGTCGCTAATGCTGCCTGGCAGGCATGCTATAGCGACCGCCAGAGGCGGTCGCTAAACTTGAAATTTTTTTTTAAAAAAAATTCATACCATAATAAAATATATATATATATATATATATTTATTAAATCAAATATATATATATAAAAAATAATGAAAATATTGATATATATAATATTAAATAAAATATGTATATTTATTTATTAAATAATATATATATATATATATATATATATTAATGAAAATATATATATATATAATATTAAATAAAATATTTTTCATTTTTTAAATAAAATGTACAAATTGTGTTTTTTTCTTCACGGTGGAAAAGTAGACATAAAACAAGGTAACAATCATAAAAAATGGAAAACAATTAAGCGCGCGCAACACTTAAAGAACGCATAATGAGCCCTACCGCGCAGACCGCACGTCCGATTGGCGTGCCGTCTGCGCGTACACGTCACGAATAATAATTAGATTGTTTCCCTGTGATTTCAGGTCAATCCGATGTGGTCCGCTATGATTTTGAGCGTGAGACACCCGTGTTGGCCGTTTATGACACCGGAACGGCGTTCCCGGTCACTGCGGGCACACAGTGCAGCCAATTGACGTGTCGTCTGCTCGACCACGTCACAATTTACTCACCCTTTGATGTCGTCTGATTTCAGGTCATTCGGACCTCGTTCGGCCCGTTTGGACCCCCCCACGCGCGTTTATCAAGCGCGCGCAACACTTAAAGAATGCATAATGAGCCCTACCGCACAGACCGCACATCCGATTGATGTTCCGTCTACGCGTACACGTCACGAATAATAATTATATTGTTTCCCTATGATTTCAGGTCATTCCGATGTGGGCCGCTATGACTTTGACCGTCTGACGCCCGTTTTGGCCGTTTATGACACCGGAACGGCGTTCCCGGTCACCGCGGGCACACGGCACGTCCGATTGACGTATCGTCTGCTCGACCACGTCACAATTCACTCACCCTTTTATGCCGTCTGATTTCAGGTCATTCTCACCTCGTTCGGCCCGTTTGGACCCCCCCACGTGCGTTTATGAAGCGCGCGCAACACTTAAATAATGCATAATGAGCCATACCGCGCAGACCGCACGTCCTATTGATGTGCCTCCTATGCGTACACGTCACGAATAATAATTAGATTGTTTCCCTGTGATTTCAGGTCAATCCGATGTCATCTGCTATGACTTTGACCGTCAGACGCCCGTTTTGGCCGTTTATGACACCGGAACGGCGTTCCCGGTCACCGCGGGCACACGGTGTGGCCGATTGATATTCCGTCTACTCGAACACGTCACAATTAACTCACCCTTTGATGTTGTCTGATTTCAGGCCATTCGGACCTCGTTCGGCCCGTTTGGACCCCCCCACGCGCGTTTATCAAGCGCGCGCAACACTTAAAGAACGCATAATGAGCCCTACCGCGCAGACCGCACGTCCGATTGACGTGCCGTCCACGCGTACACGTCAAAAATAATAATTAGATTGTTTCCCTATGATTTCAAGTCATTACGATGTGGGCCGCTATGACTTTGACCGTCAGACGCCCGTTTTTGCCGTTTATGACACCGGAACGGCGTTCCCGGTCACCGCGGGCACACGACACGTCCGATTGACGTGCCTTCTACCCGACCATTTTACAATTCACGCAACGGATGTTTTCGTGCGGTTTCGTGGCATTCGGAGGTCGTTCGGGTGGTTTTGACCCCCCAACGCTCCATTTCAGCGCGCGCCGAGCTGCTGAAAACGACGTATTCGGTCGTCCCGCGCGCACCGCACGTTCGATGGATGTGCCGCCTCCTCCTGCATCTTAGGAATAATATTCTCATCGTTCTCGTGCGGTTTCAGGTCGTTCGGATCACGTTTTCTCCGAATTCGGCCGCCGCACACCGTTTTGGTGTTTTATGGCTCCGGAAACGCGTTTCCGGCCTCCGCGGTCAAACAGCACCTCCGATTGACGTGCCGTCTGCCCGAACATTTCACAATTCACGCAACAGATGTTTTCGTGCGGTTTGGTGGCATTCGTAGGTCGTTCGGGTGGTTTTGACCCCCCAACGCGCCATTTCAGCGCGCGCCGAGCTGCTGAAAACGACGCATTCGGTCGTGCCGCGCGCACCGCACGTCCGATGGACGTGTCGCCTCCTCCTGCATCTCAGAAATAATATTCCTATCGTTCTCGTGCGGTTTCAGGTTTTTCGGAGCACGTTTGCTCTGAATTGGACCGCCGCACGCCGTTTTGGTGTTCTATGGCGCCAGAAACGCGTTTCCGGCCGCCGCGGTCAAACGGCACCTCTGAATAACGTTCCGTCTAGCCGACCATTTCAGAATTCACGCACTGGCTGTTGTCGTGCGGTTTCGTGGCATTCAGACGTCGTTCGGGTGGTTTTGACCCCCCAACGCGCCATTTCAGCGCGCGCCGCGCTGCTGAAAACGACACATTCGGTCGTGTCGAGCGTACCGCACGTCTGATGGACGTGCCGCCTCCTCCTGCATCTCAGGAATAATATTCCTATCGTTCTCATACGGTTTCAGGTCGTTCGGAGCACGTTTGCTCCGAATTGGACCGCCGCACGCCGTTTTGGTGTTTTATGGCTCTAGAAACGCGCTTCCGGCCGCAGCGGTCTAACAGCACCTCCGAATGACATGCCGTCTGACCGACCATTTAATAATTCATGCACCGGCTGTTGTCGTGCGGTTTCGTGGCATTCGGAGATCGTTCGGGTGGTTTTGACCCCCCAACGCGCCATTTCAGCGCGCGCCGCGCTGCTAAAAACGACACATTCGGTTGTGCCGAGCGCACCGCACGTCCGATGGACGTGCCACCTCCTCCTTCATCTCAGTAAAAATATTTCTATCGTTCTGGTGCGGTTTCAGGCCGTTCGAAGCACGTTTTCTCCGAATTGGACCGCCGCACGCCGTTTTGGTGTTCTATGGCGCCGGAAACGCGTTTTCGGCCGCTGCGGTCAAACGGCACCTCCGAATGACGTTCCGTCTGGCCGACCATTTCAGAATTCACACACCGGATGTTGTCATGCGGTTTCGTGGCATTCGGACGTCGTTCGGGTGGTTTTGACCCCCCAACGCGCCATTTCAGCGCGCGCTGCGCTGCTGAAAACGACACATTCGGTCGTGCTGAGCGCACCGCACGTCAGATGGACGTGACGCCTCCTCTTGCATCTCAGGAATAATATTCCTATCGTTTTCGTGCGGTTTCAGATCGTTCGGAGCACGTTTGCTCCGAATTGGACCGCCGCACGCCG
The DNA here is from genome assembly GCA_963277665.1 of Viscum album. NCBI lineage: Eukaryota > Viridiplantae > Streptophyta > Magnoliopsida > Santalales > Viscaceae > Viscum > Viscum album. The sequence goes on from OY728130.1 coordinate 516,455,174, forward strand.
TTTTGCCGTTTATGACCCCGGAACGGCGTTCCCGGTCCCCGCGGGCACACGACACGTCCGATTGACGTGCCGTCTGCCCGACCATTTCACAATTCACGCAACGGATGTTGTCGTGCGGTTTCGTGGCATTCGGAGGTCGTTCGGGTGGTTTTGACCCCCCAACGCGCCATTTCAGCGCGCGACGAGCTGCTGAAAACGACGTATTCGGTCGTGCCACGCGCACCGCACGTCCGATGGATCTTCTGCCTCCTCTTGCATCTCAGGAATAATATTCCTATCGTTCTCGTGCGGTTTCAGGTCGTTCGGAGCACGTTTGCTCCGAATTCGACCGCCGCACGCCGTTTTTGGTGTTTTATGGCTCCGGAAACGCGTTTCCGGCCGCCGCGGTCAAACGGCACCTCCGATTGACGTGCCGTCTGCCCGACCATTTCAAAATTCACGCAATGGATGTTGTCGTGCAGTTTCGTGGCATTCGGAGGTCGTTCGGGTGGTTTTGACCCCCCAACGCGCCATTTCAGCGCGCGCCGAGCTGCTGAAAACGACGCATTCGGTCGTGCCGCGCGCACCGCACGTCCGATGGACGTGCCGGCTCCTCCTGCATCTTAGAAATAATATTTCTATCGTTCTCGTGTAGTTTCAGGTTTTTCGGAGCACGTTTGCTCTGAATTAAACCGCCGCACGCTGTTTTGGTGTTCTATGGCTCTGGAAACGCGTTTCCGGCCGCCGCGGTCAAACGGAAACTCTGAATGACGTTCCATCTGGCCGACCATTTCAGAATTCACGCACCGGCGATTTTTGTGCGGTTTCGTGGCATTCGGACATCGTTCGGGTGGTTTTGACCCTCCAACGCGCCATTTTAGCGCGCGCCGCGCTGCTGAAAACGACACATTCAGTCGTGCCGAGCGCACCGCACGTCCGATGGACGTGCCTCATCCTCCTGCATCTCAGGAAAAATATTTCTATCGTTCTCGTGCGGTTTCAGGTCGTTCGGAGCACGTTTGCTCCGAATTGGACCGTCGCACGCCGTTTTGGTGTTCTATGGCGCCGGAAACGCGTTTCCGGCCTCCGCGGTCAAACGACAACTTCGAATGACGTGCCGTCTAGCCGAACATTTCATAATTCACGCATCAGATGTTGTCGTGCGATTTCGTGGAATTCGGACGTCGTTTGGGTGGTTTTGACCCCCCAACGCACCATTTCAGCGCGCGCCGCGCTGCTGAAAACGACACATTCGGTCGTGCCGAGCGCACCGCACGTCCGATGGATGTGCCGCCTCCTCCTGCATCTCAGAAATAATATTCCTATCGTTCTCGTGCGGTTTCAGGTCGTTCGGAGCACGTTTTCTCCGAATTGGACCGCCGCACGCCGTTTTGGTGTTCTATGGCGCCGGAAACGCGTTTCCGGCCGCCGCGGTCAAACGGAAACTACGAATGACGTTCCGTTTGGCCGACCATTTCATAATTCACGCACCGGCTGTTTTCGTGCGGTTTCGTGGCATTCGGACGTTGTTCGGGTGGTTTTGACCCACCAACGCGCCATTTCAGCGCGCGCCGAGCTGCTAAAAACGACGCATTCGGTCGTGCCGCGCGCACCGCATGTCCGATGGACGTTCTGCCTCCTCCTGCATCTCAGGAATAATATTCCTATCGTTCTTGTGCGGTTTCAGGTTTTTCGGAGCACGTTTGCTCTGAATTGGACCGCCGCATGCCGTTTTGGGGTTTTATGGCTTCGGAAACGCGTTTCCGGCCGCTGCGGTCAAACGGAAACTTCGAATGACGTGCCGTCTGGCCGAAAATTTCAGAATTCACGCACCGGCTGTTTTCGTGCGGTTTCGTGGCATTCGGACGTCGTTCGGGTGGTTTTGACCCCCCAACGCGTCATTTCAGCGCGCGCCGCGCTGCTGAAAACGACACATTCGGTCGTGCCGAACGCACCGCACGTCCGATGGACGTGCCGCATCCTCCTGCATCTTAGGAAAAATATTCCTATCGTTCTCGTGCCGTTTCAGGTCGTTCGGAGCACGTTTGCTCCGAATTGGACCGCCGCACGCCGTTTTGGTGTTCTATGGCGCCGGAAACGCGTTTCCGGCCGCCGCGGTCAAAAAGACACCTCCGAATGATGTGCCGTCTGACCGACCATTTCAGAATTCACACACCGGATGTTTTCGTGTGGTTTCGTGGCATTCGGACGTCGTTCAGGTGGTTTTTGACCCCCCAACGCGCCATTTCAGCGCGCGCCGCGCTGCTGAAAACGACACATTCGGTCGTGCCGAGCGCACCGCACGTCTGATGGACGTACCGCCTCCTCCTGCATCTCAGGAATAATATTCCTATTGTTCTCGTGCGGGTTTCAGGTCGTTCGGAGCACATTTTCTCTGAATTGGACCGCCGCACGCCGTTTTGGTGTTCTATGGCGCCGGAAACGCGTTTCCGGCCGCCGCGGTCAAACGGCAACTCCGAATGACGTGCCGTCTGGCTGACCATTTCAGAATTCACGCACCGGCTGTTGTAGTGCGGTTTCATGGCATTCGAACGTTGTTCGGGTGGTTTTGACCCCCCAACGCGTCATTTCAGCACGCGCCGAGCTGCTGAAAACGACGCATTCGGTCGTGTCGCGCGCACCGCATGTCCGATGGACGTGCCGCCTCCTCATGCATCTCAGGAATAATATTCCTATCATTCTCGTGCAGTTTTAGGTTTTTAGGAGCACGTTTACTCTGAATTGGACCGCTGCACGCCGTTTTGGTGTTCTATAGCTCCAGAAACGCGTTTCCGGCCGCCGCGGTCAAACGACAACTCCGAATGACGTGCCGTCTGGCCAAACATTTCAGAATTCACGCACCGTCTGTTGTCGTGCGGTTTCGTGGCATTCGGACGTCGTTCGGGAGGTTTTGACCCCCCAACGCGTCATTTCAGCGCACGCCGCGCTGCTGAAAACGACACATTCGGTCGTGCCGAGCGCACCGCACGTCCTATGAACGTGCCGCCTCCTCCTTTATCTCAGGAATAATATTTCTATCGTTCTCGTGCGGTTTCAGGTCGTTCGGAGCACGTTTTCTCCGAATTGGACCGTCGCACGCCGTTTCGGTGTTCTATGGCGCCAGAAACGCGTTTCCGGACGCCGCGGTCAAACGGAACCTCCGAATGACGTGCCGTCTGGCCGACCATTTCAGAATTCACGCACCGGCTGTTGTTGTGCAGTTTTGTGGCATTCGGACATCTTTCGGGTGATTTTGACCCCCCAACGCGCCATTTCAGCACGCGCCGCGCTGCTGAAAACGACACATTCGGTCGTGCCGAGCGCACCGCACGTCTGATGGACGTGCCGCCTCCTCCTGCGTCTCAGGAATAATATTCCTATCGTTCTCGTGCGGTTTCAAGTTGTTCGGAGCACGTTTGCTCTGAATTGGACCGCCGCACGCCGTTTTGGTGTTCTATGGCTCCAGAAACGCGTTTCCGGCCGCCGCGGTCAACCGGAAACTCCGAATGACGTGCCGTCTGACCGACCATTTCAAAATTCACGCACCGGATGTTTTCGTGTGGTTTCGTGGCATTCGGACGTCGTTCGGGTGGTTTTGACCCCCCAACGCGCCATTTCAGCGCGCGCCGCGCTGCTGAAAACGACACATTCGGTCGTGCCGAGCGCACCGCACGTCCGATGGATGTGCCGTCTCCTCATGCATCTCAGGAAAAATATTCCTATCATTCTCGTGCGGTTTCAGGTCGTTCGGAGCACGTTTGCTCCGAATTGGACCGCCGCACGCCGTTTTGGTGTTCTATGGCGCCGGAAACGCGTTTCCGGCCACCGCGGTCAAACGAAACCTCCGAATGACGTTCCTTCTAGCCGACCATTTCCGAATTCACGCACCGGATGTTGTCGTGCGGTTTCGTGGCATTCGGACGTCGTTCGGGTGGTTTTGACCCCCCAACGCGCCATTTCAGCGCTCGCCGCGCTCCTGAAAACGACACATTCGGTCGTGCCGAGCGCACCGCACGTCCGATGGACGTGACGCCTCCTCCTGCATCTCAGGAATAATATTTATATCGTTCTTGTACGGTTTCAGGTCGTTCGGAGCACGTTTTCTCTGAATTGGACCGCCGCACGCCGTTTTGGTGTTCTATGGCGCCGGAAACGCGTTTCCGGCCATCGCGGTCAAACGGCACCTCTGAATGACTTTCCGTCTGGCCGACCATTTCAGAATTCACGCACCGGCTGTTTTCGTGCGGTTTCGTGGCATTCGGAGGTCGTTCGGGTGGTTTTGACCCCCCAACGCGCAATTTCAGCGCGCGCCGAGCTGCTGAAAACGACGCATTCGGTCGTGTCGCGCGCAGCGCAAGTCCGATGGACGTTCCTCCTCCTCCTACATCTCAGGAATAATATTCCTATCGTTCTCGTGCGGTTTTAGGTCGTTCAGAGCACTTTTGCTCCGAATTGGACCGCCGCACGCTGTTTTGCCGTTTATGACCCCGGAACGGCGTTCCCGGTCCCCGCGGGCACACGGCACGTCCGATTGATGTGAAGTCTGCCCAACCATTTCACAATTCATGCAATGGATGTTGTCGTGCGGTTTCGTGGCATTCGGAGGTCGTTCGGGTGGTTTTGACCCCCCAACGCGCCATTTCAGCGCGCGCCGAGCTGCTGAAAACGACGTATTCGGTCGTGCCGCGCGCACCGCACGTCCGATGGATGTGCCGCTTCCTCCTGCATCTCAGGAATAATATTCATATCGTTCTGGTGCGGTTTCAGGTCGTTCGGAGCACGTTTTCTCCGAATTCGACCGCTGCACGCCGTTTTGGTGTTTTATGGCTCCGGAAACGCGTTTCTGGCCGCCGCGTTCAAACGGAACCTCCGATTGACGTGCCGTCTACCCGACCATTTCACAATTCACGCAACGGATGTTTTCGTGCGGTTTCGTGGCATTCGGAAGTCGTTCGGGTGGTTTTGACCCCCCAACGCGCCATTTCAGCGCGCGCCGAGCTGCTGAAAACGACGCATTCGGTTGTGTCGCGCGCACCGCACGTCCGATGGACGTGCCGCCTCCTCCTGCATCTCAGGAATAATATTCATATCGTTCTCGTGCGGTTTCAGGTTTTTCGGAGCACGTTTAATCTGAATTGGACCGCCGCACGCCGTTTTGGTGTTTTATGGCTCCGGAAACGCGTTTCCGGCCGCTGCGGTCAAACGGCAACTCCGAATGACGTGCCGTCTGGCCAACCATTTCCGAATTCATGTACCGGCTGTTGTCGTGCGGTTTCGTGGCATTCGGACGTCGTTCGGGTGTGTTTGACCCCCCAACGCGCCATTTCAGCGCGCGCCGCGCTGCTGAAAACGACACATTCGGTCGTGCCGAGCGGACCGCACGTCCAATGGACGTGCCGCCTTCTCCTGCATCTCAGGAAAAATATTCCTATCGTTCTCGTGCGGTTTCAGGTCGTTCAGAGCACGTTTGCTCCGAATTGGACCGCCGCACGCCGTTTTGGTGTTCTATAGCGCCAGAAACGCGTTTCCGGCCGCCACGGTCAAACGACACCTCCGAATGACGTGCCATCTGACCGACCATTTCAGAATTCACGCACCAGATGTTGTCATGCGGTTTCGTGGCATTCGGACTTCGTTCGTGTGGTTTTGACCCCCCAACGCGCCATTTCAGCGCGCGCTGCGCTGCTGAAAACGACACATTCGGTCGTGCGGGGGGCTGTACGGGGGGGGCTGTACGGGGGTGCGGGGGGGCTGTACGGGGGTGCGGGGGGGCTGTACGGGGGTGCGGGGGGCGGTACGGGTGTGCGGGGGGGCTGTCCGAGGGTGCGGGGGGCTGTATGGGGGTGCGGGGGGGCTGTACGGGGGTGCGGGGGGGCTGTACGGGGGTGCGGGGGCTGTACGGGGGTGCGGGGGGGCTGTCCGGGGGTGAGGGGGGGCTGTACGGGGGTGTGGGGGGCTGTACGGGTGTGCGGGGGGTTGTCCGGGGGTGCGGGGGGTTGTACGGGGGTGCGGGGGGGGGGGGGGGCTGTACAGGGGTGCGGGGGGGGGGGGGGCTGTACGGGGGTGCGGGGCGGGGGGGGGGGGGGGCACTGTACGGGGGTGCGGGGCGGGGGGGGGGGGGCACTGTACGGGGGTGCGGGGGGGCTGTCCGTGGGTGCGGGGGGGCTGTACGGGGGTGCGGGGGGTTGTACGGGTGTGCGGGGGGGGGGGGGGGGGGGGCTGTCCGGGGGTGCGGGGGGCTGTACGGGGGTGCGGGGGGGCTGTCCGGGGGTGCGGGGTCTGTACGGGGGTGCGGGGGGGGCTGTACGGGGGGGTTGTCCAGGGGTGCGGGGGGCTGTACGGAGGTGCGGGGGGGGGGGGGGGCTGTACGGGGGTGCAGGGGGGGGATGTACGGGGGTGCGGGGGCTGTACGGGGGTGCGGGGGGCTGTACGGGGGTGCGGGGGGGCTGTACGGGGGTGCGGGGGGCTGTACGGGTGTGCGGGGGGGCTGTCCGGGGGTGCGGGGGGCTGTACGGGGGTGTGGGGGGGGGGGGTTGTCCGGGGGGTGCGGGGGGCTGTCCGGGGGTGCGGGGGGGCTGTACGGTGGTGCGGGGGGGCTGTCCGGGGGTGCGGGGGGGCTGTACGGGGGTGCGGGGGGCTGTACGGGGGTGCGGGGGGCTGTACGGGGGTGCGGGGGGCTGTACGGGGGTGCGGGGGGGGGGGGGGGCTGTCCGGGGGTACGGGGGCGGGGGGGGGGGGGGCTGTACGGGGGTGCGAGGGGCTGTACGGGGGTGCGGGGGGGGGGGGGGGGCTGTACGGGGGTGCGGGGGGCTGTACGGGGGTGCGTGGGGGCTGTCCGGGGGTGCGGGGGGCTGTACGGGGGTGCCGGGGGGGCTGTACGGGGGTGCGGGGGGGCTGTCCGGGGGTGCGAGGGGCTGTACGGGGGTGCGGGGGGGCTGTACGGGGGTACGGGGGGGCTGTCCGGCGGTGCGGGGGGGCTGTACGGGGGTGCGGGGGGTTAGAGTTTTTAAATGCACGCCTTAGATAATATTAGCTATCATATAATAAACAAGAAAAGAAAGAAATTATAAGTACACAACCTTCTAATTTAAATTAAATGAATACATACAGTACATCAATGTCAACCCCACCAGTAAAAACAAAAAACATATCTCGTGAATATATGATGCGTCACGCGTTGTCATCAATGCTACCTCCTTCTGGTGGGCCAGGGGCCTACAACAAATAAACATTATAAATATTTTAGTAACAAAAATAATTTAAATTAAATAAATAAATACAGTATATACCTGCGTCGTATGATCCCCTGCACCATCAGCTCGACGCACATATTCCCGCAGTGCTCTAACCTCAGCTGTCAATTACGCATTTGCCTCTTCGGAAGCGCGCAACCGTGCCTCAAAATATGACATCTACTGTGTCATATGAGCAACAGCAGGACCGACAACCGCAGCGCGTGACACAACAGAACGAGGAATCCCTGCTCCATAGGTCAAACTATAGCCATGCCCGTCTCGACCGATAATGCGATGAAAGATCTCATCCCATCGCATGGGAAGCTATCGCTGGTCCTCTGGCAGATGTTCTAACTCAGCTTCAAATTGAGCCTGTGAAATATTTAAATATATATAAATATATATATGTTAATATATAGATTTATGTAATTATTGGTAAGTACAGACACTTACTATCAATGCTGCAACCTCTGGATCATTGCGATCACGAGTCCTCATCCACACCGACATTTTATCAGTTGCTGCACCTTGCTCTCGCAACTGTATATTAAAAGAATATAAACACAAAACCATATTAATTAATAAATTAAAAAATGAATAATATATACCTCATGTCAGATATGAGATACGTGACGAGTCCCGAGCCTGTGAGGTGGTCCATGCAACGCTCGATTCTCAGAATGGCGTGTTGACACCTCCTACATTCAATTCATTCAAATTTCAAACAAATCACATATTCTTGAAAATATATATACACCAAAATAATTAATATACAAACTGCAACACCCACAGTAGACCAATATGCAACCAAGTCACGCCACTGAGCCGGGAGGACACCTCTCGGGACTTTTTCCAAAATGTCTAGGGCACCCACATTTGGTACCCAGTGGTCCCTCTTCACTTTGCCTTTATAATCTTTCCACATCTTACGGCATTTGCTCATACACACGGGCCGAAACTTTTCAGGGCATACTTTCAAATTTTGCTATAAAGAAAATAATCAAACATATTAGTATTCTTTATACATAGAAAATAAAGTAAAATGATTTTCTTACCTGAACCTCCCTCCATAGACGATCTAATGTGTCCTGAGGGATAGAAGCCCAGTCACGCGTGGTCAATGGAAATCTATGTGGGTCACGTATGATATGACCCAGCTGACGAATAAATGTTGGGGCATTCGGTCCCACAGGATGAAAAACCTCATCAAATGAAACATCTATCGTCGTGTCGGAATTCCATGATAATATGCCACGACCAGGGCCTCTCCTGCGAGAGGAAGAAGCAGCCGAGTCTGATCCTGTTGAAAACAATTTTATATATAAATTGACAAATGTTATATATATATATATATATATGTATGTCAATTACATAAAAAATATAGACAATGACATTCAAACATACCTCGACCCTGAGACGTAGATGCCTCAGATAGATGATGTGGATTTTCTGCCTCTTCCCCTGACATGTCTGCAGTCATAGAAAACATCAGTAATGAGTCCAAAGTGTTTAAATGATAAATTGGATTGTTCTTAAAAAATCAAACTTGTACAACTGTTAATCAAACAAAAAATGGATTGAATAATTAGTTGTGAATGAATTTTAAAAAATCAAAAAGTTAACAAAACAGATATACAAATTATGTACAAAACCAGTCAATGCATAGCCAAATTTCAGATAGAACTAATAAAAATTCAAGCAGCACATGAATCAGATGAAGAATACCTCAAAGGGATGATACACCGACCATAACATCAATAAATCAAGAGTAAAAACAACCTAAATATTTATGATTGAATTAAAACTTACAAAAGTGAGGATTAAAACTTATAAAGATTTATAAAATGATTAGATAATTTATGATATCCTAGGACATTCTACTGAATAGCGGGAAAACAATTATACCTTTCATTAAGCATGCAAATCGACCGTTTCTCCTTCAACAGCCGCTCTGACCCAATAAATATCTTCTTCACGTTGAACTATGGTATGTTGATCAAGTTGTTGGTAAACAAACGGAACAGTCTCGGGTTCATCTTCTTCAAATAAAAACACTCCTCGCCCAGACATTTTGACAACAACATGCCAACTTGGATCCGAAGGCAAAGTAACGAAGAATACTTGTTCCGCTTGTGATGTCAAAATGAAAGGTTCACTCTCAACTCGTTCATTATTTCTGTATAACATATAGTTAAAATTCACCAATGAAAACTGATATTGATCGACTTTACATCCACGCACTGGATCAACCCAATTACACTTTAACAATATGTACTTCAAACCGTGTGTGTATACAACTTCAATGATGTCTATCAATTGACCATAGTAATAACCAGAATCGACAAAGGGACAACCGATGCCACTGTTTTGTGTTCTCGTTTGTCATCAACATCTTTAATGCGAAATCGAAAACCATTAGCATCAATAGCTTTATAACGACGAGCCGTTATAGATGGACCCTCAACCAGTTGTATAAATACTTCAGGTAGCATGGGGTCCCCTAACTCCCTCAGCTTACGAACCTACATAATTTATAAAAATCAATACTGATATATGAAGAAAGAATTAGTATAATATGTCACTCATAATTAAAATCACTTTATACATACATAATCCTTGAACCAATCATGAAATGACGCATAATGAGATTGTTGAATTTGCAACTCAGTCGCACGATGCATCACTTCTTTTATCTCATTAATGTGTTTCCTGCAAATGATAACGCGATGTTTAAAAGATCATCTTATGCAAACAAAACATGTAAAAGTTATACAAGCACATTGATAAGATACTTACTGCATTAATGGTGCAACTGATGGAGTATTGAACAAGATATATCGATGTGCTTGTATCCACTTGATGTTGTCCATATCAAATGTGGTTCCTTCTCCAACTGGACCATCATGAATCCGAGAGGGTTTATCTAATTTTGTTTCAACATCCGTAAGATATTCTGCACAAAAGGTAGTACACTCATCCATCAAATAACCATTGGCTATTGATGCCTCTGGACGAGCTCTGTTGCGTACAAATATTTTCAATGTACTCAAATACCGTTCAATAGGATACATCCACCTGAATTGCACTGGACCAGCAGCCATTACTTCATCAGTTAGGTGCACTGTCAAGTGGACCATAACATCGAAAAAAGAGGGGGGGGAAAGTTTCTCAAAGTGACAAAGCGTAAGTACAATTCGGTCCTGCAAACTTTTTAAATCACTCATTAGTTGATTTCTTAAAAAAAGCTTCCTAAAAAAAATTACTCATCTCAATCAAGGTCTGAACAACATTGGGGGATAAACAATCACAAATTGCGATTGGAATCAACTGCTGAAGTAATATGTGATTGTCATGACTTTTCAACCCTTGCAATGTCTTGCTCGTCAGATTCACACACTTTGAAATATTATAAGAATAACCATCAGGCACCTTGACCATCTTCAAAATGGAAATAAATGTTTCTTTCTCCTCTGTAGTCATCGTATAATGTGCAGCAGGCATATATGCCTTGTTTTCCTCAGCTAACTGTAAATGCAACTGTTTCCTTAAACCCATTTCTTCCAAATCATGGCGTGCATTAACATGGTCCTTTGATTTTCCACTGACACCTAAAATGGTCCACAATATGTTATCACAAACATTTTTTTCAATGTGCATGACATCCAAATTATGCCTCAACATGTTAGTTTTCCAATACGGAAGACTATAAAAAATACTTTTCTTTTTCCAATTGTGATTGCGCTGCCTACCCGCAACACGAATATTACGTACTGGAGGAGCCACCAAATCCTGAATTTCATATACCGTGCGGATGTTTTCTTCCTCAATCTGCGATAACATTTCGACTCCTGTCATGATCTTTGGTGCTGGGCTGAACTCTCTAGAACCATCAAATGCCACTCTGTCCTTTCTGAATCTGTGCTGAGGAGGGAGAAAATGCCTGTGACCCATGTATGCCCATTTTTTGGAATGTTTAAGCCATAAAGATTTTTTACTTTTATTGCAACAAGGGCAATAAAATTCCCCTTTTGTACTCCAGCCTGATAAATTTGCATAAGCTGGGAAGTCATTGATTGTCCACAATAAAGCAGCATGCAGTTTGAACATTTCATTCATTTCACAGTCATAAGTCATCACACCATCGCCCCAAAATTCATTCAACTCATCAATCAATGGCTGAAGGTAAACATCAATCTTATCCCCTGGACTTTTAGGTCCATCAATAAGAGTGGAAAGTAATATAAATTGTTGCTTCATACAAAGCCACGGAGGAAGATTATATGGAACCAACACCACGGGCCATGTGCTATGAGTTGCACCAACGATAGACTTGAATGGATTGAAACCATCTGCTACCAATCCCAATCGGACATTACGAACATCTTTAGCAAAGTCGGGATGTCTCTTATCAAATTCCTTCCATGCATGAGAGTCTTCCGGGTGGGTTAACATATCACTTTCATGAACTCTTTCTGCATGCCATCTCATTAATTTTGAAACTTTAGATGACATAAAAAATCTTTTCAACCTGGGTTTAAGGGGAAAGTAACGCATTTGCTTTACGACAATCGGTTTCCCCTGTATCACAATCTGACTTTGATGAGTATTATTTCCCCTGTTCTCTTTCCACCTGGAAGCACCACAAGCCGTAAAAATATCCAAATGGGAAGTTTCTTTTCTAAACAACATACAGTTGTTTGCACATGCATCTATGGTCTCATATGTAAAACCTAAGTTCTCTGTCAACTTACGAGCATAGTAATACGACTCAGGAATCTTAGCATTGACAGGAAGAACTTTTTTCAATAAAACCAAAAGCATGTCGAATGATGTGTCTGACCAATTATTCAAAGTCTTCAAATGAAACAACTCCACGATAAACGACAGTTTATTGTAAGAAGTACATCCAGGATATAATTCTGTTTTCGCATCATCAAGTGCTTCATAAAACCTCCTCGAATCACGATCTGCACCAGAGCGAAGATTTATCTCACCGGTCTCAAGATTCTGGATGTCAATGCCTTCAGGATCAAACCCACGTACCATTTCAGTAAGCATTTCATGCATTGGATCAGTCATCCTTGCATCAACATCCATCTGAGATGAATCTGTATTTTGACAACGAACATATTCTTCTCCATGATGAGTCCAACTCTTATAATTTTTCAGAAATCCATTAAAGAAAAGGTTCTCCCTCATAGTATCTCGTGTGAATTGATATCTGTTAGCACATTTTCTACATGTACAACTAATATAGTCACTTCCAAATCCTCTCGTGAAGTCAATAAACTGCATAATGCCATTGAAATACTCTCTAGACGTTCGATTTGGAAGATCAATCCAAATATTATCCATAATAATATCCCTATAACAAACAATTACATAAGACTTATTACATTTTCATTTTTGATATCAAATATATTTAAAATAAATACTAACTAATTGTTTGTGAACCATTTATAAAATAATAATGTAAGTGAAATCCCATGTCATACCTGATTGCGCTACAAACCTGGAAGGGAGGGGAGCCGACGACGGTGCTTTGAGGGAGAGGAGCGGTGGGGAGCCAGAGCTGGAGCTGGTGCGGCGAGGGAGGGGACGGTGAAGGAGGGGATGGGGTGGCGGTGGTGCGGCGAGGGAGGGGACGAAGACGAATGGGACAGGGGTTGGCAGGGTGCAGGGGGGGGGGGTGTTCGGGGTGTTGGGGGAAGGGACGAGGGGGCAGAGGGTCGAGGGCGGAGGTTGGAGGCCGGAGGGGCTGGAGGCCGAAGGCCGGAGGGCTGCCAGAGGGCTCCCGAGGGCTTCCGGGCTGCCGGAGGTGGGTGGCGGGAGGCCGCAGGGCGGCCGTAGGGCGGAGGGCGGCCGGATCCGGAGGGCGGAGGGCGGCCGGGGAGGGAGGGGCCGGCGGAGGGTGGCTGGAGGGCTACCGGAGGGCTGCCGGAGGGCTGCCGGGCTGCTGGAGGCGGGTGGCGGGAGGCTCGAGGGCAGAGGGAGGTCGTAGGGCGGCCGCAGGGCGGAGGGCGGCCGGAGGAGGTCGGGCCGGCAGAGAGCAGTCGGAGGGAAGCCGGAGGGCGGCCGAAGGGCGGAGGGTGGCCGGCCGGAGGGCGGGCCGGCGGAGGGCGGGGCGCCAGGGAGGGCGCGCGACGGTGGGGAGGGCGCGCGGCGGCGGGGGGGGGGGGGGCGACGGGGGGGAAGGGTTCGGGGGGGGAGGAAGCCCCTTATTTTTTTTAAGGAGGCTTAGCGACTGCCATTGGCGGTCGCTATAGGTAACAGGGCTCAAATGCCCTATTTTTTAGTAGTGACATAGGTCAATTCGGTACAGTAATGAAACTGATCAGAAGAGAAACGAACATATGGATCAACCAATGAATTTTTTTTACCTAACTTGACTATACCTTCAATTGAGTAGGAAAAATTTCACAAGTCATGGTTGAGTGAAAATTTGTGTGGAGAAATCAATGAAATAATTTATCATGAAAAAATATCACAAATAATAATGTCAAAAATCTAAAAGGTTTTATAATGACAAAACCATTCATATTATCGATGACTTTAATTTTTATAAAAATCAACCTTTGATGATGAAATCTTACTCATGCTTATAATTATACCAATGAATTTTGAAAACATGCATTTTCCATATGTTCCACATGATAATGTTACATGATATATATCTATTTTTTTATTTTGATTTTGTTTTTTTGAAAATTTTAACCAAAAATTTAATAGAAAATACACACAAAACACAAAAATAAAAATCCTAAATATCTACCCCAAAATTTTTCCCCTCCCCCACACTTAAAGTATTAAATTGTCCTCAATGTGAACCTATGAGATGATATATGCACATGAAATGTATAATTTTAAATAGGATGAAGAATAAAAAAGTGAAAGGGTTAAGAACAGCCTGATATTCTCAAGTTATGATGGGGTCATGCAGTGTGATGAAATCCACTGCATCAGTAGGAAGTACCTCAATATATTTCTTCAAACATTTCCCGTTGACTATAATATTCCTTCTAGTGTCCTCTTGTGTGATATCCACTACACTATAAGGAAAAACATTAGATATAATATAAGGACCTAAACATCTAGAACGCAACATACCAGGCATTAGCTTCAGTCATGAACTATAGATAAGGACTTTCTCTCCAATATGAAACTCCCTTTGTTGGATCATTCTATCATGAGCTGCTTTTGATCTTTCCTTTTAGATCCTTGAGTTATCATATAAAGACATTCAAATATCCTCAAGCTCTTGAATTTGCAGCTTCCTTTGAATTCCATCTTGGGCCAAATCTATGTTGCATTCCTTTATAGAACAATAAGCCCGATGCTCAACTTCCCTGGGGAGATGACACACTTTCCCAAAAACAATATGAAATGGGGACATACTGATGGGTGTCTTGTATTCTTTCCTATAAGACCATAGCGTATCATCCAAGTTCTTTCTCCAGTCCTTCCTATTCAGCTGTATAGTTTTCTCCAAAATTTGTTTCAACTCACGGTTTGAAACCTCATCCTAGCCATTTGTTTGGGGGTGGTATGGTGTTGATGTTTTGTGTGTCACCCCATACTTCTGAAGGAGGGAATCCAAATTCCAATTATAGAAGTGTGTCCCTTGGTCACTAATGATGGTCTTTGGTACTCCAAACCTACAAAAAATCCATGTCTTGACAAAGTCCACTACAACATGAGAATCATCAGTCCTGGTGGCCTTAGCCTCCACCCATTTACTCACAAAATCAACAACGACCAAAATATACAAAAAACCAAATGAACTAAGAAAAGGACCCATTAAATAGATTTCCCATACATCAAAAATATCATAGAATAGTATGGGTTGTTGTGGCATCTCATGTCTCATAGAAATGTTCCCACTGTGTTGGAAACAAGAGCATGAATTACAAAACACAAGGGCATCATGGAATAAGCTAGGCCAATATAATCCAGAGTCTAAGACTTTCCTAGTTGTTCGTTGGGGTCCAAAGTGTCTACCACAAGAAAGTGTATGACAAAAATGTAAAACAAACTCAAACTCATTATCAAGAACACACCTCCTAATAACTTGGTCACTACACATGCGCCATAGGTATGGTTCATCCCAAATATAAAATTTTGAGTTAATATTTAATTTTTGGACTCGGTGTTTCTATAAATTTGTAGGGATTTTAGAGGTAACAAGGTAGTTAACTAAATCTGCATACCAAGGATGCGTACCTGAGATGGCATAAAGATGCTCATCGGGGAAAGTGTCTCGAAGTGGTACCTAGTCCAAGGTGTCATCGTCCAGTATGTGAGTAAGCCTAATCATTTGGTCTACCACCAAGTTCTCTGACCCCTTATTATCCTTAATCTCAATATCAAATTCTTGAAGAAGGATCATCCTTTGGATAAGTCTAGGATTTTCATCTGGCTTCTTCAAGAGGTACCTTAGAGCTGCATGGTCAGAAAAAACAACTACTTTAGATCCCAATAATTATGAATGGAATTTATCTAAAGTAAATATGATGGAAAGAAACTCCTTTTTTGTGGTTGTGTAGTTTGATTGGTCTGAATTTAATATCCTCAATGTATATGAAATCACATGTGAAGGTCCCTTCACCCTCTGATATAAGACAACCCCAACTGCGAAGTTAGAGGCATCACACATAAGCTCAAAAGGAATCTCCCACCGTGGAGGTTGTATGATAGGTGGAGTGGTAAGATTATATTTTAGATCATCAAATGAATTCCTGAAAGAATCATAAAACACAAAATTATAATCCTTTTGAAGTAATCGTGACATAGGAAGAGAAATCTTACTAAAATCTTTGATGAAGCGCCGATAAAATCCTGCATGCCCTAGAAAAGATCTAACATCACGCACTCATGAAGGACAGTGTAGGGGTGAAATAATATCTACCTTAGATATATCAACCTCTATCCCATGTTTTGACACTACATGCCCTAATACAATGCCATGATCTATCATAAAATGAAACTTCTCAAAGTTCAAGACCAGATTCTTCTCAATACAATGATTCAATACCTTTCCAAAACTAGATATACAATCATCAAATGAAGACCCATAAACTGTAAAATCATCCATAAATACCTCCATACAGGTCTCAATAAAATTAGAAAAAATACTCACCATGCATCTCTGGAAGGTACCTGAGGCATTGCAAAGTCCAAATGGAATCCTTCAATAGGCAAATGTACCAAATGGAAAAGTGAATGTTGTCTTCTCTTGATCCTCCAGAGTAATAGGAATCAGAAAATATCCAGAAAATCCATCCAAGAAACAATAATGTGTCTTCCCAACTAGTCTCTCAAGCATCTTATCAATAAATGGAAGGGGAAGTGGTCCTTGTGAGTAGATTGATTTAGTTTCCTATAATCAATACACACACACCAACTGTTTTGTACACTCATTGGAATTAACTCATCTTTCACATTTTTAATAACAGTAACACCACTTTTCTTAGGCACAACCAGAATAAGACTCACCCACTAGGAATCTTAAATGGGATAGATTATACCTGCCTCAAGAAATTTCTAAACTTATTTTTTAACAACTTCTAAAAGGGTTGGATTGAGTCTCCTTTGTGGATGCCTCACTGGTTTATCCCCATCCTCCAAAATAATCCTATTCATGAAAATGGAGGGGATAATACCTAATATGTCACCCAAAGTCCACCCAATTTCCCTGATGTTCTCCCTTAAAAGTTTCAAAAAAAATTCTTCATGTTCAAAGGAGATATCGTTAGCAATGATAACAGGTAATCTTTTACCACTAAAAAAGTATGAGTATTTGAGATTAGGTGGAAATTTCTTGAGTTCCAATGTAGGGGGGTTATGTATGGATGGATACATTGAAGGAACTGAAATATTTTCACAGTAAACATTACTACTAGAATCATCATCCAAATCAGAGAATAATGCATCAAAACCATCAGCATACCCAACCGCTGTTTCATAATCAGAGTGAGAATTATCAAAATCAGAATATGAATCCATTTCAAAATCAAATATAAGAGAGGTTTGTGCATTAGAAACAGGTGAGGAAATAATCTTAAACATTAAACTAGAACCAATACTCATAATCTCCCTAAGCATAGGATAATAAAATTCCATGGGGTTTTTATTTGGTGGTTCAAAATGGGAGATAAAAAAATAAGAATGGTCCTATGAGGGGTACTTCATGGAGTCCATAATATTAAATATCACAAATTTATCTCTAAATTCCATGTAATGTTTTTCTTCATTGACATTTATGATAGTTTTTGTAGTTTTGAGGAAGGGTCTATATAAGATAATGGGAGTATGAGAACTTACCTGATCATCCTCCATGTTAATCACATAGAAATCTACTGGAAAGATCATGTCTCTTACTCGGACAAGTATATCCTCAATGAATCCCACTGGATATGCTATAGCTCTATTTTCCAACTCCACCACTACTCTTGTCGGATTCAACTCACCAACCTTCAAAGAAGAGAGTACAGAGTGAGGCATCACATTTTTGGAAGCTCTTAAATCACAAAGAGCATCACAAAAGTGAAACTCCCATATGGTTCATGGGATGGTGAATGTACTTGGATCCTTTCACTTTGTTGGCATTGCTAGAGTTGGTGTAATGAGTGCTGACACATTCCATACAAGATTGATCCTCTCATTTCCCTTAATACCTCTTCTATTGGTACAAAGTTCTTTTAAAAATTTCTCATAACTTGGTATTTTCTTGATAGCTTCAAGTTGAGGGATATTGATCTCCACATGCTTGAATGTATCCAAAACCTCTTTTTTCACTGCCTCGTTATCCATATTCTTGGTTTGTACAACCCTATTTGGAAAGGGAAGGGGTTTAGGAGAAATATAATCAATCTTTTTCTTAACTTTTTCTTTATCCTTCAGTTTCTCTTCAGTTGGTATGGAATGAGTCTTATCTATATTTGAGGTGAATCTTGGTGGAATGGTAGGTACAGATGTATCATTAATTTGCTTCCCACTTCTCAATGTGATGACACTAATATTACCCTTGGGATTTGGAGTAGGTTAGGAAGGAAGATTTCCAGAGTTCTTACTTACCATTTCATGGAGGGCAGTGGCAATTTGGATCATTTGTGTCTTCAACTCCCTCAGCTATGAACCTTGAATCTTCAAACATTCTGTTGATTAAGAACAATTTGATTCAAAAGGTCATCAGTGTTAGAATATTCTTTGGATGAGGGATTCCCTTTTTGTTGGGTTGTTGATGCTTTAGCTTCAAATCGCTTTTGGGGTTGTTGGAAACCCTATTGGTAAGGTGGAGGCTGCTGGAAGTTTTGTTGAAAAGGGGGCATTTGTTGTTGTCCAGAACCATACTTCATGTCTAATTGATCCTTCCACCCTTGGATGTATGCTAGTGAAAAGGAATCAAATTTATTTTGGGGATGTGGATGTTGTGGCTATTGATATGGTCTCCTAGGAAACACTGCTACACAATAATCTATTTCTTTTAGTTGAGGGAAACAGTCTGTTGGGTGGCTTGTCTCGGTGAAAATTCCATAAGGCCTTGAAGGAGGGGGTTGGCATATCTTTTGAGCCAATGAAATCTGCCTCACCATAGTGGTCAATTCTTCTAACTTGGTGTCAAGAAAATGACTTTCAAGAGAAGAAGGACTTACCTGATGTACTCCTCAAACATGTGGTGTACCTCGATCACCAAATTGTTGGGAGTTTTAGGACATTTTGTCAATAAATGAACATGCATCTACTGGTGTATTGTCCACCAATGCTCCTATAGATACAGCATACACCATGCTCTTCTCCATAGGTGTGAGTCCTTCATAGAATTACTAGATGAGGATTTGCTCACTGATTTGGTGATGCAGACAGCTTGCACACAACTTCTTGAATCGCTCCTAGTACTCATACATTGAATCCTCTTGGTCATGCTTGATCCCATATATATCTTTTCAAAAGGATGTGGTCCTTGATTCTGGAAAAAATCTCTACAAGAAAAGGCATTTCAAATCGTTCCAACAAGTTACATCTTTAGGTTGTAAATAATACATCCAGTCTTTTGCAGATCCATCAAGTGAAAATGGGAATGATTTTAGTTTGATTTGATCTTCAGATACATTTCTTGGTTTCAGGGTTGATCAAACCGCGTTAAATTATTTAATGTTTTTATTGGGATCCTCAATAGCGAGGCCATAGAATTTTGAAAGCAGGTGAATTAACCCAGATTTCAGTTCAAAGTTTGATTCGAGATTTGGGTATGCAATACAATTTAGTTGATAATTAATATCAGGTGTAGCCAATTCTCGAATGGTTCTATTAAGTACATTTCCATTATTTTAATCCATTAGTTCTTGTGTTATGTTTTAATTTGAATTGATTCCAATTTAAATGTTCTGGGAGTGGAGGAATTCTCCAAATGGTTGAAAGTTAAAACTTCCCATAGATTGAGAATGTCTGATTCGAGCCCGAAGGCTACGTTCAATCTCAAGATCAAGATATAAGAGATCTTTAGGATTATTTTATGTCATAAATAAAATAAAAATGGAAATAATAAAAGTGGACCATAATAAAATAAAATATGAGAAGTTTGAGTTGATGGTTCAAAAAGAAGAAGAATAAGAAGAAAACAAAATAAGAAGAAAAATTCAGATTGGGTAAAGAAAGAAGAAAAAAGAGAAGAAGAGAATAAAATATAAAATAAAATAAATAAACCTAATTGGTTGAAATAATTACTTGCCTCCCTGACAATGGTTCCAATTTAAAAGGCACTATCGTGGGTGCTTTCAAATGATATGTGATTGTAGGGTACCTAGGTGCAACAGAGTAGCTGACCAAGGTCATCTCTCAAAGGAGGAAGTAAATTTAACAACATATTAAAGGTATTTTGAAAATAAAATAAAAGTAAATAAGAATATTAATTAAAAGGATGGTGGTTGTTTATTGTTTATAAATATAGAATAATTTTTCTGGAAGATTATTGTATTTTTTTTTGTTTTTAGTTCTGAAATGAAGTTCGATTAAAAAGACACAACAAGAATATGTTTTTTTAAGAAAATATTTAAAAGGTGTAATCAATATAACTATACCTATACACTCAATTATTTATCATTATCATCTAAATTAACATACACTTAATTATGATCCCCTAACTTGTTAACCCCTGAACCCTACGAGAATTAACTTTACCACAAAGATGAAGTGAATTAAACCCTAAAGCTATCTCTGAAACATGAAATCGCATCACCCTGCTTTGATTAATGTTCGAAGGATAGATTATGGTCAGAGGTAAACTAGGGATTAAATATATTCTAGAAAATTAGGGTGAATTGTGTTTAGGGATTATATTTTAACTCTACAAATTTATCCCTTGTGGTCTTTTATTACCTATTAAGATCGCACTCTCACAATTCCCACAATACTCGACCTCACGTGCTTTTGTGTTAATTGTTCAATTGCTTGATTAGTTTCTTCTAATTTAAAAAATCAATTCATGGATCATATTAAGTGAATTAAAGTAGCTCAATTATTCAAAATAATTAAATTAAGAGGGTATAATATAGATCAATCATTAAGAAATCTACTCTTCCATGGGCGGTGTGGTCATCATGGAGACCCTTTACATTAGCAAAGGATTGAATGGGTAGAACACAATCTCATCTCCAATATTTATTAAAACCCAAATAGGATGAGTAAAGAAGAATATAATTGAACAAAACAGAATAAAATAGAAGAAATATAAGAAATAAAAGAAAAACAAAGAAGTTTATTACATAAATACAAACATTACAACATGAAGAAAAGAATAAGGCTTTGATGAGGGGATCCTTGCTTCAAGAGATACCCCTCTTACAATGGTTGGAGAATTTGAGTAAAACCAATTATCATATTCCTTCAATCTCCTAATGCACGTTCCAACCCCTCCAAATGAGAAAAGAACTAATTTATGGAGTGGAGGGGAGGCTAGGTTTAAAGAGGTTTCAAGTGTGAATGGGAAATCTCGGCCAAATATTTTAATCCAAATTGCACCGCCCATTTGACCTCCAAAACGCATGAAACAAATATTCTTCTAGAATAATTATTTGTGTAAAATTGGGTTTATGAGATCCTCTAAAAATATGTGCCCAATTCAAGCTTGGATGAAGAATTTATGACCCAAATACAGAACCAATGTCCAATCTAGCGGGTCCAGCCCATCTTTGACAGCATGGTCTATTTAGTCCAACCAAATTCATGATTTAGCTTCAATGTCCTGAACAAAAGTTATATACCATTAATTCAAGAACACAGTTACAAAATTTCAAGTTCAAATAATAAATATAAAAATATTTTTTTTTGAAATACTATAATGCACTATAAAGGGTAAAACTGAAATTTCTGTTAAATTTTCAAATGAATGATCTAATCCCAAATATTTTATAAATAAACATATTTAACAGAATGTGATGATATTTTGTCATTTATTATAAATACAATTTTCAATAAAAATGTGTTTTATCAGGCGAAAATGGCTCGATTTTGAGAAAACTAAATGCCCGCCTGACGATTTGGAAATATCACCAATAAGTATCATGGGTGATGTTTGGTCTACTAGGTGACATTTGGTATTCGACATAATTCCTTATAAATAGAGGAGTAGAAAGTGCTTCATTCACGGTTTAATCAGTTTTCTATAGCTCTTGACCCCCACTTCCATCACGTAACCTCATCACAAGATCTCTATATAAGAACTGACCATGAGACATCCCTATGATCCTATTTTGTGAGAACCCTTTTGCATGAAATCCTTTTCTCAAGTGCCCGATCGAATAAATCTAGGGACTTATCTTTGATATTTTTTTTTAACTTTATCTATAGGGTTACAAAATCATATTTAGGGTTTCATGGGATCTGTTGGCTTGATCATGTGATCCTTTGACTATTATATAGCTCACATGACCATGTCAAGGTCAAGAGATCATGAGACTTCTGAGGGGTTATGCTGTTGCATGATTCCTTAAGGTTTTATGTGATCTGTGAGACCTTCATGGAGTTAGGAAATTTTTGATTCTTTTATGTGACCATAAATTCACTTCTTTTTCATGAGATACACATGAATCTACTAGAATTTTATGTATTTCCTTTGATAATATTTTATTTTATTTGTCTGACATATGCCACTTACTTTTGTTCAAATGTCTTCCGGATCTCATTAACATTTCTCTACTATGACTAATTAAAGGGACATGATTTCTATAAACCTAAATACTAACCCATTATATCATGAGATTCATGATAATGATATTTTGAAAATGATTCTTACACTCAAGCTTCAAAAATACCATTTATCACACTGGTTTTCTCTATACGGTTTTAGTTTGTTGGGTGATGTTATCATTCCTCCTATTACATGCTATTAGTGAATGGATTTTCTAAAAATTTCATCTTTATGTCCATTTTTTATTTCATTAATGATGTGAATGACTTTTCACTAAAATTTTGTTATATGAATTTCCAATGATACCCATCCTTTGCATAATATCAAGTAAATCTGAATGTCTGGATCTGAATATTTAAATCACAATAGATTCTTCTCGAGAAGTTCTCATGAATTCATGCCAACATGAGATTCCTTATTGATATATATGATCCATCTATCTTGATATTACCTGACTCATATAAGGATAATTGGGTAGAATACATATCTCAGAGGGAGAGTTCTTTATCTTTTTCAAAAATCGATAGGATTGGAAAGAGTAGCTTGATGTTTACCATGGCCATATGGTGGGCCTTGCAAACTTTTTCATTCTCACAGACTAAAATGTTGTCGTGTTGTAGTTTAGGGTCTTTTATCTTGAACCTTATATCACTATATTTTAGGGTCTTTTATCTTGTACATTCTATTTTTGTAGTTTAGGGTCTTTTAGCTTGGACCTTCTATTGTTGTAGTTTAGAGTCTTTATTCTGGAACCTTTTATCATTGTAGTTTAGGGTCTTTTAGCTCTAACCTTCTATCATTGTAATTTAGGGTCTTTTATCTTGGACCTTTTATCGTTAAATTTTAGGGTCTTTTAGCTGGGACCTTTTATCATAGTAGTTTAGGGTCTTTTAGCTCAAACTATAGGATTCCATGCATTTTAAAGTCTTACTTATAGTACTTGATCAATGAACATGGAATATGATGAAGAAATTATAGGAATGACCAAAAACCCCCTGGGGTGTTGAGTTCTATCATGGTATTGCTGAGGTTCATGAGTATCAGTGCTCATTTCCTCTAAGGAGGAGAAACTTCTAGTTGGTAGTTCAAAGACCTTATGCATCAGTATAATTATCAAACATAGGTGTCTAGGGTTATGGAATATTTATGGGGGGAATATTATTTATGGGTGAAATACTAGGTATGATAGGTCCACCTAGATAGTTGGAGTATGGGTGATATAATTGATAACCCAAAATTTTGAGTCAGTGAATATGGAATGAGGCAGACATGCCGAGGATGACCCATAACACCCCAAGGTTCCAAGTTCCGCCACATTGTTATGAGGTCTCACAAGGATTTAATATCCTTTCTTTTAAGGAGTATATGCCTTTAGGTGGCAGGTCAAATCCCTTATGTGTCGATATCATTGTTAAGAAAAAGATCATCTCTACTTATTTTTTAGGGCCACGATAGATTTGTGAAGACTCAAATGTTCAGATGATGAGGTTGGGTATGGAGGAAAGCTATCTAGCAAGGGTTGTCATGCCCCGACCTGATGCACTATGTTTTATTTTATTTTATAACATTTTGGGTTATTATTATTATTATTATTATTATTATTATTATTATTATTATTATTATTATTATCTGTATAATTATTATCTAATATTATCTATTATTATTATTATTATTATTATTATTTGTTTAAATAAATTGACTTAGAAAAAAAAACCCTAATCTAACCTCACCTTCATCGCGCGGCCGACCCACCCCCCCATCCCCTCCTATTCGCGCGGCTCACCCCCCCTTCTCAGACTTGCAGTGCGCTGACCCCTTCCCCCTTCTTGTTGCACGCCGTCGACTCCCCCTCCTCTTGGACCGCCGGCCGACCTCCTCCTCTCCTAGCTATGACCACCATGACCGCTGCCAACCTCTCTCCCTGTAGCTAGCCTCCTGCCGACCTCCTTCCCTAGGCAGCGCACCAAAATCGCCGGCCCTCCTCCTGCCGGCATTGCCCTCCACTTCCGGCGAATCGACCTTTGGATGAACTTTCCTCAGCAGCCGCACCTCCTCCCTCCGGCGGCCACACCTCTTTCCCTTTAGGTAAGTCCACTTCTGGTTTCCGTTAGGGTTTTTTTAAGTGGGTATAAGTTTTGTGTTGGGGTTGAATTTTGTTAACTAGAGTTTGATCTTGTTGGTTTGGATGAATCTTGACTTCTTAAGGTTCGCTTGAGGTGCGATTGTAGTTCCGTGCCAATTTTTATCTCTCTCCACAATATGTAGGTGATTCCATTCATAAACTTTGTTTGATGTGTCAGTTAGTTTGTTTAATTATTTTAGCATGGTCTTTAATTTTTATAAGTGATGTGAATTATGTTTGGAAATGTTTTTAGTGTGCGTTTGTTTCTAAAAAGGGTATTTTGGGTATTTTCTTGGTTTGAGGCTGTGTGGTGTTACCTTGCGTTGTTTTATAAATTGTGTAATGGTTTATTTAAATTGTTTTAATGGTGAAAATCTTGTTTTGAAAATGGTTTAAACAATGAAATGCATGTTTTGGAATTGGTTCCGGTTTTTGTGATGATTTGAAAAGGGCTTTGGAAATGGTTAAATTAATTATGTGCTTTTCTTTTAATATTTTAAATGGGTTTTATGAGTTATGTAGGTGGTATGAAATGTGGTTTAGTGTGCGTTTGGGGTTTAAAGAGTGTTTTTTGGGGTAATTCTTTTTTTCTTATGGTGCTAACTTTGTAGTATTTCATAGATTATTTTATTAATTTATTAAATGATATGCGTTGTGCGCTGGACCTCGCTATGATGGTTTTGGGTCGTGGGTGTCGAGGTATCCTACATGTACTTGCATAGGGTAAGGCATATATACATATATGCCCTCTTTGTACATATTCCCTTATGGCGTGGGGAATATGTGCAATGCAGCTAGGGGTGTATATATATATATGTGTGTGTGTGTATAAATGCATGTGGGTGTATGCACCAAGTGTCGATTCGAGTGGTTGTCGACAAATAGTGACATGTTTGAGGTAGGTCCCCTATGCCCTAATCTTTAATTATAATTTTCATAATTTCTTAGTGTTTTATTAAAAGTGCATCTTTTTCTTCTACATAAAATACATATTCAATATGTATATATATATGTAAATGGTTTTGGTTCTTGAAAAGTGATTTCTTTAATGTTTCGAACAGAAAGTGGGTATTTCCAAAGACGCGTGGTCTTTTGGCCGATTTTGTTGTAAAATTGAAATGACACGTGTTTCCCAAGAAGTTCCAGAATGATCTCCAAAATGAGTTTTGGGTGAGCATGTTTTCTAAAGTAAAATCATTCTTGTGGAGTAACGAGGCCCATTTGGCACTTTGAAAATGGTTTACAAAATTGGAAAACCCCTCTTGAGGCATTCCCCCTAGTTTGAGAAATGTAATGCAAGTGTTAAAATGTGATCTATGATATGTGCCTAGTGTTGATGCTTATGCTTGTGTGGCATGAAAGAGGGAGAATGCACTTAAGGAGGGAGAACAGTGGTGAGAGGTTGAATGAGTTTTGGATAAAGAAAGTGTTGTGTACATATATGTTTACTTGATAAAGACTCACCACCACTTGAAACAAATCACAATGGAAAACTTGGGTATCTGGGTGGGGGAAACTAGGACTTGTGGCCTAGTGGTCCGGAGGTGACTTGAACCGGTTTCACTGCAGGTTTGACAATTGCAACAATAACTAAACATATGAATGACTGAGGGTCGTGGCCTTCTTAGCCACGTTTTCTGAGGGTCGTGTCCTTCTAAGCCATGTTTTCTGAGGGTCGTGGCCTTTTAAGCCACATTTCACCGAGACACGAAGATCCTAGGTTCCCAACAAACACTAGATGCTTAGGGACTTCCCATGGTTCTTGTGATACAGTTTTTAATTCAGTTGTTTCATGCTTGTTCCCTCTTTTGTGAAAACTATATTTTAATCTAAATTGGTCTCCTTTAATTTTGAAATGTTAATGTATGCTCAAAACCCATTAAAAAGTGAATAGAAATGTTTTCCTTGGAAATGAAAGCTTGTTATTTGAATTTGAAAAGAGAAAAAAACATTATTTTATTATGCCTTATTTTCAAACTAGCATGTTTTGGATTTCTTATTAAAGGCAGTGGCATAGGGTGTTATTGTATTTTGGCTTTCCTACTGAGCATCTCGGGGCTCACGCCTACTTTACTTTACAGTTTCAAGTTTTTGTTTTGGATCGCTCAATCTTGGTTTTACATTTGGTGGTGATCCATGGGGTCACTTGGAGGTATGTCTAGTTGGTTACATTTATTTTATTTTCCGCTATGAGTGTTTACCCGTTTGTTCAGTTTATTTCTATTTATCTATCTTTTATTTTATGGGATAAATCATTCCCAACTACTTGTTTTGATGCCTGGAACTAGTTTCCAGCCCGTGGGGATTAAGAATGCCCTTCGGGCCATGCCGCAGACCGACTCGGGTGACCGGTTCAAGGTCGAACCAGATTGGTTCATGAAAAAATGGTATCAAAGGGAGGTTTAGCCCATGTCCTTTAGGTATGTATTATAGTTTGGAGTTAGGATTTTCAGAATCCAAGTGGTTAATTGCGGGTAGGTGCCTGATCACCACCTATTCAGAATGACCCTTGAATTTCTAGGGTGGTCTAGGATAGTCTTACCTCAAAGTCCGCGTCTGCATCCCGATTGTTTTCAGCCACCTTAGTCCTATTTGCATGTTTCTAGTCAGTTTTGAGATTTGGTGGTCATATTGGAGGGGTGCATGGATGTTGTGCACGACCTGGAAATCCATGTGCAGACCATGCAATCGCCACTGATGACTCCCTATGTGCTCACCCGGTTGGTGCACGGTCAGCCAAACCGTGTGACCAAACTGTGTGTTGTAGTTGTTTATTTGAGAATTTGTAATCTTGATTCATTGAGTGAATTGGTTGTTCTGGAATTTTCTTGGTGTGAGTTTTAGTTGTTTTGGGGTGTTTCTCTCAGGGGGGGAATTGATGATTGGTCTTTTGAAATTGGATTTCCAAAATGAAAATTTTTGTTTGTCTAAAAATGCCATGAGTTGTTTTGAAAATGGATGTTCTTTAGGGAACTGTTTTGGGATCTTTTAAAGCTTTTTTAAAGAGTAAATATAAAGTGGATTTGGAAAATGTTTTTGGGGATTTTGAAATTTTTAGGAAGTATGAAACTAATGTCTCTTGGAAGAAGGAATTTGGAAATGATCTGTTTGACCTTTGGTATTTCTATGGATGCCCAAGTGTATGGATTAATGTAATTGGATGTTGATGGTTGTTGGTATGCATGGATTGGTGTCTGAGTTGGCACAAGAATGTACACACGTGAGTTTTCATGGAATACCAATGGTGGGTAGTCAGTTTTCAAGGCTTGTTTTGTTTTCCAAAGTCATATATTGATTAGTGATGTACCGAGATAAATTCTGTTTAAGAAATTTTTAAAAAAGGAAAGTGGGTTTTAAAAAGGTGTTTTTATCATTCGAATGGTTTGAAATGGGATGGTTTTGAAAATGGCTATTTGTGAAAGTGGGGTTATGGTTTGGTTTTGTAGTGTATTATTCTATGGGATTGATGCTTATTTTCGAGCTGGTGTTTCATGGTTGAAATGATGTTTTGAGATTGAGTGAATGATTTATGGTTAAATGTGGAGGCTTGTTTTGTGATGTTCTTTAGGTTGGTTTTGTGATTCTTGTTTAAAGTATGCCACCAAAAAATGTCCAGTGGTCCTTGAGGGGTCATTTTCAGTTGTTAGTTATACCTAGACTCCCAGTGGAGTGGTGGGGTTATTTTATTTTCCTCGTTGCTTGTTTTCTCTGGGGTGGATGAGGTTCGATGGAGGTTGCGGTGAAACTTGAGGAAGTCGAGTGATTCTTCCGGTCTTTAGGAACTCCAGATTTTGTGAAGGGCAAGTTGTCCTGGTATTGTTTGAAGAGTCATTTTCGGGCTAGAGAATGGTGATTTCTACCTTCTCTTTGCAAGTTGGGGTAGCAGATTGGGACAAATGACAATATTGTTTTTCAAGGTGCTCATGAAGGGTTCTCCATCCAATGTAGAGATTGAATTGGAGGAACATGTTTTGGGAATGGTTCTTTCATCAGTTCTTGTCTCTCATTCCTAAGACCACACAATTGTTTGATTCCAATGTGGTCAATTTGGGCACTCAAAGCTGTTTGTCGCAATCTTCTGAAGGCTTGTCAACAACGTGGCTGTTTGGGTCACCTAGGGAAGTCTGTAAGCGGTCTTTCCAGAAGATGAAGGCTCAGTTGAAGGTTTTTAATTCTTGACTGCGGTGCATCAGATGCCTCAGTACATCAGAGATGCAGCCATAGGTCTTGGAGTGAGGCTTTCTATGCAGTCTGGTAGTTTCTAGGTGCGAGGGATGTGCGTCCAACCTGTCGTGTATTTTCTGGGAAGAGACCGGTTAATTTTCCGCTTCAGGTGGTTGTCTGTTTGGGAGGGGGAGCTTGTTTTGGAGGTCCTGGTGGCCTCTTTCACGAAGATTTTGTGGTTGTGTATTGTGGGGTATGAACTCTCTAATGGTTAGTCTTCTACTTAAGCAGTTTTTGGTTTTGGGTGTTGTCGGTTGGGGATGCTTGTGTCCTGGGGAAGTGGTGTGTTTGGAGTCGGTGTTCATTTCAGGTTCCTCCTATTTAGACCCCCCTCTACTATGTAGGAAGCCGCCCCATGTCGGTGGGTTCATAATGAGGAATTCAATCTGCACTGTTGAAACTAAATTGAGAGCTCCCATGCAGGTGCTTTTGTACTACTCAGTTTCTAATATGGTGGGGAGACCCACTATGGGTCTCGCCAATGTATTCCCTCAAGATGGTCGGGTGCGACTCAAAATGTTGAGGGGTCGCACCAGCATCAGGGTTTTTTCTTGGTTTTCTAATTTTTCTCGATTTGGGGAAGCCAGTATTCGACTAGAGTCCTAAAATGGTTGGGAGACCAACATAGGAAAAATTCATGGAGAACATAATCTTCAAAGTGTTCTTGTCAGGGAAACTCTTTGCCTCTACTTCGCTCGACCCTGATCAATGTAGATGTTATCCCAAATAATGGGTCGTATGGAGAATTTTCATTGGAGATCTTGAGCGAACTCTAGTGATTTCTAAGTTAGGGGTAAGGGTGTTACAGGTTGTGGTTGTGTTTGGAAATGTGAAACCTGTATTGTTGGTTCTTTTTCCTGGTAGTCTGGGTCTCGAGGTTTCAGGTCTTGGGTGATAAGTGAGTGCTTGATCCTCAAGTGGAAGGGGTTTCATTTTGAGAATCGTTATGTCCTTGTTTAGAGCTTTGAACAACCGAGTCTTTTGGGACTTTCTTGGGGCAGAAAGTGTCATGGTGGGGAGAATTGTCATGCCCCGACCTGATGTGCTATGTTTTATTTTATTTTATAACATTTTGGGTTATTATTATTATTATTATCAGTATAATTATTATCTATTATTATAATTATTATAATTATAATAATAATTATTATATTTTTTATTTGTTTAAATAAATTGAATTAGAAAAAAAAACCTAATCTAACCTCACCTTCATCACGCGACCGACCCCCCCATCCCCTCCTATTTGCGCGGATCACCCCCCCTTCTCGGACTTGCAGTGCGCCGACCCCTTCCCCCTTCTTGTTGTGCGCCGTCGACTCCCCCTCCTCTTGGACCTCTGGCCGGCCTCCTCCTCTCCCAGTTACAATCACCTCGACCGCCGCTGACCTCCCTCCCTGCAGCTAGCCTCCCGTCGGTCCCCTTCCCTATGTGTCACACCGAAATCTCCAGCCCTCCTCCTACCGGCATTTCCCTCTGCTTTCGGGGAATCAACCTTCGGACAACCTTTCCTCGACTGCCGTACCTCCTCCCTCCGGCGGCCACACCTCTTTCCCTTCAGGTAAGTCCACTTTCAGTTTCCATTAAGGTTTTTTTTCAGCGGGTATGAGTTTTGTGTTAGGGTTTAATTTTGTTAACTAGAGTTTGATCTTGTCGGTTTGGATGAATCTTGACTTCTTAAGGTTTTCTTGAGGTGCAATTGTAGTGCTGCACCAATTTTTGGATGTCTCTCCACAATATGTAGGTGAATCCATTCATAAACTTAGTTTGATGTGTTTGTTAGTTTGTTTAATTATTTTAGCATGCTTATAAGTGATGTGAATGATGTTTATAAATGTTTTTAGTGTGCCTTTATTTCTAAAAAGGGGATTTTGGGTATTTCTTGGTGTGAGTTCATGTGGTGCTACCTTGTGTTGTTTTATAAATTGTGTAATGGTTTATTTAAATTGTTTTAATGGTGAAAAGCTTGTTTTGAAAATGGTTTAAAAAATGAAACGCATGTTTTGGAATTGGTTTCGGTTTTTGAGACGATTTGAAAAGGGATTTGGAAATGGTTAAATTGATTATGTTCTTTTCATTTAATATTTTTAATGGGTTTTATGAGTTATGCAGGTGGTCTGAAATGTGGTTTAGTGTGCGTTTGGGGTTTAAATAGTGTTTTTGGGGTAATTATTTTTTTATAGTGCTAACTTTGTAGTGTTTCATAGATTGTTTTATTAATTTATTAAATGATATGCGTAGTGCGCTAGACCTCGGTACGATGGTTTTGGGCCGCAGGTGTCGAGGTAACCTACTTGTACATGTATAGGGTAAGACATATATACATATATGCCCTCTTTGTACATATTCCCTCATGGCATGAGGAATATGTGAAATGCAGCTAGGGGTGTATATATATATATGTATCAATGCATGTGGGTGTATGCGCCAAGTGTCTATTTGAGTGGTCATCAACAAATAGCGACATGTTTGAGGTAGGTCCCCTATGCCCTGATCTTTAATTAGAATTTCCATAATTGCTTAGTGTTTTATTAAAAGTGAATCTTTTTCTTCTACATGAAATACATATGCAATATGTGTGTATATATATATATGTAAATGGTTTTGGTTCTTGAAAAGTGATTTCTTTAATGTTTCAAACATAAAGTTGGTATTTCCAAAGACGCGTGGTCTTTTGGCTGATTTTGTTGTAAAAGTGAAATGACACGTGTTTCCCAAGAAGTTCCAGAGTGATCTCCAAAATGAGTTTTGGGTGAACATGTTTTCTAAAGTAAAATCATTCTTGTGGAGTAATGAGGCCTGTTTGTCACTTTGAAAATGGTTTACAAAATTGGAAAACCCCTCTTATGGAATTACCCCTAGTTTGAGAAATGTAATGAAAGTGTTAAAATGTGATCTGTGATATGTACCTAGTGTTGATGCTTATGCTTGTGTGGCGTGAAAGAGGGGGAATGCACTTAAGGAGGGAGAATAGTGGTGAGAGGTTGAATGAGTTTTGGATAAATAAAATTTTCTGTGCATATATGTTTTCTTGATAAAGACTCACCACCACTTGAAACAGAGCACAATGGGAAACCTGGGTATCTAGGTGGGGGAAACTAGGACTTGTGGGCTAGTGGTCCGAAGGCGACTTGACCCAGTTTTACTACAGGTTTGATGATTGGAACACTAACTAAACATATGAATGACTGAGGGTCGCGGCCTTATAAGCCACGTTTTCTGAGGGTCGTGTCCTTCTAATCTACATTTCATCGAGATAGGAAGATCCTTGGTTCCCAACTAATACTACCTATTTAGGGACTTCCCATGGTGCTTGTGATATGATTTTCAATTCATTTGTTTCATGATTGTTCCCTCTTTTGTGAAAACTATATTTTAATCTAAATTGTTCTCCTTTAATTTTGAAATGTTAATGCATGCTCCAAACCCATTTTGAAAAGTGAAGAGAAATGTTTTACTTAGAAATGAAAGCTTTTTATTTGAATTTGAAAAGAGAGAAAAACATTATTTTATTATGCCTTATTTTCAAACTAGTATGTTTTGGATTTCTTATTAAAGGCAGTGGCATAGGGTGTTGTTGTATTTTGGATTTCCTACTAAGCATCTCGGTGCTCACGCCTACTTTACTTTACAGTTTTAGGTTTTATTTTTGGATCACTCAAGATTGGTTTTACGTTTGGTAGTGACCCATGGGGTCCCTTGGAGGTATGTCTAGTTGGTTAACTTTATTTTATTTTCTACCGTGATTGTTTACCCATTTATTCAGTTTATCTCTATTTATCTGTCTTTTATTTTCTGGGATAAATCGTTTCCAACTGCTTGTTTTGATGCCCGACACTAGTTGCCAGCCTATGGGGATTGGGGACGCCCTTCGGGCCATGCCGTGGATCAACTCGGGTGACCAGTTAAAGGTCGAACCAGATTGGTTCATGATAGGTTCTGGAACCCTAGGTAAGTTTAGCTCTTAATTATGAAGCTCAATCCCTACAACCTATTGTTTCAAATCATGAGGTGTGGGCCATTAAAGGTTTTATAATGGAGTGTCACATTCCTACTTTGACAAAGCTTACAAAACACGGTGACGTAACATTGAGGAAGTAAAATATGCTTGGATGGTTTGGTATAGATATTGTAAATCATGGTCTAAAGTGCTCAAATTAGGAGGATGATATGAGACAATCACAACGAGAATGGCCCAGAACACACTGAGGTGCTGAGTTCTGCCGTAGTGATGTCAGGGATCACAAGGATCGGAAATCCCTTTTTGCAAAGTGATGTATTTGGTTGATGACCATAGGCGCATATACATGATCCATAGGCATATATGCATAGTCAATCAAAGGGTCCCTTGAAGATGGATATCATTTTCCAAGGTCCATGGAAGGTTTATGGTGATCTTAGGTTATCAAATCATGAAGTGTGATGTGTGGAAAGTGTAATATGAAAGAAGAGTTCAAGAACCCTAAAAGTTGTGTCACCACCTAGTGAACATATTATCATGATGAGGATATGTGAAAAATCATTACTCTAACTTCTTATGGAAGCAGGGGGTCCAGCGATCATAGCTTGGGTTTTACTAGGAATATAGAGTAGGCCCTATGAGCTTTGTGCCTGATTTATTTTTACCCTATTTTTTTCCTAAAATATGGAGATAAACAGTTTTTTTAGTAAAGATTTGACTTCTACTCAGGACCCCTTTGAAGATTTTCAACCTGACAAGTTTTTTGTCAC
Organism: Viscum album; assembly: GCA_963277665.1. Classification (NCBI taxonomy): domain Eukaryota; kingdom Viridiplantae; phylum Streptophyta; class Magnoliopsida; order Santalales; family Viscaceae; genus Viscum; species Viscum album. Next base: position 516,488,646 of record OY728130.1, read on the forward strand.
TTTTGTTAGTAGTTTAAGGTCTTTCAATTTGGACCATTATAGGATAAAGTTTAAGTTTGTACAGCTTTGACTGAAGTGCATGCAGTTTAAGGTCATGACGTACATGAACCTAACATGGGGGATGATACAAAAGAGACTAATTAGGATACCAAGGGTCAATAATAACCCACAATCCTTATGAGCGGGAGATGAAAATATTGTAAATCATAAACCAAGGTTCTTAGGTTATGAGTAATGATATGGGATAATCGTATTGGGAATGGACCAAAACACACTAAGGTGTTGAGTTCTACCTCGATGATTTTAGGGATCAAAAGTATTAGAAATACCTTTTTATAGAGTGATGCATTTGGTTGATGCCCATAGGGGAATATATTGAATCCATAGACATGCATTCCTAGTCAAACAAAGGGTATCTTAAAGTGAGGTATCTTTTTAAAGGGTCTATGAAAGGTTTGTGGAAACTTGAGGTGCTTGAGACATGATGTGTGATTTATGGATTGAGGTACTTAAAAGATGGAGGAAGCACCCCATACTTGGGATGTTCGTGGTAAGGTTATTATGGTCCTTTAATAAAGGTTGATAATAGATGATGTTCAGTATAGTTTAACATCATGAAGTAGAGACTTGCATTCTTTTTTTCAGTTTAACTTCATGCGGTAAGGACATTTTCCTTGCAGTTTAACGTCATATAGTAAAGATATATTTGTTGTGCTGTTTTAATGTCATAAAACCAAGATGTTTTCTGTACAGTTTAATATTCATGTGTTAAGGATGTGGGTATCATTTATTGTAGTTGGGCCTAGGATTGGAGACCTGGGTGTCACTACGTATCCTATGATGATAGAAATAAAAACACATGTAGTTCTTGAATGAGAAATTATCTATATAGGTTTAAACCATACGTAGAGGTGGGAATTGTTTCTGTTGATTGTTGTAGTTGGGCCCAATATTGGAGATCTGGGAATCACTATGTATCTTGCGATGAAAAGAATCAAAACACACACAATCCATGAAACATAATCTTCCTGCAGAATTCAAACCTATACATATGAGGGGGGGGGGGTAATATCTATGTTTAGTTATTGTGAATGGACTCATGGTTAGAGATTCAGGCATCACTATGTATTCTGTGATGTCAGGAATCAAGTCACACCTAGTTCTTTATTAGAGGTGTGGTAGGATACCAATCAACAATAATAGTGATGCTTTCAAGCGAGGTCCACATGAATGTGAAATGTTATGTCATGAAAGGGACATCAACTGTGCAGTTTAACATTATGCGGTGAGGACTCATGGTATGATTTTAAGGTCTTTCATTTAGGACTATGATGAGCCTATCATGATCTGTTATAACTTATTTGTGAGGGGAGTACCATACTCAAAATCCTAAGCTCACGTGATCTATGATTGATGTGAGAAACAAGGAATAATAAGGGTTCTTCTCACTGTGTAGAGGTGATTAAGGATAGTATAGGGGAATTATGCATCATGTGGTGGCTGGACTAAGATACAATATCGAGGTGTCCCTACATACCTCATAAAACATGATAATCAAGCCATACATATTTTTGGAAAACCCATGAAATTTAATTTCATGTGGAAAGGACATTTACAGTGCAATTTAACATCATGCGGTAAGGATATCTTCCATGAAGTTTAATGTCATACGATAAGGACATATTCCATGCAGTTTAATGTCATGTGGTAAGGAAGATATTCACTCGACGTGAAAGGGAGGTAACATAGTAGATCTGTGTAGGTTTACATCATGCCTTAAGGATATCTTCCATGAAGTTTAACGTTATGTGGTATGGAAATCTTCCATGCAGTTTAACGTCATGCGATAAGGACATATGTCATACAGTTTAACATCATGCGGTAAGGACATATGTTATACAGTTTAACATCATGTGGTAAGTACATATTCCATGTAGTTTAACATCACGCATTAAGGAAGAGTATCAATTGATGTGAAAGAAAAGAATTATTGTGATCAAGCCCAAGACTAGAGGTTCAAGCGTCACTACGTATCCTATGATGGCGGGAATCAAGCTACACATAGTTCTTAGATGAAGATATTCCCTATGCGAGGATAACTCTCAAATGGGGATAGGGACATTTCATCCTTCTTTTTCATAGATCTAGATCATATGTTATGAATCATTATTGAGATGGTTCTTCTTGTGAAATTTAACATCATGCGATGAGGACGTGCTTTATATAGTTTAGTGTCATGTGGTTAGGATATGAGATATTGTGCAGTTAAAAGTGTTACTACTAAGACCTGAGACATTGTGTATTTTAATATCTTGCTTCTAGGATGATGGGAACTTGATGAAATCTATGAAAATTATTTCTTGAGAAATATCGCATTGGTGGGGGGTGTGACATGCTCCCCATCCATTGTGGCCAAAGCGTAAGCTTTATTGTGATATACCATATGTATGATGTAAGGACCGTCTCATTTGTGTTTCAGCTTTGGAGGCTTCTTTCCTAGTATCATTGTGGTCCTGATATCCAAAAACAGTTCTCCTTAGAGTAATTAATGGAGGTGAAACTTCTTATTAAAGGCTTGTGTAATCCGATTATGATAGACTTCAAGTTTGTGCAATGTGCACAAATTTTTCTCATCGAGCCTATCCAATTCATCCATCCGCTTTTGCGATTTCTCATCATCTGAGAGTTGTACACAAATGGATATTTGGAGTGAAGGCAGTTGTACTTATATGGGTAACACTGCCTCTTCCTCATACACCAATGAGTATGGTGTTTCTTGTGTATCAGTATGTGTGGTGGTATTATAGGCCCATAAAGAATGGGGAGCTTGTCTGTATAAAAATTCGTATCCTTGTTCACCATCTTCTAGAGTATATTTCATAGATTCTTATTAAAGGACTCTATCTATCCATTTTACACTACATAATAGTGAGATGATTGATTGGACTCGATATTGTACTCCTGGTATAGTTTCATCAACTCTGTAGAACATAATTTGGTGTCGTTATCCATCAATATTGTGTGAGGGATTCCAAACCTAGTAATGATATGGGACTTTATGAAGTTGATAATATTATTTGTCCCAAATTACTTGAGGGGTGTTTCCTCAACCCATTCGAAAAAGAATTTGGTAGCAGTAATGATATACTTGAACTTCTTAGCTATGGATGGGGGATATGCCCCACAACATCCATTCTCCTAATGGAAAATGGCCAGGAATATTTAGCTGTTTGTAGAAATTACAAGGGTTTATGGATAAATTTTTTATTTATCTGGAACAAATGAAATTTATTGATGAATTATAAATAGTCATGTATCATGGTTTTCTAGTAATAACCCAACCTTCTGATTTTGTGGGAGATCCTAGCCCCAGACTAATGAGCACTACAAAATCCCACATGGTATTCTTCAATGACAGCATAAATCTCTCTTTCTTCTATGAACATGAGGAGATTTTTTTTAAATACTCAATTTTAGAGGGATTTATATCCATTTGGGTCATATCTCAGGGTAAATTTTGCTACACAATGCCGAATATATTCCCTTTTGGATCGGTCTATTAGGAGAACTCTGTTTTGGAGATAACAAATTATGGGCTTCATCCATCCAAGGGAAGATACCGATTCATTAAACTTTGGGGTGGTGTTGTCCTAATTTACTTCTTCTATATTGTATATGATGATCAATGAGACCATTATTTAGTGTGTGATATGGAATATTGATTCCTCCTGATCAGGTTTGGCCAGGATTATGGCTGTATTAACCAATGCATCGATGTGAGCATTTTGTGATTGGGGAACATGATGCAATGTGGGCTCAAAAGGGAAATCTTCTATCAGTCTCCTAATGAATCCTGTAAGATGGGACAATTATTCCTTTTTAATGGAATATTCTCCATTGATCTACTTTATCACTAGTTTTGAAACCCCTTTGATATTCTGGTTGGCAATATACAGTTACAGGGCTAGTTCTAACCCAATGATGAGGGCTTGGTATTCTTCCTTGTTATTTGTGCAGTCTTTGGATAATGGGAATGAGTAGGGAAAACTGCTTTGTCTGGAGAGAGAAATAAAATCACTAATACAACCCAATTGATATTTGGATTTTCCATCCTTTTACCGATAGGACTTCTGGTGGTGCCATCAAAATACATCTCCCATGTTTAGGGAGTGTCATGGGAATAGAATACCCCTTTATCTAGGAGCTTGCTTCCCACCAGTGTATTCTCCGAGGTAGGATGTGCTGCGAGGAAATTAGTTAGGGATTTCCCTTTCACCACCTTCTTCCACACAAATTGGATGTCAAATTATTGTATAATGACCACCCATCGGGCCATATTCTTAGTTAGTATGGGGTGGACAAGGATGTAATTGAGTGGATCAATACTATAGACCAGATAAAACTTTTCATGCTACAAGTAATGTCTTAGATTTTTCACTATGAATATGAGTTCAAGGCAGTTCTTCTCGACATCTGAGTATTGGGTATCAATACCTAGCATTGTTCGAGTGAGGTAATAGAGATTATTTTTTCTCCTCATAACATTTTTCTATGTGAGTAGGGTTCCTAATGAGCATTCCATGGTATCCACATACAAGATGAGTTGTCTCCCTTACACCAAAAGCATCATAATAGATGGGTACAATAGATATTTCTTGAGACTTTAGAAGGATTCTGGGCAGTATCTATCCCATTAGTAGGTGATTCTCTTCTTTATTATCCTGGATAAGGGGAGATATTTGTTGGCCAAGTTGGCTATAGAACACCAAATATAGGCAAGGTTACCTTGGAGTCCCCTAATATCCTTGATATTTTTAGGGGGTGACATTTCTAAAATAACACTATCCTTCTCTGGGTTAACCTTGATGTCACGATAGAATACCACAAAGCCAAAAAAATTCCCTAATGTTACCCCAAAGGCACATTTCAACAGATTCATCTTCTGACTGTGTTGTCGTAACTTGTTGAATATTGTTTGAATATCTATGAAGTGATCACATTGCTATCAGGATTTGATCACTAGGTCATTGACATAGCATTTAGATATTCTTACAAAGAATGGATTAAATATATGATGCATGTCGTGTTGATATATAGAGCTAGGGTTATTTAACCCAAATGGCATGACCTGATAACAAAATATCCCCTAAGGCACTCTGAAGGAAGTGGCTTACTCATCTTCATGGGACATCTTTATTTGATTGTACCTTGAGTACCCATCCATGAAGGAAAGTTATTGGAAGCTAGCTATTTCATTGATCAAGAGTTCTGTGGTCGGACATGGGAAATCATTCTCTGGGAATTTTTTATTAATGTCTCTAAAATCGATTTAGACACTAATATTCCCATTCTTTTTCTTGAAATGTATGATGTTGGCTAGCCATCTTGGATATTACACTTCTTGGAAAAAGTTGTATTTGATCAATTTGTCAAATTACACCTCTACATTGGTGGATAAGAGGGTTGCATTCTCATAGATTCCTTCTTAAAGTCTTTATACTCATCAGTTAGGCCGATATAGTGTGTATCCATATATGGATTCAGTCTGAGAATTTCTGTATAGTTCGAAGTGAACATATTTTGGTTCTACTTTAGAAATGGGATGTACATATCTTTCTCTTGGAGGGGCTTGGTGGCACTAATTAGTGTTGGTATTAAGTCTTCTTATGTTCCTAGATTTACCTACCTAAGATCATCGATGGTGTTGAAGAAACCTTCCTCGAATATAGGTGGGGAATTACTAAGGTCATCCTCTTCTTATTTCATCTCCGAATCTGTGGAGGTATTCTCAGAAAAAGGTGGAAATATAAGGGAATCTCTATCACTATTGTGGTGAGAGAGGTCGTGAGAAGAGGCATTATCATCCCCTACTTCTTGTGTGATTATAGAGATATGTCGATGCTGATTTTCTTTTACACTATCGCTAGGGACAGGAGGGTATTGGGCCTTTAGAACCAGGTCTATCATCTCAACTAGATTTTTGGGGAGCACATGGTCATCATCGATCATACTCCAGGGATTTTTAGGAGAAGTCCCCAAGCTATTGGGGGATGCAAACTGTATATCATCATCCACCATTTCCCCCCCTTTGTAAAACACTACTTTAGTATATGTGGCCTCACAAGTCTCAAAGGGGGTGTTTTCACCATGTAGTATGTCAACCTTTCCATCGATGGGGTATTTCAAACATTTATGGAATGTTTAAGGTAACACCATGTGACTATGGAGCCAGGGCCATCCAAGAAGGAAATTGTATGTAGTATCTTGTTGGATAACCATAAACTCAATGTCATATATGAGATCCCCAAATTTATTTATTTTTTGATCTTCCCGATAGGTCTTTTATCACACTTATCATACCCTTGAATGGTCATATTTATGGGAGAAAAATCCTATTTTCTATATCCCAAACATCAAAGGGTTTGAAATGGGGTGAGTTTGATCCTGAGGCCATTTTCAATTATATCGCTTCATATATTGACATTATTGAGTCTTCCTAAAACTTACAGTGGTCTGATGTGTCCCTGGATGACCTCTTCCTTATCATGATCTATGAATGAGATAGCGACATGGAATTCTGCTGACATGGTATCTATTCGATAGACCTCAAATACAAAAAATTATATCTCGAATTACTATGGGAATTGGATGGATTTAATGAGTTTCTCTCTAAGTTCTTTTGATAGATAGATCACATCGTGGATTGAGATCTTGGTTGGGACAACCACCAACTATTTTAGAATGTCATACTTTTGTGCCAGAGGTCAGTAATTCTTGAGGTGGGGTTTCTCCTGGACATGTGGATCAAGAATTAATGCATTTGATGTGGATGGTCCTAGTTCTTGTGAAGAGGTTGTGGGGGAATATTTTTTAAGTGGAACAAGTTATGAAAGCCTTCCCCAATTCCTGGGCTGATTAGATAATTAAACCGCCACTAGGTGGTCGTGCAAGAAAACTGGGTGTGGATGACTGCTGGAGGGTTCTGGGACACCTCCTTGTGTTTTTTGGGATTTATATAATTCTTTCCCATGGGTATCAGCTACATAATATGCTCCATGGGGTCTTTATTGAAATATTGGGTTCGACCATGCCTATGTTGTCCCCTGTATCCTCGGTTCCTATTCATGCGGCCTATTATTCCCCATTTTGGTGTAGGGAAATCATACTCAGAGGAATATTAATCATTGAAGAATGGGTTTTCCAAATGTATCACATTGATAGAACCAAATATGATCTCTTCATATGATGAAGGTTCTATTTGGTGGGGAAGTTCCCATGCTTTGGATGTTTTAGGGAAAAAATATGCAAGAGCCAAAGCTTGCATTGGATCAGAATACAACTCCTCTTCTTTTATTTATTCATAATTACAGGGGTTGTGCCCACTTTTGGGAGACATATCTGATGTCACCTTCTTGGATGGTGGATCTGTTGTGGGTCTACACAACTGTTCTCTCAGGGTGGCTTGAGATCAGTCAACTATTTTTCAATCATCTAGTTGTTGAACTTCTGTTCACACCTAGCTAGAAATTTCTACTAATCACCATCTTCTTCTGACTAGGAAACAATTATGCATACCATTAACACTGAGGTAACACCACCTATTCAAAATTGACCATGCCTCGAAGGATGTATTTGAAGATGAATAAGTTCTATATATTATGAACCAACCTTATATGGAAAGGTAAGTAGTTGAGACGGTCAGTGAGGTTGACCTCATCGAGCTTCCTTGGGTATGGTAGCTTGAGCAGGTTATTGTCCATGGCCCCCAATAAATAACTGGGGACTTTTTCATTTCAGAAAGAGTATGATTTATTTATCTATTCATCAAATATCAGGTGACCCTAATTTATCTATGGTTCTGGACAAGGGAGATTTTGTGGTTGTCTCCACTTGATGGGAGGTGCTGGGTGGTTTGGGGCCTGCCTAGTCTCTTGGATGGGCACTGTTGCTGGATTGAGAGTGAAAACTGTATCTTTTTCTTTGGATAAACTTTTCTTTTATGTTGAGGGAATGAGTCTAGATTTGGACCAGGTTTTCTAGATCTCATACTCTAGATGTTGTTCCATTTTTTCAAACTCACAGAACCCACCTGGATACTTCATTAAGATCAGAGGTGTCTGTAACTCATCCCAAATATTTTCAGCATAGAGTTCCAACAAATACTCCTATGAGAGAGGGATGCTGAAGTAATAGGTTAAACCTTTCCATATGGCTATGAAGTCACTCCCCATATCATTTTTTAATTTTTTACAGTTCTTCAGGTTGATGATTGTCATTTTTCTTAGTGTGGAGTTTACATGATAAAGGAATTGATGATGAAGGTCTTCCTATCCTATGAAAGATCCTACTAGAAGACTGTTAAAACAAACAAAGGTTTTCCTTATCAGATTCTATAAAAAAACCACATCTTTGTTTCCTTTTGTTGATCTCGAGAGCCCATCATCAGACCATATTGGGATATGAAGTGTGTGAGATGTTGTTCAGGGTTTTCTATATCATCAAAGGTAAAAAAGGTAGGATTTTCCAAATTGGGTGGGGGTAGAGTATCATACACTCACTTAAGATATGGATTCCTCTCAAGTTGTATAGGTGTGAATCATCCTTCCATGGATTCCATTCGAGTACTTAGGGACTTGATGATGTTAAGAAACTCTAAGGGTACTATTGTTTGATCCACCTCTCATCTAAAGGGAGTGAGTGGGGGTCAACGAGGTGGAATCTCCTTCATCTCCCTCTGATTCTTGATTCATTCTAATACTAAATGATATCCCTAGTTAGGGAGAGTTTGTCTCTGTAATGTAGGTAATTCACAATATTTTTTGAATTCCTTATTTATGTAGACCAACTACCTAGATCCAAAGCCAGTCTGATGCTCTGATACTACTATTGTTGGTATATTGACTATGGAAGGGATATTATTCATCTCTTCATAAAGATGATACCTGATAGGAATATTTCCCCTAATTATCTCCTCATCGAGTTCTTTGAGAGTTTGTATCTCACTTTCATATTGTGATAATTGTTCCTCCATGGAAGGAACCTCAAATATTTTTGATGGTGTTTGGAATGTAGCCACACCCTTTACTTTATCTTTAGTAGTGTTATAATGGGGAGGTGGTAACTCGATATTCATAGGTTCCATAATTTGGAGCCTTCTTTTGGTTCCAGGTGTGTGTTTCCTCAGTTGGTTCATCCAAATCACCCTCCTCTCAGAATAAATTTTCTATGTTGTATCCCTCTACATTTTCATCTTGATCCACAATATTTATTGTGTTGATAGTGATGACATTTACAAAGGTATATCAGTCAATGGTGGTTGTCTCATTACTTTGGATGAAATAGGATAATTATGAAATGTCTTAATCAGGGTCGTTACTCTAACCCCTAGCCATATTGGTCCATTTTGTCTTACAACCTCAATGGGGTTTGATTGCCTTTGTTGTATGATCCTCATATCTCATCATATGAGTAATGACCTTGAGGGAGTTTCTGGTCATGATTTTTGAATGTTCCCTAGATAACATGGGTTTTTATTATAGTGGAAGGAATGGATGAGATGTTGACCATTGATATGTATCTCCCAACCCAGAGAAGACTGATTCCCTCTGTGGTGATGATGATGATAAAAATGCCCCCGACCTTATCTAGGGCTGCAATTGGCATTGATTGATCCTGTTTTTGAGGATACAATGATTCTAGTAAGGGATTTTATGACTCCTAGGATGGAAATTGAGATATAAATGCCCCCAACCTAGTGGGATGAGGTTGATCTAGAATCACCATTTATTTCCCCATGATCCTATCATGGGATGATGAACATTATGGTGGTGATTGAGATATAAATACCCCCATCCTAGTGGGTTGGGGTTTGTTTACAGCTACTGATGATATATCCCAAATCCTCTCAGGAATTGAAAATATGAAATTTGGAGGTAGTGGTAGAAATTTCCTCATCCTGGTGAGATGGGTCTGCTCTTAGACGACTGTTATGGCAACTGCTACTGTGGCCCATTTTATGTGGTGTGGCTGTTCTCACATATGATATGGGTGAAATGGAAGCCCATGATGAGAGTTAGTTTCTATAGGATGTTTTTAGGTTGGTTGCAACCTTGGATTCCATGTATATAATGAATTGTCGTTGCTTCAAGGGGCCCATTTCAAAGAATTTTTGGCTATCCTCTTCCTCTATTCATGATGTCTGAGCATCGTTGAAGTGGATTCATTTTGTTGTAGTGACCAACTAGCTCATGTTTTACCCAATCTTTTGATTTATCTAGAGGACATGACAATATAAGATGATGTATTTGAAGGTTTTTGTTGTTATGTGGATATAGTGAAGTGAAATTCTTGATATTTTTCCCATCCTCAGATACACACATCTGAATATTCTCTAGAAATCAGTCGGTGAATATTTGTCATAGTGTGGTGACAAACACTGCATAAAAATTTGTCATTCTCCTTAATTCTTGGGTTTTAGGCTACATAAAAGGTATCTATATCCAGCTGACAGTAGAGTGTATTGATGAGATGAAGGTGATACTCATACCCTGGGTAAGGGATATGTCTATCCTTTAGTTGATAGTGAGTAGCCCATATATTTTGGTGTGAATAAGGCATGCACTCCTTTTCTAGCTCATCTAGGACCTTATAGTCAGAAGTGGAGAAGGGAAGGAACATCGTGGGGAGGTTATTTTCGGCTAACTCTCTCCATACATAATTTTTTTCCTCCTCTTCATCAGACTTACATGACTCCATCCGATTAGAAAACAAAATATGTTTATTAGCATCACTTGATGACTGGAGTGGAGTGTTACTGGAATTTGATGAGGAATAATATACAGTTGACCTGGATGTTTTGAGCACCTCACTATATGAAGGCTTCTAAGTTTTTGACACCTATCTATATGAAGGTTTCTGGAAAAGGGGAGGATTTCCTTGTCTGTGGGAGATATCACCATGGGGAGGTTAACCACAATAGATGTTAAGATTAGAGTCCCTATGATCTATCTCCACACTACCATGAAGAGTAATATCAATGTAATGATAATATTCTACTTTGGTTAAAGAGATTACGGACCCTTTAGGTGTTGATAATGTGTCTTGAACATCCTCAAGGACACTGATATTGAGCATATTAGGGATATGATGGAATATGTTGACCTACCTTATAGAATTGTGTAGGAATATGATCTTGATACATGATGGTTTCTAGAACTTGTTTAGAACCATTTAGTGTTATGGAAGTATAATCTCTCCACTGAGAAGCTTCTAAAATATGCTAATTAGATTCTTCATTATTGATAGGAATATGATATTATCTCGAGTCATGTGTCTTCTATGGTAGGGATATGAGTCATCCCTGAAGCAAGTGTCTATCTCACTTGGTGAGACCCGGTTGGAACAAGAATATGATCCTAGTCAGAATATGTATTCCCCACCATAATATGTCAACATACCTCCAAAATGTGAGAAGGGATATGATCCTCTTCTTATATTACCTTGGAAGAATACTGGTGTAGTAATTCATTGGTGGGAGTAGGAATATGTTCCTGGCTTCCATGATCTGATGGAATATACCAGGTATATTCACTGATAGGAATATGAGAATTTCCCAAGGCATGTCTCATTCTCACTTGTTTATCCCCATCCATAATGGGTATATGATCTCAATCTTAGGCCTTTGGAGTATGTTTCTATCCTTCTTTGATAGGAATATGAGTATATCCTGAGGTATGTGCCCCTCTAACTTGGTGAGACCTGACTAGAACGAGGATATGATCCTGATCCTAGGTCTTTGGAGTATGACGTCAGGCTTTTTTGAAAAGCATGTGACCTTGTCCTAAGGCATGTGATGCTCTCACTTGGCGAGCCTTGGTTGGAATGAGAATATGATCCTAGTCTGATGCCTCATCCTTTACCATAATATACTGATAATATTCTTAGATGGAAGCAAGAATGTTTTCTTTCTCTGAATAAACCACTTGTTTATAATGATTATAGTTTTGAGATTCCTAAGCTATAGGGATAGTAATATGAACTTTTCCCTATATCTGTATGAGTTTTGGAATATAACGGTGGAGTTCTTTAGTTGTTGCTAAGATGTAATGGTATTTTAGCAAAGTGTGTGATGAATATAAGACTGTACATTTTCCGTATCCACTATATACTAGAAGATATATTTGATTGAAGTGGGGATATGATCCCACCAATTTCCTCCTTCTGCCATCATAATATATTGATGGGATTCATGCACAAGGGAAGGTATATACGCCTCCCCTATGCCTGCTATAGAAATATTCCCACAGACTTTCTTTGAGTGAGCTGGGATTTGATCCTGATCACTGGTTACTGTTGGAATATATCGATAGACATCATTAATGAGAGTGGGGATATGATCCCTCTCATAGTTATCCAGATCCTTCCTCTCCTGATGTGTCTTCCTTATTTCCCGTGCATGGGTATTAGAGGTCGTAGTGTGGCGGGTGGTACCCTTAGCAGGTGACTGATAGGTACTGATGGGATGGTGTTGTTGGTTGACAGGATCCCTCCTCGGCAGCTCCTAAACTGGAAGGGAGTTGTATTTGACTCCCTGGTCCACCTTTATCAGATACTATATGTAGTGATTGTCTCTCTCTAGGGATAAGCTCCCAAAGTAGTTGGTTTTGGAAATGAGGACCATTGGCTTAGCTAAAAATTTCCTTAGATGATGTAGAATATTTTGTTTTAGTACTTGTAGACCCTAGTGGGAATCATCAAGAGTTGGGGTTGTACTACATCAATGGTATTCCCACACAATTGTGTTCTCCACCTAACATTGAAGTTTTCAGGTAGGTGATATCATTTTACAACCCGTAGGGGTTGAAACCATAACTGATTTTCTAGAACAGTCATCAGATGAAGACATTATCTCAGATCAGGATGTTGTTGATGGGATCAGTATCTACAGTCATGAAGACAATAATTAACAGGGTTACCGGTTTGTGAAACATCGTAGACATGCTGCATTCTCAATCAGATATGCATGGTTAACACATTTTTTCTTTTATTCCTGATATATCCATTCTACTTTCATGGACTTGTCAGAGCAAGGATAAAATTATTTCATGGGAACCCTGGTTATAGAGGATAAACTACCAGATTTGTGCCAGGATTATCATATTTTTATGATATGCCAAAAAAGTGTCATGGCATATAGAAAATTGATTATCCTTCTATTTAATGGTTTCACGTCAGGATCATTGTTTTTGTTTGTTTAGAATATGTAAAAAAATGGATTTATGCATGATTAAACAATAATTTTTTTTATTTGAGATATTCACGTTGGGTTCACCATTTTTTGTTTCAACAGGAAAGTGACAATCGCTAGGTGCATTTGGCCCGATGATTGATTGCGAGTGACATGGTTAAATGTATTGCATAATCATTTACGTCAGGTTACCATTCTTGTTATTAATGAAAACTCTCAGTGGTTCCCACATCTATAACTAGGTATAAACATTCTTTACAAAGGAAGGTGGTTGAATGTGTTGTCATGACACATCAAATTGATTATATTTTTAAGGTTGATTATTGTCTAGGGTAGACCCTAGGTTGTCTCTCAAGGAGCATTGGTAGTTTATAGTATGTATTTTTAATAAATATTACTAAACGAGGGGGGTTATTTTGAAAACATTTTAACAAAAATAACTTCATAAAAATAGTTTAAATGTTGAATGAACAATTGGATTTTGAAAAATATGAGATAAAGGGGTCATTGTGATTTCATTACACATATTTCAAGTTCATTGTTCTTAGAGATTCAATCAATTTTGGAGTAATTCTTTGGTTGAAATTAATTGTAATCCTGATTAATTCCTAAGACTTTATTTCATTGCTTGAAGAACCAAACATTGACATAAAAATTATATTGTCATGGTCGAAAACTTATTCATGGAATAAGAGCTTACAATGAAAGTGGGTAAGAAAAGGATTCATGTGTTTTCTAATCGAACAACACAAGTCACACACTCAAAACTTCACATTGATCGGTTAAAAATTAAGATCAAATCAATAACATGCATCAAAGCAAGAATTAAAATAAAAAATAATTAAAGATACATGGAATGAAATGTTTTAGCACCCAAATCACTCCAAACCAGTATCTAATATATTCTTTGGAACTCCCTTGGCATGTCTGTTGCTCCCACACAACAAACACCCACCGTTTATCTTGACATCGAGAGGAGGAAGCTCAGGTGGAACTCCTTCTTCATTTTAGCTCTCTCTATGAGGATAAGAAGATATAGAACCTCCAAGAGGATTAAAGGACTCATCTTAAATGTCAAATTTTCATCACTTCACTCTCCTGGTCGAACTTACAAATGGGGATCCCAAGGTTCCATTTTGTAGGAAAATTGGAAGGTGGTTTTGAGCACCCTGATTTCAAGAAACCACTTAGACTATGGTTTTATATGGCCATAAAGTTCACTTTTTACAAAACTAAAAAGTTTTATCCCCACATCCTGACTATATCCACCAAAGTTTGGTGTCATTTGGACAATCACAACTCGAGATGTTGACAGAACGAAACACACCATTTTTGACTTTGTGCAGATTCGGTGTGCTGGATAGATCAGTCCAGATGAGCCAACAGATGGATGAATTAGGATTGGGTTTCTTCATATGAAATATATCCCATTTAATTTATGACCATACCAAAAAAATTTAACCCATTTTGATTCACGATTTAGTATCAGTATGTGGTTGAGTCCACTGGTGTGCATGAATCCTGCGCAGTTTAGCCCATTTTTCTTGGACATCATCATGGGCCCTTCAAATCACCTCCAAATTCAATGAAATTATTAAAAAATGTATCATTTACCATTTTAACAGTAATAATAATATAATAATTGAATTAAACATGAAGTGAAATTTGTTATTATTTTTATAATTTTTTATACAAAACTAGTTTAGCACAGTGGTGTAAGGGTGAAAATGAAATAGTGAATCGCAGTGCAATCAGTGGTCAGTTGGGGTTTCATACCTAATGACTATTAGGAACTCACATTGGTTGAGAGGATGTGAGGTTTGCCTCATCTCACCCTTTTGGGGGAAATTATTTCCTACTCCAAGACTCTCTTATATATTTAATATATGTTTGAGAATCTCTTCATAATCCCGATACGAGATAGGTTACCATAAAAAATGATCACAGGTTAACCCCTTTTATGTGTAAAAGAAGAAGGGGATCTCATTATTGAACCCTTTTGTATGTATATGATTTTTTTACACATCCCAGTAATTAATTTCTACTTATATGCTAAATCTTCATAACCAGGTACTTCGGAATTTACTATCATGAAAGGAGGCAGTTAATATTCTAAGGTGGGGATTAAGCCATTATGAGGCATCCTATATATCTTGTTTATTACAAGAATCAAAATACTGGTAGTTTATTAAAAACATTTATTTTAACATCATGCGGAAGATACATGTGTGCTGGAACTTAGGCACCAAATATTTGAGCTTGAGTCTTGAGGAGATGTCCTATGTATCCTGGATGTTGTAGGAATAAAATTTATCATAGTTCATTCATGCCCTTGGGACTGGACCTAAGGTAGATGCTCTTATATAGGGGATGTTTGTATCATGCCATCCATCAGAGCTTACATACTAAGATTTCCCTAGCTTGTGGAGATTCATTATGTGAATGACATGACCATTGCAACTCCCTAAGCCCACATGAGCTATGCTCAATGTGAGAAACAAGGGATAATAAGAAATCAGTCTCACTGTATATATATGTAGGACTTATGTACTAGGACAACCCTTAGGATGTTTAATATGGAGCTTGAGCTTTAGGAAGGCATCCTGCATATCCTGGTTATAACAGGAACCAGAGTCCTCATAGTTTAATGAGTTCTCAATCTGTTGGTGTATGAGGAAAGATGATCATCCCATGGAAATGATTGGGTCTAGATGGATGAAATATCAGAGACATGAAGGGACTTACACTAAAGTGGATTAACATTTGAGTTCATGCTCGATACTTAGGAATGCGTCCTCCGTATCTTGGTTAGGGCAGGAATTAGAGTCCTCATAGTTTAATGAATTCTCAATCTGTTGGTGGATGGGGAAAGTTGATCAGACCATGGGAATGATTGGGTCCTGATGGTTGAAATGTAAGAGACATGGAGGGACTTACACTAAAGTGGATTCCAATTTGAGTTCAGACTCATGCCTTAGGAAGGCTTCCTATATATCCTGATTATGATAGGAATCAGATTCCTCATAGTTCAATGAGTTCTCAATCTGTTGGTGGATGAGAAAAGATGATTAGACCATGAGAATGATTGGTTCCTTAAGGTTTAAATGTCAGAGACATGGTGTAAATTACACTAAAGTGGATTCCCATTGGATTTTGAGCTCGGGCCTTAAGAAGGAATCATATGTATCCTAGTTATGGTAGGAATCAGAGTCATTTTAGTTCAATTGGTCAAGGAATACACACTTATGTTTCCCTTATATGTGAGACATATCATATCATGCCACTGATCGATCCTTACACACTAAAGTTTCCCTTATCCTGATAGAGGCTTGTGATGTGAATGATATGGTCATTATGAATACCTAAGACCATGTGAGCTATGATTAGTTTGAGAAACAAGGGATGAAAAATAATTGGTCTCATTGCTTGTGGATGCAGGACTTGTGTGTTGGGACTACCCTTTGGATTTTTAATATAGAGATCAGGCCATATGGAGGCATCCTATATATCCTGGTTATGGTAGGAATTAGATTCATGATATTTCAATTGGTCAGGGATTATATGCTAGCATTTCCCTTCTGATTGGGGCTTACACACTGAGGATGAACAAGGTTATCAAGTCTTCAGATGCCTGATTGACTTAGTATGCTTGTCTTCCTGACATGCATTGATTGTCAACTCTAAATGCCTTGATTGTCTACTTTACATATTGGAGGATTTCTTCCTAACATGTACAAAGACAATTGTATGATCCATTTTACTTGTCCCAGGGACTCTAAAAAACTTGGATGGCATGTATGAAGGTTGTAGTATAATCAAGGTTGACTTGTTTGGAGGATATCACATGACCTGGATGGCATGTCTTGGAATCTATCGCATGATCCCGAATGACATGCTCAGAGGGTGTCACATAATCAAGATTAATTTCCATGGTGTCATCATGAAATATGGATGAAAAGATTTTAAGACATCATAAGAGTTTTTTGACATGTCTCAGAGGCCGCTGTATATTTTGGATGAATTGTCCGGGTGTCATCGCGAAAGTCAGCTAACATTTCCAGGGGACTTCACAATAGTTAAATGGAATGCCCTAGTGTTATCACGAGACTTACCTGATACATACTGATGTATCCATATAATCTGGGTGACATGTCTAGAGGTCTTTGAGAGGGCTATATGGTGAGCAAGGGGGGTTTTGTGAGAATTGGGTGGAATGCCTGGGGTCTCCATGTGACTTTCTATGACATGTCTAGGGGACTTTATATGATTGAAAAATTATACCAAAGGAGAATCTCATGACTTGGGAGACATGTCTTGGTGATGTCGAATTACTTGGGTGGTTCATGAAAAATTCATGAGGATCAGTGTATATGTTATTCACATAAGTATCTCGTCTTTTAGTCTTTATTATATCTTTTTATTGAATATTCCTTGGATTTATTCAGTGTTATCTTGTTTTAATTCTCACATGTTTTAGAAAATATGTGTAATTTCCTTCAAATAACCCCCATAAGTCCTTCCTGTGATCTATGAGTGACCATGACGAGTTTTTATGCATGCTTCATGATCGCTCCGCTTGTTCCCCAGATCTTACATGATGAAAAAATTTATCGGTTGTAAGATCAGCCACTCTGATAAATCTACTCTGATGTTTGGGTGCACCGGTGAAAGGTTCCCATAGTTTACCCATCTATGTAAAGCCTTTTTTTATGATAGGGTGGGGGATTTATAGGCCTTTCCACCCTGGTTATTCGCCGATTTGTGCAGTGCATATTGTGAAAATCCAGACTGGATTCAGTTGAGGGATTTGGCATCACGCGTCTTCACAAGGTCCTATTGTAGGTCATTCCGAGGGCATCACATGATTTTAAGAGACTAAAATACCATCCATTAAACACCCCATTTATTGGATTATATTCAATTTAGGGTTTTTTTAATCATCTGGACATGACAAGGGACTTTTATGTCATATTGACATGTGCAATGGCCTTCGTGAGATTAGGGTGTCTTGTTTGAGACCTTTTGTAAGACAATGATGGATTTTAAAGGGGATTTTCGAGATTGTATTAGTGCATAAAATGTTTTTTACAATCAAAAGAGGCTCCCTTATTTCCCCTTATTTATTTTACTTGTTTAATTTACAAGGTTCTATGGTCTTGTTATTTTTATTGAGTGTTTTAGAGAATAATCATTCTCCCCATCGGTGATGCGTCTCATGACCAAAAAGAGGTATTATAATGATGCATGATCATTTATCATGGGGAAACCCTTATGATTATTTTTGGAACCAAAGGGGGAGTGCGATACTACTTAGATATATCTGAATCCTTTTCATGTGGCAGACGTGACATGCCAGCAGGCTCTTGTGTGGTGAGGCGGACATGTCACCATGGGTTTGTGGTGTCTTGTGAATTTCTTGGGGTGCATTGCATGATATTTTTGACTATAAGAGGATCCTTTATTTCCCCTTTTTATTTCATTTTTTTATTTTATAATGGTTGGGGATCTCACAATTTTGTATGATTGTTTTTGAAGACAACCACTCTACTTATCGATGATGTGTCATATGATATTTACGACTAAAAGAGGATCTCACATTTTAGATATTTTCCTCTTATTTTTCAAGGATTTTCATGTCTTGTAAGGTGCCTGCCAACTGACAATTCTCAAAACCTAGGGTTCTCATCTATCAATCATCGCGTGGTCACTGATAGTTTAGGGTTTCTTCACATGAGTAGAAGGATTTGTTGTAGAAGCTCTGTGTGATCTTATGCAGGCTATGTGTTGTGTGTGATCATCCACATGACCTTCCACAAGTCATGGGATTGCGTGTCTCTTGGAGGTTCACATGATCCGTGTGATCATGGAAACCTTCTTCTTCATTTTCTTTATGGGAAAAATAATACCCAAATTTAGGTATTTCTTCCTTTATGAAATTTTTAATGCTCATTTGGTGGGTGTCAAGAAACACCAATGTATCTAATAAACATTTACTTGTTGGGGTCAACAGGTTGGTCTCATAGATTCTATCCAACCTCAAATTTTACACCATAAATAATTTCCTTAATAACTTTATTAAACACAGTTATGCTATTCCACTCTTGTTTTTTTCATCGACATGTTGTTGATACACTAACAATTTTAGCATTGATAGTGTATTCTTCATCAATATTGGTAACATCGGTGTATAGATAATTAATTATCTACATGAGTAATTAAACATTTAATTTAGATTAAAAAAATACAATAGAGAACATATAATATTGTGAGGAGAATCATAGTATATTAAAAAAATTATTATGTTCATTGAACTCTCTTTTTTTTCTTTAAAGTTTGAAGGTATTTAGATCCTATATCAAGTATCCAAATATCCTATTTGTATTCCTCTCCAACATATAATACATTGTCTACATTGAGACCACCATGAAATGATTATGATCTCCAAATGAAAGGGTCAACTTCAATTGAATTCTCATTTGAACCTACAGTTGTTTTAGTTTCTAATAGAATAATTGACCAATTTTTGTTTGTAGGATCTATTACATAAAATACTTGCACTACTTGTGATTTCATTATAGACAGTTCATCCTTATAACCTTTTACACTAAAATTCACCTTCATAAATCCCAATTCATCAACTACAACTACACTCTTATTTTAAATCCATTTGTAATGGAAAATCAACACTTGGAATGTTTTATAATTCAACTTATATATTTGTTTAATAATTCCAAAGTATAATATATTTTCATGAATTGGATTTATATCCATGAAAATGAATATTTAAATCACTTTTCTATAATAGAAACTCAATTTATTTTCATTGTACTGTGTTCATCTTGTTCTATTTTATAAAATGTATAACCATTAATTACATAACCATTATAAGATAATATATTTACACTTGGTCCTCTGGCTAGCCAACAAAGTCATTTGGAAATTGAATTCATATTTGCAAATAAATTCTTATAAATATGATCTCAAGAACATACTATAAAATATTGATTATGTATATTTGATATCCATATTTAAATTAGTGATGGATTCAAATGTCTAAGAATTAATTTTTGTGCTTCAACATATGGAGAAACCTCTCCACTATTATGTAAAAAGTAAAGGTGGGCTTGTCACTGCTCTGTAATGGTAATTATAACAACATCTCTTCCAGAAATCCCTTCATCCACAAGGCATACATTATGATTATATTTTTGGAGACCAATACTATCAATATATGATAGGTAATCGGTACAAAATTCAACATCTTCTTTAACAATATATTGCTCTACGATACAACCTTATGGATGACTTTGATTCTTGATGTACCCATTCAAAATATTCATATACCATTCAATGAGGTATATCCATCTATAATGTACAATACCATATAGTCAAATCTCTCGGACCAAATAAACCATCGGGTGGACCATTATATCAAAGAATGATGGTGGGAAAAGCATCTCCATTTCACATGATATGATTGAAATTTCTTTATTCATGATTAGAAACTTTGTCGAGTCTATAACTTTACTGCATATGGATTTGAAAAAGAATCAAAGTATGGTTAATGTATATTGTACAGTTTTAGATAGAATGCAATGTAAATATACATACATTAAACATTGCATCAAAATATGATAGTCACATGATTTTGGATCCTTTAACTTCAAATTAGTCATTAACACGACATGCTTGATATTTGATGAATACCCCTATGGAACTTTTACTTCATTAAGGAAGTTGAAAAATTGAAAATTTTATTATATGGATAGATTATAAGTCACCAAAGGAAGAAAAATGAATCTTTTACCCTTCACTGATGCCGCATATTCTCTTATCCTCATGTAAATCATAGCCAACCTAGACTTAATTTCATCATTAGTTTTTTCTAGTGCATTTAGTGATACGAAAATAACACTATCACATACATTTTTATACGTGCATGGAATCAATAAAATGTATGACGTATAAACAATTATAGTATAGTAATTTAAATAAAATCAATCTCTTCTTCCAACCTAATTTCATAAGGTTTTTTGAAAAAGGTTTACTGAAAGTAATGTCAATATATTTTACTTTCTTGAACTGTTGATCACTTATTTGTGAGATGGTGTTGTACTTTGTTCTGTATTTCCATAAAATGATGTCATCTAGGATCGATATTTATTTCACTGGGGTAAAAATTTTAAATGTTACAAAAACACAATATTTGAGGGACGTTTCAACCTAATTGAGTGTGTACCTTCTTCACAAATGGGACACCCCAACGTTCCTTTAATACTATAGCCTAACAAATTTTCTTAAGTAGGAAAGTCATTTATAATCCTGTACAACATGGATCTCAATGTAAACTCTTCACTTCTATGAGAATCATATAATGTAACAAATGTATCCCATGTCAATTTTAGATCTTTGATCAATGGAGCCAAATAGACATCAATATCATTATCAAGTTGTTTTGGTCCAGATATAGGAAAAGAAAACATATGTATTTGTACTTCATGCATAACCATGATGGCAAGTTATAATTTACCATCATAACTGTACATGTACTGTGAGCATTACTTTGTATACCAGAATGATTCATTCCATTTATATATAACACATAATAGAGATTTATCATCTCGTTTCCATATTCAGGATGCTCATAATCAAATTTCTTCCACTGAGAAGAGTCCACTAGGTTATATAGTTTACCATCTTCAATTCTTGAATCTACGTGTCATGTTAATTTTCCAGTTGTGTCCTTAAATCCATATAGTCTTATAAACCTTGTAATGATAGGAAAGTACCATACAACTTTCAAAGGACTTGATTCATCTTTTCTGTATTGATTCGTGCCACACGTAGGGTATTTTTTGAGTGATTCATGGTCCTTATAAAATAATATACAATCATTTGGACATGATTCATTTTTTAGAGATAATACCCATTGAACATAGAATTCTTTGAGTGTTATATGTTCGACATGGTAGCTAATTTTCTTCTAGTAGCATGTCATTCAGGAGACCAAGTAGTTCTGTTAAGTTGGTGTTTCCCCATCCATTTTCAACATTCAAATTATATAGCTTCAATACAGTTGACAATGTTATATATTTATTACAATTGGTATACAATGGTCTCTTTGCATAGCTTTTTAAATTCTTAAACATCTTTGGAAAATCACAAATACCATCTTAAATTGACATTTTAATTTATTCTATATGATCTAAATTATTATTTACACTAGTATTTATATCAAATGATCTATAAATCACAGTATCATCTAAGTTAGCATGTACATTCAGTTTTCATCGTGTTTATTACAATATTTATAGATTCAATCTATTCCATGACAAATCAATTTTTCTTAAAACTCTTATGGATGAATTTTTCTTGATTAACAATAACATAAACACAAACAAAGGATTTGAGAAGGGTTGTATGCATGCTCTATTTCAATCTTAATGAACTATTTAACTCAATATTCATACTCCTTTATCACAATATTAGTATCCATCCATTTTTGATTCATATACATCTTACTAGGTTCAAAAATATTCATTTTATACAAAAAATAAGTAAATACACACAAGGTATTTATATAATGTTTACATTGATATGTAAATAAAGTATCAACATTTGAGTTTAAATATATAATGATGTATATGTGTGTCTCTAAGAATATTTTTATGTAAATATATAAATCTTATGTTTAAAATAAGTATATAATATTCAAAATCAAATGATAAAGTTATTGATACTTCTAATAAATTTGATTGTCTTCCTAAGAAAAAAATCACACTCATATTAGACACTCAAGGAAGCAATGAAAATAATTTTTTTAATGAAAAAAGGATAGAAAAAATATAGTTTTGTTGGGAAATAGTTTAATAACCTTAAAATAAATAGTTTTCTAATTATGTAGTTTAATTACACTACCCTTTAAAAATTTAATTATATATATAGTAGGTATATATATAAATATATATAGATTTATTTAAATTTATTTTATTTTAATTTTAATTTGTTAATATATACATAAACACACACAGGAACAACCCTGCAAATTGAAGTGAAGGGTAGCCCTGCATTCCAAAATACCAATACGAAAGGGAACCCTAGAGATCCAAAGTGAAAACCCCTTAGATCTAATAAAACAATTGTTCAACACACATTGAAAAATATTATTGAAAAAGGGGATTAAAATCTAGGGTTTCAAAGATCAATTATAGAGGAAGAAAAATTAAAAATCATGAAATAATATAAGATCATTTAAAAAGGAGTACAAGCAATCACATTCCTTTGATTTTGAGAGGGTCGATTCATCCGAGAAATTTGAGGGGTAGCAGCAGTAGATGTCGAGTTCCATGAGAGCTTGAACAGTGCAAGTGAGTGGAGTTTCTGTTAGGGTTGATTTTAAAAGACCGGAAAGGGTTTTATAATCGATAAAATGAAAAACACTGATCAAACATATATTTATCAGCGCAACCCTTTTAATTTGAGTGCTTATAAAAAAATATTTTATTAACTCTTTTTTAAGCTCTCATAAAATCTGCTTAAAAAATTATAAAAATATTAAAGGAAAAAATATTAAAAATGAATAAATTATAAAAAAGTAAATAATAATTAACATTATTAATGAATAAATAATATTAAATGCATGAAAATGAATAAGTTTTATTAATTATATAAATTATTAACAAAAATTAAAAATGAATAAATTACAAAAATATCAAATGAATAAATATTAAAAAAGAATAAATTATTAAAAAGTAATAAATAATTAAATTATCTAGGAATACATAATATTAAATTAATGAATGTTAAGAAAGAAAAATTTAATAATTAAAAAAATCTATAGATTTTAAAAATATTAAAAAAATGAATAAACGTTGTTAATTATATAGATTATTAAAAAATTAAAATAAATACATATTAAAATGAAAATGAATAAATATTAATTATACAAATTGAAACCATGTAAAAAACATTGAATGTTTGTGAATAAATATTTATAAATAAATATAAAAAATGAACAAAATTACAAAAATATTAAACAAATAAAAATTAAAAATAAATAATTAGAAATAAAATATTAAAAATAATTAATATTGTTAATGAATTAATAATATTATAAATAGATAAATTAGAAAAATATTAAAAAGTAATAAATTGTATATATTAAATAAAAATATAAAAAACAAATAAATTCTACCAATTAAAAACAAAATATATTAAATATCAAACATTAATAAATAAAATTCTAAAATGAATTTTAATAATATTACAACAATATTATATGAGTGCGTGTGTGTGTGTTTCTATATAAAATTGTATTAATTGCGTATGTATGTGTGTGAAATTAATGTATATATATAACACAAGTTTGATATATGTCAAATTGAAAAAAACAAATGAAATTTATATAATATGTTATTAAATGTCTATTACTCAATGTTAGTTAGTCAATATTTTTAATTAATACTGAATTTTAATTATTTTATAAATCATATTTTCACTAAATTTAAGACAAATGTAGATACATATTTTGTATTATATAAATCAAATTTAAGGAAATATTATATATATCAATATAAATATATTTTTATATTGAAAATATTAAATATATTAATGAATAAATATGTATAGAAAATATTAAAAGAGAATAAATTAAAAATATACTAAACAGATAAATATTAAAAATGAATAAATTATAAAAAAAGTAAAAAAATAATTAGCATTATTGGTGAATAAATAATACTAAATGAATGAATGTTAAAAAATGAGTGAAATTTAATTAAAAAGTGAATAAATTGAAATAATATTAAAAAAATGAATAAGAGTCATTAATTATATAAGTCTAAAAAAATAAAAAATGAATATATATTAAAATGAAAATGAATATATATATATATATATATATTAAGTATGTAAATTACAATCACATTAAAAACATTAAATGGTAATCAATAAATATGTATAAATTAATTTTAAAAATGAATAAATTTAAAAAAATATTAAACAAATAAAAATATAAAATGAATAAATTAAAAAAATATTAAAAAAATTATCAATGAAATAAAAAATAAAAAAATGAATAATTTTAAAATATATATATTAAAATATATTAAATATTATATATTAAATAAAAATATAAAAAAATAAATAAAATTTAATAATTAAAAACATAATATATTAAATATTAATAAATAAAAATAAAAAATTATAATATTAAAAATTTATTATTTGTATACGTGTGTTTCTATATAAAATTGAATTAATTTCATGTATGTACATGTGAAATTAATGTTTGACATGTTAAATGAAAATACATATTTAATTAATATTTATAATTAAAATTTTATTAATTGATATATGTCAAGTTGAAAAAACAAAAGGCATTCAAATAACAAAGTGTTATTAAATTTCTATTGATATTAATTAGTCAATATTTTTAATTAACTTATATACCATTTTCACTAAATATTTGACATATTAAGTGTAAATACATGTTTAGTATTATATAAATCATATTTAAACAAATGTTATATATATATACCAATATAAATATATTTCTATATTAAATATATTTTTTAATAATATATAATTTTTAATAAGAAGGTCACCTTTTATCATCACTAAAATATGTCCTGATAAAGGTTACTATTATGAGTTCTAGATAAAAACATTGATAAATATAACCTTTGTTATCATTAAAAATGCTAATAAAAGTGATAATTTCATCAGAATTTTTTTTATCACTGATAAAGATATCATTTATCAACAATTTTATCTAGCACTGGTAAAACCACCCCCTTTATCAACACATTTTTTTAGTGCTAATAAAGGGAACCACTCAATACTTTTGATTCCATAGTGTGAATTGATAAATAAAAAAACACAAGGTCTTGGAAGACTGAGGTGGGTTGAACCCACATCACTCAAACTATGAAAGAGTTACCGAACCACTCATCCAATATAAAATTTTCATTATATGTACATATTTGTAGCCTTAATCATGTATATTAATATAAATACATACTCACACTCATTTTTATTTAATTATTTATTTATAATTATACTAATCGATGTTAGAGTTAGATTCCCAAGACCAACTGATTGTACTTTGATTACATGTATATTTTATGTATTGAATATTAATTAAAAATATTATTACATATTTTTCATTATTCTGCATGGACTTAATATAATAGTGTCATAGAGTATTTTACGCATTGATAAGGTCATAAAAGTTCCCCATTGGGATGAAAATATTGAAGTGTTATGACAATATTCTTAATGTAATTATGTGGTTGGATAACTACTATGATGGAACACATATTATTCAGACCATCATGTGTGTGTACTCGTAAGTGGATGATTCTTCTTCTCATGAAGTTCACACTTGGTAATCTCTAAGACTAGAGATTATGAGAATATACCCACCAATAGGAATCCACATGTTTTGTTATCATTGGATGTTTCTATCTGCGAGCATGTTTAATGGTCCTCAGACTTTAAGTTTGTCATTAATACATGTCATGACTTGCACACATAGATTTACAGACAAAAACCATCACCCTATATGTTGGCAAGAATTAGGGTACGTTGGGTGCATCATGATTAACATGTCATTAATGAATAAATTGAATAAGGATTTTTCCCTTCCATATTTATGGGAGTTTATATCTCAACCCTTTGATTAGAATATAAGCATCGAATAAATTCCATGGTCATGGTGTAACGCCATGTTTATTTTAGATAGTCAAAGAAAGACGTATCAAGCATATAGTTTGATGACAACCTACTAGATGAGATACTGGGACAAAGGGATTATATTATACAGTGAGCATTTGTATGTGGTTTTCATAATTGCAACATTAAGTTATTTTTATTTTGTGTTTGACCTATTTCTAGATAGAAATCTTCAACTTTAGGCAAACCCACTTAATTCCAATGAGAAAGAATCTTAGAGGGTCTCACACTAAGTATTTTCGTTGATCTCAATTAAATTATATTTGAATTTAATTAATGGAATAAATATTATTCTCAAGACCAAGGAATAATTTTATTCAAGTTATATTGATCACATAAATTAAATAAATATTTATTCACCAACATGTGAATAAAAATATATTTTTTATTTTATTGAATATTTAATAAATATTCATTCATCGGTATTTGAATGAAATATATATTTATGAATAAAATATTTATTTAGGCATTCAATGAATACCAATGAGTTCTATCGGACCAAGATCGCATTTGATTATAAAATAATTATTTATAAGCTGGTAAATATTATTTATTAATTTATTCAAGTTGGCATGCCATAAAATAATAATAATATTATTATGTGGCTTGAGGTTTATTAAAGTTAATAAATGCTATTTAATGGCCATCATGTAATTAAATAATACTTTAACTTAAATCCTAACTCTATAAATATTTAGTTATGTCTATTGTGTATTGTATTCAAAAGTGAGAATAATGATAAACGTAAGATATATTTCTTCAAGACCGAAGAAAAAATGATCAAGAATGAACAACTAAAGACATTTGATTCGCCACTCTAGCACATAAAGATCAAGTGGTGTTGCTCAAATATCATTAGAACACGTGTGGATCACAACTGGAGGGATTATATCCTTGGATCCTCACAATACAATGAAGGAAATCTAAAAGGGTCTTTTCATATGATCAATATTAATCAACTAAGAAAGTTCCTAATCCCATGCATTTATTTATTCAGATATTAAATTAATTAATTATAGATTTGATTTTTAATATCCTCACTCATGGTTTTGGGAAACAATTATTAAAAGAAATTTTAATATATCTCCCACCACCTCACACTTCCGCTGCACCCAGAACCAATAAGCGGTATCAGAGTGGTCGTGTCTAAATTTATAATTATTTATTTGATTGCTGATTTATGCGTAATTAGAGTTAAATTTTTCATTTATTATTATTCATCTTTTAAATTTGATTTGAATTAACATGCTTTGATATATTATTCATAATCATTCATTTTTTTTCATTTTTCTTAAATGTTTAGAATAGATGAAGAATGACCAGAGATTCCATCAAGAAACTGCCAATTTTGTTTCTGGTAAGACTGGGTTACACGACGTGTATCAAAAGTACACGACATGTACCCTGATGCAATGCATTTGGATGTGTCGAGGGATACAAGGGACACCACGTAGTAATTATACACAATATATTCCATGTGTTTACTGACTAGGGTGGCATGCGGGTTGTCGGATTGACATGTATCGATGTACATGTTGTGTAGTCTACTTGGGTTAGCAACATAAATCACGCAATCCCTGTGGTCATTATACATGGTCAAAACTACATGAGACTGAAAACATGAAGCATTTATGATATACACAAGGTTTATATAGTGTACATGACATGTAGTACATCAATAATGATGTCTTAATAACACATCAAGCGAGTCAAATAGATACATGACGTGTAGCTAGCTTTTACACACTATGTAGTCCATCGAGACACATGTTGAAGACCCAAATGTATATCCTAGACACACAGAAAGTAGAACACACAATGTGTAGCTAGTGTGTACATATTGTGTGGTCTAATCGAGGTATACACCGTAGACCTAAGCGTGTGACCCTGATACATTACAACCAAGATACATGGCGTATAGCTGAATGTACACATTGTGTAGTCTCCCATTAATGGAAAAAATTAAAAATTGCATTAAATTGGAAAATTACAACATTAAAACCTTATTTTATTGATTAGAACACCATTGGGTGTTTAATAATTTAATAATGGTTTTAAATATTTTTAAATGAACAATTAATTTATTGTAATAAATATATGTCATTATTGGTTCTAATTTTTATTTGGCATGAATTTCATAAATGATGGTTATCTCTAGTAAAGTTCAGATGATAATTAAGATGAAATGGAATTAATTAATGCAAGAATGTTCATCTTAATAATAAAGAATGAATAAATAAATGATTTATAACCAGTTATTTTTTCATATATGTTTCATGTATGATCGTCCATGAGCTTGACTAAGACCTATAAATGTGTTGGATGTTTTAATTTAATTTATTTCATGGGATTTCAATTATTTAATATTAAATTAAATGTTGGTTGGCATGTCATCCCTCCCTCCATTATTATGTAGGACCTGCGTGTCCAATGTTATTTATGTAATTCTCTTTTAACCAATACTTTAGTTCCCCTCACCTGTGTGTGAGTAATAAATACTTGTAATTAATGGAGAATCTCAAGTCACATGGAGGCAGTTCAATATAGAACCATTATGATGCCAACTTAGGTGATACACAGGTGGACAGTTGGAATGCTTTAACTCATTCCAAGACCAGTAATAAAAGTTATTTCCACTAGGTAAAAGGATAATTTGATATCTGATCATTAAATCAACCATTATATAAATATCATTAACATGCCATTTAATTAATTAATTATTTATATCTATAAAATTATTTATTTTATGGATACAATTCCTCATTCACATAAATAAATGAATTAATGTGCAAAGACAAAAACTAAATAAATTAATTATGTGTAAATGTTTTATCCATCATGGTTAATTAATTAATTAACTAACATCTTTTTAATATTAAGAAGACATTTAATGGATAAAATAAGATAAAATTTATGCATAATAAAATCTCTCAATTAAATATTAATCCAAACTTAGTCTTCCATTGCTTGATTAGGAATTAAACTCAATATAATAAGTGTTTAACCAACCCTTATTGGCACACTAACTTTTATAGGAGGAGTTATTATGAATATTTTGGGTTGAATTGACCATTTTATATCAAGAGTAGTAGTCCTTTCTATACTTGGTGTAATTTGGAGGAAAGTGTTGAGGAAATCCAAGTCAGGATTTCAGGATAGGGGAGTCCACTCAACATATCAAGGAGTTTCAAGCCTGTAGTTAGCCAAGACCTTCCTACCTAAATACCTTCAAGTAGCTTGACCAACCATTTTTGGGGTTATTAGAAGAGGAATATTGATCCTTTCCACTATAATGTTATTGAAACTAGACATTTTAGGTTTAATGGAGAGGGATATTAGAACTTGATAAAATAGTGGGTGATTTAATAAAATCAATTAAATTATTATATCTCACCCAATATGTAATCCAGAAATGTATTAATAATATTATCTTCTAATTATAGAATAAAATGGAAATATTATCATCCACGTTATCCTGATGGTAAATATTGGATAAATATAATCTCCTAACTAGTAGTAACTTCTAGATATGGTACAGATGTCTTTAGGTTGTACTATGCCATGAATGGAAATCTTACATGCTAGAATCCTCATATGTTGATCTGCCTTCTAAGGAGGTGAGTGATTAAGAGTTCCTATTATATGGGAAACATATGAATGACATGGTCGATGTTCAATGTTTTATGATTTTGCCTATGTCTAGTGAACTCATGAAGTCTCATGAAAACATGGATGCATTTATCATGCTTGAACACCTCTGTGGTCTTTACTATGAGAGAGCTAGATAGAAACAATTTGAGATTTACAAGGCGCTCTTTTAAAGAATCTTGGAGAGGGTGACCTGGGTGGCCTCACATAATCAAGCTCATTGGATACATTGAGTTCTTGGAGGTTCAAGGGTTCAAAATCCCCAAATAACTGGGCATTGATATCATTCTGGCATCACTCCCTCATAAATTCTCCAACATTGTTTTTAATTTTAATATGAACAACATTGAGAAGTATCTGTTAGATATTATTACTCTTCTTTTCTAAGTAGATAATGATATGAAGTGTGAAAAAAATTCCATCCTTATAGTGAAAAATGGAAAGGGAAAGCGAAGATATTTAATCTAATAGCTTATTCACAACCTTCCAAGGAGAGGAAGATCAAGGGGAAAGAAAGAGAATAGGATGTTGTTTATTTCTCATGTGGCAAGAAGGGTCACTGAAAGAAAAAATGCACCCATCCAAAGAAGCAAGGGGGAATCTTCATGTGTGTTTATTATCAAGTGAACTTTAAATTTTTCTATAAAATGGGTATTAGATATAGACTATGGTTACCATATATGTATTCAAATATAGTAACCAAGTATATCAGAAATATTGACCAAGGGAGGTAGATCTATGAGAAGACAATAGAGCTAAACTTGTTGTTGTATCTATCAGGGACTACCACCTCATGTTGTTGTCTGGAATGATCTTAATTTTTAAAGGTTGTTATTATGTGTCATCTGTTACCAAAAACATTATTTATATATTTTGACTTGATACTAATGGATTTATTTTAAAATTTGAGAATAAATTTTTCTTCTTTTATAAAGATTGAATTTGTTATGGTAAGACACATTTAAATAATGGTATTTATGTGTTGGATTACATGATACAATTAATGAAAACTGATAGCAAAGTTACTTCACCTGACTCATAACACACCCAACTTTGGCATCCCCAGCAAGGCTACATAAATGAAAAGTGTATGCCTAAATTACATCAAGATGGATATTTAGATTATTTTGAACTAAAACCACTTGGTGTATGTCACAAATGTTTACAAGTAAACTGAATGATAGGTTTTGGAATTGATGGACTCATCATCGAGTATGGGCTGCTCCTCCTTTAAAATTGGCAATGAAGAACCTCTCTTCGATTAAGATCTTCTTTAACCATGGAATCATTCAATTCAGACTAGGAAAGATCTTTCGTTTCTCTTTAAAAAGCTCTTGATGTAGGTTCTAACTCCTAAAATCCACCTTGAAAAGAAAACTATTTTACGGAGGTTCTTTTTGGACCCTCCAATGCCTTAGATGATTCCAACAAACCACCCGTGGTCAAGCGGTTGTGGGGAAACTCCATTATAGTTGTTACAAATCTAGATGCGGTCAAACAAATGATGGATCTATGAAAGTTTTCTTTGCTCTATCACATTTCCTATTAAAAGGGTGTGAAGCCCTAATCCTATGAATATCTAAAAGATAGGATCTCTCATTTATTTTGTTCTTTGAAATGGAGACTTATTCTGATAGGCAAGGTCTACTTCCATGTTATTTTAGAGAGACATGAGGACCTTGATGTGGTTTGGCATGTGGGAAACCTTAACCTCAAACCAATTTTCTTTTTACTCTCCTACTGGGATGCTAATTTCAATCCTTTCAACCAAAGGCATTACATTTCACATGTTTGGACAAGGATCTATGGCCTTCCATGGGTTTAATGGAACACCAAAATCCTTAATGAGTTAGGTTTTGGAATTGGAACCCCCTAAAGATTGACCAAAGAACCATTAGTGGAGACCTTGGACTTTATAAAAGGGTTCTAATTGAGATCAAAATGGAAATGTCTCCACCTGAATAGGTCTCCTTGGTTGAAAATGATCACCAAATGGAGGTCATATGTGAATTTGAAAATATTCCCCAATTTTGTGAGTACTGCAAGATGGTGGGTCTTGCAATTAAAAATTGTCGAGTGGTGAAAAATCTGGTGAAACCAGTCACTAGAAACACATCTTGGAAGGAGGTCTCAAGTGGAAAGACAAACTACAAGGTGGAAAATTGAAGAAAGGATACCTCTAATCCAATGAAAGGACTAAAAACACACAAATCTATTTCTACAAGCTCCTCTGGGGTAGCCCTAGTTGAGGAAGAGTAAAAGTAGTCTGATAATGTTGAGAATGAAATCAACCCACCTGTGGTTAATATGCAGGAAAATTATTTAAATGATCATACTAACTGTTTATCGGCCCTATCATCAGATGACTTCTCATTTTCTCTGAATATGCAAGAGGAGGATTATTTTCTTAAGCTCATCTCCTCAGACATAAATGTAGCAACACATCCGGAGAATCCATTAGTTTTTTTAGATAAAACACTAATTACTCTGAATGAGAAATGATAGGGTGAGAAAAATGTACATAGAACGTTTTCCATTTTAGTATAAGGCACCCCTGTTCAGAATCCTATGCAAGAGAAAACCACTATTTTCACATAGACCCACACTGGTGATGATTTAAAAGGAGCAAAAAACTGACATAAATTACAAAAAAGTAATGACCATTAGAAAATCAAAAATACAGTTGGAAAGGAAAGAATAGGGGTAATCACCCCCAAACTGAAATCATAATAATGATACTCTTATAGAATTTATAGGGAATAGCCAACCCTAGCACGAGATGTTCCCTCAGGCTCCTTGAAGGTAGGTACAAACCTGATATAATTTTTCTTTCTGAGCTAAAGACCAACTCTTCAAATCAAGACAATAGTTTTAATAGTAGAGGATCTGAAATTATGGTAACCACTCAGGATGGAACCATCCTTGATAGGATCTGGATCCTAGTCTATAATAGATTGGATAACCTGGCCATTGTTCACAAGGATTTCTAGATGATCACCTATAGTAAATTTGAATATGGTTAGAGCAATTTCTACTCAAATTTTTATTCCTATAATAGATAAATTAATAAAAGGTTATTATGGATGCATATAAAGGATCTTTCCAGTGTTATAATGGATTCTTGGACCATTATTGGAGACTTTTATTCAATCCTTCATGCAGATGAGGAACTTAGACCAATTTCTAGCACTATTTCAACCAAATAATTTCAAGCCTATGTTGAGGAAGCAAGACTAACTGAAATCAATCTCATTGGAGTCAAGTTTACTTGGTACAAGAGGCATCTTAGTGGCATGAGAGAAAGTAGAATTTATAAGAATTTTTTCAATGATATCTCTCTTGGGAATTGGAAATCAATATCATGTTTCACTCTATCAAAGAATAACTCTGACCATTATCCCATCATGGTTATATTTATTAATGATGAGAATAGGTAGTCCATACCTTTCAGATCAAAAATGCATGGGATTCCCTCCCAGAGTACTCAATAATTATCCAAAACTCTTGGGTCTCAAATGGAGGTAGTGTCAACCCACTAGTCTTCATTTCTAAGCTCAAAATGATTAAGGAAAAAAAAATGAAAGAATGGATTAAAGTTAAATTTAGTTCACTATATTTTGAAATTGATGTTCTTGAGTGCTCTCTCCATGATATTTAGGATTCAATTACTCAGAGAAAATTTGCTGGTGGAACCACCCAAGAAGCTGAGATGGAATCAAAGATTCAAAACCTCATCAATCTCAGAGACTATTAAAAAGGACATCTTCAACGTAAGATGGTTCACTGATGGGGATCAAAACATTGAGATATTTAATGATCTATAAAGGGTTCAGAGAGAAAATTGGCCCCTATCATTACTAAAATATGGAGACTGAATATTGGAGGAAAGAAAAGAGTTATCTGATTATATCATCTCCTTCTACATCAACCTTTTCAATGGGACTTTAAGGGATGCAGTGCTAAGGGAAAACATCATTCTAAAACTAGTAATTTAGTAGGATAAATCTTTTCTTACCTCCACCCATCTAGATATTAAAATCAAAGAGGAATTATTTGGACTTAAAAGGAATTTTTTCCCAAACTATATAGTCTCACAAATCACTTCTTACAATCTTATTGGGAAGTCATCCAGAGTTATGTGTACAAGCTGGTCAGGCACTTTTTTAGAGGTGGATCCTTTAACCAAGGCTTCAATTCTTAGTTTATTACCTTAATCCCCAAAGTGTAAAGTTCCAGTGACATAAGTAAATTCAGGCCAGTTTCCCTCATCAACAAAATTCATAATTTCATTATAAATATCCTTTCCAACATGCTATCTTAGGTCATAGATATAATCATCTCCTAGAACCAATTTGGATTTGTGAAAGGTAGGAACATCCAAGACCGCTTACTTAATATCTCAGAGTGTGTGAAACTCCTTCAGAAACCCACTCGGGAAGTCAATATTTTCATTAAATTCGACATCAAAAGATCCTTTGACACAATGGATAGGGGATTCAAAGGAAATGTGCTTCAGAGTTTTGTATTCAGCCTGAGGTTCATTCTTTGGATCAAAAGTCTTCTTGAACCATCCTGAATTTCCATTCTTATTAATGGGTCCCCAAAAGGATACTTTAAATGATCCAGGGGGTGAGACAAGGGGATCCTTTCTCAGCCATAGTCTTTGCAATTGTAGAGTATTATCTAAGAAAATTTATTCTCCATATGATGGACAAGGGTTAATTGACAACCATCAGAGTGGCTAGAGGTATCTCTGCTCCTTCCCATATTTTATTTTCTGATGATATTATTATATTTACCCAGGGGGATAGGAGGAATATTCTAAATATCAAAAATTATCTTCTACATTATGAAAGTGTCCCAGTCTAATAAATCAATTGGAGAAAATCCTTTGTCTACTTTGGAAAAAGTATTACTACCTTAAGGAAAAAATTACATCATCAGTGATTTGGGAATAATGTAAGTCTCTATACCTTTCATCTATCTTGGAGTCTTAATATTCTGGGGATGACCACATGACTCTAAATTTTCTAATTCCTTGAGTCAAATTAGAATAACACTTACCTCATAGAAAGGGAAATCACTCTTAAAGGCAGGAAAAATTTGTCTCGTTAAATATGTGGTTGTTTCAAATATGGTCTATTAATTCATGATTTATTTATTTCCTTACTATATCATTAAAATCATTAATTCTATGATGAGTATCTTTGTAAGTATTGGAAGCATACTCGAAAGAAAAATCATCATAGCATCTTGGAAATAATGCTACTTGCCTCATGACCTAGGAGGTCTTGGTATAAAAAATCTGGAACTCTTTAATCAGTCCTAAAAAGATCAATTTATGTGGTGGTTAGTTATTAAAAAATATACCTCATCAAAATTACTCAGGTCAAAATTTATTAATAAACACATAGAAGGAAAAATGAGATACCTGGAATCCTCCATTTGATCTAGTTTGAGAACTTTTTTTCAGAAGATATATATGACTCGCATTGGCTTTCTTGTATGAACTCCTCTATTAACTTTTGGAATGAAAATTGGAATGGAGTCACCTTTATTGAGAGGATTAGATCCTAATATCATGAAATTGATCAGAACATCTCAATTAAGTACCAACTGGATAATTTATACATTCTCCCTGATGATATTTCCTCAACTGTTTCCACCTATGACTTTATCAATC
The DNA here is from genome assembly GCA_963277665.1 of Viscum album. Taxonomy (NCBI): domain Eukaryota; kingdom Viridiplantae; phylum Streptophyta; class Magnoliopsida; order Santalales; family Viscaceae; genus Viscum; species Viscum album. Next base: position 516,524,957 of record OY728130.1, read on the forward strand.
AGGAAGATATACTCATATGGGAGTAGTATTCAAATGTAATACTCGAGTCAAAGTCATTCTACAACTACCTAATTCAAGGTGACCATAATTGGATTGGTGGATTTTATAAAAAGTGGATTCTCTGTTCCAGGTTCACCCTGCTCTAGAGAATCTCTCTTAACAAGGTTTCATCGGATGATAACCTTCAACGTGTTGGGATTTTTCTTTGCTATAAATGTGTCATATGTCACCAACATCAATAGGATGTTAATCACATATTCTTGTGCTGAAAAACAACATCATCATTATGGAGGGATGTCTTTGGCATTTTTGATATCTTCCCCCCTCAAACTGATTCTCTCCAGTATTTTTTTGCTGCTCTGTTCAATATAAATCTGTCCAAGCATCTCACTGTCCTTCTTAGGGTGGAATTTGCAGAATGAATCACACCATATGGAGGGGTAGGAATAAGTCTATACACAGCCAGGTACGTTTAAATGATCAACTTTCTCTTATTGGTGTTATAACAGAAATGAAAAGTGTGAACTCACTGCACACTAGAATATGTAGTAACCCAGTAGGTGACCTCATGGTGTTGTGGAGACTGAGCATTATAGGAAATTACCCCTACCCCATGGCACCCTTGAAATATTTTGGACCCCCCTCATTGGATGGATGGAATACAACACAGATGGAGCCTTTAGGGGAAACCCAGCACCATCAGGATATGTGATCGTCTTCAGAGACCCTAATGGGGATATTGTGGACAACATTTATGGTTCTTGTGTCCATTACACTACCATGGAAGCGAAAATTATAGACCTTATCAGAGAGTTTGATCTTGAACCACAAAGAAATTGGAATAATATCTGGTTTGAGTGTGACTCAACTATCATTTTTCAAGCATTCGGGATGGGAATGATCCATCTATCATGGAAGCTGACAACGAAATGGGCCAATTGTATGGATATGCTCTCTTCTATGAACTACAATCACTCACATATTTTAGGAAGCCAACTATCTTGTTGATGGTCTTAAAAATGAAGGGGTGACTGAGAAGGGGAGTATCTGCTCCAGAACTCTTCCTTGTAACATGATTCCTACTTTTCTCTAGGATAAATATAAAATTCCTTCATTCAGACTCTTGTAACTTTTATTTGCTTCTATTTAAGATCCTATGAGATCATTTTTCTTAAAAAAAACAAGGTAAAACGACCAAATCCATATTTATAGGGAAAGGTAAAAGGGCTAAAGAGATTCTTGAATTAGTTCATACCTATGTGTGTAGACCATTTCCTATTGAAGAAAATGGTACTCATACTTCATAAATTTTACTGATGGTTTTATTAAATATGTATTTGTACAATTAATGAGGTATAAGTCAGATTCTTTTGATAAATTGAAGGAATAAAATAATGAAGTTGAGAAACATCTTGGTAAGTAGATTAAGAAACTCCACTCAGACCGTGGTGGAGAATATCTTAATCAAGACTTCATTGATTACTTATAGGTGTTTTAGAACTTATACTAACTCACTCCTCCTTAAATGCCTCAGTGAAATGGTGTAAGAGAAAGGAGGAACCACACCTTTATGGACATGGTGAGATTAATGATGAGTTATGCGAGTCTTCCATTATCCTTTTGGGGATACACGTTATAAACAAAAATACATATACTAAACTAAGTACCAACTAAATCTATAAATGGTATTCCATACAAATTTTGGAGTGGAAAGAAAACCATGTTATTGAATTTACATGTTTGGGGAATAATTTTTTTGTTAAGGACTCTTCAGGTAACAAACTTACACCATGAGGCACAAAGTATACCTTTATAGGATACCATGAGGAAATGAGGGGATATTACCTTTAAAAACCCTCATACAAAAAGGTTATAATGAAAAAAAACCATATTACTTAAGAGGGAGAACATATATAAAATATATAGTGGGAGTGAGATAAACTTCGATGAATTCAAGGCTCAAGTCACAAAAGAGTAGGTACAAGAACATATTCCACAAAGCCTTGGGGAAGAAGAAATTTTTCTAGAGACACAGGTACTATATAGAAGTAAAAGAGAGGTTATAAAACCAAGTCGTTTTGGTTTCATAGTCACCAAGGATGGTGACTAATTATTAGTTGATAATAATGATACTTTAACCAACAAGGAAGTAGTAAGTTGGTGGGGATTGGAGCCTGACATCGCAGCTGAAGCGGTCTCACAACATACCAAAAGATTCACCCGAAGACCTTTTATCACCCAAAGTCCTTTTATCACCTGAAGGAATTTTACACAACATCTGAAGGATTTTTACAACACACCCAAATGATTTTTCACAACACAACCCCCAGAGGAATTTTTATCACACCCATGAACATACCATTTTGATGTACCACCAATAATTCAAAACTGGGATATGCCGCTTGATATCTGTAACCAAGAGGACTTTCGATACATGGAACCATCATCATCTCTCATCGTATGCCATCTTTAAAACTTTCAGTCATTATTTTCAACACACCATCGTTGATGAAACCACTATCTTCACTTCATTCTCACCGCCATCACTTCACATTGGTTACCACAAATGTGGAAACTCCTTCCTAATTCTCTCTCTCTAGCTACATCATGCTAACATGCCTTCCAAAACATGATACTGCATCCTATTATATAGACAACCAATCCATATATCCAATTATTGAAATCAACATTAAATTTTACATCCATTAATATTGATAATTAAATCTCCATTAATGTTGGTAGAAAATTCTCTTTTAATGTTGAAATAAATCTCTCAATTAATAATTTTCTCTCTCCTAAATATTTAAATTTTAAATAAAAAAACCCAACAATATCCACCTTGTTACCCTAAGTCACAATCTATCATCTCGACTAGAAATGGCTCCCGACTAAGTCATTAATACCTCTTCATGGGGAGGGGGGTTCCTTGGAGTGGAGGGTTTGAAAAGGACACTACTAGGGATTCCCTTTTCTATAATAAAATTAAAATACTTTACATTCATCACCACCATCAAGGCCACTGTGATCATTGACTCCACTAAGCTCTAAATGTCACCCAATGAACGGAACACGACACATGACACTTGCAACCAAGAAGAATTTTGATATTCCAGCAACACCGCTAATACCATCATCTTCTTCTGGTGACATTATTCTAGACACCTGATATACCACATAACTTGAGAAAATTGAGCAATCTTCCACCAAGCTCTGACTATCACCAACAATAGAACACACCTCATGACTCCTACTAGTCAATAAAAATTTTGATATCCCAAAAACACCTCTGGTACTACCACTATCTTTCCATAACATCCTTTAAGTCCTTGATAAAATGCTTCACCAGATGTCTACCACCATGTTCTACAAATGAACACTTCAACCAATCCCTTTGATACCACTGTTGGGGTGGAGCCCAACATCGCAGCAAAAGCAGTCTCACAACACACAAAGGAAGATTCACCCAAAGGCCTTTTATCCCCCGAAGAAATTTTACATATCACCCGAAGGATTTTTACAATGCACCTAGAGGATGTTTCTCAACACAACACCCAAAGGAATTTTTATCACACCCATGAATGTACCACTTTCCGATCATTCACAACCAAGACATGTCTCTTGATCTTTGCAACCTAGAGGACTTTCGATACATGGAACTATCATAATATGTCATTGCATTCCATCTTCGATGCTTTCAATCATCCTCATCGACACACCATCATTGACGTAATCACCATCTTCACTTCATTATCATTTCCATCACTTTTCACCAGTTACCACAAACGTGGGAACCCCTTCCTAGTTATCTCTTGCTGGGTATATTGTGTTGGTACACCTTCCAAAACATGCTATTGCATCCTATTATATAAACACCCTATCTATATATTCAATTAATGTAATCAACATTAAAATTTTCATCCATTAATATTGAGAATTAACACTCCATTAATGTTGGGAGAAAATCCTCTATTATTGTTGTGATAAATATCTACATTAATAATTTTCTCTCTCATAAATATTTAAATTTTAAATCAAAAAAATCACATCATAAGTGACACAGATGTTTCCAAGTAGAAAGAAGCCATGAATTCTGAAATATATTCCATATACCAAACCCAAGTCCGGATTTTGGTAAAACCTTCAGTAGATGTAAATCCCATTGGTTGCAAATGTTCATTCAAGAAGAAATAGGACATGGAATGAAAAGTAATTACCAATAAGGTGTGAATGGTTGTAAAGGGGTTCAAATAGTGTTAGGACATTGACTATGATAGAATATTTTCACCAGTTTTAGTGATGAAATCCATCATAATTCTACTTTCCACTATGAACTTCCATGATTTTGAGATTTGGAAAATGGATTTCAAAATAAACTTCCTTAGAGGGAACATTTAGGAAGTTGTTTATATAACACAACCTGGAGGATTTGTGACTCCAAAGGATTCCAACAAGGTATAAAAATTTAAAAATACCATTTATGGATTAAAGAAAGCATCCAAGTCATGGAACATTCATTTTGATAAGGCCATAACAGAATTTGGTTTCATAAAGAATGAATTCAATTCATGTGTATATAAATGATTTAATGGAAGTGCGGTCATTTTCTTAATAATATATGTTGATGATAGATTACTCGTAGGAAATGAAATACTAGTCTTACAGTTAGTTAAGAAAAGTTTGAATAAATTTTTCTATATGAAGAAATTGGATGCAACAACATATATTATTGGGATCAAGATCTAACATGATAGATCCAAGAGGTTGTTCGGACTAAGTAAAAATACATTTTTTTGAAGAAGCTAGTGCCTCAGAAAAAATCTGAGACACAAAAAATGTGTCCTAAGACACATGAGGAAAGAAACAAAATGACTAGGATTCCATATGTGTCAGTGATTGGGTCAGTCATGTATGTTATGCTATGTACTAGGCTAGATGTTTCCCATGCATTGAGTACAGAAGGCAGATATCAAGCTGCTCTAGGTGAACACTATTGGATGGAAATCAAGACTATACTTAAGTATCTTAGGCTTACTAAGGATATGTTCTTGGTGTATAGAGGATATGAGGAACTAGTCATCAGATGATATGAAAATGCTAGTTTCCAAACTGATCAAGATGACATGAAGTCACAAATATGATACATCTTCACTTTAAATAGAGTTATTGTGAGCTGGAAGAGATCAAAGAAGGCTATGGTAAAAAATTCTATAGCAGAGTCATAATATATTATGGCTTATGAGGTAGATAAGGAAGTAGTATAGATGCACAACTTCTTCCAAGAGTTTAATGCTATACTTAGTAGTAAAGATTTTATCACAATATATTGTGATAATACTGCAACGATGACTCTTCAAAAAGACCCAAGGTCACATCTACGGATAAAGCACATGCTTTGAAAGTATCATCTTGTGAGGTATTTTAATCAGAGAAGTGAGGTTGCAGTTTATAGTATTTATATGGAAAAAATGTGGTGGAACCCTTGCCTAAAGCCATGACTCAATAGAAACATGATTATCATGTGAGGTCTAGTGAATTGAAAGTTTTAGGTAGTTGGCTCTAGTCCAAGTGGGAGTTTGTTAGAGTTTGTGGCTTGAGAGAAACTGATTGTACTTTAATTACATGTATATTCGATGTATTTAATATTAATTAAATATCTTATTACATATTATCTATTGTTCTGCATGAATTTAATGTAATATTGTCTTAAGAGTATTTGATGCATTGATAAGGTCATAACAATTCCCCTCTATGATGAGATTCTTGAAGTGTTATGACAATATTCTTAATATAGTTATGCAGTTGGATAATGTACTATAACAGGACACATAGTATTTAGAGAGTCAGGTGTGAGTACTCATAAGTGGATGGGTATTATTCTCATGAAGTTTTCACTTGGTAATCTCTAAGACGAGAGATTATAAGAACATACCTACTAGTAAGAATTCCGCATGTTTTGGTGTCATTAGATATTCCTATCTCTGAGCATGTGTAATGGTTCAAAAACTTTAAGATTATCATTAATAAATTTCATGACTCACTCACTTAGATTTACTGAAAAAAATCATCACACCATATATTGGCGGGAAATAGGGATACTTTGGGTGCATCACGATTGACATGTCATTAATGGATAAGTCAAGGAAGGATTTGTCTCTTCCATCTATATGAAAGTTTATATCTTTTCTATTTGATTGGAATATAACTGTCATCTAAATTCCTTGACCATTGTGTAATGATGTGTTTATTTAAGATAACCAAAGAAAGACATATCAAGCATATAGGTTGATGAAACCGTTGTGCAACCTGCTTGATGAGATATTGTAACAAATAGATTATATTACATAGTGAGTGTTTGTATGTTGTTTTCGTCATTGTGACATTAAGTTATTTCTTTTGGGTGTCTTGGCCCATTCCTAGACATTAATCTTGGACTTTAGAAAAGTCTGTCTCATATCAATAAAAAAGAATCCTAGATGGTCATGGACTAAGTGTTTCTATTGACATTGATTAAATTCTATTTTAATTTAATTAATAAAATAAATATTATTCTCATGATCGAGAAATAATTTTACTCGAGTTATATTGATCACTTTAATTAAATAAATATTTAATCGCCATCATGTGCATAAAAATATATTTGTTTATTTTATTTAATATTTAATAAATATTCATTTTTTAATATGGGAATGAAATATTTATTTATGAATAAAATATTTATTTGGGTATTCAATAAATACCGAGGAGTTCGATCAGACCAAGACCATGTCCGATGATAAAATAATTATTTACAAGCTACAAAATATTATTTATCTATTTGTGAAAGTTGGCACACCAAAAAATAATATTAATATTATTATGTGGCGTGATTTTTATTAAAGGTAATAAATGACATGGTGTATTGCATCCAAAATTGAGTATATAGAATTTTTACGCACAATGAATTCTCTCTCGACTTATCCTTCTCTCTCCCTTAAAAAAAGAAACACTACAGAGATTTCTTCAAGATTTAAGAATGAGCGATCAAGAATGAACAATGGAATAAATTAGATTCACCGCACTAGCTAGCATCTGGATATCAAGTGATGTTGGTCAAAGATCATTGGAGCACGTGTGGATTGCTACTTGAGGGATTCTATCCTTAGATCTTTACAACACATGTAATGTCCTAGAAATTCCATGTAATTTTTTTTTTAAATTATAAGGAATTATTTCAAGACCAGATTCTCTGACAACACCTAATTCTGAGGCTTGGTGAGCCCGTAATAGAATTTTAAACTTTTTTTAATTTCATTTAAGTAAACGTGCAAGCGGGTTTTTCTAACTTTTAAATATATGACTAGATCAAAAATCTAAAGGAACCATTAAACTCAAAATGGTAGTATGTTCCAATAATGGACCTAACTTTGATCAGAAAGGGTCGACCGAAAAAATTAATTTTTGGACTTTTTAGAAAAAATAAAATAACTTAAAAAAGTTATTTTATTTGTTTTTCCCAACCATTGGGAAGTGACATGGCAGCGTTGTGGTGCAGTGACAAAGAAACGATGATTCATATTAAATAAATCTCATTAATGGATCATAAACATGCAATTTAATGACACCTCAAGTGAAGTGTAATAGATATGCTATTTCATAAATGAAACAACGTAACGACACGATGACACAACATAATAGAAACATTGCGGCGTTTTTTCTTTTAATGGGTTAACACATTGGAGAAAAGATGATTAATTGGTTGAATTCCTCTAATGAACCTATGACAATATTTCTCTCCGATGATGAACGACGAATGCTGGAGAATCACCAGCGACTTCAACACACCTCAAAGAACAGAACCAGAAAGTGACGAATGCCAACAGAAATTCGACCCCCACGGGAGGAGCGCTTCAACGACGAATACCTTTGAGGTAGGGGTTTGTTTTTTAAGTTCCCCCATTCCTTTTTTCTAAATGACGAACGTAGATCAACCCATGAATAGGTTGATCCTCAAATCACTCATTATTACGGGAGGGTACTTTTATTGGGGTTTTGTGTTGGGATTATTTGATTAAATTGTGATAGAACTTAAAATTATATATCCCATGTTTCTAAACCTCTAACATGGAAGGTGTGGGATGACACGAACAAAGCCCAAGCCCCACCACCTTGTTCATTTTGTGCATTATTCATGGCCACATCTTTGAAATGGCAGGAAAGAGGATTCATGGTCATCGCAGGGAATATGGAATCCCCCAGAGGTCATAGGCGCAAGCGGCGTGAAGAACGGAGAATTGGAGCGGACTTGGTGGTCCGTGGAAGAACCCTCGAACGCACTGGCACTGGTGATCGCCGACAGTGTCCCATGGAGGCGTCCATGGGCGGGTGGCAGCGCGCCACGACGGCGTGCCAGAAGAATCACTACAATCGTCTTGGGCTGTGTCGGTGTAGCAGGAGCTGCCAACCTCAGTGTCGGTGGCTGGCAGCGGGCAAATGCGGCCACCCAACTATGTCGATGCACCACAGATGTGTCATTGCACCGCGTCACACGTGGAAAGGTTGAGATCAACCGAACCTAGTAGAGGAGGTGGCCTCATGGATGACCTTCATGGTAGGGGGTAGACACGGATTCCATCAGCATCCCGACCAGGTAAGAGTTGGTCTACCTATGGAAGACCAGGCAGGGCACGATCCGCCCCAATGAGCCAAACCAGCCCCAGCGGGCCAAACCCGCCCTAGAGGGACAAACCCACCCCATCATATCGGGCCAAAACCATGACCAAAGGGCCTGTGGCCAATGGGATGGAACCAAGCCGGTCCAGATCCGAGTCAGGTCAGTCCGACCGGGTTGGACCAGACCCATACTCGACCAACCCCTTTTTGAAAAAAACTCCAATATCTTTCAAACCAAGCATCTGATTGATGAGCTATTTTTGGTTTTGGAACCCTCGTGATGAGGCAGATCTTTTATAATACTATAAGGAGGCTTTCATGGAAGTTTAAATACGATGAATGGATTGAGGATCCATTCCCCTAGAATCAAACACACTATGTGTGGAAACCCTGTTGTTGGCTTAGACCTAAAGACTGCTGACAATAAACCCTATGTGAATCAGCTACGATGGACTAGTGGGAAGAGAATCTATGTGACCTAGTAGGCCCATGTTGGGGAGCATCTATATGTGACCTAACAGACCTACGGTACTTGACGGGAGGGGTACCTCAGTATGGCCAAGGTGGGAAGCGGCTCTGTGTGACATGGTATGCCCACAGTGGGGAGTAGCTTTGTGAGACCTATCATACCCATGGTACTTATTAGAGATGAGTAGCATAGGATTCCAAGGTTAGTGGAAAGTAGCTCTGTATGACCCAGCATGCTAATTGTACTCATTGAGCAGGAGTTCTCTAGCAGCCCAAGGTGTTCGATGATACGACTTATGGTCATACTTTCCATACTCTAGATCATACCAGGTGTGAGTTGTCTTTATTTGTGATCATGCTCAATGATCATACTTCATGGTTTAATTTTGGATCCATTTGTAGTCTTTCCTTGTTGGTTTGGGGTCCCCACTGAGTCTTTTGTTACTCACCCCTACACGGGTTTCGCCTACACATGTTGTGTTTGGTGCAGACGACTGACGACTTGGCGAAGGGCTTGGTGGCCCAGGACTAGGCAGTTCCCAGTGAGATCAGGAATGTGGGGCGTGCTTCTATGGATTCCAACAACTACTTTACACTTACCCATCATGTGGGGTTTTCAGCGGATGGCTTTCAGAGTTTCCTTGTAATTTACTACTTTTAGTTAAACTTTTTTTGGGTTAGTATTTTGGCCCATTTGACCTACAATTTGTAATTTTACTCAGTGGTTGTTTAGTGGCATGCATGTTTACCTTTCCATCTTTGGGACATGGTTATGTGTGCGCGCATATAGGTACTCAGGAAAATTCCTCCCAATTACAAGTTGATGCCTTTAGTACTAGTCGCCAACCCTTAGCCTTCAGAAGATGGGCTTGGAGGATTTCACAACATAGGCCTTGAGGGACAGGTGATGAAAAAGTGGTATTATTGGTGGTTAGTTCTATCTCAAAGACTAGGAGTCTATTATTTTTATTTTGGGAAACAATGTTAAATGTTTCGAGTTCGAATTTTAGATTCACGGAGTCCAGTGTTGGTGTGGCGGCCGACGTATCCATACACTAGAACCTTTAATTTTTCATTTCATCTCTATACATAAAAACAATAGTTACATGAATCATATAGGAATTGAGTGTTTCCTCATGTTTTTCTTGAATTAAAGTTATACCACCAGGTATAATCTATTGATCATGGTATATCTTGATCTATATCAGGATGCCTCCATACAGAAAACCGACTAAGATTCTGATACATGGTCGTGAGGATGACCTGCCTAGTGATGACGCGTTGGTTTAGTGACCAATGCTAGAGATGGACCCACTGGGTGGTGCGCTAGTGTTACCACCACCCACTAATCATTAGTTACTACTAAAGTTACTGTTAGGGGATGAAAACAGGCTCATCACCTTACACAAGTTCTAGAGATAGTGACCTCCTAGGTTTAAAGGGGAATAGATCCTCAGGTCATTAAGGACTAGCTGGAGGAAGTGACACGAGTCTTCCACTTAGTAAGGATTCCACTCGACCAGTTGGTGATCTTAAATGTGATCCTTCTTCATGGATCAACAGGGAGGTGGTGGAGCCTAATAATTTAGAGTCATGATGAGGCGACCCTCTCTTAGGTTGACTTTGAGCAGATTTTCTGGGAGGAGTTCTTCCCTATGACCTTACGCTCGGTGCGCATAAAGGAGAAGCTTCACCTACAACAGGGAAACATGTCAGTCGCTGAGTACTCTTTGAGGTTTACATACCTCTCTCACTACTCCACAGACATGGTGTGAGACCCTTTCTTTAGGGCCCAAACCTTTTAGCAGGGACTCAAACAGGATATCACAGAATTCATGGTGTCTCTCAGCATCCTCACTCAGGCTAGGGTGTTGGAGTGAGCCCTTCTCGTGGAGATCTTCCTACCAGATAAGGCACCGACATCTAGAGACACCAACATACATCAGGCGGTAGAGTCTTCAGTAGTGAGCAGCATGCAGTAGACACGTGGACCCAAGTGGGTCAAATCTTTTAGGGGACAACCCCAGGACTCGGGGTCGGTAGTACGGGGCTCCCATAGAAGAGGGAGTCAGTAGGGAACCGGGATGTGATTCACATGTAGTGGGCAGGGACACATGGATTGTGACTGTCCGACCCACCGTATAGACGATCATCAGATGGTTGAGGGACCACCAAGTTAGAGGCAGAAATTTGAGCGAGGAGGTCCACATTGCGGAAGACATGGCAGGGGAGAAAGCTGAGTAGCAGGTGGTGGGAAACGGTTCAAGGTACTACCTCCACCACCACTAGGTGGTCCACTATGACCACAGGGAGAAGGTGGACAAGGGAAAGCTCAACTTCAGTCAATTTAGGCCTATAACCACGGTGCTCCAGAGATGATTAGAGATAAGATCAGTGTCTTAAATACCTTAGTTTTAGTTCTTATATACACAAGTGTCGGTCACTCTTTCCTTACCACAGACCTCGTTCAAGGCTCAGAGAATCTGGTGGAGATATTGGCTCAATCTTTATGATTAGAGACTCCCACGGGAGGGGATTCGATGATTACACACTGGTGTTGGCAGTGTGATCTTACTCTAGGAGGTGAGAGCTTTGGTTTGTATCTCCTAGTAGCAGCATCGAGGCCTTACGACATTATCTTGGGTATGGACTGGTTATCTACAGTTAATGCTCAGATCGACTGTATTTGGTGTAATGTGTGGTGTGTCCGTGAAGATGGGACTAGGTTTTTCTTCACCAATGATAAGGGAACTTTTTCAGAACATGAAGGGTTTTCTTGGAGGAGAGTGAATTTGATCACTCAAAAATTATCTAGACTCACCCTCAGTGCGGTGGACGTGATGAGTATAAGATTTCCTATAGTGGTGGATGAGTATGAGGATGTATTTCCTAAGGATGTTCTGGGACTACCTCCTTGTATAGAGGTAGACTTCAGTATCGACCTGTACCCCAGGAAGGCACCGATATCCACACTAGAATATCATATGGCTCTCATGGAGATTTGTGAATTGAGTATACAGTTGTAGGACTTGTAGGAGAAGGGCTTCGTGAGGCCTACCATTTCATCATGGGCATCCCTAGTGTTGTTTGCAAAGAAGGCATACGAGAGCTTGAGTATATGAGTGTACTTCCGACACCTGAACCAGGTGACCGTGAATAACAACTACCCACTGCTGAGGATTGATGACCTCTTCTACTAGATGAAGGGAACAAGGTGGTTCTCAAATATTAACCTCAGATCATGATATCATTAGCTTCAGGTATGGGATGAGGACAGACCGAAGACGACCTTTAGATGCTGGTATGACCACTATGAGTTTTTGGTGATGCCTTTCAGTGTGACCAATGCCCCAACAGTGTCCATGGGACTCATGAACAAGATCTTCTAGCCTTACCTCGATCGTTTTGTGGTGGTCTTCATTGATGACATCTTGGTGTACTTAGTATTAGAGGAGGAGCAAGCTACACACTCACAGATAGTCTTGGATACAATCAGATAGTACCAGCTCTACGAGAAGCTCTCGAAGATCCGATTCTGGATTTGGGAGGTCGACTTTCTAAGCCACGTCATCTAAGAGTCTATAGTTGTAGTTAATCTAGAATAGAGTTAGTGCTCACTTGGGATCCACCTAGGAGCATGGATGAGGTGCAAAGTTTCCTAGTGTTGGTTGGATACTACCGGTGGTTTTTTCCCGACTTTTCCAGAGTATCACTAACTTTATCATCCTTGACATGGAAGGGAAAACCCTTTGTGTGGACGGAGAAGTTCTAGTAGAGTTTCTAGGAGCTGAGGTGGAGAATAACAAGTTCCCCTGTCTTGAGACTACCAGAATCTGGTGTTGGGTATGTAGTCTTCTGTGATGCATCGGGGACTGGACTGTGATGTGTCCTAATGCAGGAGTGAGCTATGATTGCCTAAGTCTCATAGAAGTTGAGGTAGCATGAACAGAACTACGTGACCCATGACCTAGATTTATAAGCAGTGGTATTTTCCTTAAAGATGTGGCAACACTACTTGATGGGTGAATGGTTTACCATCTACTCTAACCACAAGAGTCTCAGGTATATATTCTCACAGAAAGACCTAAACTTGAGACTGTGGTGATGGATGGAGATCCTTCAGGACTATGGTTGAGAGATAGTATATACTTATGGGAAGGGGAACGTGGTGGCTGACATGCTCAGCAGGAGGTTCGGTTTTCACCTGCTAAGTGAGGTGATGGATCATTTAGCTGTGATGCAGATATCCTTCATGGATGGTGATAGAGAATCTTACCTTTAGTCGATGACTATCACTCCTCCACTCTTACAATGATTCAGGGAGGCACAACTTGTGGATGTTTATTTCAAGTCCTGACATGCTATGTTATCCTCAAGATAGGCACCTGATGGATTTTTGATAGGTGGAGGGTACATCATCCTTTTCAAAGGGTGCACATTGGTACCATTGACATTGCAGGAGGAGGTGTTGAAGGAGTTCCATACATCCCCTTTGGTGGTACATCCTAGTGTGGTGAAGATTTACCAGTACCTCTGACACCAGTACTGGTGGCCAAGGATGAAGAAAGTGGTGGAAGAGTTCATTTCACGATGTCTCACTTGTCAGAAAGTGAAGGCTGAGAATCATATTCCAGTAGGCCTGGTCCAACAACTTGTAGTACCAAAGTGGAAATGGGATGGTATATCGATGGATTTCATGATAGTATTACTACACACTTCCAAGGGCCACAACTCTATCTGGGTTATCATTGACCGACTTACCATGTTAGCTCACTTCCTACCCATTCGAGAGTAGAGATCATTAGAGGGATTGGGATGCCTATACATCTAGGAGATAGTGAGGCTACACGGGGTGCCTTAGATGATCGTCTCATACCATAATACTCGATTTACAACCTGACCGGGGAAGGGATTACAGAAGGAATTTAGGAATCAACTATGCTTGAGCACCACCTTTTACCCTCAGACAGATGGTCAGACAGAGCATACCATACAGACCTTGGAGGACATGCTTTATTCTTGCGTCCTTGATTTTGGTCATAATTGGGGGTACCACCTACCACTAGTGGAGTTTTCATACAAAAACATCTATCACTCCACCATTGGCATGAAACCATTTGAGGCCTTGTATGGGCGGCCATGTAGATCACCTCTATGGTTGACAGGCCTAGGGGAGTCATCACTAATGGGTCCAGAGTTGGTACGGGCTACCACTAAGAAGGTGCAGATCATCCAGGAGTGGATGGGGACTACAAAAAGTAGGCAGAAATCATATACTGATAGGAGATGGAGACCCTTTTAGTTCTAGGAGGGAGACCATGTGTTCCTTCAGGTCTCACCATGATGGGGTTTGCAGAGATTTGGTCGGGGAAATAAGTTATCTCTGAGGTTCATCGGACCTTTTTAGATTCTTAGAAGAGTTGGCGAGTTCGCGTACCACCTAGCTCTTCCCTCACAGATGCATCGAGTGTATGATGTTTTTCATGTGTTGTAGATGAGGAGTACATGTATGACCCATCACACATCATCAATTGGGGAAAGCTAGACATTTATGACCGGGAGATGTTTATAGAGTTCTCAGTGGATATAGAGAATCAACAGGGGCGAGTCCTTTGTGGACGGTCTATTCCTCTGGTGCGCGTTTGGTGGAATCACAGGAATCTCCAAGAGATCACATGGGAGTGAGAGGGTCAGATTTGTGCTCAGTACCCCCATTTGTTTGTTTATCCTTGTTTTTCCTTATAAGGACGTGATGACCAAAAAGAGGATAGCGATGTAATGTCCCTGAAATTTTGTGTAATTTTTTTAAAATTATATGGAATTATTTCGAGACAAGATACTTTGACAACACCTGATTTTGAGGCTTGATGATCCCAAAATATAATTTTGAACTTTTTTAAGTTCATTTAAGTAAACGCACAAGCGGGTTTTTATAACATTTAAACTAGTTCTTAAATAAAAAATTTGAGGTCACTGTTAAACTCAGAATGAGAAGATTTTCCTAGAATAGATTTAACTTTGGATGGCAAGGGTCGACCAGAAAAGTTAATTTTTGTACTTTTTGGGAAAAAATAAAATAACTTAAAAAGTTATTTTATTTGTTTTCCCAACCATTGGGAAGTGGCACAACGGCGCTGTGGTGCAACAACAAAGCAACTATGAGTCACATTAAATGAAGCAGATTAATGGCTTGTAAACGTGCAATGTGAAAATGCATTAAGTGAAACATAATAGATACGTTGTTTCATAAATGAAACAGTGTAACAAAACGAAGACGCAGCGTAATAGAAACACTATGACATGTTTTCATTTAATGGGTTAACATGTTGGAGAAAGGAGGATAAATTGGTGAAATTCCTCTGACGAACCTCCATCAATATTTCTCTCCAAGGACGAACGGTGAATGCTAGGGAATCGCCAGCGACTTCGATGCACCTCTAAGAACTGAACTAGAAAGTGATTAACACCAACAGAACTTCAACCCCCACGTGTGGAGCACTTCAATGATGAAAAACTTTGAGGTAGGGTTTTGTTTTAGTTTTAAGTTCCCCCATTCCTTTTTCTAAATGACGAATGTGGATCAACCTATGAACAGGTTGATCTGCAGATCGCTCATTCTTGCGGTAGGGTACTTTTCTTGGGGTTTTGTGTTGGGATTATTTGATTAAATTGTGATAGAACTTTAAATGTATATCCCATGTTTCTAAACCTCTAACACGGAGGGTGCGGGCCGACATGAACAAGGACCGATACCCTCCACTTTGTGTGTTTTGTGTGTTCTTCATGGCCACATCTTCAAAATGGAGGCAAGGAGGATTCGAGTTCATCGCAGGGAAGATGTCATCCCCCAGAGGCCATAAGCGCAAACGAAATAAAGAATTTACCAACGAAGAATACTTGGTGTCCTAAGGAAGAATCTGTCAGTGCACCAGCGCCAGTGACCATGGGTGAGGGGAAGAACGCCGAAAGAAGCACTACGACCAGCTCAGGCCGTGGCGGTGCAGTAGGAGCTGTCGACCTCCTTGTCGGCGGAATTTTGCAGGTGGATGTGACCACCCAGCCAAGTCAATGCACCATGGATGTAGTACCGCACCACGTCTCACACGGTGGAGGAGGTAGCTCTATGGATGACCCACTGGGCAGGGAGCGAATGCGTCTTTTAGTTGCGTTCGGACTAGGTAAGAACTGATCCACCTATGGTGGACCAGGTAGAGCACCGGCCGCCCCAGCAGGCCAGACTCGTCACATCAGACCGGGCCAATCCCATGACCCAACGGGCTGGACTGGGAAGGATCTAGGTTGGGTCAGATTTGGGTTGGGTCGGCCGACCCGGGTTGGGTTGGGTTGGGTCGGCTGGACTGGACTCAGACCCAACCAACCCTTTTCTGGAAAAACACTTATATCTTTCAAATCGATCATCTGATTAACGATCCGTTTTTGGTGTTGGAACCTTCGTGATGAGGTAGATATTCTGGAATAATCTATGGAGGCTTTCATGGAAGTTGAAATATGAAAAATTACTTGAGGAGCGGTTCTCTCAGAATCAAGCGCACTACGTGCGGAAACCCTACAATTAGCTGAGACATGAAGACTACTGACAAGTAACCCTATGTGGATTAGCTGCGATGGCCTAGTAGGAGGCGACTCTGTGTGACCCAACAAGGCTATGATGGGGAGAGTCTCTGTGTGACCTGGAAGACCCACAATACTCGACAGGAGGAGTACCTTAGCGTGGACAAGGTGGGAAACAACTCTGTGTGACCCGACATACCCACAGTGAGGAGCAACTCTGTGTAACCCAACATACCCATGATACTCATCAGGGATGAGTACCCCAGTAGTCCAAGGTTAGTGGGAGGTGGCTCTGTATGACCTGGCAGACCCACTGTACTCATTGAGGAGAAGTTCTCTAGCAGCACAAGGTGATCGATGATATGATTTATGGTCCCACTTTCCATTCTCTAGATTATACCTGGTGTGAGCAGTCTTGCTTCGTGATCACGCTATGTGGTCATACTTTATGGTTTTCTTGTGGATTTCTTTATGGTCCTTCCTTGTTGGTTTGGAGTCTCTACTGAGTATTTTGTTACTCACCCCTACATAGGCTCCTCCCGCACATGTTGTGTCTGGTGTAGATGATCGACGACTTGGCAGAGGACTTGGTGACCCAGGACCAGGCAGTGCCTAGTGAGATTAGGCAGACAGGGTAGTAGCCACTCTACACTTACCCATCAGGTGGGGTTTTCAGCAAATGGATTTCTGATTTTCCTTGTACTTTCCTGTTTTCAATTCATCTTTTGTTGGGTTTGTATTCTAGCCCATTTGACCTACAATTTGTACTTTTACTCAGTGGTTGTTTAGTGGCATTCATTTTTACCTTTTCATCTTTGGGACTTGGTTGTGTGTACATGTGTACAGGTAATCAGGAAAATTCCTCCCACTTGCAGGTTGACGCCTTCAGTGCTAATTGCCCACCCCTGGTCTTTGGTAGGCGAGCTTGGGGGATGTCATGGCATGGGCCCCGGGGGACAGGTCGTGATAGCGTAATGGAGACAATCCAAAAAGGTCTTTTTAGGTGAACAAAATTTATCAACCAAGAAATTTCATAAGCTCAAATATTTATTTATCCAGATATTTAATAAATTAATCATAAATTTGACATGCAATATCTTCGTTCATGATTTCAGACAACAATTATTAAAATAAATTTTAATATATCACCCACCACCACACGCTTCTATTGCGACCATAACCAATAATCGAAACACACACACACATGCACACACACATGTTAATTTCATAAATTAATATCTATATATATATATATACATATCCTCCAAGTCACTCACACAAACACACACAATATTTTTTTTCAATTTTAATTATAATTTTAAATATCATTCTTATAAAAATATGTTTAATTTTAAAATTATATTTTAATATTGACACATACATTTTGTTTATATATGTAGTATATTTATTTTAAATTAGATAAATATAAATCACATTTACATAAATAAATATATTTAAATATATTTAAATATATAAATATATTATAAATTATATTTAAATACATAAATATATTATAAATTATATTTAAATATATATAACATATTTGTACATAAATATATAAATTTTATTTTTATTTATCATAATTTTTTATTTAAATTTAAATCTTTAAATTTTTATTTTTATTTTTTTAAATTTTATAGTATTTTAATTTTAATTTCAATTAATTTTTTTAAAATTAACTTTATATTTTTTGAAATATTTATATTAATATTATATTTTTAATCATAAAATGATATATTATACATACAAAAAATTAGTATTTAAATTAATTTTTAATTTTTAATTATAATATAATATAAATATGATAAATTTTATATATTATAAATAACATGTGTGCATGGATGCATATGTGTGTGAATATATATATATATATATGTATGTATGTATGTATATGAAAATGTTATTGATCAAGAATGATAGTTAAAGTTTGATGAGATGGTATAAATCGAAAAAAAAGTTTCACTTTCGTTTGAATGTGTGTAATAAATGCACCCAATATGTGAAACATATTTTATGTTGAATTATCTCATAATAAAATATAAATAGAAATTGAAACTGGGACACAAAACAAAATAAGTAATTAAAAATAAGAAATGAAATGAAAAATGATTGTAATTTATGTGAAAAATAATTTATTTAAAATAATTATAGCAATACGAACATCTAATGTGTGTTAAAATATCTGACAATTAGACGAGACACATTTTATTGTGGAGAAAGCGCGACAGTGGTGGGAGTTGAGAACCGTGTGGCCACATGGTCTCCTGAATGGGAGGCTCTGTTTTTTGTTTTATTTGTTAACTTACACAAGTGATTTCATTAAACACCCATGGGGATGGAATTTTCTCCCCTTAGTTACTTAAATTCCCCCACTGCCCATAAAATTTCTCAATTAACCACTGCCCCACTCCCTATAATAACATTAAAAAGAGTTTAAAACTAGTATATATGACACTATTATTAACATAATCATGTAGTTAAATTATAAATAAAATTATAGAATTTATTATTATTTAAAATATAATGAATATGATTAAAATTATTTTTTCTAGTAGTATTATTAAATGTATGATTAAAATAAATAAAATAAATATCTCTAATATTTTATTCACAAAACCATTTAACATATATCAATCACGTCAAATAGTAAAATAAATTTAATAACATTTTTATAATTGTTAGAATGTAAGTTTCAATTAAATAAAATGTCAAAATAATGGTCCAATACAGGGTTGTGGGATGGAATTTATAATTTATATTGTTACCTAAGTAGTGAAACAATGCTGATGACCATGTATGATTTTCATTATGTTATGGGTGAGACCTATATCTCCCTCCAATGAATTGGGTAATGATTGATATCTCATGAGATAAATAAGACTAGAATGATGATTGAACCCAATTCAGTAAGGTAATCTATCCACTATGATGGTCTTGGGAGTGAACATTGCTACTATAATGGTTTGAGGAGTGCACCCAATCAACTATGATAGTATTAGATGTGAGCCATTAATACTAAGGTAATTATTTTCTATACTTATGTGTATGTCACAATTACATGTATTATGTAAATTTTATACTCTCATGGACCATGTTATTTTATTCCTTTATGATTCATGTCTTATGAACTTGTAATATTTATTATATGGCTCAAGGTTATAATCTATGATATACATGGTATGATTTTCAAATGTTATTCTCATGTTATAACACCCTTATGTTCATATTATGATTATGTGGTCATTGATATCTCGCTCTTTTAACCTTACTGAGCATTTGAGTTCACCCTTATTTATGTTTCAATTCCCCAAGTTCTAAAGAGATGTACAAAGTATGATATGTCTAAGAAGGGTGATAGTTTTTAAGAACTTAGTGGGACCAATTGTAGATCTTTTATGAACTAGTTATTTATGTGTCTAAGCATCCAAAGGCACTATACCAATACGTTTCTGGCATGAATTGTTATGTTATGTAATGAATATTAATCTACTAAGATGTGACATCTTTGTATGGAAAGCCTAGTTTATAACACCCCAATATTTTATGGCATGTATCTTAAATTTAACATCTTCGATACCATATGTTTCATGCAACACCGAGTTTAAAAACCACAATATACTATTTAAAATGTGAACGTTAAAACCTAGATGTTAAATTAGAAATAATGAACAATATTAACCACATCATGAAATTTACATTTTATACATTAAATTAAATATTTTTACATTCATCCAAATTATTTTTATAGTCCATAGATAAGAATAAATCCAATTTTAGGCATAAAAGGCTATATTTTTCTAAATCATGTTTTACAGCCTTTTAATGAAGCACTTATTTTAAAACTAAATTTTAACACTTTTATAAATTATATTTAATAAAATTTTTTTTTAAAAGAAGAATATCAAAATTATCTTAGGGTGAATTTTTCATATTTTTTTGAAAATATTTACTTTCCAGTGAATAGTGAAAAATACCGATTTTTATAAAACAATAAATTTCATTATATTAGAATTATATTTATGATTTGAATTTGATATTAATGAAGATTAAATACTTTTTAGTTATAAATAATCTAATTAATTTCATCATTATACCTAGTTTTGGTAAAGTACATTTTGGGGCTGAATAATGCATTTAAAAAAATTGCTTTTAGTTGTGGTTTATCAAATTAATTTTAAATTAAATTCTATCACTTAAGTATTTTTAGTATTGGAGAATGGATTTCATATTTTGATTCATAATTTAAAAATTTAGTAAATAGGTCACTTTTATTGTTGAACAATGTGAATAGTAACATTCTTAATTTTTGTTACAATAATAAAAGGGAAATTAGGTAATTTAGGTTAAAAATAAAATGATAATGATTATAAAATTATCTTAAAACTTTTCCAAAATTTATTGGATGATTTATATTTTCCCATTAACACTTGAGGTTCTAATTTAAGTTATTTAAAGGACACTTTCCCATGAAAATGATTTTTATAATATTTACATTAAAGGAAATCACAAATGTCACTTTTATTGTCTTAAATATCTCTTATACGTCCACATGAGTACAAAAGAAGGTTTTGAATGAATCTAAGTGTTAATTTTTAACTTAATAAACCCATTTTCCTAATATAATTTTATTTTGATTTTTTGAAACCATTTGGACAATGTTATGATATTTATAATATTTTATTTAATGAAAAGACAAAGATTTCACATTCATATTTTAATAACTATATTATTTTTAATATAATGTTACTCCGAAGATATCTTCAACTACATATATTATTTTTAAATATAACAGATTTATCTACATCATGGGATTTTATTTTTAATTTTTAGTGAAGAAATAATTACCTTAAATAATTATACAATGATGATGCAGTGATTATTTTATTAATGAAATAATCAAATAAATGACATTAAAAATATTAAAATAAATATAATTTTAATTAATTTAGGTTTTAAAATAATTTTATGTATGATTATGACATATTATTGTTGTTTCAAATGTATTGGTTTGAAGTTATCCAGTTGTCTTGATTTCCTTAAGGCGAAAATAATGAATAGTGTCAAAATTGACCTTAATGATTTTTTATCAAAATAATATTTTATTAAATTTATTAAAAATCATAAAAAATACATTAAAAAGAGTGATAATGATTTGTTCTAAAATTTTATAAAATATTCCTTTTTTGTCCAATTGACTTTTTATAAGTAAAAATTACAACCTTTTAATATTAAAAAAATTATTACCAAAATTAAAATCAAATTATGTTAACTAAATTCATTAAAAATGATAAAGTATATTGTAAAACCAAAACATATCTAAATTTTATAGGATGATGCGATTACAACCTTATCTTATTTTATATTTGAATATTTGGCCATTTTTTGTATTTGGATAGAAAATTGATTTACTATAATTTGGTATTTTGAGGATTTCCAAGGGTTCCCCTAACCTCAATTATAAAAGGGAACTCATTATTTCATTACATTTCACCAACATGAGCCTCTTATCTTGACCAAGTCCAACCCATTTCTCCTCATAACATCCTTATCTAGGTTTTGGAGGTCCTGGATTTCCAAAATTACCATCTCTCACTACAAAAAAAGTGACCTTTACCAACAAAATATTTGTGTCAGATAATATATCTGTTGGTAATGATTAGTAATTCCAAAAGATATTATATTTTATTGATATTCTTTATATGTACCAACAATTATTTCCACCAACATATATATCTATCAATATTAAATGTTCAATACCAACAAATGCTTTATCAATAATTAAATATGTCTCTTTATCGTATTAGTCCCAAAAATTATTTTCCAAAAAATCAATATATTTTTATTAATTATGATTAATAATAGTTATTTTACCAACAATAATCTATGTTTTGGAAAATTATTCAATATCAATAGATATATTACTGATAATTTAATATAAATTTATTAATTATTTAGTACAACACATATTACTGGTACTAGTAATATAACAAACAATAAAAATTTAAAATCATTGATAAACAATAATTTTTTTTGCTGATAACTTATAAAGTTAAACAAAATAAAGGTATATGAATCAATTATAAATATTTTTTTTAGAAATATATATTTTTATCCTAATAACTCTATTATATTTATTAATCTCGTCCTATTATAAGCTTGTATGAACAGCAGGGTACGCTTCCCCCAAATATGGAATCCTTGGATTGAGATTCGGTTCGTCTCAATGATGTTCACCTCACTACAGATCGTCGCCGCACCGTTCAGTCCTGTTCAATTTGTAAACACACATATTACTGATAATTTAATATAAATTTATTAATTATTTAGTACAACACATATTACTGGTACTAGTAATATAACAAACAATCAAAATTTAAAATCATTGATAAACAATAAATTTTTTTGTTGATAACTTATAAAGTTAAACAAAATAAAGGTATATGAATCAATTATAAATAATTTTTTTAGAAATATATTTTTTTATCCTAATAACTCTATTATATTTATTAATCTCATTCTATTATAAGCTTGTATGAACAACGGGGTACGCTTCCCCCAAATATGGAATCCCTAGATTGAGATTTGGTTCTCTCAATGATGTTCACCTCACTACAGATCGTCGCCGCACGGTTCAGTCCTGTTCAATTTGTAAACACACATATTACTGATAATTTAATATAAATTTATTAATTATTTAGTACAACACATATTAATGGTACTAGTAATATAACAAACAATCAAAATTTAAAATCATTGATAAACAATAATTTTTTTTGTTGATAACTTATAAAGTTAAACAAAATAAAGGTATATGAATAAATTATAAATAATTTTTTTAGAAATATATTTTTTATCCTAATAACTCTATTATATTTATTAATATTGTCCTATTATAAGCTTGTATAAACAGCGGGGTACGCTTCCCACAAATATGGAATCCCTAGATTGAGATTCGGTTCGTCTCAATGATGTTCACCTCACTACAGATTGTCGTCGCACCGTTCAGTCCTGTTGTGTGAATGCCTCTGTTTTACATTTCATCACTCAAAAAAAAAATCATTCCAGTCATCAGAAAAGTGATGAACCCCTTTTAAGCAGTATTAAAGAGTGAATTTGATTTGGTTAATTCTCATATAAGGTCACATTGAAGGGAATTTAACTTTTTTACACTTGAAAACTAATTTTTGTACACCATCTTTGATTTTAAAAACTATTCAAACACTTAAAACCACATAGATACATATGAATTTAAAATCACTTTACACTTTCTTTATATTATTATTCATTTTCAAATATATAGTTAGTTATTTTGTGTTAGTTTCTATTGCAGATTAATTTTTGAAAAAATTTCCCCCATAAGATCATTTAATATACTTTAAAGTAGGGTCTCTGAAATAATAAAAATGAGCCCATGTAATATTATTTTAATCTTTTATTTCAACCCATAGAGCTCAACTAAATAATATTATGTGATAAAAGTAATATGTATGTGTCAAAACTAATATTTATTGATCACTATATTAGCTTCAGAACTAATATTCATTTAGAAGATATATATATTCTGATCAATACATTTTAGAAAAGATGTAATTTATGTGTTTTGATGAATACATCTCAGTACAATAAATTTTTTTTGATCAATATATATTCCAGAACTAATAATTAATTTTCTTCATAACAAATACAATTTCATATTAGTTATAAATTAATATTACTTACCAAATGTATGTGTTTTAGTTCCGAAATGATGTACTACGAAGAACTAATTTGTATTAATGTGAACTATATCCATTGATCAATATATTAGTTTATAACTAATATTAGTTTGGAAAAAATATCTATTTTGATCAATACATATTAGAATAAAGGTCAACTATTTATTTTTATTAACATATATATTAGTTTAGAACTAATATTGTGATCCAACATATGTTAGAGTGTGAATTTTGTCCAGAAAAAGAAAATACACATATATGTATAATTTTATAACTAATATTGTCATTTTAAATTTAGTTTTCATTTTTTTATTTTAATATATTCTGTAACCAAGTTTCCACTCAAATAGGGTAGCCTGAGTGCTCTAACGGTGGATAAATATTATCTGTTTATATATTTCTCTTTCACATAGGAAAAACTCTTCTAATAACAGATCATTACAAGCCTAATTCAATTGGGTTTCATTGTTTGTGTTGAAAATTTTCATTTTGAATTGTATATTTTAAACTGTATTCATTTTTAAAGTATATTAACTTAGTACCTAGTTGATATCTCAATTTAATTTCAAGTAAATGTTGAGCATTATAATGATATATTTATGTGATTACAAAATAATAGTGTTTCATATTAATGAATCATTATTTATTTCAATATTTTAAATTAATTATCATATGTGTTATTTGAAATATGCTTTGTAATATGCAGTTAACAGAGAACCTTAAGCTATAGCTCCTACTAATGCTAAATCAAAGCTATATTCTCTTTTCAGCAGTGTCATGTATCTAGAGCTAGGTTAATGTTTTGATGTTGCATTAGGAAATGATTCAAAGTCCAGAGTGTAGCCCATTGCTGGGCCTATTGGTTTTAGCAGATTCCTAAAAATGGTCAGCACATACCACATCAAGTCTCTACAAAGTAGGTTCACTCTGTATTATTCTCCTCACAGTGTATATGACAAGATAAAATCTCCCAAGGAATCTTTTTGAAGTTGGAAGGCTACTACTGGGCCTATTTTTGGTCTTCCTTAGAAGATTGCTAACAATGGTTACCACATGACACATCAAGTCTCTGCAAAGTAGGTTCAATAAGGATCTATTTCACAATACGTGAATAAAGTTGTCTATTTTATTTTTTAAAGAATGCAGTAAGGATTTATTATTCCTTTTGTAAGATTCTCATTTAAAATGATCTAGTAAAATGATCATTTAAAATGATCAAGTCAGTAGATTCTAGTGGGAAAAGAAAAAAAAACCCACTTAATATATTATTTGTATCTGTTTAATATATCAATATGTGTAATCTGTATGTATGTAATCTGTAATCTGCATGTGTAGTTTGTGTGTGTGTATCTATGTAATCTGTATGTGTGTAATCTATATCTATGTAATATGTATCTGTTTAATTTGTATCTGTGTAAAACATTATCTTTGTATGTGTAACAAATATTTCTGTAATATGTATCTGTGTAATCTGTATGTGTAATTTGTGTATATGTGTTATATTTATGTGTGCAATCTGTGTAATCTTTATTTGTGTAATATATATCTATGTAATCTGCATGTGCGTAACATATTATCTTTTTATGTGTAAAAAATATTTTTTTGATTCATGTTAATTGAGGTTTTTATAGGCCATTCATGTACTTTTTCACATGTTCAAGGTGACCTGAGTGGGAGAAGCGTTCCACCTTTCTATATTTTTCACTCAAAGCAGGGGTCCTCCACGGGTAAACCCACTGCTAAAGCTGCAGCCTCTAAATAATTTCAATTGAGGAATATTCTATTTCTTTAAATTCATTTAAAATGTTCTTATGTTTTTTAAGCAATGGAATGTTTTATACAAATTTTCCTCAACTTTTTTAAAAAATAAAATGTTTTCCATTACAATTAATTAAATAGGAAAAAAAAACCCAACATTCCCATTAATCTACCTAAAACATATGCCAATTTCAGCTGAACATTTAACAAAACACTATTTTTTAACCAAACGACCCCTTCTGAGTGGTTTTTAGAAATTTTAGCTCTTTTTTCAACCAATTATTTGTTTAAAATAGTTTAAGAAAACATTATCAAATATTTGAGTAACTATAACATAGTATTTAAACACATTTTAATGTTTAAATACATTACATTTTTCATGTTTTGTATAACGGGAATCATGTTACTTTAAATAAAAAATAACCACCTGTATGGAGATATACCTCACTTTATCAAGTTAAGGTGTCTTTTATGGAATAATGGATTATCATAAGTAAAACTAATTAACCCCACTTTCATAGTCCAAACTAAAGTTAAGAGTACATAATCAATACTTCTAACACTTCCTCTTAACAATGAAAACTTTACATGAATACATTTTAAGACAATATTTCACCCAACACTTTGTTCAAATAGAAGTGCAGTTTGGAGGGGTGGTTATTTTTTATTGAAAGTAACATGATTACCATTATGAAAAACTTGAAAACTACTATGTATTTAAACATTGATATGTATTGCTTAAATTAATGAATAAAACCACTTAAATAAGTGTTAGCTTCAATAATAAATCTAAGAACACTTGAGTTGAATCACCTATCATAAGTGATAGTTTTTATAAACAATTCAGTGACCTGGTTCTTACTAATCATTGTTTTTCATTTAGGAACACTTGTCATTTAAGAACACTTGAACCTGTTTATATCCTTGAACAAATTGAGCCTCATATTTCCAAAACCAAGGAGGAGTATTTTGATAGAAAATAAATAATTGAAAAGGTTGAGAAATGAATGGACTCTTGGAAAGAAGAATTAGGACTTAAAGAGTATAATAAGGTGGTTCAACTTTTGTGTGTTCTTTTTCTTGATTTTTCATGCCTTGGAACCCTTATTGTTGTCACTTTTTTTATTTTACATTAGGATTAAAATCGATATAATATTGGAAGAGGCACTCATATTTTTCTCAAAAAAGCTGAGAAATCTCTCTCTACCATTACTAAAATCCCATGTAAATGTTGCTTTACAATAGTATTTCCACATAAGTCACTAGTATTTCTTCATAAGTGATGTAAAATGAACTGAAAGTGTTAGGTCTCGAGTGTGAGTCCATGGTTATATGTTAGGTCTTGAGTGCGAGTCCATGGTTATATACTTGATTTCAACTGAGTATTTTGATGTAAATGATGAACTTGTAAATAAATGGAACTTTAATATTTTTAGACTTCATTATTGTGATATTTAATCATTTCATTTTTTATGTATTATTTCCTTGAATATGCCTCTTTTTAACATATTTCTTCACACATTTTCCATGTATATCAAATAAACCATTGAAAATAATTTCTTATTTTTATTTTCCATTTCTATTGAAAATGATTTCTTAGGCTAAAAAATCCTAATAACTTTTGGGTTTGTTAACATTGGAACAACCGTGTTTTATTCTTTGGCCTCAAAAGCCAGATCATGGGAGAAGGGGCACCAAGTTCACATATATTGGGGTGACAACTTTCTGGACGGTTTTTTTCTGGATCAGGTATATATGATTTATTTATTATTGTGTCATTATTTTCTTGTTACAGATCTTCTTGATAAAAATTTGACCTTTTGAATCTATTCTATCTCTACTCAAGTTGAGGTGGAAATGATATTTTGATGAAAAATGATCATTCTATGCCGATCATTTTTTTTACACTTTAAGATATTTCTATTTTGGTTTCAATTGTGGGTATGGTATTTGGTTGTGTGTTGTGTAGATCTTGGATTTAAAGGGTGTGACTTAGAAGAGACTTGATGTTCCTCATTGTTATTGAAGTTGACTTAGTTTTTTTCTTCTAGTAGCCTATTTGAGAGAAGATCATGGTGGTTGTTGGAGGATTTCAATCAAGAGACAACATACCCTTTTGTGTTTTTTATGATCTTTTTTATGTATCAAGAAATATATTTATTAATTGTGTATTAAATTAAATTATTAATATAATTAATATTTTTCTAAGTTTGAACATGTGTGAAATGTCTTCGATTTGATAATTAAAATATGTATATTATATATGATAAATTAATAAATACAACATGAAATTTTACTTGTAATAAAAATTTATGTTTATTTAAATGTAATTTATAAACATATATTATATGTTGGTAATATTATTACCAATAGATAAATTTTTTATATGAATATGTTGCTATATATGATGACCAACATATATATTATCTATTGGTATTATTATAATTGCAACAGAACTATTTTATCTACTGTAATAACATTTAGAAGCCGAGTTTTTACCGACAGTTTAGTGAAAGAGACATATATGTTGGTAAAATGTTTTAACAAAACAAAAGTACTTTTAACAATAGATATGTTCATGTTTGAAAAATTTAAAAATTTTATAGTGTCTATATCACTTAAGAAGAGATCTAAAGGAAGTCTGTCGAAGAAGATGTAGTCATTTTTACCAACTCATTCAACTTCATTTCTTCATTTACTTTCTCTTGATGTGTTGTTTCCATTATAAAATAATAAATACAGTATCATATATATAATGAAATGTTATTATGATTATTAAACAACCATTTTCTACCTTTCTTCCATCTTACGAAAAATGAAATCACCGCACATGTGTATGTATGACTTACCATCTCAACGTAGTGGTATAATTTATTTTTATTTTCAACATTAAAGAATGGTTCTAAAAATGAATTTAATGATTAAATATGATATTTATGACATTAATTTTATTCTATAGATGTCTGATCTATATCCTATGCAAGATAATTGTGACTTAAATGGGAAAACATGCATCATAAAATTAAATTATTAATACCTGAAATAAGGGTAATAATGAAATATCATTGACAAATGAGTGGTAAAATGTTATAAGAGGATCATATATGATATCATAAATATTAATATGATACTTTTATAAGTTAATAACATGTTTAAAACCATTGTACAGGAGTCTCAGACAAGTTTAAAGGAATTCAAACTTGAGGTAAGAGATTTCTTTACTCAATTTTTATTCATTGAGTTAAACATCCATGTAATTGATTATATTATGTCAATAATATATGAAAACTTACATATAATTGTTTTATATTTTATATCCACTTTTATTTTGTGGATTTATATTTTCACAGATAATTTTTTCATTGATTTATCCTCACTTTGATGATTCAGTCTTTGTAAGGGGTTTCTCATCTCACATTTATTTCTGTGAGATATGCCTTATTCACCACTTATTTCTTTTGTGTGGAGTATGTATTCTTACTTTTTATATATCATGTCATGAATTTATTTATATTTATGGTATTAAAAATTTTATTTTATGATTATTAATTTTATGGGTCATATGATTCGATTGATGACAAAGCGGTAAGGAATTCTCTCTCAACTCCCATTTTTTCCTTCGGGTTACACATTCTCTCTCTTTACCCCAATTTAATTCTTATTTATTTTTAAATACTTATTCTAAATTATTTTTATATTTCCCAAAATTATGTTTCCAGATCAATTTATCCTTATTTTATGAGAAATACTTGTTTTTAAAAGGATCCCTTTTCAATTCATCCTGATAAGAAGACTTAATTAAAGCGAATTTCCCAATTTCTTACCCATTTTCAAGTACACTCCATAATCTATTATAAGCCACCAATATTTTTTAAAATCACTTTTTTTATCATGAAAAACTATCTTAGTTTATTTCTAGTTTTATGAAAATAATTATTCCATTATCCTCTTTAAATTCTCTTTTATATTTTTCTTTAAACCGAATCGAAATGGATTATTTATAAAGTTTCTTAAATCACTATTTCTAAATATATTCATTTCATTTGGACACAATTTATCATGAATCATACCGATTTACTCTTTTTAATCCATAATTTTAGGGATATGATTATTTTCTAATCTATATACTACTTTCACATATGGAGTTTACCCTGATAGTTATTTGATTAACTAGGAAATATTGATAAATCTATATCTTTTATTTAATATGGATATATGATGACAAGGAATATTATTTATTAATTAAATAAATTATTTGATATGTGAGTAATTCTTTGGAATGGTATTAAATGGGGTTGGTACCGGTTAATTCAAGCCTTATGGGTTGGGTTTTGATTAATGCAAGCTCTACAGGTGGGGCCCTATTATAGATAGCTCCTCGATGCATTGGTAGTCTCATGAAACTAAATTAGTTGGAGAAAAACCCTTCATGTTTGTTTCTAAGTAGAATCATATGGGTTTATACCCACATACTTAAACCATATTGATGGTATAATGGTTCATGTGCCAGATACATGAAGTCTAGTAATTAACCATTTCCTTAATTTAGTATTCAGTTATTATTATCCAGATGAATTTCATAATGAAAAAAATATGGATGCATTTTAATTGTCATGTTATTAATTATATAGCATATTTTTTTAGTTATTTACCTTTCCATATTGATTATTCCTTATTGATTATGATTCAATTATTATTGATTCATTTTTCTACTGTACCTAACCATTATTGAGAAATTATGCTCAACCTTTTATTTGTTTTCCTTCCCCAAGTTATGAAGAAGAGACCATTTAATGATTTTTAAAGAAAGTGATTTATTTATATTTTTCATGTTCTATGTTTAATTACCAATATAATAAGGGAAATATGTATGTATCTATTTCTTTAAGACTACTAAATTGATCAATCCTTGGTGGTATGATCTCTTGTATCTATGCCATTATTATAAAATGACAATTGAAACTGGACTACTGGGGTCAGGTTTGTTACTGTAGGTATTATATCAAGTTTTGTAGAAACCTTTGGAATTAGATTTAGTAAATCATAGATTAGGGAACATAACCCTAATATATAATTTGAGGATAACTATATAATAACATGCCAAACAAACCACGTTTATGAAATTAGCTACGCATAATTTTTTTCAATTTATGTTAATTTTATCACTAGTTTTTGGATTATAAATTATGTCTCATAATGATATTATCTAATCTAGTGTATACTTTCATTTAGAAATAGCACCTAGTAGAAGGAATAAGAATCTCATAAATGCACATGATCCAAAGAGTAAGGAGGATCAAATCTTTTATGGTTTTATGCTAATATTTTGAAGGGAACAAGTCTCTCAAACATTATGATCATATTTGGACATAGTATCATGTTATAATAAGATAAAAAAATAATTATCTATGTATTATGGCATCAGAGGGAAGCAAGAGAATAAGAGTACAACTAAGAAAAAGTTGGATAAAGTAAATAAGAGAAATAAGTATTTTCCCTCATGTGATAATTGTTGAAAGAAACACCATGGTACTTGATTAAAAGGAATGAGAGTTTTCTACAAGTGTGGAGAGAAAGGACACCTTTCTTGTGATTACAAGGGTAAGAAAAAGGTTTCTAATATACAATGATTTAACTACAAAGAGATGGGACACTATGCAAATCAATGTCTCAAGCATCAAAATAATATACCCCAAAATAGGATAATAGATCATGGTCAAGATTATGCTACAACCACAAATAGAGAGGAATGATTAATATTCCTAGGTTTTATTTCAAGAATTATGTTATTTGAGTATTTTATCAACAATGCTCTAGTTATAAGAATCATGAGATATATAAGGATTGTACCTTCGTACTTATTCTTTATGGAATTGGAATCATATGATGAATATCAGTATTAATTAAGAGAAGTGATTCTATTATAATTTGATGACTTGGGAAAGATAACCCTAAATATGTTATTAA
Source organism: Viscum album (assembly GCA_963277665.1). Lineage (NCBI taxonomy): Eukaryota > Viridiplantae > Streptophyta > Magnoliopsida > Santalales > Viscaceae > Viscum > Viscum album. The sequence goes on from OY728130.1 coordinate 516,557,086, forward strand.
TGTTAAAATAATAATAGATAGATTTTTATGGGATAGTATTGGTGACCATGAAGGTGGTTATTGATATGATGGTTGGAATTAAGGAATATATTCCATAAACTAAGATTTTATTTTTGGAAGCATGAATGTTTCATAAAGGTTTAAAGGATATTAATGTATTTATATATTTGGAAATTTAGTGACCTTCCTTCTAATTTTTTTCTTTGTATTTGGATAGACATATTTTGGATGAGTCTTAATGTTGACTACTTATGGAATGGATTAAGATATTATTGATAAAGATTAAGGTATGATTTATCATATTGGATAACATTTAATAACCATTTTGGTTTTAGTAAACATTTAAAGACTGAAGGAATGACCATTGGAATTTATGATTCATAAAAGTGCTTCAGGCATAAAAATTTGTCTTAAATATCCTTCTCCAGATTTAAGAAATGAAGTGAAGATAGATCGAAGAAGAACCAAAAAAAATATTATTATTTTAACTTGGAAATAAATAAACTAAGTTTATTTTCTTAAATTATTATCTGGATAGTAAAATAATCCCTCAACTTTAGAAGAAATATTTTTCCATTTAATTTTCTTTATGATAAATCAATGGTCTTTCAACTGATCACATATTTATGGTTTTGTGATGGTTAACATTCTAATGATCATGTTCTATATCAATATCCATCAAATCAAGATAGTTATATTTCTCTTAAATGTCCATATTTTTACTAATTTACTCATATTCATAATCCTAGTTTTTTGGTGGCCTTTACATTTCTCTTTTCCTCTTATTAAGGGGATGTTTTATTAACCCTATTTATGTTGTTGGTTTCCCACAATAGAGTTTTCAAGTATCAACCTTAGATTTTCAAAGTACAATTTCAAAATTGTGAGGAAACAATTTATTGAAGGAGGTAAGAATATAACACCCCAATATTTTATGGTATGTCTCTTTTTATTTTAACATCTTTGATAGCTTATGTTGCACACAACACTGAGTTTAAAAACCATGATATACTATTTAAAATGTGACTGTTAAAACCTAGCTATTAAATTGAAGGGAATGAATAGTGTTAATAATATTATATAATTTATATATTATATATTCAATAAAATATTTTTATATTCATCCAAATTATTTTTATAGACATAAGATAATAATAAATCTAATTTTACGTATAAATGGCTATATTTTTCTAAAGGCAGTTTTACCGCCTTTTAATGGCGCACTTATCTTAAAACTAAAATTTGACACTTATAAATTATATTGAACAAATAAACTTCATTTTTATAATAATAATGTAAAAATTATATTAGGGTGATTTTTTTGTTTTTCTGAAAATATTTATTTTCCAGTGATTAGTGAAAAATACCGATTTTTATTAAATAATTAATTTTGTTATATTAAAAGTCTATTTATAATTTTAATTTTATCTCAATGAAAATTAAATAATTTTTATTTATAAATAATATAATTTATTTCATCATTATACATTATTTTGGTATAAGTACATTTTTGGGCTTAATAATGCATTTAAAAAAACCATTTTCAGTTTCATTTTATCAATTTAATTTTAAATTAAATTCTATAACTTATGTGTTTTGAATTTTGAAAAATGGATGTAATATTTTGATTTAAAATTTCAAAATCTATTAAATAGGGCTATTTTATTTTTAACCAATATAAATAGTAACATTGGTAATTTTTGTTACCATGGTAAAGGGTAAATTGGGTAATTTAGGTTAAAAATAAAATGATAAGGATTATAAAATTATCCTAAAACTTTTCCAAATTTTATTAGATGATTTATATTCAAACCTTAACATATAATTTTCTAATTTGAGTTGTTTAATGGAAACTTTTATATGAGAATGACTTATATTATTTAAATTAAAGGAAATCACAAATGTCACTTTTTTGTCTTATATATCTCTTATGTGTCCACATGAGGAATAGTGAAGGTTTTGAATGAATATAAGTGTCCATTTTTTAACTTAAGAAACCTATTTTCATGATATAAATTTATTTTTGTTTTTTAAGAACCATTTAGAAGAGGTTATGATATTTATAATATTTTATTTAAGGAAAATACAAAGATGTGACATTCATATTTTAATAACAATATTATTTTTAATATGATGTTACTTAGAAGATATATTCAACTATAGATATTATTTTGAAATATAACATATTTATCTACATAATTCTATTTTATTTTTAAATTTTAGGGAAGAAATAATTACATTAAATAATTATAAAATGATGATGCAATAATTATTTTATTAACGAAATAATCAAATAAATGATATTGAAAATGTTAAAATAAATATAATTTGAATTAATTAAGGTTCTCCAAAACTTTTATGGGTGATTATGACATATTATTACTATTTAAAATGTATTGGTTCAAAGTTATCCACTTTTCTTGATTTTTTAAGGCCAAAGCAATGAATAGTGCCAAAATTAATACTAATGATATTTTATCAAAATGATATTTTATCAAAATAATATTTTATTAAATTATTTAAAAATCATAAAAAATACATAAAAAAATTTTTATAATGATTTGGTATAAAATTTCCTAAATTATTAATTTATGGTCCTATTGAAATTTTATACGTAAAAATTACCACCTTTTAATAATAAAAAAATTGTTGGCATAATTAAAATAAAATAATGTTAACTAAAGAAAATCAAAATGATAAGGTTTATAGTAAAACAAAGACATGTAAAAAAATTATTGATTGATGATATTGAAATCTTATATTATCTTATATTTGAATCCTTGTCTATTTGTTTGTATTTGGATAGAAAAAAATTTATTATAATTTAATATTTTGAGGATTTCCAAGGGTGCCCCTCACCTCAATTATAAAAGGGAACCCCTTATTTCATTTAATTTCACCACCTTGAGCCTCTTAGATCAACCAATTACAACCCATTTCTCCTCATAACATCCTTATCTAGGTTTTGAAGGTCCTGCATTTCCATAAATACCATCTCTAGATCCCTTAAGAAGAGATCTAAAGGAATTCCGCCGAAGAAGAGGTAATTGTTTTTACCACCTCATTAAAATTCATTTCTTCTTTTAAATCCTCTTGATGTGTTTTTTAAATTATAAAATAATAACTATAATATCATATATATACTGAGATGTTATTATTGTTATGAAACAACCATATTCTACCTTTTATCCATCTTATGACAAACGAAAGAATCGCACGTGTGTACAAACGTCTTACCGTCTCCAAGTAGTGGTGTAATTTATTTTCTATGTTCAAAATTTAAGAATGGTTATAAAAATATATTTAATGATTAAATATGATACTTATGAAATTAATTTTATTATGTAGATTTGTGATCTATACCCTATGCAAGATAATTGCGACTTACACAGGAAAACATGCATGGGAAAATTAAGTAGTTAATACCCAAAAAAGGGTAATAATGAAATATCATTGAAAAATGAGTGGTAAAATGTTATAAAGAGGTCTTATATAATATCATAAATATTAATATGATTATTTTATAAGTTAATAATATGTTTAAAACCACTATACAGGATATTCAGACACGTTTTAAGGATGTTGAACCTGAGGTAAGAGATTTATTAACCCAATTTCAATTCATTGAGTTAAACATATATGTCATTGGTTATGATATGCCAAGAATATATATAAAATGACATATGATTGTTTTATATTGTATATCTACCTTTATTGTGTGGATTTTTTTTTCACACATAATTATTTCATTGATTAATCCTCACTCCAATGATACGATCTTTGTAAAGGGTTTCTCATCTCACTTTTATTTCTGTTAGATATGCCTTATTCACCACTTATTCCTTATGTGTGGTGTATGTATTATACCCTTTGATATATCATATCATGAATTACTTTATATTTATGGTATTAAATGTTTCATTTTATGCTTATTAATTTTATGGGGCATACGATTCTATTGATGACAAAGTGGTAATGAATTCTCTCTGAAGCCCCATTTTTCCTTCAGGTTATTGTTTATCTCTATTTAACCCAATATAATTATTATTTATTTTTATATAATTATTATAAATTATGTATATATGTTCCAAAATTATTTATCCAGATTAAATCATCCTTATTTTATGAGAAATAAATGTTTTTAAAAGGACCCCTTTTCAATTCCTCTTGATAAGCAAGCTTGATTAAAGAGAACTTACCAATTTCTTACCCATTTTCAAATACAATCAATAATCTATTTTAAGCCAACAATATTTTTATAAAATCACTATTTTTATCATGAAAAACTATCTTAGTTCATTTTTTGTTTTATGAAAATAATTATTTCATTGTCCTGTTTAAATTATCTTTTATATTTTCCCTTAAACCGCACCAAAATGGATCATTTCTTAATTTTCTAAAAGCACTATTTTTACATGTTCTCATTTCAGTTGGACATAATTTATCATGAATAATTACTAGTTCTTCTTTTGAATCCAAAATTTTAGGGATATTATTATTGTATAATTTTTATACCACTTTTACATATGGAGTTTACCTTGATTGTTATTGGATCAACTGGAAAATATTGACAAATATGTATCTTTTATTTAATAAGGATATTTTACAATAAGTCATATTATTTATTAATTAAACCAATTATTTGACATATTAGTAATTCTTTGGGCTAGTATGACATGATTTAGGGACCGATTAATAGAATACCTACATGTTGGATTATTGTTAATGCAAGCCCTATGGGTGGGGCTCAGTTATAGATATCCCCTCAATGTATTGATAGTCTCATGAGACAAAATTAGTTAGAGAAAAACCATTCATGTTTGTTTCTAAGAAGAATCAGACATTTTTCTCCCCACATAATTAAACTTTCTTTATGGTATAATGTTTCATGTTCCAGATACATGACATCCAACAATTAAGCATTTCCTTCATTCAATAAGCAGTTATTATTATCCAAAGGATTTTCACTATGAAAATATATATTGATGCATTTTCATTCTCAGTTTATTGATTATATAGCATGTTTTTTCCAGCTATTTACCTTTCCATTTGGATTATTATTTATTTATTATTATTAAATTATTTTTTATTCATGTTTCTACTATACCTAAACCTTACTGAGCATTTGAGCTCACCCTATTATTTTTTTACTTCCCCAGGTTATGAAGAAGAGATCATTTAATGAGTTTTTAAGGAAGCAGTTTATTTTCCTTTGTTATGTTCTATGTTTAATTACCCACGTAATAAGGGAATCATGTATTTATATAGTTCTTCAAGACTACTAAACTGATTGATCATTGGTGATGTGATGTCTTATATATATTCCATTATAATAAAATGACCCCTGACATTGGACTATTGGGTTCAGGGTTATTACACGGGTCACTATAGTATGGGATACTCCTCAATTGCCTTTATCTTAGTAGGGTCCACAAATATCCCCTTTTTAGTGATAAGATTCTCCAATAATGATACTTAATCTATACAGAACTCAAATTTACTACACTTTACATATATATTCTCCTTTTACAATGTCTTTAGGTAGTTTTTAAAATTATCTTCATGCTCTTTGCATTAGGAGTATATAATAATATCATAAATAAATACTGTGAAAAATTTGTTGAGGTAATATATAAAGTCCCTATTCATTAAGTCTATATATATTTACAGTTCATTATTGAGTATGAATAAAATCACTTTGAAATTATAGTGTCCATACCTCTTTTAAAAGGCAATATTCAGGATATCTTCCTTATTCACCTTTAATTGGTGATGTATCAACCAAAGTTCCACATTAGAGAAATATTGGGCCCCATATTGTTTGATCAAAAAAGTAATATATCCATGGTATGGGACACTTATTATTTATAATGATTTTTTTGAGTTTATTATAATCAATGAAGAGGTTCATTAACCCATCCTTCTTCTTGATGAAGAGGACTAACACCCCCATGGAGAAATACTCTTGCATATAAAACTCTTTTCCAAGTTATCTTGTAAGTTCTCATTTAGTTCTTCCAACCCAATGGTGGCCATTTTGTAGTGAATCCTAGATATATAAATATATCCATATATAATTTCAATTAATATCTCAACCTATCAGTTAGGAGAAAGATCGGTAAACTATTTGGGGAATACATCAGTATAATCCCTCACAATGGAAATATCTTCAAGAATGATTATATACATTATTTCAATACTTTAAGATAGATAGGATTTCTCATAATTAAATAATATCCACACTTAATATGAATATTTCAAAGTAGATTCATCCTCCTAATTACACTTGTATAGAATTAGAGGATGACTTAGGATGTGAAGAGTGATATCCCTCTCTCAACAATTGATGTTATATTTATATAAGGACAATCTATCCATTCCCAATATAGAATCAAAATCCACTAAATAAATTAGGACAAGATTTTTTGGAATTTTTAGTCAACAAAAATTGACTTTGAAGAAGTTATATACTTGGGATGAAATAATTACTTATTTTTCTTTTCTTACTAATAACTCAACCTCCATGTTTCTAAGTGTAGTTGAATAGTTATACTAAAATTTCAAGATATAAAATAATGTGTATAAATATAACTGTATAGGACATTTGAAGCTTATGAATGGATAATTACCACCCCTTTCACTATTTTATTCTAGTTCTAGTCATTTACTATATCCAAAACAAACTTATTGGTGATAATTATTTAAACTAATAAAAATATAGATATGGAAACTATGAACATAGAAGGAATAACTTATAAATAACAAGTAAATCCTAACTTTTGAGTTTGTATGTTTTAATCTAGGTTATCCATTTAAATTCACAATTTTTTTTTCTAATCTAATTTTTTTTCAAGTACTTCCTAATAGTTATTAAATAGTTCATGAATTTTCCAAAGCATATCCATAGGGAGTTTCAAACCATGTGTATAGTAAGGCCTATTTTTCATGCATGAGGTAATAATAAAATCAATTCCCAATGCACCATTTTTTGGGTTATTACCCATAGGTATAACTATTACAGATCTATATCCACTTACATTATCCCAACCGAGATTAATTTTTTTGGAAACCACTGGCTCTATAATTCACCAAAATTCATGGATATTTTACTATACTTAGACTTATCAATTCAGTTATCACTAAATTATTCTAGTATTTATACCCAAAAATAACTATAAGATCCTATTATACCAACTATAGTGACCTAATAATTTTAAATATATTATTAAGTGATCTTTATCATAAATATCCATTAAATACAATCAAAAAATTGAAAATACTAGTGTCTTTATAAGACCAGGTTCATAATGAATCAAATTGAAACTAAAATAAAAACACTTTATTTTAATATTCATAATGAGTTCCTAAATCCATTTGATCTCTTAAAACTACATAGGATAAACTATGGAATAAATAAAATAATGGGGTGAGTTAAATATTCAAGTGAGGGAATAAACATGATAATAAATCATAACATGTGAGTCGAATTACTTAAAATTATATCATAAAAGAGAAGACTCATAAAAAATCACATGGAATAATAAAAAAATAAACATGGTACCATATGATTATGGTCACATAGGAAAGTTTCATAAGAATACAACATGACATAATAATAATTCAAGTAAAACATCCAAGACAACATCACATGGTGGTCAAATTCTTATCATGGACTAGGTCCACTCCCAATTCCCATTCATAACGTGTCATTAGACAAACAAATTACCCAATTAATTGGATAAATATTTGGATACACCCATCACAAAATGTAAATTATTATTTGTGCTACAAAATTAAATCAATCATAAGAAATAAACCTAATAATTACCTCTGGAAAAAATGGAGGGCATAATCATGTATTATAACATAATCGAAATGGATTTCTTAAAGATGAAATTTGAGAAATGAACATAAGGAATATATTAAACCAAAAAAAGAAGGTAGAATAAAATAAGTATATATGTGAGAGAAATATATATAATTTATAATCATTTCATAAAATTAGAGAGATATAGAAAGTGAGTTAGAGAAATAATGGCCATAACCCAATGAAAAAGGGTGGTTCGGAGAGATCCCTTACCTTATGTTCCATAATAGTTTTGTTCTTGAACTTAATATAATAGATAGTAAAATTAGATTAACGAATTAATTAATTCATAAACTTTTTCATATATACTTTATTTACTATAATTTTATCATGTTTATTTTTAATTAATTAATTCAGAACCTTTTTTGAGGGTGTTCATTTCATGGTCCCAAGGTCAGATCACTCATTGATAATTATTGAAGTTATTGTAAAATGGGAATAAAACTATAGAATTGATATGAAATGGTATTAATGACCCTTCATGAATTTAAATGTTTTCCATTGTCCATATTTATTCTGACATAGGGATAAATTATTGAGTAAAATTGTTACCATTGCGTGGTAAGTTCATTTTGGTAGTTTTACCGACCATCATGAACTAGATTTTTCTTAATTAATATTATTGTAATATATTAATTATATAAAATTAAATAAGTTATAATATACTTATTATAATCTTATTTAACCAAAATAATAATATTATAACTAGCCTTGAAGGTGGAGGAGGACAACGAAGTGTGTTGTTCATGGAGGTGGTGAACCAACCATATTGTAAACAACACTTTCATTTTAGAAACGAAAGAAGAGATAATTTAAGGTGGATATTACACCATAATAATAACATATAAATATATTTAGGATACTTATGTTACTTTTTTAGGTGCATTGAGATTATATATGGTGGTATAGGAAGAATAAAATTGAAATACATTAGTTGAAAATCTCACCTCTTCTTTTAGCCACCTCCTCTTAAGATACCCCTTAAGGATCCTTGAAATGGTATTTGGATGAGAAAAATTGCACTAGTATATGGGGGAGAGTTTTGGTATGATATGTGGAAATAAATATGGCAAGATACAAGTCTTATAAATTGTGAGGAGAAGGGGTGGTATTTATAACTGAAGAAGAGAGGTTTTTTGAATATTATATTCATTAGTTTATAATTTTGGATCAAGACTACAAATAGTATTAATTATTGTGAATATATATAGTAAATGGTGTGTGTGAGTTTTATATTATGGGTACTTACATAATCTATCACTAAAAAATTCATGTATTTAGCTTATAATCTTAAATACCATATTTACCATATTTCACTATTCACAAAAATTCAACTATTTTAGAAAAATAAAAAAATTAATCCTAACCATTTTCTAGATGTAGATTATAAAAATGAAAGCAATTTTATGAAATTAATTTTATAATTATGATAAATTTAATTCTTAAATAAAATTCTCATTTATTTGAAAATTACTAATTTTAATATTATTATTAATTTTATAACCCATTGAAAAATTATTAATGGTATCATAATATTAATTCACAATTATAATAAAAATTGATATTAATTTATATGTTAATTTTATTAAGATAAAATTTACTTTAAATAATCATGTTTATTTTAAAACTTTAGTTAAAATATTTATGTTTTACAAAAAAACATAATTAATAATTTTTAAAACATTTAATTACTTGTACCATGGTTTAATATAACATCTTTTAATTTTATAGGATACCTAAATATTATTTTATACTTCCATAGGTTATTTTCTATTCTAACAAACAAATTACCATTCCTAATATTTGGATGACTGTTCTAACTATTAGGTTACCATTCTAATGATCAGATTACTATTCCAATGGTCAAACTTGTAGCAGTCATATGGTTTCCAAAATTTCTATAAATACCTCATATTCCATGCATTCTTGATTCACATATATTTTCTCTTAAGGTTAAATATTTTTTCCATTTTCAAGATTAATATTATATTACAAATATTATTCTTCATTTATACAACTTTGTTCCTGATCCCAATTATTATAATGGATCAAGAATATCCAAATTTTCATATTTTAGTTATCTTATTTTCTTTTTTTATCCCATTGTAATATTTTAGATTCTTATGGCCATTTTTATTCTATAGATTTAATTTTCAAATTATTATAATAAAATGTTTTTGCTTTCATCATGAAGTATATATGATTTACCAAATATGACACATTAAAAAAGAAATCCCATTGATATATTTGTGGATCATTATATAGGGAGTTCTAAATATTAATCATTATAACTCAAAGACCATGAAGACTATGTTTAAATCCATCAATCTGATTCTTGGAAAGATCTGAGAGAAATAATTTTATAGAGACCAAGTTTCATGTTGTTATTCTTAAATATCTATAAGCTTTCAAAAACTCTTTTAAGGAATAAAATCTAATCAGTAGATGCAATCATATATTATATGTAACACCCCAAGCTTCCAGGGTACGCTTCACTTTGAATAATGCAGTAGCATGTGTTGTACACAACTTCGAGTTCTAACACACCACAACCAATCAAACTAGCCGTTATGAATAGTAATACCCACTTTTTAAAATTTTATAAATTTTATCTTTCAAAATGGACTTCATTTTTGGATTCTGAATATCGAAATTATCTTAGGGTGAAGTTTTGGTATTTTTCTGAAAACTTTGAATTTTTGATGAATAGTGAAAAACACTAAGTAATAGTTTAAAACTGATTTTTTATTTAAATAATTATTTATTTTATTTAAATTTATTTTAGGGAAAAATAGATACATAATACCTATATAAGTTCAATGTAATTCATTAGAGTCTGTTTATAATAATTTTAGATATATAAAAATTTTATTGAACTTTTCACCGTCTTTTACCCACCTCCTAGGAGAATTTTCAAATTCACATAAAACTTAATTTTACCGCTTCTGTGAATAAAATTTATAAAATCCAAGAGACACGGTTAATATCAAGGAGTAAAATGTGGTTCAATAAGATAAAAATAATTTTTGGTGAATAGTAACCATTTACTTTTATTTACCACGGTTAAAAGTAAATAGGGTAATTAAGGGTAAAAATTATATTATTATTACCCTAACATATGTCCTAATTCTATTGTATAAGTATAATTCAACCAAAAAAAACCTTAGGAATAAAATATGAACCTCTTTGGTCCACTTGGATTAGATTAGGACATTTATTATTATTTTATTTAAAGAAGAGTTAAAAGAGTTAAAATCAAAGTTGAACAAGTAAAACATTTTTAATATAGGGTTATACATAAGATAAATTCAACTATAAATATTAATTATAAAGATAAAAATATTTCTACAAAATGATATTTTATTTATATTTTTTAGACATTAAATAATTTAATTTATTTATGACACAATGATGATGCAACAATTACCTAATTAAAGAAATATTAAAATAATTGATATTATAAATATCCAAATAAATGTAATTTGAGACTTTTTATGAATTCCAATAATTTTATAGGATAATATGACATATTAGGGTTGGTTAAATGAATTTGGTTCGAAGTAATAATGCTGTTATGAATCTAATAAAAACAAAATACCAAATAGTGTCAAAATTGGCATAAAAGAGTTTTTAAAAAAAATATTATATTATTAACTGATATTATATTCCTAAAAATATAAGGTTCTTTCAAAAGACTTATATAATTATATGTGTATCATTAATGAACCGCTTGCGGTTCTCTTGGAAGTATATAGTAAGTTTATTAACCGTATAATATAAAAATACAAAGAGACATGGTAAATGTCAAACTATTTTACTAAGAATTAAATCTAAAAGATAAAGGTAAAATAGTGACTCAAACCTGTATAAAACCTATTGGTTGAGTGGTTTTCGACCCATCCCCACCTTAGACTTTAAATAATCTATTTTGGAGCCATTAGAAACCAAAAATGATTTTATTATAAAATAATATTTCTAGCTTTTCCAAAGCTGCACCTCACCCCTCTTATAAAAGGGCACTCCCCCTTCTCTCTAATTAACACCTTCAAAGCCATTTGGCTCGGCCAAACCCTGAAAAAATACCCTCTCAACTATCCTACCTTCATCCTAGAGGCATTCCTTTAGTCATAAATCCAACCTAAGGATCCCTTTTGATCAAATCAAAAGGAATAACCCGAAGAAGAGGTAATAATTTCATCGCCCTCTTTCAAGTTCTTTTCTTCTTCCACATCATTTGTCTTTGTTGTTTCCATTATAAAATAATAACTCCAGTATCTTCTATATACTGTGATGTTATTATAAATATGGTACAACCAAATTCATTATTCTATCCATCCTTTGAATGGCATGTCACCATACGTGCATACGTACGACTTACCGCCTCCACGTTGTGGTGTAATTATTATTCAATACATTATTATTTGGATGGGTATAATAATGATGTATAATTGATGTAAATAATAAATATAACATGATAATGATTATTTATATATGATATAACATCCAATTATATATGATTTTAATATCAAAATAATGATACTGTCGCTCGTGCATACGTACGGATTACCGTCTCCACGAACACGATGAGATTCATTCCCCATCGTATCCATTCAAGACTAATTTTCATTTGATGATTAAAAATAATGTTTAAATACTTGATATCATTCTGTATATTAATAAGATACATATCATCCATAACAAATATGACTCACATAATAAAGAATATAAATGAACACGAATCTGTTAACACCCAAAACGACCATAATACTAAGATATTATTAACAAAGCAATGTTAAAAGATCATATATGATATCATATTAATGTATATGATTATTTTATAATTTAATATCAATTATTTCACCATTATACAGGAGGTTAAGCTACCCTCGACCAATGAAAAGTACAAGGTCAGGGTTAATTCTACAATCTCTTCATTATCCGATGTTGTTTATACGTAATTATCTACTGGGACCTCTTTATAATCCACATCTATGTTTCTTAAAAATGTATTCCAAAACATTGTTACTATTTACTAGAATATGGGTTAAAGTCATTTATACCCTTGTTTGAATTTTTATAAAATGTTTTGAGAGGAATCTTTCCGTCATTTTCCAAACAAGGAACATTATGACCTTTTCGACAAAATTATGTTAAGAATGTCTTTTTTTAACTTATACGGTGGGTGTGGCTATTTTCCGCCATTATAAAATTGTCGAAGCTTACCTTAAAAGCTTATAAGAATATTTTCAAAGTAAATGTTTTATTTTATAATTTTTTGACTTTTAAATGATTTAAAAAAAGATATTTCTCTCAAATAGTTTTGATTTTATCTATGTCAACATCCTTTGAGGGATTTTAAGATTATTTGAACTTGATTTATTATGATACAAAACTTCCATATTGTATTCAAGGTTTTGTGATATTTTTGACTGTGGATGTGTAATTTTTATACCATTCATGGTTTATGGATAAGGTATTGAAATTTCATATGCTAGTTTTAATATGAATGTTTATGTTATGTTAAAACCTTTTCATATTAGGAATGCATTGGACTTAGTAAGTGAGGGGTGGAGACCGCTATAGCTCCTCAATGCATCGGTAGGTCTCATGAGACAAACTAGTGTCTTGGCACAAGGCCTTGAAAAAATCTTATATGTAGTCTTGACACAAGGCCTTGACTATGTGGTTATGATAGTATGGCATTATGCATTCCATCATTATGAAAGTGGTTATTGATATTGCATGTGATTATTCGACTAGTAGAGTATCCATGTGAATAAGTAAATGAAATTATTTCATTTTATTTTTTCCATATTATGCTGAAGTTCAAGTTTAAAAGGCTTTTGTTTTAGTTATACATTGCCTTAAATGTTTATGCTTATTTATGAAAGTTTCCGCTATATTGTTATCCTTACTGAGCATTTGAGTTCACCCATTTCTATGTTTTATTTTTCCCAGGATGTGTAGAAGTATTTTATGACTAACCTACAGGGGTAGTATAAGGGGATATGAGTGTGGACTATGGATACTATGTTGTTGTATTTTTTCACTTTATCATGTAATGTAAGACTTATGAATATATCTAGTGTTTCCAAGGCTACTAAACTAATTGGTCTTTCGAGACTTGATCTTTTGTGATCATGCCAATGTTATGTAATAATACACCGACTCTGGGTAACTAGGGTTTGGGTGTTGCAGTTGGTATCAGAGGAAGTTTAGTACAATCCTTGGAAGCTAGATTTAGATAAACTCTAATTAGAGCACATATCCCTAAGATAGACTTTAAGGATTAGTATAAAAGAACTTCCTAGAATTTTGGTATTGTAGAGATTTTGTGAGTTTTCCAAGAAATACACCCCTGTCTAGATATGAGAAGGTATAGGCGGATCTGGCACAGATGTACCTAGGGGTAGAACCCGAAAACACCGCATTGAGCTAGACTCGAACGGGAACTGGTGCACGACAACAGTCCTTGCTGCACTCTTGGTTACGACACTCCCGGGGAATATGCTTAGGATAATTCTCATTTTCTTTAAAAACCATTATGAAGGGTTTATGAGTATATAATTCCTCAAAGATTTTTTTATGATTATGGATTATATCCATAAACAGATCAATTTATGTTATGTGTTTTACAAGTTTGGAATTATGTATTTTGATTCATAAACTAATCTAGTTTATTACATTGTTTAGAAATGGAGCCTAGTGAAAGGAATGAAAACTATATCAATGCATGCACTTTATATAGGGTTTTCCCTCCTGCTCAAGATAATTATAGTGGAGATGATGATACAACTGGTGCTGATCATCTTATCACTATACTGGGACAAATGACACAAGTTATGAATAATAACCTTACCCGTATAGAGCACCCTAATCCACAATGTGGAGGATCAATGTTAGATCGCTTCATGAGGAAAGAACCACCAACATTAAATAGGGGTAAAAATCCATTAGTATCTGAGCAATGGATAAATTCCTTAGAGAAAATATTCCATGCCTTGGGGAGTAGTGAAAGGGAAAAAGTTTTCATGGTAGTTTACCGCCTCACTGGAGATGCTGATCAATGGTGGTCATTGATTGAAAACACAAAGGAAGATGATGAAGTTTAAAATATGTAATGGAGGGAGTTTAAATATATTTTCTTAGAAAAATACTTTCCTCATAACCATCGAGCAGATATAGAAAGACAATTTTTGAGTCTGAGGCAAAAGGAGGATGAGAATGTCGCAAAGTATGAAGCTAACTTTACAAGGTTAGCGAGACATGATGAAAATTATATACGTAACCCAAGAAGTAAGATTGATCATTTCTTTGATGGGTTAAAAACATTTCCCCATTGATCATTAGTCTCACAATCCTTCCCGTCGTACAAATATATTGTCTCATGTGCTATCAAGATAGAAAAATAATTCTCTAAGTCTTACGACTTTAAAGAAAAGAAAGAGAAGAAGAGATCTGCTGAACACTCTGGAAATGGAAATAAGGGGAAGAAGGAAAAATTCGAATATAAATCCTATAGTAAATGTGGGAAAAAACACCCTGGTACTTGCCTTAAGGGAATGGGAGTCTGTTACAAGTGTGGTGAAAAAGGCCACCAAGCTTGTGATTACAAGGGGAAAAAATAGGTTGTCGATGTTGAATACGAAAATTGTAGAGAAAGGGGGCATTATGAAAATGAATGTCCTAAGAGTCAGGGGAACTTACCTTAGAAAAGGAAGAGGGATCAAGTCCACGATTATGATATCACTACTGCTGAGGTAGAAGCTCCGAAAGACGTGGTGGCATGTAATTTAATGGTTTCCCCAAGTTTAGAAAATGCTTTATTTGATTTTGGATCATCGCATTGTTTCATATATTCCCAGTTTTCTAATAAAATTAGATATTTCCAATTTGATTTAACAAGGGAGTTTTCAGTAAAAACTCCTAAGGGAAGTATCGTTGCAACAAAGTTTTGTGAATCAATCCCTATTTGGGCATATAAATATTCTTTATCTTCTGATCTCATCATCATACCCAAGATTGAATTTGATATAATCCTCGGTATGGATTGACTTTCGAACCATGATGCAAAAATTTATTGTAAGAAGAAGGAGGTTACTATTTTTGATGACGATGATAAAGAACACCTTATCTTTATAGAAGAATCACCACCACCTAATTATTATCTAGATCCACCCCCAGTAGCTCAACTAAATTCAATTATTGGGGAAGAAGAGAATGAAATAACTATGGGTGAGGAAAAGAATGTTCAAATAGAGGATGTAACTATTGTGAAAGAAAATGTTGATGTGTTTCTAGAATATTTATGTGGACATCATCCAGAATGAGAAATTTAGTTTTCCATTGATTTAATTCCTGGTTCAAGGCCCATATCGAAGAACCCTTATAGAATGACCACTGTGCAATTAGTGGAACTAAATAAACAACTATAGGAATTGAGTAATAAGGGATTTATTCTCCCTAGTGTTTCTCCATGGGGAGCCCCTGTCCTTTTTGTTAAGAAGAAAGATGGATCTATGAGGTTATGCATTGACTACAGAGAGATCAATGATATAACAATAAATAAAAAGTATCCCCTACCTTGAATTGATGATTTATTCAACCTACTTCTTGGAGCTCAATACTTTTCGAAGATTGAACTTCAATCTGGATATCATCAGTTGTGTGTGAAGAAAGAATACATTCCGAAAATAGCATTTCGAACCAGGTACGAGCATTATGAGTTTATAGTAATGCCTTTTGGATTGACTAATGCACCCTCTGTCTTCAGGGATCTAATGAATAGAGTTTCAAGGAATATCTTGATGACTTTGTAGTGGTATTTATTGATGATATCTTGGTATACTCCAAAATCTAAGAAGATCATGAAAATCACTTGCGCATTATCCTGAAGACTCTGAGAAGACATGAATTATATGGGAAGTTTAGCAAGTGTGAATTCTGGCTTCAAGAGATTTCTTTTCTTGGCCATATTGTCTCTAAGGATGGAATCTCCATTGATCCTTCAAAGACCAAGGCAATCCAAGAATGGCCAGCACCGACGAGTATAACTGAGGAACACAGTTTTATTGGATTAGCAGGTTATTATCGACGTTTCGTCCAAAATTTTTCCCAGTTGGCTAACCGATTAACAAAGCTCACACGAAAAGGGGTTAAATTTATTTGTAAAAAAGAGTGTGAAGAATGTTTTGAAGAACTGAAGAGAAGATTAGTCAATGCTCCTATATTGACTCTACCATAAGGGAATGATGGGTTTGTTATTTATAGTGATGCTTTAAAGAAAGGACTTGGTTATGTCCTTATGCTTTATGATAGGGTTATTTCCTATGCATCACGATAGCTAAAAATTCATGAGAAAAACAATCCTACTCATGATATTGAGTTAGAAGATGTAATCTTTGCTTTGATGATATGGAAACATTATCTCTATGGTGAAAAATGTGAGATATATACTGATCACAATAGTTTGAAGTATATTTTCTCACAAAAAGAACTCAATATGAGGCAAAGGCGATGGCTTGAACTACTTAAGGATTATGATTGCACGATACACTACCACATGGGGAAGGAAAATAAGGTGGCAGATTCTTTGAGCAGAAAATATCACAGAGTTTTGAACAAGATGAGAGTTAAAAAGGATCCTATATATATGGATCTAGTAAATATGGATATGGGAATCACCATGGAAGGTGAAACATCAATACTTTTTCAAATGGATGCCAAACCATCTTTACTAGAAAGGATAAAGAGTTCTCAGACCGGTGACGAAGAGTTTCAAAAGAAGATTAAAGCTATGAATGATGGGAGATTGGGTGACTTTGTGTATGAAGATGGAATTTTGAAATTTGGGAAGAGACTTTGTGTTCCCGATATACCTGATCTAAAAAGAGAATTGTTGGATGATGCTCATAGTTCCAATTTCTCTATACACCCTAGGAGCACCAAAATGTATAGATATTTGAAGGAACATTTTTGGTGGGACAACACAAAGAGGGATATTGCTGATTTTATGTTAAGATGTACGGTTTGTCAACAAGTGAAACCTGGAAGGCAATAGCCTGGAGGAGTCATGCAACCTCTTCCCATACCTGATTGGAAATGGGATAATATTACGATGGACTTTTTCATGGGACTACCAAATAATCCTAGAAGGAACGATGCAATATGGTTCATTGTTGATCGTCTTACCAAGACAACACATTTTCTTGCTATAAGATAAGATTTACCACTTGAATGTTTAGAAAGGCTATATATTAATGAAGTTGTAAGACTTTATGGAGTACCAATATCGATTGTTTCTGATCGTGATCCTTATTTTACATCAAGATTCTAGAAAAGTCTTCAGAAAGCCCTGGATACTGAACTTCATTTGATCACTGCCTACGACCCCCAAACTAATGGACAATCAGAACGGACAATTCAAACCTTAGAAGACATGTTGAGATCTTTCTCACTTGACTTTCAAGGTATGTGGGATCAATATTTACCTCGAGTAGAATTTTCCTATAACAATAGCTTCCATTCAAGTATTCATATGGCACCATATAAAGTGTTATACAGAAAGAGATGCCACACACCAACCTATTGGGATGATGTTGGTGAAAGATAAATTGTAGGCCCAGAACTTGTGGAGGAAACGATGTAAAAGGTGAAGGTAATCCAAAACCACATCAAAGCATCTCAAAGTAGGAATAAGAGCTATGCCGATAACCGAAGGAAGGATTTGGAATTTCAGGTAGGAGATCATGTTTTCTTGAAGGTATCTCCATGGAAGGGTGTTATATGTTTCGGTGAGAAGGGTAAATTGAGTCCCAAGTACATATGACCTTTCGAAATTCTAGATTGAATTGGGGTTGTAGCTTACCGGTTGACAATGCCGCCAAGTCTCTCTAAAGTTCACGATGTGTTCCATGTATCACTAATGAGAAAATACATGCCTGGACCAACACATGTACTCACCTATAAGGAATTAGAACTGGAACCCGATCTGTCTTATTGCGAAGTGCCTGTCAAAGTTCTTGATACCAGAGAACAAGTGTTGAGAAACCAGACGACTCGTCTGGTAAAAGTTCTATGGAGAAACCATAAGATGGAAGAGGCAACGTGGGAACCTGAGGAACTTATGATGAAGAACCACCCAAGTCTTTTTATGCAGTAATATTCTAGAAATTTTGAGGACGAAATTATTTGAAGGAGGGGAGAATCTAACACCCCAAGCTTCCACGGTATGCTTATGTTTGAATAATGCAGTAGCATGTGTTGTACACAACTTCGAGTTCTAACACACCACAACCAATCAAACAAGCTGTTATGAATAGTAATAACCACTTTTCAAAATTTTATAAATTTTATCTTTCAAAATGGACTTCATTTTTGGATTCAGAATATCAAAATTAGCTTAGGGTGAATTTTTGGTATTTTTCTGAAAACTTTCAATTTTTGATGAATAATGAAAAACACTAAGTTATAGTTTATAACTGAATTTTTATTTAAATAATTATTTATTTTATTTAAATTTATTTTTGGTCAAAATATATATATAATACCTATATAAGTTCAATGTAATTCATTGGAGTCAGTTTATAACAGTTTTAGATATATAAAAATTTTATTGAACTTTTCACCGTCTTTTACCCACCTCCTAGGAGAATTTGCAAATTCACATAAAACGTAATTTTACCACTTCTGTGAATGGAATTTTGAAAATCCGAGAGACATAGTTAATATCAAGGAGTAAAATGTGGTTTAATAAGATAAAAATAATTTTTGATGAATAATAACTTTTTACTTTTATTTACCACGGTTAAAAGTAAATAGTATAATTAAGGGTAAAAATGATATTATTATTACCCTAAAACATGTCCTAATTCTATTGGATAAGTATAATTCGACCAAAAACAAACTTAGGAATAAAATATGAACCTCTTTGGTCCACTTGTATTAGATTAGGACATTTATTATTATTTTATTTAAAGAAGAGTGAAAAGAGTTAAAATCAAAGTGTAATAAGTAAAACATTTTTAATATAGGGTTATACATAAGATAAATTCTACTATAAATATTCATTAGAAATATAAAAATATTTCCTACATATTGGTATTTTATTTATATTTTTTGGACATTAAATAATTTAATTTATTTATGACACAATGATGATGCAGTAATTACCTAATTAATGAAATATTAAAATAATTGATATTATAAATATCCAAATAAATGTAATTTGAGACTTTTTATAAATTACACTAATTTTATAGGTTAATATGACATATTAGGGTTGGTTAAATGAATTTTTTTCGAAGTAATAATGCTGTTATGAATTTAGAAAAAACAAAATACCAAATAGTATCAAAATTGACATAAAAGAGTTTTTAAAACAAATATTATATTATTAATTTATATTCTATTCCTAAAAATCTAAGGTTCGACCAAAAGACTTATTTAATGATAGGTGTATCATTAATGAACCACTTGGTGTTTTCTTGAAAGTATATAGTAATTTTATTAACCATATAATATAAAAATATAAAGAGACATAGTAAATGTCAAACTATTTAACTAAGAGTTAAATCTAAAAGATAAGGGTAAAATAGTGACTCAAAACTATCTAAAACCTATTGGTTGAGTGGTTTTCGAACCATACCCACCTTATCCTTTAAATAATCAATTATGGAGCCATTATAAATCGAAAATTATTTTATTATAAAATAATATTTCTAGTTTTCCCTAAGGTTCCCCTAACCCCTCTTATAAAAGGGCACTCCCCCTTCTCTCTAATTCGCACCTTCAAATCCATTTGTATCAGCCAAAAACTACCCAAATACCCTCTCAAATATCCTCCATTAATTTTATATTCCTTCCTTTAGGCATAAAACCTACCTAAGGAGCCTATTTGATCAAATCAAAAGGAAGAAACCGAAGAAGAGGTAATAATTTCACCACCCTCTTTCAAGTTCTTTTCTTCTCCCACTTCCTTTTTCTTTGTTGTTTCCATTTTAAAATAATAAATCCAGTATCTTATATATATGGTGATGTTATTATAAATATGGTACAACGAAATTCATTATTCTATCTATCCTTTGAATGACATGTCACCATACGCGCGTACGTACGACTTACCATCTCCACGTTGTGGTGTTGTTGTTATTCAATACATTATTATTTGGATGGGTATAATAATGATGTATAATTGATGTAAATAATAAATATAACATGATAATAATTATTTATATATGATATACCATCCAATTATATAATATTTTAATATCAAAAGAATGATATTGTCGCTCGTGTGTACGTACGGATTACTGTCTCCACGGACGCGATGAGATTCATTCCACATCGTATACATTCAAGACTAATTTTCATTTGATGATTAAAAATAATGTTTCAATAATTGATATCATTCTGTATATGAATAAGATAAATCTCATCCATAACAAATATGACTCATATAACAAATAATATAAAGGAAAACGAATCCGTTAACACCTGAAACGACGATAATACTAAGATATTATTAACAAATCAATGTTAAAAGATCATATATAATATCATATTAATATATATAATTCTTGTATAATTTAATAACAATTATTTTACCATTATACAGGAGGTTAACCTAACCTCTACCAAGGAAAAGTACAAGGTAAGGTTTAATTTTAAAATCTCTTCATTATCAGAGGTTGTTTATACGTAATTATCTACTGGGACCTCTTTATCATCCACATCTATGTTTCTTAAAAATGTATTCCAAAACATTGTTACTATTTACTAGACTATGGATTAAAGTCATTTATACCCTAGTTTGACCTTTTATAAAATGTTTTGAAAGGAATCTTTCCTTTGTTTTCCAAACAAGGTACTTTATGACCTTTTCGACAAAAATTAAGTTAAGAATGTCTTTTTTAACTTATACAGTGGGTGAGACTATTTTATGCCATTATAAAATAGTCTAAATTTCCATCACAAGATTATAATAATATTTTCAAAGTAAATTTTTTATTTTATAATTATTCAACCTTTAAATGATTTGAAAAAAAAGATATTTCTCTCAAATAGTTTTGATTTCATCTATGTCAACATCCTTTGATGTATTTTAAGCTTATTTGAAGTTGATTTATTATGATACAAAACTTCCATATTGTATTGAAGGTTTTGTGATATGTTTGTCTGTGGATGTGTAATTTCTATACCATTCATGGTTTATGAATAAAGTATTGAAATTTCGTATGCTAGTTTTAATATTAATGTTTATGTTATGTTTAAACCTTTTCATATGAGGAATGCATAGGACCTAGTAAGTGATGGGTGGAGCCCGCTATAGGTCCTCAATGCATTGATAGGTCTCATGAGACAAACTAGTGTCTTGGAATAATGCCTTGACAAAATCTTATTTTTAGTATTGGCATAAGGCCTTGACTATGTGGTTATGATAGTATGACATTATGCATTCCTTAATTATGAAAGTGGTTATTGATACTGCATTTGATTATTCGACTAATAGAATATCCATGTGACTATGTAAATGAGATTATTTCATTTTATTTTTACCATATTATGTTTAAGTTCAAGTTTAAAAGGCTTTTATTTTAGTTATAAATTAACTTAAATGTTTATGCTTGTTTATAAAGGTTTCCTCTATATTGTTATCATTAGTGAGCATTTGAGCCCACCCCTTTCTATATTTTATTTTTCCCAGTATGTGAAGAAGTATTTTATGACTGACCTGCAGGGATATTCTGAGGGGATATGATTGTGGATTATGGAGACTACGTTGTTGTAGTTTTTCATTTTATCATGTAATGTAAGACTTATGAATGTATCTAGTGTTTCCAAGGCTACTAAACTAACCAGTCATTCGAGACTTGATCTTTTGTGATCATGCCAATGTTATGTAATAATGAGCCGACTCTGGGTAATTGGGGTCAGAGTGTTACATTAGAGATTAAATGGTATCTCACTTGTTAGTTCTTGAGAGATTCATTTTAATAGACAATAATAAAATGTTTATTTATTGTGATTCTAGATATGTATGGAATTATAGTGAGATGATGTGTAAGTGAGAGATTCACTATAGAGTAGAGATGACATCCAATTGTAGGCACTTGTATTTATAATAGAGAATCTATAATCAGGGTAAATAAATGATCACAACAAGGATTAGTTTTCCCATTATTGTGCTCGATACTTGTAAAAATGTTATGTTGTGTTTTATTTTACATTTCATGTTGAATGTGGTTATTACATGTTGGGTAAGTGATAAAATGATTCATTTATATCCTAATTGGAAACAGAGGTTTGAATATTGAGAGGATTTTAAAAGGATAAATAGTTTTTATTGATAAATAATCTATTGTAATCAGTCACACCTGATTATCCCCATATTAATTTATCATACACAATCATAAGGGTATCACAAGAGGTATCATAGAATAGGGTTCCCTATAGTTGGATCTAAATTTTATTCCGCAAGTGTTTTTATCAATATTATTTAAAAAACATGTTTGAATAGTTTATAAAATATTTTCATATAGAAAATTTTGATCTTGCCTCTTTTGGAAGTAACATTGAGGTTTTAGATAAAACCAAGAAGAAAATATAAAATTAATAGGAAAATAAATTGAAGAATAATTCAATGAATCAGGTTCAGATAGGGAAGATGATGGATTTACTGAATCAATTGAAAATATCTATTATGAGTTTAATGGTTACTTAAATAAATTTCATACTGAATGTTTCACTCTTATTTGGATTTATTTAGGAACTATACGATTAGAACACACCACCTATTATATATTAAAATCTATGTAAAAAGTCATTGGCTAATAAATTACAAGAGTGTGACACTCTCACCAAAATGGTAAAAGTTAAATAGAAATCATTAAAGATTATTAGGGAAAAATTTTCAATGGATAGAGATACATTGAAATTTATTATTAATGATAAATTCAACTTTATCAAATCTTATAAATATAAGATCCATTATTTGGAAGAAAATCAAAAGGACATTATTTATCTCAAAATGTTCTGTTGTAAATTGAATTCAGAAGGTTGAAAGAGATTTACAGTTCTAAGAAAGGAGTGAAATAAATTCCAAAGGATCAAATCTAGAAGATAAAGTAATAATGAGAAGAAAATATGAGATCTATTGAGTATGAGTATAATTCCATCAAAATGAAGTTTCTCGAACTTGAGGTGAAATTGAAAAACCAAGAATAAAAAAATGGAATATTCCCAAACAACTAAAATAAGTGTTTCCACCCACATTTTTGAATTGAGTATTGGAGATAAAAAAACTCATACTATTATGAATAAGATATTGAAATAATCACTTGATCAACCAAAAATAAGATCATGGAGAAAGGTATCCTATAACCTAGTTAAATGTGTTAGTACTTATATGGTATCATCTATTAGTGAAGGAATTAAATGAAAATATAGAGAGATATGGATGGAGAATAATGTTTTAAAACCCACAACATCATCGAAGGTGGTTGTAAAAAAGTCAAGGAAGATAAGTTCCCTAGATGGTTCCCAAAATATTTGTACATCTATCTAAAAAACAATGCATACAAGTTATATAATATGGAAAAACTTCTTTTAAATAATAAAATATGGATATTTTTTGGATAATGGTAGTGTTGTTAGTGGTTTGGGAATAATACCATTGAGTTATAGAATAATATATAATTGAATGGAAATAATAAAAGGATGACTGTTGACGCTCCTTTCGTCACAGAATCTAAAAATCGAAAAAGGGGAATATCTGAGCTCAAAGTGATTCATCCTTTGAAGAAAACATCAAAAATCGACAAAGGCATGAACAAAGGATCAACAGCAACTCCACCGCACAAGTTATATCACTACCGCGCAAGTACACTTGCGCGACCTAAGTGGTAACCGCCCGGTAACCGCCCGGGGTCTTCTTTTGCCTATAAATAGACCCTGTGGGCCCCCCATTCGGGAGATCTTTTTCCAGAAACTCGGATTGAAGCTCCCGACGCCCAAGTCTCTTCTCAAAGCTTCCGGAACACTTCTAAGGTAATTTCTTACCTAGAACGGAAGATCTAAAGAGAAGAAGGAAGGCCTAAGTGTTGAAACTTATCAACACTTGCGCGCCGACTTATTTCCTTCAATATAACTTGCACGTCCCTTTTTTGGAAGAACCTCAAGAGGATTCTAAAGTGATTAATAAAGAGTCGCTCAAGTATGCTAATGCTGGTTTGAAAATCGCGCAAATACCCCACATGTCGCGCAGGTATACCTGCGCGACCAATACTTGCGCGCCCACGGAAGACTTGCACGCCTTTCAAGACTTGGGCGCCCCTACCTTTTTGGGTGCCCATCTTGCCCATTTTACCCCTCTTAAGCCATTACACCTTTTCTTTTCAAGATTCAGTCTTCAAGACACTCTTCAAAGCCATTTATGGCATGATTTCTTGATTCGACTTCCTTATCTGAAAGGAATTCTGTGGAATATCTCTCAAAACCTAGTGATTTAAATATCCTTATGTCACCAAAGATTGAGAGTTAGTTCATTCAACCTCATCCTTTAAGATGAGAGAATCCTTAACCTGGGTCTCCTTTTTTAGGAATAATCCCCAGTTATAAATCCTTTAATCTGGGTATCCTTCTTTAGGAGTAAGCCCCAAATTCTTAAAGTTCCCAAACTTGGGCATCCTCCTCAGGAGTAAGCCCCAAACCTTAATTCCTTAAAATTGGGCATCCTCCTTAGGAGTAAGCCCCAATCATAATCCTTTAAATTGGGCATCCTCCTCAGGAGTAAGCCCCAATCATAATCCTTTAAATTGGGCATCCTCCTCAGGAGTAAGCCCCAATCATAATCCTTTAACTTGGGCATCCTCCTCAGGAGTAAGCCCCAATCATAATCCTTTAACTTGGGCATCCTCCTCAGGAGTAAGCCCCAATCTAAAATATGGGCATCCTTTTTAGGAGTAAGCCCCAAACCTTAATCCCTAACTCGGGTCTCCTTTTCAGGAATAAGACTCAGTTATAATCTTGGGATTCCTTTTCAGGAGTAAGCCCCAAGTCCCCTAACCTGGGCCTCCTTTTTTAGGAGAAAGTCCCAGTCATAATATTGGGATTCCTTTTCAAGAGTAAGCCCCAAGTCCCCTAACCTGGGCCTCCTTTTTTAGGAGCAAGTCCCAGTCATAATCTTGGGCTTCCTTTTCAGGAGTAAGCCCCAAGTCCCCTAACCTGGGCCTCCTTTTTTAGGAGAAAGTCCCAGTCATAATCTTGGGCTTCCTTTTCAGGAGTAAGCCCCAAGTCCCCTAACCTGGGCCTCCTTTTTTAGGAGCAAGTCCCAGTCATAATCTTGGGCTTCCTTTTCAAGAGTAAGCCCCAAGTCCCCTAACCTGGGCCTCCTTTTTAGGAGCAAGTCCCAGTCATAATCTTTGGGCTTCCTTTTCAGGAGTCAGCCCCAAGTCCCCTAAGCTGGGCCTCCTTTTTAGGAGCAAGTCCCAGTCATAATCTTGGGCATCCTCTTCAGGAGTGAACCCCAAGTCCCTTAATTTCTCTTAACCAGTCCTAAATTACGTTTGATATGGGATTCCTTCTCAGGAGTAAAACCCAATTATCAATCCTCTCCTAATTTGGGTTTCCTTCTCAGGAATAAGTCCCAAGTTGGAGTATTCAAATCTCCATAAAGCACATATACCTTTATGGACCCTGTTCCTGGATTTTCTCCCTAAAAGTAAATCCTAAACCTTCATTTATCTGGGCAGTCATACATACATAAGCCCCAAAAAAATTCTTATGATTGCATCTTTCATGGCACAATTGTCTAATTTTTACCAATACCTCTTGTTTCTCACAACGAGCATGACTCACATGAGCTTAGAGTGTAAAAGTAATTATGACATTATTCTTTGAGCCATCAATCATAAACATCATACTCCATTACTCGAACTACGTGGGTTCTGATTCCTTTTCCAAAACAAAGGATACGTAGGTAACCCATTTTTGGGTTCGATCCCAACTTTGAAATAATCCCTGTCCTTATGAATGACGATAAACTTCAAGTGCCCCACTGAGTGGCTTTAAAACCAGCCTGGTCATCATAATGACCAAGAGACTTTTATATAAATGTTTTGAAAGATACCATTGACCAAGAATCTCTAAACAGATATAGATGATTCTCTATTGATTAAGAACCTCGAATACATATAAAAGATTCTCTAAATCTCTTGCATATTTAATCATTGATTGTTAAAACTAAAGGAAAGCACATTTTATACTTGGTAATGTAATAAGGATTCACAAACATAACTTAAATCTATAAAGATAGTCCCGGAGTAGACAATAATTCCCCTCAAAAAGGTGTGATGAGTCCGACCTCCCATCCTCTCGACCAATGCAAATTCCTAAGCCTCATCAGTCCACAAGCTAATGAGCGCCTACCTTTGGAAAGTAGGTCCAAACGGATGTGGAATCATTGGATGTTTCCAGTTCTACGAACAAACCCGCTAGAAACCGATCGGAACGTTTGAATCTCAAATCAACGAGGTCATCCCCGAAATCCAAGAGGAAACAAAAATGGTAAACCCGACGTGAATCCTTAACCAAGTTAAAGTGATGTTCTTCTTATTTGTTAGCCCCCTTGGGCCAACAAAGAAATCATTGACATGTGCTCATCCAAAAGATGCAGTGGCCGGATTCATCTTGATTATGTCTGTTATATGGAACAGGCACTCTTTTCTCAAGATCTTTTGCAAAATGGCTTTCCTTAAATTCACCCCTATGAATACTGCTGCTGTGAACACCTCTACTGTGAGGTCTGCTGCTGTGAAAACCAATGCTGCTACTCCTGCTGGAACGTCGTCCGCTCTGAGGATGACATCACCAACTCAGCGTCTTCAACGCTGGGTTTCTAATGCACTGGTTAAGGAGTACCGTCGCAACGGTACTATCCCAACTCTGGAGGCCGCTCGTCAAGCCCTCCAAGTTAACAACTCTACCTGGTCATCCGGACAACAGCGGCCAGCGATCAAGAAGCAGGCGGTGCTGACTACCGTCTCCAACCATTTCGGGTCGTTATCCCCGGAATGCAATTTCCATTCACTCCCTTACTCTGAGGAAGTGAATGAGCAGGTCCCGCAGGACCTTAATTCAAAAAGACAGGAGTCCTTCTCAAGGGCTCCCATCAACAATCGCCGCCAGACTCGTGCGGTAGTGGGCCCTCAACATGATGAGGGTACCAACTCCAGGCATTTAGCTCAGGTTCCTCAAACCCGAGCAGGCAAGATGAACCGCCAGAGACGGAATCCGGTGAACAATGGGCAGGTTGTCATCCCTGCCATCTCCGGAGAAGTCCACCAACCTAACTTGGTGGCAAACAACGAGCAGGCACAATCACCTGTCCGTTTTAATTCCGCTGTCCAGCAGACTCGTCTGGCAGCATCACGCCAATCCCGCCAAGCAATCCTGGCGGAGTACTATAGGCAGGAACATACACCTGCTTATACATCACCAGTTAGTCAGCAGGCTCGTCTGACTATATATGATGGATCTCGTCAACCGCGTTTGGCGAAGTGTAATCAGCAGGCACATACACCTGCTAATACTAATCAAGCCTACCAATAGTCTCGCTTGGTAGCGCACGGAGAAGTCAGTCGGAAAGCCCCGACGACAAACAGGAGGCAGACTCAACTCTCTGCCTCCACACTTGAGTACTGTCAGGATTCACTGACAGGAAAAGGAGGACATGAGCAGGCACATACACCTACTCCAAGCCCAGAATGGACGTATATCCCCGTTCCGGCGGCTGAAGTCACCAAACATATTTTGTCAATGGTGAAAGAACAGAAGCAAATTCCTGCTCATATTCTGGATGCTTGCCAGGATATCATAATAACTTCATCATCATCACAGGGACAAACACATAAATCTATCCCTAGCAGTGGAGTGATACATCAACGATTCACTCCGGAACAGACACACACATATGTTCCAGTCCAAGAGGGTTATAGGGCATACTCCCCCATATCAAACGGAAAACCAAGTCAGGCACATACACCTAATTTGAGTGGAGATCGTCAGCCTAACCTGACCATCTTTCCTGATCAAGCACATACACCTGCTCAGAGTAACCACTTTCATCAACAAGTGGTTTCTAAAGTGAGTAAGAAGGCATCTAAGAAAAAGATCTGCCCAGCACAGTCAGGAGATCAAAGGCCAATCTGCAACAAGGCCTTGCTCGATGCTGGAGTTCTTGAAGCCCTCAGACATTTATCTGTCGGAATTCAAGATTCTACTCCCTCAGTTCCCAATAACGGGAACATTAATTTTGAAGGTCTTCAACAGACACTTCCTCATGAAGGCTTGCTTCATGAAAGTTCGGTCAATATTGAAGTTTCTTCTTCAGATGAGAGCCAAAGGAACCCTCTGTGTGGTCAGAAGACCAAGGAGCAAGAGATTTCATCTTTTGCTGTAACCCATCATGACGATCCTTCTCATGGTGATGAACTTCGCTGCGAAAGTCCTCTCCGCAGTAGTGATTCACGTTGTCTCGAAAATTCTTCAGAAGGAAATGTAGTGACGAGAAAGCCCTCCTATCTCGAGGCACTTGCAAACGTAAAGCCAGTCATGTCTTATGCTTTACTATCGGCAGGTGAAACTCTTTCTCCATCAGAGGATAGCCTGGGGTTCAGGTTATTCTCCGAACCATCCCCAGGTCATTCATCTTCCAGCATGAATAGCGGAATCTCTACCAACCTTGTCGAACCTAATGAAGCAACAAGGAAGCACCAGCTCTGGTCCAAACAGGTAGAAGAATCTTCATTTAATGATAAAGAGGAAATGCTGAACATGAGAAAAAAACTGGAAAAAGGTGAAGTACCAGTCATGTTTTGGCCTTTGGCTGACTCCCAGTATGACATTCCAAAGATGTTGACGGATGATGGAATCCATGATATTCGTCTCAACATATGGAAGACTCTTTGTCAATTGAAGAATAAAGTATTATCTTACGGTGATTATGAAAATCATATTAAGATAATAAAAGGGTTACAACGCCAGATTGATTTGGCATCTCTATCAGTCTCTTGGTATCCGAAGGCTGAAAAGCAACAAAGAACCCTTCAACGTTCATGCCTTGGCGCACTAAGAAAATTGCGTCAGTTAATTTCCAATGCTCCATATGATGTTCATATAAGAGGATGGGGTGTTCACGGAGCACTACATTTCACAGTGCTTTCCAGTCAGCAAAGCCCGCCGAAAATGGTCTCATGCAATGTTATTGCCCATGGCCGGCCACAGTCAATGGGCTTTGTTCATAATCAAAAGTTTGCTCAAGAACAGGCTTCAACTAGTTCCTCTCAAAATCAAGTATATAGAGAACAAGTTATTGAATTGATCCTACATCAAGCAGACGATAATATTGCACAAGCCTCTCGTCTGGAGCAAACACGTCATCAAATGACAGAAGTTTCGGAAATCATCCAACGGTCTGTTGAACCAGGTGATAAAAGTGGATACAGGTTAATGCATCCAGCTAATTTCCGAACTAAGATTCACAAGATCAAGAGATATTTTAAGAAGATCTCAGACATAGCATGTCAAGAGACACCCCAGCTTGTCAGACTGGGGACTTCTCTAACCCAACCCTCAGAGTCAACAAATGGGATTCGAGGAGTTGAGAGGAAGCAGCAGGAACATCCCCAGTCCACCGGACTGGGGAATTTTTCAAATCCTCAATCCCTCCCTCAGAGAAAGTCAGTATTCTCTCGATTAGGGAATAAGCCTCAAGAGGAACGAAGAGCCAAGCTATCAGGAGATTCTCTCCAAGTGACGGTTCTCCAAGAAGTTCCTGAGGGATCAAGTCAACGGAATGCCATGTCTCATCATGGACATGGAAGAAGACAATATCACAGAAATGCTGATAGAAAGGATTCCATGCAATATGCATCCATTAATGTCATCAATGCTGTTGCTGCTGATTCACCAGATGAGGCTCAATCAGTGGGATCAGACGAAGAGGTTCCTGCTCAAGAAGTTGCGCACACAGACCTAAATGAAGAAGGTGTGCACACACATAATCAAAGGCTTACCCAAAATCTGGGTATTCCTTCAAGTAACCCACTTCCCCCTCTCCGAAAAGGATCCAATAAGGGGAAAGGAAAGAATCAGGTTACTTATCAACCTTCCTCTGAAGGAGGTCAATCGCTCTCTTTAGAGCAATGGTTTTCACAACAGGAGGAAGAAATGAAAGAATTAAGAAGGTTGAATGCAGAACTACTTCAGAGTAGTCTTCTTTTTAAGAATGCTGAAGTCCGACAGCCGAAGGAATTTGTTGTAACTACTGAGATGGATCAGGAATATCCTCCTTTATCAGTACACCCTCAGAGGTCTAATCCTACGGGTCAAACGCAACAACGGTTGGTAGCACCACCATCAGTTGCAGCACCAACCACCACGTCTGTCCAAGCTCCATTCATTGCACCTACCCAAAACCAAGTTCAACCTGATGTTTCTCAAAAGTTAATAACTACTATTGAGTCATTAATAGCTCGGTTAGAAACTATGGAAGGGAAACGGGCGCAAGTTCAACCTGAAAAGAAAGTTTACCCTGAATGGGTAGATTCAATTTCTCCTCCATCCAGTTTTGGAAACCCTGTTTTCCCTACTTTCAATGGATCAGGCGACCCTGAACAACATTTGACGCATTACGTGTCTTGTTGTGATCCTATGATGGGAACTCCAGAGCAGTAAGAAGCAGTGAAACTCAGATGCTTCGTGCGAACCTTGCAAGGACCAGCTTTTGTCTGGTATACAAGCTTGCAATCCCAGTCAGTCATCAGATGGGAGGATCTTCGTCAAAAATTCCTTCTTCAGTTTAGCTCAACTTTTCCAAAAACGACAGTTTTCGATCTTACAAACTGCAAGCAAAGGGAGAATGAAAGAGTCTCTGATTTCATTGCTCGTTGGAAGGGATTAACGTATTCCCTGAGTTTAGCACTCCCTCAGGAGGAACTGTTTCCAATCTGTGTGGCAAATTTGCGTGACGAATTACGCACGCCATTGATCCCTATGAAATACACAGGAGGGTTTTGAGACCTTACTTCAATCTCTCAACAGATTGAAGATTCCCTTATACAGGCTAAGGTTAAATCTCGTATAATTCCATCAGCTCCAGGAATGAGAATGGGTAAAGCGGAAACTGCTACAGTTATGCTTAAACAAGCACCTGTACCTATTTCTACTTCAAAACCTTCATCTTTTCGAAGGGCTCCACCTCCTGAACGCCAACAACAAAGGCTGTTTCGTCCAAATGATCAAAGAGATCAACGACGAAAACAATTTGAGGATTTGAAGAGTAAAACATACTCTTTCCGGAGTGAGCAAGTTTCTGGTTACTTCATTTCAGCTCTGGAAAATAATTTGGTTCAATTACCAGTGCCCAAGAGGCCAAACAAGGAAGGAGATGAAGACCGTCCCAATTATTTTCCCTTTCATCAAATGTTAGGGCATCCCATCCAGGAATGTTTTGTCTTTAAAGACCTCCTGAAAAAGATGGTCGACTTGGGACAAGTCAAATTGAAGGGTTCTTCAGCTCATGTAGCATGTATTACCGCTACAGATCCAGAGGAAGGAGGCGAGTGACAGGAAGTCAAAAGCAAAACTGCGAAAAAATATGATGATTGGATGGTCAGAAAGACAATCAATCGGACCCATTCCATTTTGCGAACACAATTGAAGAAGCCAATTGTGTCTCCTACAAAAGCTGCAGTAAAGCCTCCATCAAAAGACAAATCCTCAAAAGGGCAGCCAATTCAAAGAAGAAAGAGGAATCAGGAGAAGATGAGTATGTATCAAAGCCTAAATTGTCTTTGACTCTGGCAGATTTCATGCCATCTACTTCAAAGCCACGGGCACCGTCCCACCAAACGGCACAGCCTAAACAGGCTAACCAGGCAGAGTCTTTATCAGACGAAGAGTTAATCTTTGGTTCTGTTAATATGATTCAATTAACAGATCCATATTCCAGTCTTGATGAGCCTGAATTCCCTGTATCAAATAAGGGAATCCGAGGAGGTTCTAGAGGTTCAAGATACAGGGGAAGACGTGGATCTTTCCGAAGCCACTACTCTAATTTTACCCCTGCTAGCACTGTATATGCAGCAGAAACTTGTGGTAGAGCCCTTCAGCGAGCTCAAAAAGAACAAGCAAGTTCTTCTGCCAATGGCCAACTCAGTTTTGGCACAGTTATTTTGGAAGACCGATTAAAGGTTCCATCTTCTTTATCTCAGCAAGTAAATGGATCTAATCAGTCTAATCTTCCAAAACCAAGGATGTTTCCAACTTCAATACAAGATACATCAGCTTCCAAAGCATCTGCTTCCAAGGTACCTGCTAAACCGCATATTCCTATTGGGAAACGCAGACCTCTAGATCAAAAGTATGATATATTGAAACAATTGGCCCAAGTACCAGCCAAGTTATCAATTTTGGATGCTTTGAATCTGTCAAAAGATCTTCGGGAAGCACTCATCGAAGCTTTGTCAAGTCCTCAGGAGTTTGAAGCTGAAATTGCTGCAGCTGAAATCTATCACATAGAGAATAATCCTGTAGAATGCAATGCAGTGATATCTTTTACTGATAAAGATGAAGATGATGTTGTGCATGGGCACATAAAACCTTTGTAATTATCTGGAAAAGTCAATGGTGTAGATGTTCAAAGAGCTTTCATTGAGAATGGTTCAGGAGTCAACCTCATGCCAATTCGTACACTTCGTCGATTGGGCCTCACGGAATCTGATTTATCTCCTTCTACCATGATGTTACAAGGATATGATAAAAATGAACAAGAACCACTGGGAGAAGTTACACTCAGAACTCAGTTTGGAGATCTTGTATCCAATTCGGATTTCATGATTGTTGATCAAGACTCAGCTTTCAATATCTTGCTTGGAAGACCCTGGCTACATCAGCATGCAGCTATTCCTTCATCATACCATCAATGTCTCAAATACTGTTTCAATGGTCAAGTTGGAACATTGTATGGTGATAAGGCCCCGTTCAAGACATGTGAGTCTCAATACATTGAGGCGGAATTTTATCACATGAAGGGAATAGAAAAATCTACAATGAAGGAAATTACCAAAGTTAATGCTCCATATGGTTTGGAGAAAATTCCAATAAATCCATTTTCACATGTGAGTACAGATTATGTGTTACCTATCAGTCAAATTGACAAAATAGGCCCAAATAAAAATAATCTTATGGAAAAATCCATAATGTCAATTACGACGATCGAGCCAGACAACATGGGAGAAATTGGTAACCTACCAAGCAGTGATGAAAGCATAAGTGGTGACGTTTTCATTTCATCTGCTGAAGTCCAACAAGTCTATACTTCTCTAATCAGGCCAGAAGAAGTTATAGCAACACCAGAGGTGAATAATGATGTCAATTCTCAATCCATCATCTCCTCTTTATTTCCCAAAGAAGACCCTTTATCATCAATAGGGTCGAAAATGGAAGCTTCTTCTTCAAAATGTGAAAATTTTGACATCTCTTATGATCATGAGAATTTCATTTTTTCATCTACTTTGCAAGTAGAAACAGAAGAAATAACACATGATGAAGAGGAAGAGGAAGATCTTAGAGATGCTCCTCCAGCATTTGAAGAGGGTATCTCTACCACTGTGGATGAACTCAGAGAAGTAAATCTGGGTACAGAGAAAGATCTACGCCCCACTTTAATTAGTGCGGCCATGACCCTTGAAGAGTAAGAGATGTATATTTCTTTTCTAAAGCAAAATAAAGATATTTTTTCTTGGAATTATACAGAAATGCTTGGGCTTGATCCTGATGTTGCTACTCATCATTTGGGTTTACCAAAAGAACATCGAGGTTTTAAACAAGCCGCGAGAAGAACACACCCAACCTATGCTTCCAAAATTGAAGCTGAAGTGGATAAGCTGATCAAAGCCAACTTTGTCAGAGAAGTTCAATATCCCAAGTGGTTGGCTAATATTGTCCCTATAAAGAAGAAGAACGGGCAAATTAGGGTTTGCATCGATTTTAGAGATCTTAATCGGTATTGTCCTAAAGATGATTTCCCAGTTCCGATTACAGAACTCTTAATTGATGCGACGGATGGCTATGAAGTACTTTCTTTCATGGATGAATATTCTGGATATAATCAGATCTGAATGGCCCCAGAAGATGAGGAATATACAGCCTTCAGAGCTCCTCAAGGTGTGTTTTGTTACCGGGTGATGCCCTTTGGTTTAAAGAATGCAGGTGCAACATATCAACGCGCCATGCATCGTATCTTCAAACCTCTTTTAGGGAAGTTTGTTGAATGATATGTAGATGATTTGGTGGTTAAATCCAAACAACGTTCTAATCACTTGGCTGATTTGGAAGTCATATTCCACAAGTTTTGACAACATAATTTGAAGATGAACCCCTTAAAATGTGATTTTGGGGTAACCTCAGGAAAATTCCTTGGCTTTGTTGTACGCCATCGTGGTATTGAAGTCGATCCTGAGAAGACCAAATCAATCCTTGGTATGTCACATCCTCATAATTTGAAATAATTAAGAGGACTTCAAGGACACTTAGCCTATATTCGGCGTTTCATCGCCAATTTGGCAGGCAAAAGTTTACCCTTTACCAAATTATTGAAGAAAGGAGTCACTTACCAGTGGACTGAAGAATGTCAAGAAGCATTTGATGTTCTCAAGAAATACCTCTTGAGTCCACCAGTACTCATGCCACCTGTTGAGGGTAGACCGCTTATCCTCTATGTGACAGCTTTAGAGAAATCATTGGGTGCCTTTCTCGCTCAAAAGAATGATGCTGGGAATGAAAATAGTCTCTAATATCTCAGTAGAACTATGCTTGAAGCAGAAACCCGGTATTCAAGTATTGAAAAGTGCTGCCTAGCATTAATCTTTGCAGTTCAGAAACTGAGACACTACCTGAAACATCACGAGGTCCAATTAGTATCTCTTAATAATCCGCTCAAATTCATCCTTAGTCGTCCAATGCTTACAGGACGTCTGGCAAGGTGGGCGGTTATTCTACAGCAGTTCGACATTCAGTATGTGTCTCAAAAGGCAATTAAGGGCCAAGCTCTGGCTGATTTCCTGGCTGAACATCCTTCAGTGGAAGACACGTATTCAGATATCGAACTCCCTAATGAGGAAGTTTTCTCTATTCAAGAGAGTCCTCAAACATGGGAAATGTATTTTGATGGTGCTTCTAGAAGTCCAACGGGGAAGAAAATGGAAAATCCTAAATTCAACAAAGTTGGTTTAGGAATTGTGCTCATTTATCCAGATAAGGCAGTGTTACCTTATTCCTTTTTGTTGTGGGAAGGTGGTACCAATAATGAAGCTGAATACCAAGCTCTCATTACAGGCTTGGAGTTAGCGCTTCAAGCACAAGTGAATCACTTAAAGGTAAAAGGTGATTCAGACCTGGTAATCAAACAAGTCAATGGGGATTATGCCATAAGAAAAGAAGAATTAATCCCTTTGTATGATTACGTCAGAGAGTTAATGTCGGAATTCCCTTCAGAACCGACATTTTCTTATGTCCCAAGATCAAAAAATGCTCAAACTGATGCACTGGCTAATATAGCCACAGCTCTAGCAGATCCAAATCGGGACGAGGCAACCATCTGTATTGCCCATCGTCGTGAAATTTCACCTTATGTTCAAGTCAGAACAGAGGAAATTAATGAAATTAGTCCCATTCCTGAACCGTATGGTCATACTACAGGATGGATGTCACCTATCAGGGAATACCTTCAAAATGGAACACTTCCACCTGATAGAACCGAGAAAGAACAAATTCGGCGACGTGTGGTCAATTTTACTCTTTATGATAGCCCAAACCACCTCGAGAAAATTCTCTACAAACATGGTTTTGATGGAGTTCTCTTCAGATGTATTTATGGTGAAGAGACAATGGCTGTCATAAAAGAAGTGCATGCAGGAATCTGTGGTGCCCACCAGTCTGGGCATAGACTGTCTGATCAAATTCGAAGGCTTGGATACTTTTGGCCTTCAATGATACAAGATTGTGTTAATTTTAAAAAGAAGTGTCATTCATGCCAAGTATATGCCAACTTCATTCATAAACCTCCAGATTTGCTTCATACAGCTAAATACTCATGGCCATTTTCCACATGGGGAATGGATGTGGTGGGACCTTACCCTTCAGCTACGGCCAAGCGGTTTAAGTACATTCTTACTGCTACTGATTTCTTTTCCAAATGGGCAGAGGCAGTACCTCTCAAAGAAGTCAGTTCTAAATGCATTGTTAGCTTCATCAAGTCTAACATCATTACTAGATTTGGTGTCCCTCATACCATATTGACGGACAACGACACCAACTTCTGTTCTTCTGAGGTAAAGAAATTGTATCAAGAATACAACATTAAGTCCAACCATTCATCTCTATATCATGCAGCGGCTAATGGCCAGATAGAAGCCTTCAACAAGACTCTTTCAAATATACTGCAAAAGATGGTGGATAAAGATAAGAGGTCATAGCCTGATAAACTCTTTCATGCTTTATGGGATTATCGGACTACCACTCGCAATGCAACGCGGTCAACTCCATATTCATTGGTATATGGAACAGAAGCAGTCTTGCCAATTGAAGTTCAATTTCCCTCACTCAGAATAGCCATTTGTGATCAGTTATCTACAGATGAGCAATCCCAAAAGCGGTTGAATGAATTGGAACAGTTAGATGAGAAAAGATTGTGCACTTTGCACCACTTGGAAATCTATCAGAATCGAATAGCACGATCTTTTAACAAAAAAATTCTCCTTCGTTCATTCATTCAGGGAGAATTGGTATTGGTTCTCAGAGCACCAATGATACCAGGAAAGAAGCCTCCCAAGCTTGAACCAAAATGGGAAGGAACTTATTCAATACATAAGGTATACTCCAATGGAGCGTATTCTCTAATCTCAATGGATGGAGAACACATCACGACTCCAACTAATGCCAGATTTCTGAAGAAGTATTTTGTATAAACACAAAATATTATTCCCAGAGCCAAAACAATCACATTGGTTACTATAATGTCCTATATGACACTAAACTGTATTATGTCCTACATGACACTAAACTGTATTATGTCCTATCTACATGACGTTAAACTGTACAGAAGTTCCTATATTATGTCCGAGATGACATTAAACTATATTGTGTCCTAGCAACATGACATTAAACTGTGTGGCACTTTCATCGTCCAACTTGACGTTAAACTGTAAAAAGTCCCCAGAACTGATATCCTCATATTGGTTCACCTTAGTCCTAGCTACATGACTTTAAACTGTACAGCACCAGTTCGTCCTTGCTATATGACGTTAAACTATACAGCAATGGTCCAGTATGACTTTAAACTGCAACTTCGTCCCACACGACATTAAACTGTGAAAAAGTTCCCTAAACCGTCCAACATGACCTTAAACTGTATCATCCCTGGTCCATGTATATGACCATAAACTATTTGCAAATCCCTTATGTCCAGCAAGACGTTAAACTGTGATGTCCTAACTACATGACACTAAACTGTATAAAATTCCCTCACGTCCAGAAAGACGTTAAACTATATAATCATCAAAGGTCCAGCATGACATTAAACTGCACCATCCACGGTCTATGAATATGACCTTAAACTATTCGCACTTTCGTCCAACATGACATAAATGGTGTGTTATTTTGTCCTTACTGCATGACATTAAACTGCACAGTCCCCCTTTCATCTAATATGACGTTAAACTATTTTATCCCCATCGTCCTAACTACATGACGCTAAACTGTACAGAAAATCCTTGATATGTCCTACATGACATTAAACTGTTATTTTGCCCCTGCTACATGACACTAAACTATGCAGCACCAATAGTCCTAACTGCAAGACTTTAAACTGCATAGTCCCTTTATATGTCCTACATGACATTAAACTGTGCATCGTTAAGGTTATTGTTACCTCTTGTTTCTCACACCGAGTATGACTCACGTGATCTTAGAGCGAACATCAACCATAACACTCCCTTTGGGCCGCTAACCATGTGTAAGTCCCAACAACATTTTAATTAGATCGTTGTCCCCAAGAACAACTTGATCATTAATTCATTCTTTAATTGAAATACACGGACTTTGATCCTTGCCCTCCAGGCTAAGTATGTAGGCAGCCTCCCAAGGTTCAAGCCCAAAAATAATCTCTTCACATCGGTTCACCACTATCTCATATGATGTTGATTTGTGAAACCGCCCCTGGAATCAATATCTTTACATTGATTCACTTTCGTCCTTGTTATATGACATTAAACTATACAACACTTTTGTCCGGTACGACAATAAACTACAATATTCTTTGATTTCCTCATTTGAGAAGGAACCATTATTGACATTGATTTTTTCAATCATGTTTCATTTCAAAAGACTACGTGCATACATGGTAATGCCTAAACTTTTTATCTCAGGTTAAACCATCATTGCACTAAAGTCCCCTTTCACCCTTCACATGTACGAACCAAATTTGTACAAAGGGTAATTCTAGAACTACGTGGACTTGATTCCCATCCCTATGGGATACGTAGGAACATTCGAGTATCCCTCGAATCCAGTCCCAAGTCTTTTGGGCCTAACCCCAAATTTCACTTTCAGTCCCTTGGCTGAAAAGTCCTTATGAAAACACACACTGTGTATTCATTATTATGGTCCGAATTCTATGACCCTAAACTAAGATCACTCATACTTTCGTCCTGCATGACGTTAAACTACATTTTAAGAACTACGTTTGGCTTGATTCTCATTCTTATGAGATACGTAGTGAAGTCCAAAATTTCAATTCAGGACCCAGTCACAACATGATTATGGTTTTCGTTTGACCTATGTATCTCTATATACATTGGATAATACCCATCTTTATGTGTTATAATCCTAACCTTAAATATTTTCAGATCTTCATAACCCTTTTCATGACTTCTAATCAAAAAAATGTCAAACTTCTGAGAATTCTTTTGCCTGACTATGCAGCATGTGCCCATAGGTGGCCTTGCATAAACAGTCCACATAACAGACTTGTCAGCCGAAAGATGCTAT
This sequence comes from Viscum album, assembly GCA_963277665.1. Lineage (NCBI taxonomy): Eukaryota > Viridiplantae > Streptophyta > Magnoliopsida > Santalales > Viscaceae > Viscum > Viscum album. The sequence continues at coordinate 516,597,059 of OY728130.1, forward strand.
TTATTTGACCATGCAGCCAATTCCCTTAGGTGGCCCTGCATATTTCAACCCCCTAACGGGTTTTGTTAAATAATAGTAACTTCATTCTTGGGAAGAATTCCTCTTTTGTCCTTATTTTTCTTAAACGACAGTATGTAGGGATCCGCAAAAAAATAGCCATCCTTAACATATTTGTCCCATATCCTTTTTCATGATCTGAAAGTATTCAAGTCTATGGTTTATTCTTCTTCCCTACGTTTGGGTCAGACCTTCGTAGGAGTGATATTCATCCAGTTCTTCGATATTCTTGTTCGGAAATATCTTCTCCATATTCAAGTACCTCTTTCCATACAACAAACTCTATACTTTAGAAAATTTGAATCTCCATAAACTTTCACTGGCTTTTAGCACTAGGAAAGTAAATTTCTGGGAGTTCTTTTGCCTAACTATGCAGCACGTGCCCATAGGTGGCCTTGCATAAACAGTCCACATAACAGACTTGTCAGCCAAAAGATGATATTTATTTAACCATGCAGCCAATTCCCTTAGGTGGCCCTGCATATTTCAACCCCCTAACGGGTTTTGTTAAATAATAGTAACTTCATTCTTGGAAACTACTTCTTCTAATGCCTTTTAGCTCTTTTTCATATCATTCCTCAGATTCAAATATTCTTAAGCCATAGTTTACATATTTTCCCTCATACTTGATTATGGTAGTATGTTTTTAGATGAAATTTCAAGGAATTGTGTCAATTCTAATCCATTTCAGTCAAAGCTATTTCGACCTTAAACATTAGCCCCTTTATGTCTGGAATGCATGACTTTAAACTGCCCACAAAAGACAAAGGAACTCTGAATAAAAGTCAAGTTCCAGCACACTTGCGCACTGCCCTCTGTGCCCTAAAGTCTTGCGCGCCCCCTTTTCCTTTGGATGGATTCAATTTCCTCAGAGTCAAATCCTCATTTCTCTCCGGATCCAACTCTGAGGGGGGAATTTTGTTGATGCTCCTTTCGTCACAGAATCTAAAAATCGGAAAAGGGGAATATCTGAGCTCAAAGTGATTCATCCTTTGAAGAAAACATCAAAAATCGACAAAGGCATGAACAAAGGATCAACATCAACTCCACCACGCAAGTTATATCACTGCCGCGCAAGTACACTTGCGCGACGCTCTTGGTCGCGCAAGTAACTTGCGCGACCTAAGTGGTAACCGCCCGGTAACCGCCCGGGGTCTTCTTTTGCCTATAAATAGACCCTGTGGGCCCCCCATTCGGGAGATCTTTTTCCAGAAACTCGGATTGAAGCTCCCGACGCCCAAGTCTCTTCTCAAAGCTTCCAGAACACTTCTAAGGTAATTTCTTACCTAGAACAGAAGATCTAAAGAGAAGAAGGAAGGCCTAAGTGTTGAAACTTATCAACACTTGCGCGCCGACTTATTTCCTTCAATATAACTTGCGCGTCCCTTTTCTGGAAGAACCTCAAGAGGATTATAAAGTGATTAATAAAGAGTCGCTCAAGTATGCTAATGCTGGTTTGAAAATCGCGCAAATACCCCACATGTCGCGCAGGTATACCTACGCGACCAATACTTGCGCGCCCACGGAAGACTTGCGCGCCTTTCAAGACTTGCGCGCCCCTACCTTTTTGGGTGCCCATCTTGCCCATTTTACCCCTCTTAAGCCATTACACCTTTTCTTTTCAAGATTCAGTCTTCAAGATACTCTTCAAAGCCATTTATGGCATGATTTCTTGATTCGACTTCCTTATCTGAAAGGAATTATGTGGAATATCTCTCAAAACCTAGTGATTTAAATATCCTTATGTCACCAAAGATTGAGAGTTCGTTCATTCAACCTCATCCTTTAAGATGAGAGAATCCTTAACCTGGGTCTCCTTTTTTAGGAATAATCCCCAGTTATAAATCCTTTAATCTGGGCATACTTCTTTAGGAGTAAGCCCCAAATTCTTAAAGTTCCCAAACTTGGGCATCCTCCTCAGGAGTAATCCCCAAACCTTAATTACTTAAAATTGGGCATCCTCCTCAGGAGTAAGCCCCAATCATAATCCTTTAAATTGGGAATCCTCCTCAGGAGTAAGCCCCAATCATAATCCTTTAAATTGGGCATCCTCCTCAGGAGTAAGCCCCAATCATAATCCTTTAACTTGGGCATCCACCTCAGGAGTAATCCCCAATAATAATCCTTTAACTTGGGCATCCTCCTTAGGAGTAAGCCCCAATCTCAAATATGGGCATCCTTTTTAGGAGTAAGCCCCAAACCTTAATCCCTAACTTGGGTCTCCTTTTCAGGAATAAGACTCAGTTATAATCTTAGGCTTCCTTTTCAGGAGTAATCCCCAAGTCCCCTAAACTGGGCCTCCTTTTTTAGGAGCAAGTCCCAGTCATAATCTTGGGCTTCCTTTTCAGGAGTAAGCCCCAAGTCCCCTAACCTGGGCCTCCTTTTTTAGGAGCAAGTCCCAGTCATAATCTTGGGATTCCTTTTCAGGAGTAAGCCCCAAGTCCCCTAACCTGGGCCTCCTTTTTTAGGAGCAAGTCCCAGTCATAATCTTGGGCTTCCTTTTCAGGAGAAAGCCCCAAGTCCCCTAACCTGGGCCTCCTTTTTTAGGAGCAAGTCCCAGTCATAATCTTGGGCTTCCTTTTCAGGAGTAAGCCCCAAGTCCCCTAACCTGGGCCTCCTTTTTAGGAGAAAGTCCCAGTCATAATCTTTGGGCTTCCATTTTAGGAGTCAGCCCTAAGTCCCCTAACCTGGGCCTCCTTTTTAGGAGCAATTCCCAGTCATAATCTTGGGCTTCCTCTTCAGGAGTGAACCCCAAGTCCCTTAATTTCTCTTAACCAGTCCTAAATTACATTTGATATGGGATTCCTTCTCAGGAGTAAAACCCAATTATCAATCCTCTCCTAATTTGGGTTTCCTTCTCAGGAATAAGTCCCAAGTTAGAGTATTCAAATCTCCATAAAGCACATATACCTTTATGGACCCTGTTCCTGGATTTTCTCCCTAAAAGTAAATCCTAAACCTTCATTTATCTGGGCAGTCATACATACATAAGCCCCAAACAAATTCTTATGATTGCATCTTTCATGGCACAATTGTCTAATTTTTACCAATACCTCTTGTTTCTCACACCGAGCATGACTCACGTGATCTTAGAGTGTAAAAGTAATTATGACATTCTTCTTTGAGCCATAAATCACAAACATCATACTCCATTACTTGAACTACGTGGGTTCTGATTCCTTTTCCAAAACAAAGGATACGTAGGTAGCCCATTTTTGGGTTCGATCCCAACTTTGAAATAATCCATGTCCTTCTGAATGACGATAAACTTCAAGTGCCCCACTGAGTGGCTTTAAAACCAGCCTGGTCATCATAATGACCAAGAGACTTTTATATAAATGTTTTGAAGGATACCATTGACCAAGAATCTCTAAACAGATATAGATGATTCTCTATTGATGAAGAACCTCAAATACATATAAAATATTCTCTAAATCTCTTGCATATTTACTCATTGATTGTTAAAGCTAAAGGAAATCACATTTTATACTTGGTAATGTAATAAGGATTCACGAACATAACTTAAATCTATAAAGAGAGTCCCAGAGTAGAAAATAATTCCCCTCAAAAAGGTGTGATGAGTCCGACCTCCCATACTCTCGACCAATGAAAATTCCTAATCCTCATCAGTCCACAAGCTAATGAGCGCCTACCTTTGGAAAGTAGGTCCAAATGGATGTGGAATCATTGGATGTTTCCGGTTCTACGAACAAACCCGCTAGAAACCGATCGGAACATTTGAATCTCAAATCAATGAGGTCATCCCCGAAATCCATGAGGAAACAATGACATTAAGGGGAACCTTACATTAAATTAAAATATTATCCACCAAATATTTTTTAGACTTCAAAGAAAGAGAGAGATATAACTATCAAGAATAAATTTTAATGCCTAAAAAACTTTTGTGAGTACTAAAAAGCTAGTGGAAATTTCATGATGAGTGTGAGTATGTAACAAATCATCAAAAATAATATAATGATTTAAAAATAATACCACTATAAAGAGGTAAAAAATATATAGAAAAAAATATAAGTCTACTTTAAGGATTAAATAAAATAATAGAGGTGTTGAAATAAACACTCCCAACAATAATGCAAAAAAGTTGTGTATGAAAAAGGAATAAATGATCCTACTATAGAAGTAAATTACACATCATGGAACATTATAATTTAGTCATTAATATTGAAATTGAAGGAAACAAGCTTTAATCTAAAAGGGATCAATCTAAGAAAGGGATCATAATATTGGTTTAGTAGTTGACATTATTAATGAAGCACTATAGAGATTGCCAAATAAGGGAAATTTTAATATTGATAAAAATGTGTGTGGAATGTGAAAAATGTTAGGATATATTGATATTAATTTAATGAAATGATTCCTAGAATAATATAATTTATTTAAAAACTAAATAAGATCATCAATGACTTATAGTGTTAAAAGTGTTGCTTTGAAAAAGAATTTTTCACACAATAAGAGGGATAAGAATGGGCCAGAATAATGTTTTAAATTTTAGATAGCATGGTTGGAATTTTATGAGAATATGGAGCAATTAAAAAAATATAATATTATTTGATAGATATAGTAAATAATCTTATTCTATCTAGGATGAGATTTTAAGAATGTATGAAATTCATACTTCCCAAAGATGCATAGATTTGTAAAATAAACATTGATGTAAATATGGAGAGTTATACTCTTTTTTAGAGAATTAATCAAGGATTTTATGGTTTGAGATTCAAGTCTCATCCTTATTTCTCACATTAAGGATTTTATAAAAGAAAAATTTATTTATATAACTATATATTCATGATACTTCATGATGGGAATTAAAGGTTAATAACGAAAAAAGAGAATTGATGAATTTTTTATGCTTACACATTATATAATATTCATCCATCAATAAATAGTTTAATTATTATCATGTTGTATCCATGAAACAAATCATTTTAAATATCTAATTTTATATCAAACTTTAACTTTTATCAAGAATTATTGGATTTTATTCTTGAATAAAAACTAGCCATGATGAAGTTCATTATATATAATACCTTGAGGGGGGACTTAGAAGAGAAAGTTGATAAAGTTTAAATATTTAATTCTAGATAGATCTTTAAAAACTGAAGGATGTGGTATTATGATCATATTCCCATTCTATTTTGATTATGTCTAATATGGTTATTAATGGAAGTGATTATTTTTAAGAGATGGTGTAAAAGGGGGATAACATTATTTAACTTAATTTTTTAATGTGTTTGTTGAATTTGAGTGTAGGTTAATAAATTTCTTAAACATATATGTGTATAAATCCTAATGAGTGGTGTCAAATTTGTAATCACATTATGGGTGGTATATGGACAATTGTTATGTCTAAATTGATAATTGTTATCTTCTACACCAATAAATGCTCGTGCAGACTTAGAGTTTATTAATTAATAGAACATTATTAAGAAAAATAAGTTTACACCATTATATCATGTAAAAATAATTAATTATCTAAAAAAGTTGGTGAATAAATATCTATTGTGAACAAAGGGGAGAAGATAAATTTTCAAAGCAAAGAAATTGAATAGATGAGTAATATTTTCCATTGAAAAAAATACTATTTTATTTATTACCAATAAAGAGGAGAAGGAACACTAATTTTTGAAAATAGAACATATTTAAATTAGTTTCTACAAAGAAGTTATTGGTATCGATGGTAAATAAATAGGGGGATTGAATTAATCAAACATTTGTGTTGGTCATATTTGTTATCAATAAGCTTGTCAATATGAATTTCATGGAGTGTTGGGAAACATATGAATTATCTAACCACTAAATAAGATGAAGATTCTATCCAAACATTTGTACATTTAAATAAAAAGATATGGTATTTAAATACCTATCAAGATTAATTCTAGATAGAATATATAAAAATATAATCATTATTATGCTGATATTCATGTGAATCAATGGAATGTGTTGGTTCTTATGAATAAAAATGTATAAAACAACTAATAATGGGGTTGGATAAGCTCTATTCATAAGAGTTTTATGTGATTCTCGAGCACTAGTTTTCAGCTCATGGGGATTGAGAACACCCTTCACACCAAAGGAAGACTGAGATAGGAACCGATTCAGATATAATCATGGGCCATTTTACTAAAATATGGCTACTACATAAGTTATAAAGTTGTAATTAAATCAAATCAAAAGTTTTATTTATCTTGGATGAACCATCCAAAGGATATTGATATTCAAGGTTTCTGAATTCAGTGATAAATTCAAGTAGGATGATGTTTTTAGCTGATTTTGTGTGATTAATAATGCTTAGAGTTGAATTGAGGATTTCTTAAACTGATGTGAATAATTATGGAATTTAGTGAAGTAGTTGAAATTTGGATAATTACTACTTCAAAAAAGTATCCCAGTGTAGTTTAAATTGAAAATATAACAACAGTAAATATTCATAAGAGTCACGAACCACTTCAGAAGAGTTTATAGTGACTTCAATAGGGTAACTAGAACTTTTTAAGAGTCATTTCATAGTAAATTTAAAGTTCATAGGAATATTTTCATGATTTATCAAGAGTAAATCAATGAATTCAAAATGGAAATCCAATACTTTAGAAAATTACCTCATGACTTCAAAAGGGTAACCCAAGACTTTGAAAGAGTATATGGAAACTTTGGAAGGGTAACTTAGTACTTCATAAGAGTAACTCTAGAACTTCTAAAGAGTACTATTGTATTTTTTAAGGGTAATTTGAGACTTCATAAGTATCATATGTTTATGAAAATATAATAAAGGATAAATTCATAAGGGAAATTATACAATTTTTAAGAGTTAATGAAGAATCTAGAAGAGTAACTAGAACTTCATAAGAGTTATCCTTTTATGATATTTTTTTCTAGAGATTGAGATTTCCAAAATTAATATTCTAAGGATATAAAATTCAAAAGATGATAAATATTCTCTTTTAATATCAAATATCTTGATTCTTTATTAATCCAATATCTAAACCGTTATTTGAATAAGATTAAATCTGAATAAAATTTAGAGATCACTATTCTATTTAACATGGTATTTTCAAATACAGAATTTAAAAATCGATATTGGTGATTAATGTTGAAGAAAATATTCTAAAAAATTAAATTTTATGATATTGAACCTATTCTCAAGTTTCTTAAATATCACAAATAGATTTTTGATTCAATTTGAATGATAAATAAAGATAATATTTATGATTATAAAGAATAAGATAATTTTGGAATGTTATCTATGAATTAATTATTCATGATGAAGTTTGTGTTGATATGTCAGATGCATTCACTCCCTAAAGAGATGATCCATTTCATAACATATAAATGTTGTATATTTTTATATAGTCTTGTGATTGATTTATTTGTGGTTATTTGTAGAATAAATTTGAGAAGAATATTCTGACGACTACTAGTAATATTAAGTGAAGGATTATTAAGTAGGGATAAAATGTTAAGAAATGAGAAAATGGTATTCATAGAAATTCAATAAAGTCAATCAATTGAAGAAAAAGTAATATCTAAGATCATGGGAACACACCCACGTGAAAAAGTTGATGATAATTAGTTGGAGGATCACCACACTAATCTAATAGAATAAATTATATATTAATAATATAGAAAACTTAATTACATGTTCCTAAAATATAAAATATGAGAAAAGAGAGATAAGGGTGTAAACAATATCTAAAAAGAAGAAGGAATAACTCTATTAGAAGAGAACTTAAGATCTCACTATGAGAAGATTGAAAAGAACCCAATATAGTTCTGAGAAAAAAAATTTTCTTGGTATCAATAAAGTAAAATAAATTTTCTTAATTCTATTGATTAGATCTGGTTAGTCAAAGAAGAATAAGAAGAAGAAGAAGAAAATAAATAAGAAGTCATGTGATGATTTGTATTGCAAAAGTTGGGAATAATGAGAAAGGAAAATGTACAGGGAGTTTTATAGATAAATCATTATAAGTAAAAGAACTTGAAGGCTGAGTTGAGAGAATCAAATGATCTAATTCTGGGAAATATATAAGATAAAGTATGTTTATAGAGACTGATTTGCATAATGTTATTATTAAAGATATATAAGTATTTGGAGGCTCTGTTGGAAGAATATTTAATCAATAGATACAATAACTTCATAGTGCTTAAAGAATATTTTGTTCATTATTATTTGATAGATACATTATAATAAACTATATAATATTTTATATCTAGTGAGATGATAGATATGAATGGATGAACAATGAGAATCTATGTAAGTGTGAGATACACTATGGGTTTTATATGACTCCCAATTATATCTAGTTACATTTTGTACTTGAGAATTTGTGATTGGGGTGAATAAATGATCACAATAAGGAGTATTATTTTAGTGGTGGGGATGAAACTTATAGAAATATTGTGTGTTATTGTTTAATTTACATTTTTCATTTCATGTGGTTATTTCATATTGGGTAAGAAATAAACTAGTTCATTTATATCTTAATAGGTAATAGAGGTTCAGATACTAATAGGAGTTTTAAAGGACAATATTTTTATTGAGATTAATAATATAATAAAATCAATCACACCTAATTTACCCCTCTCAATTGAATGAACATGATCCTAAGGACATATCAATTGTTGAAAAAAAAATCCCTCAAGGTAACATTGAAATATTTTTGGGTTGATTGTGTTTGTTGACAAAGAGGATTTCCACGGTAAGTTGTGGATTCTAGAGAGATTGTGGACATGGTATGTTGAAAAAGATCCATGAACAATGAATGGATTCCCTGGAAGTATTATATAAAATTGTGTACACAAGGTGATTCAATTTCCCAGTGTTTTCCAAATTTCTGGGGTCCAAAATGTGGAGTTTGGATTGCATCGCAAAAGTTGGATTTTATTGAAGGCCATATGAAAATATGGAAAAGGCATGACTTACATGAATAATGGGACACATGAAAGTCATTTCAAGAATGTACAAAAAAGTTTATGGTGATCTCTATGATTACGAAAAGCATCACGAAAGATGGATTTCCATGAAATCCTAGAAAAAATATGGAAATGCATGAATTTTGTGAAGAATTAGTTTTCGTAAGGGGTGGTTAGTGAAGATGAAAATTTTTGTGATGGAAAGATCTGTGATTACGAACAACATCATGAAAGATAGATTTATATGAAGTCCTAGTAAAAATATGGAAAAGTAATGAATTTTGAGAAGGCTGGATTTTTATGAAGGGTGCTTCGCGAAGGCATGATGGTTTTTTATGGCGATCTTTGCGGTTATGATAGGAATCACAAATGCCGCAAAGTATTTTATGGGGATATATATGATTACGATGATCATCATGAATGAGAAATTTTATATGGTACTTCATGAAAAAAGGATCACCATAAAGGAAATTAGAGAGATTCATAGAATAATGATGATGTGGAATGGAAGCTTCTGAAATCAGTGGAAATGCCTATAAATAGGCCCCTTCCCCCTTCAGAAAATTAGGGAGACTTAACAAAAATATTAAGGCTCCAGATTCACGAATGTGGTTTTTGAATGTGGTATATGAAGAAGTTCATGAACACTTTAAAATTCAACCAAATGTTCTGAACTTCACAAAAGATGTTTCATGTGAAAAATTTCATGAAGCCTATAAAAGAAAAAAGAATGTTATAAGCATCGTGAAATTAAAGGAGTTTTATGGAGTTTGTTTGAGCTCTGCGAAAGAGCTTCATGAAGAGCTCCACAAAGGTGCTTCACGAAAAAGGGAACTTTCCCAAAGGTAGTGATCATCATGAAAAGTGTTTAAAAGGGATTACCTAGTAAATATATGGTAAAGTTGTATTCATCAATTGAATTAAAGTGGAAATTCAATAGATCATATATATACAATAGAGGATGCATTCATTAGAGACAATGAAGGGACCTACAAGTCCATAAATTATGTGTGGAACCTTTCTAAGAGCAGTGGGAAAAGGAAGAGGAAAATGATGATCATTTCCATTGGTAGTGAGCTAGAGAAAGAGACATAGGGAGTGACCCTTGGGAATGTAGTGAGAAAACCCTAAACTTTGTAATGGTAGTGATCCTAGTTATAGATGAGATCAAGCCTACACTATCATTATTGGCAGTGATCGGTAGTGAATTTGGTATAATTGGCACATCACCATTATATTCTCCTTGAATGTAGCCCAGTGAGGGTGAAACAAGTAAAAATCATTGTGTCCTTATACTTGATTTCTTGCATTAAATTCAAATCATCATCATCTAATAAATAATGAAATAATAGGTTCATCATTAACACTTAAGTGAAAATAAAGTGAACCTTATAATAAAGAGGTAAAGATCCAATGGGGTAGGAATAATTTTCAAACTAACATCCATACCCAAATTTACCCCCTCTTTTGGTATCTAGGCCCCTTTTGGACTTAACATCAATATACCTCAACAGAATCATTTGACATGTCAAAACCCTTAAGTTGTATCATATACTTTTCCTTTAATAAATTGATATTAAGGAAATCAGTTTTGAAATCTATTTGATATATCTGATAATTAAAATTAGTTATTATGGAAAGAAATATTCAAATGGACCTTATCATTACAAAAATTGAAAAGGTTTCTTTATAGTCAATACCATGAGTTTTCTTGTAATATTTTTTCATTGAACATTATTTATAAGTAGATGTTATAAAAAAAATTTAGTTTTCTTATAGAAAATACACTTTCACCCTATGGGTCTCACCCATTTAGGTGCATCCACCAAGTTCCAAATATATTTAGTGTGTATGGAGTCAATTTAATATTTCTTGGATTTTAACCACCTATCAGAATTAAAACTCTCAATGGACTCTATTAGGAAGTAATTTGATCTCTTATGAACATTACTTCACCATAATTTTACACAAGAAATCCATATCTCATGAGATCTTGATGAATTCTAATAGACCTTGTAGGTTCTTACATAGCCTGAGTTGGTTCTTCTTCTATAAATATTTATAGAACCGACTCAACCTAAATCTCAGGAAAACTTTCTATTTGTTGGTCTTGAACTTATATAAGTTAAAATTTTCTCCCATAGACTATTATAATTATATGATCCATCTCAAAGAAAGCACCATGTCAGGCCACATACACTTTTTATTCAGTTGGGTTATAAAATTAATATCTTACAGTATCCATAGTATAACTAAAAAATAATAATTTCATAGAATCAGGGTTGAGTTTATCAGAAGACAAATATCATATATATTCTTTACAACCCCAAATTTTCATAAAATATATATTGTAATGGTTCCTAGTTCATATCTCATATGGTTTAATTTTGAATAATTTAGATGGAATAAGTTTCAGTAAGAATACAATTTTATATAGAGAATAACCCCAAAATGAAATAGGAAGGTCACACTAACTCATTATCGATCGAACCATGTCCAAAAAGGTACGATTTATTCTTTCAGAAAAAATCCATACAAACATTGTGTTCCAAGAGGAGTGATCTTTGAAATAATTCAATAGTCACTTAGATATTTGGTGAATTACTATTTTAAGTATTCAACACTCTAATAAGATCAAAAAACCGTAATAATTTTACACAATTCATTCTATAGTTTTTTATGAAACTCTTTTAACTTTTCAAAAATTTCATATATATGTATAATCAAAAACACATAATAATACATTTTAAATTCATCGTTAAAGGTATTTAGGTACCTAAAACCACAACTAGCTTGTGTACTCATTAGTCAACACACATAACTATATATGGGATCCAATAGTCTACTAGACCATTCACATTTTCTATTAGAAGGCTATTTAGTATTTTTTCCTAATAAAAAATATTTTCAAGTATCAGATGATTCATAATCAAATTTTTCCAAAAATCCATCTCTATGGATTCTTTGGTTGTGTTACTAATTTATATTTCTAAGGGGGGAATTACAAAGGCTAGTGGGTTTAGTATCAACTCTTACCTTCTTATTTTGAATATTATAGATCAAATTTTCCATGTAAAAAACGTATACACCATTTAATATATATCCAATGCCATGAAATATTTCATTCTTATATATAGAATATATATTTTTCTTAAAGTGAAAGAAAACTCCATCATGTACAAACAATATACAAAAATAATTTTTTTATTTTTCGATAGGAACAATATAATAGTTCTCCAAATCTAAAATCAATCCACTTTGTAAATATAGATCTTAAGTGTTGACTTATAATTCAAAAAATATTTCTCCATTACTAACACAAATATCCACTTCACCCTTTTCCAATTCCTTTTAATCTACAAGTTTTTTTTATCAGAAAAAATGTGTGATGTACACAAGGTATCCAACACCCAAGATCCCGAGTTGGTGAAATTGACCTCTATAACATTCACATTCACATGATCATAAGGATTCTATTTGATAACACTTTTCAAACTTAGATACCAATTTGTAATTTTTTTATAGGTCATACATATAATGTTTCTAACAATGATTATGATGTTTTAAGACATAATATACAACAAATAGATATCTATGGGTGAGTATTTTGTTTTATATCTTTTCAACAAGGAATTTTAATGAAACCACTCTCATTAGAAATGATATTTGAATACATCATATGCATTTAGTGAAATAAGATTCATATTTCATGTTGAATTACCTTGGTTTGAGTATATAAATTATCAATGAATATATCTAGTATACAATACTTGTCAATCATATCATATATGATTCTTGAATAGCAGAGTAGATAAATATCTATCCAAATTCATTATAAGGATTCACTCAACTCTATTTCTTAAGTATATTAATTGTTAGGTTTTCCCATCCAAGTGTAACCCAAAAAAACAAGAACTAGAAACCGAATGGATAGGGTCACCATGTCACTTTCTTTACTTAAACAAGATAATCAATGAGAATCTAAAGGTTTAGGTCACCTAGCCAAAATGATCAAGGTCTTGATAAATGTCACTTAGTAAGGAACCATAAACTTAGTATTAGAGGTATTTTCTTTTAAAAATTTACCAATTTATTATAAATCATATGTATATTAAACCCATTAAGTCTCATAAAATCTTTATTACCTCATGTTTTATACCTTTTTGTATGAATTCTTCTAGAGATTTTGTTTTTGAATCCCTATTTTATCCACAAAATTATTGTGTTCACATTACATTAATGTGTAACTTTTTACAGAACCTAAAAGTTGTTGTTAATCACCCAAAAAAATAATCCAAATATATTCATACATATCTAAATTCATATCATGTATAAGGTATATAAACTATTTATATAAATTATTCTAATTATATGATATTTTAAAACTCCAAATGAGTAATCCTTGAGTAATTGTAGGGTCTTGAAAAATTTTTCAAGGGAAGAAAATACTCCCAAAATCACTTTTCAGAAGGAAGCGATCATTTCTACAAGTCTAACAAAGAGAATGGAATCAAATTGAGTTGAAAAATTAATGTGAAACTTAATGAAATTAAATTTCTCAAGGAGTTTTTAAGTGAACCACATACCATCACTGGGAAGGGTTCGTAGACCGAATGAACCAAGAACCACCAGTACACAGAACGAACAATAAGGCACTGTCATATAGAGAAATGACTATAAAACCCAGGAACCCGTGAACCACATCACTAAGGAAATCAAGCATGTGAAGGAAATCCACATACTGTCTCACGCACTTAGCAGTTTCTGGATGAATCAAGTTGGCAGGGTTATGTGAACCATGACTCGTGAACTAAAACCTCTACAAACCCTGGTTGACTGAGTCTTCCGCGAGTTAAGATATCTTTTCATGGGATTCCGTAAAAGGTGTCACATGCCCATAGATAAGATTTACCCAATTCTCTATAAAGGGAGTGTAAAAGGAATTGAGAAAGGTTAGACAAAGAAATCATGAAGGAGACCCCAGAGGTTAAAAGAAATAATTCAGAGAGGATTCCAGGTTCGGTCTTGAATCATCGGTGAAACCTGAATTGCAAACCATGTTTTCGCATGTATAACTTGCTGCGAACCATAAAACAAAAAAATTTAATAATAATGGGTGAACCATGAACCTAATTGGTGAAATTACAAACCAAATTTTGCTCTCATATGAACTCTCCATGAAGAATAGTCCCCAAGACCCTCCTTTGATATGGCGCTCAGTGCAGTGTATCACTATGCGGATTTAACCCAGTGCAACATACTGAATCAGTACACAGATGGAACCCATAGTGGTGTGACAGACCATGTAACACTGAGGTGAGTAGTGGTCCATGCCCAAGCTCGCGTGCTTATTCGGTGCGTGGAAGACCCCTCTACCTGCAAACCACTATGGTATGCAGAGCTCCCCCCACCCCACATAAGAAAACAATACACATAATAGGGAGTCTTCAAGTATTATTTCTTCCAGGTCCAATATCGCCGCTTCATTACCATCCATTCCTCTATAATACCTTCGTGAACCAGTCCCCCAACATCAGGCCAAAGCCTCCTTCAAAGCCACCATACCCGTATGATCAGATCATCGAGTGTATCAGTGTGCCCCTTTGAGTCTACATACCCAAGGTAAATAGAGTCACGAAGGATCTCCCCAAAAAGGTTCGGACTCTAGGTATGTGTGTAAGTATACATTCCCATGGTAACCCAAATTCCAAACATGGGACGCTGTCGTGAACCTTCCCATTCTAGGGATTAAGGGTGATCACTTTCTTTTACATTCAATGAGGAATGGTGATCAATCAAAGGAGTTATGATCACTTCTTATTATAATGAGAGTTGGAATTCCTCCCCTTTCCTAGAGCACGTTCTAGGGAACTCCCACTAAGGTAAGTCCCCAATATTCCAAGGGTTGAGCCACATGACCTCTAATGTCATCCCACATTAAAAGGTTCATCGCTCCATGACCTATCCCACCATGTCCTTGGACTCTTCCTCTATAGGCTTACCCTCTCCCATCAACAGGAGAGGCAGTGTGTGGTTGGTTGAATCTCTCACATCCTCTTGTTTCGAACACCAAGCATGACTCATGTGGGCTTAGAGATTTGTGACGATTACAACACCCACACAATTTTGAACTATGAGAACTCAGATTCCTAATCAAACCAGGATATGTAGGATATCTGCTTAAAGGCCCGAGCACAAAAGGGTGACCTTCCCAAAGGGTCCACCCAATCATGCCTCCTAAAATGGGAAGCTTACATGTGTAAGCCCTAACTCTTTTTAACTATGATAGATATGATTCTTGATCAAACCAGGATATATAGGATGCCTGCTTAAAGGACTGAGCTCAAAAGGGTGCCCTTCTAAAAGGGTCCACCCAACCATGCCTCCTCAAATGGGTATCTTCTATATGTAAGACCAAGATCTTTTGAACTATGATAACTCTGATTCTTGATCAAACTAGGATATGTAGGATGACTTATTGAAGACCTGATCTCAAAAGGGTACCCTTACAAAAGGGTCCACCCAATCATGTCTCCTCAAATGGACAACTTCCATGTGTAAGTCCCATCTCTTTTGAAATACGAGAACTCTAATTCCTAATCAAACTAGGATATGTAGGATTCCTTCTTGAAGGCTCAAGCTCAAAAGGGATCCCTTTTAAAAGTGGTCCACCCAATCATATCCCCTCTAATCGGATGCTTCCATGAATAATCCCCAAATTTTCTGAACTATGTGGGCTCTAATTCATCTTTCGAGGATATATAGGAAGCCCCTATTATGGTTCCGATTCCAAAATCAAGTCACCTTCCATACCCCGGGATGATGATAAAATCTACAGTTCCTTATTGTATGGCTTAAGTTGGAATTACCTACATAGCATCAGATCCATGTATGCCTATGATGATCCTGAAAACTAGGCGTAGCCCGTGGACACACTCTTCGGGAATGAACCAAGGATTTATGAACATATGAACATGACTTAAATATATAATAGAGTCCCAGAACATGAAATAATCCCCCCAAAAAAGGGTGTGGTGTGCCCGAATTCCTATCCTCTCGACCAATGGAGTCCTTAAGTGTCATTGACCAAATAATCATCCAACGAGTGCCTTCCTTTGGAAAGAATATCCATGAATCATGGATACCAAGGCTGTTGGATGTTTCTAACTCCACAAATCAACCCGTTGGAGACCATCTGAGGAAGTTATATCATAAGAGGGCCGATTTCACAAGTACTTGACCCCATGCAATCACATGCTGGGACCATTTAGATATGGTACCTCCTTCTCAATACAGAAGGTGTAAACTACCTAGTCCCTATGAGGTTAATCCAATATGACTTTAAAGGATAATGATGTTCATTAGGTTGAAATAAAGATAGCGATATGGAAGTTTCTATAATAACAAAAAAATTATTGTCACCTGTCAGACCATTTAGTTTTCTCCCCAAACACCCACCTCGGGTCGAAACAATAATAGATATCCATCCGCTACCTTTTTAGAAGGCATAAAACTCCAGGTCAGTGGGAAGTCCAACCATAAGTCTCTCTCCATAGGGATACTTTACCTAAGAGATAATCCAATTCATAATTACCTAAATACCTAATATGTACAAAAAATATTCATAAACTAAATTCAATATCATAACTTTAAATACAAAATGAAGACAAGGTAGATGAAAACTAAATATTATGATTTCATGTCTGTAATTTAATCCACAAAATAACAATAAACTAAAATAAATTTGTCACATAAATTAAGCATGAAAAATATTTATAATTCATAAATAGTTTATAAACATAAATATTCTTAAATTAATTAATTAATAATTAAAAAATTTATCTATTTTAAATACATGAGATACAAATATTTATTTTTTATTTTTTATTTTTTATTTTTTATTTATGCATAAAAATTATAATGTTATAATAGCTAACCATTATAATTTATAAACATTTTTTAAAATATAATAAAATATATAAAAATATCAAAAATTTAATATTTTAACCTATATTGTATTTTATGATAGATAACAATCATATCTATTATAATAAATGAAACAACAGTGCTAAAAACATACATAGGTAAACACCTTGTGAATTTCATAAGGTATTTCATATGTGCTTGTTCTTTAAAAAAAGTAAAAAGCCTTATGCATTGTGTAAGGTTTTTATTAAAATGTACACATCCAGTTGTATTTTATTATTGAATGATATAATAAATTTTCTATGATACTTTGTTTTTCTAAAACATAGAGATCAATCATATTTTATGATATATTATATCTTATTCTATGGTGTAATTCAAATCCACTAGTTTCAAATATATCTTATACTAATATACAAGGATATTTTACACTAGGATAATTCCAAATTGAAAAATAATAACATATCTTACATTGGGATACAACCTAAAATTCCTTATGATATTAAGTTCTTTAAAAAACAATAGATTAAAATATTAAATCATTAAATAATAAGGATTTTATACCACTGATGGGAAGGAACAACGTCTCTCATATGGACATGTCCAATGTGACATCCATATAAACCTATAATAGTGCTCTATTACCCAAAAAAATTGGGCTATAGAAAAAATTTCATTAGTAATAGAGACACTAGGTGGAGAGCCACAATTTTTCGCCAGTCATATGTGAGAGTTCCTAGGAATCAGATAACCCATTTTCTTTTTCTCTGATACCACTTATGGGTTTAGGGGGGTCATCCAATGATCAGTTCTAGTAGAAAAAACCCACAACTTTCCTACTCTATATTAAATAGAATAATATGTGATGAAAAAAACACAATGATCATGGTGTACTTACACTATAGACTAATCTATATTTTATACTTATTTTTACACTTGAATAAGACTGCATAAGAAATATCCCAAAGTCTCATGGATCCATAGGTGGTACACCATCCTTGGATCCATGATCATATCTCAAGGATTCCCAATAATATAAGGTGTGCTTTCACTTTATCTGTGAGATGAATGGTGATTAAGTAATAATAGTGGCTTTCAGATTACGACATAAAATGAGTGGTAAATAATAGGAGGGATCACATCCCCTTATATAACCACTCCTCATTTAATTAATATTTATTACACTACTACAAAAAAGGACTTTAATAGCGTTAGAAAAGGCCTTTATCATAACTAAAAAAGATATGATAATTGAAGCACAGTTAAAATCCCAAAACCTTTATCAGTGTTAAAAAGGAATTGGTAAAGGCATCCTTTAACAATACTAAAAAAATACTGTTAAAAGGGTCATTTAATACTGCTTTTTTTAGCTCTTTTCAAGGGAACTTTTAACAACACTATTTTTAGCACTATTAAAGGGTGCATTTAACAACACATTTTTATTCTTAATAAAGGCAACACTATTAAATGAGGTAAAAAAATTCAGACACCTATACACCTGACCCCTTTATCATCACTTCCATGACCCCTTTAACAGTGCTCCACACCCCTTTTATTAGTGATTTTCACCCCACTACCCATTTTATCAGCACTTTGTGAATTCATGGCCTCATGTGCGCCCACCTGGATTCGAACCTTGCACCTTCCCTTCAAAGATAGAACACCTTCACCACTACACTATGTTGTTTTGCTGTATGTTTAATGATATTTCTGTTTATTTATATATATTTACATATTTATTTACATATATTTATATAGTTATTTTAAATACATTTTAACAATATAAGTGTGTCTGTGATATATATTATATTTAATTAAATATATTATATATTATATTCATTTAAATATATAATATTATATTATATATATATATCTGTTTATTAATACACACATATATGTATATATAAACATTATGAATATATTTTTATAATTTAAAAAATGGTTAGATAGTGTTTTAAATACATTTTTAGAATATTTATTTATTTAGATATATTAGAATATACATTTTTACATAAATATGTTGATATATGTATTTGTATAAGTGATTTGTTATAAGTAAATATAATAAAACATGCATATATTTAATTATAAATAAAATTACGTTGTGAAAAATGATAAAATTTTAAAACCATAATATCAATATAAATGTTAGACCTAGGAATAAATTTAGTATCCACTAAAAAATGAAAAAATACCCAATTAAATGAGGATGAAAATCTATCAAATGTTAAAAAATCGGGGTACATAGACTAAAAACACTATTTTGGAGGCCTTATAGGAATTTTGGCCTAAAAAATGTGATATATTTCTACCTCTTTCATAGAGGGTGTAAAGCTCGTTGCATGCTTCGATTTGATATATGTTAGTTCCTAAACAGAAACCCGGGTCAAAGGTTATGGCAGTTTAAAGTTCGAGTTACATTTTCAACTTATTTTGGATGTTTTTTTAATTTTTTTTAATTTTGTTTTCTTCAAATTGATATTAAATGACTATTAATCAATAATAATAATAAAATTACTAATTAAAATATTTTTTAGTTATTTTAGAAGCCATTTTCTCTAAATATCTTATATATTAAGTGTAAATTACTATTTACCATATCTAAAAAATATTTCAAAAAATATATATTATATTTATAAAAAAAATATATTTATATATTTATATATTATTTTTAATGAAAAATATGTTTTTAAGTATGATTTAATCAGTGATTCTAAAAAAGTAGTGATAAAGGGGGGGGGGGGGGTCTTTATCAGCACTTCTAAAAAAGCCCTGATAACCCCTCTTTATCAGTGCTTTTAAAAAAGAACTGATAAATTTGGGTCTTTAACAGTGCTAAAAAATGTGTTGTTAAATACCCTCTTTAACAGTGCTAAAAAATGCATTGTTAAAGACCCCCTTTAACATCTCTCTTTTTAGCACTGATAAAGTGGGTCTTTAACTTCATTTTTAGCTAGCGCTGTTAAAGTCCTAGTGCTGAATAAACCCAGTTTTGTAGTAGTGGTAGAGCATCGGTTTACATATCATGATAGTCAATCATTTATTCCTATTAGAATTCTTTCATTCATTGAACATTTCAATGTATATGTATAAGTGTGAAAATACATAAATGATCCATTCCTGACGAATCGTAACCAAAGAAACCATGTTAGAGTAGGTGACACATTCATGGACCAACATCCCATGAAATATATATATCATAAGGATTATCATAAGCTATGACATAAGTATAACAGAAGCATCCCACACACTTTATGATATAAGATAATTATAAACAATGATATAAATCTCATTTATATAATGTTTTATAACTCAATGGATATTTTAATCTATGATATATTTAGATTTAGTGAATAACTAATGAAAATAAATCTTTCCCTTAATTAAATAAGACTGAGGAAATGCATGGACATTCTTGATTGAGTCTCTTATGATGTGATCAACTACTTGGATGAGGGACATGTGATTTGATCATCCTCTGGATGAATGACATGTGATGTATTCATTATCCAGGTAAATATTTTTTTAAGAATCAAGAATGTTTGATATGGATAATACTATATTGACATTGTTTTATGTATAATGGTCACTTTATGTCATGAAAAATGGATTATATAGTTATAAATTTAATTTATATGACATATATTATGTTAGACATATTCATATTAAGATATGAGTATGTCTGATGGAGATCACAACAGACCCATTAATAGCTTGACTAGCACTGATGCATTGATAGAGGCTACTCTATGATAAAATCTATGAAATCAAGATTTCATATTTTTTTCAATACTAATAAATCCTATAGGGTCACATGGTTATTCCTTTGGGTAAGGATCATGTTTGGGAGAAATTTTTTATTCCAAAATAAATAAATTTTGATAAACCATATACAAAATATTTTTTAATGGATTCAAAAATTGTTGTGAAGTTTTTCATAAAGTTTCTTTAGTATTTTAGTGTAAGTGGAATATTTTTGGATATGAAATTAAAATATGAGTTATATAATAATTTATGATTTACTCGGTTATAGGCTACAACATTCATGTAATGAATAACGGTGACTATGATATGCATGTATTGTAAAGGGTATTAAAATTTGTATGTTTTCCTCTATCATGAAGTATGATCATTCTAATGATATGGAATGCATGTGATGTAATAATTTTCACATCTTATCACAAGTTTTACATACATTATGAATCAATGGTATTGATTCATTAATTGAATGGGAGTCATTTGAAATGTTCAAATGGATACACACCAATAGGTAGCAATGTAATCAACTTCCATGAGATGGAATCTAATACCCTATAATTAATACTCTCTTCATTTAATAATTAGACTTTTTAAAATTGATAATATCCCACATGTTGGAGTTCACTAAATTTATTCAAGTCATATTAAATTCTTTATAGATCTTTTCACACTCAAACAACCATTTATCTTCATAAGAAGGAGTTAGTCCCCTTGATTTTGTTTAGGTTTATCTCATCATGAATGAAGATCTAAGGCAATTCTACTATTTTTGAATAAAATATCCTTTTGTATC
Source organism: Viscum album (assembly GCA_963277665.1). NCBI lineage: Eukaryota > Viridiplantae > Streptophyta > Magnoliopsida > Santalales > Viscaceae > Viscum > Viscum album. Next base: position 516,618,525 of record OY728130.1, read on the forward strand.
TCTAGTGATTTCCATCAAGAATTGAGGAGTTAAAAGTTTGAAACTCATGTTTCAGGTGTTCCATGCCAATTTTTTTTATTTTTCAACACAACACATATATTGAAGATAGATCAGGTGTCTCATGGGTTTCATATTCTGAAAATATCATTGTACAATCTCTATAAAACCATCATAGAGTAGCCAGGTGTGACACCCCAAGACCACCTTCAATAGGATGAGGTCTATAGACTTATGATAAGAAGGATTATCTCAATGGGATTACTTTTCCTAGTGAATATGATCAAGAATATATATATCCCCACATGACAATAAAATTACTAAACTACTAACACAATAAGATATGGAATAATAAAGAAAAATTACTTATATAAAAATATAAATATCACAAACCATACAAGTCTATCACATGATCAATCTATCAAATCATGGAAACATGGGTCATAAAGAGTCCAATAACATGGAAACCATAATTGAATGGGGAAAAACATATTTATTATAAATATTGATGGTGTTTTTAGAATCTAGTGAAAACCACCTTTATACACCAACACCACCTACTCAATGATCTCCAAGATCACTCCCATATTTTTTATTATCTACACAAGCACAAACATGAAAGGGAACATGTTCCTATGTTGGGGTGGTTATAAAAATATCTAGTAGAACAATCCAAATGAATGGAAAACCAGACAACCACCCAACTCAAACAAGATAAATAAAAATAAGGTGGGAAATAGATGAGGTAACATCACAAATTCAGTTCAAAATTATAACCTAACAAAATATTTTAAAGAAGAGTAAGAAACCATATAATTAATTCAGCTAGTCGAAAAGAGAATTCAAGAACTAAAACCCATTATTTATAGAATATTCATACCTCTTTTGTCACTTCCAATATTAAAAATGAACATGGTAATCAAATTTCATGAAAAACCATAGTCCTAAATTTCTGTATAAATTATAGGGTAATCGATAAAGAAGAATACCCAAACATGTTCTCATTGATTTTTGGATATACCATCCTCTATGGGATTATCTATCATTTTAATTTTTGGTAACAATCCAATCATATGTACATATATTTGTTTTTATAAAAATTTCATATTCCTTGTGAACCATCAAAACACCACACCCTAATAATCTCACTTAAATTCTTGATAGTAGTGGTAGACCCACACCTTACTGAGGAGGCATATATATATCGAGAGTACTAAAACCACATATGGGGGATCTATACCCTATCCCATAGGGAGTTTCTTTTCTATATCATATATAAATAAAAAAACCTTTTAAATAACATAATGATCACAGCAGTCTCTAAAAAACATGCCTAAAGTTTTGGGCCCATGATTTGTCCCTCAAGAGATGGAAAACTATTCAACACATAAGAAACCCATTCCTTGTCGATAAATGATCAATCAAAGGAGTTTCTACCCCCTGGGTTACCATCAATAAACACCTTATAACCTATGAGGTACCATAATCAATATAGGGGTAACCCGAGACACTCACTATATAAAGGTCTGACCATCATCAAAGATAAACCAGACATAGGGTAACTTCCCTCTCGATCCTCACTAATGCCCATGCATGTACGAGATGTCCACCTCCCTCTTGCTTGTGATCCTAAACTAATCATTAGGCCCCATTTATACCATGACCAAAGTTGATTCCATCACCTCAAAAAATCCATCCCATACATATAACTATACCTTAAGGGGTTTATATAGGATTGATGTAGCATACTCTAGAGATATATATTGAAATACGATAATTTCATAATTCCTTGAACCCTTTAGGGTTTCTCGGTATTTCTACTCATGATATTAAATGTTAGGGGAGAGAATCAAAAACATTTAATTAATTGTTAAAGGTTTTTGTTCAATTTTTCTTAATGAATGGAAGAAAATAGTATTTATGTGGCTTCTCCAACACTAATCATCAATGCTGATGATGAAGATGAACTTAACTTATTAAAACTATCTAAAAAGTGGGATGAAAAGATTATGAAAAATTCACCATGAATTTTCTTGTGAAAAAATTATCAAAATGGATATTTATTTTCTTGATTCAAACCTTAGGATGATATTTACCTAAAAATACCACATAAGAGTGGTTCAGGGACACATGGAAGCCCCTAATCATTCCATGTGGCACTTTTAAAAACTAAAGGAGGTTCCTAAGTGGAATATATACTTTTTAAACACACCCCTAGGATCCCAATTTATGTTAGGATTGACCTAAACCTCCATTATAGGTTTTCCAAACATCCATTCAGGCTTCAAGGTGGACAACATGTATGGATTACCAATGTATAGTCTTCCCTTCACAAAATCATGAAACAAAAGTGGATTTGAACCCCCAGTTTGACTCAACATATTTTCCACCACATGGAAGAAAAATTCTATAGCCCTATAAACCCTCGATCACACTACCTATATCCCTAACTATTATATTCTCTAATCCCTACTATATACCATTCCACTTCTATGTTGACCACCTCATAAACACTCATTACTCACTGGTTAGGGAATTAGATCCTATAATACATCTCTTGAAATTAATATGTAATGATTCTTCCTTAATTAATTCCCATCATCAACTTCCCCTATATCATACAACACTTATCATTGGCCAATGTGAAGGAAATCAGAAGATAAACCTTCACCCAATCCATTCCATGAGTAGATAAATAGTAAGATATAGAGATAAAGAGATATTATAGGAAGAGGAAGAGGGTTCACTTAGTGGTTGGGGTGTCTTGACCATACATCCTAAAAAAATCACTCTCCCAAGGGCGGAATTTCCATTCCTTACACACATCCCATAGTGTCAAAGAGAGTTATGGTGGCTAGAAATGGTATATGAGCCAAATATTCTTCCTAATTTCTTCGTTAACTCTAAATTTTAACTAAATAAGTTACCATTTATTGTATAATTTTTAAAATTATTTGAAAATGTAATAAAAAATAACAAAATACTATGATGTGAATTTTAAAAAGAATGTAAACCATAATAATAATTCAAATATTCTAATCTTGAGGGGGTCCATTTTCCCTCCAAGTATCCTCCTATCAAAATCCTTAATGAATTAAAAAAAACATTCATTCACATTGAATAAATATATTAGTTGAATATTAAAGGACAAAAAATTGGCCCATACTGGGGCTCAAGACTCGGTCATAAGTTGTATTGTTCTAAATTAAAAAACAACATCCTAAGAAAAATTATAATGATTAATTATCCATTCAGATTACCATTTGAGAGATATTTATGTTTTTAAAAATATTCACATGTGTATAATTTACTTAATTATTTAAATAAATATTAAATAACTCCTTAAAATTCAACAACATCAAAATTACTCCAAACTTACACCCAAGGAAAAACACCATGTTCCAAGATAAGTAGAACCCTTAGAAAAATGTCCCTAGATCATTAACCTTGTTAATTTTACTATTTTACACTCTAAGGGCTTATGAATCTAAAACTCATGGATTTCACAAACAAATATCCCTCATTATCAACTTCCCAAACCAATTATTGGTATAGAAAGTATTAATACCAAAAGATCTAATTAAATTTAAAGATATACCAAAAATAAGGGCAAGATAAATTATTATTAATTTAATATTGTGATAACTTTCTTTAATCATAATTAGGGACAATCAAATAAAAATTATTGTAACTTTCAATCATAAAAAATTTAACTTATCCAAATCATGATTTAAAATTCAAGGACATACAATAATTCAAAAAGGTTTTTAATAAAACACCAAATCCATGACCTAATGAAGTAATTCTCAAGAAAAATCCTATGTCTCAACATATTTTACATATAACAAAGGGGATATAATACTTCTTCATATAAAAAGTGGATATTAAAATATCTCAAAACATGGATCCAATTTATTCTTATTATATAGTTCAATGAAGAAAAACCTTCCATATAGCGATAATTATTTGGTCTCATTTATTGATGAATTAACTTTGATATCATGAATTATGTTTATATCATATAAATCTATTGATCTAAATATTTTTAAGAGTTTTTGAATTAGTGTGATTATGACCGAATAGACTAAAGGCCTTCTTTTTATTTTTATTATAGATAATACCCCTTTTAAGTGTTGAAGGGGAACCCGTAAATGGCCCGTAGGCCCAAGGCACAAGGCCAGACATGACCCACAATACATGAATCGAAGGCCCAAAGGTATACCATGCCCATTAAACGACCCATAGGCCTAACCCTCTAGAAATTCCCCTCCCCAGAATCTTGCATCATTGATCGCCTTAGCTCCCCACATTGCATTGCTGATCAGCTAGCATTGCCTCGTACAAAGCTGCACGGTGCCTGGTCCCGATGGTGGCTGCCATACCCTCTAATTCTTCCAATCCAGTTAGATGTGCATCTGGTGGATGCTACTCCTGTTACTCTGATCTTCTTCTGGGGCATGTTCTGTGTGAACAGGGCTACTCCATGGTCTACGTGACCCTAAGGCCCTGTGTCCTGAAGGCCTTTGAAGACCCTAAGGCCCTGGAGACCCGTAGGACCAAACCGGTGGCCCGAAGGCCCAAATCAGGTGAATAGTTCTGGCTGCTACAATACAAAACAGTAACTACTACAGTGACTGCCACAGTACTGATACAGTACCCTTGGGAATTTTCCTCCACTCGGTTTTGAACCTGGGTCTCTTGGATTCCAATTTGGAGCCCTTATCACTCGGGTACATGCTCGTTGGCAATTAGTGTGATTATGGATCGTGGTTATTTGATAAATATGTTCAAATCGTATAATGGGGATGAATATATGAGTGGGGAATTGTATTCTTAATTGGAGAATCATAGAATTAAAAATGAGTACAATAATTGTACAACCCATAACACAATAGTGTTGTTTAATGGAATAAAAACTTTTATTAGATATGGATTGAAAAAATATTAGTTAAACATGGAACATATTATTACTTTTGGAGATATGTGATTATAGAAATTATTCACATACAAAATAATTTTTTGTTACATACAAATTTAGATATTCCACTACATGATATGTAACCCATGTTTAAATTATTTTAAAATATTTATAATTCCTTCTATAATATGGTTGAGGGACTCAAACACAAGGAAAGTTGATAAACTATGAGTTGATGAAGTATTTTTAGGATATTCATATAATAGAATATGTTATCATTATTACAATAAGAAATCAAAATTATTTTTGATACTTATAATGTGAAGGTGATTAAAAATTCCTTTTATAAGTGTGTAAAGTAATTATAAGTTGATGGAAGATTGATAATAAGACCCTTATTTAGTTAAAGCACACAAAATAAATTTATAAAATATTGTAATGTAAAATGAAGTGCTATGTAAGGAAGATGATTTTGATGATTTTTATAAAAACCCATATATTTTATACACTTTATTTAATTATTTATAATATAAATATACACATAATAAAATCCTAGATGATCGAAAGGTCTAGTGTATTTGGGAAATTAAATTCATAGCATAATGAATTAAAATAGGGATACAAAAAAATTATTTAAAACCCCATAACATGCCCTTAAAATCCATTAATCTTCCAACACTACAACGGATAACCAGGGGACATACATAAAAATGGGTGAGTTATAAAGCATAGTTTGAGAATAATCAAAGCACAACATAATTAATTTAATACATGTGATTCAATATTCATATCAAGGTGACGTAAAATGGGTTATAATCATAAACATGAACATCAAAATCATGATGTATGGTGGTAACATCTAGGAAACATAGGAATATGTAAACAATATGAATTGTGACATAATAATCATAAGTCAAGGATAACCTCTAACACATCATAACAAAGTGTTCTAAGGGAAACCTACCTTGCACTATACATGGTATCTCATGAGATAAAAAAACACTGCGAAATTCATTAGAGAGTTATATAATTCTGAGCTCACTTGTCACATTCATATCATGTACATATATTTGTGTGCTACAAAGATTATAAAATATAAGAATTCATTTAATAACTTTTAATACCATGATTAAGGAGTGTGAGGTACATACATGGAATTTTCAAATAAATAAAGGATAGGTACATCTGGTTTAATACCCTTGATTGGAAATGGGTATGGTTATTTACAACACAAATGAATGGCATGGAAAATCATAGAATAATTTTGGTAGCATAACACCTGTACATTAAGATTCATATAAGGGTTTAATTAGAGAGAAATTTGGTCTATAATTACTTTTATATTATAATTATAGTAAAAGGGATGTCTAATAACATATTCCAACATGAAAAATTGGAAATTAAATGGAATAATTCAAAGAAAGTTCTTGAATAAAGAAGAGGAGAGAATCCATTACCTTGACAGGGTAATTATAAAATCTTGGTAGGTGATTCATAAGATCCAGAGAACACATTAGGAGGTCTTTATAGGGGGATATAGAGGGTAAATTAATGATAAATAGGTTTTTATAAATGATTAGTGGGTTTTTGGATGGCTATTTATAACAAAAGGGAGGGGAATTCTTTATAAATTTCTAAACATAGTTTTTGGACACTATATAATAAAATAATAAAAACAAAATACCTTTCCACTGTCTTTCCCATGGTTTCTACCAAATAGGAGTTGTTTTAAATATTTTATGAGGCTAATAACCAAAAATATTAGAATAATACCAAAGTTTATGTGTAAGTAAGTCATGTAAAAAATAATTTATTTTAAAACCATAAAATATAATATAGGTTTTGGAGGATTAATAAAGGTATTATAAAATTAATAAAATAACTTAAAAAACACATTATTTTAAAACTAAATATAATTTATTTCTTAGATACTTCTTATAGTATTTATTACATCACTTTTTGGGTTATTATGATGTTATAATATATACCATATATTTATATCATATTTACTTACAAAAAAAAAATAGACCGTCACAACAAATTATGAAAAATTTATCATTGGTTAATTTTGATGTGCGGATTTCAAAAATAATATTTACATTATCAAAATAATTCTATAAATTTTATAATTTCCTCCTTTAAATAAAAATCCTCATATATTGAAAAATATAGGTTTTACGATAATAAGAATTTCCTAACCCTTATAAAGATTAAATTGGACTTCATTAAATCATATTATCATTTATATTTAAATAAATATTATTTAATAAGAATATTTTATTAAAATAAATTTTATTTCAAAAATTATTTATTTTATAAAAAAGAGTTTCTTAATGGAAATTATATATTTCCCAAAATACAATTTTGATTTCTTCATATCAAAATCTAATTTTTATCAAACTAATTGTATAATCATTTATAAAGTAATAATAAAAAGAGATAAATATAATCATTATTTTATTAAAAAGAAAACAAAAAAATTCATTTTACTAGGGTCTATATACATAACCCCTTATTACACCAACCTACACCCCAAGTTTAAGGTGTGTGATGGTTGTCCTTTCTTGAGGTGGTTCGGTGAATACGGTTTTGGTCATGATCTCGATAAGCATAAAATTATACCATAAATGTTTAATTTGTATTTTAGTGATTTAATCTCAACTTGAAGTTAGTAAAGGGAAAATACCAATGATTTTGTGTCCCACAGAAGCTTTGATAAATGGGATTTAGAGGGTATGATCCTATTGGTTGAGTTCATCGCTTATTCCATCTATTTCAATTAGACTTTATCATAACCCTTAATATACTAATATTAATGGTCACTGTAAAATAGCTATATTATCAATGGTTAATATTCTTAAAGGTATTTTAAATCTTATATGATTTGATTTATAAGGGTCCAAAATAACCAATGTAGTGCACGTATTGTGTATAACTGCTGGGACCACTTTTTGTTTGAAGATTGTATTTGTTGTCAACATTTTTCAATGTCAGTCAAAATTAATAAGGATACGACGAAGTCCTCCAAAGTTAATGGAGATTGTATGAAGTGAGGATTCCTGGAGAATTGTTATGAAATCATAGCATTGAATTTCATACTTGGTAAATTCTCTATGAAGCAATTTAGACGATTGTTGTGCTGAACCTAAGTTCAAAGAACATGTATCAAAGGTGATACATTGTCTACAACAATGAAGAATGGTGATCAAACCAAACAATGATTTGCTAATATGTATTTCAAAAATATCATAAGTTAGAAGAACTTGTGATGCAAGCATTATGAAGGAAAGGGGGAGAAATGATGATGCCATTCATATATAGTTTTGATTGGAAGGAATGATGCTACTGGAAGATAGGTAATTTTCAGTACTTCCCATTGTAACTATGAAAATGCTTTTCTGATTTGTATTTCACAAATATCATAAGTTTGGAGAACTTGTGATTCAAGCCTTATGAAGAGTAGAGAGTGTAAAAAAGTTATTTTGGCAAAGGAAAGAAAGTGGCACGCAATTCAAGAGTGGCACGCAAGTATTGGCATGCAATTATTGGCGCACAAGTATATGTGGTGCACAAGTCATATTTCAAGATCATCACATCAAAATTTGACAAAGGAAATAAAATGGAACTCAAGTTAAAGATTGGAGTGCAAGTAAAAAAGTGGCACGCAAGTATAAGTGGTGCGCAAGTGTGGCGCGTAAGTGTGGTGTGCAAGTATAAGTGGCGTGCAAGTTTATGTTGCGCAAAAGTCATATTCCAACATCATCATATCAAAATATGAAAATGGAAAGAAAGTGTCGTGCTAGTGATGGAAGGGTATGCAAGTGATGGAGCGGCGCGTAAGTGATGGACCGACGCGCAAGTAGGAATGACTCACAAGTGTATGTGGTGAGCAAGTCACCAAAATGCCTATAAATAGATGACTCACCTCCTCGTTTTTTAGGATTTCAACACTTAAGATAAAATTCATGCTCTGATCGCACAAGTAGAAGAGTGCGGCGCGCAAGCTGAAGTGGCACACAAGTTGAGGGTTATTTATAAGGCACACAAGTAGGGTGTCATGCATTTTTTGTCGTGCAAGTTTTGACGTGCAAGTTGCCAGAGGCGTGAAAGCAGGGAGGTGCTTTCAAGAAGTGTCCTGTGTATAAGCCAAATGTGGTGCAAAAGTTGTGAGATGTGCTCAATGGTGGTGCACAAGTAGTGAGTAGGCGTGAAAGAAGGTGGCACACAAGCAGTGCAGCATGCAAGTTGGTGGAGCGTAAGCAGGAGGCGCGCAAGCAGGGAGTGGCGCGCAAACCGTTTTCACCAGGAGGTTCCTACCAGCTTCTGGGTAGGAAAGTGAAGAATTGTTTTAAAAGATTTGATTTGTAAAAGAGATTCGTGATCACTCATTAAGAGACCTATGGGCCATCTTGGTTTTATAAAGAAAGGGTTTTCACACAAGAAGAAGAAGAGAAGAAGAGGCTACGTGTGGGTTCTCACACAAGAAGATGAAGAAGAGGTGAATGCATGCTTCCATTCACGCACATGCACATGTGGAGTAACTCAAATAAAGAATCAAAACAAGTGTGTGCACATGTGAGAAATAAAGGGTGAAATATCATTGCATAAACAATAACTGCACCAAGAAGAGGAAAAGAGAAGAAGAAGAAGGAAAAGAGTTCAACTACATGCCATATGCATGATCACATGCATTTATGAACAAGATAAGAACTCACTATGATGATGACAAGTAAGCTGATAATTATTGCCTGAATAATCATATTGGTATATTTGATTCTTTCTAAGAATGAAGAATAAGTGTTAGTGCATTCTGTTATTGCACTAAAGAAGAAGAAGAAGTCCTAGTGCAACTGGTTTTGCAATAGTGAAGAAGAAAAGAAGAAGACAAGAAGAGTTTCTTTCCTACTACTTTGAAAGTAATCAAGTGAAGAGCACTGAAGAAGATCAAGAGAAGAACCTACCTTTTGAAGAAGGAAGAATACTGTCTCCATAGGTAGTATAAAGAACCAATTAGAGGCTGTAAGTTGGACTAGGTTGTCACTAGCCCAGGAAGATTGGATTGTTTCCCTTCCCCCTCCAAAGTGTAGGGGCTAACACTAGCTAGAATATTGTTTTCCTAGACACTCCACTATAATTTCATATCACATCATAGTGTAGAATCCATGCACTGGTCTTGTCCATGCATGGAAAGGATGTAGATACTCTTATTGAGTGGTGAACCATGTAAAAATATCGTGTGCATATTTTTGCTGCTTTCTATTATTGAATGCGATTGGGAAAAGAAAATAAGAGAATCAAGATCCTAACAGGTCAAGAGGTACAGGGATAAAAGTTGGAATTAGTTTAAAAAATTCCCAAAAAATTTATTCACCCCTCTTAGTGTTTGGTATATCACAAACTGGTACTCTCAATTGGTATCAGAGGGACATGTTCACTTCTGTTGGATTCTCTACAGTGAATCTATTCTCTTTTGAGACTTTAGTTCCTTTCTTGAGTCAATAATGAAGTGAAGTGTTTATGAAGATTCAGTTTCCTTTGATCATAATTCTATATCCACTAAGACCATGATGAAAAGTAAAAAGAAAGAGAAGAGAAAGATGAAGAAGAATTCCCTCTTATCTAAAGAAGAGGAAGTATATGGTTCTCCATATCTGGCCGACATTGAAGAGACACCAGACTTGGAAAGTTATGAGAAGGTGGATCAAGTTTCCACTAAGAATATGGATAATCTTCCTACCTCAAATGATAAGGGGGTATGTTTTAGTACATTTTGAAATTATTCTCATGATGAAAATGCTAGCACAAGTGGTGATGATCAATATAAACCATCTCAAGAAATATCAGTTGATAGATTAATAATGATTCTGCATGGTATTCCTGTAGAAAGTACATCCCTAGTTTGTAGAGTATTTCATTACATGCAAGAAAATATCACTCTTCTGGAAGAAGAAACTAATGTTTTGGAGAAATTATTACAAGCAAAAAATGTTGAATGTCTGAAGCTCTCCAGATAGGTTGGATCCTTTGAAGCAACAAAGAGGGGATTTGAAGAGAGTTCTTCAAAGTGGCTCAAAGATGTTGAATAAAAGGAGGGAGTAAACAAGACTCTGGAAGAGAAAATCCATGCACTTGAAGATGAGATGAAAAGGGGCAATGAAGTCAAGAAGTAAAATTTAGAAGATAACTCCAAGAAGATCAATGAACTTGACTCTTTGTTACAAAACAAAGTAAAGATGCATGAAGATGAAGTTGAAAGATTGAAGAAGGATTGTGAAGATAAGATGACTATGATTGAAGACCAAAAGGTCATCCTCAATATGATATTTATAGAGTTGGAAGATCAGTTGACCAATCTTGAGAAGACACATTTTGAGTCTTTCCAAAAGAAGGAAACAATTGCTGCTAGTACCCCATGTTAACTGGAGGATTCTACTATAAAAATACTTCAAAAATGTGATAATAAGATCATGAATTCACTCATTGATCCATCAAAAGTATCTAATAAAGTAAAGGTATCATCCATACCAACTTGTATTAATGTTTCTAAAATTGCTTCTATGAAAAGTTCAGGTTGAAAGAAACATTCTAAACAAGTTTGGATGAAGAAAATTGAGATGAAACCTATCACCATGGATAGGGTGGATAGGGGAAAGAGTGTGGAAGATAGATCCCCATATAAAGAACAACATACTAAGAAGAAGACTCAACAACCTTATCAAGGAGTTGACAAGAATTCAAGGTTTGTTGGTGAATGCTGGTGCTGCAATAGGTTTGGGAATTGTGCACTGGATTATTGGTACAATACCTTAAATGTAAAAGCACAGAGAAAGAATATCTCAAGGGGGAGAAATCCAGAAAAAATAAGCAACATACACATATCCAGAAACATATGTATACTGCAAACAGATTTGGAATGTTAGATAACATCTGTGATGTATGCAATAGGAGTGTTCATATGAATGGTGCATGTTCATATAAGAAAAGAATACCACATATTTTGGGAAATAATGAAGAAGCATCCTTGGGAAAAATCAGACAAATAATGTGAAAAAAAATTCTCATAAGAATATTTCAAGAAGGAAATATGAGAAGTCGGATTCTAAATCCAAAAAGTTGAAGGGTGGTGCATCCAAAAGAACTACTAAGAAAGAAGCCACTCAAAAGAATCCATGTAGAAGATCCAATATTAATTCCTCAATCCCTAATGATATATTGGTGGTTTGGACAGAATATTTGGACAAAATGAGGAAAATGGAAGATGCACAAGTTAAGGCTAGTGATAAATGAAAAAAAATATTCTATGTGAAGACAATGAAGTTCTGTGTGTGAGGTGAAACAAGGCTGGTCATACTGTGAGAAAGTGCTTTGAATTTATTCCATCACAACAAGAATTCATGAAGAGGATGAAAGATGCACTAGGAGATTCTAGTGCTTGGTAATATCTTGAAGAAAGGATATTCACACACAAAGATATGGAAGAAGTATTGAGATCCACACAGCCACATTCAAAATTAAATATCAAATGTAAAAGTGTGAGGAGTGGAGAAAATGGAGCATCTTGGTTGAGAAAATCATCTCAACCATCCTTCTCACATTGAAGAAGCATGGAGGATCCACCTTATTCCCTTAAACCTTTGTGTATTGTATTTGTTCTTTAAATACAAGGAATTGAAGGTGATGCAAGATCTCAGGGGGAGAACATGAGATTCAGTGATGATAAGTGTTCTCTTTAGAGGGATACACATGAAGAAGCTTCCAGAGTCATTATCTCAATAAGTATCAACTTCAGTTGGTACTAAATTCAACTACTCTGAAGATTGTCTGAAGATCATGTCATTGGAAATGGTATGTTATTTATAAATATCTTATCCTTGGTTACTCTAAATAAAGATCATTCTACAAAGGGGGAGTAACAAAGATAATCAATGACACAAGAAGAGTGAAAGTGCCCCAAGGCCACTTATCCTGCCAATTTCACTTAAATGTTTTTGATCCATTTCTTGAAGTGAGTGTAGGAATTTCAGGTTGATTATTTCTTATCACATTCAATATATCTGGCCTAGAATGAAAGTGGAAAACCCTTGAAGACAAGTGTATGATTTCTCATCTCATGAGGTGTCATATTCAGTGGGTAATGGACAACTTTGTTGTCTAAATCAAATACTCTTGTTTTCTACACCATGCATTGCTCAAGTAGACATAGAGTGAAATGATTGATGGCACATTGCTTAAGTATGGAATGATACCCTCTCTACCATGAACTTTGTATTTCTTGTCAATAAGGGGGATAGAAATGAAATGAAAATATAGGGTAAAGAAATAAGTAAAGGGGAGAGAGAAGATTCCCATTTTGACATTGACACATTCATTTGAGGAGAATTTAAGGTATTGACAAAAAAATACAAAGGGGGAGATTGTTGGGACCACTTTGTGTCTGAAGAGTGTATTTGTTGTCAACAATTGTCAATGTCGGTCAAAATGAATAAGGATATGATGAAGGCCTACAAAGTTAATGGAGATTGTATGAAGTGAGGATTCCTAGAGAATTATTATGAAATCATTTCATTGAATTTCATACTTGGGAAATTCTATATGAAGTAATTTAGACAACTGTTGAGTTGATCCTAAGTTCAAAGCACATGTATCAAAGGTGATACATTGTCTAAAACAATGAAGAATGGTGATCAAACCAAATGATGATTTGCTGATATGTATTTCATAAATATCATAAGTTAGAAGAACTTGTGATGCAAGCCTTATGAAGGAAAGGGTGAGAAATGATGATGCCAGTTATATACAGTTTTGATTGGAAGGAATGATGCTACTGGAAGATAGGGAAGTTTCAGTACTTCCCATTGTAACTATGAAGATGCTTTTCTGATTTTTATTTCAAAAATATCATAAGTTTGGAGAACTTGTGATGCAGGCCTTATGAAGAGTAGAGAATGTAATGAAGTGATTTTGGAAAAGAAAATAAAGTGGTGCACAAGTCAAGAGTAGCATGCAAGTATTGGAGCGCAAGTATTGTTTCACAAGTATATGTGGAGCACAAGTCATATTTCAAGATCATCACATCAAAATTTGACAAAGTAAATAAAATGGCATGCAAGTTAAAGATTGGCGTGCAAGTCAAAATGTGGCACACAAGTATAAGTGGCACGCAAGTGTGGCTCACAAGTATAAGTGGTGCACAAGTGTGTGTTACACACAAGTCATATTCCAACATCATCATATAAAAATATTAAAAAGGAAATAAAGTGTCTCACTAGTGATGGAAGGTCATGCAAGTGATAGAGTGGCGTGTAAGTGATGGAGCGGCGCGCAAGTAGGAACGACACACAAGTGTATGTTGCGCGAAAGTCACCAAAATGCCTATAAATAGACGACTTGACACCTCATTTTTAGGAGTTCAAAACTTAAGAGAAAATTCATACTCTGATCGCACAAGTAGTAGAGGCCGGCGCACAAGCTGAAGTGGCGCACAAGATGAGGGTTATTTATAAGGTTCACAAGTAGGGTGTTGCGCAAGTTTTGTCATGCAAGTTTTGATGTGCAAGTTGCTTGAGGTGCGCAAGAAGGGAGGTGATTTAAATAAGTGGTCTGTTTATAAGCCAAAGGTGTCGCGTGATTTGTGAGATGTGCTCAATGGTGGCGCACAAGTAGTGAGTAGGCGCACAAGCAGGAGGCGCGCAAGCAGGAGACGTGCAAGCAGGGAGTGGCGCGCAAGCTGTTTGCACCAAGAGGTTTCTACCAGCTTCTGGGTAGGAAAGTGAAGAATTGTTTTGAAAGATTTGATTTTTGAAAGAGATTTGTGCTTACTCATTAGGAGACCTATGGGCCATCTTGGTTTTTCAAAGAAAGGGTTTTCACACAAGAAGAAGAAGAGAAGAGGAAGCTACATGTGGGTTCTCACACAAGAAGATAAAGAATAGGTGAATGCATGCTTCTATGCATGCACATGCACACATGGAGTAACTCAAATAAAGAATCAAAAAAAGTGTGTTCATGTGTGAGAAAGAAAGAGTGAAATATCATTGCATAAACAATAACTGCACCAAGAAGAGGATAAGAGAAGAAGAAGAAGGAAACGAGTTTAACTACATGCCATATGCATGATCACATGCATTTATGAACAAGAGAAAAAATCACTCTGATGATGCCGAGTAAGCCAATCTTTATTTCCTGAATAATCACATTGGTATATGTGATTGTTTCTAAGAATTAAGAAGAAGTGTTTTTGCATTCTGTTATTGCACTAAAGAAGAAGAAGAAGTCCTAGTGCAGCTGGTTTTGCACCAGTGAAGAAGAAAAGAAGAAGAAAAGAAGAATTGCTTGCCTACTTCTTTGCAAGTAATCAAGTGAAGATCACTGAAGAAGATCAAGATCAGAACCTACCTTTTTAAGAAGGGAGAAGTGTGTCTCCATAGGCAGTATAAAGAACCAGCTAGAGGCTACAAGATGGACTAGGTTGTCACCATCCCAGGAAGATTGTATTGTTTCCCTTCCCCCTCCAAAGTGTAGGGACTAACACTATCTAGAGGATTGTTTTCCTAGAAAATCCACTGTAATTTCATATCATATCATAGTGGAGAATCCATGCACCAGACATATCCATGCATGGCAAGGACGTAGCTACTCTTATTGAGTAGTGAACCTTGTAAAAATATCATGTGCATATTTTACTACTTTCTATTATTGAATGCGACTGGGAAAAGAGAATAAGAGAATCCAGATCCTTACAGGTCAAGAGATACAGGGATAAAATTTGGAATTTGTTTAAAAAATTCCCCAACACTGATTCCCCCCCTCTCAGTGTTAGGTATATCTCAAACTAGTCCTATCAATAACTAAATTTCTTAATAATGAATTTATTCAATCAAAAAGGGAGTTTCATTTATGAAAGTTAGGGTCATTACATTATTCCCCCCTTCATAAATTTTTACCTCAAAATTATATTTTATACACTAAAATTGATGAGGGTACTTAAATTTCATTACTCTGTCTAGTTCTCATGTTTCTTTTCCAAACATGTGGTTTAACCACAATACCTTGATTGTGTGATTTGCAATATTTTGTAAAACTTTGTCTCTATGATCTAAGATATTAGATGAATAATCCTTATATGAAAGATAATTCTATATAAGTATCACCTCTAAATTTATCACATACGAGGGTTCTGGTATGTACTTCTTCCAGAGAGATGCATGTAACACATCTTGTACTTGGGATAAGTTAGGTGGGAGTGTTAGTTGATAGGCCACAACTCTAATGTGATCGAGAATATCAAAGGGGATGATGTATCTTGGAATAATATTTCCATTCTTCCCAAAACTCATGAATTTATTCCATGATTATATATTAAGCAACTCCTTATCTCTAACATCAAACTCCAGGTCCCATCGATGATTATCAATATAGATTTTATGCCAAATTTATGAGAATTTCATATGATTTTGAATGTCTTGGAAATTATCTTTCATCTCTTGGATAATATCAGGTCTCATAATCTTCCTCTCTCTAAATTTATCCTCAAATATTGGAGTCTAAACCATATTCCCTTGTAGAGACACATAATTCTCCATTTGAATGCTATAATGGAAACTGTTGTTATACAAAAACTCTACTAGGGGAAGGTGCTGATCCCAAAATACTTGGAAATATATTGAACATGACCACAACATATCCTCTAGATTTTTAATGGTTCTCTCAGACTTGTAGGAACGGCATGATACTGAATGTAGTATCTAATTATGTAGATGCTCAATATACAAGAGGGGGGGTGAATTTTATACTTTAAAAATTCCTTTGGAACTTTTAAATATGGTAATTTTTAACAAATTTAAACAAGGTAAATTCACAAAACCTCTTAGTTCTACTAACTTGCTTGATTCCGAAAATGTGATTCCGAGAATGTAATTCCTAAAATGTGGTTCTCGAAATGAAATTAAACAAAAGTTTACAAAGATTAATATTCTACCTTAAAGCATATAGAATCTTACTAAATCAGAGTGTACAAGTATAAGGAAGTATAATATAGTTATACTTTCCTCAACAAACAAAATTCAGCATAAAACTTGAAATAATACAAGTAACAAGTGGTAAATATTTTAACCAAAAGAGAAAGGTATCCAACAACCTTGGATAAAGTTCCCTTGATTTATACTTTCATGAAATTCTATCTTACCCACACCAGGTTAAGCCCTTGATATGAATATCGGAGTCTATCTTTCTATCCCTACAAGACCTTGAACTTCAAGGTAGTCGGCACCCCCCAGAAGCCCTCAAATGTACTCAGCAACATTCAGAGTCGTATGAAGTAATTCTGAACAAGATGTTCAGTACGCACAAAGCATGAAAGTCTCTCTCTAGAAATCACTTCATAAGCATGTAATCTCTAGAGTCGTAGAACAATAGTGAGCTCGTTCAAATGAGCTCCTATTTATAGGCACATCTTCAATGTTTGGATCCCTCCTCCAACGGTCATATTTTTCCTTGAATTTCAGAGGGACCTGTACACATTTCACTCAAACAATGGTTAGTTAGTAATAGAATGCACGCCATCATTTTATAACTCAAACAAGAATAAGAAAAACATGGTTTCTCAACCAAACCTATTTTTCGGTGTCTAAGGAAATAAAAGTTCAGATTCTAACCAAAAACCATTTGGTGTCTATAAAACATGGATATTCAGACTCTATCTTCATAAGATTTTGGAACCTGATTTCTATAGAATTCTATAGTATGAATTTCAAGGAAATTTGGGGTCTGAATTAAGTATAGTTCAGCTCTATCCACATTTGTTGGCCTATATTGAGAACCTTTTATGTAAATATATACTTGATACTTTTTTGATCTATATATATTTCACACTTCTTTCCATAGAGATAATGTCACCAAATCTTTAATGTGAAGATCACTATATCTAATTCTATATCATGAGTTGTGTAGTTCTACTTATGGATATTTAATTTGTATGTGGCATAGGCTATCACATTTTTATATTACATGAGAACACAACCCATGTATTTTATACACATTTTTTAAATATTTATTACATAAATATACACATAATATAATCACATAATATCGAGAGTCATAGTGTTTTTTGGGAAATTAGATACATAGAATAATAAATTAAATTAAGGATACAATACAATTATTTAAAGCTCCATAACATGACATTAAAATCCATTGATATTATAATACTTCATTGGATAACCTGGGGACATACATAAGAAAGTGGTGAAATATAAATCCCAGTAAGGGAATAATCAAAGTATAACATGATTAAAGTAAATCATGTAAGTTAATAGGCATATTAAGGTGACATTAAAGAGGTGAAAATCATAAACATGAACATAAAAGCATGATATAATATGATAACATCATGAACACATAAGAATTTGGAAACAACATAAAACATGACATCATAACTATAAGTTAAGGCTAACCACCAAGACATCATAAAAAGTGTGATTAGGATAACCTCTTGTGCCTCATACATGGTATCTCATGAGATAACAAAACATTACCCAATTAATTGGAGGTCTATATAATTATTGTTTCACCTATCACATTTATATCATGTACATGAATTTGTGTTCCATATAGATGATACAACATAAGAAAACATTTAAACACCTTTAATATAACAATTAAGGAGTTTGGGTTACATACATGGAAGTATATAATAAATTAAGTATAGGTATATCTAGTTGAATACCCTTTAGTATAAATGGGGATGGGTATTCTCTATACAAATGTTTGTCATGGAAAATTACAAGAAAATTTTGATAGTTTAATTGGTGTATATAAGGACCCATATAAGGGTTTAATATGAGTGAAAGGTGGTATATCATTACTTGTAAATCACAAGGATAGTAAAAGGTATTTGTTAAAACATATTTCAATGCGTAAAATTGGAAATCAAATAGTATAATAAAAAGAAAGTGCTTGAATAAATATGAGAGAATCTCTTACCTTGAGAGGGAACATCTAAAAGTTTGGGAGGAGATTCTTAAGATATTTGGAACACACTATGAGGTATTTATAGAGGTATAGAAAGGGTAACTTAATACTCAATTTTTTTGAGTGAAGAGGAGCATGGGGTTGGGTGTGTATTTATAGAAAAAAGAGAACATAATTCTTTATTAATGTCAAAACTTAGGTTTTTGACTCTATATAATAAAATAATAAAAACAAAAAACCTTACCATGGTTTTTTCACATGGGTTTTTATAATCAAGACTAGTTTTAAATATTTTATAAATCCAAGAACTAAAAATATCAAAATAATACCATTGGGTATGGGTAAGTGAGTCATATTCATAAAGAATTGATTTTAAAACCTTAAATATAATATAGGTTTTGGAGGATTCATTAAAGGATTATAAAACTATTAAAATTATTTTAAAAACACATTATTTTAAAGGGGAAACATAATTTTGTTCATGGATACTCTTAATAGTATTTATTACTTCACTCTTGGGATATTATTATTCCATAATTCCTACTATATATTTATACAATAATAAATTTATACCAAAAAATTCAATTTTCTCATAAAATTATGAAAAATTCACCAATTGGTAATTTAGATATTCTGATTTCAAAAATAATATTTATTTTATCAAAATATGTCTCTAAATATTATAATTTCATCATTTAAATATAAATCCCCGTTTGTTGAAAAATGTTAGTTTTTATGATAATAACAATTTTCTGACCCTTATGATGATTACATCAGACTTTATTAAGTTATATAATAATTAATATCTAAATAAAAATTATTTAATAATAATATTTTATTAAAATAATTTTTTTAAAACTTATTTAATTTATAAAATAGTGTTTCTTAATGGACACTATATATTTCCAAAAATAAAATTATGATTTCTTCGTATCAAAATATGATTTTTATCAAAATAATTATTTAATAATTTATAAAGTAATAATAAAAAGGGATAAATATAATCAATATTTTATTAAAAATAAAACATATAAATTCATACTACTAGTGTTTAGATATAAAACCCCTTATTACACTAGCATATTTCCTAAGGCTAAGGTGTGCGATGACTGTACTTTCTTGAGGTGGTTCAATGAACATGTTTTGGACTGTGATCTTGATAAGATTTCAGTTCTCTTATAAATAATTTTATTCATGTTTCAATTATTGAAAATTTTATTGGTATTGGTCAAGGTAAAATCCCAGTGATGTTAACTCCCTCAAAATCTTCGATAAGTGGGCTTTATAGGGTACGATCCTACTAGTTCATGCCATCTCTTCTTCTATCTATATTAATTGGAATTTATCATAATTGTAAATATACTAATCTTAATGGTCATTTTAAAACATCTATATTATAAATGGTTAAGATACATAATTATATTTTAAATATTATAGGATATAATTTATAATTGTCCAAAATAAATGCATGTGTTTTATATGATTATATTTCCTAATAAGGAATTTATTCAATAAAAAGGGAGTTTCATTTCTAAAGGTTTTGGACATTATATTTTGGGTGATGAGGAGTGACACACTTCAATTAATATAAGTTATTAAAATAGGCAGAAGCTTAGAAAATAATTAGATATTAGAATGATATGGTTCAAATAAAAATATCATTGAGGATAAAATATTATGTCACTTTGATTTCTCAAGATAAACTATAGGATGTAGTTGAATATTTGAAGCATTATGAGTAAATATAATTTATGAATGAAAAATTATATCAGATTAAAAAAATAACACATTAGTGTTGGTTTAAAATCTAAAATATATGAATGTTATTGAAATAAATTGGGTATTCTAAAACTAATTTAATAAATGTGGTGAAGTGGTAAAAAAGGAGGAGGAACTTGTTTGTAAGGGATACTCTAAAGTTAAAGTATTTGAATTTTGTGAGACATTTTCTTCTATAAAAAGGATTTAGACCATATGAATATTTTTTTAATAGATTCTAAAATGAGATATAAGATATTTTTAATGAATTTTAATTCTTTATTTCTAAACATATAGCTTAAGGAAGTGGTATACATTGACCAAATTGGTATATTTTTTACATAAATATAACACTGGATTTGTGTGAAAGTTGAAAAAACATTATACAGTTTGAAACAAGCCCTAAGTGATTAGTATTCAAAAATATATTTTTTATTAAAGTAACTATAAAGTAAAGGATTAGTTTTGTAGCGACCTTTATATTGAGGACTAGTCAAAGAAATCACCTATCATTATTTTTTATGTTAATCAAATAGTATCTATTAAAAATAATGAAGAATTTCTTTGAAATTTATTTGCTTGAAGATATGATATATTTTGTGGTTCATCAAATTATTCAAGGAGAGAATATTATTTATATTTCACAATAAAATTATGATTGATAAATATTTAAGGTATATTGAAAATAAGATTTAGAAGTTGTTTTTACTCCTATTTCAATGGGAATAAAATATTCTAGGGATAATAAACATAAACAAGTTATCTAAAAAAGTTTAAAAAACTCATAAAGAGTTTACACTATTTTAATAATTAAATAATAAATATCATATTTGTTTTTTATTGTGTAATAAATATTAATATATATCAGAGGATCCTCACCTCATTATAAAAAATAAAATCCCAAGGTATGTTAAAAGCACAATTGGTTTTAGACTAATGTATTATAGAAAAGTAAAACATGAAATTTTTAAACTTTATAATATAGATTTGATAGGAATATTTGATATTAAGAAGATCATGTTTAGTATAGTGTTGTTATTAGGATAAAATAATATTTATGAGAAAAATAATAATAATAATTCATTTCCTATAAGTATATAATAAGAAGAGTACATGGTTTCCACTCAAGGGATGAAGTACTTAATTTGGATGAGGATTCAATAATAATATCTTATAGTGGAAGTAAAGTTTCCTTTATTAGTATGTTTTGAAAATAATATTCTAATAAACTATCAAAGTGTCTAATTAAATAATCTTAATTAAAGTATATAGACATCAAGTACCGCTTTATCGAAGAAAATACAGTGAAATATATTTTTATTTTTGAGTTTCCTATAATAATGGAGAAAGTGGCGGTGTGCCTACTAAAACATTTCCTAAAGATAAATTAAAAAAATAGTTGTTGTTGATGGGAGTTTAACCTCATGAATTTAAATGTTAATAAATGGGTTTTATCCCTTTTTCTCTTGTTATTTGGATTTATTTTCGTAGGTTTATATAAGAACAGAAATCTAGAGTAACCTGTTTCCTATAAGAGGGAAATAATATGTATATATATATAGTGGGAAATTTTTTATTGTAAAGTTATGAATTTAGTATGAAATGTGTGTGTATAAATTTAAATATGTGATTTTAGAATGAGCGTGTTGGTAAACATGAAATATTTCGAGTTTTTAATGATTATTTATACAATAAATGTTTTATCACACATGTAGGCGTATTTTTCAACAATATTTATGTGATGATGATAAGTCTAAGTACCTAGACTTAAACATTATATATTATAGTAACTTTATACTATAATTTACATTATTTCATTCCCAAAAATATTTTAGGTTTATATTTTATGATAATCGGGTCATAACCCTTACATAACAGACCCATATATCACAAAGTGGACACTTATATTCAGTATCCATTTTTCTACAAAACAAAAATTTTAAGATTTAATAAGTTTTCTCTTCATGTGACATCTTCAAAATTTTCATCTTTACCACATACTTGCCCCTAATAATCCTTAAAACCCTTTGAAAAAAATTTAAAAACATGGTATGAACACAAAAAACTTATTAAGGGGTATAAAAATAAAGGAAGAAACCATTTCCCCATGAATACTTATAAAAAATATAACTTTTTCAAAATAAAATTTTGGTTAAAAATAAATATCTCCTTACCCAAGAAATCAACTTCACTGTTAAAATATTTTCATAAAACATTTCATAAGAAATATTAAAGAAAAATATAATACTCATAAAGGTTTCTTTGAAATAATGAAAAATACATGAATACTTTTTCCTAAAGCCATACTATTCACACTTAAGAAGTTCTACATAATTTCATTTAAAAAAAAAACCTCACTGATTAAATTTTTTAAATCATTGTATTTCCATAAAAAACATAACAATAATAGATAAATTATATTGGTAACTTGAGGATTCATTTTTATATCACTCATACAAATAGAATTACTATAAGGATTATAAATGGAATAACCTTAAGGGTTCACATGGGACATCTGAAGTTCCCAATCAAGATCTAAGTATCACTGGGAGGGGGAGGTGGTGAATTAGTGTTGTCTTTTTCTTTTTATGTTTCCTTCTTTTTGAAACAAATTTCACCTCCTGTTAAAGATTTCCTTCCCTGTTAAACACACACAACCACAAGAACACAAGATTTACAAGTTTCACTACTCTACAAGAGTAGCTATGTCCTTGGTATGATACAGAAACAATCCAGTACCACACAATCCACTAGAAAACAATGATTTTTTGTGGAATACAATGAGTTGTATATTTCCTTACACTCATGTAGAACTTTGAAAACAATCCAATAATGTGTTTTCTACATCTTAGCACAAATAGGGAAATGCCATATTTCTGTGCTACTTGATGAGATTTCAAAAATCAAATCTCTCAAAAAAATTCTTCACTTTTCTACCCAGAAGCTGGTAAGAAACTCCTGGTGAAAACAACTTGTGCATCACTCCCCGCTTGCACGCCTCCCTGATTGCGTGCCTCTCTACTTGCGTGCCTCCCTTCTTGCATGCCACTCTACTTGTGCACCTCCCTGCTTGCATGCCACTCTGCTTGTGCACCTCCCTGCTTGCATGCCACTAACTACTTGCACACCACAATTGGGCACAACTCACAATTTTCATGCCACTTAAAGCTTATACACAACACACTTTTTTCGCACAACTCCCTGCTTGTGTGAATCTTACAACTTGCGTGCTAATTCTACTTGTGCACCACTTCTGTGCATAACACACATCCTGTGCGACACTTCAGCTTGCACAAAACTTTCTACTACTTGTGTGATCATAGCTCAAATTTTCTCTTAAGTGTTGATCATAAACAAATTAGGAGGGTATCCATCTATTTATAGGCATTTTTATACCTTATGTATGAGGCATGCAACTCACATTGTGCGCCACTTCACGACTTGCACGCCATATACACTTGCGCGCTATTCCTGCTTGCGTTCCACTTATACTTGCTCCCCACTTCATACTTTCACACCAATCTTTAAC
The DNA here is from genome assembly GCA_963277665.1 of Viscum album. Taxonomy (NCBI): domain Eukaryota; kingdom Viridiplantae; phylum Streptophyta; class Magnoliopsida; order Santalales; family Viscaceae; genus Viscum; species Viscum album. Next base: position 516,642,695 of record OY728130.1, read on the forward strand.
TTGCATGCCAATTTCTTTCCTTTGCCATGTTTTGATGTGATGAACTTGAAATATGACTTGTGGGAAACATACACTTGCATGCCACTTATACTTGCATGCCACACTTGCACACCACTTGTACTTGCGTGCCACTTTCTTTCATTTGTCATAAACAATTATTTACTACCCATATCCTTCATAATACTTTCATCACAAGTTCTATAATCTTATGATATTTATGAAATAAAAATCAGAAAATAAACTTCATAGTTAACCAAGGATTTTACAAAGTGAATCGATTTATCCTCTTTGACAACAAAAGAAAATACATTGCAAAATAAAAATCCTCAAAATTCCTTCTCCATCCAAATTGGTCCCAAAAATACCCCTTTGTATTGTGTTGTTAAACAAGATTAATAAATCACTAAAATTTTTAACCTTAATAAATTTATTACTTATCTGCAATTATAAGCCTACTTGAGCTAACTCAATATAGGAAACAAGAATTATTGATAACCAAAACTATGCTGTCCAAAAGTAGTGACTATGAAATTTAATTATCATATCTCCTCATCCTTCATCACAACATCTGTTAAGAATCTATCTTGGTATTATTCACTTCTTCATATTTCCTGGAAAACAAAAAATTGTTGCCTGCAACCACTCCAACAAATAGTTAGAATAGTTCACACACATACATGCTGGATTCACAACTTACCCAAAACTCCCCCTCTATACATAATTTTATAAGGATAGATTTATGGAACAATTATCCCCCTTGAAAACACTATTAAATGGTAAGATAAGAGTGGGGACAAACACACATACCTCAACCTTGATGAGAAGGAGGTTGGACACCCATGTTCAACCTCAATTTATAAAATGGTTCCTTCAGTAATGGTTTTATGAATATGTCAGTGACTTGTTCGGATGTTGGATCATACTACTACTTCAATTAATTATTCTCCACCTACTATTTTATGAATTGGAACTTTATGTCAATGTGTTTTGAATGAGAATGTTGTACCAGGTTCCTTGTAATATTGATCGCACTCTGATGATCACATACCAAGAGTAAGGGTAGATTCACTTCAACAGGTAGATCTTACAACTGATTCTTCATCCACATAAGTTTGGTAGAAGATTAAGTGGAAGCAACATACTCAGCTTCATTCATGCTAAGTATCACTAAATTCTGTTTCTTTGTATTCCAACTAACACAACTTTTCACCAGAAATAAAACTCCATCAGATGTGGATCTTCTATCATCAATGTTTTCTACCGAATCAGCATTTGAATACCCAAAAAAATAAATATTTTCTATGCCATCATACATAATTCCAATTTTTTTTGCCTTTGATATATCTGAGAATACTCTATGCAGCAATTAAATGTGATTCTTTAAGATAACTCTGAAACCTTTCACAACATGTAACAATATAAAAAATGGCAGGTCTTGAGGAAGTCAAATATTATAAACATCCAATCAGCTTTTGAAATCATCTATGGTAAAATTATTTGCCTTCTTCATATTTAGAAAAATTGGTTCCCACTTAGATCAGTGTGGAAACTGGTTTCAAATTTTCCAGGCCAGACTTATTTAGAAGTTCCTTAGAATACTTTTCTTGAAAAAGAAAAATGTGGTTCCTCTTTTGTAAAATTTGTAACCCAAGAAAGTATTTCATTTCTCCCAGCATGGACATCTCAAATGACTTATTTATCTCCTTAGTAAATATTTCACATGATCTTTCATCATTTCCAAAAAATATAATGTCATCAACATAAGAAATTATGATGAGAGAAAACTCATCACATTCCTTGATGTAAAGGTTGTTGTCAAATATACCCTTCTTGAAATTCATCTTCCTCAAGCAAGTATCCAATTTAGAATACCATTTCCCCACAGCCTATTTTATCCCATAAAAATCCCTCTTCAACCTGCACACACAACTTTCATCCTTCCTGATAACAAATCTACAAGGTTGATCAATATAAAATTCCGCATCAAGATCAACATTCAAGAATGCAGATTTTACATCCATTTGAAATATTTTTTAACCTCATTGTATAGCAATAGAAAGAAAGATTCTAATTGTTTCTAGCCTTTGAATTAGGGAAAAGGTTTCATCAAAATCAATGCCTTCAATTTGTGAATACACTTTGAAAACCAATCTTGGATTGTTTCTTATCACTTCACCTTCTTTATTCAACTTGCTATGAAAAACCCAATTTGTACCAATAATGTTCTTATTGTCCATCTTGGGTACAAGTTCCCATTTATAATTCTTTTCTATATGTTCAAGGTCTTCATTCGTAGACTGAACTCATCTGGGATGATCAAAAGCTTCATTCACATCATTCAGCTCAAATTTTGAATACAACGAAGTGTGTGTCACAACTTTTGACATTCTTCTTATTTGAAATTTATGATTTTGATCACCAATAATATTATAAGAATCCACTTGCTTCATTATACTAGGATGATCTGTTGGAACTTATTCCTAATAACTTGAAATTAATGAGTCTGTTTCTTCCTCTTGAATAAGATTACCACTATCTGCAGCATTTTCAGAATTATTAACAAAAAATTATTTATCCTACTCATATTCCACATCATCATAAGACTACTTTTCTTTCTCAGTATTTTCATCAACTTTCACAATAGAATCTATTATTCTCCTTTTTTATTTGTTGAAATACCTATATCCTCTTCCTTCTGGAGGATATCCAATAAAAATTCCATCATCTCCTCTATGCTAAAACATAATAAGGTTTCCACCTTTCCTTTTTATAATACATGGACTCCCCAAAACTCTTAAGTGTTTCAGACTTGGAGTTTTTTCATAGAACATTTTGTATGGAGTCATATATGAATTTTTCCTCTAGAAATATCATTTCTGAATATATACTACAGTGCTCATGGATTTCCTCCAATAATAATGTGAAATACTATGTTCAAGTAACACAGTTCTCCCCATTTCCACCAGACTTATATTCTTTCTTTCAGAAACCCCATTCCATTGAGGTGTGTATGGTGAATTGAAATCATAAAGAATTCCATACTTCTCAAGATAAATTTCAAACTCTTCATTCTTATACTCTCCATCATTATCAGTTCTCAACTTCTTCATTGAATACTCACATTCCTTATCTACTTTCCTACTTAAAGTGTTAAACATTTTAAGAGCATCTGTCTTATGTTTCATGTACATAACAAAAGTAATGACAGTAAAGTCATCAATGAAAGTAATGAAGTACTTATAACCATTTGTTGATTGCTTTATCATTGGTCCATAGATATCTAAATGTATAAGTTCCAAGGGTTTTTTTGAACGAATGTCAACTCTGTTATGCATAGAGTTTGGAATATTCCTTTTTTTCACAAATAGTGCAACACCAATCTATTTTTTTTGATAAATTAGGCATATCTTAGACATTGTCTCACATTAATAACTTTCACATGTTTCTATGAAACATATGTACTAGCCTTTTATGCCATAACTAATTTGCATCCACTATGGACATGTAACAAGAGTTCTATACTTCACCAACTTAGAACAAGTTCCATTTTGTATGTTGGCCTCTTGTAACTACCTTTCCATCATTTTAACTTTTCAAAAAAAAACACATATTTTATGAAGATTAATTTTCCCCCTATCATAGAGTTTTGAAACACTTAGAAGATTGTGTTTCATCCCATCAACATATAATTTTTTTCCTAGATTTCATTTTTTCTTTCCCGATGATGGCTGATCTAACACCTTTGATCCTCATAGATCCATCATTGCTAAATTTTACTATTCCTTCTTTGAAGTATTTCACATTCTTTAGCAACTTTAAATCTTCTGTCATATAATAAGAACACCCACTATCAAGAATCCATGTACGTTCTCCTTTTATAGATTTCAAAGTCGTTTTGACAAAAAGATTTTTTTGTTCTTCTATTTCTTTATTCACCTCCAGCTTCTGAGATTTATTAAGAACCTTTTTTTGTGCTGGAAATAAAATAAGAAATACATTAGAAAAATTTCTAGGCTATTCACATATTTCACAAATAGTTTCCAATGGTTGGAACCTATTTTCAACTTTCACACCAGCCTTATCAGATTTCTTATAAAATTTCTTCTCGTAATTCTTCTTTTGAGAGGATTGACTCCCCCTCAAACACAGTCTTCCATAACTTATGGAATATTAATACTTTTTATAGTTGAACAAACACATATTTTCCATGTGTTAAAATCCACAATAATACAATTAGTATCCATAGAATGAATATTTCTTTCTAAAACTTCCATACTCACTTGATTTGTGAACATTCTTCTTAACACTCTTCTTAACAGAACTCTACTGGCAATCAACCTTCCTATTTTTAATCATAACTTTCTTTAGCTCATATTTCTGTTTAAACTTTTCGGAACCATAAGTAGTAGAAATCTTTATAGACTCAGGATTTTTATATACTTCTGATTTTTCAGCATTGAAAACTTTGGCCACATAAATAGTCTTTCTAGCATTGTTCTTGTTAGAACAAGTTCCATATTTATTCTAAACCATTAAGGTAACTTTTTTATCCTTTTTTGGTTCATTATTACTTAAAATTTCACCAAATTAAGAGATAGATTGTTTGAAACTGATATTCCTTTCTTCAGATTTAGAAAGTTTCTGTTGGAAAAGTTCCAACTCTTCTTCTTTTGCCTTTAGCTTTACTTCAAGATGATCTTTACGATTCTTTTCATTCTCAAGAGAATTCTTCAGATCATCAATCTCCTTTTCCATCTTGATTTTCTCATTAGGAAAACCATCTTGATTTTTTAATGTGGAATTTTCATTTATCAAATTCTTGTTTTCATTCTCAAGCCTTCTAATCTTCCTCAAAAATTCTTTTAACTCTTTTTTCAGATGATATTCAAGTTTAGTTTCTTCTTCTTTAGAACTATTACTCTCGTAATCTTCAATATTCACTACTGCAATAAAGGTATTGTCTCTATATTTTTCAGCAAAATTTTTTTTGAATTGAGCTTCAATATCTTATTCTTCATCATCTTTAGATAAAAAAGTTTCTTCCTTTTGATTTGAAGAAATTTTTATCCTTCCCCTTTGAAAAATACTTATCTTTGTGAGCTTTTTTCTTCCATGAACTTCTTGACCTTTTGTCATCATCATCATTATATTCTTCTTTCTTCTTTTGGGGACCGTTAGCCATAAAGTGACCAATAACTCTACATTCAAAACATTTCAAGGGACGTTTACCCTTGTATTTCCCTACACCTCTTTTCATATTCTTAGAAAACAAGGATAAAGTTTCATCAAAATTTTTACATACCTCGTCTTTAGAATCAGATTCACCGGCTTCATCATCAATAAAAGTCTTATTTGACTTCTCTCTCTTTGTACCATTGAATGACATTTATCTATCAGATTTTTTTTGTTCTTCATAGTCTTCTCCATTATCATTTCATAAGTAATGAGAGTTATATGAAAATAATCCAGAGATAATGATTCAGGGTATCTATCTTATAATGAAGAAACTTTAGCATCAAAATTGTTAGGAATAATTTACTAGATCTTTTCAACAACTGTAGAATCATCTAAATTTTCACCAAGACATCTGTTTGTATTGACAATGTCATTTACCCTGGTAAAGAAGTCCCAAATATATTCAGATTCTCCCATTTTTAAGTCTTCATAATTTAGCCTCCAAATTTGTAGTTTTTTCTTCTTCACTTTTTTATTTCCTTTATAGATGTTCTTTAACTTATCCCATATTATTATAGTTATAGAAACACCTTTCACTCCTAAAAACTCACTCTCAAAAAGATATGAGAGTAATGAATTTTTATCTCTTCCATAATACAAAAGATTCTTCTTATTAGTAGGATTTAGAGAAACCTTGTCATCAATAGGAGGAAATCCATTATTTTTAGTTTCAAGAAGTTCATAACCTATAGACATAAGATAATACATAATTATATATTTACAGATACAATATTTCTTTCTATAAAATATCAGAATCCCCTTATTTTTCACAAAATTCATATTCTCCATCACAACTTCAGAAAAGAACAAACAAATAGAACCTCTATTTGATACCAATTGATGTTCCCATTCAGGATCTAAGTATCACTGAGAGGGGGAGGGTGTGAATCAGTGATATCTTTTTCTTTTTTATGTTTCCTTATTTTTGAAGCAACCTTCGTCTCTTGTTAATGAGTTCCTTCTCCGCTGAACACACACAATTAACCACATGAACATGAGATTTACAAGTTTCACTACTAACCAAGACTAGCTATGTCCTTTGTATAGTATGGAAACAATCCAGTACCACACAATCAACTAGAAAGAAATCCTTTTATATGAAATAAAATGAGTAGGATATTCCCTTACACTTGTGTAGCACTTTGAAAACAATCCAATAGTGTGTGTTCTCTCTATTAGCCCAAATAGGGAAATTAAATGTTTCTGTGCTTCTTGATAAGATTTCAAATATCAAATATCTCAAAACAATTCTTCACTTCCTATCTAGAAGCTGGTAAGAACCTCTTGGTACAAGAAACTTGCATCACTCCCTTCTTGTGCACCTCCCTGCTTGCATTCTTCCCTGATTTCACGCCTCCCTTCTTGCACGCCAATCTGATTTCACACCTCCCTACTTGCGTGCCACTCTACTTGCATGCCTCCCTGCTTCCATGCCACTAACTACTTGCGTGCCACAATTGTTCACAACTCACAATTTTCACGCCACTTTTAGCTTATTCACAACACACTTCTTGCATACAACTCCTTGATTGCGTGCAACTTACAACTTGCATGCTACTTCTACTTGCATTCCACCTTTGTGCATAACACAAAACTTGTGCGACACTTCATCTTGTGCACCACTTTCTACTACTTTTGTGATCAAAGATCAAATTTTCTCTTAAGTGTTGAGAATAAAAAAATGAGGAGAGTAGTTGTCTATTTATAGATGTTTTTTGGACCCAATGCGTGAGGCATGCAACTCAACTTTCATGCCACTTCATGACTTGGGTGCCACATAAACTTTCACGCCATTACTTCTTACACACAACTTATACTTGTGCCCCACTTTGTACTTTCACAATAATCTTTAACTTGTGTGCCACTTTCTTTCCTTTGTTATATTTTGACGTGATGATCTTGAAATATGACTTGCATACAATATACACTTGTGCGCCACTTTTACTTTTACCCCACACTTGCGCACCACTTATACTTGCATGCCACTTTATTTCCTTTTTCAAAAACAATTCTTTACTCTCCATATCATTCATAAGTCTTTCATCACAAATTCTCCAAACTTATTATATTTGTGAAATACAAATTAGAAAATCATCGTCATAGGTAACCAAGGATTTTACAAAGTTAATTGATTTATCCTCTTTGACAAAAAAAGACAACAGTATTCAAAAGAAAAATCCTCAAACTTCATTCTCTATCTAATATGGTCCCAACAATATCCATCATGGTTATACTATGAGTTACCATTATAGTTACACTTGAAATAACCATCATAGTTATACTTGGAATAACCCTCTCAGTCAACTTCCAAACATAAATATTACCCAATACATTGAAGGGATATCACATATCCACCCATCATTGGTGTATAATGGAACAACCCATTATCATAAACAATTACTAATAACTAAAATATAACAATAACACATAAAATATTATATTTTTGAAAATATTATTTCCATCCATAAGAAAAAATTTCAAAATGTTGATATATCCATTATATTTTAAAATAATTTTTAAAAATAACCATTACATAGATTAGGAGGATTTTTTATTTAAAGAAAATATGGAATATCATAAAGGAATTAAACCATAAAATAATATTTATAGTGGTGGTAAAATTCATTGTCACTATATACATTAAAATAGAACATTCATTTTAACTTTATTACATAAATTTAAAATATTTTTTTTATAAAATCTTCAAAAGAAAGTAAAAAAGGAACATAAAAAATAATTTATAATTCATTTATTTATATATAAATAAATCCATAAAATAAATTTTAAAATATGGACATGGAAGGAAAAGTGTTTTAAGGTAAACTTTAATAGAGGGTTTTTAAAATAAAGTCTCTTACCTCGAGTCTGACTCGTCAAGTGTATTCTTTATCTTTTTGAATAGTAAATTTATGATAATTATTTAATTTCTTGACAAAATTTTTCAATTTTATTATTTCTTTTATTTCACTTATTACCATGTCATATACAATTACTTAATAAATTATGTTCACATAGGATGTTTTGATAGTATTCGAATCATATGTCCAAACTAAATTCAGTAAGTTGATTATGGTCAAAGTGGTCATTATTCTATAATCTGTAGAATATTAATAGATAAATAATTATATTTTTTATATATCAATTATGATTTTAAAATGAATCATGAAGTTTGGTTATGAAAAATGAACTATGTTGCAATCTTGGAGACTGTAGGTCGTAAGTACACATGAATAATGTTTTAATTTTTCAACGATCATTATGGAAATAAGGTAAGTAATATTTTATATTTATATAAATATAATTATATAATAAAAAATTATTATTATTTTAAATATACCTATATATATCATCCATGTGATATGGTGATGAAAAACAAACCACATCACTTTATGGAGGTCCTAGTGCACACGTATGCACAAACGACGTTATTGTTTTTTAGTGAATAGAAATGTAAGAAATTAAAATATATATTATCTTATAATGATTATAAATATGTAATTAATATCATATATATATATATACCTTAAATACATCATTAAAACAATATTTAATAGAAGTTGATGGAAAATCGCATCGGTCCGTGAGGTGGTAGTCTGCCGTACACATGAACGATGGATTCCTTTCCCATTTTATAGAGGTTGGAGATGGATATAAGTTATGAAATTAATATAATAATATATTATTATATGTTATATTTTTATGTTATTATATTATCATAGTTAACTAATATTTCTTAGAGGTGGAAGAAGAAATAAAACCAAAATTCTTAGTTAAGAACAATACATCTTCTTTGAAAAATCAAAGAAACATTACACCTTAAGCACTAAAAGGTGGGTATTATACCTCAAATAATGCCTCTAGAATGTGAGTATGGATTCTAGGAAGTAATTATAGTAGTTATTTTCCAAAAAAATTCCCTTTAAGTGTAATGAAAAGAAGAGAGAATATTTTCTTTTATAAAAGAAGAGAGGGGAACTCTTGAAAATACATAAAATATTAAATTAAAATAAATTAATATTCAACTAAAAACGGCTCAAAACTGATTTATTTAAAATCTATGATGCTTATGGTTAAAAATAATCTCATAAAATAAATTTTTTTATAGGTTTAGATGATGTTTTCACCCTTATATTTTTGTTTTTAACCCCCATGAACCCTTTTGTAGATTACCATGAAACAAATTTGTTTACTCTTTAGGGGTCAATATAGTTAATATGAATGGAAAAAAGACCCATAAATAGACCATGGTTTATGTAATAAATAATATCCCAATAAATTTTTAAACACCATATTTTTTAGTTTTAAACCATTTTATAAAATATTATTTATTACAAAATAACATTAATGTCAATTTTGGAACTATTAAATTAATATGAATTCTAAAACTACAAGACAAAAATATAATTCAAATATAAGGCATGAAAAAATGTATAATATATAATTTGAATCTACAAAAATGTTTAACACAGTAATTCATTAAAATAATAATTTTAAAATTTTTAAACAATTTATTTTAATTGTCTATTAATTGAATTAATATTATAGCAGCATTACGTTGGCATTTAAAAAAAATATTTCATTACTAAAAATTATAGATAAGTTACCATGAAAAAAATTGTTTTTACTTATAATTAATATTTATAAAATAATATATTCTCAATTTATCTCTATTTCTAAAATTTAGAGATAATAAAACAAAGAAAATGACAATTTAAAATTTTATTTATATAAAATAATATAAAGGCCAAAATCATGTTCAAATAGTAAAAAGAGTCTATATATTAAACTATTTAATGACTATAGACAATATATACTCATATAATTAATTTAATTCAAGTGTTAGGGTCATTTTTTAGTCCTTTTCATTTTTATTTTTAACCTTAATTACCTGATTTACCCTTTACTGTGGTAACAAAAATTACTAAGGTTTCTATTCATAATGTCTAAATATAAAAGGCACATAATTAAAAAATTTGAAAAAAAATAATTCGAGACTATGTAATTAATTTTTCAAAATTCAATTCACAAAATTTTTAGAATTTAATTTAAAATTAAACTGAACAAACTTGTCAAAAAACAAATTTTCAAAAAAGTTCCCTTTCTAAAGTATAAAATGTTTTTATACTAAATTAAAGTATAAAATTATTTTAAAAACCATAATTGGATTATTTTTAATAAAAATTAACTAATTATATTTTAAAACAAATACAAAATTAAATATGAACCTATAAATACTTTAAAATAAAATATAATTTTCAATAAAAATCAGTGTTTTTCACGATTCATTGAAAAATCAATCTTTTATGAAAATTATCTAAAATTCACCCTAATATAATATTTAAATGTTGATTTAAAAAATATTTTTAATTTTATCAACAAAATTTTATAAAATTTCTAGAAATTAATTCTAATGTTTGTTGACAAAAATAAATAAAAACCATTTTTGAAGAACAAAATGATTTTACTAAAAATCGAGTTTTTATTTCCTAAAAATTAATCAATACATTTGTATTTATCCAGAACTTTAAATATATTTCCTAATTCTATTAATACTATTCATATCCACCAATTTAATATCTAGGTTATAATGGTCATATTTAAATTATAATATTTCATAGTTCATTTATGCTCGATGTTTCATGTCGTATACACTATAGAATATAGTGTTCTTTTAAGAAAAGTCTCAGGGTGTTACATTCTCCCACACTTTAATAAAAATTTTCCTTAAAATTTAATATTGATATTTGTAATCAAATATTTTCCATATGAAAATATTTTTTTTAAAACCCACCTCTTAAAAAGGGATAATAAAACTTCCTCTTAATAATAGAGAATTAGAAGTATGGTGGTCATCTAGAATAACACATAACTATGTTTCTAAGTATGAAAAAATTAGTTGGAAGTGAAAATAAGGACATGGAAAAAAATCATAATGTCCAAATAATTATGGAGAGTGATAGATATCATTAAACATAATAAACTGAATGATCACGAGAAATTTAATGACCACAAAAACTATAAACCAAAAAGGTTTGAAAAAGACCATAGATTCGTCAGAAATAAAGTTAATATGATAACATTTTTTTCATGATCATTTTACTAGTGTTTATAAATAACATTTACCTATAGACTAATAATATAAGGGAATATAATTACTTGAAACCTATAATTTCATCATTTTATCAATTTCCACCAAAATCACATCTTTTTCTTTAAACAATGAGTATTCAAGATGATTTTTTTGTACTTGAAGCACTAAAATCAACTTCCATTGGATCATATACTTCCACAAAAGGATAAAAATATATTTCTACTATATGTAAACTTGAATAAAAACCAAAATAGTTAGAACAAGGTATGATTATTCCCAAAATGTATAAACCTTTATATGATTAAATAATACATTAATCTATAAGATTCAATAGTAATACCCAAAGTTCAAACTAAATAATTCTATAAATATCTATACTTAAAATTATTCAATATATTATTAAATAATATAGAAGCCCAAATATTATAATATGTTGATCAAATATTCTTCCAACATGTATCTCTAAATCATGTCAATCACTCTTAATGTCTTATATGGAAAATATATATTACATAGTTATATAATCTCCAGGATATGATTGTCATTTCTATAAATGACCTGAATAACCATAAATCCACATTAAAATTATATATTATTAAAAAATATATTCCAACCTTTATTCCTAAATAAAATCCCCTTTTATCCTAAAGTATATCAATTTAGCATAATCATAAATGGTTCACAAAATTTTGAGCTTCTTCTGAAATGAAAAGTCACCAAATTACTTTTCAATCCACTGATTATATCTATGATAAAACGTATGTTACCAAAATAAACTTATTATTTTTCTATCAAATCATTTTATGTAAAAAAAATTCATACTAACCAGGACATCAGGTAGTCTAGTGATAGGAGTTGCACCCTTATCGCCCTTCAGTTATGGGTTCAAGCCCCACAGCCTTGTCAGATGCGACAGGTTGTCTCCCGATCTATAGGTTATCCTTTTTCTAAAAATATATAAATATAATTATTATAAAATTACTATAAATATGATTAATACACTCAAAAATTACCTTAATCATCAAAGATAATATAAACCCTAAAGGTTATCCATAACTTTAAACTCACATCCAGAAAATGAAAAGATCATTCTTCCTCAAATAACTTTTTCACATGTTAAACCTAAGGGTTATATATACCTCAAACAAATACTAAAACTCAATAAATGTATCCTAATGTATTAAAATCACATAAAACCTCAAAAGTTTGTTTTAACCCTTTTAACATATGATCAACCTTAAATATACCACAATATCATAATTCTTGAATCCCTATATGTAGGCTTCTTAATTATTCAACATTATTCATAATCCATTAACCATGATTTTACATCTTATTATTTAATGATTCCTTCCCTAAAAACAAAAATATGAATCATGTCCTAATATTCATAAATTTCAAAGCATAATCCAAGATATAATCCATACCTTTCATATGTCATTTAATGTTTCCTCATCTCTAACAATAATGGAATTAGCCACTTCTAAACATTCATTTGTATGGTCTTGATGATCATGTTCTTGATCTTTCCCCCGAGGACACTAATTTTCATAATGACCATACTCCCAACATTTAAAATAATCAACTTATCCCTTGGGAATAATTTTATTCATCTTCATGGATTTAACTAAATGCTTCCTTTTTTATACGAAGATTATTACATTATGACCACCTTTACCACCAACAAACCATTTTTTTGTTCTTTTAATACATTTTATTGGGTGCTTACTCTCACATTCTTGACACATATATCATTTAATATTTTTAACTTTTTGACCTTTATCACCTAAAATTACATGGATCTTCATTTATCTCTTTTTTTTTGTGTTTAGAAACTCACCTAGGTTCAAATTTTTAATAAAAAATCATGATATCTGGTTATGAATTTACACAAGAGTTTTCACTACTGCTCCCATTTCATTCGGTTTCTCATTCAAACAAATACCAAATTTTCCTTCACATCAATTATTACTTTGGTTCCTACTAGATATAACCATTTACTAAAACCCAAAAAATATTAGTATGAGTATATCAAATAAGCTATAATAAACCAACTTATGAAGAGGATAAACATTAAGATATCCTTAACCATGTTATCTTCAACTATTTCTATTTTTTCAAAATAACTATAATTCTCCCTAACATTCTATCCATTTTATTTATATATGAATTTTTACTTGGGATAAAATAAAATACTAACATCAAAAGTTATCTTAACCATTTATCTGATACCAACTATAAGGAACTATCCTTAATCATTACATATTATAGTGAATTTAGACCTGAATTCACTTTCTTTAATTCCCAAATATATTTTTGTTTTAGAGTTTTAGATAACTAGGTTATAACCCTTACATAAAAAACCTATATATTAAAAAGTGTAAACTTATATTTAATATCCATTTTTCCTAAAAAATGGAAGTTTTGTGATATAACAAGTTTTCTTTTCATGACATACCTTTAAAATTTTAATCTTTACCTCATCCATATCCCCACTCATCATGAAAACCCTATGATTTTTTTAAATCCTGGTATGAGTACAAAAAAATCAGAAAGGGACATAAAAGGAAAGGAAGAAAATATTATTCCATGAATACTTATAAAAAATTTCCTTTTTCAAAATCATCTTTTTTGTTATAAATAAACATTTTCTAACCCAATAAATCAACTTCGCTACCCCAATATTTTCATAAAACAATTCATAAGAAATATTAAATGGAAAATAAAACTCATAAAGGTTTATTTTAAATCATAAAAAAAACATGGAATTTTTTAAAAAAAGGCATACTATTATATATGGAATAACCATTCTATTTTTTAAAAAATAACCTCATTGCTTACCTTTTTTAAATCCCAGGAATTCCATAAAAACCCATAACAATAAATGATAAAAAAATATAGGTAACTTGAGGAATAATTTTCATATCACTATTAAATATGGAATAAACATCATGTTTATAAATGAACTATCCTTCAGAGATCACATAGAATAACTATCAAGGTTATATTTGGAGTAACCATCACCATTACACTTGAAATAACCATCATAGTTATACTTGGAATAAATCTTACGGTGAACTTCCAAATATAAATATTACCCAATGAATTGGTGGGATATAATATACCCACTCATACTTGGTTTTAATGGAACTAAAATTCATTATAAACAATTCCCAATAACCATAACATAATCATAACACAAAAAATATTTCATTTTTCACAATATTTTATACACCCATAAGAAAACGTTTCTAGATATTTATATATCTATTCCATTTTAAAACCCATTTCAAAAAAAAATTATAACATAGGGAAGTGGAGTTTTTATTTTAAGAAAAAATGTAATCTTATAAAGTAATTAAAATATCAAATAATGGTTATAGTAGTGGGAAATTTTACTGTTTATGTATATGTTAAAATAGAACATTACTTTTTTATTTTGTACAAAAAGTCAAAACATTCCGTATAAAATAAATAAAAAGATTCATTTTGATAATATTTTAGGGAAATTTAAAAGAGATATAAATCATACTTTAGAATTTATTTATGTACATATAAATACATCCATAAAATAATTTTAAAAATATCAACATGGAAAAACGAGTTTTAAGGGAAACTTTAAAAGAGGATATTTAAAATAAATTTTCTTACCTCAAGTATGAATCATCACGTAAATTATTTATCTTCATAAGTAATAAACATATATTAATTATTTACTTATTTTATAACCCTTTTCAAGTTTATTATTCCTTTTATTTCACTTATTACAATATTATATACAATTACTTAATCAATTAAGTTCATGTTGGAAGTTTTAATGGTAATCAGCTTGTATGTCCAAACAGACTTTGGAAGCTTGAATACAGTAAAAAAGTTCAATATTACATCATCTCAATAATAATAATCATAAAATTATTATCATTTTTACTTATAAATTATAATTTAAAAACCAACCATGAAATATGGTTAAGAAAAATGAACTACATTGCGATCATGGAGACGGTAGGTCGTATGTACGCTTGAGTAACATTTCTTTTTTAAAATGATCCTTATGGAAAAGGTAAGAATAATTTTATATTTAAATAATTATAATTATATAATAAATACCACATTATTTCTTTAAATATACTTATATTTATCATCTATGTGATATGGTGATGAAAAATGAATCACATCACTTTGTGGAGGTGGGAATCCACATGTATGCACGAATGACGTTATCATTTTTCACTGAATATAAAGGTATGAAAATAAATGATTTATTAAAATTTAATTTCAATAAATATTTAATTAATATAATATATATACATTAAATTTATCATTTCAACCATCCGTAAGAGGTGATGTTAAAAACTTACATCAGTTCACGAGGCAGTTGTCTGTCGTAAACATGAATGATGGATTATTTTCCCATTTAATAGAGGTTGGAGATGGATATAAGTTATTTAATTAATATAATAAAATATATGTATATTTTATATTTATATGTTTTTATATATTCATGGTTGAATAATATTTTAAGGTGTTAGAAGAATAAATAAAATAAAGATGATCGGTTAAGAACTATGCCTCTTCTTCAGAAAATATTCTTTATTTTACACCTTAAGCCCTATATGGTTGGTATTATTCCTAAAATAAGGACTATATAATGTGGGTAGGTATGTTATAAATTTATTTATACATTTATTTTCTAAAACAAAAGGCTTCTAATTATGATGAAAATTAGGAGAGGAAGTTCCCTTTTATTAGAGTGGAGAGGAACTCTTGGAAATACTTTAAATATTAAATTAATATAAATTAATATTCATTTACAAATGGCTCAAAACTAATTATTTCAAATATAGGATGAGTATGGGTCGAAATTATATCATGAAATAAAAATTGGGTAAGTTTAGTGGATTTTTCATCCTTATCTTTTTGTTTTAACCTCGCATCAAACCTTTTGACAATTACCACAAAACATGGTTTTTTACTCTTTATGGGTCAATATAGTTACTATAAATGGATAAACGAACCATAAATGGAACATTTTTTATTTATTAAACCATATAACAATCAATTTTTTGAACATGTTTTTTTAGAGTTTTAAATCATTTAATAAAATATTATTTATAATAAAACAACATTAATATCAATTTTGGAACTATTTATTTAATTTGAATTTTAAAAATTCAAGGGAAAAAGAATTTAAATATAAGGAATAAAAAACTCTATAATATTTAATTTTTATCTAAAAAATATGGAAAAAATAATTATTTCTAATAATATTACCTTTGGAATTTTTAAAATCATTTATTTTATTATGCTATTAATTGAATAAATATTATATCACCGTTATATAGGAATTTAAGGTAATTATTTCATTAATAAAAAATATAAATTATTTACCATGATAAATAAAAAGGATTTATATTTCAAATAGATATTTATAACCAAACATATAATCCATATATCTCTATGAAAAAATCTAGAGATAATAAAACAAAGTGAATGACATTTTTTACTCTTCTTTCTATAAAATAATATAAATGTCAAAATCATGGACAAATGAAAACATGACATATATTCTAATTTTTGTTGATTATGGATGATATATTCTGATAAAAATAAATAAATTTAAATTTTAGGGTCATTTTTCAGTCCTTATCTTTTTATTTTAAACCTTAATTATTCGATTTACCCTTTTTCGCGGTAATAAAAATTACTAAAGTTACTTTTCATAATGTTGAAAAATAAAAGGTGCCTATTTACCAAACTTATAACCATGGATTTAAAATATGGAATCCTTTTTTTAAAATTCAATTCATATAATTGGAATAATTTAATTTAAAATTTAACCAATAAAATGCAATGAAAAATAATTTTTCAAAATAATACCTTTTTTAAAGTATAAAATATTATTATACTAAATTCAAATATAAAATTCATGTAAAAATTCATAATAGTATAATTTTAAATAAAAATTAATTAATTATATTTTAAAACTATTACAAAATAGAATATTAAATTTTTAAATACTTTAAAAGAAAATAGAGTTTTCAATCAAAATCAGTATTTTTCACTATTCACTAAAAAATCAATCTTTTTAGAAATATTATAATATTCACCAAAATATAGTATTTAAATGATGATTTCAAAAATGAGGTTCATTTTATCAAATAAATTTTCTAAATTTTCTAGAAATTAATTATAATATTTTTTCACCCAAATAAATAAAAACCACTTTTGAAGAAAACTAATTTTTGAAGAACAAAATAAATTTAATAAAAATAGAGTGATTATTTCCTAATAATTAATCAATACATTTTTATAGATGAGTAAATTTATATATATTTCATAATTTATTTAATTCCATTCATTCCTTCCAATTTAATAGATAAGATGTAATAGTCATATTTAAATAATAATATTTCATCGTTTGTTTAGGGTCGGTGTTGTGTGTCGTATATGTCATGACCCATCTTAGATGTGTCTATGTCGTGACTACCCGAAGCCCACCTCCAATAGTCCAGGGGCTAGTGACTAGCACCAAGTAGGAATATCCCAAAAATGGTAGGCATTATCCTAAAGTACATGTATGCACGCACACATCTCCAAGCCATAAATGTGAAAATGTAAAAAAACATAAATTAAACAATGACTGAAAACCACTATATCCCACAACCAGAGTACAATAGTGAAATTAAAAAAAATTAAATAGGGCCAGAATACAATCCCACCAAAAAGAGTCAACCACCACAAGTCCAACCTGTAATGTAAGAGGTTCTAGGACGGTTGTCTGAAAAGTCACTAGGACACACCTCAGTTTATCCGGTCTCACAAGGCACCACCTAGTCCTGGATTACCTGAAACTCCATTCAAAGTTCGATAGTATGCACAAGACATGACACATGAAGGAAAATCCCATACATGGGTGAGTAAAATAATACTAATTATGACACCCGAAAACCACAAAGGAAATACCATGAAGGAAATACCACGGAGGAAATACCACCAAAGAAATACCATAAAGAAAATACCACCATGGAAATACCATGAATGAAATACCACCAAGTAAATACCACAAAGGAAATACCACCAAGGAAATAACATGATGGAAATACCACCAGGAAAATACCATGAAGGAAAATTAACATTCATCTCTACAAAGGTGTATATCTACCATACATGTAGAAAGAACATCCAAAGGCACTCAATTAAATAAACACATAGTCTCAAAAATACACATAGTATCTATAAGACACACAGTCACCATAAGACAAAAATTTTCCACAAGACACACTGTCTCCGTAAGACACACATTCTCCATAAGACACAATGTCTATTGGTCACAACCATCCACATAAATATTTCCTCAAAGTGCGCTCGTTCCGGGAGAACTAACTCCCTAGTCCATTAGGTCATATGCACACTCCCAAAAAAACTGACTTAGTATATCTCTAAAATATAGTTTCTTCATAAGGGTCCCAACACCGTAGACGACTCATCTAACGGACGCACCATTTAAAAGTTATGGGGTTTTGATGTTTCAAAGGATGCAAGGTCACTAGGCCCACGAACCGACTCACGGTCGGTCCCACCGAGTGTGGAAGTCGAACATAATGGTCGGTCCAACCCATGGTTGACCTCCCCATAGTCTATATATGTGATAATTTTGTGATAGATCAAGCTACTATGGCGATCGACCACCACGATCAACCGTACAACCGCCCCAGGTCAATCCAGGGTCCGACTCGGATCTGGTCCGGTCTGCTAGGCTGACCCAACCCACTCCATCAGGGCTGACCTGGCCCGCTCTACTTGGGCCCAAACTATTACAACTGGTCCCATCCCATCTCCCTAGGCCCATCATACTCGAGTGTGGGTCGTATGGACCATAACACGTTGCCTACCTAGCTGCGTCCACCACTCCACACGGTCTCCTATGGCGACCTCCGCCATACAATGCGGGAGCCCCACCACCTCAATTGGCCACCTCACTACATACCGTGACCTTGATGCATCCCTAGATCTGTCACCATCATGTCTCGTGGATCCACTCTGTGGTGTCCCACACAACCCGCTCTTCCACCACCATTGTCATCCACGGTCACTTCCTCTGGTCACTACACCGACTCGTGCCGCCTTGCTCCTCCTCACTAGACCACCACGTTAAATCCGCATTGGTGGTCCCTTATAAAAACCACCGAACCACCTTTGATGCACAAATTTTAGAAAAGTTGTAGATGTATGCTCTTTGGATCAAGATCTACACACACTAAGCCTTCATTTTCTATTTTCATCTAATCTAGTGGGTCCGATCACATTCAGATCCACCCGGCAGGTCAAACCATGGCCAAGGGGGTCCAACGGTGATGAACATGAAGAACGAGGGATAAGGGAAGCACAAAAAACACCCAAGGAACTAACTTCAGTCTTTGTTCATGTTAGTCTGAATTTATTCTTGTTATAATGAATAACGAAGAAGAATCTAAAACAAACTCCCATTAAGATTCCACTCAATTTAATAACCATCCTAGAGCAATCGAACCATGGATCAATCTATTTGTGGATTGACCCCCATTCATCGTGAAAATAAAGAACAAGTAAAAGGAATAAGAAATCAAATTCCCTACCTAGATTTTGGATCAATTGTTGATGAAGAAGGGTTGCATTGTCATCATTGACGATATCCTCCAACTCTATCGGTGTAATGATCTACAATTTGAACTTCTAACCATCATATTTTTCTATAAAATATTTCCAATGGTTATATAAATCTTCAAGCTTTGAGCATACAATAGTCAGGAAATTCTATAATAGTATATTTAAATGATAAACAATCGTTGCATCAATAAAATAATTTATCTTTATATTATTTAATGACAATTATATCCTTTTTGAGGTTTTCTACAGAAGATCGAAGCTGACTAAAGTTAAGCCGCACCTAGGGAAAAAACCACATTACAAAATAAATAGAGGTATCATATTTATAATCAGAATGTAACACCCTGAGATTTTATAAAAAATATTCTTTTAATTTCATTAATGTCTTGTGTTGTATGCTACACCAAGAGTACCTTGTGCTATACGCAACACCGTATTAGCTTGCAGTATACGCAACACTATTCTTGGATCGTGTTACACACATTTTTGATAATAGTTATTCTACGCAACATTGAGTATATATATATATATATATATATATATTCAATGTATAAATGAAATATAGTTGGATTATGTTATACGAAACAATGAAGGATTCTTGTACAGCACGCAACCCTGACTTGGCTTGCATTACACACAATCGTGACCTTCCTCGATAGCGTGTGTTGTACACAATACCAGGTTTTACTAAACAACGATATATTATTATAATATTATTATGAACTAGTCATTATGAATAGTATTAACTAAATTTTGAATCTTATAACATTATTATTCGTCTTGAACATTTTCTAAAACATGGTATAAGAACAAAATAATTTTTTCGGGTAAAATAAGTATTTTTCAAAAAATGCAGTTTTGCCACCTTTTGATGGTGCACCCACTTTAAATATAGTTTTTGACATGTTTATAAGTTCAATTTGAAAAAATAAAATTCTTCTTTGGAATCATGAAATAAAAATTTACTTTGGATAAATTTTCATATCATTCTGGTAACTTTCATATTTTGATGAATAGTAAAAACACGCTATATTTTAATTAAAAAAAACTTTTTTCATCACAATAATTTATATGGTTAAATTATAATATTGAATGGTTTTAAAGTATAAATAGAATATATTTTTACCATTTAATAGAATTTATGTCATTATCATTGATTCTACCTTGAATTCGTAGGATAAATCAATTCAATCTTTTGTAATGTTTTAAAGAAAAACCCATTTTCTTTCGACAACGTGATTAATTTTAATTTAATTTCTGCAACTTTTGCGTATTGAATTTGGAAAAATAGATTCCATATTTGGAATCAGTGGATCCAAATTATGTTAATAAGCTACTTTTTATTTTTGGGAATTATAAATAGTAACTACGGTAAATTTTATTTACCATAGTTAAAGGTAAATCGGGTAATTAAGGGTAAATATAATATTATAAATTTACCCTAACACATGTCAAAATCCTATTGGATGACTAAAAGTCGACCCATATCACCTAAGGGTCAGATTAGATTCATTTAATGGACTTTTTTCCATGAAAATAATTTAATTATTATTAAAACCAAAGAATGTGACAACATGTCACTTTCTTAAATCTTATAAGTATAATAATTTTAATTTAGTGATACACTTCATGAAACTTCGAACATGAATAGTCTCCAGAAATCAAATACAATTATCTACATCTTAGGAATTTATTTATAATTTTTAGGGATTAAATAATTATCATTTATTATGACATAATGATGATGCAGTAATTATCTTATTAATGAAATATTGACATAATTGATGTTATAAATACCCAAATAAATGTAATTTGAGACTTTTTATGAATTACACTAATTTTCTAGGTTAATATTACATGTTAGTATTGATTTAAGTAACTTGGTTTGAACTAATCATTCTGTTATGATTTTCACAAAAATAAATTACTAAATAGTGTCAAAATTGACATAAAATAGTTTTTAGAACAAATATTATATTATTAATTGTTACTTTATTCATAAAAATATAAGATTCATCCAAATGACTTATATAATGTTATATATATTAATAATAAACAACTTGGGGTTCTTTTGGCTTGATATAGTAAGTTTATTAACCTTATAGTGTAAGAAAACAAGAAGACACGGTAAAAGTTAAATTATCTAACTTAAAGTTAAATCTAAATGATAAGGTTAAAATTGATACCTAAACTTGTCTAAATTCTATTGGATGAGAGGATTTAGACCCCTACCCACCTTATGTTCGACATATATCAATTTGGAGCTATTAAAAACCGAATTTAACTTTATAATAAAATAATATTTTTAGTTGTTCCAAAGGTGCCCCTATCCTCCCTTATAAAAAGGGCACATCCTCCCCCTCTTCCTCACACCACATTGAGCCTTCAAGATCGGCCAAACCCTGAAAATTTCTCCCCTCCACTTCTCTAGAAACATCCTAGAGGTTCTGGTCTTCTTCAAAGACCTATTTCAGTTCCCTAAAAGGAGGTCTCAAAGAAGCACTTCAAAGAAGAGGTAATGTCCGTTACCGATTCTTTCATCTTTATTTCTTCTTCCACTTCTTATTATTTAGTTGTTTCATTATTAAGTAATAAAATCAGTATCACTCATATAATGATATGTTATTATAAGTATTAAACAACCCTATTTCACCATCTATCCATCCTACGGAAAAAGAAATCACCGCGCGTGCGTACGTACGGAATACCGTCTCCACGCCATGATGCAATCTATTTTCCACCACCACCTTACTTGGATGGGTATAATGGTGTAAATAATGACTATATATGACTATTATAAAGTGATATTGATTCTGAAATAGTATAAATACACTCCAATACAATTCCACGATCATGGGAACCATATCATCGCTCGTGCGTACGTACGGAATACCGTCTCCACGATGTGATGCGATTCGTTCTACATGATCTTCATTGCATAATGATTATATAAATAAATTGAATGAATGAATATGATATATATTACAATAATACCATTCTGTAAATGAGGTATCTATAACCTAAAGAGAAGAATTAGAATTTATTCGACAAACACGCATAAGAACAAAAAAGTAATAAACACCCGAATAACAAGTAGTAATGAAATATTACTAATAATAAGATAAGAATATGACCATATATGATATAATAAAAATAATTATGATTCTTGAATAAGTCAATAACATTTTTTAAATCATTATACAGGAGGTTTGGACACTTATGAAGAAAATCGGACCTAAGGTAAGGGAAATATCGCAATCTCATTTTTATCCGAGATTGTTTATACTTTGGAATTTACTGGGGTGTATTTTATCATCCACATCCATGTTTCCCAAATATGTAATATTTATATCCTTATACAATAGTTTATATTCAATTTTACCCTTCGGTGAGTTTTTAGTAAAAGATATGAAAGGAATCTTTTGTCGTTTTTTCGTACGAGGTAGTTTTTGACTTTTCCGACAAAAGTACGAGAAGAATGTTTTCATTTAACTTATACGACATGAATGGATTTTTAAAACATTATTTACAAGAATCTTCCCTTACAAGTTTTCAAGTTTATTTTTAATCAACTTCTTTTAGTTAGAATTTTATGACATGTTAAGAAAGGAAAAGTGTTTTTGAAGTTGAAATGATATTTTCCTCAAGAATGGAGTTCAAGTGTTTTATCAAAATTATTTTCCATATAAGATAAAATAGGGTTCTGTTTCTATCCCTATTATTACATTGATTTGATTATGTTGTGATGGAATTATTTTTATGAATTCCTTTATCTTATATGAGTTGTTTTATGATGTCACGATGTTTAAGATTCCCATTTTTATTACATGGGTTATGCAATGATGTATGATTTATGATTTTGTGGCACACATAAGAATGGTATCATTATGAGATGGGTGGGACCTATATATCCCTCCAATTCATTGGGTAAAAATTTTATATCTCATGAGATAGACATGGCTGGAACGGTAGGTTATACCGGTTCAGTGAAAAATGACTGAAACGAGAAGTGAACTCAGTTAAGAAAGGGACTTTGTCCACTAAGATAGTCTTGGAAATGAGTCTTGAATAATAAGAAATGATTCTCAATGATTATGTTTTTATTCCACAAAGTTTCATGTTTTAAGTTATGATTATTGGGATTACATTTCACTACTATGATTTATCCCATGTTATGAAATTATGATCTCTTTTTGCAGGTTAAGATTTCCAAAATATATGTTCTTATGAATATGATGTGATTTATATTTCTTTTGTTTACCCTTACTGAGCATTTGAGCTCACCCTTTTATGTTTTCTTTTCCCCATGACATAAAGAAAGGATTTAGGTTTAAAAAAAAGAAGATCTTTATGGGATATGTTGAAGATCTTTCACCGCGATTAGAAGATTATATTGCGAGTTTCCAAGGACACTAAACTATTACGGTCCTTGTGTGTGTGTTTTTGTTATGTACTAAGTATTCCGCAAAAGTAATGTAATGTCTATGTACGTCAGGATTCGGGTCTCTACAGTTGGTATCAGAGGAAAGGTTTAGTCAACCTATGGAAACTAGGATGCGAAAACATTAGTGAGATCCCTAGAGATATTTCTAAGGTATGTCTAGGGATGTCCCTAAGGATAATTATACGTATAGGATATAGTCCTAGAACTACGGTAACGATCATAGAATTTAACCTAAGTTGTTAGATATTGAGGATACTCCCCCTTTATTATGTTGTTTTCCCTAGCATGATTTTTGCCTCTCACACTATTCTTTTTGGATTTTAGACGATGGATGGAACCCGAAGGAACCGTGTTGATCAATGTAATGGACAATGCAATGATTGTCCTCCTGAACAAACAAATGTTATGGGAGATGGAGTGAAAAATCTTATTACTATACTTACACAATCTATGAATCATTCTAGACTTCCAAATGAGCAGAGAAGGGAACAACATTCTATTGAGTCATTCATGAGGCAACGTCCACCTTCTTTTAGTGGGTCTTCTGATCCACTTGTTGCTAAACAATGGATCATTACCACTAAAAAGATATTTTCAGTTCTTCAATGTTATGAACATGATAAAGTCATCTTAGCAGTATATCGTTTGGAAGGTGAATCTGATCAATAGTGGAATCTTATCAAGAATACAAGGACAAGGGATGAAATTGAGTCCATGGAATGGGATGAGTTAAAGAACTTATTTTTCAATAAGTACTTCCCTCGTATTCTTTGAACAAAGATGCAGAAGGAGTTTCTTGAACTAAAGAAAAAGGATGATGAATCTGTTGGTATATACGAAGCGAATTTTACAAGGCTTGCGAGGTATGCATTTGGATTTATCATCCAACCTGAAATTAAAGTTGATCGATTCTTCAGTGGATTAAAACCAAATCTTCGAAGGGCATTAGCTATAAGAGAATTTAGTAGCTATGAAGAAATTGTGCGTTGTGCTATCAAGGTAGAAATGGAAGTTGGTGTTACTTATCCATCTCATAGTTTTGACAAGAAACGAAAGATGGAGTTCAAGGAGAAATCTCAGAATAATGGTGAAAAGAAGATGAATGTTTCCTTATGCTTAAAGTTTGGAAAGAAGCATGGTGGAGATTGTCTTAAAGGGACTAGAAAATGTTTTAAGTGTGGAAAAGAAGGTCATCGAGCAGCTGAGTGTCGAAGTAATAGAAAAAGGGTTTCTAATGATGTGAATAAAGAAAAGACTGCAGAGAACGCACCACCAACACTTCAATGCTTCAAGTGCAAGGAAATGGGGCATTATGCTAATAAATTCCCTAATAAAAGGGTTAGCGATGATCGACATGAGCAACCACTTAAGGCAAAGGACAAAGGGAAGTCACATGCGATCACCATTGGTGATGTTGAATATGACAAAGATGTGGTGGAATGATTAAGTGTTTATGTAATGAGATTCCAGAATAATGTTGTATATAGTATCGTGGAATATTGGAATATTTATGTTTTGGTCTATTGTGGTTTTCAATAATTTTATGGCATCGGTAACCATGAAAAGTAATTGAAATATTTTTGGAAAGTAGATGATATGCACATAATGAAGGGATAAAGAGAATCTAATATGTTTGATAGTATTCATGAGGTCATGATTGATATAAGGACTAAGTGATATCATGGTTTGAGTATATAGAATTTTGAGGATTTTGGTATGTGGAAAGTGTTAACTTTTAACTGCATTCATGTTTTCACTATGGTTCAATGGGTATTCATTTTTCAAGAGAATACATGATTAAGGCCTTCGAATGTTTGGAATGTGACCAACAAGACATATCTTATGATATATGGGGATCAATGATGGTATTAAATCTCTGGTAATCATTTTCACTATATTATAAGAGTGGACTGCAGTATTATGGATAAGCCTAAATATTGGAATGGATTATGTTGGACATAAGTTAGTATTGTTTAAGGATAAAACTTTTTTTTGATATTGTTGATGGGATGTTATAGTAATATAGCTTTAGAAAAAGGACAACCTGCAGGACGGGCGATAGCCCATCGCGTTGGAAAAGGATGTGGGAATCGAACCCACAACCGAAGTGCGACTGGCCTTTATTGCCTACCACTAGCCTACAGGAAGTCCTTGTTTAGTAGAAACTAGTTTTATTATATTAAGCAGTATGATATATGAAGTATAAGTCCATTTTAGGAACCATATATGATTAATCTCACTATAGATGGACTTATGTATTTTTTGATAACTTTTCTAACCTTTTGTTTGAGACAGATGGAATGACCCATCATTCTATCACATGATCTGCTAACACATCATGAATTACAAATTCAACTTCATTTCTTTAAGAGATGAAGTCGAAATTGTCCAAATAACGAAAAACGGTGAGACTATACCAAAATCACGAAAGTATTTCTTCTAATTCCAATTTCATCAACTTTAGGGAAATAATCTTGAAAACCAAAAATGTAGTCCTAGTGCTCTTATATCTGATGAATCAGATGGTACCTTAGATCATCACAAATTTATGGCTTTGTGATTGCTGGCTTTTCCATATCCATGTTCTCTACCACTCTCCATCAGAACATGATGGTTAGATTTCTCTTCCATATCCATATTTTCACCTACGTGGAAACCCAGTGATTAGTTTATTTGGGTAACCATTACGTTTCATACTTTTGTTTTTAAAGATTGGTTTTGTTATTCCTTTTTACGATGTGGGTTTCTATTAAAGAAACTTTCGAATAGTAAACCATTTATAACCCCAACGAATTTCGAGGGTGAAATTCATTTTAAGGGGGGTAGAATGTAACACCCCTAGATTTTATAAAAAATATTCTTTTAATTTCATTAATGTCTTGTGTTGTATGCTACACCAAGAGTACCTTGTGCTATACGCAACACTGTATTAGCATGCAGTATACGCAACACTATTCTTGGATCGTGTTACACACAATTTTGATAATAGTTATTCTACGCAACATTGAGTATATATATATATATTCAATGTATAAATGAAATATGGTTGGATTATGTTATACAAAACAACAAAGGATTCTTTTACAGCACGCAACCCTGACTTGGCTTGCATTACACGCAATCGCGACCTTCCTCGATAGCCTGTGTTGTACGCAATACCGGGTTTTACTAAACAACGATATATTATTATAATATTATTATGAACTAGCCGTTATGAATAGTATTAACTAAAATTTTAATCTTATAACATTATTATTCATTTTTCACATTTTCTAAAACATGGTATAAGAACAAAATAAATTTTTCGGGTAAAATAAGTATTTTTCAAAAAATGAAGTTTTGCCGCCTTTTGATGGCGCACCCACATTAAATCTAGTTTTTGACATGTTTATAAGTTCAATTTGACAAAATAAAATTCTTCTTTGGAATCATGAAATAAAAATTTACTTTGGATAAATTTTCATATCATTCTCGTTACTTTCATATTTTGATGAATAGTAAAAACACGCAATATTTTAATTAAAAACAACTTTTTTCATCGCAATAATTTATATGGTTAAATTATAATATTGAATGGTTTTAAAGTATAAATAGAATATATTTTTACCATTTAATACAATTTATGTCATTATCATTGATTCTACCTTGAATTCGTAGGATAAATCAATTCAATCTTTTGCAATGTTTTAAAGAAAAACCCATTTTCTTTCGACAACAGGATTAATTTTAATATAATTTCTGGAAATTTTGTGTATTTAATTTGGAAAAATGGATTCAATATTTGGAATCAGTGGATCCAAATTATGTTAACAAGCTACTTTTTATTTTTGGGAATTATAAATAGTAACTACGGTAAATTTTATTTACCATAGTTAAAGGTAAATCGAGTAATTAAGGATAAATATAATATTATAAATTTACCCTAACACATGTCAAAATCCTATTGGATGACTAAAAGTAGACCCATATCACCTAAGGGTCGGATTAGATTCATTTAATGGACTTTTTTCCATGAAAATAATTTAATTTTTATTAAAACCAAAGAATGTGACAACATGTCACTTTCTTAAATCTTATAAGTATAATAATTTTAATTTAGTGATACACTTCATGAAACTTAGAACATGAATAGTCTAAAGAAATATAATACAATTATCTACATCTTAGTAATTTATTTAGAATTTTTAGGGATTAAATAATTATCATTTATTATGACACAATGATGATGCAGTAAATATCTTATTAATGAAATATTGACATAATTGATGTTATAAATACCCAAATAAATGTATCTAGAGACTTTTTATGAATTAAACTAATTTTATAGGTTAATATGACATGTTAGTATTGATTTAAGTAACTTGGTTCTAACTAAGCATTCTGTTATGATTTTCAAAAAAATCAATTACTAAATAGTGTCAAAATTGACATAAAATAGTTTTTAAAATAAATATTATATTATTAATTGTTATTTTATTCATAAAAATATAAGGTTCTTCCAAATGACTTAGATAAGGTTATATATATTAATAATAAAGAACTTGGGGTTCGTTTGTCTTGATATAGTAAGTTTATTAGCCTTATAGTGTAATAAAACAAGAAGACACGGTAAAAGTTAAATTATCTAACTTAAAGTTAAATCTAAATGATAAGGTTAAAATTGATACCTAAACTTGTCTAAATTCTATTGGATGAGATTATTTCGACCCCTACCCACCTTATATTCTAAATATATCAATTTGGAGCTATTAAAAACCGAATTTGACTTTATAATAAAATAATATTTTTAGTTGTCCCAAAGGTGCCCCTCTCCTCCCTTATAAAAAGGGCACCTCCTGCCCCTCTTCCTCACACCACATTGAGCCTTAAAGCTCGACCAAACCCTGACAATTTATCCTCTCCACTTATTTATAAACATCCTAGAGGTTCTGGTCTTCTTCAAAGACCTATTTTAGTGCCCTAAAAGGAGGTCTCAAAGAAGCACTTCAAAGAAGAGGTAATGTCCGTTACCGATTATTTCATCTTTATTTCTTCTTCCACTTCTTCTTATTTAGTTGTTTCATTATGAAGTAATAACATCAGTATATCTATATACTGATATGTAATTATAAGTATGAAACAACCCTATTTCACCATCTATCCATCCTATGGAAAAAGAAATCACCGCGCGTGCGTACGTACGGAATACCGTCTCCACGCCGTGGTGTAATCTATTTTCCACCACCACCTTACTTGGATGGGTATAATGGTGTAAATAATGACTATATATTACTATTATAAAGTGATATTGATTCTGAAATAGTATACATACACTCCAATACAATTCCACGATCATGGGAACGATATCATCGCTCGTGCGTACGTACGGAATACCGTCTCCATGACGTGATGCGATTCGTTCTACATGATCTTCATTGCATAATGATTATATAAATGAATTGAATGAATGAATATGATATATATTACAATAATACCATTATGTAAATGAGTTATCTATAACCTAAAGAGAAGAATAATAATTTATTCGACAAACACGCATAAGAACAAAAAAGTAATAAACACCCGAATAACAAGTAGTAATGAAATATTACTAATAATAAGCTAAGAATATGACCATATATGATATCATAACAATAAGTATGATTCTGAAATAAGTCAATAACATTATTTAAATCATTATACAGGAGGTTTGGACACTTACGAAGCAAATCAGACCTAAGGTAAGGGAAATATCGCAATCTCATTTTTATCCGAGATTGTTTATACTTTGGAATTTACTGGGGTGTATTTTATCATCCACATCCATGTTTCCCAAATATGTAATATATATATCCTTATACAATATTTTATATTCAATTTTACCCTTCGGTGAGTTTTTAGTAAAAGATATGAAAGGAATCTTTTGTCATTTTTTTCGTACGAGGTACTTTTTGACTTTTCCAACAAAAGTACGAGAAGAATGTTTTCTTTTAACTTATACGGCATGAATGGATTTTTAAAACATTATTTCCAAGAATCTTCCCTTAAAAGTTTTCAAGTTTATTTTTAATCAACTTCTTTTAGTTAGAACTTTATGACATGTTAAGAAAGGAAAAGTGTTTTTGAAGTTGAAAGGATATTTTCCTCAAGAATGGAGTTCAAGTGTTTTATCAAAATTATTTTCCATCTAAAATAAAATAGGGTTCTGTTTCTATCCCTATTATTACATTGATTTGATTATGTTGTGATGGAATTATTTTTATGAATTCCTTTATCTTATATGAGTTGTTTTATGATGTCACGATGTTTAAGATTCCCATTTTTATTACATGGGTTATGCAATGATGTATGATTTATGATTTTGTGCCACACATAAGAATGGTATCATTATGAGATGTGTGGAACCTATATCTCCCTCCAATGCATTGGGTAAAGATTTTATATCTCATGAGATAGACATGGCTGGAACGGTAGGTTATTCCGGTTCAGTGAAATAGGACTGAAACGAGGAGTGAACTCGGTTCAGAAAGGGACTTTGTCCACTAAGATAGTCTTGGCAATGAGTCTTGAATAATAAGAAATTATTCTCTATGATTATGTGTGTATGCCACAAAGTTTCATGTTTTAAGTTATGATTATTGGGATTACATTTAACTACTATGATTTTTCCCATGTTATGAAATTATGATCTCTTTTGAAGGTTAAGATTTCCAAAAGATATGTTCTTATGAATATGATGTGATTGATATTTCTTTTGTTTACCCTTACTGAGCATTTGAGCTCACCCTTTTATGTTTTCTTTTCCCCAGGACAAAAAGAAAGGATTTAGGTTAAAAAAAACGAAGATCTTTATGGGAGATGTTAAAGATCTTTCACCACGATTAGAAGATTATATTCCGAGTTTCCAAAGACACTAAACTATTACGGTCCTTGTGTGTGTGTTTTTTTATGTACTAAGTATTCCACAAAAGTAATGTAATGTCTATGTACGTCAGGATTCGGGTCTCTACAGTCACCATTCATGAGTTACTAGGATTTTAAAATAAAATAATTTATTTAATAATTTTATTTTCAGTTACGTCTTTGGTGACTTTTTCTTCAGATGACCCACACCGACCAATGTTAGGTCATGCCTAGGGTAAAGCCACCATTCTGAGCTCAATAGTGCCCTCATATTTATAATCTGGTCACCCAATAAAAAGATATTTCACTTTTTAAAGAAATTCACACATGCGTGCTATTAATGACTTAACATTTTTCAATGAATTGTTTCAGGCACAGTGGGCCTCAAAATCGTACGTCATCTCGGTACATGGTCTCGGAATTTTCCCAAATAAATTGAAAAAATAAAATTGTGAAAAAATACGAATTATTACATTCTCCCTACATTAGGGCTTTATTTCCCTTAAAATAAAAAGCAAGGGCTACTCAAACAAATGCGGGTACTGAGCATGAATATGAGACTCCCACTACCACGTTCTCTCCTAGAGATTACCATTCCACATTAGGCAAGCACCAATGGAATAAACCACCCACAAAGGATCTTATCCCGCCGATCCTTGATCTCTACTAGGTACTCTGCAAAAGTTTCCCCTTCCTTGATATCTATATTTTCCCAGTCAATGATGTGTGATGGGTTATGCACATACCTCCTCAACTGCGACACATGAAAGATGTTGTATACCCGATCTAGCTACAATGGAAGAGCCAAGTGATACGCCACCTCACCAACTCTACGCAGTATCATAAAAAGACTGATGAACCTCAGAGATATCTTGTCACCCTGGCCAAATCTCTATAATCCATGATGAGGTGAGACCCGAAGGAACATTTGGTCTCCTTACTCAAACTCCAAAGGAATCTATCACCTATTAGTAAAATACTTTTTTCAGTTGTGTACAATCTTCATCCTCTCCTGGATGATCTCCACTTATCTATACTTTTCTAAACTAACTTTGATCCCATGAGTACTGACTCTCCTTTGTTCATCCCACAAAATGTAAACTTGCTGGTCACGTGTACATGACCTTGAATAGTGTCATAATAATGGTGGAATGGTAGTTTTTGTTTTAAGTAAACTCCACCAGGGGTAGTTTATCCTCCCAACTGCAGAAAAAATATAACATGAAAACCCATAGCATGTACTCTATAACCTATATGGTCCACTCTATCTGGCTATCCGTCTATGGGTGAGACACTATGTTCTAGCGTAACTGAGTCCCAAATGCCTCCTAAAATCCCTTCCACAACTTGAATGTAAAGAAATCATCACAATCTGATACTATCATTGAGGGAACTCTATGGAGTCTAACTATATCCTTCATAGAGAGGAATCCAAATCTCTCTACTGGACTATACTCATGAATATCTATGAAGTGGGATGAATTGGTGAGTCAGTCAAGGATCTCCTAGATGGTATCATGTTCCCTGGATGTATGTGGTAAAACTATCACAAAGTCTATCGATATACCATCACACTTGCATTTCATAACCTCAAGGGGTCGATTTAAACCCACTGTAACCTTGTGATCAACCTTCTATTATTGACAAGTGAGGCACCAAGAAACAAACTCTACAACTCCATTCTTCATCCTTATACACCAAAATTTATATCAGAGTTCCTGGTACATCCTCTATGCACCTAGATGTACCGTAAATGTGGATATATAGAAATCCCTCAAAAACTTTTCCCACAATGCCACTGGTACTAAAACACACCAATGAAAAGAATGATGTTCTCCCCACCTTTAAAATATCCATCAAGGGCATGCCATGTGGACATATGAGCATGTAAAGTCTCACAGTCAGTATCCCTAAGCTATGCCTCCCTGAATTGCTATAAGAGTGGAGGGGTAATAACCATCGACTTGAGGTAAGCTACTCCATCCTCATCCACAAAGGATATCTGCAAGGATACCAACTAATCTGATGCCTCATTTAGAAAGTTCAAACTGGATATCTGGCTGAGAGAATATGCCACTATGTTTCCCTTACTAGGAGTATAGAAAATATCAAAGTCACAGTCCTAGAGAAACTCTAGATATGAACTCTGTCTTAAGTTTAGATCCTTTTGAGAGAAGATATACTTGAAACTCTTCTTGTCATAGTAGATGATAAACAGCTCGCCCATGAGGTAGTGTCTCCACATATTCAATGTGAAGACTACCACTGCTAACTCAAGATCATGGGTTGCATAGTTCTACTCGTGTGGTATCAACTAGTGTGAACCATAGGCAATCACTATGTTCCCCTCATTAGAACACAACCGAGCCTAGTCCCTGATGCATCGTAGAACACCACGCACTCGACGCCCTCCTCTAGAAATCTCAAGATATGGGTGCTCGTCAACCTCTTCCTCAACTCTTAAAATAACTTCTAGAACTTCTCCATCCACACGAAAGGATGAAAAATATTATTCATGTGTCCCATGAACACTTATTGGGAATTAGTCAAGCCAAATGGCACCACCAAGTACTCATAGTGACCATAACGACATATGAAAGTCATCTTCGGTATATCCTCTTCCCATACTCATAACTAGTGATAGCGTGACTTGCAGTCGATCTTTGAGAACCACCACGACCCTATAAACTGATCAAAGAGGTCATAAATCCTCGATAGTGGATACTTGTTCTTCATAATCACCTGGTTCAGACACCAGATGTCCACACACAACCTCAAGAACTTGTCTACCTTTTTGGAAAAGAAAACTTGGGTGGCCCGGGGTGAAACATTGGGTCTCACAAAGACATTCCTTTGCAAGTCCTTTAACTATAACCTCATCTTACAAAGATCCATGGGTTCCATATGATATGAAGGTGTAGATATTGATGTCATACCAGGATATATATCAATATAGAATTCCACCTCTCTATAGGGAGGTAAACCTATAACATCCTTAGGAAAGATGTCCTCATACTCCACCACCACTGCAGGAAACTGAGAAATCATATCATCAACTGCACCGAGGGTGAGGCTGGCCAACTGATGAGTAATTGTATCCACCCTCTTACATGTGAGTCCATCCTTCACTACATGCATTTTCTTTTCACCAAAAAATCAAAACTTGATCCCATCACTACAGACACACTGCACTCTGTGCAAAAAAAAACTCAATTGAGCATGAACCGTGGATAATCGGTCCATACCAAGAATGATATTGTAAGGCCTAGATTCCAATACCAAGAGATCCCATCCAAAACTCTCACCTACAAGAGTTAGGTCACACTGTCAGAACCTGTGTGTGATCATTGAATCTTCTCCCATAGGAGTCTTTAAACATAAGGGTTGAGTCAATGGCTCAACTGGAATCTTCGAGTCCCAAACAAGGTTCATGAAAATAAAGGAATGACTAGAACCCATGTCTATAATAACTAAAGATAAGGTAAAAAATACATAGATCGTACCTTAAATCATCCCAAGAGCCCATGGGTCATAATCCTCCATCACCTGCAGCTGGCCTCATCCCTCTCAACCAGCTCCCTGAGCCTGGTGCATACCACCTAGGGGTGGTGGTGGTAACATGTCCAAACATCGAACACCTCCTTTTGTTTCCCCCAGCTCCTTTTCCATATCTTCTACCCTACATAACACCCTGATCTGGTCTCTACCACTACCTCAGTGTTCCATTCACCATCTCTTCATTAGCAGTATGGTGGGTTAGACAATCTCTGGAGAGATGTCTTATGTCATTGCCTAAAAATCCTTATCTCTCTCTAGGCTAACTGGACCCACCCTATGATACTTGATCTATAGATGCACTATCATAGGACCTCCTATTGAAACATCTCAAATTTCTATTTCCCTAAGACTGATGTTGGCTCCCTTCTGCTTAGATCTCTTCTCTTGCTTTCCCACTGCTGACAATCACTAGATGTATCTACCCAGCCAAAGAACTCTTAACCACAAATGTTCAATATATCATTATAAGGACCCCAACCCCAGTATCCTAGATCTAGTGCATTACTTTATAACATTGGTATTATTATAAGGAAGTTTTATCCATGAGGATCGAATAGTTTAGTAGCTTTGGAGAACAAGATACATACGTAAGTTTTAAATTACAACTTTGAAAGGGAATACAATATATAAACTCCATTAGAAACATTCATAAATCTTAGATTATCCTTATAAATCATTCATAATATTCATATTTGAATCTTGAGGAAAAAATAAAACATAATAAAGGGGTGAGCTCAGGTTCTCAGTAAGGGCGAATAGCATAGTGGAAGCATAAGTAATAAGGCATGGTGAATAAATAAAAGTACACATGCCGTTAAAACATAATCTTGAGAATAATATGGTAAGAATAAGATCTGAATGAATAATTCCATAATAAAACAAAACCATGGATATTATACTAGTTGAATAATCACATGGACTATCAATTACTAGTTTCATAAAGAGGGAATTCATAATTCAGTACATCATAACCATACCGTTAAGGCCTAATGCCAAGACCATAGATAAATGGGTAAAAACCCAAACTAGTTTGTCTCATGAGACCTATTGATGCATTGATGGGATATAGTGGGCCCACATGTCACTTAATAATTCCAATACATCCCTTATATGAAAAGGGTGAAACATAAACAACATAAACATTCGTATTGAAAAACTAGTGTATGAAATGTGAATACTTCAACCAAAATCTATGAATGATATAAAATAACACAACCATAGTAAAACTAATCATAAAACCTTCAAAAACATATGGTAGATGGTATCATAAGATATTAAAGTCAATAAAGTAAAATATTCAATAAAGTAAGTCGACATAGATGGTGATACCATTGACAAATTATTGAGGAAATTAATCTTTAAAAATTCCAAAGTGTCCCATACTACATTAAAAAATTCAAATCATAATACCTTATAATATAAAGAGAATAAGGATACTATT
The DNA here is from genome assembly GCA_963277665.1 of Viscum album. NCBI lineage: Eukaryota > Viridiplantae > Streptophyta > Magnoliopsida > Santalales > Viscaceae > Viscum > Viscum album. The sequence goes on from OY728130.1 coordinate 516,678,992, forward strand.
TATACAATATATCAAGGTTAGTACATACACCAAACACATAAGGAATAAGTGGTGAACAAGGCACTTATCTCAAAGAAGTAAATGTGAAATGAGAAAAACCCATTTTACTTTGGAAAGAAGAGTTCTTTTGGAATATCATTTTTATTTTTCATAAAATCAGATTGTAAACATGTATATACCATAAAAAAGGGAAGTAATTTTAAATTATATTTGAGGTATAAATGATATACCACTGAAGTTAAATCATGTAAAAAGAGTTTCTAAGAAACTTTATAAATAAAAAATTTTAGTGCGGTTTAAGGAAAATATTAAAGAGATTTTAAATAGAGAAGGAATGTTTGTTTCCATAAAACCAGAAATGAACCAAGATAGTTTTTCATGATAAAATGTGTGATTTTATAAAAATAATTATGGATTAAAACATATTTGTATTTCACTTTAAAATGGGTAAGAATTCGGGAGGTTCCCTTTAATCAGGCTTGTTTATTGAGAATAATTGATAAGAGAACCATTTTGAAACATGTATATCACCATAAAAGAATGTGTATATGATCTGGATATATTATTTTGGAACATATAAATATAATTTAGAATAAATATACAAAAATAAAGAAGTTTTACATTTGATTCAAGGTAGATAAAGAGTAACCTGAAGGAAAAAATGGGGGTTTGGGTTGAATCCCTTACCATATAGTAATCAATCGAATCACATGAATCAAAATTAATAGTAATAAAAGGATACATTGAATACTATGAAAATAAATATTTTCATGATATTATACATAAATGGTAATTATACATACACCATACACAATAAATATTGGTGAATAAGTAATATCACACAAAAATGGAAGTGAACCTATTCTTTTTGTTAAAAATAAATAATTATCAATGATAACCAACTTTATTCATCGATGGAAAATTTTGATTCGATATTGAACACTGAAAAACCTTTCTCACCACTTCATTTCTGACTAATTCTTCCATGGATGGTTTTGATCTGCAATGGGAGTTTGCCCCTGAGGGAAAGAATCCCACATGTCAATATACTGGAATGCTGGGCACAGACTCACGCAACCAGGAGATTCTTCATCGGCCAAATGAAGTCTCCTTCCACGATGCACTTAAGGGATTAGATCTGTGTAGCTTGAAGGAGACAAAAACCCCATTCTTCAAAAGGCTAGACAATGGTGGTTTCTTTATCAAAGCTAATCTGGATGCCCTACGTCAATGAGATCAGATGTGCAAGTATTCAGTCCATGGATGAGTCTCATACAATAAAGGTGGTCATCCTTGGACCTTAGCTGATATTAAATCCAGGATTGCACACTTATGGGGCTTATTGAAGTGGAAGATCGTGCCAATTGGTAAAGGATACTATCACATTCTACTTAACTCGCAAGAGGAACTGGAACAGGTATGGACAACTGGGAATTTACAATTGAGGCATGGGTTTCTTAGCATCTCTGATTGTGATGTCTTATTTAATCCATACACACACAAGAACTCAATGGAATAGATTTGGGTAAGATTACATGGACTGAATTGGTTTTTCTGGCATCCCAAAATACTTAATGATATTTTCTCTTATATTGGCCTTCCTATCAAAATTGATCAAAGACCTTAAATGCTGAATTGAGACTTTTTTCTAGAGTCATGGTTGAAGTAAACCTTGACTCAAATTTTCCTAATGTTATCAACTTTAGTGATTCTGATTATAAAACTGAAATTAATGTTGAATATGAAAAAAAACCATCATTTTGTGAGGTCTGTAAAATCATAGGACATAACCTCTCTAATTGTAGAGTGGTTAGGAAACAAGTGATTCCCCCACTTGGAAATGATTAGAAAGAGGTTAGATACAATAAGAAAGGTAAATTACAGGCTGATATACCTGAGACCTCAGGAAAGAAACAAGAAGTTTGGGTTAAAAAAACAAATCCCTTTCCCCCCTTTGAAGATAAATCTTGGGGAGAATTAGTAGAAGAGGAGGAATCCCTCCTCATGCAAAATGACTTGGCTAAAGAAAGAGAAGAAATGGTCTTTGAGACCTATCATGATCACCATGCCAATGACATTAGTGAGAATAGAGTCACTCTATCACCTGATCATATGTCGATCTCAAAGGAAACTATTTTATGTGAAACATTCCACACTAAAGCTACTTGCAGGAATAAGGAAGCTTCTGATTATACTACCCCTATTGAAGAAAACATGGTTTTTTGTTCTCCTAAGGCTTCCATCTTGGAGAATAGGGCCAATATAAACGAGATTTCCAATTTACTACCTGATAAAACCATAGAGAATGTTTTGGACAATAAAAAACCTGTCCTTCTCACTCTAGCTGGAACATCTTCCCATGTCACCTGCTCTTCGGATGTTGCAACTTTAGCTGAACCTCAATTTTACAAATGAAATAATGCTAAAGCAGGTACCTACACTATCCCTTCTCCTTCTTTTGATAACTCTCAATGCTCAAATTTTGTTGTTTCTTTTCAAGATATCCCTTATAAAATTTCTCCTAATGCTCTGGATAATAGTCCTATTTTAGACCTACAAGTTCCCGATTTTAAGTCATCCACTGTTTCTACGGTTAATATGCTTGAAACACCTCAAAAAGCTGATTCTGGGTCTATGGTTTCTTCCAAAGTCTCAGACCCTCTTGTTTCTAATAAAGGAGTAGATTTTAGAGCTGATCCTATCAACTTGGAACCTACTACTGATTTGGGTTTAGAGAAGATATTTAGCCCAGGTTTAGTCATTACTAAGCTGAATATTATTGAAAAATCACCCGAACACATAGTGAATAGACCTAAACTACCTTCTTCACCTAATAATTCCACTACTCCTAAGAAAAATTCAGTTAGTTCAGTGAGCAGTATTACATCTCCTAGCTCTAAGAGTAATACCCAAGACAAAATTTCCAAACCCAACGCTTCTCAAGAAGTTAGAATATCATAGAGGAGGAAAGGCTCGGGAAAATCTAAAATGGGGGTTCTAACCCAAAGCACAAGTCAAAATGAATCTTCTCTTTTGGAATTGTAAGGGTATTGCAAACTATGACACTCTAATTATTCTTAAGATATTTTTGACAATACATAAGCATAAAATTTTTTCTACATCTGATCCTATAGTTAATTACACCTCTAAATGTATGAACCTCTGCTCTCTCAATTATATTTTTTTCGATACCTGTAAGGCTAGTTTCTCGATTGATGCTATGTGGATTTTTTACCACACATCTCTCCAGAATATTAATATTATCAACAGTTCTGAACAACAGTTTACTTGTGATTTATGCTGGGATAGTCAACACACTTTTTGCAGGATGATGTATGCAAAAAATAGATACCAAGAAAGAAGAACCCTCTAGCATGAGATTTCTATTTTGGCTAATAACATTCATGACCCTTGGGTTTTGATGGGAGACTTTAATTCCATTCTCACCTATAATGAAAAAATTGGTCCCTCTCACTTATCAATATCTTCAAGAGAGTTTAGGTTTTCTATTGAAGACAACAATCTGGTGGAGGTTAACCTCACTGGTGTGAAATACACCTGGTACCGAAGACACTATAACAACGTTGTTGCTAGTAAATTGGATAGAGATTTTGTTAAAGCATAGACTCTTTATAAATGGGAAACCATCTCTAGTATCACCCTCCTGAGGTTAAACTCTGATCACCACCCTATTCTAGTCAATCTTCTTATCAAGAAACATAAATCCACTCTCCCCTTTATATTTAACAATGCTTGGTCTATGGACACAGATTGTGTTTCTTTTATCAAAAATATTTGGGAATCTATGAATTATAAATACGATACTTTTGATTTTATCCTCAAAATCAAAACATTAAAACAATCCCTTAATGGATGGTGTAGAACTAAAAGTAAACAGATTGGCATAGATATTTCTTCTCTCGAAAAGGAGCTTGTTCATTTGAAAAATCACAATTCCAATTCTAATTTTAGCCTGGATACTCAACCAGAAATAAATATTTATTTGAAACTCAATTCTCTTCTCACCTTCAAAGACAACATGCACAATCAACTTTTCAAAACAAAATGGATCTCTGATGGTGACAGGAACACCAAATTCAATAACTCGCTTAAAAGAGTTAGAAAATTCACCCGACCTCTTACTAAACATTTACATGATGAATTTCTTATTGACTCAGAAGAGGACATTTCCAACTATGTTGTCTCTTATTTTCATAGCATATTTAATGGTCTGGATACTTATATTGACATTTTTCCTAATATCATCCCATTGATGGTTGATTAGATTGATAACACATCTCTCTTAAGAACTCCCTTGGATCATGAAATTAGGGACACTGTTTTTAGTCTAAATCCTGATAGTGCTCCCAGTCTTGATGGCTTTAATAATGGTTTCTTCCAACAATACTAGGATTTCATTCACTTGGATGTTTTAAAACTTGTTAGGTCCTTCTTTTCCAATGGTTTTATCCCTCATGGCCTTAATGCACAATTTCTTACTTTAATCCCCAAAGTGTAAAATTCCTCTAAAATCCAACAATTTCGGCCTATTTCCCTGATAAATGCTCTCTAAAAATCATTAACAAGATTCTTTCTAATAGACTTACACCAATATGCAATAAAATTGTTTCTTGGAATCAATTTGGTTTTATAAAAGGTAGGTCTATTCAAGACTGTATTTTCCTTGCCTCTAAATGCACTAACAACCTAAACAAAATTACTAGGGGAGGTAATGTTGCTATCAAGCTTGATATTAGAAAATCTTTTGATACAATAGATTGGAGTTTTATTTTCAAAGTCCTGAAAAGCTTTGGATTTAATGATACCTTTGTTAGGAGAATAAAAAATTTGTTTAAATCTACCTCCATTTCCATTTTGGCTAATGGCTCCCCAAATGATATTTCAAATGTACCAAAGGATTCAGACAAGGAGATCATCTCTCAGACATCCTTTTTTCAATTCTGAGACATATTTTCAATCAAAAAAACTCAAGCCCATCTAGGCTGCCAGAAATCTTAATGTCCCTACTCATCTTCTATATGCCGATGACATCATCTTGTTTTTTTAGGGTGATCAAAAGAATATTCAAGCTCTCAAAAATGATATTGCCCATTATGAAGCAGTTTCTAGTCAGGATATTTCTTTGAACAAGTCTCATATTCTCTTTGGGAAAAATTTCTCCCCACAGAGAAAAGGTCGTATCACAAACTATCTTGGAATTAAAGAAGGTATCTTCCCCTTCACTTACCTTGGGGTTCCCATTTTTTGGGGAAGACCCAAATCCAACTACTTTTCCAGCATTGTTGATCAAATTATTAATCAGCTTTCTAATTGGAAAATTAAATCCCTCTCTATGGCTGGTAGAATCTATCTTGTCAAATCGACCATCTTCTCGAAAATGTACTATTATCTTATAATCTATAAATGACCGGTCAGTATTTTTTTAAAAATTAATACCTACATTAAAAACTTCATCTGGATGGGAAGTATCCTAGAAAGTAAACTTGTCACCATTCCTTGGATGACCTATTGCAAAACTTTAGATAATGTGGGTATTGGTATTAAAAATTTAAAATTCTTTAATGATGCTCTTCAAGCCAGACTTACTTGGAGAATAATTAACAGCAACTCTTTTGCTATTGACTTCCTCAATCATAGATTTCTCACCAAGATTAAGAAAGGGAATGTAAATTACATTACTTCCTCGATCTGGTCCTCCATTAGGATTTCTTTCCAACACATTATGGAAAATTCTAGATGGATGGTTAAAGCTGACTCCAACATGAACTTCTGGCTTGATAATTGGACTGGTTATCATTTAATTTTCATACTACATCCTAACTATCCTTTTGAGAATACAACTTACACCATTAAATATGTTCTCCACTCTCACAAGAATGAGCACCCTGATAAAATTTCTCAAATAATTAATAACTACCTATACTCTAGCTCTGATGACTTTCTTGTCTGGGAACCGGCCTCAAATGGAATCCTTGACTCAAAAAATTTCTACAAGCACAATTTCTCTAGAACTGAATCTAGCTTTCGATGGTTGAATAATTTCAATAAGGCTTGGATCAGGCCTACCAGACTCACTATCATTTGGTTTATTGCTCACAAAAGGTTTCCCATGGAGGTTTGCCTTCAAACTTTTGGTATCCAACTCTGCTCTAAATGTCGACTATGTAATCAACATAGGGAAGATACTAACCATCTTTTTATTTCATGTGCCACAACCTCTGCTCTATGGAATTATATTTTTGACATTTTTGACTGAAAGTGGTTTATTACTGACTCAATTTTAACTCTCTTAAAGAAATGTGTTGATCACGAGGCATCTAAATAAATCAAAAATATTTTCCTCTCCGCCGTTGCAGAACTCCTGCATGTTATCTGGTATTACAGAAATGATATCCTTCATAATAAATGATCATTAAATCTCAATGAAGAAAAATCCTGAATTCTCATTGCGGTATGAGAGGCTGCTTCGATTCCAAAGTCCCACTGCAACAACTCTATTGGTGATTTCGTGATTCTGTGCAAACTTCAGGTTGATGGCCTTTATTGTTAACCCAAACACACCTTTGAAGTATTCTGGAAAACTACGATGCTAGGATGGATCAAAGTGAACTTTGGTGGTGCCTCAAAGGGAAACCCAGGTCCTGTAGGATGCAGTGTGATTTTTAGAGACTCTTCTGGCCAGTGTCACAGTTGTTTCTTTGGCAGATGCGGTGTTGTCTGGTCTCTAGAAGCTGAAATGATGGTTGCAATTCATACTGTCAACTTTGCCCTACAAAAAGGATGGATGAAGATCTGGATTGAAAGTGATTCGACCACCATTATCTTGGAAATATGGTAGGGTGTGATTCATCTAGCTTGTCCTCTTACCACCCTTTGAATGAAGTGTCTTGATTCACTCTTGGAGATTAATTACATTGCCACTCACATTTTTCGTGAAGCGAACACTGTTGCGGATGCACTTTCCAACAAAGGTGTTCACCAGGACTTGATTTGGCTGAATGACCTTCCTCCTGATTTATTTCAACTTTTGACAAGGATTGTAAAACACTTCTTTCCTTTCACCTTCTGTAACCTTGTGGCTTTTTTTATTCTATAAAATGTACTTTGGTCTTTGACCAAGGAACCACCCCTCTTAAAAAAATACCTGTATATGAGTAAGTAAGTTCATGTGGGATGGATATAATTCCACAGAATTTAATTTACATATTATTATTGAAAATATATAAGTGTAAATGTCCATATATATCATTTGGTTACATGGTATGAGGATGAATAATTAGATAAGACATTTAGTGATAATCGTTGAGATTTTTACGGTGGTTTTTCGATCACAACGAACTAGTTTTGTTATATTATTTAAATAGAATATATAAATGATGGTTATAGAATCATTAAAAGAGATATATTAAATACTTTATAATATGTTTCAACCATAAAAATGGTTTCATGATTATCCTTGAAGTATAGATTGAAGAATGAAAGTTTGTCATCCATGAAGGTTGTAAACCGGCACCTCCTGGACGATGATTTTATTTTTAAAAATAAAATATAGAGAGAGTAAGGAGGTTGATAATGGATGTTTCATTAACATGATACCATTATATTATATAGGTGATACTATATTTATCATGATCATTTGGACAGAGGAGGTTAGGAGAAAATAATAAAACAAAATAATTTGAAATTAAATTAAATTAAATAGGGAGAGGATTTACCACTTGAATTAACCTCCAGAATAATCTCTTTAAGGGAATGGTTTTTGGTATTTTGGAAAGACCAAGAGCTCATGAATGTAGTGAGAAACTAGGGAAGATGATTTTTTTAGAACATTGAAAAGATTTAAGGCTTAGAGGAGTGAAGAGAAGAGGAAGTGAGGGGTGGTTTTTATAGTGGGGGAGAGGGGTGATTTTTGAATATCTTATTCATTATTTTATTATTTTGTTCTAGACAAGCAATAGTGTTGATTATTGTGACCAAAAAAATAAATAAGTTCATTTTAGTTCTAAAAATTGTTCTTACATCATTCACGATGTCATTAATAGTGTATTTAACTTATAATGAATAAATGTCGTAAATTACCGTATTTCACTATTCACATAAAATTCAAGTATTTGAGAAAAATCTCAAAAAATACCCCTAACCATTTTTAAATTCGTAGAATTAAAAAATTAATTCCATTTTATAAAAATAATCGTATAAATATGAGAAATTTAATTTTTAATTAAAATCACCATTTACTTGAAAAATACAATTTTTAAAATTATAACTGATTTTATATTACCCTAAAAAATTAACTATGGTATCATTAAATTATCCTAAAATCACAGGAAAAAAAATATTTATTTATGAATAAATCTTATGAAAATTAATTATCTTTTAAATTAATTTATTAATTATAAAATTGTAATTAAATATTTATTACCAATAAAAATACCAACACTTATTTTTTTTTAAAAATATTTACTTGCTTATACTATGATATAATTACATAATACCTTCATTTGTAAGATTCCTATATTCTATTTATAAATTCATGAGTAATCTTACTATTCATTTAGCTAATTTACTATTCATAAGGATCATATTACTATTCATAAGGATACATTACTATTCCAAAGGGTCAAGTTACTATTCATCAAAAAATAAAATTGATTATATCATAATCTAATTATGTTAATGATCAAAATCATGTATGCACATTTTTTGAAATTAAATTCACAAAAGTGGAAGAATTATGACTTAATGTTAATCCCACAAGTGTGGCTAGAATGCTGGTAAAAGAACGTTCAAAAGTTCAATAAGTTTTTATATATAATTTCAATATAAAAATATTCCAATGATCTACATTGAATTAATATATATATATATATATATAATTGATATATTGTGACATTAATAATGAATTTAAATTATAATAATTATTTAAACCAAAAACAATGTTTTCAACTATAATTCATTATTTTCCAATATTCATCCAAAAATGAAACTTCTGAGAAAAATACTAAAAATTCACCCCAAATTAATTTTGACATTTCGAATTCAAAAAAATGTTTATTTTACCAAAAATTATATATTTAATTATAAATATGTTTCATTCATGTGAAATTGTTATAAATAAAACTCAATAGTAGTTATTACTATTAATATTACTGTGCTTAATGGCTAGGTTATAATTATATTGTTTAAATAATTATAATAAAAAAATTGTTTTGTAGAGACTCAATTTTTCTTGTATTACATTCTATATTAAATTTATTTGTATTTACTTGGGGCATTACATTCTCCCCTCCTTCAATAAATTGTGCCCTCGTAATTTTAAATCAAACTTCAAAAGTTAATGGTTGATACTTGAAAACTTATGGGAAACCTACATCAGAAATGGGGTTAAAAAAATATCCTCTTAATAACAGTTAAAAGTAAATACTAAGGTCACCATCAAATTAGGTTTTTGAATAAGAGGTCATTGGTGGAAAGTGAAAACATGGACATGGAAGAGAAATCTAACTATGAAGTTCTGATGGATAGTGATAAAGAACATGGTCATTATAAATTTAATCATCAAAAAACCATAAATCTTTTGATTTCATAAAAGGCCACTGATATCTTTGTAAGGAAACTTAACAGATAACATTTTTGTTTCAAAATCCTTTTCTTAGTGTTGAGGGATTCCTTTACAATCTAGACAAGAAAATGATTAATTAAACATACATGATTACTTTCCATGTCATATTATCATCCTTTATTTATGCTTAGATCTATTTTTATTTCATTCCTTATACCTTGAAATGAACATTCAAGATGAGTTTTTCATGCCTGAAGAATTCGAATCAACCTTTATGGATCCCCGATCCAACCAAAGTATAATTATTTATTCCTCTTGTATTTATACATTAAAAAAATCCAAAAATGATTAGGATAAGATAAGATAATTTCCCTTTATATGAAATAAAACTTTAATTTCCAAAATTCAAATTTAAAACTCAAAGTTCAACATAGATAATTTTTCAAATTACTATCATTCCTAAAAAAAATATTCTAGACTATGAGCCCAAAATTAGAGGGATTTATTTATATAGTTCTTCAAATGACATTGATAATTCTTAATCTATTACACATAAAATTTAATTTCCCCTATCACATAATCTCAAAATATTATATCCATTTCCATAAATAACCTAGATCACCCTATTTCCTCAATAAAATCATATTTAACTCCAAAATACAATTCAACATTTATTCGTCAAAATATTCTATTTACCAAAGTATTATAGGTTTCCCAAAATTATGAAAATATTCTGAAATAACATTAATCATTTAACTACAAAATAATTTTCCATTCAAAAAGTTTTCTATTTGTTAAAAAAATTCCCTCTATTCAAAATAACATTTTCCCTTAGATTTTTTCACTAAAATGTCTTGGTAACTAGTACTTCACGTAGTCTAGTGGTATTCACTACACCCTTATCGCCCTTCAATTGTGGGTTCAAACTTTGTGGAATTACCGAACATGGAAGGTTTTCACCCGGAATGTAGGTTGTCCATTTTCTACACTACAACATAAATAGGGTTTAGCGGCGGTTTTGTGGCGGCGGTTCACAAAACCGCTGCTAAATGTTTTCCAAAAAAGGTTTCGCGGTGGTTTTTAATAAACCTCCGCTAAACCCATATTTTTTTTAAAATTCCCGACCCTTCCCTAACCCGACCCCCATTTCCCCCAAACCTCCTGACCCCTTATGCTCCCTTCTTCCCACAACCCCCCTGGTGACCCCACGACATCTTCGGTGAACGCGCGACCTCTGTCTCTGGCGACCCCACGACCAATATCTACGTCAGAGCCCGCAACCAGCGACCCACGACCCCCCTTCTCCTGGCGACCCTTCTAATTACGACCACGACCCCAAAGTGAGTTTTCCATTGTGATAACATTTTCATCTTTTTTTCAATATTTTGTGCAATATATGTTTATTATTTTATTAGAATGTTTGTTAATCCAAGTTTTAGCATGTTAATTTGAAGAAAATTGTTAATTTGATACCTAATTCATGTTTAATTGAAATTGTTATTCCATGTGTTAATGGAATTGGATAAAGAAAATGAATTTGGAAATACTTATTAATGATAATAATAAATAGGTATGTTAATTGAAATTTTCATCCTTAAAATTCAATGAAACATGAAGTTTTGATTGAAATAATATTTAAATAATTAATAGGTCATAGTAGCTAATTCCATATGTTTCTCATAGTTTTAACCTATCATAAATGAATCAGTTAATCCAAAATAGAAATAAAATTGGTTTTTTGATAAAGATAACTGTTTGGGGTTGAGTGAACCTATTTTCATGTGATGTTCAGATACATTGTTTCTAGGGCTATATGCCCTATTGACTCTTTTTATTCTTTATTTACTTCTATATTTTCTTTTTAATTGAGTATTTTTATATGATTCTTTTTTATCTTAGGATGGATGAAGATTGAAGGTATATGGTTAATAAGACTTGGGTTTTTGGTTGCAGTTGGCACCTGATATGGTGGATGCATGGTGATATGCATGGTGTATCGGGATTGATGGAATGCGTTGAACATGTGATTTACCATTATTATGTTAAAATATATGATAATTTCTTATGAAAAAAAAATTATTTAAATTCGATTTGTGATTTCCCATTATTTATTGGAAATGGAACCTTTAGTGGTGTCCTTGGTAGAGACTCTTATGTAAGGGTAGCATGGGACTTTTTTGAGTTGTCTTGGAATATAACCACATGCATTCTCTATAGACCTCCTTTTTAATGATGGATTAGTTGATCAGATTTTGAGCCTAGTGAATTTTGTAATCATAACATGATGTTAGGTTTGATGCATTCTCATTTTAAGTTGATATCATTTTGTAGGTAGTGCCCTTAGAACATTAATACATTTCTATTACAAGGAGTTTTCTGATGCTCCATTCTGTTCAGGTGTCTTTGCCCCTCATATGACTCTTTAGTTCTAATGGAACCGTTTTTGGGTGGTTATTCTGTTTTTGGCCATTTTTATTTTCATGAGTATCGAGAAATGACCAGTTTCAGTAGGATAGGCTTACCTCAAGCATTGTCATCTACTTTTCAGGTTGCATAACCCTTTATTTTCCTCAGTGTTGGACAACATTGTATGCTTTCATTCTTGTTGATGGTCGTATGAGTCAATATGATATTGGTTTAAATCTATTTTATGTACCTTCTAATTCTTTAATGAATAGGGTGGACAAACTATGTATAGTAATCAGGATGTGCCAATTTCTTATGGAACCTGTGGTAACATTCTTACATCTATGTTTTTTCTATCGAGTTCTAAATGCTGTAATGAATGTATGGAGTTCGGTTAAATCATTGAACCATGGACTGTTTTTTAAGGTGTCGGGTCATCTACGGAGTTGAGTGACCTATGAATTAAATAATCAACTATGTCTCAAAGCATTGGAGGACTTCAAAAATAATAAGGTGTTTTGGCATGCTGGTTGGTTGGTTTTGGCCCTCTTTATGATTGTTATGACGTAATGAGTGTTCTTGAGGGGAGAATCAAATGTATGTTTGATGTGAATATGATATAGATAACTTATTAGTGGCTGATATATCTATAATTTTGATAACTAGGACACTCGAAAGGTGGGGAGAATCTTTTTATTTTTGTTAAACATGTGTCCTTCCCGGTAGAATGAACACAAGCTAAGATGTCAATTGAAAAATGGAATTTTTTTCTAGAATTTCTTTTGAGCTCTCACGTCTTAAATCTCTTTAGTTATTTCTTGGAAATATGACTTTGATATGGTTGGTTGTGTGTAAAACCATTTAGAATCATCATTCCTCTTGGAGGACATCTAAGGTCAAGCCTAAACAGTCATATAATTTCTCAAGTTTAAAATGCATTATGATCGGTTTCAATCACACGTCAATGGGGTGTTGTTTAAGGAAACATAAATGTGTGATCGACAGTGTTATGATAAGTGTGTAACCCGATATTCTTATTGCTCCTCAATGAGGTGTTGACGCTGTCTCCTATGGACCAGACTTGTTCGGTTGTTCTGAAGTGGTAAATGTGATCAATGAATCATCTTTATTATATTATGCATACTTTATGATCAATGGGTCATCTTTATTATATTATGTTTCTGTAATATTACACTATCGTATATTTTGTGTAGGCACATTGTGATATACATGGATAAAGGTTGGACCACATTATCGAGGAACACACCTCAGTATATTAAGGGATTGAATGGATTTTTAGATTTTTCAATTTATAATCGATCCGTTGAAGGGAGAATAAAATGTCCATGTCCTAAATGTAAATTCAGAACATGGTAGAAGAGAGATGAAGTTTATGAACATTTAATGCTGAAACAATTCCCTAGTCTATATTTGTGTTGGATTTGGCATGGAGAATCGAACATTACAGAAAGATTGAGCACTGATGTTAATCCACAGAATGAGGTCCCAAGTTCGTCGACAATGGAAAATGAAATGCAAAACCTCATGAATGATGCATTCAGCACTTCAAGACACCACTATCAGCATCAAAACATATCAGAACAACCAGAAGAGGGTTCTACAAATTGAAACATGACAAGTGATGTTTTTGAGACTGTAACATAGGCAGATTAAGATTGTAACATATCATTGGATCCTCCTTTTGATTCTGTGGAGCCAAATGTAAGTGAAAACTTCACTGAGGAAAATGCATTTGATGATTTAGTTGATGATGGAAATCAAGAGTTGTATAGTGGGTGTTTGAAATATTCAAAGCTTTCATTTCTTCTAAAGTTGTACCATATCAAATGTCTATGTGGAATTAAAAATAAGGAAATGTACGTGATATTGGAATTGATTCATGATGCATTTATTGAAGAAAAAATCCCAGAATATTTTTATGATATGAAAAAATTGGTTAACAAGATTGGTCTGAATTATACAAAAATACATGCATGTCCTAATGATTGTATGCTTTATTGGATAGAGGATTCAAGTAGAAAGAATTGCAAGAAATGTTCTTCTTCTAGATGGTAGGCAAAGGGTGATGTTGGAAGTCTGAATGAACATAGTTTAATGGAGAAGAAGAAAAGGAACACACCTGTAAAGGTTTTGCGTTACTTTCATTTGAAGACTCGATTGCAAAGATTATTCATGCCATTGAAAACCACTGAATACATGAAGTGGAATTCTATAGATAATAACAATGATGGGTTAATGAGACATCCACAAGATTCCCAATCATGGAAGACATTTGATTCATTACAACTAGATTTCTTAGCTGATCCTAGGAATGTTCTATTGGGATTGGTTGCCGATGGATTCAACCCATTTGGGAATTTGAGTACCAGTTGTAGCATTTGGCCAGTTGTTTTGATCCCTTATAATCTGCCTCCGTGGACGTGTATGCAACAAACATCTATTATCCTTTTGATGATTATTCCTAGAAAACAAATTCCTGGAAATGATATTGATATATACTTGCAGCCTTTGATTGACAAATTTCAAGAGTTATGGAGAAACGATGTTGATACATTTGATGCTTCTTCTAAAACAATGTTCAAAATGCATGTTGATTTAATGTGGACCATTAGTGACTTCCCTGGGCATGGGAATTTATCTGGTTGGAACACTTACATGGGTTTGTATTGTCCCATTTGTAACTTTTATTTTGAGCCCAAATGGATACCTCATAGTAGAAAATGGTGCTTCTTGTGTCATCAAAGATTTCTCGATGCATCTCATAGATTTCGGCTGAACAGATCAAAATTTAATGGTTCCATTGATCGTAGACCACCTCCAAAGTTGTTAACTGGTTCTGAAATATTGAAACATCTTGAAAATATTGAAATAGAATTTGGTAAGGTTCATCATTTGAATGATAGTAGAAAACGGGTCTGAAGTGCATCGTCAAGCGAAATCGGAACGCAACAATGGAAGAAAAAAATTATATTCTTCAAACATCCGTATTGGGAATTTAATTTGTTGCGGCATAATCTTGATGTGATGAATATTGAGAAGAATGTATGTGATAATTTGATTTTCACATTGCTTAATGAGCATGGAAAGTAGAAGAATCATCTCAATGCTCGTAAATACTTACAAGCAATGAACATAAAACGCGATCTCTAGCCAGATGAGAATGAAAAGTATCCTCCGGCAATTTTTTCAATGAAAAATAGGGATAAATATACATGCCTTTAAATTTTAAATAATGTTAAGGTATCTGATGGTTATTCAAGTAACATCTCGAGGTGTTTTGACTTAAATAATCGTAAGTTACATGGATTGAAAAGTCACGATTCACATATTTTGTTACAACAGTTACTACCATTGGCATTGCGTACATTATTACCTGAAAAAATTACTGCTGTTGTACTCCAATTATGTACATTTTCAGAAAACTATGTGAGAAATCTCTACATCAATTTCAGCTTGACAACCTCCAGGAGAGGTTTGTATTGACCCTTTGTGCAATGGAGATGATCTTTCCTCCGTCATTTTTTACTGTAATGATGCATTTAACTGTGCATTTGGTTGAGGAATCTAAATTATGAGGCCCCGTTCATTATCGATGGATGTATCCAATTGAGAGGTAATTTATTTATATGTTTTTCAATTAAGTAAACACGTTTTGGTACTCAATTAAATGCATAATTATGTTTATTTTATTTCACAGATATCTTGGGCATTTGAAATCATACGTGAGAAATAAAGCTCAACCAGAAGGCTCTATTTCTGAAGGCTATTTGGATGAGGAGTGTCTTACCTTTTGTTCACGATACTTGGATAATATTGAGACAAGATTTAATCAAGTTTGAAGTTTTGATGACACATCGATTCAATCTAAAATACATCAGAAATCCAAAATATTTCTTACTATTGGCCGATCAGTTGGGAGGACCTCAAATGTGACACTGAATGAATTAGAATTATTACAGGCACATAGATATGTGATGCTAAATAGTGAAATTGCAGATCCATTTATTGAAGAGTTGAGGATACAAACAAAGAGATGAATGAGAGTCCGAACACGAAATGAGAAAGATATAACTAAAACTATTAATAAAGGGCTTGTAGAATGGTTTGCACGACGTGTAAGTTCATAAATATTGCAATAAGTACGAATATTAGTTTGACACATACATTTTGTAAATCTAATAAAGTATATTTATTTTCTCAGATCATGAATACTAATACTCGAGCAGAGGTGTCAGAAGATTTGAAGTTTCTTTCTAGAGGTCCTCTAAAACAAGTTATAAATTTCGACACTTATAATGTGAATGGATTTATATTTCGTACAGTCGATTGAGAAGTGGGTTTGAAAACATAGAATAGTGGTATATTTATATATGCTAAAGTGGAATACTACGAAAAGCTACATGATATTATCGAATTAAACTACCATGAACATTTTCCTGTTGTTTTATTCAAAATCGAATGGGTCGATATTATCAGATGTGTTAAAAGAGATTCCTTGCAATTTACTTCTGTGAACTTCTCTCGCTTGAAGGATGTTGGTGATCGTGAACTTCATGATCTATATATCTTCGCTTCGTAAGAAAAAATGGTATATTATGTGAATAATTTTGTCGATGAAGGGTGGAGTGTAGCTTCTCGCGTAATACAAAGAGATATGTATGATATGGGTGATGAAGTGGATAATTTGACCTCTGAAATTGAATTTAATCAACAACAGGAAGCATAATTATTTATCCATCATGATATTGAAAATATTAGTCTAGAAAGGATGAATGAAGTAGATGAAGTAATGGATAAGGAAACCAACATGATTGAAGGGGAAAATGATTGTATGTAAAATTATTTATTTATTTAGAAACCACTTGTTTCATTTCTGCAGTCATTCATTATAATTGTTATATATATTTTGTCTGTTAGTACTGGTCATCTATTATCATTTTTAATTTTTTTTCCTGCATACGTTTTTTGAAATATATATTCTGAACTTAATTTTATTTGATTAAATGACAAGAAGTCCAAGGAAGAAGCGGTATACTGTTTCATCTAGTTCCGTGACAAATGATGATCCATCTGGCTCCCTCCCCACGACATCTGAGGCACCAGCTGCCTACAATCCTACACCATCTCCCCCTACATCGTCTCCCACACCATCTTTGGATGTCCCATTAGAGGGTGAGTCATCGACAGCCCCTTCAGGAGCCTCAGCAGTGGGGCAATGACCGCCCATTCTAGTTCATCACAGGTGTACTGGAGTGTCACTTTCATAGGTACAAATTTTAATTAAATAAATTTATTGCATTTTGTTTATACTAATTGATTTCTCATTGAATATGAAAAAAATACAACTGTGGAGAAAAACATAAAAAGTGAAGATGTTTGGAATATGACAGGCGAAAAGATAGTCATGCCATTTGATTATTACGGGGTCCTGATGGATGACGCCGCGTGGTTACTTGTCCAGATTCTAGGCCAGCTGGCAGCAGAGCCCATTTCCCTTCCTATTTCATATGATTATTGGAGATATATGCCTCAAATATGGAACAATAAAGTTTTTGATTTCAAATAAAGGTAAATTTTTTACATTATCGTTTAATTTAATGTCATGTTACTAATATGTTCAAAATGAATTTCTGTATACAGATGTTCTTCCACTTTATAGTTGCTGATGTGATAGCATGGAAGTGGACGTTGAAAAATCTAGGTAATAAATGGAAAGATTTTATATGGATATTGTGGTGTGATTTCAACGATACCTCATTGACTATGCAACAAATGTATGAGAAGCTACCTAGTGGGGTACCGAAAGAACAATGGAAAGTTTTTGTTGACAGACATCGTGATGAGAAGCTGATGGTATTGAAATATATATTATTATATTATCCTCATTTTAAATTTATACATGTATATGAAGAGGACATGACATTGAATACATTACTATTAAATTTTATTTTATTTATTTCAGGATCTCTCAAGAAAGAATTCTTCAAACCGGGCTAAGCAAGTCATCCCTCACACCGTAGGCTCAAAAATCTTTTCTAGAAGCCGAACGACATTAGTAATCTTTTAATTAGTTTAAATATTTATAAGAAAATATTATCTGTTTAATATATTTAATTGTTGATTTATCTTTACTTAATGCAGTCACAGAGTAGGTCATGAAGCATCCCAAACTGAACTGTGGTTGGATGTTCAGAAGAAATCAGATGGTTGTTTTGTTAATGAGCCTCCTACAGAAGTTGGGGTATGAAGTCAATTTTTTATTATAATAACTTATTATCAGTTTTTAATATGTTAATATATATTGATAATTGATTTATAGGTAAAAATTAAAGAACTATGGGATGCAAATCCTGCGCAGTCCTACTCAGTCTCCCAGGATGACCCGGTTGCTAAAGTCCTTGGGAAAGAGCATCCTGGTAGAGTGCACGAGATGAGTTTTGGACCCATACCATATGAGGTTTTTAGCTGGCCACCGGGGATGGAAGCTGGATCTACTCCTGGATTTAGTTAGCCTATACCCGAAGATGCTCAAAAAGAGATTGTTTCTCTATGAAACACAGTTCACTAGTAGGGGGATCAGATATCTTCTTTGCAGAAAGAGTTGATTGAAATACGTCAGCATATGAGAATATATTCCCCCGGTGGTAGTGCATCGACTGGTGTTATGCAGGTAAATCACAAAAAATCAAAATTATTTAGTTTTATAACTTTCATTGGTTTTAAGTTTTAATATAAATATGCAACCATGTTTAATTTTCAATATAATGTTCTTACAGGTGACAGTAGAAAGTGGTGATGAAGGTGGAGAGGGTGACGATGCATCATCAGACCATGAGTAGTTGTATTGTTCATGTGTTGAACAAATATGGGAATAGTTGGTTTGTATATGTAACATTTGTGGCACATAGTTTCCACCAAACATTTTAATGTCCTAAAATTTCCTTGATTTCTCATGTTTCCTTTTATACGTTTTATTGATTTCTGATGTTTCTTTTTATGTCTTGATTTCTTGAGTGTGGTATACATCATTACATTTAGGCCTATGTTTGAATTGGTAGTTGAGATTTTGGATGACTAGGAGTTAAACCTATTGTTGACGTGTTGAACAAATTGGGTCATTTCACATGTTATACTATTTTGAATTTTAACTAAGTAATATTATCTTATGTTAAGATGGTTTTACTATTTTTTAGTGGTGAGGGGGTAGTGGATTCATCCACACCTGTTTTATACTCAATAGAATCATGTTTCCCAACATCAATTGGGTTAACATTGAAGAAATATACTAATGTGTTACCACCAATAAGAAACACATATTTACATTGTAAGAGGGATATCATTAATTTGGGTGTGATCCCATAGGATGAATGATCTGGAGATGACCATGAGGAAAAAATGATAAAAAATTCCCCCACCCTTGTCGGTTATGTTTTCCATTGTAATTTTATAGTCACAAATGCCACTTAGGATAGATTCTGATGCTTTTAGATATTAGAGCATTGTAACCATCCCTAGTATATTATCTAGATATTCTAATGAGCCTCAAGGGTGTTTAAACTAGTAGGGGTATAAATATACTCTTGAGTGTCAGTGGTTGGATATCCCTAGTGGGATCAACTTTTAGATGCTTGAGTATAGACAATAGGTAAAAACACCCTATATCTTCTTGAGTACTCAAGGTCACATGTTAATAAAAATGACTATAGTGAACATGATACTCATAATGAAGTTCTAAGGTGATTTCTACTTTATGGTGGACATATTTATCCAAATAAATATGCTAAGAGAAGAACGTGTTCTCATGATCTATTGAAAGGATACAAAAAGGTTGGATGTGAAATTATGGACCAATGGTTTTTCCATAGAATATTTTTAGTTGGACAACCTGTGGGGAATTATTCCCTATAGATTTACATGAGTGTCATATAATTTCAGGATAGATCCATTTAGATGGTATTCCTGAAATAAGGTGTGAACCATCATGCACTCATTTTACAAGGGTAGGAGATAATGTATGTCAGGGTATGGGGAACATATATTCATAGAAATTGAGTCCTATGTATGACATAACAATTGTTTTCATGCCTCACCATTGTGTTCCTTATGGGTACTATCAGCTTGTTTTTGGTCTTGAACATAATTGGTGCATTTGGTGATTCAATTTTAATTAAAGGATGCGATGAAGGTATGGAAAAGGAAACACAATGAAGAAACCCATCAATACATCATCAAATGTAAGAGTTCATAGTTTATCAATCCAATTCCATGTTAATGGATTCACATTAGGTTATCTATTTTTTGATGAGAACCTCCAATGGGCTTCCATGTATATGAATATTTGGTATGGATGTCCTTTTTGAACTAAATTACAATTAAAGGTGTTCACTAGTGATTCATATACTATAGATTCTTCAAAACAGGTATTGGTAAAAGGTGTGAGATTTTGGGATCATCAAATATTCTTTGGGTGGAATCATTTGAATTATTGGATTCCCTTATAGATTTATGATTTTTAATGAATAATATCAAAATACTAGTGTTTAACAAGTTACCCCTATTCCTATGATCTCTCTGAATCTGTGTAGATATGAAAATATATGATTTTTAGGTTAATCATACATATAATACATGTTTATGACTCATTTGTTTAAGGCCACATAGTTAGGAAATTATTCATTTTTTACCATACAAAGAGGTTGTAGGTGTTTACATTGTTGGGATCAGGCCCATGTGATGAGCATCATATGAATCTCTATAAATAAAATCATAACACACATAGTTTATTAATTATTAGTGGGATACATCATACTATTTATGTTCAATTTAAATAGAAATATTTCAAGAATCTTAACTTTTTTGTGAACAGGGAGACCTTTTGAAAGGTACCTAGAAATAGATAGTGCTTGAATTTATATTGAGTTTCCATTTCAGTTTCATCTTGGTCTTCAATGACTAATTTGGAGAAGGTATGGTTGTGGATAACACCTATTAGAGGGCCCATATATTGTTTTCAATATCATAAATGTTGGTATGATGATAATGGATGAATGATTAAGAGGCTGGGGCATACAACTTGAAGGTGGATATGATATTGCGATACTAGGAGGGGTATCTAAAATTAAGGACTATATAAAGAATCTAATACTAGAGTCTTTAACTAAGGTATTTTGTAAAAGTGATTCATATTATTCTTATTGCATAAGAATAATAGCATGTTTCTTGATGTTGGGATTGAACCTCAGAGGGGAATTTATTGTATCCTTGTTAAGAGGAATAAAATACAATATAATTGAAGGCATGCATTTTAAGGTAACGTGACATGATTCATCGTAGATTAAAATTGTGTTGAAATGACATGTGTAATGAATTTTAGAGTCATCCTACCAGGTTTAGAAGGTGATTACTATAATGTATCTCAATAATTATTTTAAATTATGATCAAATAGAACATAATATTTTTGTGTGTCGTGATTTTTTTAAGAAATAATTTAATAGAAGATTAGTCGTGTTACACAAAAGTGCACAATAAAGTATTGAGTGAGACTAACACACGAGCTTCTCTAAGACAACTGGTATAGTAGATGTGTTTGGTGATGGTATATTTGGGGTATTAAACCAAGTAAGAGACCCAAAAATGGTAAATCTAATTGTGTTTTATGCTCACTCCCTATATGGGAACACTGACACACATGTAGATCTAATGTTTCATTTTCAAGTGATATATATTATGGGGGATCAAGAAGGATCAGCTAGATGTATGTTTAGAGAGTATTCAAATAATGGACCTATGTTTTATAGTTGATTCTATCATATTTTTTTTTTCAATTTATTCTATACTGATTTCCTAGGTTGATGTTTCTTATTGTATGTTGGTATGTACAATATGATTCATTCTTATATAGCATGTCAATGTTTACTTATTTTTCTCAATTTATTCTATACCGATTTCCTAGGTTGATGTTTCTTGTTTTCTGTTGGTATGCACAATATGGTATTTCTAGATTGATTTGTATTTTAGGACAGTGGTGCAGCAGAAGAAAAATATTTTTTTTCTGGTCATCTTTTCGTGGTGGTTTAAACCACCTCTAAATGTACATTAGAGGCGGTTTAAACCGCCGCTAAATGGTGATAATCGATGCGAAATGTAAAAAAAATTACGTTTTGCGGCGGTTTTAACCGCCACTACATAGGCGCATCATAGGTTCTCATTCTGCGGCGGTACTGGTGACTTCAGCGGCAGTTTTACGGCCGCTAGATTTGAGTTTATTCGCGGGGGTTATAACTGCCGCGAATAAACTGATGTCCATGGCCCGTAAAAACGGCCGCTAAACTCAGTAAAACCGCCGTGAAATGAGGCAACTACGACTCTTTCCATAAACCTCCACGAAACGGAAATAACTGCCACTAATAGATTGGCAACGCCGTATTAGGTGGTGGTTTACAAAAACCACCGCTAAACACACAAAAAAACCGCTACTAAACGGAGATTCTCTTGTAGTGCTAAAACCATATAACATCCAAAATAAATATGATGGACATCCTTGAAATAAGGTAAACAACTAAAAATTCTTTTAACTATGATTTTCAATACAACCTCAATACATCATATATTTATTTCCACATATTTCCTTCCATGATCTATAGGTTATCCTATAGAATAGGGAATTGACTTGGGTAATTCCCAGGTCCCTTACATTTAAGGAAAATAAGTACAAATCAATTCTTAGGATTAGTTTTTTTTTTATTGTAATCTTAATTTTTCCTAGGTAATTATTTGCCTTATGTCCTTATTTCCCACACATAAATCCTTTCTCTGTTCCTTTGAGACACTTTCCTGAGTGTCTCCTTCCACATTTCATTCATGATGGAAGTCGAGATATATTTTCTCTATGGTCTCCACCACTAGAGCTCTTAGAAAACTTCATTATTTTTTTCTTTGGTGGGTTCAGGAGTTAGTTAAGGTATATATTGTTAATTATATTTCAGTAAAACTGATTATTCTTGAACAAGATATACTTCAATCCTATAAACATCCCATTTGAATTCTCATCACCACCACATTTTCCATCATGTTCAATGTTAACATGACTCATTCAGGTTTTACCTATTGTATAAAACTAGAAAGCATAGTGTGTGTAACATTAGTCATATTGAGAAAAATGTATAAGCATTTATAGAATATCATGACACCTTATTTTAAAACTAAAACACCTTATTTTTAACCTAGGTTATTAATTTACATTATATATTCAAATACATAATAATGGTTTGTAAAGTAAATGTGAATTATCCTATGAATATCCCCCAGAAGTGTCAAACCAAGTGCGCAGTAAGATCTGTTGTTGTATATCTGGTTACCCCAAGTAAGGCTTGGAATACCTTACTGGATTTGTTACTCCTTGGTATATCTGTTCCATAACCATGCCCATTTTTAGTATCCATACATGGATGTATTTCAATGAATACCCACATAATATCTACATTACCAAAATTCTAGAATGTTCTTGCATGCTTAGCCTCAAAGTCTATCTTAGTGTTTTATTCCCTAATCTATGTTTTTTAAATCTAGTTTGCACATTTTCTACTAAAATTACTATGATCTAATTGTAATGACCCCGAAACTAGTATCCCGGAGCTGGTCCCTTACTTTATTACATTTTTATGATTACAAGGAATTATATCCTGAAGGACCGAATAGTTTAGTAGATTTGGAAAACAAGATACATATATAAGTTTTATATTACAAATTTGAAAGGGAATGCAATATATAAATTCTATTGTAAATAGCCATGACTCCTAGATTATCCCTACAAGTCATAAATAATATTCATCTTTTCATCCTAGAGAAAAATCAACATAAGAAATGGGTGATCTCAGGTGCTTAGCAAGGGTGAATAGCACTGCGGAAACATAAGTAATATGACATGGTGAATAAATAAAAGCACACATGCACTTAAAACACAATCTTGATCATAATATGTTAGGAATAAGATCTGAATGAATAATTCCACAATAAAACAAAACCATTGATATTCTACTAGTCAAATAATCACATGGACTATCAATTACTATTTTCATAACGAGGGAATGCATTTTGTGGAGCATCATAACCATACCATCAAGGCCTCATTCCAATACCATAAATAAATGGGTAAAAACCCAAATTAGTTTGCTTCATGAGACATACCGATGGATCGAGGGGCTATATAAGGTCCCTCCCATCACTTACTAAGTCTAATACATACCTCATATGAAAAGGGTGAAACATAAAAAACATAAACATTCATATTGAAAAACGAGCATATAAAATGTGAATACATGAACCATAATCTATGAATGGAATAAAATAGAACATCCATAGTCAAAATGGTCATAAACAATTCAAAAAAATATGGTAGATGGTATCATAAGTGGTAAAACTCAATTAAGTACAAGATTCAACAAAGTAAGTCGACATTGATGGTGATACAATTGAAAAATTCTCAAGGAAATTAATCTTTAAAAATTCCAAATTGTCCCATACCACTTTGAGAAATTCAAGTAATAATAACTTAGAATATAATGAGAATAAGGATACTCTTGATATGATATATCAAGGCCAATACATACACTATACACATAATTAACAAGTGGTGAACAATACAATTATCTCACAAAAGTAAATGTGAGATGAGAAAAACCCCTTTTTTACTTTGGAAAGAAGAGTTCTTTTGGAAAATCATTGGTATTTTTTATAAAATCTAGTTGTAAAATTTTATATACCATAATAAAGGGAAGGGAATTTTAACTATATTTTAGGAATAAATGATGTCTCATTGATGTGAAATCATGTAAAAATAGTTTCTAAGAAACTTTAGAAATAAAACATTTTAGTGCGGTTTAATGAAAATATTCAAGATATTTTAAAGAGAAAAGGCATGATTGTTTTCATAAAACCAGAAATGAACCAAGATATTTTTTAATGATAAAATTTGTGATTTTAGAAAAATAATTATCACTTAAAATAGGTTTTATATTTCAATTGAAAATGGGTAAGAATTTGGGAAGTTCCCTTTAATCAGGTTTGTTTATGATGAAGAATTGAAAAGGGAACCATTTTAAAACATGTATATCCCCATAAAATAAGGATTATATGTTTTTGATATATGATTTTGGAACATATACAAATAATTTAAAAGAAATATACAAAATTAAAGAATCATTATGTTTGAGTAAAGGCAAATAAAGAGTAACCCGAAGGGAAAATAGGGGTTCGAGTAGAATCTATTACCACATCGTAATCAATCGAATCATATGCCCCAAAATTAATAATCATAGAAGGATAAATTTAATACCATGAAAATAAATATTTTCATGATATTATAAATCAATTTACAGTATACATATACCATACAAAATAAATAGCGTTGAATAAGGAATATATCATAAAAATGGAAGTGAGATGAGAACACCCTTACCTTATGTCCAAATGTGTTCAGCACTTGACCTTAAAGTCATGGATAATAAAATTTAATCCATTAATTAAATAACTAAGAGACTTATTTGTATGTATTTTATTTATTAAAATTTTATTATGTTCATTTATTTCCTTTCTTATTAGTTATAAGATACAATTTTATCGCTCGAGAGTGTTTGTTTCCTTTGTTTTCACGATCAGTATACTTGTATATGAGTATGGAAGTTCAGGTGGGATGGATATAATTATATAGAATTGAATTTATATATTATTATTGAACACCCATAATTAAAAATGGTTATATATATCATTTTTTTACATGATATAAGGTTGAATTATTAGATAAGACATTTAGTGATAATAATTTATATTTTTACGGTGGGTTTTCGATCACAACGAACTAGTTTTGTTCTATTATTTAATATTGTGTCTAAATGATAGTTCTAGAATAATTTCATAAGATATAATAAATATTTCAGAATATGGTTCAACCATTAAAATGGTTTCATGACTATCCTTGAAGTATAAATTAAAGAACAAAGGTTCATCGTTCACAAAGGTTGTAAATCAGCACCTCCCAGATGATGATTTTGTTTTTAAAAATAAAAAATTGAGAGAGTAACTAGGTTGATAATGGATGTTACATTAACATGATAAAATTATAGTATATAGGTGATACTGGAGTTATCATGATCATTTGGGCAGAGGAGGTGAGGAGATAATAATAAAAGAAAATAATTTTAAATAAAATTAAATGAAACAGGAAGAGGGTTTACCTCTTGAATTAACCTCCTTGAGAAACTCCTTAGGGGAATAGGTTTTGGTATTTTGGAAAGACAAAGATCTCCTATACATGGGAAGAGACTATGGAAGAGTATTTTTTGAATAACATTGATAGGCTTCAAGTCTGAGATGAGTCGAGAGAAGAGGGAGTGAGATGAGGTTTTTATAGTGGAGGAGATGGGTGATTTTTAAATATCTTATTCATTATTTTATTATTTTGCTCAAGATAAACGATAATGTCTATTTTTCTGACCAAAAATAGTAAAAAGTTATTTTGAGTTTGAACCAAGTGTGCTTACATCATTCATGATGTCATTAATAGTTTATTTAACTTATAATGTATAAATACTGTAAATTAATGTATTTCACTATTCACAAAAATTCAAGTATTTCAGAAAAATATCAATAATTCACCCTAATTTTTTTTGATTTATAGAATTAAAAAATAAATTCCGTTTTATGAAAATAATTTTCTAAATATGATAAATTTATTTTTTAATTAAATTCACTATTTACTCAAAAAATAAAGTTTTTAAAATTATAACTGATTTTATAATACCCTAAAAAATTAACAAAAGTCTCATTAAATTATCATAAAATCATAGGAAAAAAATTTATTTATGAATACATCTTATGAAAATTAATTATCATTAAATTAATTTATTAATTATAAAATTGTAATTAAATATTTATTACACATAAAAATACCAACACCTATTTTTTTTAAAATATTCACTTACTTATACTATGATATAATTATATAATACCTTTATTTATAACATGCCTAAATTTTATTCATACATTCTTGAGTGATGTTACTATTCATTTTTTCAATTTACTATTCAGATGGGTCATATTACTATTCATAAGGGTACATTACTATTTCAAAGGGTTGAGTTACTATTCACCAAAAACATTAAGTTGATCCTATCAGACTATAAATATGTTACTGATTGTAAAAATGTATTTCCATTTTTCAAAATTCAATTCACAAAAGTAGAAAAATTATGTTTAATGATAATGTTGTAAGTGTGGCAAGAAGGCGGGTAAAAAGAACATTCAAAAGTTCAATAAGTTTTTATATTTTATTTCAATATACAAAGATTCCTATGATCTACATTGGATTAATATACGTATAATTGATATATTGTGACATTAAAAATAAATTTAAATCATAATATTTTTTTAAACTAAAAACAATGTTTTTAACTATAACGCATTATTTTTAACTATTCATCAAAAAATGAAACTTCTATGAAAAATACTAAAAAATCACCCAAAATTAATTTTGACATTCAAAATTCAAAAAAAATGTTTAATTTACCAAAAATTATATATTTCATTATAAATATGTTTCATTCATGTGAATCAATTATAAATAAAATTTAATATATGTTATTACTATTCATATTACTGTATTTAACAGCTAGGTTATAACTATATTGTTTAAATAATTATAATAAAAAAGTGTTGTTTCGCAGATACTCAATGATGCTTGAATTAAATTATATATTAAATTTATTTATAAATTCTTGGGGTGTTACAAGCACCCCAGCATAGGTAGGAATACCCAAAGGGGACGCTGGCTTGGGTGTCCCTATGCAGACCTCGCTCGAAGGTCCGAGCCCTGAAGTATGGATCATGTGTCATATTTATAGAGTACCTGGAGAGGTTGTTATGCATAAAGTAATACTCATATATCAACATGTCTTCCTTTTAGAGATGTAGAAGCTCCTGGACACGCATAGCCCTCATCTTACAAGGTGATAACTTCTCTCTGAAAAGGCTCCCAAACTCTATCCACAGAATAGTCACCTCATCATAAGATCGAGTAACTAAACCCCACCATTGCCCTATTGAGTTGTGTAAAAGCTCACTTCCATGACCAACATTGGATCTCCCGTTTTCCTGACTATATAGAAAACTCAGGTCACCACCTCAAGCTAGTCCTCAACCGCCTGAGGGTCGGGCTCACCTTAGAACCTGAGGCATCTCTGTTGATGAAACTTGAGATGTGTGCTTAGCCTATGATTCTCATCCAATGGTACTATGCATACCATGTCTTACTCTATAGGTGGTGGTAAATCTAGTACAACACCTAGAGGTGATATCTTCAATTCAAATCCTTGTACCTATGTATCGTCACTCGACGGATTATCCTTGTGATCATGCAGTGGAATCCTAACTGACTTTCTATGTGGAGGAATATTGAAGTAAATTATTTTTTACCATGATCATTAGAGTATATCTAGAGAGCTAACTCAAGAAGGACATGGGAGACAAAACCATTTATATATGATTCATGTAATATTATTTTATCCCTTCCACCAATGTTTTCATGTACCGAGTCAAAAAGCAGGAAACCAGAGTCCTTGTGTATGGATACATCGGCTGCCGCACCAACACTAGATTCCCTGGCTTGAAAGCCAAACTCAAAACACTTAATAGTGTTTCCCCAAACCAATCTCATAGAATCTCGATCCTAAATTATCACTGAACCACTTTTATACCACTATATCATGACCTGTCCTAGAGGGGCCTGTGTTGTGACTATCCTAAGACTGTCTCTAATAGGGCCGGAGCTGGTGACTAGAATTGTGTAGGAATATCCCAAAAATGGGAGGAATTTTCCTAAAGCACCTATACGCATGAACACATCTCTAGTACCAAAATTATAAAATGTAAAAAAAGCAGTAAGTAAATAATGCATAAAAACCACTATATCCCACAACCAGAGTACAATAGTGAAATTATGGAAAAGTAAATAGGGCCAAAATACAATCCCACCAAAAAGAGTTTGTAACCACAAGTCCAACCTACAAGGTAAGAGGTATTGGGACTATTGTTTGAAAAGTTGTCAGGACACACCTCGGTCTGTACGATCTCACAAGGTACCGTCTTGTCCTGGTCTGCCTATAACTCTATTGAAAGGTTGATAGTATACACAATATATGACATGTGTGAAAAAATCATGTTCAATGGTGAGTAAAACAATACTCGATAGCACACCCCAAAAACACAAAGGAAATACCATGAAATAAATACCATGAGACAAATACGACTAAGGAAATACCACAAAGGAAATACCACCAAGAAAATACCATGAAGTAAAATGCATAGTTAGCTCCACACAAGTGTATGTCTACCACACATGTAGCAAGAACAACTAGATATACTCAATCAAATAAGACACATAGTCTCAACAAGACACATAGTCTCTATAAGACACATAGTATCCACAAAACCCATATTATCCATAAGACACACAATCTTCATAATACACATAGTCTCCATAAGACACACGGTCTCTATAAGACACACAATCACTCGGTCACAACCAGCCACAAAAATGTTTTCTCAAAGCGCGCTTGTTCTGAGATAAATCACTCACCAAGCCATTAGGTCGTATTCAAACTCCCAAAAAACCCACTTAATATATCTCAAAAATAATTTCTTATCATAAGGGTCCCAACGCCCCAGATGTCTTGTCAAACTGATGCACCGTTTGAAAGTTATGGGGGTTTAAAGTTTAAAGGACGGGGGGTCATTGGGCCTGTGTACTGACTCATGGTCGGTCCATTGACCATGGAGATCAACTTCCATGGTTGGTTAACCCCATGTTAGAACACCCTATGGTCAAATGAACTGGGTCGATCTAGGGTCTGACCTAGATCTGGTCCAGTTTGTTGGGTAGACCCGACACACTCCGTTAGGGCTGACCTGGCCCACTCCGTCAGGGTTGACCTGGCCCACTCCGCTTGGACCTAAAACACTCCAACTGGGACCGAAACATCTCTCCTAGCCCATACTTCATGGGTGTGGTCCATATGAGTTGTTTCACATGGCCCGCCATGCCGCATCCTTTACTCCACGTGGTCACCCGCGGTGACTGTCGTCGCTCCATGCAGCCACCCTACTGCATCACGTAGCCACCCCACCATGTCATGTGGCATTGTCGTGTCCCCAGATCCATCACCTCCAAATCCCGTAGCTTATCTCGTTAACATCCTACGTGGCCTGATCCTCCACTGCCACTGTCATCCATGGCCGCCGCCTCCAGTCACCGCCCCGCCTCGTCGAACCGTTGCGTCGGACCCATGCCGATGGTCCCTTCCACAGAACACCATGCCACCTCAAATTCCAGGATTCCAAAATAGTCATAGATTCATGCTCCTTGGTTTGTGATCCACATAGAACTAGCCTTCATTGTTGATTTTCCTCCAATTAGGGGGTCCGATTATGATCAGATCCACCCGGGAAGTTGAACCGCAGCCACAAGGGTCCAACTACGATGAATGCATAGAGCGGGGGTAAGGGTAGCACAAAGAACGCCCGAGGAACAAACATTAGACTTTTTTCAATTTGGAATCAATTATTTATCATTATAATGAATAATGAAGAACAAATAATAATCTAAAACAAACTCCCATTAATTAACCCCACAATGTAATAACCACCCCACAACGATCGAACCACGAATCAATCTATTCGTGGATTGACCCACATTTCTCATGAAAATAAGAATAGGGAAAAGGAAAATAAAATAAATCTCTATAAATGGAGTTTGGATTTATTGTTGATGAAGAATAGTTTAATTTTCATCATTGACGAGATCCTCTAACTCCGTCGGCGCGATGATCCATGATCCGAACTTCAATCCATCATTGTTCACCAAAAAATCTCTCCAACTGTTGTCTGAATCACTAGGGTTTGAGAAGAAAACCCTAAATAAATTCTATAACCATACATTTAAAGGAAAAATAGTCATTGAATCAATAAAATATTTTATAATTAAATTATTTAGTGATGATTATGTCCTTTTTGGGTTTTTTCACAAAACATCCATGCTGACTAAAGTTAAGTCACACCTAGAGAAAAAGCCACATTAAAAACTCAACGGTGGTCTCATATTTCCAATCCGAGTCACCATTCATGAGTTGTTTTTATTTTAAAATAAAATAATTTTATTTAATAATTTTATTTATGGTTACTTCCTTGGTGAATGTTTCTTCAGATGACTCATGCTGACCAAAGTTAAGTCTCGCCTATGGTAAATCCACCATTCTGAGCTTAGCAGGGCCATTCGATTTCTTATTTGGGAACCCACTTAAAAGATATTCCAATTTTTAAGGAAATTCACATTCACATGATTTTAAAAACATGAAATTTTTCAATGAATTTTTCTGGGTACACTGGGCCTCAAAATCACACGTCATCTCAGTGTCTGGTCTCAAAACATTCCCAAATAATTTCTAAAAATAAAATCGAGAAAAATTCAAGTCATTACAATATACCCTATCAAGTATAGTTTTCTTTTTTCTAAATCACCTTTTTTTATAATAAAAGAGAAGAAAATGATTAAAATAAATTAATTTTTTGACATAGTATAATATAAAATAAGGTTATATAATTACTTAAGTAGGTTTTTATTTATGAAAATATTTGAAATTTTCATTTTTCATTATTATTTCTTACACCATGTTCACTAATGTTGGATTATAATTGACTAATTTAAATATTATTTATAAGAATGATAGTTTCTATTGAAGGTGTCAATATATTTTGAAGATAAAAGTATTATTAATTTTTATCAATAGTTTCTCTTATGATAACTAAATTAGTATCAAATAGATTCTTATTCAAAAAGTACTATTTCTTGAAGAAATTATAAGATTTAATAGATGTGGATTTATGAGTCATATTTTATTCATTAGTTTCAAACAAAATTTATATGGTAAAATTATTGAGACTATATATCATAATTTTTAAGAATATTAAAGATTATAGATATTATATTTCAACATGTTTGTAAGGAGGCTTATTGTGTATTCAAGCAAGTAACATAATATTGGTTTCATTGTCTATTTTGGTTATATTTTTTTGTAAATTAAAGATTTAAATTAAATAATTATCAAAATTTTATTTAGATAAGAGTTTCACATATTGAAAAAGTTATAAAAATTATTGGACATGGGTTTATGTTTAAAAGGTTGAGTAATATGAAGTTTGTGTTCTATAGTGAAAAACACACAATGGTGCAATTCTAAATGCCATATTTTTATGTAATTATTTTTTTAAAAATATTCATATTTTCAACATGTTTTTATAAATAAAATTTATATATTATGATGGTTGTAAGAATATAATGCTTGTAGTGATAAATGTAAGAAATTAATCATGTCTTGATTACACATTGTGTATTTTAATGTGGTGTTTCAAGTTAAAAATATATAGGTAACATGTCATGTTTAGAATAAATGGTTTAAAATGAGTTTTATTTGGTCAATATATTTTGATAGAAAATTCATGTTCTATGTTGTGTTGAATAAATATGTTGTAGGTGATTGACGTGAGAAAGAAAACATGGTGTAGTTTATTGGGTATGAATAGAGAGTTCAAGAAAACATATTGTGTTATTAATAAAAAAATCATGATTATTTTTAAGTTGAATTGGGTTTTATATAAATTAAAAATAAACCATTGGAATATGATGAGAAATATATTGTTTTTTAGGGAAACATTCTAAGGTTTTTTTATTTATCTATATATATTTTTATTTTTTTCCATAATTCAGGGATAGATGTGTGTCTCAGAAGTTTAAAGTATTTATAGAAGAGTGAATCAATGAAATATAGGAAAAAATAGATAACAAGTTTCCCCAATAAGTAATATCATTATATATATTCTTTAATGATGATAACTTCATTTTGATGATTGATTTTTTATATTGAAGATGAGTGAAGTTGTATTTGGTTGTGTTGAAAGATTATGAGAATGTTCTTAATATTTGAATTCTAAAATAGTTTTAATCAGATTTATAGTTTATAAAAGTGAATAATCATTGAAATGTAATTGTTTTAGTGATAATAAGGGGAGTTGGAAGAAGTTGGTTCATGCTGATTAACTGACTGAAAACTAAATTCTTATTTAAAAGTGCATAGTAGAGACCAGAAAGGATAATAAAGGCCTAAAGTAAGGGAGTCCTTATTCATACTTGGGAACAAAAATATTACAAACCTATGGAAAATAGACTAAATAGGGTAAAAAGTAGTAAGTTAGTAGGGATCATTTCCCATACTATCCAAATAATTATCCACTTTTTTCCTTTTGTCCAAGTATTATGAGTCTTTATACTAGGGCATATATGATTAAGGTTCTATCTTATGATATAATCTATTTAAAAGTGAGTAGAGTAGATTCTATTTATATAATTATTTATCAAATATGAGTCTAATTCAACCACCAACAAGTTGATACTCCAATCATTGCAAATTAAAAGTCTATTAATTAAGGATTTGGCTTTTGTAATAAGTGAATTTCCATTGTCATTAAAGGAATTATAGGCCATTATCACTGGTATGAGGTTGTCAAAGATGATTCCATATCCTTTAACTATTACATTAACACATCAACCATCAGAATCCATTTTTATACCTAAGGAGGGTAGAAGTTAGGAGACCTAGTGGTCGAAGGAACCAAGGGAGGATGGAGGTCCAAAACTAAATCCAAAAAATCCACTCCTTTAATCCCTTAATGGAGGTTTAAATGTCATGAATTTTATAAATAACCTTTATATTTAGTTATGTTTTTTTATATGGCCTTCAATTAAAACTTTTATCATTCCAAGCTTCCCAAATGAACCAAAAACCAGCTTCCAAGGCCACCTTATTCCCCATGAACAAGACAATACTATTAAAATCATTATTAAACCATGAGACAAGTAGCTAATAGAAAGTACCAAACACTGGAGATATTCCCATTCATTTTCTTAGTAAATTCTATGTATAGAAATCCCATTCACTATAAAGGAACACTTGATAGGATATGAGCCTTACTTTTTAATTAATGTAAGAGTATAATATTATTGTTTGTATTAACCATATTTTAATTATAGTTCATATATAATTTGATGGTCATGAAAAGTATCTATTCGTTCATTCTTGATTGGTGAACCTTACAAATGAATGTATTATAATTACTGTTTGATTTTATTATATTACTCTAAAAAATTAACAACATTTATTAGTTAACCTAATTGATTAATTATGGTTGAAAAAAGGTATATAAAATAATAGAAGAGAAAAATCATTTACTGATTACCCCCTCCCCTCCCCACTTGGGGAATCTTTGTATGAGTCACTTTAACCAAGGCCTCCTTATACTTATCATAATTATTTTTGTTTTTATATTTCATGTAATATATTTTTAAATTAGTTATTATTTCATTATTCTAGGATCAATGTTTTTTTTGATGGAAAAAATATATTTCAATGTTAACACTTTCTTGAATATCATTTATACACTATCTTATAAAAATAAATTTCACTACATGTGATTCAATTACCTTTTCTAAAATTAAGAGTCTAATATTTTAGTTAAATATGAAGAGATATTGTGAAGGCATACCAATTACTTATATGATTTACCAGAGTAAAATATATAATCAAGGGATAAACACAAATAATTTTTCTTCCCAAAAAACATAAATGTTGGACTCTTCATTTGATAAAAGTGAATTGACTATCATATGTAGGGAAATTTATTTTTAAATGATATAATTATATTGATATTTAAGAAAATATTTATCATATATGAAAGTATATTTATTATCTTTTAGAAGCATTATTTCTTCATTTATAGTTCTGTATCAAGAAACCATATGTTATATCTCTATATTAGAAATATGAAATTTTATGTAAGAAGTTATATAATATTTTAAAGAGTAAAATAAGTAGGATACTTAGTTTGGTTGTGAGAATTATTTTTTTGGTGTTTTATATAATGTTATATAAAAGTAAAACATTGTTAATTAATTAAAGTTCATAATATTATAATATAACCTTTAAACTATATTTAGTTTTCATTTTAAGTAGTATTCATAAATAAATGTATGTTGTTATTTATATATTAATTTTTTATAAATTTCATACACACTTATTTGGTACTGAAAAATTAAATAAATGATAAATTATTTTAAAAAATTCCCTCATTCATGTGTTATAGTCTTTGTTATATTATCTATCTGATTTGTATATTTGGAAATTTATTTTTTTTTAAACATAAGAAAATTTATTTTGTTTTTTATAATTATTGTAACTATAACTGGTACTTTTTAATAATAATAAAAATTGTATAATGTATAGATATATATTTATTATTTGAAAATACATTGATTATTTGTTAAAAATGTATATTTGTTTTCTATTTTTAGCTACTGTATTATGTTTTCTTTATATGTAGATACAAAAAATATTAAAAAGGATCCTTAATGGAGTAAAAAAACATAATTTAGAAAGGTTAAGACTTTATTAGTCCTAAAATAAGAGTTGATATAAAACCACATTTATCAAGACTAACCTAATGGTGATGAAGATATCCATTTATTAGTATTTTTTAACATTAAAAAATAGGGATACTTTTCTGAGTACTCACATTCTTAACATTTTAAATTTTATAATAAAAACTATTTCTCAACACTAAAAAATGTCTATCTTATATTATTTTATGTGAAAATAATCCTTTAGATTTTCTATTTGGTTTCCACTAGCCTTATTATTTAGTATAATAAATATTTATACCGTTTTCATGATATTTTGGTAGTTAATTTTTTATATTTTATTAATTTTTAAATTTTTTGATAGAGTTAGTTAAATGTAATTGTATTGATGATAGTAATATGTGAGGGTATTTATCATTATTGTATATAATGTCAGGATACTGTAAGAACCAGGTTCTTATTTTTGAGGTACAATTTTCTTCTATTCTTTTTCCTTGAGTTTTTTAATAAAACATTGGGAAATTGGGAAAATGGTCATTTTAGGGTTACATGCCTTGTAATTATATATACACACCATTTAGTATGTCAATGTAGTATAGGGATACATGTTGTGTGATCTTGTTGGTGTGGGAGAGAAGAAAAAGACACGACACGTCGTGTACTTCCTAATACACGTTGTGTAGTCATGTCGGTAGGTCAATGAGGGACATGTAAAGTAAGTAGGTGAATTTATGAATAGTAAAATGATATACACATTGTGTATATAGACTTAAACACTGTGTAATTATAATTTTTGGATTAAAATGGGTAGTATCCTTGTTCTTTCTTCTTCTGGATAGAGGAGCCACCGGGTAAAGAACAAGGAGCGCTGAGAGTTCCTTCTCCTCCCGTTTCGTCATCCAAAACCTGATTCAAACGCCGATAATCTTGTTGGGATCCTCTTGGTAGTAGATTTATTATCTTAGATCCATTATTCATAATTTCTATTCATGATTAAGTTATTTAGGGTTGAATAGTTTTCCTCTTTTGATAGATCTACGCCGTTCTAGGTCGATTCAAGGGATGACGTCAGAGTATATCGATTGTACAACATCGAGGTAGGAGGTCTTGTGCCTCTTATTAATTATTGATATTTTTAAATATTTTATTGTACCATGTTACCAGGTTTAGGGTGTCCCCTTGAAATTAATATGATCCTTATTATTACCTAACATTGTTCTGGTAATTAATTCAATGAATTAAATAATGATTAGCTTCATTGTTGGTTAAGGGCCACCCCATGAGTATGTTTCACTTGGATAATTTATTTGTCCATTCATACTAGGATGTCTATAGACATGCCTTAATTTTCCTTTTTTTGGTTATTAAAATTTACTTTATTATTTATCTAGAATTTCAATTGTGTATAAATTGTAAGTGCTTGATTATGGATTTGGGATTGTGTTTTCCCCTTTGCTATGAAATATTTTTTCTGGTTAAGCAGGTCAGAAAGTTTTATTGAATTTTAATGAGTAAATGGTAAATAGCATTGGGTGATACATGGGTTCATCTTAGAAGGGTGTGAATGGGCTCTCACGACTATTTTACCTTGCACCTTAGGTGATACATGGGTTCAGTTTAGAATGCCATGGATGGACTCAAAATGCTTTTGGTTTATATGTCATTAGTGATAATTGGGATCCCTAGTAGGACCACTGAGTACAAACTTTTTTGAACTTATACCAACATCAAGAGTGATACTTGGGGAACCCTAGTAGGACTGATGTGAACAGACTCATAGGATATCGATAGAATTACACCTATAGTGATACTTGAGTTCCAACTTAGGAATCTCAAGAACGAACTCATTTTATACTTAAATTATGTAATGGAATTAATTTTGACATGTCTTCTAAGCCAAAGCACAATATTTGAATCAAACATTAGTTCTTGTTAGAATGTCTTTTGAGACTTCTGTTGTTCTTACTTTGCTATGGGGAATGTCGGGCTTAGGCTAAATTTTGAGACCTAAATACTTAAAGTAAATGAACTACTAATGAACATAGTAAAATCGATAAATGAATACCAGTACTTGTAGTATTTTTACTTCTGAGTGGATACTAGTTTACTGCATGTCATTTTTATACACAACTACTGCATATAATCTCTGCCAGATTGGCTCAGACCTTTGGTGTTTGCCTACTGTCTAACACCCTATTTGGGTCATGATTTTGGGCCCAAAAAGATTATATTATTGTAGGTATCGATAGGGGAAAGGCTCCCTATAGAGGTACTTTATTTCTGCTGAGGATCAGGAGAGAGTGGGACCAAGCCAAGGGTTGTGATACTGCTGAGTTTCATTTTGTTTTATTGTACTTTGGTATTGAATTGTACTTGACTGTAGTGTATCCTTTTTGCTATTTTCTTAGAACATGTGACATGATGCATCATTTGGATATCATATGACTTCTGATTAACTTATTCCTTCATTCTTCAGTTGGTTACTTTAGTTTCATGCTATTTACTGCTTCTGCTATTTGTTAATATTTATTCTATTGTGTTACATTTTGCCAATGAGGGCATAGTTTTCCCACTATCACACCCTAGGACCTTGATTATAGTTGGGATCCTCTAGAATTTGGGGAAATTCTCTTGATGACAAGTGGTCGATCTGATATGGGGCACCAGTTGAGTGGCTTCTGGACCCGAGATTTTACAAAGTGGTATCAGAACATTTTTTTCTTTTTTGGTTTGTCCTAATATATGGAGCCTATAGACATGGATAAGAAGGGATAGGTATTTGGTAATTAGATGTGCCCAGGATTTTCTACCCCGCATATATGGAAAAATCCAAATTTCTTTGAATTGACATGTGATGCTTATATTTTGAGCTAATACAGTTGATTCAATTTCAAAGTTGGGTGACACACTTGATTTTTTCTATTAATTTTGATGAAATTGTGGGTTCTATTTTATTTACAACCCAATGATATGAGGGTGTTCAATATCATACATCATATAGAAACTTTCTATAATCACATGCTATGTATTATTCCATACCATCTAGGATGCATTAGTTATTGCATGTTGTTTTGATAGATTATGTGATATCTATGCCTGCTGTTGTGATAGGTGTATTGGTACGTGCTATGGTTTGAATTGAATGGATTCCAAACTTTGGTTCCTGAGGTGTATAGGCCATCTTGGACCAGAATTTAGTGGGTCATGATTCAAAATTGTATCTATAATTGTACTATGATATGTTATTCTTGGCTGAAAAACCTCAATTCGTGGGAAGTATGGGCCCTCACGGATCAGAATTTGGCATCCTGCTGGTTGATTTTTCTACAAAACAGGGGTTTTCTGGGAAATCTAAAGTGTCTATTCTGAAAAAACCCAGTATACACAGCATGTAGTCTAGCATAACAGGTTGTGTGTTATTCTTGTTTGGGGAATAAGGTGTTCTAAGTTTAATAAGAACATGTTGTGTACCATGTGTACATGCCGTGTAAACCTTGACCATGTAACCTATCATGTGGGTAGGGAACACGGTTTTCTAGATTTGAGAAGGACATGCCATGTAATGGGAGTATATGCCATGTGTAGGTCAACCATGTATTCGACCATGTTACTAATGACATGAGTGGATGAAAACTTATTTGTATATGTGTAGTCGTACACCAAAACAATTGTGTAGTTCTAGCCATGTAGAAGAACTTGGGTAGGAAAGAGAATTCAAGTACACTCCATGTATCTGTAGGAACATGTTGTACGTGTGGTGTGTAACACAACCATGTGGGGCAGAGGTACTCACCCATATAAAGTTATAGGAGAACATGCCTTCTATTGGGTTATACACGCCGTGTACCCCTATTTTAGAAAAACATGAATGATTTCCTCTACTTGTTCCGTTCTTGCACTTCTTAGTTACAATTTTCTTCCGTTATGTTGGTAATGAGGTGTGTGTTTTGGATTCTATAGAGAAATGTCGTTGCGATGACCGTGAGCTATATTCTAGGAGAGAGACG
The DNA here is from genome assembly GCA_963277665.1 of Viscum album. Lineage (NCBI taxonomy): Eukaryota > Viridiplantae > Streptophyta > Magnoliopsida > Santalales > Viscaceae > Viscum > Viscum album. The sequence goes on from OY728130.1 coordinate 516,718,525, forward strand.
ATGATCATACTCCAAAAATGGTGGGCCATGGGATACTGATGGACCCTCCAGTTTTACCCACTGCAGAACCAGCCATTATTCCAGATGTGGGTGCAGACGTACAGTTCCTAGAAGGTTTTGTGGGGTTCATAAAGACATTCCAGGGAGCACCGTAGGCTGCCACATCTATGAAAGAGCTGATGCATTTATTCTAGCAGTAGTATCCGCCTACTTTTTTTGGGGATGGCAGACCATAGGCTGCAGAATCATGGCTGGAATCAGTGCTGACTGTCTTCGAGTATCTAGATATGCCTCTCAAGAGGAGGTTCAAACTCATGATCTATATGCTACATGATTCTTCCAAAAGATAGTGGCATGTTATCAATAAGATAGGGCATCGGTGGGATATGACATGGGAAGAATTTAATGTGTACTATGATTATTATTTTACCAAAACGCTGAGGGCAAAATAAGCCTGAGAGTTCATGCACCTAGAGCAGGGTGCACTATCGGTTATGGATTATTATGCCCGGTTTACTGAGCTTCAGCAATTCGCACCTATTCTAATGGGTGATGACGTATCAAATGCTAGATGATTTGACAATGTTATCAGGTTTGACATCTTATCCAAGGTGAATGTATTCTGGTTTCCTTCAGTATCTACTATTGTAAATCAGGCATTGATTACCAAGTGTAATTTGAGGAAAGTTGGAGGTGTGATCCAGGGTGGTTGGGCACTAAGATTTGGTACTGTCTTGACCGAAAGCAAGAAGTGTCGTACATAGCTTTATCGTGGGGATACAAGCAATCAGAACCGTTATTCTAGTATCCAGGTGAGGTTCTACGAGTGCGGTAGGTCGGGGCATACGAGGCCCCAATGACTGAAGGACCTAGTTGAGTGCTGATCTTGTGGAAAGATGGGTCATCTATAATGCTTCTGTAGGATGTTTCCACCAGTGGCTAGTGAGAGAGGTTCTATAAAGTCTCCATGTGCAGGATCAAGGTCAGTATATTATCACCAGTTTGGAAAATGGAATACATTAGGGCGTTCAGGCCAAGGTGGTGGGAATAACCGTGGTAGCCATGCCCCAAGATCTCAACAACAGTAGGGCGGGTCAGCTCAAGGTATCCAAGAAGTGTCTCAGGGTCTTGGTACAGGTCAAACTTATGTAGTGAAACTGACCCAACAGAAGAAGGATCCCATAACTTCTGCTGTCAGAGTTACTATCCTAGTCACCTCTCTTTTATCTTCTACACTTTTTGATAATGGTGCAACACATAGTTTTATATCTGTGTCCATTGTGGAAAGACTTGGACTCTATGTTTATAATTCTTATAATGTGATGATGCTAGACATTATGTTAGGGATTATAACGGCAGGTGTGCGTCCATTCATGGAGTTCCCCATTGATATTGGTGGGTGTCACTTTCTATGGAACCTATATGTCTTAGAGATAATAGGTTTTGATTTGATTATTAGAATGGACTAGTTGGTTTCTTTTTGAGCCTTTGTTGATTTCTATTGTCGCGGGGTGAGTTTCCCATCACCAGGTGGTAGGGAGTTTCTACATAAGGTTATATGGGATATCTAAGCAAGTAGAACTGGACCGGAGCATCGTGGGTTGGGTGAGATAATAGCCTATATTGTGAGTTTATATCTGGATGATCAGGGAACATGTCTGGAAGATTTCCTTTTAGTGGTTGATCATTTTAGAAACTTTTTCCCGTAAAACTTCTCAAGTTTACCTCCAGTCAGAGAGGTGGATTTCACCATCAAGATAGTGATGAGAGCTAAATTGGTATCCATTAATCCTTATATGATGGATACAAAGGAGTTTCAAGAGCTCAAGAGGTAGTTGGAAGATCTAAAAGCTAAGGGTTTTATTCGAACTGGTACTTCTCCTTGGGGTTCACAGGTCCATTTCGTGAAAAAATGTGGATGGTACTGTTAGGATATTCATGGATTATCAGAAGCTTAACTAGTTAATAGTCAAGAACCAATATCCAATGCCACATATAGATGTCATGTTTGATCAACTTGAAGGAGATCGAGTATTCTTGAAGATTTTCCTAAGGTCAGGATATCACCAGGTACATGTTCGAACAACAAACATACCTCGTACAACCTTTCATAGTATTTATGGTCTATATTAGTACTTTTTTATGCTATTTGGTCTCACAAATTCACTAGTAGTTTTCATGGAATTAATGAACTGAGTGTTCCATCCCTACTTAGGTTCTTTTGTGGTGGTTTTTGTGGACGATATCTTGGTGTATTCTCACAATCAGCACGACTATGCCAAACACCATGAGATCTTTTTGAATACATTAATAGAGCATTATTTATATGATAAGATCACAAAATGACACTTCTATATGGGTTGAATTCACTTCTTAGGTCACGTCATCTCAAATACTGGATTATCAGTGGACCCAGATAAGGTGAAAGCCGTAGTGACTTGGGAGTATCCCAAGAACGTTTTTGAGGTTCAATGTTTCTTAGGGATAGCTGGTTACTACGAGAATTTTATATAAGACTTCTCATGCTTATAATCACTAATGATAGGATTGACCAAGAATGGAGTGATGTTTGAGTGGTCAGATTCTCGTGACACAGCCTTTCAAGAGTTGAAGGGACATTTGACTTCAACACTGATACTAATATTGCCAGATTCGGGAAAGATTTACACTATGTACTGTGATGAATCAGGTATTGGGTTGTGAGTAGTGATTTTTCAGGGGGATCGAGTTGTTTTGTATGGGTCTTGACAGTTGAGGGCATGCGAGATGAATTACCCAACACATGATCTCAAGTTAGCTGCAGTTGTTCATGATTTATGATGTTTGAAACATTATTTATTAAAAGAACATTTTTTGGTGTAAACAGAAAAAAAATTTATCAAATACATATTTAATCAAAATTATTTGAATATGAGACAGTGAAGGTGGGTGGAATACCTTTAGTTTTTCGATTTTGAGCTTGCGTATACATCTAGAAAATGCAATGCAGTGGCTGACGCATTGAGCAGGAGGACTCAGATACATGCAGTGCAGGAGGCTAGTGGTGAGTGTAAACTTATGGTCTTATTCTCTGAGATGAATTTAGAGGTTCAAAATAATCAGGTATAGACTTATCTTTCATCTTTGGCGGTTACCTCTAGCCTACTAGACATAGTAAGGATGAGGCGACTATCAGATTCTGAAGGCATAATTCAATGATAGAGTGTGGAAGGTGAGGATCCTCCTCCTGGATGGATTATAGGCAAGGATAAAGTTATTTTGTGTCCATGGATGTGTGTTAGTTATAGAGGATATATGAAATGAGCTTATGTGGGAGTTTCATGCTTTATCTTGGGCAGTGCATCTCGGAGTCACCAAGATGTATCGTGACTTACACCACCAGTACTGGTGGTTGGGTATAAAGAAATAATTAGCTGGTTTTGTTACGAGGTGTTCCAACTATCAATAGGTAAAGGAGAAACATCAGTGACCAAATAGACTTTTACAGTATCTACCCATTCTTTAGTGGAAGTGTGATGATGTCTCAATGGATTTCATGACATGGTTACTGGGGTCTCCTAGAGGCAACAATGCCATGTGGGTCGTAGTTGACAGTCTTAATAAGGTTTCTCACTTCTTGCCGATCAAGGAGACCATTGGTGTTGATGATCTCAGAAAGCTATATATCTGAGAGGTGGTACGACTTCATGGGGTCCCTTATTCTATCGTTTCATATAGGGATTCCCGCTTTACTTCTCATTTCTGGAAGAGTTTTCAGAGCGCACTGGGTACACAGGTGCTTCTGAGCACAACATACCACCCTCAGGCTGATGGCTAGTTAAACCGTACAATACAGGTTCTATAAGACATGTTTCATGCATGTTTCCTAGATTTGGTGGATATTGGGAGAAACATATACCCCTGGTTGAGCTATCCTATAATAATAGCTTCCAGGACACTATTCATAGGGCGTTATATGAGGCTTTGTACGGTAGGCCATGCCAATCACCCCTGTGTTGGCTGGAGGCAGGAGATACAGCTATGCTGGGACCTCATCTTGTCAAGGAGACTACTGATCAATTTCAATTGATTCATAAGTGGATTTCTACTATGCAGTCTCATCATAAATCTTATTCCAATCACTATAGAAAACCTTTGGAGTTTGTGGTCAGGGATCGAGTTTTACTACATGTCACACCAAGATTTGGGGCACAAGAGGATCGGGGGATAGGGTAAGATTTCATCGAGTTATTTCAGATAGTTTGAGATTCTATAATGAGTCAGGTCGGTTTCCCATCGATTACAGTTACCTTAGAGGTATCGATCCATAAACGATGTTTTCCATGTATCTTAGCTATGTTGCTATCATTCAGACTTGTATCACGTTTTTCAGCATGAGGATGTTGAGCTTTAGGTTGATGGATCCTTTGGGAAGCATCTGATTTGTATAGTTGATAGGAGAATGATGGTTGTCTTAGGCCAGTCAGTTCCTCTTGTACAGGTGCTATGGTAGCACAACCGAGTGTAGGATGAGACTTGGGAGAGGGAGGACGATGTACATGCTCAATGGCCAGAGTTATTCTGAGATATTCCTTCACCCCCCTTCGAAGGAAAATATGGGGATGGATTTAATTAAGGGGGAATTTTGTAAGAACCCAGTTCTTATTTTTTAGGTACATTTTTATTTTATTCTTTTTCCTTGAGTTTTTTTGAGAAAACAAGGGGAAAATAGGAAAATGGTTGTTTTAGGGTTACATGCCTTGTAATACTATATACACACCATGTAGTATGTCTGTGTAGGATAGGGATACATGGCATGTGATCATGTTGTCCTAGGAGAGAAGAAAAATCCACTACATGACATTTACTTCCTAATACACGCCATGTAGTCATGTCGACACGTCGGTGCGAGATGTGTAAAGTAAGTCGATGAATTTATGAATAGTAAAATGATATACGCACCATGTATATAGACTTACACACCGTGTACTTATAGTTTTCAGCTTAAAACAATCATTATCCTCGTCTTTCCTCTTCTAGAAAGAGGAGCCACCGAGTGAAGAACAAGGAGCATCGAGAGATCCTTCTCCCATTTTGTTGTCTAGAACCTGATTTGAATGTCGTAAATCTCATTGGGATCCTATCGGTAATATATTTCATCTTCTAGATCTATTATTTATAATTTATATTCATGAGGAAGTTATTTAGGGTTGAATTTTTTTCACCTTTTGATATATCTACATTGTTCTAGGTCAATTCAAGGGTCAGATTCAGATTATAACAATTGTATGGCATCGAGGTAGGTGGTCTCATGTCTCCTGTTAATTTTTGAGATGTTTATATCTTTCATTGTTCCACGCACCCATGTTTTGGTTGTCGCATTGAAAGGAATTTGATCCTTATTAATACCTAACATTGTTATGGTAATTAATTCAATGAATTAAAGCATGATTAGCTTCATTGTGGGTTAAGGGCCACCCAATGGGTGTGTTTCCCTTGGATAATTTGTTTGGAAATTCGACCTAGGATGTCTATGGGCATGCCTTCATTTTCCTTTTTTATGGGTTGTTTAAAATGAACTTGATTATTTATCTGGAATTTCAATTGTGTAGAAATTGTAAGTGTTTGATAATGGCTTTGGGATTGTGTTTACCCCTTTGCTATGTAGTGTTTTTTCTTGTTAAAAAGGTTGGAATGTTTTATTGAATTTTAATGAGTAAATGGTAAATAGAATTGGGTCATACATGGTTTCAGCTTAGAATGTCATGAACAGACTCACATGAATATTGTACCTTGCACCTTGGGTGATACATGGGTTCAGTTTACAACACCATGGACAGAATCGAAAGGATTTTGATTTATATGTCATTAGTGATAATTGGGATCTCTAGTAGGACCGCCAGGGACAGACTAAATTGACATAATTTTATATTACACATAGAGTGATACCTTGGGGATCCCTAGTTGGACCGCTGAGGATGGACTCGCTTGAACTTATACCAATATCGAGAGTGATACTCGGGACTCCCTAGTAGGACTACTGAGAATAGACTCGTAGGATGTCGGTATAATTAAACCTTTAGTGATACTTGAGTTCCAACTTAGGAATCTTAAGAAAAAACTCAGTTTATACTTAAATTATGTAATAGAATATATTATAACATGTCTTCCAATCTAAAGCACAAGATTTGAATCAGAATTTACTTCTATTAAGAAGGTATTTTGAGACTTTGGTTGTTCTTACATTGCTATGCGGAATGTCGGGCTTTGGCCAAATTCTGATACCTAAATACTTCATGTAAATGAACTACTAATGAACATAGTAAACTCGATAAATGAATACCATTACTTGTAGTATTTTTTATTTTTGAGTGCCTACTAGTTTACTGCATGTCATTTTTATACACAACTGCTGCATATACTCACTAAAATATTGGCACAGACCTTTGGTGGTTGCCTATTGGTATTTATTTCTCACACTCTGTTTGGGACATGCTTTTGGGCCCAAACAAACTATATTTCTACAGATGTCGATAGGGGAAAGACTCCCTATACAGGTGCTTGATTGTTTCTTTAGAGTAGGAGAGCATGGGATAAATCCAAGGCTTGCGATGCTACTGAGTTTCATTTTGTTTTACCCTACTTTGGTATTGTAATGTACATGACTGTAGTGTATCATTTTTACTATTTTCTTAGATCATGTGACATGTTTCATCATTTTGATATCATATTCCTTCTGGTTAACTTATTACTTTATCCTTTAGTTCGTTACTTTAGTTTCATGCTATTTACTTCTTTTGCTATTTTTTAATATTTATTCTGTTGTGTTACATTCTTCCAATGTGGGCATAGTTTCCACACTATAACACCCTAGGCCCTCACTTCTAGTCGGAAACCTTTGACATTTAGGGAAATGTTCTTGAGGCCATATAGCCAACCAGGTATGGGGCGCTAGTTGAGTGGCTTCCAGACCCTGGATGTTACAATAGAGTTTGTTATACATGATCAGTGCTTGTCAATATTGAACTAACTGAATATAAATATTTATGTTGAATTATTTTCCTTGCTAGAATTATGGTTTTGAATACTTCATTATGCATGGGTAAATATGCAGTGTATATTTTTTATAGTGAGAATTTATGTAATTTGTTTATTTAAATAATATTTTTTATGTATATTCTATTTATAATACTTGTATAATGAATAATACAAAAAATAGGTTATGGATGTATACTTATAGACATGATTAGAGTATATTTTGGCTATAGGTGGTCCTATATCCAAGTTCCACAATAGAACATGGCTATAAGACTAAATAAAACAATATTTAGTCCACTATGTCCATGTAATTTGTGACCCCTGATTATAGGGTTCACCAAACATTTCAGTCATTGAATCCCCCTTCCCTCCTCTCTTTTAACCCTAATTTCTATCTAACCCCTCCTAATTTTATACACCCATCATTGCTACTCCTCAAATCCATCTATGTTAATTGAACATCCTCCCCTAATTCTCTATTCAATGACCAAACATCCCCCCATTCCCCTTTTTTATGATGACCAAACCCTCACCCAATATCCCGGATTGATGCCACCATCACTTCCAGGACTCCATTAAGTCTCTTATTATATTATCAATAAATAATTATTATAAGTTATGTGTTTTAGTATATATATTATGAATTTTAATGTATTAAAATCAATTTTCCATAGAAATGATATTTTTTGTAATTATATAACATGTTGAACTTTTTTTTTATATTTTTAATTAATTATTAATTTTTTAGCATTTGAATCTGACTAGTGGTCAAAGTTATATTTTAATATTAAAGTTAATGAGAATATTTTATTTTATTTATGATATACTTGAAATATCAATAATAAGAATATTATTAATAGAAATATTAAAAATAATATTAAAACTAAGAATATTATTATTATTATTATTAATAAAAATTAATATTAATATAATTTTTATTATAAAGTATTTGTTAATATTGTAGATTAATAAAAAAGGTCCTCAACACATCATAGGAAAAGTTATCCTTAAAGAAACTGAAGGTATAAATTTTGTTCCGATAAAGGGTGAACATAATTATAAAAAGATAAGGAATGCTTCTATGAATTCCTATAATTATTTAGAGAAATACAATTATATTATTTTATTTATGGTATTGGTTATTTAATTTTTTGTTATATTGTTTTTATTTAATGTGTATTGAGAAAAATATGTGTGAAATGTAGCATGCAACTCATTTAAATGCCAAGGGAAAAACAAAATATGATTTACTCACACATTATACCCGAATGACCCGAAGGCCTTCTTTTTATTTATTTTTTGATAACCCCCATTTTAAGGGATGAGGGGGAACCCTTAAAAGGCCTATAGGATTAGATATTACATGAACCATATGTCTTAGAGGAAATATCTAGACTATTACTACATGGAACTGCTCCTCCCCAACATCTGCATCGTGATATCATCTCTCCACCTTTTCATGGCTATTCATTTAGGCTTCTCATGCATGCACAGTATGGTCCCAATAGAAACACTATACCCACCCTTTATTCCACATCTGTTAGCTTCAAATCTGGTGAATATTCATTCTTTGAATCCTCATATGGAGTCTAATCCTTGTAGAGTCTTCTTGGTCCATTAAGTACATTTTCAGGTGGTCCAAAAGGATTGAGGTGGCCCAAAGGACTTAAGGTGGCCTGAAGGCCTTAAGGTGGTCCGAAGGCCTTAAGGTGGCCCGAAATCCTTACTAGCCCGAAGGCCTTGGGTGGCTCGAAGGCCTTGAAGGACCCAATAACCAAACCAGTGGCCCGAAATCCCAAATGGATGAATAGTTCCAGCTCTTACCATACCGAATGGTACCTACTACAGTACCTGCTACGGTGTCTTCTATAGTACTGATACAGTACCCAGAAATATGTCTCTGCTCAATTTTGATCTCTAGTCTCTTGGATGAACTTACTGAGTCCTCACACATTATGAATTTACATATTTGGGTATAAAAAGTAGACTTTATCCTAAATTAACTAATCATAATCAGTGTAAAGTTCTTTTTTCTTATTATTTGATGCAAAATTTAAAGACAAAAATTTCACCATTTTTAATAAATTTCAAAGGTTCCATATATAATGTATCACTATATTTCAAACTAAAATATCTTAAAACTCATGATTTTCATGTATCACTATATGAGTTTATTCTTATAGACATTCAAAATTTACTCTCAAATAATATGAGGGTCATTATGATTCAATTATCTCACTTTTATTGGGACATTCATATTAAAAGGATGAGATATAGTGTTACTATTTTTAGAAAAAAGAAATTGTAATTATTTATAACTTATAAAAAAATTATCATTATTTATCACATGTATGTTTCATTTGACTGATCATATTTACATTGAGGTTCTATTTAGTGATCCTATTTCATGTCATTATATGTTTCCCACTAAAACAATGATGTCTATTTATAATGAAATATTACATGAAAAATAAGAATAATTTTGAAGTTATCAAGAATAATAAATTAAATATTCATATATAATGTATTTGGGTAATTCCACTATGAGATATAATCACTTAATCAAAACTAAATATGATAAATATGATCTGATTGAGCCTAAATTTTCATCACTAGCCCAATCACATGGAACATCTAGATTATATTCATTGTTGAATTTGAGTGATAAAGAGTGAGAGATTGATCATGACTTAGTATTGTTCAAATATATCATAGTTAAGGATTATATCATGTAAGTAAATTTAATATTATTATTTTGTTACTTATAAAATCTTATGAAGGGTTTTGTATAAATAAAATATCTCAAAATGTAGAAAAAGTAAATACAATCAAAAAACCAATATCATTTGCACTACTACAAATAATTCTTTTAAAAGCGCTAGAAATAGCTTTTAACAGTGATAGAAAAGTGTTGTTAATCACGGAGAAGAAAAAGGGTCCCCCCTTTAACAGCACTAAAAATGAATTTAATAAGGGGGCCCTTTATCTACCCTAAAAAACACTAATAAAGGGACACCTTTATCAGCGCTATTTTGAGTGCTGATAAAGGACCAATTTATCAGCACTTTATTAGTGTTGATAAAATGGGACTTTATCAGCCCTCAAAATAGCACTGATAAAGGCCTAGTTGATTGGGATGTGTTGTTTATTTTAAAGAAAACCCAACACTTGCACACCGGTACAAAACAACACTTGCACACAAACAAAGCACGGAAGAACAAAATAGCACACACAAGAGTTTCACAAACAATGCTATATACATTTACATGACATCATGAATACAAAAAAACACATTGTAATATAAATTTCAAACAATGTTTTATATGGTTACAATTACAATTATCCAACAAATAGTTAAAAACATTAATGTTTCATGCTTTGGCATCTGTGATCCCCTCTCAAACATTGTCATCCATGGTATTAGTTGTCGAACAAAGCATTCAAAATCACGAAAAAAAATTCCACCTATATAAAAAAACATTTTAGTAATACAATAATGAAATAAATTAAACATTAAAATGAAAAAATACATTAATAAAATGATATCAAATATTTAAGGATGGAGGATCGAGACTCCCTCGCTCCGGTTTTCTCCAGCGGACATGCTTCAACAGAAAACCCTAGATGTCTGAATATTTATACCTATGATACCCTTAGAGTGGCCGCACATCAAGGAAACCATTTTAGGTTCACTAAGGTGAAAGACGGAGGGAACCTGATGGCCTTCATGGGTTCCCATGTTGGTTCTTTTGTGGATTTTAGCGTTCAAAAATGCAGCGTATTATCCGAAAAGGCACAAGGACCCATGTCTCAACATCCAACAATACTATTGAAAAAAGGTTAGATATCTATAAGTTCTCTATCATGGGTTGAATCAACCTAACAAAAGGAATGAAACCATGGAAACTTGTAGATCTTGTTGACCGGATTAGAACTATTTGGGGGTTTGCTAATTTTAAATTCATTTCTTTAGGCCATGGGTTTTTTCACATTTTTTTCCTTCTGTGGACTTGAAAGGGAAATCTTGGAGAACTGGGTCAATCAATTTAAGGCTAGTAACTTTGAGATTACACAATTGGAATGTAAATTTCAACTTGTCTAATTTCAAGGATTACTATACCCAGGTTTGGGTAAAAATACATGGCTTAAACTGGATCCCATGGAATCCAGAAATTTTATTTGATATAACATCTTTATTAGGAGTCCCCATAAGGATGTACATTTCCACATAAATGTTTTCTTTTTTCCATTTTTCTCATATGATGGTAGAGGTCGATCTAAGTATTCCAAGGATTGATAATACTATGTTTTCTACTCTACATGATGATATTAATCTTATAGTGGATTATAAAAAAATGCCTCTCTTTTGTGAAGAATGTACCATTATTAGTCATACAACCTCAGATGATAGAATAAAAATTATTGGTCCTAAATTTTATATGAAGGGACATGACTTAGATCACTATAGAAGAAGAGAAAAGAGTGCTACACTTCTTAATGAGGAATAGGGAAATGTAGATGTTGGAGTAGTTCCACCTACTATCATAAAACCGCATTTGATTTCTATCAATAAGGTTTCAATATCATTACATGATAATAGTGGAACCATTTTAGATTGCACTAGGCTGGAAAAATAAAACTTAGAAGGTACACAATCCAGTAATGTTTCTCCAAATCATGATAATACATTGTGTACTACTGTCTTGTCTATTCCAAACAAACCCGAAATCTCTTGGAATGATTTGGTATCAAGTGAACATAAGGACATTGTTTCTTTCATGTAAATGTTATCCAAATATTTATATGATGACCAGGTTGTAGAAGACTCAGAGGATAGTCAAATGACCGTGGAATTTTTTTGCTCAGGAGGTAGTGGACCTCAACATATGTAAAGAACAAAATATGATGTGTGATAATAACCAAAAGTGGAAGGATAAGCTAGATGTAGTATATTTTCCAAAAACTAGATCTGGAGGAGTTCTCCCATCCAAAGAAACCTCAACTCAGGGGAGGGATTTGATTACACCTGCTGCTGACTGAAAATTTTCTATAGGGAAAGTTATTGCTGATACTCCTGCTTCCCCTGTTTCTTGCAGTGTTCCTGAAGCCTCTGTCCCTCGTGGAAAAGGATCATCTCCAACCCTTTTTTTAGCCTTCCCATCTGATAAAGATGAAGGGGGGGGGGGGGTTGTATGGAAACTCTAATATACCCTTGTTACTAGTGTTGGTCTTGGAAATTAAAAGGAATGGAACATCTCCTCCTTCTCATCATTTTAAAGAAAAGGATAAAGCGAAGGTATGCACCCATAATCCCTTTGTTTTGCTGGCTACTGAAAATAGTGCGGAAGATTGTGGAGCACCTACTGTGACACAACAAAGATGGTGATATTGTACACTCTAATGATTGTGATTGCCCATGGGTGATTGTAAATACATGGTGAAGGGGTCACTACCCTCATGGATGGGGTGAAAAATCCTTCTGTCATGGTAGGAGAACTCTCTCTCGAGTTTGTTGATATGAATTTGGCTTTGTTTTGTTGTTATTCAGTTTGTATCCTCATCATTTTTGTACTTTTACACTTTTTTACTTTTCTATATTTATTAATTTAAGGGGTCTCGCACCTCATTCAAAATAATAATAATAAAATGTCAATTTTAATAAAAAAAAAATACACATTTGGAGTTATACCGGTCACACTATGCATCATATTGAGGTGGGGTAGATTTCTACATGTCACAAAAGAATCATAGATTGTTGTTTTAAAATATTAAAACAATTTGAATGGGTTTGATCAGTTTTGAGTATGTCACTTTTTCTTTTACTGAAATTAATATCAAATTTAAATGACACAGTTGGATTTATATCGGTCACGCCATGCGTCAGATTGAGGTGTGGTTGATTCATAAGTTTTTTCAAAAACGGTTTACTAAAATTAGTGTCCACATATTTTACTTTATCAAACAATTGATCACCTGTTAGTGGAGTTGGTGTTGTATATTCTTCTGAACTTCCATCGAATGATGTCGTCCAAATGGGACAACCTTGAGTTCCTTTAATGATATATCCTGAAAAATTTCCACAAGCAGGAAAGTCATTTATCATCTCGTATAACATATCTCTCAAAGTAAAATCTTTATTTTTGTAAGCATCATACAACGTAACACCTAAATCCCACAATAATCTCAAATCCTCGATCAATGGATCCAAATATACATCAATATCATTACCTGGTTGTTTTGGTCTTGATATAAGCATATATAACCTGATGTATTTTCATTTCATGCATAACCATGGTGGTAAGTTATAATTTACCAACATAACTAGCCATGTACTATGAGTGCTGCTTTGAAAACCAAAAGTATTCACTCCATCTGTAGATAACTCAAGAGGAAGGTTTCTCAAATCATTTCCAAATTTAGGATACTCATGATCAATTCTATTCCATTGAGGAGCATTTGTTGGGTGACGTAGTTTTCCATATTTAATTATTGCATATTCATGCCATGTTAATTGTCCTGCAGTGTAACACCCTGACCCTAGAATCCCAGAGTTGATGCATTATTATGTATCATTGGCATGATCACAAAAGATCAATTCTCGAAAGACTGATTAGTTTAGTAGCCTTAGAAGTACGAGATACATTCATAAGGTTTAAATTACATCATAAAATGGAAAAATACAACAACATTGTTTCCATAGACAACCCTGATATCCCATAGACTATCCCTACAGGTGAGTCATAATATACTTCTTCGCATCCTAGGAAAAATAAAACATAGAAAGGTGTGAGCTCAGATGTTCAGTAAGGATAACAATAAAGAAGAAACTTTCATAAATAAGGATAAACATTTAAGGCAATGTATAAATATAAAACAAAAGCCTTTTCAACATAAACTTCATCATAATATGGAAAATATAAATCAAAATAATTCTATTTACTTACTCACATGGATATTTTACTAGTCGAATAATCACATGCAATATCAATATCCACTTTCATAATTATAGAATTCATAATGCCAGACTTCATAACCACATAGTCAAGGCCTTGTGCCAAGACTACAATAAGATTTTTTCAAGGCCTCGTGCCAAGACACTAGTTTGTCTCATGAGACCTACTGATGCATTGAGGAGCTATATCGGGCTCCACCCATCACTTACTAAGTCCAATACATTCCTCATATGAAAATGTTTAAACATAACATAACCATTCGTATTAAAACTAGCATACGAAATGTCAATACTTTATCCATAAACCATGAATGGCATAAAAATTACACGTCCACAGTAAAACATATCACAAAACCTTAAATACAATATGAAAGATTTTTATCATAATAAATCAACTTCAAACAAGTTTACAATCCATCAAAGGATGTTGACATAGATGGAAATGATTTGTAAAACTCTTTGAGAGAAATATCCCTTTTTTGTGAAAACATTTAAAAGTAACACAATTTAGAAAATAAGACATTTAAAGAAATTTTTGAATCAAAGTGTCCCATACCACTTTGAAACTTTATAAAGTAATTAACATTTTAAAAAAATTCACGCCCATATAAATAAATCCTTTAAAAAACATTTTGAAAACATGGAAATTAATGAGAATGATTTAGAAGAATAAATATTTAAAACATTTAAAATGATTTTTTAGTAAAAAAAAGCCCCGTAAAATAATCCCTTTGAAAACTCTTTCATGAAACATGGTCATGGATAATAAATATCTCCCAGTAGATACTTATGTAAAAACAACCTCGGATAATACAGAGATTGTGAAATTAACCCTTACCTTGCACTTTCCTTTGGTCGAGGGTACATTTAACCTCATGTATAATGACCATTGTATGTTATTAGATTATACCCGAACCATATTCATATTTATTATATCATACATGATTCATTTATGACTTTATACTACCCATTTAATAATGATTTTCATGTTAAATTAACATTTCGGGTAATAATCGCTTTCTTTATCATACATATTTTAACTTGTTATTCTTGACCGTATCATTTAAATCATGATTTAAATACTTACAGAATAAAAAACTTGATTCATATATCATATATATTTAGAATATAAATATTTATAATATATAGATATATGAAATGGAAAACACCGTTTATGGAGATGGTAGGTCATACGTACGGATAAACGTTGTTTCTGTTTTCATATCGTATTGAACGAAAGTAAGTGAATAAGATATATGTAAGTAAATAAATATATATATATCCAGTAGAATTATTATTTCATATATTACATACTTATTATTAATATATATTTTTATAATTGTTGATGAATGGTGAATGTGGAAATGAATCTCATCGCGTCGTGGAGACGGTAATCCATACGTATGCACGAGCGACAATATCATTTCCTAAAAGGTGTGGAACTGGATGGTATATTAATTTTACAGAGAAATTATCATTTTATTATAATTATTTAAATACATATTACTCATCATTATATCTATCCAAATAACAGAGTGTTGAATAACAAATTACACCACTGCGTGGAGACGGTAAGCCATGCGCACGCACGCATGGTGACATTATCATACATAGGATGGATAGAATAATGAATATGGTTATTACATGTTTATAAAAACATCATAGTGTATATAAGGTACTGGATTTATTATTTTGTTATGGTAATAACAAATAAAGAGTAAGTGGAAGAATAAAAGAACTTGAAAGAAGTTGGTGAAATCATTACCTCTTCTTCAGGTTCTTTTTTTTGATTTGATCAAAAGGGATCCTTAGGTTATATTTATAACCAAATAAAGGCATATAGGATGAATTTATTATAGTTAGGAGGATAATTGGGTAGGTGATGGCCGATCCAAATGGCTTTGGAGGTGTGAATTTGAGATAAGGGGAAGTGCCCTTTTATAAGAGGGGTGAGGGGAACCTTAGAAAAAGCTGAAAATATTATTTTACAATAAAATCATTTTCAGTTTCTAATGGCTCGAAAGTCGATTATTTAATGGATAAAATGGGTATGGGTAGAAAAACACTCAACCAACAGGTTTTAGACATGCTTTGGTCACTATATTAACTTTATATTTTAGATTTAACTCTTAGTTAAATAGTTTGACATTTACCATGTCTCTTGGTATTTTTATATTATATGGTTAATAAACTTACTATAAAATGACAATAGAACACCAATTGGTTCATTAATCTCATATATATTATCATATAAGTCTTTTGGATGAACCTTATATTTTTAGGACTATTATATTAATTAATAATATAATATATGTTTTAAAAACTATTTTATGTCAATTTTGACACTATTTGGTATTTATTTTTTGTTAAAATCATAACAACATTATTACTTAAAAAAAATTCATCTAACCGACCCTAATATGTCATATTAACCTATAAATTAGTTTAATTCATAAAAAGTCTCAAATTACATTTATTTGGATATTTATAATACCCATTATTTTAATGTTTCATTAATTAGGTTATTAGTGCATCATCATTGTGTCATAAATAAATTAAATTATTTAAAGTCTAAAAAATATAAATAAAATATAATTTTGTATGAAATATCTTTATATTTCTAATTATTATTTATATTAAAATTTATATTATGTGTAACCCTATATTAAAAATGTTTTAGTTATTAAACTTTGATTTTAACTCTTTAAAGCCTTCTTTGAATTAAATAATAATAAATGTCCTAATCTAATCCAAGTGGACCAAAGAGGTTCATATTTTATTCCTAAGGTTGTTTTTTTATCTAATTATACTTATCCAATAGTATTAGGACACGTGTTAGGGTAATAATAATACCATTGTTACCTTTAATTACTCTATTTACTTTTAATCATGGTAAATAAAAGTTAAAAGTTATTATTCACAAAAAATTATTTTTATCTTATTGAACCACATTATACTCCTTGATATTAACCGTGACTCTCATATTTTCAAAATTCAACTCAAAAAATTGGTAAAATTAAGTTTTATGTAAATTTGAAAATGCTCCTAGGGGGTTGGTAAAAGACAGTAAAAAGTTCGATAAAATTTTTATATATCTAAAATTATTATAAACTAATTCCAATGAATTACATTGAATTTATATAGGTATTATGTATCTATTTTTACCTAAAATAAATTTAAATTAAATAAATAATTATTTAAATAAAAAGTCGGTTTTAAACAATAAGTTAGTGTTTTTCACAATTCATCAAAAATTGAAAGTTTTCAGAAAAATACCAAAAATTCACCCTAAGATAATTTTGATATTACGAATTAAAAAATTAATTCTATTCTAACAATTTTAAAACATATAAGTTGCATTAATTAATTTAAAATTAATTCCCGTTGTCAAAACCAAGAAGCGTATTTTTAAGAAATAATAACTATCAAAAGATTGACACTTGTTTATGTCCAATTTCAAAGTGAAATTAATTACAATGACTATCATTGTATTAAATGGTAAAAATATAATATAATTATAATTTCAAACCATTATAATTTATAATTCAACACTATAAATTATTTTGATTAAAAAATTTGTTTTCAGTTAAAATATTGTATTTTTTCCTATTCACCCAAATATGAAAGTTATTAGAAAAACACCAAAAATTTATTAAAACTAAATTATTATGTCCCAATTCTAAATAAGTGGTTTATTTTTTCAAATTGAATATATAAAAGTTTCAAATATTGGATTTAAAAAAGGCTTCGCCATTAAAAGGCGGTAAAATTGCATTTTTTTGAAAAATACTTCTTTTATCTGAAAAAAATGAATTTGTTCTTACATTATGTCTAAGAAAATAATAATATGGATTATAAAATTATAAGGATTATATAAAGTTCAAAATTCAGTTAATACTATTCATAACTGCTTTTGAAAGACTAGTTTGGTATGTCGTGGTGCGCTTGAACTCAGTGTTGCGTGTAGTGCAAGTTATTGAATTACTTTGAAAAAATAACGTACTATGAAATCTCAGGGTATTACATGCAGTATCATCACTTTAATATAGGAACATAAACCTTGGAATGATTGGAAAGTACCATAAAACTTTCGTAGGACTGGATTCACAATTCTTGTATCGAGAAGCACCCCACTTTGAGCATTATTGAAGTGATTTTTGGTCCATTTGAAATGGTTTAAAGTCATTTGGGAAGGAGTGTATTCTTCCAGAGATCATACCCATCGAGAAAAGAATTTTTTTAGCATTGTATGTTTGGATTAGGATCTCATTATCTTCTGGGAGCATGTCATTCGGGAGAGCAAGTAGTTCTGTAATACTGGTGTCACTCCACACGTTGTCTGCCTTCAAATTATACAACTTCAGTAGGGCTGACAATGCTGTATATTTAGTGCAACCAGTATACAATTAAGTATTTGAACAACTATTTAACTTCTCAAACAATTTTGGGAAATCAAAAAGTTCATCTTCAACTGTCTTTATCATTTCCTCAATACAATCTTCATCATCATTCAAATTTGTAATCACGGCCTCCATAAAATCATCTTCATTGTTCATGCTTGTAATCATATCAGATGGTCCATAAAACACGGTGTTATACCAGCAACTACCTATATTCATTTTTTCCATGTGTTTATTTCAACACGTATAACTTTGATCTATTTCGTGACAGATAAAGTGTTCTTCCAACTCCTTTGGACTAATTTGTCTTGAATAACAATATTGTAAACACAGACAAAGGGTTTGAGAAGGGTTATATGCATGATCTTTTGCAAACTTGATAAACTCTTTCACGCCATATTTATACTCTTTTGTCAATCGATTTGAATTCATCCATTATTTATTCATATTTATCCTATCTGATTCTGTAATATTAATATTTAACAAAATAATTACACAAATTATTTTCAACTAGGGTCATCATCTAACTATAATTAATAGAACTAGCTATAGTAAACAATACCCTTACCTCTCTATGCATTACTCAGGACCAAAGTAGATCACACCCATCTTCCCAACCACCTGATTAGTGGAACTAGCTATGAGAATCCCTTTCACTATAATTTTTTAGTATCCCACATGTGATCTATATGCATTGTTGTAAACCGATTTTTAGTGTTTCTATAGAAACATAATGTCTCAAGTCAAGAACTATGGTACTAAAATAATAGATGGTATGATTTTTAATAGAGTTATTACAGGTGGAAGGATTCATTACATGTGTTATTATGGTTATTCGACTAGGTTGTCCATAAAGTGTCCCATAGAGTCCTCTAGTGTAGTGGTTTTCTAAGATTTAGTGGAATTGCACTAGTAAAAAAGTGGTGGTGCCATTGAAATGGGTAAGTTTTGGATTGATATTCAATGGTAGAGGAACTACAACATAAAATACAAATGGAATACCAATCATGACAACAACTGAAACACCATAAAAACACACAATCGTGCTCACAATCGCAACACCATACAAACCAAACAAACACAATTTCATATTTTACAAAGCATACCTTATTCAATTCCTCTTGTTAATTTAGGGTTTATCACAAAATTTTTATCATCTTGGAGAATTCATTCATTATCCATGTATATATCAATTACCAATATCTATATTAAAATGTTCAATGGGAACCAACCAATATGAAATTAATTTAGTGTGCAAACAAGGACCACCAAAGGCCATGATTTTCAGCGGGGAATTTATCCCATACAATTCAAAACATAACCATCAATATCAAATAGAAATAACATGAAAACAAGAGGAAACTAATGAGTAAGAGGAGAAAAATTACTATGAAGATGTCATTCAACACGTGGGGAAGGTGTGTTCACGGTGGAGGAGAGGCACATGACAGAGGATATTTTCAACTGAAAAGAAAACAAAAAAAATGAAAACTTATATGTTATACCTATCCAAAATAGGTCCAATGAGATTTAGGTATGGGAAATTTCTGGTTAAATAGTTTTATTGGTCAATAGTGGGATTTTATTTTCCATCTATGATATATGCTTCCGTTTTATTTATTTTTTTGTGTATCTTTTATTTTCCTAGATGTTCAACTTATGAATGGAACATATCTGGTTTTCAGGAGAAATATCATTTTTAATTTGATATAATTTAGGGTTAAAATATTCCACATTAATTGTATATTTTTTCCAAGGGATCATTGCTATCTCTTAGGGATCACGAACACCTCTTAGGTTAGTGGAAAATCAGGGCAATTGTTGGTTATGATACCAGCCTGGGCTGTATCTTTACATTTCCAATTCTAACTGACCCATGTCCATTTAAATATAGGATTTGGGGGGGGGGGGGGTCAGACACTAATATATTTCCAACTCCACTAGAGTTCCTATGGTGTTGGGTACTAATAGTATCATTTATGATAAATTTTTTATAGATTGGACATTAGAGTAGTCACTGCTAAGGATTTCTTCATTTGTATGGTAGTAATGTTTTTTGAACCTAGTGTATTAAGTAGACATAAAAAACTAATAGGAAATATCTTAAAAACCTTATTGGATCTAAATAGGTTTGGTTTCATTCCTCATGTAGTTACAAGTGATGTGGAATGTGTAAATAATATGCTTGGGGGGGGGGTGGCTGAATGATGTGGAGATGTTGATGGAAATGATGATGTGGCAGTGTGTTTAAATATTCATTGTATATTTTTCATTAGAATGAGGTTGGTTTAAGTAATTATATTTATGTATATTGTGTTATTACATCATTAGGTTCAATAAGAAGAGGTGCATCAAGAATCCATGTAACAAATAGACTTAATCAGAAAGGACCTGAATATAAGGGAGAACAAGACATTCATCACAACACAACACATAGGAAATCTAGGAAAACAATCATCACAACACAACACATAGGGTCATGCCACAATGAGTCCCAAAGGAGAGATAACTAAGACACAAAGGAGATGGCCACACTACAATGGTTCCTAGTAAAAACACATCTAGAATCCACATGCACGATCAACAGTGAGATCATATAATCTAAGAGAAAGGGACTATGATGAATTGGCATCACTACACCATAAACTCTAAGCCCTCACACCCTCCACTGTTAAATGATAACAAAATTGGAATAATTGTGTGAACTCTAAATTATAAGACTTCACACCACAACCAAAACTCCACGACACAACTATTACAAAACAACTAAAACCATAAAAACTATCTTCCACACCGTAGTTCCCTAAATATGCCACAAGCACAACCTCCATGATTTAGAATATTCACCATGTCATGGAATCTAGTTCCATTTGAAAAATCAATTAAACTTTTCTCTTTCACCTTCAAGCCCAACCCTAGGTTATTATTTAAAATACAAGGGTGTTACATGGATATGAACTAGATAGACCTCACTTTTCAAGGAGAGTGTAACTCTTTAATATCTATCTTTCACCATACCAAGGTATGAATAAAAAACCCTTGAATTTTACACACCTAGATTCATAACCCATACATATGCCTTTTTCCAATGACAAGGCACAACCTGTGATCTTCTTTTTGGTTAGGTTAGCATAACCAAGTCACATACCTTTTAATGAAGGTATAACCGGTGTGTGAGTTGATATGGACTATGGAAAAAGGATTTTTTTCATGGGAATGGAATGGGAAAGTCATAAGGACATGATCCATATATATAGTGGTGGTAGGACTTACCTATAACACCTTTGACCATAGTTGATATGGACTATGGCCAAAGGTTCTCGAATCCATGACCATTTTTCTTTTCTAAAAGTATAATTATTGTAGCTATAAGAAATTATACACACACAAAAACACACACACACACACACATATATATATATATATATATATATGTGTATGTGTGTGTGTGTGTGTGTCTTTATAAAGATAGTTCATTTTAGATTATTTTTAAAATATTAGATAAATTATAGAAGTGTCCCTCATATCAAATATCATCATTTTGTTTAATATTTCTAATTATATGACCACATTCATAAACCATAGTAGGAGATACCTATGTCTATGGTCCACCCATGGAATTTGATGCCCTATGGAAAAGGGTACAAACCATGGCTATAGGTTCCCCATAATAGGGACTACATTCACAAGCATTTTCTATGGTACTAGACCATCCGACTATGGCTATTTCCTGAGGGATATGGAAACCAGGATAACAACCATGGGTGTCTTGATAGTGGATATAAAATATATACATTTTTAATTGGTCTATAACCACTCTCATAACCAATGACTATCGCCTAATTTTCAACTTGTGTGAGAATCGGGCTGGGAAGACTGATGGGTGATGGTATAACCTTAGTGAGGTTTGAGGATGGAATAGAGCCCTTATGTATTTTATTCTTTTGTTTATTTTTTATATGTGATAATCCCAATAGGTGTTCGTTGAGACCAAATTCCTTTTTTTCTATTTTTTGTCAATGAACATGAAGTTTCAATAAGCTTGATGTCAATATATAATAGAGTACAATTTGAAAGTAGGTTGGAGAGCCCAATCTTATTGACACAATTATACGAGTTACTAAGAAATTCATTATTATGTGTGATGAATTGTGAATGTTAAAATAGGATTGAAGATATAAATTTTTCTATGGAATAAATGTCGATTAATTCCAATTCAATTTAGATGGAAATGAAAAATAAATTCCTTGAGGAGTATATAATATATTTGGATATTACTAAGAGAATTTTAAGAAGTAGAGATATTATTCCTACATGTTTTTCTTTAATGGTTGTTGCTATTGTATAACTCAAGACTCTAGAATTTATGAAAATAAAATAAAGCTAAAATATTTTCCAACTCAAAAAGATAGACATTACTAGAGAATCTATCCATCATAGAGGTTTCTGACTGAGCATAAAGGTATGATCTATCCAAAAGTAGAAGGTGTGAGGGTATAAATAGTTATAATTAGACTATGTAGGTAGAAAGAGCATGTGGAAGCATAAGTGATAGAGAAGCCATATGAATTTAGAAAGGATATGAATTTATCTAACCAGAATATCCACCATAATAAAGAATAATAAAATATAAATTGGGATAGAAATAAGTAATTATCAAAATAAAAATAATCAAATTGAGAGGGGATATGAATTAATCAAAACATAGACAGAGTGACAAGGAACCATTCAACCCATTTGATAACTACCAAAATCCAATAAACTCTCCCAAAATTTGAATATCGATACCCCTCTTTGTATGATAAAAAAGATAAGAAAATTAAGAGTAGTACATTAAAAATAAAAATAAATAGTGGTAATAAAAAGGAAAGATAATGGAATATATCTAATAATCATCTCCACCTAAGTTAAATAATAATGAATAGTAAACAATAATAATCAAAAGAGTGAACAAGAACACTCAATAGATATACCAACAATTAGATGATTAAATCCCCCAAAACATAATAATATACCAACAATTAGATGAAAAACTTCCCCAAACCCTACACACCCTATGGAAACCAGGGAAACTACAATAGAGACTCACCTGGGGGAATCTGTGTGCTGTAGAGGCGACTGCCAGCATAGTCGTCGGATGAGGAGGGTGCACCAGAGTAGGTCAGGTGGACAAGGGGGTTGTGTAAGGAGGAGGAGGAGAAGAAGGTAGAAGAGGGGGAGGAGGAGGAGGAGGAGGCAGTGGAAGTAGAGGAGGATGAGTCGGCGGCCAGGGAGGAGGTGGAGGAGGCAGCGACGGTGGAGGAGGAGGAGGCAACGATGACGGAGAAGGGGTTGCAGCAGAGGAGGGGTCGCGCTGTAACCTTTATCAGTGCTAGTTAAAAGCGCTGAAAAAGGTATTTTTTTATTAGCACAAAAATAAAAAAGCGCTGATAAAACATACCTTTATTAGTGCTAAAAAAGCACTATAATAAGGACATTGTTATCAGAACAATTTCATAACCAATTAAATAATTTTTTAAATAAATATAAATTTATTTGTATTTATTTATAAATATTTGTATATATTTATAATTATATGTATTTAATTATATATTTAAAACTTTATATGCATTATAATAAGAATATTTATTATAATTTTATAATTATATATATAGTTATATTTATAAATAATATATATTTATAAATATCTATATATAATTGTTAATATATATATATATATTAATAAAATTACAAAATTATATTTATAATTTTATAATTATATATATATAGGTATAATTATAATTACAAATGTATTCGAAAATTATTTATATATACCATTAAAAATAAAATAAAATATATTTATTATTTAAATATATTTAATATAATTTTATAATTACATTTTTAGAACATATATAGTTCATATGGGTAACATTATGAATTAATCAATATTCCACATCAATGGACAACGTGACGTAATGTATAAATGTACATTCATGTATAATACATGCATAACATATATAAACACATGATCAATATATTATTTGACCAAATTCATTGGAAAACACACATATATTCAACAATTCTAATTATAAATATATATATTAAAAATTATTATATATTTATAAATAGAATAAATATATTAAATATAAAAAATATAATAAATATAATGAATTAATCCAATAAATCTAATATATATAATAAATTAATCTAATAAATCTAATAAATATAAATATAATAAACCTTTAATAAATATAATAAATATAATAAATATATTTATTATTTAATGTAATTTAATATAATATTATAATTATTTAATTATATATATATACAATTATAATCTTAGAAATACTTTTTTCAATTAAAACATTATATATATATTTTTGAATTATTAAAAAAAATATAAATTATAAACAATTTTTTTATTTAATGTATACAGATAAATATTATTTTTTAATATAAATATAATACTTTTATATAAATTCATAATATTTTTTATTAAAAACTTTTATCAGCTCTATCATTAGCATTGATAATTGTGCCCTTTATCAGCGCTAAGAAAAGCACTGATAAAGGGCACACCTTTATCAGCGCTTTTGTAGTGTTGGTAAAGGTCCCATTTATTAGTGTTTTTCTCTAATGATGATAAAGGCTCACCCCTTTATCAGCGCTTTCTTCTTAGCAATGATAAAACCCAGTGCTTCCCTTGCCCTGTTTTTTGGAAGTGTTGAGAGATAAATAAATAAAATTAAATACATAAACATAAAACTATGTGTACCTAACTATAGATCATTATCCTTAATCAATTAGTGATATTATTTGGAATCCATAAAAAACAACTGAATGGTTATTTTCTATAAGGTGAATATTATCCACTAGAATCAGTGAACAATTTAGTACAATATCCTCATATTTAATGGTGTCCTAGCACATATTACATGAAGGTAAATTAACTAAAGTGTGTGGGAGATATTTTTAGCTTCAAATATAATAATAAAACATCATTGTTCCGCCTCTGAGGTGGCGCGTTCCGGGTAATGTTGAATGGTCTGAGGAGGATCACCACTCATCCCTTTTTCTGGAGATGGTTTCTTTTCAAATTAACCATTTATTTTGTGTTGACACATTTACATCATTATCCTTTAAAAAAGGGTTGTATTAACCCCACAATGACTGACCAATTCACCCCTTTTGCATTGCAAAGGAGGTGCCACAGTCACTCGGTCCCAACAGATGATTGTGTGGGGTCAAGTACTTGTGAAATCAGTCCTCCTTGGATATAAATTTCTCGGATGGTGTCCAACTAGTTTGTTCATAGAGCAAGAAACACCCAACGACCCTGGTATCCATGATTCATTGACCTGATTTCCAAAGGCAGACACTCGTTGATTGATGATTTAACAAACAACACTTGAGGAATCCATTGGTCTAGAGGATGGGAAGTGAGGCTCACCGCACCTTTCTGGGGGAGGATTATTTCCTATTCCATGACTCTCTTTAAGATTTAAGTCATAGTCATATGTTCATTAATCCTTGGTTCATTCCCCAAGAGTGTGTCCATGGGCTACCCTTAGTTTGTAGAATATTCGTAGGCATGCCTATATTTGATGCTATAGAGGTACTACTGACTTATTCCATACAATAAGGAGCTATGGAGTTTATCGTCTTCTAGGGGGTGGAAGGTGACTTGATGTTGGGATTGAACCCATAAGATGGGTTTCCTTCATATCCTTGGGATAGGAATCATAACCCATGTAGTTCAAAATTATCTGGGGTTTACGCATGTAGGCTTCCCATTTAGGGGACATGGTTGGGTGAACCATTTTGGATGGGCACCCTTTCGACTGATCACTATTCCTCATTGAATGGAAAAGCTAGTGATCACCCTAACTCCCTAGAATGGGGAGGTTAACATCGGAATCCTAAGGTTGTACTCTAGGTTACCATGGGTATGTTGACCCACAAACATTTCCCAAGACCGAACTATTGTGGGGAGAGACTTTGTCACTCAGTTTACCATGGGTATGTCGAATCAAAGGGGTACAATGATGCACTTGATGGTCTAATCATATGGGTATGGTGGCTTTGGTGAAGGATTTTTCCTGATTTCGGAGGACTGTATCACAGATGGATTATGGAAGATTGGACGGTAGTGGAGGGGTGATGTTGGAACTAGAGAAATAATACCTGAAGTTACCCCCTTCGACATACTAGTTTCTTATACGGGATGGGTTAGGATCTACATACCGTAGTGGTATGTGGGTAGATGGGTCGTCCCATAATAATTTGGTAGGTAGGAATGGGTATAGACCATCACGCACCATAGTGGTACGCATCCCATCACACCACTTTTGGTTTCATTCGTGTACTGATGCAGTACGTGGTGTCGAGTTTAGTCTGCATAGTAGTACACTATATGGAGCACCATATTGAAGGAGGGTATGAGAGATTATCATTCGTAGGGGGTTCATCCATGAGAATTATATGGTTCATGGTTCCACCATTTAGGTTCATAGTTCTATTTTTATTATTAAGTTCCCTTTTTTATGGTTTGCAGCCGGCTGTACCTGCGGAGAGCGTGGTTCACAATTTGGGCTTCACGAATGAATCAAGAATGAAGCCAGAATCTTCTCTGAACTCTTTATTCTAACATATGGGATCCCTTCAAGCTGTATTCATCCATCCATTTTCAATTCATTTTGTGTTACTTTTATAGAGCATTGGGGAAATTGTATCTATGGGCTTGTGACACCATTTTTAGAGGCCCATGAGGAGATATCCTAACCCATAGAAGAATCGGTCAACCAAAGTTTGTGGAGGCTACGGTTTGCAATCATGGTTTTCAAAACCCTGCCCATTCACTTTGTCCTAGAACTGATGAGTTTACATGACAATACACAGATGACCTTCACGTGCATGAGTCCTTCAGCGACATAGTTCATGGTCCGCTGGGTTCGCTAGCCATCTCTCTATGAGCAACTTCCTCGTGGATCATTCTGCATACCTAGTAGCTTGCGATCTAGGTGGTTCATAGACCCTTCCCGGTGATGGTACATGGACCACTTGAAAATAATTTGAAAACATGAATTATTTCAAGTTTCTTTTGAAAATTTCAACTCAATTTGAGTCCATTAAATCTCTAGACTTGTATGAGTACTTTATTCCTTCTAAAAAGTAATTGTGGGAGTGTTTCCTTCCCTTGGTGGAATTTTCAGGACCCTACAAATGCCCCCCATTGGAATGGGGTCCGTTTGGAATGAAAAGGGGACTATTCTGATGTATAAGCGATCCTGAACTAAAATGGTTCACGGTAGAACATATAGGCCTGGTAGGAGGGGACCACACCTATATATAGGGGCCCATTTCATTTGTATTTTACCGTTTCTCACGGTGAAAAGTTATCTCGACCCCCCATATTCCTTTGCATTTGTGTACCGTGCTTCTTGCAAAAATTCATTTTGCAAACCACTTTGTACATATCGAGAAACTAACTTTTCACCATTTCTCCATTAGGTACCGACTTTTGGGTTTCCCAAATAGCGTTGTGGGATTCTAAAATCAAAATCTAGATTTTGTGTAGGAGAATGCTACACTGCTTTTGTGTTCTCATATCGAGCTTGGATCAGTGATCCAAACTTTAAGAACTAATAATACGAACTTAAACTTTAAACCCAAAATATTTGGAAATGAACTTAATGAGGCCTAGGATCATAGTATCCACCTTCTGTGAACTCTTCTATTCGTCGGCCAATGATCTGCGGGCCAATGCCTCACGGATGGTTCACGTACCATGGCTGTACATGGTGAAATGCATCCACATTCCATAGTCTTAGGCGGTTTTCTTCTACATATCATGAAGTACACAGAGCCTTATAAAGACATATTTTAAGTCCTTTATTCATTATTCCATAGCCCTTATCCAACAATTTTTATTAGACTGACTTTTTTTCAACTTCTGGATCTTCTAGTGCAAGCTATAATGACTGCTTCACAGGATGCTGCTGACGTCGCTGCTTCTTCTAAGGCTACTATTACTGTCCCTCTTTCGGTTTCTGAAAAAAGATTAAAGAACATGGCATATTTGGTTGAAAAAAAATTCTGGTCATTCCATTTCACCAATCTTTGGATAATATTCTTACGGCGGGCCAATGAGAGTACTCAGATTCAGACATGCTTCCTTCTTACAGGTTTGGTATATTGTCTAACACAGTGATCCTAGTGCCAAATCCGACTGATATTCCTACTACTTGGATAATTAATACCTCTATTTCGTAGGCATTGATTTCTTCCAAGGGTCGGTACCTTCCGAGAGATACTACCTCTAGGTCTTTTCTGAACTTTGCAGCTCAAACTTTAGAGGGAGTGAAGCGAAAGCCCAACCAGATGGCCCACTGTTACTAGATCCTCATACCAAAATATTTAGCGAATGAGCAGAATGGTTGGTCATCCTGGCAAGATCTTCACTCTGGAGGCTCGTTTATATTGGAATAGGGGTGGAATTTTTGGGTTTGCTAGAGTTGAAATGAATTCCAAACCGAGCAATAGACTGTCAGACTTTATGAGGCCACTTGGGTTTCTCAGAAATACACCCATCATCCAACTTCCCTTATTTCACAGCTCTTAAGTAGGTAGAGTCCAGATACCAACACCTTCCATTTGACCCATGGGGAGGTCAACATCAGTCTTTTGGAAATCCGGATAATTTCATAAGTCCTTGTCATCAGGGACAAGTATGATGAATTTATTCCTCCCTCCTCTATTTGGGATGAAGAGGAAAGACACCCCTGTCCAAGAAAATCATTTTCGAAGTGAATGATCTTCTGAAGGATATAAATCCCTTTCTGAAGTAGGACGTTTCTTTTGATGACTGGTTTGGCACTTTTGTTAAGCATACAAGTCTAGAGCCCGATCCACAGAGACCAGTGGATTGTCATACCAAAACCATCCAGAGGTAACTAGGTATTTATTATCCCACCCTGGAAGAGGGGAATTTTCATAAATGGGGATGTGGGGTCATCGCTGACGTTGATTGATTATTTCGACTAGCATCTTTATAGGGCATGTTTCTGAGCAGGTGGCTCCTCCAAGTACAGAAATATGGTGGCGTGAGAGCCTCAAATTTTATCATGGATACTCAGTTGGCCATTGAAAGATGTATTAATTTGGCTATCCTAGTTTTGGACAAGATTTACCGCCTACTGGGTCGAATCGGTGAGGGGGTCCGCCTTATCAGATGACCAGGCCCTTCCAAATTCTCTAGGGCTAGATGGGAGCCCACATAGGAGGTTATTCTTTCATCAATTCCCTACCAATTATGTATTCCACCCTCCGACCGTATCTTCAGAGTACCAGTGGGGTCATGCATGTGGCTTGGTCTTAACAAGATAAACAAGAGGAGAAAACTGAAAAGAATGACCAATACTTAATGGATTATCTCACTGTTTATAAGCATTTCTCTTATCACCCCTATGATTACCCTACTGGTAATATTAAAAACTGTGCATCTAAAGACTTTGTCTACTGAGGTTACTTATTTTCTTTGAGATAAGGCATCCTATTTTACGATATCAGAGGGGATCTTATTTGAGAGGGATATACACCCTTCATATTTATTCAAAAATTAAACTGCATTCAGAAGTTATGTCCCCCTGCTCTCAACAGTGCTCGTCTGGAGAAACATATGATGATAGCTCATCAATTATGTCTAATGTTAACCTAGGAGGAAACACAGAGCCATGCCAGAATTTCAGATCCTGAGGATTCCCTGCCCTTCTTTACCAAGAACTATGCTGAGGCCTGGGTTAAATCATATCTTGATATCCAATTAGCTGACATGGTTCCTATATAGACAACATTCAAGGCATCCAAGGTGAAGGAAAAAAAGAAGCAAAAGGGTGTTGCAGAAAACTCTCGACTGGGAAAAGTCCTTCGAAGGACTCTTAGTCCCCCCTAAGAAAAATTGTTAAATACAGGGTCGTAACCTCACGGGCGACTGAACAAGTTACTGAAGCTACTGCCAGGAGTTCACCATCCATTACCCCTTTGGCATATTTTCTAGCGGCATAGAGGAAATGAGACCTTTTGAAAGGTCATCCATATACTCATGTCCATTCCCCTCACGATTTATGGTAGCTTATTTGAACTAGAGAAGTATCTATTTCTTTCATTAGCTATGTGTTAAAACCTGTTGTCATTTCTTTCTATGAGGATCCATAGGGGTGGGTCATTACCTTGAAGAACTCGATACCCTCATCCGTTACCAAAGTGGTCTCTGCAAGTACTCACATTTCTTACTTTCCATGATACGACCATAAACCATTGATGAGGATGATGACATCGTTGGCATACCTATTACAACTTCCACAGAGACATCTTCTTACTTGATCACATGGCCACATAAACATTCCACTTCTTGAGGCCCTAAGTTTGTAGGGAAACCCAGGAAATGTTTATGGTTGTCAAAACCAGCTCTGCTTCCTTGAACCAATCCTCCACCACTAGCCATCCCAATTATGGATGCATTTACGGATGCCTAGAGTGTCTGGGATGAATTGAGGGAGAGAATTTGAAATGAATATATATAGAGGCTTTTTTATAGGGAACTCTTTGATCTTCAGGGTTTGGGGGGATCCATTTCTCCTACCGGTATTTCAGCTGACTAATATCCTAATGAGGTGGTAGTTTACTTGACTAAAATGAATAAGTGTCTTCACGCTCCTACAGATAGGAATTATTAGTCGAACTGTGTGGCATTGATGGAAGTATTCCCACAGTTGACGAGAGAGGTTTTATCTTCAACCTCTAGCCTTAAATTCTTTTATTTCAAAGATTCTAAAATTTCCCCCTTTCCTTCTTATTTTTCAGGGGCCTATAGGATCATGGGAAATTGTTTTTTCCTCGATTTATTCTCCTGGAGGTACTGTGGCTGGGGAGTGCTCCCTATCAATGGTAGGGGGTACTGTGAAAGGATACCTTGGAACCCAAGAACATATGGAAGTGGTCATTGTAGACACTTCCAGGGTATTTCCTCCTCCATCACCTCTTGGTGATCTGATTATGGATATATCTCCCCTATAATAAAATAAGCACAAGAAAGACACCCATTTTCCAAAGCGTAATCGAAGGGGGATCACAAGTAATTGTCTACTAACCTAGTGATTGAACCTAGTAAACTCATCTGGTTGACTCACTGGTACATATATGTTCTTTGTTGTAGGGTCTATCAGTAACCAGATGATGACCGCTCAGGCATCTACAACTCCTTTTCCTTTTAGGGAAGAGGAAGGGTTTCCATCTGTTGTGGCTAACCGAAATAAGAAAACATGGCCATTTTAAGAGACTAGGGGTGATGTTGACCCCTCAGGTGTACTTT
Organism: Viscum album; assembly: GCA_963277665.1. Lineage (NCBI taxonomy): Eukaryota > Viridiplantae > Streptophyta > Magnoliopsida > Santalales > Viscaceae > Viscum > Viscum album. The sequence goes on from OY728130.1 coordinate 516,750,242, forward strand.
ATCCCTCTCAAACAATATTTTCCCCAATAATGGAAGGACACTCAGAAGTTGAGGGCTCACTTGACTGTGTTGAGACAACTCTCATGGAGAGATACGGGGTGGTCTTTATAGCAGGGGACGAGTCCAGTGGAGAACCCTAGGTCTCATTGGATATTGGAAGGGCATAGAATATCAAGGATCTAATCAATATTTATCGAGTGTTTTTTCCCCTATAGAGGGAGTCACATCAGAAACAAATATTCCACCTGCTCATGGTGGCTCTACGGAAGTCACAATAGGGGAGGCTGATGTTCTGACCCCTAAAAATTTGGAGCAGGCTATCTTGCCCTTTTTTCTTATTCTATGAGGAGTTATGTTTTCTACCCCAAGATTCCGAGGCCAGTACCCTTATTCGGATTGACAATCCCTACCAGACTTGTATTAATCAGCAACCTTTTAAGGGCCTCTTTGAGGGCTACTATTTCAGCCAAGCATGGCCCTAGGTCTTCAGTATTCCTACATATCCACAAAGTGCAAATGATGATTAAATATGAAGCACAACCTATTTTAGATAGAGGTACTACTACAGGGGTGGAAGGTATTGAAGTTGTCTCCCCCCAATCCTAAAAATCAAAACCAGAATCCTTAGTAATAATGGAAGACGTCCCTGCTCTGTCCTCGACTACAATTAACAGAGACGAGGTCGTTGTAGGGCTGAGCCGCGCTGTAGCTTCTAAATCAAGTACCTCTTTGGTAATGTTCATTATTGACTACATTTCATCATCATGGAGTGATTTTGATACAGATTAGGAAAGCCTGGTCGATCTTCATCTCTCTTAGAAAAAGGCATGGAGGAACATTTGAAGACTAATTTCTCAAACTCCATTGGCTGATATGCCAGTTAAATTTCCAAAGTTACACCTCTAGTTTGTGATACAAGGTTTTTTTTTGGATTTAACTATAATGGTATTTATGATATATTAAGGTAGGTGGTTTCTTCTTGGGAAGTAATTGGTGCACTTGAATCTCTATTTTCCATGGAAGAGTCGATGACTTATTTGGATGCTACATAGAAAATTGTTATTGAAAATGTTGCCACTCATGCTAGAATAGTTTCAAGGTTACAAAACAAACTTGTGAAGAAAGAGTATTTGATAGAACAACTTGACCAAGAAGTGGAGCAAAAAATCCAGAAACTAGAGCGGCTCAAACAAGAGTAGGCCCAGGCTGCAGCTGCCGTTGAGATGGGGTGATGGAAAATAAAATAAGGGGAAAAGACAGGTATCCAATCCATGAGGGATGAAGAGGAACTGTTAGAGAGTGCAGAGGCCAAGACTGTAAATTTATTTAAGATTCTTCAAGCTATTGAGGAGTCTCATCAATCATTGATGAAACTCTACGACTCTGTCGAACATCTCATGTAAAGATACTATCTTTCTTACAAGGAGAGACTCCAGTCTATGGATTCCCACTATATATTTTTAAGAAATATGATGGAACCAATTTTCCTTTAAATTCTTATTCTTTTCCTTTTCACATCCTGTCAATTGATCAATCATATAAACATCATTTCAATTAGGTATTAATTTTATACCATGATTTGAAACTGAAATAATCGACTCAGAATTTAATTTTTTTCTGAGTCGTGGGGCTCAGCGATCATACTTTTACTATTAATAAGGTTTTATGGAAAACCTCGCGAAGTTTTTTTCCCTTTTCAATATTAACCTAATTTTTTCCTAATCCTTCTTGGCACGGGCTTAGCGGGCATAACTTGACTTTTTCTTCAGCCGCACTTTGCAGGTTTTCGACCTAACAATCTTTACACATTTTTTGATGGCTCAATGTACTTAATGAACCAGTACTTGACTTTTACCCAAAGGTGCCTTATGAATATTTTCCCTCTAGAAAGTATGGCGTCTTTTTTTTGTAGTAATTTCATAGTCCTCCCAATCAAACTCATTGATGATGTTTTAGGTTGAACAACTTTGACCAAACTTAATGATGTAGAGCCCCAATTTGGGATTGGTCAGTTTGTAATGTTCTAATGTCCTTTAGAAATGGATTAGGGATTTCTCTTGAACCTAGATTTGTGAGTTTGTAAATGCTTGAGGTTCAGGATCCGTTTTAGGAGTACGGAAGTAGGAAAAGACTCTCTTGGAGACAAATTTTCCTTTGATTGATGACCATTTTTGTGGAAGACATATGTAGAGCCACCGGGGCATGATGTGAAAAATCAATTACAAGTGTCTATAGGATTATGGCCTTCCATATCCGATGGATTGGTGGGGTTATGTATTACTTTGAATTTATTTTGATGTTGGGAGCCACAATGGGTGTTTGGCTTGAGTAGTGGTGTATGAAAATATTAGGGACATTAATATCGGTTTTGAGTGAGCAACTATTCCTAAACGGTTCTTACTTACGTGAGGGAGAGATGTTGAATGGTCAGTCCAGTTAGAAATCTTTTTTATGTTATGGGAATTTAGAAAGAGGAAGGTATGTAAGTTGTTATCCATAAGTTTTCCAAATTTTGGGGTTTGACAGGACATGAATGTCCTCCAAGCATATGAAAACTGGAAAGGACTCTCCTGAGAACAAATTTTCCTTTGATTGATGTACATTTTTGCGGGAAACATATACAGAGATTCCGGGGCATGATGTTCTTATTCAATCATAGGTGTCCACAGGACCCTGGCCTTCTATCTCCGATGGCCATGAAGAATTATGGATATTGGTAACTTTCTGAATACGGTATGTTGCATTTGACAAGGGGTGTACCAGAACATAAAAAGGGGGCATTTTTATTGAACATCTTCGGGGGAAAATGGGAAATGAATGGGGGAACACTTCTTTTGTTTGAGGATCAACTTCGTGCATATGGATGGGGTATCTTTAGATACCTCAAAGGGAACAAAGATGAATCATTCCAGCATTTTATGACATATATAGGATGTGTGTAAAGAGTAAAACATAAACCAAGACATCGAGGGACCTTAAACTAGGTGGGATGAAACAAGGATTGGAAGCCATTAGTCATATTGAGATAGGAGAGGACTCTCTTGGTAATGTATTTTCCTTTGATTGATAGCCATTTTTGTGGGCATCATATGCAGATCTACTGGGGCATGATGTGAATAGTCAAACAAATGTGTCTACATGACACTAGACTTTCATCTTAGATGGCCTTGAATGATTATGGGGATTCAAGATCACTCAGAGCAAAGAGGTTAAGGTATGGAAGGAGTGTATTTGGACATATTGGAAACATTTAGACTATGATTTACTCATGGAATTAGGTATACCTTACATAGATATGGCTCATACATAGGGTGAGGAGTTTATCCCATCTTTGGTGTACCTGGTCATTTAACATCACATGGCCAAGATGTGGGGTTCCTCTTGGGGGAAGGAACCCTAACATGCCTTTTAGGGTCATGCTACTAGCACTAAATTCCTGGGCTGTTTTGCAATAATGTCACAATATATCTCTCGCTAAGATCCCTAAGCTCATGTGAGCTATGGTCAGTGTGAGAAACAATGGATTATGAATATTTTGTGTCATGATCTAAGAATAGAAAAATCAACATCAGAGGGAACGTTAGGCTTAAACCATTGTTATGTAGTTTAACGTCATATAACAAGGACAATTTTGGACTCGTATTTTAATGTTGTGTAGTGAGGATATGATGCTTTGTAGTTTAGAGTCATGCAGTGAGGATGATTATGCTATCATAAAGATATTTAATAGCTTTGAGTTAATCACAGTTAGGATGCTCTGGCATTCCTTAGACGTGAGTGACGATAGAAGGTGTAAACCATAGTTCTGAGGGAAACATGAATCAGGAGGGATGACATGGGGCTTGGAAGCCATTTTGAGTACTGATATAAGAGAGGAATCTCCTGGGGATGAATTTTCCTTTTATTGATGTCTTTTTTTTTGGTAACATATGTAGATCCTCCAAGGCATGATGTGCATAGCCAAAAAAAGGTGTATGCAAGACACTAGTCTTCTATCTTAGATGGACTTGAAGGATTATGGAGATTGAAGTATTCTCGGGATATGGAGTTTAAAAAATGGGAGATATGTGCCTGGGAACATGATAAATATCTAGATTGTGATTAATCATGAACTACTAGAGCTTATACATAGATCTGACTCTTATATATAATGGGAAGCATGATCTTTTGAACTTTCATGAGTGGGGGGCATGTGCAGGATCTCGGGAAACTGAGAACTGGGCCACACATAACACTTGAAGATTTTGCAGTTTATTGCCATCTGATTAAGACCCTTCATGGAATCCTCATACAATTCTGACCTACACACATGTAAAGGGGCATTTTTATGGTGGCTAGGACAGGATGCTAAATCTGGGCGTCACTACATATCCTACGAGGGAATGAATCAAGATGCACAAAGTTATTAATGTTCCCTACAAATTTTTTCTCGATGTGTAAGGGTATGTGAGGGAATTTTTTTTCAATGGATGGGCTGGGATGCCAAATTCAAGCATCAATACATATCTTGCGAGGGAAAGAATCAAGTTGTACATTTTTCTTCACGTTCACTGTACCGATCTAGCTCAATCCATGTGTAGGGAAATTTTTTTGTTTCATTTTCTACGGGTGACGTGTATACCATATTTCCCTATAACTTGTTTATGTAAGATAATTCTTACCACTGATCTTAAGCTCACATAATTTATACTCGATGTGATAAACAAGGAGTGTACATAGGGTTTCCTTCGCATGTGTTGGGAGTTAGAGGATATGGTTGGGGAATTTGTTGTTTTCTTGTGGGGAGGGGGAAAGATCAAGGATCGAGGCGTCGATACATATTCTACAAGTGTACGAATCAATTCGTACGTATTTCTATGAGAGATCATGCAGTTTATTGTCATGCGATTAGGACACTTTGTGCCATGTAGTTAATGGCTTATAGTGAGGACATGAGTCACAGTTTAATGTCATGTTTCAAGGATGATTTCCTTATAGTTTAATGTCACGTGGAAAGGATAATGACTAATAGTTTAGGGTCATTGAGTTTGGACCATGACATCATTATATTACTACTCATAGTTTAAGGTCTTATAGTTTGGACCATGTATTCATGGTATTACTACTCATAGTTTAAGGACTTAGATTTTGGACCATGTATTCATGGTATTACTACTCATAGTTTAATGTCTTAGAGTGTGTACCATGGATTCATGATATTACTACTCATAGTTTAAGGTCTTAGAGTTTAGATCATGGCTTCATGGTATTACTACACATGGTTTAAGGTCTTAGAGTTTGGACCACGACTTCAAGGTATTGCTACACATAATTTAGGGTCATAGAGTTTGGACCATGACTTCATGGTATTAATAATCATAGTTTAAGATCTTTGAGTTTGGAACATGGCTTCATGGTATTATTACGTGAAGTAATTATTCATAAACGTTACGTTTGTGGGAGTCATGATGAGTTGTCCATCCATTGATATCAGGGTGTATGATTCATTAGAATAAACCTTATGTATGACATATGGTACTTACCATTTTGGTTCAAGATTCAGGAGATTCTTCCTGAGTATCATTGGGGTTCTAAAGACTTACATCATTTCTAATTCGAGGAAATATCGAAGACAAACCTTTTTTTTGAAGGCTTGTGTAATCCGGTTTTGGTAGATTTCCAAATGGTGCAGAGTGTGCAGCCTTTTTCATCCAGCTGTTCCAACTCATCAAACTATTTCTGGGATTTCTCTTCCATGGAAAGTTGATCCCAAATGGCCATAAAAAGTGATGGAACTTGTATTTAAATAGGAAAAATATCATATTCCCCATATACTAGTGAGTATGGGGTTTCCCGAGTGACGATGCATGTTGTGGTTCGGTAACCCCATAAAGCATGAATAAGCTTGTCTTTCTACAATTTCATAACCTTATCAACCATCTTTTGGAGTATGTTGGACAAGGTTTTGTTGAAATCCTCTATATTCCCATTGGTTTCTGTGTGGTAGTTGGATGAACAGTTGGCTTTGATTCCATACTCCTGATATAGATTCTCCAACTCACCATAGCAGAAGTTGGGGTCGTTGTCTGTCAGTATTGTACGAGTGACACCAAATCTAGTAATGATGATGGACTTCACAAAGCTAACAATGTTTTTTCTCTGACATCCTTAAGGGGAATGGCTTCAGCCCGTTTGGAAAGGAATTTAGTTGCTGGTCTCGCCCAAATTTACCCAAGTTTTTAGGGTCAATCGGTCAAATGTAGAGTATCTTGGGTTTTTGATTCCTTTGAGACCTAAGAAGAAACCTATAGACACACAAATTATATTGAATGATTTTGGATATTAATTGGACAAATTTGGGTTGATTTTAGATAGGTTTCATCGAACACTACATGACTTAAGTGAAATCAAATTATGAGAAGGGTTGATCCTAGGTTATTACAAGGGGTGTATTGGATGAATTTCTTTTTTAACGATTTAAATTTCTTATATTCGAGATGGTTTTGTTAAAGAAGATCAAAAAAATTCATCATTTACTAGTTTTATACCAACACACCATAATACTAATCACCTATTCACTTGTAGGATCAAATTATGAGCACTCTAAGGTAAAGGTTTGTATTAGCACTTGAAGTATGTGGCCTTAAAATTCAACAAGGATGAAGAAGTTTTAAAATCATCAAATAAAAATCTCAATTAAAAGAAGTGATTATACATTAATGGGGTGATAAAAAACATCCAATAAATCCCTTTTCTACTCCCTTGGATCAACCCATAAGTGGGTTATCCCTCCATTGATTATATGGTTTCAATGGTAGTTGGAAGTAGACTCATGAGGGAGAAATTGAAGAAGTAAAAAAGAACAATAAAAAGAAAACAATCACTCCACCGTTGTGTGAATAATTTCACAAGGTTTGATATGAATAAATTCACACTATAAAGTGAAGGTATCAATGTGATGATAATAATAATAATAATATAATAAGAGAAGGTGAATAATTTTTATTGAAAACCAAGGTGATTCAAACAACTTACAAATGAAGAAGAACATTACAAAGGAAAAGTGGCAGCATAACACTATAATGAAAGAAAGAATCCAAGATACATAAATCCTCCAACAAAAATACCTTAAATAGGAATTTTGGGAGCCTTGGGTCGATCCTCCAATAGTTAAAGTCATCCCACTTGTGTATGGTAGGCTTAGGGTGGTTGAAAAATTGTGGAACTTAGACTTTTCCACTCTTGACCTGAGGTGGAAGCCAACTTGCATCCACCGAACAAAAGAACCTACATGAGCTTTTATATGGAAGAATTAGAGTGGGATATAGAATAATAAAATGAATATCCGGATGTCCCCTAACCTTCTGTATAGTTTCATCCCAATAGAATTTATTTTTTACGATATATTTATAAAATGATGGGCTATTTTTTTGGGCCGTAGAATCTGGACCAGAAGTTTATCTCCAACTTGGGATTCCTGTAACTCTATTAAAACATCTGAATTAGATTTGTCCAATGTTTAATGAAATGTTCCCAATTATTTTATCTATCTTTAGTTAAATATTTAGAATCATTGGGCATGGATCTTGGCTGCTACAGTCTTGTTATTGGGATGTTGTCCAGTTTACTTTGCCCAGAATGTGTTTCCCTGAAAGCCCATTTTGGTGGTCTTCCAATGTGAATATTCCAATAATAAAAAATTATGAAATATTCCAAATGTAATGAGAAACCAGAAAATTGAATATTAAAATAAATTCAAGACCATTTTTTATTTTAGGAGGTGTTCAAAAAATGTACCATGTAATAGTGCATTTTAAGAGGGAATTACAAACATAATGTGAATCAATGTTCAAAGTGTAAAATGCACTAAAACAGTGTTTATGAATAATAAAGAACATGAATATTTTATATATTCATAATGAATATTAGCCTAATTTAGTGGATAATCACACCCCCAACTTGAGTTTTTCTAGTCTCGAGCAAAATATATCTCAAAAATATGAAATTTGAATTCCCTTTTCTAAACACTTTTTAATACACATTGATCACAAAAAAACACTTATACCAAAAAATCATGAAACCCATAAATATATTTTAATACAATATATTTTCATAATAATATATAAATCCCAAGCTCATTCCTTTTTTCAAATTCATCACCATATTTCATAAAATATCAATTAAGCATGAGGATGTGTTGTGTATCACAATAGACTTGGGGTTTAACTTTATTCAAGGGGGAAATGATGGAAGCTCTATGTAGAATCACATTTCAATATTAATATGAGTATTAATTTTTTTTGTTCTTGTATTTTTGTTTCTTTTTTGTTTTTTTTCAATTTTTCCATGGTAATTGAAATTTCACTCAATAGAGTAATCCCATGTAGCGATACTTTGCTGATGACTCCCTGGCTCAAAGACCATAGGGCACCAAGTGAAACCCACATACTCGTGCATCATCTCCAGTTAACTCAGTTGAAAACAAACTAAAATTACCACAAATAGAGATAAAATTATTAACTATGGGCCAAAAAACTGTGGAGTCATGATCCCCAAGTGATGAAATCCACGAATTAGGTTATTTCATTACTCTACTAAAAAATTTATTGTTTTTTTAGAATAATCATATTAATACTAAAATGATCACCAAACCTATGCAATTTATTTGTAGGACCCCATGAACACAAACTAATACTCAACTATCCAAAGGATGTGCATTCTGAATTTTTTATTTGGATGAAAATATAAATGATTGAATATCACATTAGAGAGCCACACTTTCCCAAAATCTATGCTCATGAAATTATACATGGATTAAAATCAAAATCAGTGCATGCTAAATTTTTTGATATTCAGTTTCAAATTTTTCAATGTGTATTATTATGTTCAAGGTTAAAGAAATTTTTCCTTCCACACATTTTTTTATACACACAAAAGTAATTTTTTTTCTTTATTTTCACCCCCCAACTTAAAATAACACTGTCCCAAGTGTTTAAAGAAAATAAAATTTAGAAGGGGGTATAGGTAGAAGAGAGGAGTTCTAAAAGGAATTTGAAATAAGAAACATGGAACAAAGTCACTAAGTTTTTTTTAATTTTAAGTTCACAACACTCCTGATTACTCCTTTGATCTCCAATTCACTCGGAGAAACCTCGTTAATGATGACTTTTTATGTTTGTACACCAAAAAAATAGATCAACTCTACATCCCCTGTTTATTTAATAATACCAAAGATAGAAACTAGGAACAAGTAATAATTATAATATATATATATATATATATGGATATATAAATTTTAAAATATAAGTATATATATAAATAAAATATAAGAAGGAAACACTATAATTTTTAGGTTAGTGGAAGCCACACTCCCCAGTCTCCCTTCGGCCTCGGGTTCGAGTCCCTATGGCTTCACTGGTTGTGACGGGGTTTTCTCCATGACCTACGTTGTGTCCTTTTATTTTATTTTTAATTATTATTTTTTGGTATTTTTCTTTTAACCTAAAAACACATAAAAATAAAAAAAAATAAACTGATGATACATTGTCTTTTTTTTTAATTTCTGGGTAAGGTATTACTCAAGGATCACACCACGTGACACAGATGAATATGGTGTTTCCCTTTTATACCCATCCATAATCATAATAGAAGAAAAGTTCAAAAATATATATTTTTTAAATATTAAAATGATTCAATAATCCTATTTAAAATAATGATTCACAATGATTGGAAACATAAAAACCATGGTTTTCCTTCAGTGCAGTGCTTTTGTTTAACGTTGTTATCCCGACATGGATTCTAAATCTATCAATTTTTTCTTGGTTGATAGTTTGTCTCTATTAACTCATCCTCTATTTCCTATTTATTAAATGATTCAATGAATGGTTTTAACCTATGACCATTGACCTTGAAAATGTGACCACTTGTGGGATCTTGAATCTCTACTACCTATGGGGGTACACATGATGCACTATGAATGGACCTGAACATCTAGACCTTAACTTTACTAGGTGTAAATGAAGTTTCTAACTATACAAGAGCATGAATTTTCCTTGTTCAAAGTGTTTAACTTTGAGATTCCTAGATTGGTATGCTTGAACTCTAGCTTTATTTAACCTTGAATTTTCATAATCCCCAATCCTAAGTTCCTCAAGTTCATTAAGAACTACTTTCCTCTTTTCTTTGTCCAAAGAAATTTCAAAATTCATTTTTTGATTGCCCAAGACGCCTTATGCTCAATTTCAACAGGTAAATGGAATGATTTTCTATAAACCAACCTATAATGTGAAATGCCTAGGATGGTTTTGAATGCTATACGATATGCTCAAACAACATCCAAGAGTTTCTCGGACCAATCTTTTTTAAAGGGATTGACAATTTTTTCAAGAATTTTCTTAATCTCCCTTTTTTCTAACTCAACTTGACCATTGGTTGGAGGATGGTACGTAGTGGAAACTTTATGAGAAATTACATACTTAGACATGAGTGAATATAATGGGTGGTTGTAGAAATGGGTTCCACGATCACTGTTTATAGCCCTAGGAATTCCAAATTGAGAAAATATGTTCTCTTTTAGAAATCAAATCACAACATGATGGTCCTTGGACTTGGTGGGAATGGCCTCAACCCATTTCGAGACATAATCAATAGATAAGAGAATGTAGATTTATCCCTTATAGTTTGGGAAGGGTCCCTTGAAATCAATTCCCCAATAATAAAATATTTCAACCATCAGAATGGTAGTGATGGGAATTTGATTCCTTTTGGTAATGGATTCTAATTGTTGACACTAAGGACAACGTTTTCAGAATTGGAAGGAATCTTTAGTGAGGTTGGGCCTGTATAAACCACTTTGGAGGACCTTTTTAGTGGTTTTCTTCATGGAAAAGTGGCATCCACATGACTCTGCATAACAAAATCATAGAATGGACTCTTGTTCAGACTCAAGAACACATCTCTTAATGATTTGACCAGGACAAAACTTAAAGAGGTAAGGATCATCAAACACATAGTGTTTAACATCAAAAAGGGATTTCCTCTTAACTTGGGTCCCTATGAATTTTGGAATGTCACCTGTCACCAAATGGTTTACTATGTCAGTATACCATGGGAAATCACTCACTGAATATAGGTTCTCATCAGGAAATGAACCAAACACAGAAAGGTGATGTGAGTTGTCTTTTAATTCCATACTAAAGAGGTGATCAACTACAACATTTTCAACAACCTTTTATCCTTAATGGTTAAATTGAAATATTGAAGAAGAAGGACCCACCTAATCAATCTACCATTGTAATCTTATTTTTGGAATAGGTATTTTAGGGTTGAATGGTCGGTGAAGATAATGATGAGTGATCCTAAGATATAAGACCTGAATTTATCTAAGGTAAAGACAACATAAATCAACTCCTTCTCAGTGGTGGTATATTTGATTTGTGAATTAATTAAATATTTTCTTGCATATGTAATGACACATGGAGTTTTCTCACACTGTTTCCCTAAGAATAATCCTATAACGAAGTCTCTCGCATCTCAAATAATCTCAAAAGGATGTTTCCAATTTTAAAATTTCATGATAGGTGGAGAGATAAGAGCTTACTTGAGTGTAGAGAATGATTCCTCACAGCTTTGTCTCCATAAAAATGGAGCATCTTTTACTAATAGAGCCCAAAGTGGTTAAAAAATAGATATGAAATTCCTAATGAACCTTCTATAGAAACCAACATGTCCTAACAAGGACCTAACTTCCTTAAAAGTTTTAGGATATGGAAGGTGACTAATAATGTCGACCTTATCTTTATCAACTTGAATCCCTCTACCAGATAAAATATGGCCTAGAAAAAGTTCTCCCTTTACCATGAAATGTAATTTTTTCCAATTTAGGATGATATTATTATCCTCGAATCTTGACAAAACCCTTTAAACATTCATAAGTCACCCCTCAAAAGTATCCCCAAATATGGAGAAGTCATCCATGAAGACCTCTAAACAATCCCCCGCTACGTCTGAGAAGATTCTCATCATGCACCCCTAGAAGGTACCAGGGGAATTACATAACTCAAAGGGAATGTGTTTGAAGGAAAAAGTGTTGAATGGACAAGTGAAGGTTGTTTTTACTTGATCCTCTAAGGAGACCTCGATTTGATTATACCTTAATAATCCATCTAGGAAGCAATAGAATTGATGACACGCCGCTCGCTCAAGGACTTGATCAATAAAGAGAAAGGGGAAATAGTCTTTCTTGGTACAAGATTTGAGCTTCCTATAGTCAATACAGAATCTCCATCCACTACTGACCCTTGTGGGGAGAAGGTCACTATCCTCATTAGTGATCACAGTAATTCCAGCTTTCTTTGGGACAACTTGAATTGGTCTTACCCACTCACTCTCAGCTATGAGGTAGATGATACCCACTTTCAATAACTTAAGAAGTTATTTCCTTACCAAATCCATAATATTTGGATTGATTCTCTACTGAGGTTGATGACATGGTTTGGATTCAGATTCAAGAACAATCCTATGAGTTCCAATGAGTGGGATAATCCCAGGAATATCAGAAAGGTTCAATCCAATTTCTCTCTTATTCTTTCTTAGGACATCCCAAAGAATCATCTCTTTATTGGATTAAAGAGAGAAATAAATGACAACAGGAAAGGCTTGATTTTCCTCTAATAATGTATACTTGAGTGATGAAGGTAAGACCTTAAATTCAAGATCATATTGCTTATCACTTTCGAATAATGGATGAGATTTTGTATTGAACTCAGTTTCTTTGTTCATATTTCATGAAATAATTGGTTCCTTGTGAACAGAATTTTCATCCACTAAATTAGCTAGATTAGTGTCATGAATGGGTATGGACTCAATGTTATTGATTTCACCCATGGTATCATTGATTGGTGATTCTAGAAAATCATCAATAGAGCTATCTGAAAGAGATTCAATCCAAGGAGACAAATTTCCCTCATGCGAACAAAGAAAATCAATATCTTCTTGACTTAAAAATCCTTCAATAATTCCTTGATGTTCATCAAGTTCACTATCAACACTACATATCCAATTAACCTCATTTATCTCTACATCATCCCCAATTTGAGAGTTTTCATTGTATATGTTCAAGAATAGACTCATGTTCTCGAAAGTTATTGTCATGTTCCCATTTCAGAATCATATGACTGAGTTGATTATTGCTAAGAAGGGACAACCAAGGATGATGGGGATTTTCTCCCTAGGACCTAATATTGGGTGATTGTCAAGGACAATGAAGTCATATGGGTAAATGGAATTTTCAACTTTCACCAAAACATCTTTTAAGATTCCCTTAGGAACTCGAACACTAAGATCCGCAAGTTGAAGAGTGATCGATGTGGGTTGGAGTTCTTCGAGCCCTAACTGAAAATACATGGAATAAGGAATGAGTTTCAGACTGGCTCCCAGATCACAAAGGTCTTTGACAACTTTGTTCTCTCCTATCTCAACATTGATGTATGGACATCCTGGATCTTTCAACTTTGGAGGAATGGTCCCTTGAATGGTGGTACTCTCATTAGTAGCCAAAAGTACTTGGTTTTTATGTGAAACTTTCCTTTTAAAAGTTCACAAGTCCTTAAGGTAATTTTAGTAAGAAATAATGGTTTGGATTTCATCTAGAAGTGGGATGTTCAACTTAACTTGAGAGAAGATTTCCTTCAAATTTTCATTCAGTTTTGGTTTAGATTTTACTCTTATGCATTGAGGGAAGGGAGAAGGTTGTTTGATTGTTTGGTGTGGTTGTAGTTCCTTCACATTCTAATTAAGGTTTTCAGAATCTATGGGTGGTTCTTCGTCATTTTCATGCATTGTTAAAGCTTTTAATGGTTCAAGAATGGATTTTTTAGGTTTCTCAATGGATTTCCCACTTCTTAAAATAGTCTTCACATTAAGTTGTTCATGGGAGGTTTATGTGTAACTGAATTATCCTCGTAAATTTAAGGATGGTACCTCCTAATTAGGCATGGGTTCCTTACCAATTTTAATGGTTTTTAGTTCATGTTTAAGGGATTATACTTCTGAGTTCATTTTATCCATTTTTGTACACAAATTCTCAAGGATTAGAAGAGGTTCAGATTGAGTAGGGGCTTATGCTAGTTGGTTTATACTAGGAGGATACTTTGGTTGTTGGATTGGTTGTTTCATGGGTTGTTGGATGGGTTTTTGGTATTGGACAGAAGGGTGTTGGTATTGGGGTGGTTTTGGTTAGAACTGGTTATGGTTTTTGGAAATTTTGTGTAGGGTAGGGGTTTGGTCCTTGTGGTTGGATATGATGTTGGTTATCTTTCCAGAAGAATCCTGGGTGGTCATTATACCTTGGGTTGAATGTGTTTTGGTATTGGGGCTTTTGAAAGTTTTGGGCATTGACTTCAGTAGGTGGTCCTCCTAGAATAATATCCTTGATGGATGGAAATGGTTGGGCATTTGTCTGTTTTGTGGTCATTTTTTTCACAAATTGTGAAAATGGGGTCTACAGTTTGGATTTCATGGATTTTCCTAAGGTCTATCACTTCAACCTTCCTAGTGAGTGTTGCGGTTTTTTTCCTAAGGCCTTCCTCCTCCATAAGTGTGTGAATTCCACCAGATTTTGGTGGATTCTCATAGTAAGGTGATGTTCCCCATGTTTGATTTTGTTTAGTAAGGATTTATAGATACTCGTAAGCATCATTTGGGGCTTTATTTTTGAAATTTCCATTACACATCATGTCAATGAATTGTTTATTCCCTAGACCCAACCCTTAATAGAAAATTATCACTTGTTTAGGAATAGATAAACCATGGTGTGGAACCATGTTTAGATTGTATTTTAACCTCTCCCTTGTTTCGTAGAATGACTCTCCCTCTTTTTCAAAAAAAATTTGGATGCTCTTTTTCAGTGAAATTGTTTTGTGGGGGGGGGGGGAGTATTTTTTGTAGAATTATCTTTGTAATTGGTCCCAAGAGTTGATAGATAATGGTCTCAAATTGTTTTTATAAATTTTATCTCAATATTTTAAAGAAAAAGGAAACATTTTTATCTTAGATGATTCTAGTTGATGTGAGGGACACATGGTTTCTACAATGTCATTGAACTCCTTAACGTGAAGGTAGGGCATCTCAGACTACATTCCATGGAATGTGGGAAGCTGGTTTAGGACATTGGGTTTAAAGTTGTAGTTTGTATCTCCTAGGGAATTTTTTCTAATTCATGAGGGTGCATTGGTCCATGAAGGTGTGAGGTAGTCATTCATGGTTTGATCGACTGCATTCCCCATGTTTGGGGATACCTCATTTGGATTTCCATTTTGGTTCCCACCTGGGTTTATGAGTTGGTTTCTTTGAAGACCTTCCATTTAAATGGGATCAATTTTTGAATCTGGAGTATTTGGAAGATTAGGATCTAATAGAAAGTGTTCTCTTTGTGTACTTGAATCCCCAAACCCTGTACTATCCACAATAACTATATGGTTTGATTGCTCATGAGTGTAGATGGACATGCTCCAAAAGGAAAAAAAATGATAAAGGGAAAAGATAAGAGAATTTGGATAAGAATAGAAGAAATGGGGGAGAATAGAATGGGTGTTTAGATGGCTTGATTGGGTCCCCAACAAAAGAACCAAAATCTGGTCTCTCCCTAATTTAACCAAGTTTTTAGGGTTAAGCAGTCAAATGTAGAGTAGCTTGGGTTGTCGATTCCTCATAGACCTAAGAAGAAACCTATAGACATGCACATTCTATGGACTGATTTTGGCTATTAAGTGGCCAACTTTGGGTTGATTTTAGATAGGTTTAATCTAACACTACATGACTTAATTGAAATCCAATTATGAGAAGAGTTGATACTATATTATTACAAGGGGTGGATTGGATGAAATTATTTTTTAACAATTTCAATTTCTTATATTTGAGATGGGTTTATTCAAGAAGATCAAACAACTTAATTATAACACCCCAAAACTCGAACCTCATGTATTGATAAGTTATGTTTACATTTTGTTTAAATAACTGAGAAAAACTTGTTTCTCATTAGAAGGTAATAATATGGTTTTAATTTATATTAGAATGAAATCGATTAAAACACACAAATGGACACAAGGATTTTCATTTAAATAAAAACACCGTAGTGTTTATAATATACTGAGATCAAAAGAGTAATCATGGTAACCAAATATACCTATTAAAAACCCTATCAGAATTATAGGGAGACCACTTAAAGTAATGACAACACTAAGAAAGTAATATGGGTCCTTAGAATCTGACATAAATAACATAAGAATGGCCAAAGCCACTGCGGCCACACTAAGCACCAATGGTATGACGTGCACTATCTTCTTCAATCGTCTTGAATTCAGGACACCCTAAGGCAAGGGTTTATAAGGAAATAACCCAACCATTTCCTTAGGTGACCGTTGGATTCCAACGACTATAATTATAGTCGTTGGCCTTGTGGTAAAATAACTAAAAATGTCCAAGTACAACTTAGTTTTCAAAAATTTATGAATTGGAGATTATAATATAACTCCTTTTTATGGTGAAATATTTTGTTTTGCAATAAGGAATTAGAAACGATTTGAAAATATTCTAAATAGGTTGTAAAGATTTTTCATTTTCTAAAACTATGCTTAATATCCCATTGTTAAAGTATGTTTATATTAAACTAAGTTTTTGACTACTATAATATTAGTATAAATGATTTTATGTGGGTATTTCAAATTTCTATTTATAACCTTGAATGTTAAAGCTTTAATGTTTATAAATAATTTTGGTAATAGACAAGGTATAATTAGATATTCCTTAGTTTTTTTAGGATGGTTTCATAAAAAAAATTTGGGCCCTCAAGGGCCATCCCTATATGGTTGGGCCAAGGGTGGAAGCTCACTCTAGGTGGCTGAGCCTAGCCCTTAGCCCAATCCAGGGCCAGACTGAGTTTGGGCATAGGTTCCCCGAAGGGCGCATGAGAGCAGGAGCGCGTGAGTGCGCAGTGCGGGCGCAAGGCCGCGGTGGGCATGGGTAGGCTGAGGCCTATGGTGGAAAGTAGGAGCCTGTGTGTAAGGACCCCTGAGTGTGTGTTGTGTGATTTCTAAACCATGGAACGAAGTTTGAGGCTTATAAAGGAGGTGAAAACATCCCACCGTTTCGATGTGGGGCGTGTTTTTTTGGGCGAAATGGGATCTGGGCCATTGGATCGCGCCGCGCATGATCTGAGCTGTTGATCCCAATCCCACATTCGACCTTCAACAACCGTAGAGCACCACCGGGTTTTTGTGGTCCGTTCGATCCGACACAGTCTAATCGTTACCATTCGAGGTTTTTGGAACACTACATTGATCCCATGCCGTCCGATCAGACTCAGATTTAATTTGAGCTATCTATTACCTTTATAAACCACAAACGCATCCCGGCCCTTGAATACAAGCCAGATATAATCCTGGCCATTGAAATTCCTCCTGGTTTTCTACTTGAAGCGTTGTCTTCTTCCCCCATGGTGTACCATGCACCAGTACCCTACCTCCCTTTTTGCACCATTTTTCTTCACCCCTTTCATCCGACGGACCCTCCTCTCACATGGTTTCCACAGAGATCTCTTTCCCTAGTATTTTTATAATATATGTTGTCCTCAAATCCCTTTCACCGTGCATTAAAATAACCATTATAGGTATAGTTATAAAAAACCACATCGAGGCCTCCGAAGAACCTCCTGGTTCCTTGCACACAAGACTCCAGCGAACCTCAATGAGTTATTCGAGTTTTCTAGTGTCTCCTGAGCCCCTCTTCCTCCTTGAGCTAAGGTAGGGGATTAATCTTTGTCTTGATTGTTGTGTTTTAAGTTGTATTAATATATATACATATCTACTTGTAATATAAATATACACTATCTTACGGTTTGTGGTTAATTATTTCTTTTCTCAAATAAGAGTTTCAAGATCTTGAGTTACAGGGTATTAATAAACCTTAAGTATGGAAACCCCATGAAAATTTGTTTTATGTCTTAAATACATAATCGGCTTTATATATACATATGTATATGGAAATATATAAGTGTAATATACAAAGCCCTAAGATTTTCAAAAACTTAATATTCCAGATTTAATATTTCTAAGTTTAAGTTTCAAAATTATTGAAAAACTATGAAATCCATGGAATCATTTTTGTAAGGAAACTTTTATACTTGATCATGTATGTTCATAAATATGTAGTTATAATATATACATACGGTTTTAAGCATTTCCTCATTATACTTTCAGTTCATATTTTTTATAGTCTTGAAAGTTTTAAATAAGCATGGTATGAGTCCCTTACGTATAATCATAATGTATAATCAGGTATGTGGGTACATGTGTATATATTCTATATTTGATGCCCAATTGAATTTATAAATTTCCAAGGTTTGTGAGGAAGATAGAAAACTTGTATTTTCAAATATTTTTGGCTTCGACTAAACACTACTTCTTAAGCACACCCTGTTGAATGAATGTTTTACACAACATGAAACCCTAAGTGTAGTTATTTTAAATGCTTTTCTTTTGATGTTCTTAGTTCATGAGTATAAATATTGGAGGCTTGAAACTTCATATTCACATGTATGAGTTACTATCCACTATTTATATTAAATGATAAAGGGTATGGTTTAGTCTCATACTTTCAAGTTTCAATATCTAATGTGTTAAACAAAAGATTATTTATAATAAATGTATAAGGAAATGTGAAATTAACACCCCAAACGGAATGTTGGGTTTAAATTTTTATTTATTAAGCACCCAGAGGAAAATTTCATTAATTAATTGGTCAAAATGGTTTTAGGAACTATCATTTTATGTGGTAACCTCATTCATTCATTACTGGTGTGTTTTAAATCAACATCACATTCTAAAAGATTGTATACCTATTTATTCATGTCATGGAGAAACATGTTGTCTAAATAGTAACTGGCATATTATGATTTAGTCCATTTACAATTCCATTTACCTGTGCATGAATTGAGCATGAATAATGAACATGTATTTTAATGAATAAAAATTTTATTACTATGTAAGAGTTTTAAGGTTATTATTTTATGTGATAATGAAACAATTTATTATTCATGATACTTTATAAAATAAGCATTTAATTATTCAAAGTCATATGGGAAACTTTGAATAATGTGAAATGAGAGACCAAGTAATATGTGTACCTAAAATGATAAGCGATTTAATAAATCAAAGTTTTATGTACACTTTGATTTACAGATATAAGGAATGCATTGGACTTAGTATGTTCCGGGTTAGGGACCGGTAAATGTAAGCCCTCCAGGTTGGGGTCTGGTTATAGCAGACCCTCCAGGTTGGAATCCGGTTATTAGAGGATCTTCAGGGTGGAGTCTGGTTACAGAGGCTCTCCAGGTTGGGTTCCGGTTATAGTTAGCCCCTAGGTCTTGGCACGAGGCCTTGACATAGTCTGATATATCCACTTTACTCATTATGACTATGTAAATTAATTAACCAGAGGAATATTCTACTAGTAGAATATTCCCGGTTAAAGAGCTTATGATTATAAGAATAACAAGAAGTTTAAGTATGGAATATTATTTATGAAATATTCAAAGATTTTATGTAGAGAGTATGCATCTCAATAATAAAGGATGAAATTGAAGTTATTATTTTAAGCACATCTCTTATCATACATTACACTTAGTTGTTAATTTTGTACTTTCATTTTAACATGAAATGTCTTTTACTTTTTATTCTGAATGAGCCTTCCCATAATTGAATCATGAAAATGTTATTATGTTTTAAATTATGCCCTTATATCCCTTAGACAATTGTCATGGTAAGTTTAATGTGTTACAACACTTTAAAGAAAATGTTTTATGGAAATTTTAAAGATTGTTTCCAAAAGTTATTTTGCGTATACTATGTTATTTTTAAACCCCTTACTGGGCATTCATATTCTCACCCTACATTTTGAAATAAAATTTTCAGGTATCAGCTTTTAGTAAAAGAAACATTTCAGAAGAATCTAGTTTCTCAGAGCCCGAACCGAATTCGATCCTCTGTATGGAACCAGCTCCGGGTACTCGAGAGCTGGGGCATAAAATTAATCACTTGATGGTTTTATACCAACACACTATAATACTAATCACCTATACACTTGGAGGATCACATTTATGAGCACTCCAAGGTAAAGGTTCATATTAGCACTTGAAGTATGTGTCCTTAAAATTCAACAAGGGAGAAGAATTTTTAAAATAATCAAATAAAAATATCAATTAAAAGAAGTGATTAGACATTAATGGGGTGATAAATAACATCCAATCCAGAACTTTGATACTCCCTTAGATCAACCCATAATTGTGTTATCTCTCCATTGATGATATGGTTTCAATGTAAGCGGGAAGTAGACTAATGAGGGAGTAATTGAAGAAGTAAAAAGCAATAAAAAGAAAACAATCACTCCATAATTGTGTGAATAATTTCACAAGGTTTGGTATGAATAAATTCACACCATAAGGAAATGGTAGCAATGTGATAATAAAAATAACAAAATAAGATAAGATGAAGAATTTTTATTGAAAACTAAGGTGATTATAACAACTTACAAATGAAGAAGAACATTACAAAGGAAAAGTGACAGCATAAAACTACAATGAAAGAAAGCATCCAAGATGCATAAATCCTCCAACACCATTGCCTTAAATTGGAATTTTTGGAGCCTTGGATCGAGTCTCCAATATTTAAAGTCATACCATTTGATTATGCTGGGCTTAGGGTTGTAAAAAGCTTTTGGAACTTAGACTTTTCCGCTCTTGACCCGAGGTGAAAGCTAGCTTGCATACACCTAATAGAAGCTCCTACATAAGCTTATAGATGGCCGAATTATTGTGGGAAATATAGAAATAAAATGAATCAATCGATGTAAAATAACCTTATGTAAAGTTTCATCCCAAAAGAGATTATGGTTTATGAGATATTTGTAAAATGATGGGCTGTTTTTCTAGGTTGTAGAATATTGCCCAGAATTTTATCTCCAACTTGGGCCACATGTTACTCCATTCAAAAATCTGAATTATCTTTTTCCACTGTTTAATGAAATGTTTCCCATTATGTACTCTATTTGTAGTTATTTTTTTAGTATTATTGGGCTTGGATCCTAGCCTCTACAGTCCTATTATTATGATGTTGTTTAGTTTACTTTTCCCAGAATGTGTTTCCATGAAAGCCCATTTTGGTGGTCTTCCAATGTGAATCTTCTAATAATCCTAAATTATGAAATGTTCCCAATGTAATTAGAAACATGAAAAATAAATATGAATATAAAATCAAGACCTTTTTGTATTGTAGGAGGTGTTAAAAAATGTACCATGTAATAGTGCATTTTAAGAGGGAATTACAAACATAATGTAAATCAATGTTCAAAGTGTAAAATGAACTAAAATAGTGTTTATGAATAATAAAGCACATGAATATTTTTTATATTAAAAATTAATATTATCCTAATTCAGTGGATAATCAGTTGTGGGTATGAACTTGAATTGTCTGGCCGTGGCAGGAGGATATGGTCCCACAATATCTATCCCCCAGGTGGCGAATGGCTCAGAGTACCTAGTTGTATGAAGTAACTCCTGGGGTTAGTGTATGAAATTGGAATGAACTTGGTAGGAATGGAACTTATTATAAAATATGGCACAATCCTGTATCATAGTGGGCTAATAATACCCAAGCCTTCAGATTTGGTGAGAGATCTTGGTTACTGATTGATGCGCTCCACAAGCTCCGACGTGCACTTCTTTCATGACAAAAACAGTATATTCTGCATCAATTCACCTTATAAGGACACTATCAAGGACTCATTTGTAGAGAACCCTTTCTTGGTTTACCCCATTTTACAAGACAAAGTTAACTACCTGTCTTTAGACTTGATCCTTTCCATCCCTATCTGGTGGGAGTTCCCCCTTCTGAATATAATTTTCAATGGGCATCATCCAGCCAGTGGTGTGACCATAGGGCTCAAAAAATAGGACTAATTTCATCGATTTACTCCATATTGATCTGGACAAATGTAAAGACCATCTAGCGATGGGAAATGCTAATGACTATTTCATCCTAGTCTAGATCGACCAAGGTTGTGACTGCATTTTCCAAAGAATCATCTTGAGCATTTTGAGACCGTGGTACATAAGTCAACGTTGGTTTTGATAGGAATTCTACCATCAGTTCTCAGACATGGTTCATCAAGGGGGACAATACTTTTTCCTTAATGGCATAGTCACCACTGACCTATTTGATGACTAACTCCAAATCAACCTTTATTTTTAGGTGTTTGGCTTGCACATGAAGTTCCATTTCTAAGACTTCAATGAGGTCCTGATATTCTAATCATTATTTGTACACCCTTATGAAATCAGGAAAGAGTAAGGCAAGATGACCTTTTCAGGGGATATGAGTATAATTCCCAGCCCCTCTTTTTTGATCTTGGGATCCTCCATCCTTTTCCCTATCGGGATTTGGAAGGCACCATCGAAGTACATTTCCCATGTATGGGGGTCCTCTTGGATGGAAAACACTTCTTCATCCAAAAGATAGGCATCCAATGGTGTTGTTTCCTATAAGGGATGATCTTCCAGGATGTATGCTAATTCCTGACATTTAATGGCCTTCTAGGGTATGTACCAGATGTCAAAATGTTGCAGGATGACCACCCATCGTGATAGGCACCCATTTAGCATGGGAGGATTGGGGATATATTTGAGCGTGTTGTAACAGGAGACCAGTTGGACCTCATGGTGTTGTAGGTAATGCCTAAGTTTTTTAACTACAAATATTATGGCTAGGTAGTTCTTTTCAATTTTTGAATACTGAGTTTCAATATCAATCATTGTTCGGTTGAGGTAATAGAGGATGTTCTTGCTGCCGATATCATTATTCTATGTGAGGAAGGCGCCTAATGACCATTCCAAGGTAATTACGTACAAAATGAGTGTCCTCCCATCAACCAGTGGCATCAGCACCGACAGGATTATGAGATATATTTTTATATTATCGAACACTTCTTGTAAATCATTATCCCACTCATATGTAACTCTTTTATTTATGAGCTTGGTGAGAGTTTATAATTTACCTGTTAGGTTGGCTATAAAGCACCAAATGTAGGCAAGGTTCCCCTGGAGACCTCTCAACTCTGTGAGTTTGTGAGGTGGGGACATGCCATGGATGTTTTTTGTCTTCTCGGGGTTAACTTTGATGTCGTGATGGCGTACAACTAAGCTGAGGATTTTTCCCTAGGTAACGCCAAAGGTTCATTTTAGGAGATTTATCATTAAACTATGATGCCATAATTTGTTAAATACAGTTTCAAGATCATCCAGGAGGTTTGAGTGCTATCACGATTTAACCACCAGATCATCAACATAACACTCGATAAATTTTTCCAAGAAGGTCTTAAAGATGCGATGCATGGCACACAGATATGTGGAGTTGACATTTTTTCAGACCAAATGGCATAACTTTATAATAGAAAACTTCCTGAGGGCCCCTAAAAGAGGTATATTCTTAATCTCCTCAGGCCATCTATATTTGTTTGT
This sequence comes from Viscum album, assembly GCA_963277665.1. Classification (NCBI taxonomy): domain Eukaryota; kingdom Viridiplantae; phylum Streptophyta; class Magnoliopsida; order Santalales; family Viscaceae; genus Viscum; species Viscum album. Next base: position 516,773,787 of record OY728130.1, read on the forward strand.
ATCTAGTATAGTCTTCCATGAAATAAAGGGCTCCATATCTGGTAGTTTTGTCGATAAAAAATTCTATGATCGGGACTAGGAAATCATCTTTTGGGTAATACCGATTAAGGTCCCTAAAGTCAATACAGATTATAATCTTTCCATCATTCTTTTTGATAGGGACTATGTTTTCCAGCCTGATCGGATATTGGACCACCCATATGAAGTTAGCTTTGATCAGCCTTACAACATCAGCCTAAATTTTGGCAGCATGTGTTGGGTGGGTCTTTCTGGTACATTCTTATATCCCCAGTGATCTTCTGGTAATCCTATATGATGATTGGAAACCTCAGGATATAGGCCTGTCATTTCGGTGTAGTTTTAGGCAAACACATCTTGATTCTTCTTTAGGAAAGAGGTTATTTCCTCCTACTCCTCTACGGGCATAGCCACACTTATTAGAGTGGAATATAGGTCATTTTTGGTGCCTATTTTTATCCCCCTAAGTTCATCTATTGTGGTGGAGAAACCTTATTCGAATGAAGGAGGGGAATCTTTGAGGTCTTCTTTTTCTCCTTCTTCTTCTTCATCATCATCTTTATCTTCTTCCTCTTCTGATAGAGAGAGGATTAATGAGACGAACTCTCCAATGTTGGGAGAAACATCGTCTTTAGCCATAGTGAGTGAGGTGGGGGTAGTTTGAGGTCAAGTGGATGGGTTGGGAGCATATATGATAGGGATTTTCTTGACATCATGGGAGTCATCCCTCTCTTCCGTGTCTTTAGACTTGGAGGCTATAATAGGGACCATGCAAAAAATTGAGTCTGCATCTAGACTTGCGTTTATGCATTCATCTTGATTGATGGGTAATACATACTCTTCCCCAAGATGCTGGAGGGAGTCAGAGGGAGCCATTTACATTCCATTTAGGGTAGTAATCCAATCAACATTGTTGGCCAAAAAAAATTCTTTCGATTCATAGAACTCTACATCGATATAATTCAAATCACAGAACTCAATCAGGGATTTATCAGTGTGCAATGTCCCATTTTTTCCATTAAGAAATATTTAACGCACTTATGGTATGATGACAGAATTGCAGTATAATGATGTAGCCAAGGCCTCCTTAACAAGACATTGAAGGTCGTACTTTTCTGTATTACCAAAAACTTGGAATCTAACATGAGGTTTTTGAGCCAAGTTTTAAGCTCGATTCATCCCAAAATTTTATGTTCAATTTTTTCATATCCTAGAAGAGTTGTGGTGCAGGGTGTCAAGATTTATTCATCATAGCCCAGTAAAAAAAGCATTAATAGCAGGAAGAGGTTAACTCCATAGCTGTTGTTGACAAAAATCCTCCGAATATCAATTCCATTTATCTTTACGGACACATATAAGGGTTTTATGTGACATTTCATGAAAGATTATTCATCCCCATCTATGAAGGAGATGATGAAAAGACATTATTTAGGATTGGTCTTCATACAATAGAATTTGGTTACTGCTACTTCAGCTTTGAATTCCCGGGGACATAGTAAGGATTTGATGAGTGCCTCCCTAAGATCTGCGGACACTCTTAACTCATCCAAGATTTATAGTTTTGATAGTAATGAAGCTAGATTATTAGAATATCATATTTCTTCTCTATAGGTATGTGCTTCTTGGCTTGAGGATTCTCTTTCACAGATGCTTTAGGGACTTGGGATTTGAATGTAGATGTATCGGTTTTTGTGACTGGGGTCGATGGTGCTACGGTCCTTTACATGTTTGGAAAAACTGGTCAGCCTTAATTCCTTGGGTGATTCAATATTTTTTCTTCCACTAATGGATATTCCAAGATAATTGGGCTTTTATTTTTTCCAATGGGGTGGCGGATCATTCTGGTTCTTATTGTGTATGCTAGAGGGTCCTTCCATGAGTTTTCACGATGTTAATGGTTTGACTTATGGCATGGCCAGGAATCAAACTCCTATGATGATCATGCCTTTCAAGAAACCTCTGTCATCTGTGACCTCTTCATTCATCTCTTTGTATGGGCAAAGGGAATTCAGGTTTGTGCCCATTGTCTTTGTCTGAGAAGGGTTCCATCAAGTGGATGACATTAATGTATCCAAATATTAGTTCATGATCTCACAATGTTTTGGTATAACTATCTTCTTTGGATGGTACCGTTTGGCAGGGTGGTGCCCTTTTTAGTATCTGGAGGGGCGGTGCCTGTAGTACCATTTGGCGGGGAGGTGCTCATGCCGTTTGGTGGGGTGGCGCCCATTGTACTGAGAGTGTTTTCCTGAATTTCAAAAGTTTCAACACTAACTTTGACTTTTATGTCAGCCCATCATTTTCCTCTTGATCTCTTCCCTTCTTGCCTTTAGAGGACTGTGGGGCTGAGGATGATGACTATGTTGCATTAGGAGCTTTTGGGGGAATGGTGGGTGTTTCAACTAGGTCTGGAGTATTCCATGAACTCGATTGATGGTCTTCTGGGTTATCCAATTGTAAAACCTTTTCACCTTCTTATTGGTGTCTGTTTGAAATTCCTCTTCCTCTCTTGAATCTGAGGTGGAAACATACGCCACTTGTGCTGGTGGAAGGCCCAACTTGACTTTCCTATAATCCACCATCTTTTATAGGAGATCCTTGAAAATAAAGAATTCCTAGATGGTATGTACTAGTATTTGGTGGTTGGGACAATAATTTGGATAGTCATCGAGACCCACTTCATCGGCTCACATTGGCTCTTGTATCCAGAGAAAGTAGCAATTCATGGAGGCTATGAAATAGCCGTAGACCTGGTTATCTCAGAATGAGTAAAATTTATTTCTTCGTTCTTAAAACAGATTTATTTTAGAACCTCTTCGCTCATCCTGCTGAGGTGGGGGTGGCTGTTGGCGTCCTAGGTATCCTGTACAGTTTGGTGGGGGCCTCACAATTGGAGCTGGTGCCGGGGTGGCTTAAGTGTGATAGAAGTTGCTTCACCTTTTCTCGTTCTTTTTCCAGGGGCTGATGGGGCTACTTGGGACTTGAGATTGGTCTGTTGGAAGGAGTCTTCTATTATTTGGGAAATGGTAGAGATATATCTAAACACACTTGTGTACTTCTCCAGGGTGAGCGGTGTTCACAATTCATCCCGAAGGTTATTGATGCACATGGAGATAATTTCATCCTGGGGTAGTGGCTAGTTTAGGGAATAAGTTAGGCCTTTCCATTTGGCAATAAAGTATGAGACTCTTTCGTTCTCTAGTTTTTTGTAGTTTAGAAGATCACTGACTGTCAACTTAGGAAGTTTTGAACTAAACTATAAGAGAATATATCAACGGAGGTCCTCCTAACCTATGATTGATTTAGCTGGACAGCTAGTATACCATATGAAAGTTGGGCCCTATAGGGTTTTTATGATGCATTTGAGTTTTACTGCTTTTTTCTACTCCAGAGTGCCCATCATGGGGTCACAATAAGAGGCGTAGTGCATTGAATGTTGTTTCAGACCCCTGAGCCATTGAATACTAGGAATAAGGGGTTTTTGAAGTTTGGAAATAGTGGAACATTGCTTACCCAATCAGGGTAGGGTTACACTCTGGTTGTATTGAAACGCGCTGCCCTTCCATGGCTTTTAGTCAAGCAGTTAGTTTCTTGACAATGTTCAAGAGCCCTTGATTCATATCCTATCGGGCTTGAGCTTGATGTGGTGCAGAAGTGGCCAAACTGGGTGTGCCTATGCTTCTACAATTTGGGTTGGATACCTAGTTGGAGGTATCCTTTGTAGTTTTACCTGAATATATTTTTGCATCCTTCTCAGTGGGGGGAACTCTTGATGTCCTTTCAGGGCTCGATTTAAGTATGTTTCCAGTCTCAACGTCAGATTGGACAGGCCTCCGAGCTTGGATTAATTTTTTTGGGAGGAGTGCATATGGAAATGTCACCTCTTCTAAGAGTACCTATTGACATTCTATAGGGGGAACACATCCATCGAGATAGATCCATCAACTTAGCTCAGAATTAATTTTCCCGAGCTCTTTTATTTCTACCTCCTTCTTGGCGAACATTTCCTTGAAAGTGAGGGACACATTTACAGGGAGAGGAGAAGGTGGGTCATAGTTGACCTTGGATTTATTATTCTCCTTGTTGCGTTTTTTCATAGGTAGTACTGTCAGTTTAACTGAGGGGTACCTAGATTTAGGAATTCTCTTTGGTTCCGGGTATGCACACCATCAGGTTCGGTGTGGGATGCCTCTGGGAGGGAACCATATTTCTTTGCATCCTATCCCTATGCATCATTTCCTGTGGGATTATTGGGGTTGAATTTTACCACGTTCACTGAGGAATACCACATTGGGGGTGGTGTACCTAATTCCAAATGGTAAGAAGTAGTTCTTCATCCTTTATTGGACTTTCTCCTTCCATTCTATGATATTCTTTGGTTTTCTTGGAGAAGTTTGACCCGAAGGGAGATCTGGACTAACCTTGTAACACACCTTTGTATTGGAGGGTACAAATCAAGAGAAGGGGTGGAACAAGTGACTCCTCTATCCACAGTTCTTAGTAGAAAGTTGAATATAGACATCCATTGTATAGGGATTTGAGGTAAAAATGCCCCCAACCCTACGGGATGGGGTTGTTCCCATTCTTCTTCGATGCGCTACAACATGTATTTTTTGGTCTTATGAGGGTATTTTGATTTAAAAATTACCCCAACCATGTGGATTGGGGTTGTTCGCACATTGCAGTAGAAGCCGCTGATATTGCCACCTTTTCAATTTCACGTACTTATGTGTTTGTGTGATCTGAGTATGGCATTGGGCTAGCTTAGAGTCTACGGTATTTTGAATACGTGATCACTGGTTTCTGGTTGGATTCCCTTAGGTGGGAAGCATGCTGGATTTTATTGGTTTCCTGACTCAAAATCTTTTCTATGTCTTGATCTCTTTGGTCCTAAAGCTTTTGAGACTTACTACAGGACATTTTTGTCAAGTATCTAATCTTTCTTAGGAAGGGGTTTCACTTGATTGATACATTTGGGTGATGAAATTCTAGGATTTCATTTCCAATGGGGTTTTCTGGAAGGGATGAGGGGTGAAGTGTATAGATCCATGTTCACCCCATCCACGAATGTGAACTCTATTCGGGGTGTTTCTAATGAGACGACGCAACTTGTGCAGTTCATGATGGAAATCCAGTTCAAGGTTTTTATTTTGCCTTTCTAACTGTGGTTGTCTTGTGGATGGGAGGTCTTCCAGGTTGATTAGATGGAGAAGGTCCCCTATCGTATTGACATGGTCTGCATACCCTTCATAGGGTAGGAATTTTTCTTTTTGCAGACAAAGAGTTTTCCATATATTGAGGAGAATGTAATTTATACAATCCCCATATAACTCTCTTGGTATGTCGAATTCAGAAGTGGTTATAGGATAATACATCACTGGTATATTATCCTTTTCTAGTTGTCTTATTATAGGCAACATATCATACTGTTGTTCTTCCAGGGGCTCCTCTACTTGATATTCCCAGCTCGACTTCTTCTTAATAATTTCATTCCAAGAAATCAGGTTGGTGGGAGCCTTATTGATTTGTGGATGGAGTAGGGGTGGCTCAGAAGATGAGCTTGGCCCTGGGCCATCCTCTGGTCTAGAAATAACATCACTCATTATAGATAGAGTGTCTGATGTGGCTAGCTTCATATTTTCGAGAGCCTCAACATAAAAGGGATTTCTCATATTTGTTCCGCTAAGGGGAAGACCTTATTTCTAGTACGAATTTTGGTTGTGGGGAGGACCTTCACAATTGGTTCTACAATGGTGAGGGATACTATTGATACTTGATGCCTGACCATGGAAAATGTCTTTACAACGTATACCTTGGGGAGGACCTTCAGGGAAGGCTACAATGAGGGGAGGACCTTCTTGCTGCTTAATGTCACTGAGGGTAGGACCTTATCATTGCTTGACGTTACTGTGGGGATGGGATTCATAACAACTAACCTTGTGGGGAGGGAATTTTCAATGACTTTCATTATGGTGAGGACTACCATCATGACTTGATACCTAGCTTCATGGAGAATTTCTATAGTTCACATCCTGGGGAGGGCCTTTAGGATGTGATGCAACGGAGGGAGGACCTTCTCTTTTCTTGACGTTACTATGGGGAGGGACTTCACAGAAACTTCCATTATGGTTAGGGCCTTCACAATGACTATCATCATGGTGATGACTACCATCATGACTTAATGTTCGATTTCATAGAGAAGCATATCTACAGCATATACCCTGGAGAGGAACATTCGGGCGGACAACAGTAAGGGGAGGACCTTCTTGCTATCTGATATTTAGGTTGAGGGGAGGGCTACCCCAACACACATCAGTAGATAGGATCTCATGATCGATCATTCTTGGCCCACATAGTGTGCCCACATGGGTGCTCTGCGGAGGACCTTCAGAGTTGCTGGTTGCAATATTACAGGGAGTATCTTCACAATTGCTATTACAACTTCCATAATTTGGTAATAGATAGACAAGGTCTTGGTCCTTTATTGATATATGTTTGAGAGATTCAAGAACCCCTGCTTCTAACAGAGTAGGATCATATATGTGCTCTTCATTTTCCAGTTTCCTTTGGTGCATTTTATTTTTAAGCATTATCTTGTAGGTAACTGGGGATGTCTAATGTTGGTAACAGCCTTCATGTATAGTTCTCTATCTTGTTGGGTCCTGTGATGTCATTGGGTACGTTGATGGGAATCTTGAGTTTTGGTAGGGATATATGCATTCCCTGGATCGACCACCACGTTGGACCAACATCCCCCAGTTGGAATGGGTATTTGTTCCTGATCCAGTTGTTTTTGCATTGTGATATATTATCTTTGAACCTCTTGAACTGGAGCAGGAATGCATAACTGCTCCAGATTAACTAACTCATTTTTTGAGAGAGTCGTTATGTTTGAGAAAAATGGGTCTTGGGCACGATTTTTTCCTTTGCCGCTGATGAAATAATGTCTTAGCATGTTTGGATGATATGTTCTAGGATCGACGTCTGATCTTCCATCATTGACAATATGTGCTAGGATACATCTTTGTAAGGAATGGGTATAAAATCCCATTCTGATATCAAAGCATGGGTTTGTTCCTACTCCAGTACTCCATGAGTTGCAAGTAGATATTAGCAGTTCTCATGTACTGAGATAGAAGAACGAGTTTTCCACTAGTTGTCTTCTCTAGTTACCACTGTATTTGATTGGTGGAATTCATATTCACGAGAAAGGATTTTCGTCTGATTTCTTGCTACTGGAATTGTATGAATCGTTAGGAATTTGAATCTAGTTATATTTTCTTTTTATCCTATTTAGATGGAAGTTTTTAAATGCATCAGCAGGTATTTGTGCCGTTGTATAGATGGTTACCACCCTATTTGGTTGACGGGCTTGTTGTGTGTCAGTAGATATCTGCATCTGCCTGTATTTTTCTACTCTGTCTGCACGGTGGGACCAGCGTGCACTAGTAGGAACGTGCATGTGCTCATATTGTGTTACCCTGTTTTTTTGTGATGGGCTTGAGTGGAGGGGGTAGAGTCATATGTATACCCATTGAATGTCATCATGTTAGTGTGGAAGAGCTGATCCTCATGAACTAGGGTGATATCATGTTCTTGATTATATAATCGCCACCCTTGGTGGGCAGCTTGAGGGGCCCGGGTCTCCTAGACTTTAGCAAGTGCCTATGGAATAAGGTCCTCTTCTGTGGGAGGAGGATTGGTCGTCTGGTGCCGATAACGACATTCTCTAGTGAGGGATAGAGTGTAGGACCCATGTGTAGTTGAGATGAAGTTGTCATCATTGACTTTATCTACCTCCCTAAGATAATGGAGGTACTCTTTGTCATGTTCTAGGGACAGGCTCCTAAAATTGTTTGACATGACCACCGGGGATGCCTTGTGCTGGGGTGTTAGTCGCGATTGAGGAGGAAGCTAGAGAACCTTTGAAAACCGGAGGGCTTGTCTTGTATCCTCCACCATGGGGAGAGTACCATTTAGGTGGTACTCTTTGATCAATGTGTTGGATTCCTAGTGTTGAAGATGCTGAGTAGGTGAGGGGGTCCTACTCTTCATTAGGGCCCCAACTGCCTACAGGATCGCTGATGTGTGTGTCTGTATTGGTCGTCAGTATGTAATTTGGACCGAAGGTTGCTCTATGAGAACCTACAACATACATATATAACATATAGACCACAGAATCTCATAAAAGTAGAATTCTTTTAAACATATTCATATTTGGTGACTCATTTTGGCCCCCTTCCCCTTTTCTTTTGCTGTGGGGTGAAGGGACTTGAGTGGGATAGAACCACCACCTTGATTAAGGATTTGTGTCAGGTTCGCCATTTTTGTTCCACCTCTGAGGTGGTAAGTTTCACACATACGAGGGAAAACAAAATGGTACAATGTGAAATATACTTTTTTGTATGTTATCATTATGGTAGAACCCCCACCTTGGTTAAGGATTCATGTTGGGTTCACCATTTTTGTTCCTCCTCTGAGGTGGAACGTTTTTCATGCAAAGGGGTGAAAAAAATGGTCCGACATGTAGTATCCTTTTGTCTTTTATCATTGGGGTAGAACCGCCACCTTGGTTAAGGATTCACGTTAGGTTCACCATTTTTGTTCTTCCTCCCAGTTGGTGCATTTTGTGAGCACATGGGAGAAAAAAATGGTCTAACGTGCAATATCCTTTTGTATTTTATCATTGGTGTAGAACCTCCACCTTGGTTAAGGATTTGCGTCGGGTTCACCATTTTTGTTCCACCTACGAGGTGGCACATTTTTCGTGCACAAGGGAAAACAAAATGGTCTGGCATGCAGTATCCTTTTGACTTTTATCATTGGGGTAGAACCACCACCGTGGAAAAGAATTCACATCGGGTTCACTATTTTTTCCGCCTCTGAGGTGGCATGTTCCGGGTGACGGTGAAATGGTCCAACGAGGATCACCACTCATCCCTTTTTCCAGAGATGATTTCTTTTTGAATTCACCATTTCTTTTTTTTGACCCATTCTGAATTATTATCCTTTAAAATATGGTTGGATTAACCCCACAGGGACTGGAAAATTCACCCCTTTTTCATTGTGAATGAGGTTCCATAGTCAGTGGGTCCTAGAGAACGAATGTGTGGGGTCAAGTACTTGTGAAATTGGTCCTCCTTGGATATAACTTCCTTAGATGGTCTCCAATGGGTTTATTTGTGGAGCCAGAAACACCCAACAGCCCTGGTATCCATGATTTATGGACCTGATTTCTAAAGGCAGGCACTCACTGATTGATGATTTGGACAACGACACTTGAGGACTCCATTGGTCGAGAGGATGGGAAGTAAGGCTCACTGCACCCTTCTTGGGGAGTATTATTTCCTTTTCCAGGACTCACTTATAGATTTATGTCATGTTCATATGTTTGTGAATCCTTGGTTCATTTTTGAAGAGTGTTTCCATAAGCTACCCTTAGTTTTCAGGATCATCGTAGGCATGCATATATTTGATGCTATAAAGGTACTGTTGACTTGAGCCATACAATAAGGTTCTATGGAGTTTATCATTATCTAGGTGGGAGGGAAGGTGTCTTGATGTTGGGATCAGACCCATAATATGGGTTTCTTATGTATCCTCATGAGAGGAATTAGAGCACACATAGTTTGGAATTATATGGGGATTACGCATGGAGGTTTCCCATTTGGGAGACATAGTTGGGTGGACCCTTTTGGATGGGAACCATTTCAAGATTAGGCCTTCGAGTAGTCATCCTACGTATCCTGGTTTTACCAGGAATCAGAGTTCTCGTATTTCAGATTTTGTGGGGATTACGCATGGGAGCTTCCCATTTGGGGGGACGTTATTGGGTGAACACTTTTGGAAGGGAATCCTTTTGAGATCAAGAGTTTAAGAAGGAATCCTACATTTCATGGTTTGATTAGGAATTACAGTTCTTTTAGTTCAAATTTTTTGGGGCTTACACATGGAGGCTTCCCATTTAGGGAGACATGATCGGGTGGACCCTTTATGGGAGGGAACCCCTTTGAGCTCTGGCCTTTGAGTAGGAATCCTACGTATCCTAGTTTGACCTAGAATCAGAGGTATCATTGTTCAGAATGTGTGGATGTTATGATCTTCAAAAACCTCTAAGCCCACGTGAGTCATGCTCAGTATGAGAAATTAGAGGATTCAAGAGATTCAACCAACCACATGCTTCCTCTCCTGTTGGTGGGAGAGGGAGAGCCTACAGCAGAAGAGGCTGGGGCGATGGTGGGTGAGGGCATGAAGTGATGAAACTTTCAATGTGAAATGACATTAAAGGTCATAAAGATCGAACTTAGAATATTGGGGACTTAACTCAGTGTGTGGGCCCCAAAACGTGCTCTGGGAAGGGGAGGAGTTGTGTCCTCATCAAAGGGGGGAGCGAACATAACCCCTTCGACTGATCACTATTCCTCGTTGAATGGAAAAGCAAGTGATCACCCTTAATACCTAGAATGGTGGGGTTCATGTTGGCATCCCAAGGTTGGACTTCATGTTACCATGGGTATGTAGACCCACAGACATTCCCGAATCTCAAACAATTGTGGGGAGAGCCTTCGTGACTCTACTTACCATGGGTATGTAGACTCAAAGGGGTGCATTGATGCACCCGATGGTCTAATCATACGAGTTTTGTGGTTTTGGAGGAGGATTTGGCCTGATGCTGGAGGACTGGTTCATGGAGGGATTACAAAGGACTGGACAGTAGTGGAGGGGTGAGGTTGGAACTGGAGGAAATAATACCTAAAAATATCCCATTCAACATACTGGTTTCTTATGCGAGATGGGGGAGGCTCTGCATACTTTAGTGGTATGTGGGAAGAGGGTCCATCCACATACCGATGCGGTATGCGGGTATGGGTATAGACTACCGCGTACCATAGTGGTATGTGTCCCATCACACTACTTTGGGTTCTATCCACATACTGATGTAGTATGTGGTGTCGGGTTTAGTCCGTGTAGTAGTACACTATGTGGAAAACCATATTGAAGGAGGGTCTAAGGGATTATCGTTTGCAGGGGGTTCATCCGCGAGAAGTTTATAGTTTTTAGTTCCACTATTTATGTTCGTGGTTCTCTTTTTATTATTAAGTTCCCCCATTTTATTGTTCATGACCACCTGTACATGTGAAGATCATGGTTTACAATTCGGGCTTTGCCGATAAATCAAGACTGAAGTCAGAATCTTCTCCGAAACTCATTCTTCGAACCTCTAGGTTCCCTTCAAGATTTCGTCATCTATACTTTTTCAATTCATTTTTTGATCGTTTTATAGAACATCAGAGAAATCCTATATATGGGCATGCGGCACCATTTGAGGAGGTCCATGAGGAGATATCCTAACCCATGGAAGTCTCGGTCAATCGGGGTTTGCAGTGGCTATAGTCCACGATCATGGTTTACAAAACCCTACCTATTTGTTTCATCTGCGAACTAAGGAGTTTGTGGGATGATACGCGGATGAACTTCATAATCATGAGTCCTTCGACGATGCAGTTTTCTATCTGTTGGCTATCGCTACGTGGGACAACGCCTCTCAGATCGTTCCACATACCCGGTGGCTCACGATCTAGGTGGTCCGCAGACCATTCTCGATGATGGTACCTAGACCACTTGAAAATACTTTGAAAACTTGAATTCCTTCAAGTTTTTTCTGAAAATTTCAACTCAATTTGAGTCCATTCACTTACTAGACTTTTAGGAGTACTTTTTTCCTTCTTCAAAGTGATTGTGGGAGTATTTTCTTCCTTTGGAAGAATTTTCAGGACCCTACAATCATACACATAAATTAGGCTAGGAAAAATTACTTTTATAATGTAACATAACTTAATAATGTTAATCCAAGAGTTTATAACTCTCATCCAACCTTTATCCTTTCAAATTTATAACTTAAATAAAATTTTCCTTTTTTACTTAACTAATTGTTAAAATTATTTTAACATTGACTATATATTACATGTCAATAATGATAATAAATAATTCAATAGTTAGACATCTTATTTTTGAAAAATATAAAATAACCATGATACATTGCATAAAACACAATATGGTGACTTCACTGCAACATGGTTTTTTGATTTATTAAACATATCCAATAATATCCTTCTTAAACTAAAACCTCCCTTATTTTATATAAAATTTCAAAACTCCTTTTGTATCCATCAAAATTTCATTAGATATAATTATCATATAAACTCTCTAAAATCCTATACAACACTTTTCACCAAAATTAATCTTTATTCCATGGGATAACTATGTAACCCTAATGTACTTTTTAGAGTTTTCAGCAATTATCTATTATTATAAGAAAACAGGGGCCTATAGAAAAAAAATATAATTATTTAAGATAAAAATGGGTTTAGTGTGATATCCATCAAACACTCTTATACCCCCATATGAACATGTCTACCACAAGATATATCTATATATATTATCTATACTTATATAATCTATTTTTCAAAGACATCGAGTGATCACCAGACATGGAACATGTCAATATAGTATATTCCATCTCGAACATTCTCAATTCTATGAAATTTGATGACTATCTTAAATGAATACATCACATGCCATTCATTAAAGTACACAAGCACGTCACATGTCACTCATTTAAGTATGACCATCAATTTCCTTTGTTAAATTCAATCATGGGACCAAATTTCATACTTTTCATATAAGAGGAAAAATCCTATATTGATTAAACTCAACCAATGATGTAATAAAAAACATACCCAATCACACCCTAATTATCTCAACATCAAGGATGGAATAAGAAAGGAATCAAAGTATAAAAGTTAGTAGGTTAAGTATCTTATAAACCTTAGGTAATGAGGATTCATATGAATCATACACTCCTAGGTATTTTAATGATTGTATAGCAGTACATGTGATATAATTTGGCCAGTTGGTCCAGATAATAATTATTCACTTATTATATAATGATTTAATCATATATCATATACAAGAATAAACACATGCTAATCTTAAAATATCAACAAAAAATATAATATTTCATGATGATAATCGATTAAGGATGAATCAAAGTCATACTTAGATGAATTTCCATCATTCCACTCTTTATATAAATTATGTTACACACATTAATGAATGATATATAGAGATTATATTTATTATAAGATCATGATAAATTTACATTTAAAACAACTATTACATTCAATATCACACACATATATATATAATACCAATAGATTTTACATGAATTTTATTATTTAAATGTGTTAGTGTTTTTATCAAAGGATCTATTGAATTCTATTAAATATCCACCCAATAGATCTTTAAATCACCCCTTTAAATGATTTCATGAATTACATAATATTTATAAAGGATGTATTTGGTGCTATAGTGATATTAGGTTACATTATCCTAAGTAATATATTTATTATTATCATAATAAAGAACAATTTCTTTCAAAATTCTAGGAATGAACCTAAGTTAAATGATAATTTTTTATCTAAATAGATTCCTTCACAACATCTGAAGTAGCGATGTACTATGCTTTAATGGTTTAGTTCTCCCAAGTGTATTATTTATAGCTCTTCCAATAGATAACTCCATATTTAAGGAGAATCAAGAAACCATATTGACATGTCATATCATTTTTTAGAAGCTAGTATCAGTGTAAGCCTTTAGAATGAGTTTCTCCTCACCTCTAAATATCAAGAATACATCCTTAGTTCTTATTAAGTACATAATGAGTTCTTCCTACTTCCATGGAATATTGGTAAACTACACTTATTTGAGTTCTTCATTCTAAACCTACTTAGCACATTACTAATATATGTGTTCTAAAATGGACCAAGAATCCTTTTAGATATAACTCTGTAGATATTAACACCAACTATATTGGATAATTTACCCATATATTTCATTAAGAATAACATTCTTAACCATAAACTTATAGAATGAAAATTCATGGAAATATTTTTTATTAGAAGTATGTTATCCATATAAACACCATAGATGAAGACATATCTTCCACTAACTTACTTGTATATATAATATCAACCATGTTCTTAATGAAACTAAACTCGTTAATTACATCATCAAATAAGATTTTACATCATGACAATATTGATATAAACTACAAATCAGCTATTGTAACTCATATACCTTAGTAAAACTGTTTAAACCCTAAAAAAATTCATGGTATATCATATAAATTTCCTTGAATAAATTCCTATTAATTAAAGTGATTTTTATAGCCATTTGATATATCCCATTATTGTAATGTACTTAATGGAAAATAATATCTTAATGGAATTTATCTTTACTACCAGTGAAATGGTCTCTTTATAGTAAATATCATGAGTTTTTTATATCACTTTTACATCAAGAGGTATTTATAGGTAGACACTCTACCTTCCATGTTATTTTTCATATAGAACCCCACTTTGACCCTATAGGTATCACCCTTTTAGGTACATACCCCATGTTTTAAACATGGTTAGTATATATATATTTCATCTTATATTTGATGGCCTCTAAACATTTCTTAGAATTAGAATTATAAATTTCCTCTTGGTAGGTAATAGTATTATCACATATGAATGTTACCACATCATTATATTGTATAAGAAAACCATATCACTCGCACTCCTTGAAAACCCTACTAGACCTTCAAAATTCTTTAGTAACTCGCATGAACTCATTTTCCATAACCTATTATGGAAACTACTCACATCCAATCTTAGGAACAATTTTTTGGTCATAAAAATCTCCAAGCATAACTTTCCTACCATTTAATACCCAAATCATGTGATTCTTCTTAAGGAATATAACTTATTGAGATATAAACACTTTGTTATAATGGATTATAAAAATAATAGCCCCTAATTATTTGGGATAATTAATTAAAAATACATTTATCTATTTTAGGGCCATAATATTCTAAATCCATACATAGTATATCACTAATAGAATTTCGACTATTTGCAACGGCCTATTTGCGACGGGATCCCATCGCAAAAACTCTTTTATGATGGGGTCCCATCACAAATAGTCTGTTGTAGAAAACGACGTCGCAACTAGTATTTTTTGCGATGGGTCCATCAAAAAAAATACTATTTGTGATGGGAATGCTTCCTGTCTCAAATAGATCTCTAATTAAATACATTATATATAAAAGAACCTATTTCAACAGGCCCTTCACAATTTTTTTTACGACGGTAAAGTAAACTGTCGCACATAAGTTTTAAAATATATATATATATATAATCTATTTGTGACGGGGTCCCGTCGTAAAAGGCCCCATAAAAAATAATTAATAAAATAAAATAAAATAAATAAAATAATGATTAATGAAAAAATAATATTAATATTATTAAAATAATAAAAAAATACAAAATATTAAAATTTTAAATATTCAAAAAAAATATAAAAAAATCATAAAATATTATTATTATTATTAGTAGTAAAATAAAAAAAACATTAAAAAATATAATACTAATAGTAAATATTAAAATATTAAAAATAAACAAAAATTAAATTATGCAATATTCACACCAACATAAAATACAAAAACTGTAAATATTTCATATTACAAAAAATGCTCAATTCAAATGTTTTTAACAGAACAAAAAAAATCATTGAGGGATAGTCTTCTAGAGGAGCTGGAGGAGATGGAGGAGATGGTGGAGGAAACTCCATCTCTAAACTATGAGTCAGACAGTGCATGCACTCCATATGCTCGTGCTACTACTATTGCCATAAATGCATGTCCTCCTCGTGCTGTTGTTGCTGCCATCAATGCATATTATCCTCGTAACACTGTTGTTGTTGTTGCAACAATTGTCGCATCTCTTCCTACTACTTCTGCAAAATCTCTATAAGCTCAGTTTGAGATCGCAACTACTCCTGGTACTGTGATCTAGAAGATGATGCTCTCCATGAGCTCCTATCAAGCTAGATGTTGACATCGTAGTAGTACCATAATAAGTCCCAGGAGTCAAATGAGAGACAACACCAACTACCTGGCCCTTCTCAAAGGCATACTGGGTCGCCTTTATCCATGTTGACTCATCAAAATGGTGGACACTAGTCTGATCAACCGTCTTGGCCTGACTCTCAGCCCGTGTCAGAGAGGTCATGGCCTCATATGACTTCTTCAATTCCAATTTGAAATTAAAATAGTGAAAATATTATATGCAGTTAATTTTTAAACTAAAATAATAATAATACTGACCACAATCTGACGCTGGCGATCACCTCTAATATCTCCAGTGGATGGATCACTATACATCCTCTGATAAACAGTGTACTCCATAATATCGAGATGCTCGACTGCCTATATGAATATAAAATAAACTATTTATATTTAATGTTATATAAAATAATTAAAAAAAAGATACTTACCAGATGCTCTTTATGCGTACTGAATGTATGGCTACCAGCTCAATGTGTCACCTCCTATCTCCCCTGGTTCTGTTGGCCCAATGAATATCTCCTCTAAAATCCACCACTCAACCAGTGTGAACATTATCCATCCCAAATGTGAGATGAAATGTACTCTGGTCAGTGGGCTCTACATGAATCATCAAATATTTTCACTCCTGATTTCTTAATGTGTGTCCTCAAATTGTGAAAAAACTGATAGAAATGCTCACACATAGACACCTCCCATGCCTTGTGGATAGCGTCATGTATGATATCATCTATGGGATACCATAAACCCTATAAATAATTTATAATATCATGTTATTAATGAAATAAATTTCTAAATAAATATTATTTATTTATGTACCATCCAATTATTGATCATCCAAGCTACACATCAACAAGAATCTGTTCCCATGCGATCCATGGCTAAGAAAAATAATTACGCAAGATAGCGCTCCCCTATCCAACAGCTACACGTAAAAACTGTGAAAAAATAATAAATAATCAAAAAATTAGTATATAAATAAATTAATGAAAGATAAATAAAATACACAGGTTACCATACTTCCGCATGCGTGGATCGAAACCAAGACGTGGACGTTTCTCGGGGATTAGGTCAGGAATCATCAGTCATGCAAGACTATTCCCCCTCCATATACCCCCTAAACTGTCAATAGGCTAAGGGTCAGATGATCCCAAATCCTCCTCATCCAAAGGTATCTCAGCCTCCTCCAACTCACTAAATAGATAAGGGTCCATCTGAAACAAAAATGATTGTTGTTAGAAGATAGTTGAAAATAACTATTATATATAGATATATATTAGTTATGATTATAAACAGCATTTAACTATGTTAATTTTCACCTTCATCATCATCTTCATATCTGACGATGTCAATGTCTTCATATTTATCATTTGCACCATCAATATCCATATGAGTTTCAATTTCATCACCACTTTCCATTTCAAATTAATTTGTAATATCATTAACATCATTGTCACCATAAACCCTTAATTGTGCAGTGTCATCATCAATATTCATGTCTCTGTGTGAAAAAGATGGATTTTGAGCAGTCTCTGGAAAAATTTCAATTCCTTGTACTTCATTAGAACCACATTTAGTTTGAGTAAACAGATTTTCTAGATATTTCATTTTTATTATGCTCTACCAATCACCCATGTCTCTTGAAGTATCACAATACTTTGCATAATATATTTTATGTGCAGGTTGAGCCATTAAAAATGGTTCATTTACTACAAGAAGGATTTTATATTTAATATCGATGATTCCATGAATTAGATTAATACTGAAGCCTCTCTTAGTATCCAACAACCGAAATTTAAACATTGTAATGTAATTTTTCCCTATATAACACAGTTCAATAATTTTATTCAACATACCGTAAAATTAAAATTTAGTTTCTCTATGATGAAATCCCCTCAAGAAAACTCCATTGTTCATTGTTTTTTTATTCACCATATGCACGTGTATGAAATCTAAAACCATTCACCACATATGAATTATTAGATTTAACGATTTTGGATGGTGGGTTACTCAATATAGACAATCACTTATCAATTTTATCAGCATGTTGAGACACCTGAAAATTTGTAAAACAATTATCAATATAATAAATAATAAATTGAATTGATATGTTAAACCATCAATAATTTATGTTAGCAGTTTTTGAAACCATTGAGAATTTTTTTTCCGGCTTTCTTTGAGAGCAACTGCTGTAATTTTAAGAAGTTGTTTCTTGATATGGTTATCATATAACATAAAAATAAAATAATTTTACTTACTGTAACATAAATTATAGAATAAGTGGTAGAAGAACTCAAAGTACAAATTATTTCATTTCTTCATAGTTGAGCAGAACATATGTATGATCTTTGTGATGTTCATCATCTGAAAGCTATTATTCATGAACTCCACCGAAGCCAAGCTCTGGCTGATTAAAAAATTATAATTGATTGTCCATTTTATTGTCAACATTCCCCTCATTTCATCCCATGTGGTTTTGTTTTGAGGGATATTCATATTCAAAATAATGAGAGGAGAAAAATGCAATTTTCTCTTGCATATAAGCTTCAACATTTGAGCCTTCAACTAATGCTTTATTATGTACTTTTTTCTTTAATTTCTACATGAATATCTTGAATGGTTACATCCATCAAAACTATACCAGACCTCCACATTTAGCTTCATGTGGAAAATTTAATATCATATGTTCCATTGAGTCAAAGAAATCCCACAGGAAGATTTTTTCCAGTTTACATATAATTACAACAACATATTTTTCCAGTTTTCTTAGTTCATCATAGTCTGTTGTCACTGCAAAAATGTCTCAAAAAAACAATATTTCTATTATTGAACCCCAAATCACAGAATTCAACAAACCTATGAATCCAATTAGCATAAGTCTTTCCATTATAACATGACAATCATGACTTTTTAATCCGATAATATGACCATTCTTAAAAGATATACCCAAATTGGAATCATAGCCATCTGGAAGTCTCAAATCTATAATCCACTGAAAAAATAATAAGCGACTATCTTCGGATAGTGTATAAGTTTCTTTTGGCTTCATTAACCTCTGTGATCTGACATTTTGAAATAGTTCAAGTTTCAGTCGTCTGTAAATTTGGGCAAGATCTAATCATGCCTTTACATTATCTTTGGTCTTACCTGGTGTATCCAAAACTCTATGAAAAAAATTATCAAAATATTTATTCTCAATATGTATGAAATCCAACATGTGGCAGACCAAAAAATCAGACTAATATGGAAGATCCCAAAAAATGCTTTGTTTTATCCAATTGTGTTCTTTCCCAAAGCCATGAATTTTCTTGTTGGATTACTGTTGGGTAAAATGTGATTAGAGGTAATGAAAATACAACTGATTTTAACTCTGTACCTAAGATCATTTTTGTAGTTTCATCCCTTTCAATTGTGATTTTTCTGAAATGATATCTGTTCCTCCTAAAAGGATGATCGGTTAAAAGAAATTTGCGATGGCAGTCAAAATAGCAGGGGGTTTTTCATTAACGAGCATAAAGAATTTGATGTCTTTTATAAAATAAGGATATGATTTTAGACCATGTTTACTTCAGCCAGATAACATGCCATATGTCGGGAAGTCACTAATCATCCACATAAATGTATCTTTTAATATGAAATTTTGTTTTGCAGCAACATCATATATACTAAAACCATTACTCCACAATGAATTTAACTCATCAGTCAATGGTTTCAAATAAAAATCAATATTCATTTTCAGATTTCCTGGGATTAATAAGGTCAAAAATATATAGGGATCCTTCATCAACATCTATATAGGTAAATTGTATGGAGTTATAAATATAGGCAAACATGAATACTGACTACCATAAGAACCAAAATGGTAGAAAACATCAGTAGAAAGACCCAATCAAACCTTCTAGGCTTTTAAAGAAAAAGTTGGACATAGTCGGTCAAAATGTTTCCATGAATCACCATCAGATGGATGATTCAAGATTTTATCGGTTTAAATCTTGGTTTTATGTCAGGACATCATTGATGATGTGTTATGAGATATAAATAAACGCTACACCCTAGGTGTAAGGGGGAAATATCTCAACTGTTTTCTTGAAATCGATCTAGACTTCCCTGATTGAGCTTATTTAGACCTCAATTGTCCATATGTGGAAAAAATATCCAAGGAATCATTTTCACCAGAATATAAGATTCAATCATCTTCACATGCATGAATATACTAATAAATAAGGCCCATGTTACGAACCAACCTCTTTATCTCATAGAAATTTGAAGGAAATACATTTCTTTCAGGTGACAGTGTTTTAACCAAAGAAAATATCTGATCAAACTAGTTGTTTGACGTTGCATTATCTGATTTAATAGCCATAAATTTTACAACCGCTTTTAATTTTCTTATCTTGCAACTAGGATATAATGCATCCTTAGTAGACATCAACAACTCATAAAATTCGGATGGTTCCAAATTAGGAGTTAAATCAATATCATCCTGAGTTTCAGTTTGTTGAACAGATGGACCTGCGACATCATGTACTAAATTTTGAAACAATGATGGATCCAAAATCAATTTATTATTATCTTCTCTAGAACCGCTTTCACAGTTTTGATACCAAAAAAACATAATCTGGTTGAAAATCAAATCGCAAGAGATGTCCCCCAACCCTGTCATATTTGTCAAACATTCTCAGAGCACATTTTTGACAAAGACACTTAATTGTTCATTTTGAAACAAATTCTGGTTTTGATAATGAAAATGATAAGAAAGATTCAAAACCCTCAATATATACATGATTTAAACTAGAACCATTTGGATTTCTGTGCTGATTTATCCAAGCACGGTCATCTAATAATGACTATTTTCGACTTCCTTGTTCCATATTTTTCTAAAAAATATAAAATCATTAATATTTTTGAATAATTTGAAATTAGAAAAACACTATCTAAAAAAATCAGATAAATAATTACAACTACTTGTTAATAATTATCATTAATTATGGGCGACACAATTTCCAGTGGATTGATGGGTACTCTTTTGTCTGAAGGCTCATTTACTTACAACTTTCTCACACTTAAATCACACTGAGAAATCTTCTCGGAAGTACACATATTCATTCTCGTGCAGATGGTAATGAATAAGCGTACCTCTGAGAAGATTCTTCACTATGATTTCAGTGTGAGAAAGATGCAAGTAAATGAGTCGTCGAACAAAAGAGCCCCCTTTTCGTCGACGAATCGTCTTCTAGCAACTCTGAATGCCTGAAAACATTATGAAAAATGTGGTCCTACTAATTCATATTCAAACTCGTGTATATGATATTGGATATACAAATGTGGAAGCATACTTTTCATAATGTTTTGAGCTGGTGAGAGTTGAAAGGAGAAGAGTCATCGAGGAAAAGGAGTGTCGCCAATCCACTAGAAATTGTGCCAAGTTATTGTAATTTATTACAATTGATCTTATCATTAATTATTCTTAATTATTCCTAATTATTCCTAATTATTTCTAATTATTACTAATTATTACTAATTATTTCTAATTATTTCTAATTATTACTAATTATTACTAATTATTTCTAATTATTTCTAATTATTACTAATTATTACTAATTAATCCTAATCAATCCTAATTAATCCTAATTAATCCTAATTAATGCTAATTACTTATAATTAATCCTAATTAATCCTAATTATTGATAAATATTGATAATTATTCCTAATTAATCCAAATTAATCCTAATTATTGATAATTATTGCTAATTATTGATAATTAATGCTAATTATTACTAATTATTACTAATTAATCCTAATTATTACTAATTATTACTAATTATTGCTAATTATTACTAATCATTACTATTTATTACAAATTATTACTATTTATTACTAATTATTACTATTTATTACTATTTCTTACCATTTCTTACTATTTCTTACTATTTATTACTATTTATTACTAATTATTACTATTTAGTACTAATAATTACTAAATATTACTAATTCTTACTATTTAGTACTAATAATTACTAAATATTACTAATTATTACTATTTATTACTATTTATTACTATTTATTAGTATTTGTTACTATTTATTACAATTTATTACTAATTATTACTAATTATTACTATTTATTACTATTTATTACAAATTATTACAAATTATTAGTAAATATTACTAATTATTTGTATTTATTACTATTTATTAGTATTTATTACAAATTTTTACAACTTATTACTAATTATTAGTAATTATTACTAATTATTACTAATTATTACTAATTATTAATAGTTATTACTAATTATTACTAATTATTACTATTTATTAGTATTTATAAATAATTATTAGTAATTATTAGTATTTATTATTATTTATTACTAATTATTTGTATTTATTACTATTTATTAGTATTTATTACTAATTATTACAACTTATTACTAATTATTACTAATTATTACTAATTATTACTAATTATTACTAATTATTACTAATTATTACTAATTATTAGTATTTATTAATAGTTATAACTAATTATTACTAATTATTACTGTTTATTACAATTTATTAGTATTTATTACTAATTATTAGTATATATTACTAATTATCAGTATTTATTACAAATTATAAGTATTTATTAGTAATTATTAGTATTTATTACTAATTATTAGTATTTATTACTAATTATTACTATTTATTAGTATTTATTACTATTTATTTGTACTTATTACTATTTATTACTATTTATTACTAATTATTACTAATTATTACTATTTATTAGTATTTATTACTGTTTATTTGTATTTATTACTAATTATTATTAATTATTACTAATTATTACTAATTATTACTATTTATTAGTATTTATTACTATTTATGAATATTTATTACTATTTATTAGTATTTATTAATAATTATTAATATTTATTACTAATTATTAATATTTATTACTAATTATTAGTATTTACAACTAATTATTAGTATTTATTACTAATTATTAGTATTTATTACTAATTATTAGTATTTATTACTAATTATTAGTATTTATTACTAATGGTAAATATTTATTACCATTTTTTCTAATTATTACTATTTTTTCAAATTATTAAAAATTAGTGTTAATTACTATTAATTACTGCAAAATACAACTACTAATTACTAATTACCGCTAATTATTTATATACATTGCAAAATATGATTAATAATTATGAATTATTGCTAATTACTAAGAATTAGTACTAATAATTTAATTTTATTATTACAAATAAATACCGATGACAAAACAATTTAAATCTAACTTAATTACAACTAATCAACAATAATTAAAATTAATATAAAGAAATGAAATAAATACTAAATTAAATAAAACATAAATACCTTTAAACTTGATCTCTTATAATTGTAGATGGTTTCGCAACTTTTTTCCTAAAAAAAACTAACTCTGACAAATTTTTGAATCTAAAATTAGAGTTTAGAGAAGCAGAGAAAGAAGGAATTGAGGAGGAAAGAAAAAACAGATGAGGGTATATCTAGGTTAGATTAGTTGCGACGAGACTATTTGTGATGGGATTACCATCGCAAATAGTATTTTTTTGCGATGAGTCCCGTCGCAAATACCTTTGGCCGCATTAATTACTGTTGGCGGTTAAAAGGTTATTTGCGACAGGACAACATCCCGTCGCAAATAGGTTTTTACCGCCACCGGTTATTTGTGACCGATCCCGTCGCAAATACCCTCTCGGGGTCGAACTAGTTGCGATGGGGAATCCCCCGTCACAACTAGTGTTTACCGCCTCCCGGTATTGGCGACGGGCGGTGCCTACCCGTCGTAAATACCCTTTCGTGTGGTTTCGTGTGCAAACCATGCTAACCCGCGCATAATTTTTTGCTACGGGGCGCCTAGTCCCGTCACAAATAATTAGTTATTTGCGACGGGTTGATTTCCCCTCCGCAAATAACCTCTTCGACGAACTATTTGTGACGAGATTTATTCTCGTCGCAAATAACCCATCACAGAAACCATTTTTTCCCATAGTGTATGTGGTTCACAACCTTAAATCACCATAAAAAAATTGGGATACCACCTAATTTATATCTCATATGGCTTTATTATGTCTACCTCTGATGGAATTCAGTTTTGTGTGGAAGAAATTGGTTTTAAAGCATTCCCTTGGAATATTATAGAGAGGTCACCTCAACTCATAATTTATCAGAAAACTATAAAAAAACTATGATTTATCCTCTTAAATGAATCATTCCACTATGGTTCTCTAAAATGAGTGAATTGTGAAAAAAAAATCATAATCTCCCTAGTGATCAGAAAATTCCTAGATTAAGAATTCACCACATAGATCTGATGATAGAATATTAAAACTTTTACATGTCTTTTTATCTATTTTTTTCATGAAATGCTTGGTCTTCTAAAAGATTTGAAACTTGTATCTCATAAGAAACATATAATCATTCCAACTGAATTATTTATTTAAGGTAAAAATATACTTATACCCATCACTTTCTTATATACGCATTAGTCTATATAAATCATTATAACTTAGGTCTAATATCCCATTATCCCTTACAAATTTTCTAACAAAAGGTGGTTTTTCCATTTTTAATAATAATCAAGACTCATATTTATTAATTGATTCATAATATAATGATTCTAAAAATCCATATATATGGATTATTTGGTTATATTTCTCATTTATATGACCAAAGAGACAATCTCAAAGATAAGTGGTATTAGAATTTTCCTTGAACTTCTTATCCTTAATTTTTTAGATAATATATCCACATCTATGATGTATAAACCATTTTCTATATTTATAGTACCATAAAACATTTCATTCATGTATATAGAATAACTCATATTCCTAATAATGAATGGAAATTTCTACTCATACAAACAAGATAAAAAAATAAAATTTTAATTTATATTTGTAACATAATAGTTGTTTCTAATTCAATAATTAATCCACTAATAATATGTAGATTATATATGTCTAAATCTAATAAATTAACATTTTTCGATATACAACATACAAATATACCTCTCCTTCTTTCAATTCTCCATTATTTATAAGTTTATGTTCATCAAAACAAATGTTTAATTCATACGTAGTATCCAATACACCTGATTTTGAATAAGAGAAATTTATTTATATAACATTCATATCCTTATACTCAAAATTATTTTTCTTTGATAATTCTTCTCAAAAATAAAGAGCAATCTATTAAACTATAAGTCTAATGCATAACATATCCCAAAATGATGCTCATGATTCATTCCATTATCTATAACAAGTCATATTCATTGCATGCATGTCATGTTTTATATTAATACAATAAGGACTTTTATTGAACATACCCCCAATAAAATGATGACCCCATACATCATATATTTCAATGGTCCAATATCCATATTTTACAAACTTTTGATTCCACTTTTGTTTTCCTCTCAAAAGTTAGTTTTCTAAGTTAGCCATCATGCTAATCATATCAGATATGATTATTAGATAGTTATGTGGACAAATCTAATTCCAAATTCATCATATGAATTTACCTAAATCCATTCCTTTGGTTACTTAACTATTAGGTTTATCCGGTTATGTAAATTATGAAGCATACAATGAGATATGGTCACATAACTTTTTGAGTCAGTCCCATCCTTCATGCCTTACACAATAAAATCCATGAAAACCCAAATTTATCATGAACTTACCCATTTACACAATCATAGAATTGACATGTGTCCACTTTAGAAGGAATACAACTCCTAGTATTTATCAAGGGTTTTCTTTATGTTTTACGATTTTATTGTATAGCCTATAAATATTATATATAATTATTGTATCTCATGAAATATTTATATATCATCTAATTCACACATATATATATGTGCATGATTCAAATGATTTAGTTATTAAATTTCTATTCCTTAAACCAAATAATTATTTTTGAAACATATTATTGTGTGACACCTTACACAACTAATTTTATGTCTTACTATTGTGACCACTAGGTTAGAAAATAAGGCCTATGGAAACCTAATAGTGGGATTGAATTATGGTAACTTCAAAATTTAACCTTTTCTTTTAACCCTCACCTATTTTTATAACTTTTTTCTTCTGTTAATAGGTACACCATTTCAATCAATTAAGCTCTCAATGAATCCATACAAAATATATAAATCATATAAGGAAAATAAAGAATTCAAAGAAGTAATAATTTACTTGGTTCACCTACATTAGGCTATATATATAGAGCTTACACACAGTGATATAAAAGTGTAGCAAAATTATATTGAATGAAATATTAATGTGGATGTAATTTTTAGGCAATGGAAACTCCATGAAAAGAATCCTTGCATGTACAAGATGATTTATTGATATAGAACTACTACCAAAGTAACAATTTGTCTTCATTTTTAATCATTCACTAATTTAATTTAGGTCTTAAATAGTTTAAAGACTTTAGGATCTCTTCAATATCAATATAAGAAACTGATATTTTGGGTCTCGAGAAACCCTTATGGGGGTGAATCAGGGTATAGAACAACTTAACTTTTTATTTTATGGATCTTATTCCCACTTGGATAGAAAATGTGTTCAACAAATTTCTCATGTTCTTCACTCTCAAACTCATTGAATTCCATCAAATGAATACAGTAAAATAAACAAATATTCATATTTTTACTTTGTTCAACCAAATTGGATAATCCAAGGAGAATGTAATTGATAGTGTGTTGATTCTCCAATTAACCATTAATCGAACTAATAAATGAAAGGGTTAAAGTTAGATAACACCCACAAGGGGTCACTCCCCTTACAATGGTTTTAGGTTGGATCACTACCACCCAAGGCTCACTACCTCACACTCTATCCTTTTCTCACTTCTCCAAATGAAAAAAATAATGGCTCATAAGAAAAATCTAAATAGTCTCACCTCTATTGTGAATAAACTAGGTGTGTTGGTGCCTTCAAACTTCTCATATGATTCTTCACATACTTGATATGATTGTCTCATGGAATATTAACTTCTTATTTGGTATATTATTCATGAAATGAAAATATTCCTTCTTTATAGAATGATTCTTGAATATATACAGGCTCCCAGTAAAGGTGACTAGAATATCCCCATCTTTATTGCACTACAAAAATATTCTATTCCTTCAACCACCAGATGTAGAAATGAACACCTTCTCCTTGAACCTTCTCAGATATGACATTGTTTCTTCTTTTTTACTTATTATTAGTAAAAATATCTTTTGTAAACATTAAGATATGTCAAGTTATTAGTAGTTTCATCCATGTTTACTATAATTCATCACCCACCTTCTTTTTCACCTATAATGTAGATCTATAGGATGGTGCAAGTTACTTCTCCTTCAACATAATTTTACAAAATGTTGTGTTGTGTCGATATATCTCTCGCTCCCTCTTATTTCTTATAATAATATTATAAATTCCCCTAACTATATATGAGATCCAATTCTATATTTTTAAAAATATGGAAGCCTCATTCCTCCTCCTCTTGTACAGAATGGTACTCGAAATGGTGAACCCTATTCATAGTTTTGGAAGTGTGTGTGGGAGTGTACTAAAAAATTCATACACTCTTTGTGGTTTTATAGGGGTACACAAAAGGGTACTTAGAACACTATTTATAAAGGGTGTCATAGAAGGGTATTTTTCTATTTTAGATGGGTAACAACATATTAAATTTTAATGAAAAAATAATCCAATAAAAGTTTTGATGAATTTTATTAATCATAATATATGATTAATAAATCAACCAACTTGAAAGGGTAGAAACAAGAAAATAATTAGTAGAGAATAAATCTATATTATTTCGATGTGTAAAACATCATTAAGGTTATTTTTAGGGAATTAATTTGAAAATTAACACAAAGACATGGAGAAAATAAGTGGTCGTCTAGTGGATGTTGTAGGGAGTACTGAGTGAGTTTAAATACATGATATAAATGAATTTTTAGGGAGAAAATAATCTCTAAAATTTTAATCAATTTGGTTGGACATTATATCAAACGATGCTTATTCAATTCGACAAAGATAAAAATATTGATTCTTTGGATTTAAAATCCATGATTCTAGATGAAGATAAAAGTGTAAATTGCAATGATATTTTTATGGAGTAAATATCACACTGAAAGGGTGGAATCCATGAAGGAGGTTCATTCATGGTATGAATTGCAAAATGTGATATAATATAACTTATTTTTATGAATTTTAGGATTTTTGGTGATCATGGAAAATGAATTCAGGAGTGGTCATCATGTGGTTTCTATAATTTTATGGAAATATATTTCATACAAAAATATTCAAACGAATAAGTTCCCATGGAAAAGGAGTTATTTTCTAGATTTAGGGAATGGGAAATGAAGCGTGAGGAATAAGGAGTTCACTTAACTTTAAATAAAAAAATTTGGGAGATACGATGAGAATAAAATATTTCCATATCATGAACCTTTTCAGTATTTGATTCTACCTAAGGAACTGAGATAGAAGAACAAAAGAAGGAAGGATGTTTACATATTTTTTTAAAATAACTTTTTCACCATGTGAAATTATTTATTTGTGTATTTTGGTATGAAATATATTTTCCTAAAAATATGGAAACCAACCAAGAATCTATCTTGATTTGAATTTCCACAATCACCAAAATTAAAAAATTTATTAAAAATGAGTTTGATTGTATCATGTTTTGTGATACTTCCTGTAACACCCCAAGGTTTTGAAAATAAATATAGAATGGAATTTTATGATCTATCTATTAAACACAACTTTGCCTCTTCTATGTTTTTAATTTTAAGAAATGGTCATCTAGAGTTGTGTTCAGTAAGTCCTTTGGAGTCTGATAGAACAAACTTGATTTCTGGTGAATAGTAACGTACCCTTATGAATAGTAATATGACCCTTATGAATAGTAAATAATAATATTATTTTATTTTCATAAGGAAATATGATAATGGGATCTTAATTAATTTTTCAGTGTCACATAAAACTAATTGCACTTCAAGATTGTTATTTTTCGAATTAACTATGACCGTATTTAAAAATTAAATTAATAATATTTAGAAAATTATTTTTGAAAAAATTATTTTACTTTTGAATTATACACGTCAAAAAATGGTAGGGGTGAATTTTTGGGATTTTTCTAAAATACATGAATTTTTCATGAATAGTAAAAATACAGTTTTGAGTATTCGGTAGTTTAATAACATCATAATGATGTAATAATTAAATATAAAAGTATGGTCTACTTGTGTATAGTAACTTATGACATGATGTTTCCCATGTGGCTAAAACCATGGTCAAATACCATGGGCAAGCCCATGGTTTGGCCAAAACCACTAATGAGGTGTCCCTTTGAAATTATTGAAAAATTACCTCTCTTTTTCTATAAATACACACTCATCCATTCGTTTTCTTTCATTCCAAATCCCTCATCCTCGAATATTTGGTGGTTTTACCTCTATAGGATTCCTTCTAAGGTTTCCCTAAGCCCCAAAGTTCCCATCCTTCAAGATCTAGGAGTTATTCTACAAGGTAAGGGAATCCTTCATTATCTTCTTTAAGTCGACACTTATTTTATGTTATCTATTAGAAATTACTTTCTCATATGTTGGGGTTTGATTTTATTCATTCTTATTACTGTCCTTTTTATTTAAATATGATGAGATACCCTTTTATTCTCATCATTTGATTTTATGAAATTTTAAGTGACGTCGTTAGGCTACCAAATTTTCATAAGGGATCTCTTAACTTTTCTTTTATTTTCATGTTCATATCTTTATTTTTCTCTCCTCCCCTCCTCTATCCAAATGATCATGATAATAAATATTCTTACTCCCTCCCTTTTATTTTTATAAATGAAATCAACATCCATGAGGTTCCAATTTATAGCCTTCGTGGACGACAAAGTTTCGTTCTTCAATTTATTCTTCATTAATGGTCATGAAACCATATTTATTGTTTAACCAAACTATAATATATTTATTATAACATGATAAATATTCAGGAACCAGAATATGTACATATAATTAAGTTATATGACAAAACTAGTTCATAATAATCCAAATACCGCCAAATAATTGAAGTGGTTCTCATCTAATGATTCATCCTCATTCCATGTAACCAAATGATATAAATGATCATTAAAAATTATTTATTCTCATAAATAATATATAATTTCAATACTAGAGATTTATAACCATTCCACATGAACTCCATTACTTAAAAAGAAGTGAACTGATTATGAAAATAAAGATAATGAACACCCTGGAACAACGAAATTCAATATAATAACTTAGCAATAAGGGTATAAGTGAACTAAACAGAATTATGATAAACTAAATATATATCTAATAGGTTTTTAAATAAGTTATTAATAATTATAATTTCATATTCCAGGAGCTTAAGTTCGAGATAAGAACACGTTTGGAGTTAAGGTAAGGGTTTTTCCACCTGAACTTCTATTTTCATTCAGGTTACTTTTATTGTCTAATTTTGTCGATGAAATTCTTATGTATTGTTATGTACTCTTCATAAATTCTATGTGAATATTATATATATTTACACTAACCAGAATCATTACCTATTTTCTGGATAGTTACATGTTTTAAAAAGAATCTCTCCAAAACTGTTTCCAAAAGTACGAGCCCGATATAAGGGAATTTCTCAAATTCATATCTATTTTCAAGGGAAATCTAAAATCTGTTTTTGGAAACCATTATTATTCTAAAAAAACTAATTTTATCATAAAATACTATATTAATTCACTTCTAGTTTTATAAAAATATTGTTTCCAAAAGAACTCTTCTTTTTTAAAATAAAAGAGTATTTATCTCAAGAATTGCTTAATGATTTTATAAGAGTGTTTTCGTCTAATTCAACACTCTTATTGATTCCATGGTATTATTGGGTTTAATAATTTATGAAGTCATATACCATATTTTATTTAATGTTTTATTACTAACTCTATTGTGGATGAACTATCCTAAAACCATTCACCATATTATTCTGAATGGTTCGTGTTTTATGTTTAATGGTTGGGGAAAGTTAGTTACATTTCATATGATAGTTTCAATATGAATGTATATGTTGTTTATGTTGATCCCTGCTCATATAAGGAATGAATTGGACTTATTATGTGACGGGTGGGGCCCTCTATAGCCCCTCTATGCATCGATAGGTCTCATGAGAAAAACTATGGTCTTGGCACAAGGCCTTGACAAAATGATTATTTTATGGTCCTAGCATGAGGATTGGATGATATGGTTATGATGTCCGACATATGCACTTCCCTCATTTTAATGCTAGTAATTGAAAGTTCATGTGGTTATTCGACTAGTAGAATACCCATGATTATGTTTTATTATGGCATTATTTACTCAGCTCATATTTCTGTCGTAAGGTGTTCAAGTTCATTATTAAAGGCATGTGTTTTCAATTATTCACCATGTCTAATGTTTATATTAACTTCCTCTGTATTTCTTACTCTTACTGAGCATTTGAGATCACCCTTTTCTTATGTTTAATTTTCTCAGGACATGAAGAAGTAATTTATGAATGACGTGCAAGCACAATCTAGGAGACGTGATTCTTCTAGTAGAATAAAATAGTATTTTGTTTCCATTCATGTTGTAATGATAAACTTATGTATGTAACTTGTTTCCAATAATACTAAACTACTTGGTATTTTAGGATTCATATTCCTTGTATGTATGCCAACATAATCAAATAAGGCACCGACTATGGGCAACTGGGGTCGGGTCCTGACAGTTGGTATCAGAGGAAGTTTAGTAGAATACTTAGAAACTAGATTTAGAAAACAGTGAATTAGGGAAGAGTCCCTAAGTTAGTCTTTGAAGAAATACATACAATAACATCCTGGTATTTTGGTTTGCTTTAATAATAAAAATGAGGCTTCGTCCCCAACCTTAAAAAAATCATCCTGGTATTTAGGTAAGGAATAGATAATGTAGATCTTTCAAGCAATACATCTTTGTCTGGATACGCGCAGGTAGAGGCGGCTCTGGCACAAATATATCTAGGGGAAAAACCCGAAAACACCGCTTTGAGCTAGACTCGAATGGGAATTGGTGCACGACAACGGGCCTTACTGCACTCTTGGTTACAACACTCCCGAGGGATATACTTAGGATAATTCACATTTTCTTTACAAGCTATTATGAAGGATTGAAATGATAAATATTCCTCAAATAAACCATTTTTGTGAATATGGGAATAACCATGCGTAGGATATCAATTTTTCTGAGTATTTTTAAGTTAATATTATACATTATGATTCATAACCTAATCTAGTGTATGCCATTATCTAGAGATGGCACCAAGTGGATGGAATGGAAATCACACGAATGCACATGTCCCCTAGAGAGATTTTCCTCCAATACAAGATAATGATGTTGGCTCTGGTGCTGTGACTGCTGCTGAGCAACTCATACCTATACTGGGACAACTTAATTAGGTTATGAATAATAACTTTACCCGTATGGAGCATCCGGTGTAACGCCCTGATCCTAGTTACCTAGAGTCGGTGCATTATTACATAACATTGGCATGATCACGAGAAAGATCAAGTCTCGAATGACCGATTAGTTTAGTAGCCTTGGAATAACTAGATACATCCATAAATTTTTACATTACATCATAAAAAAACATCTTGTCTTCATATCCCCTCATACTATCCCTGCAGGTCATTCATAAATTACTTCTTCATAATCCTGGGAAAAATAAAACATTGAAAGGGGTGATCTCAGATGCTCAATAAGGATAACATTATAGCAGAAGCTTTCATAAATAAGCATACACACTTAAGGTAGTTTATAACTAAAACAAAAGACTTTTAAACTTGAACTTCAGCATAAAATGGAAAAGATAAAATAAAATAATTCCATTTACTTACTCACATGGATATTCTACTAGTCGAACAATCCCATGCATTATCAATAACTACTTTCATAATGATGGAATGCATAATGCCAGACTATCATAACCACATAGCCAAGGATTTGTGCCAAGACTACAAATAAGATTTTGCCAAGGCCTTGTGCCAAGACACTAGTTTGTCTCATGAGACATACCGATGCATCGCGGAGCTATAGCGGGCTCCACCCGTCACATATTAAGTCCAATGCATTCCCATATGAAATGGTTTAAACATAACATAAACATTCGTATTAAAACTAGCATACGAAATGTCAATACTTTTACCACAAACCATGAATGGTATGAAAACAGAACATCCACAGTCAAACATAACTCATTCGATACAATATGGAAGATTGTATTGTATCACATTAATCTCAATCAATAATAATGAAGGATGTTTACATAGATGAAAATAATCATCAAAACTATTTGAGAGAAATATCCCCCTTTTCTTGAAAACATTTAAAAGTCACACTATTTGTCAAGAAGCCATTTAAAAGTAGATTTTTGAATCAAAGTGTCCCATACCACTTTGAAAATTTTTAAAAGGAGTTTTAATTTCTAAACTTTAATGTCCATATAAATAAATCCTTAAAACCATTTTTAAAACATGGACATTAATGAGAAAGGCTTATATGAATAAGTCTTTAAAACATTTAAAAATGGTATTTTAGTTAGAGATTCTAACCAAAAGAGACACTTGAATACAAATAATTGAGGTAATCAAAACTTTTTAATATCATGATAATAAAGGGATTCATGATATACTATGTCAAAGTACATTATATACACCACATAAAAGTGATTTGGTGTATATCATCAAAGAAGTCTCAATGGAATGTAAATTGTGATGAAATCTCTCATAAAGGTTGTATCCTTATGTTAAGGATAAATCAACGACATAATTATGCGTGACAAATATAAATACACTAAATATGATTGGATATTCAGTGTAAAACAATCAAAGGACATTCACACATATTCTTTTAAAAACAACACCAACGAATTGGATGTTTAACTCAACAAATGGAGAATGAGTTAAAATTACTCTTATCAAATTCATATCAATGGCTTGAGAATTATCAATTAAGTGATTATGTGTATCAAACGTATATTCACAGGAAGGGGAGTGGAAATTATTACATAATCAAATGAATAGTGATTCCACACATAATCTTGGGGTAATATAATCAATGAAATATGCGTAAAGCCAAATGAGTGGAAATTGAAATTTCAAATTCCCTTATCGATTAGGTAACTTATGAAACATATACCCATGAAAGAAGTATCATACCCTGATGATGTAAATACCCATAAATTAAAGTTTATTACACAATGAATACAATCATGGGAAGTACACATACCCCACATGCAATAATTAAGTGGTGAATAATGGAAATCTCACGAAATTAAAAGTGAGATAAGAAACCCCTTACCACGTCAATCAACTGAGTCGTATGGACAAAAGTTAATAACCACCAAATGATTTCCAGAATAAAATTAATATAAAGAGAATCATGATAATATATATCAAATGGAAGTACAACATACACCACTTTCAATAATTTAGTGGCGAACAATGGAAATATCACGGAATTGAAAGTGAGATAAGAAAATCCCTTACTTTGTACTTTTTCCTTGGTTGACGGTAGGTTTACCTCCTGTATAATGGTGAAATAATTTTTATTGAATTATACAAGAATAATTTACTTTAATATGATATCATATATGATCTTTTAACATTGATTTGTTAATAATACCTTAGAATTATCGTCATTTCGGGTGTTAACGGGTTCATTTTACTTTATATTCTTTGTTATGTGAGAAATATTTATTAATGAGATGTATATTATTAATATCCAGAATGATATCAAGTCCGTAGATACTATTTTTAAATCATCAAATTATAATTATACTTGAATGGATATGATGGAGAATGAATCTCATCGCGTTCGTGGAGACGATAGTCCGTACATACGCACGAGCGACAATATCATTCTTTTGATATTAAAATAATATATAATTGGATTTTATATCATATATACAGAATCATTATCATGTTATATTTATTATTTACATGAGTTACACATCATTATTATACCCATCCAAATAATAATATATTGAATAACAATTACACCACGACGTGGAGACGGTAAGCCGTACGTACGCACGTATGGTGACATGTTATTCAAAGGATGGATAGAATACTAAATATGGTTGTACCATATTTATAATAAAATCACAGTATATATATGATACTGGAGTTATTATTTTATAATGGTAATAACAAAGAAAGAGGAAGTGGAAGAATAAAGGAACTTGAAAAGGGGTGGTGAAAACATTACCTCTTCTTCGGGTTCTTCCTTTTGATTTGATCGAAAGGGATCCATAGGTTGGCTTTATGATCAAAATAATGCCTTTAGGTTGTAGTTAGGGAAGTTGAGATAGTATTTGGGTAGGGTTTGGCCAAACCAAAGGGCTTTGAAGGTGTGAAGAAATGAGAAGGAGGAGTGCCCTTTTATAAGAGGGGTGAGGGGCACCTTTGGAAAAGCTAGAAATATTAATTTATAATAAATTCGTATTCGGTTTATAATGGCTCAAAAGTTTATTATTTAAATTTTAAGGTGGGGATGGGTCGAAAAAAACTCAACCAATAGAATTTAGACAGGTTTGGTTCATTATATTAACCTTATCTTTAAGTATTAACTCTTAGTTAATTAGTTTCACTTTTACAATGTCTCTTTGTATTTTTATATTATATGGTTAATAAACTTACTATATACATCCAAGAGACCCCCAAGTGGTCCATTAATGATGAACCTATAATGATATAAGTCTCTTTGCCGAACCTTAGATTTTTAGGAATTTAATATCAATTAATAATACAATATTTGTTTTAAGAACTCTTTTATGTCAATTTTGACACTATTCAATAGTTGATTTTTTTGAAACTCATAACAGATTGATTACTTCGAAAAAAGTCAATTATATAAATCCTAATATGTCATATTATCCTAGAAAATTATTTTAATTCCTTAAAAGTTTCATATTATATTTATTTGGGTATTTATAATATCAATTATTGTAATTTTTCACTATTAAAGTAATTAATTCATCATCATTGTGTCATAAATAAAATAAATTATTTAATGTCTAAAAATTATAAATAAAATATCATTATGTAGGAAATATTTTTATCTTTCTAATGAATATTTATAATCTAAAATAAAACATATATAACCCTCTGTAACAATTGTTTTGTTAAAAGATATATGCTTGTGTCATTTTTGTATTTATTTTAACTTAATTAAAATAAAGTGTCATTATCACTTACAAGTGGATCCATGGGGTCCCAAAATCGACCCAAAGATTCCCATGGTCGACCATGTATCAACCAATAGGGTTAAGACACGTTTTAGGGTAATTTAGTATTATTATAATATTATTTTTTAACCCTTGTTTACCGGATTTACCCTTTAACCATGGTAAATAAAATATTTACCGGAGTAATTATCCAAAATGTTTAAAAATAAAAGTTACCTATTTAAAAAATTTAAACATCCTGATTCCAAATATGGAATCAATTTTTCCAAATTCAAAACACAGAAGTCGCAGAAATTAATTTAAAATTAATTCCCGTTGTTAAAACAAAAAGCGTGTTTTTTAGAGATAATAACTATCAAAAGATTATCACTTGTTTATGTCTGGTTTAAATGTGAAATTTTGTTCAATGACCCAAATTGTATTATATGGTAAAAATATATTCTAAATATACTTTAAAACCACTCAAATTCATAATTTATCACTATTAATTATTTTGATTAAAAAAGTTGTTTTTAATTATAATTTAGTAATTTTCACTATTCATCAAAATATGAAAGTTATCTGAAAAGTACCAATATTTCATCCTAGGCTAATTTCGATATTCCGAATCCAAAAATGAAGTCAATTTTGAGAGATATAATTTATAAAATTTCAAAAAGTAGGTATTACTATTCATAACGGCTAGTTTGATTGGTTATGGTGTGTTAAAATCTCGAAGTTGCGTACAATGCACGCCATTGCATTATTTGAAAGGATACATTCCAAGGAAGCTTGGGGTGTTACATTCTCCCCTCCTTCAATAAATTGAGTCCTCGCAATTTTTTAAAATTTTGCTTGGGAATATAATGGAATGTCCCACATCGGAAAAAGAGTCAATAAAACTATCACTTTAAAAGAAAGAAAGAGAGGTATAAGGGTCATCCAAGATAACCCATACTAGGATTCCATGTAGGAAAACATGGATATGGATGATAAACTAAGTGTCAAGTTCTGATGGAGAGGGATAGAAATCATGATCAGGAGAAAGTTAACAATAAGAAAACCACAAACTTGTGTTTGGAAAAATGACCATTAGTCTCCTAGTAGGAAAGTAAACATACAACATTTTTTTAAGTTACATTACATAAGGACGAGGAATTCATTTATGATATTGACTAAGAACATTATGAGATATACTTACATTTTAAGTAGAGTTTCATTCTTTAATAAATTTCCACCACTAACTCAATTTTTTTTAAACGATGAGTATTCAAGAAGACTTGGTCACACTGGAAGAGCTAGAATAAACTTCTATAGAATCACATGATCCATGCAGGATAAACTATATATTTACATTGTCTTTGAAGATTAATCAAAACCAAAATGGTTAGTGAATGATCTAATGATCCCCCAAAAGGATATTCCTTGAGATAAATATGCACTAATCTTAATTTCTAAATTTAAACCAACAATACCCCAAAGTAAAATAAATACCATTCAATAATCAATTGTCCTTAAAATCCTTCAATATAATCCAAACTAATATTGAAACCCAAAACATAGAATAATTTGATTATGTAGTCTCCCATGTTAAATTGTATCTCCAAATAACATCAAATACTCTTAAAGTAACATACTTAAAATTAATTAACATTATCACATATTCTCTGTTATAGGTTAATCATTTCCATAAATAACCCAAATCACTATAAATCCACAATAAAAACGTAGATAAAAATCCACCATTACTCTACAAATGAAACCCCATTGTATTCTATTTTCCTTGGGCATATAGTGTTCCCAACAAAGCGAACATCTTCCAAAATAACATTTATCACTTAATCACCAAATCATTTTCCTATACCAAGGGTATTCATTTGATAAGACATAAGAACCCAAATCATCTTATTATTGACCAATAAAATCATTTAACAAAAAAATAGTCACACTAACCAGGGACTTCACGTAGTCCAGTGGTAGGCGATAAATCCCAATCGCACTTTGGTTGTGGGTTCGATTCCCACAGCTTTGTCTGACGCGACGGGTTGTCACACGGTCTACGTGTTGTCATTTTTCAAAAACTATATTTTATAATATTACCAAAATGAGATAAATTCCTCAAAATAACATAATTTAACCACAAATGTTATATCATACCTTGCATTTTCATCCCAAATTATAATAACTTATAATTTTCTCAAACCCCAATGATCATATAAAACCAAATGGTTATTTATACCTATATCCACAAGAGAAGAGACAATTCTTCCTCAAATATCATTCTCACATGGCAAACTGCGGGGTTAAAAATACAAGAGAAAATTATTCCAAAGTAAACCCATCAACAAGGAGTGCTAATACTTTTTAAATTTTTCTCCAACCATTTATTTCCACATAGCTTCTTCTTTGACCAAGAAAATATCCTATAGAATAGGACATTCACTTGGGTAATGGCCAGGTCCCCTACATTTACGGAAAATGACTGTAAATGGACTCTTGGGACCATTTTTATCTTCTTCCATAGTACTCTTCATTTTTCATCGGCAATTCTTCACTTTATGTCCTTCCTTCCAGCACGTAAAACATTTCGTTGTCCCATTGAGACACTTTCCTGGGTGTCTCTTTCCACATTTCCTGCATGATGAAAATTGAGGGTTCTTTTCTCCATGGTCTCCATTGCTGGAGCTCTTATCATTTATCACCTTTATCTTCCTTGTTGAGTTTGGGATTTGGTTAATATATATGTTGTTGATCATATTTTTGGAAAACTGATTTGGCATAAAGACGATATCTTTTACACCTATCAACATTCCATTTTGTTGCTCATTTCCACCATCGTTCCCACCTTGTACATCATTCTCAAAGTCACTATGACTTCCTTGGAATCCAGCCATTGACAAAAACCAGAAAGCATTGTGTGAGTAACAGTAGTCGTAAAATCATTTAGAGATTAAAATGTCACCATATTCTCAATTTGAAACATATTAGGATTAACCAAGGTCATTTACTCTCATCTTATATATATATTACTTAAATCGATTTGTAAATAAAATGTAAATTATCCTAAGCATATCCCCCGGGAGTGTCGTAACCAAGAGTGCAGCAAGGCCCGTTGTCGTGCACCAGTTCCCGTTCGAGTCTAGCTCAAAGCGGTGTTTTCGGGTTTTACCCCTAGGTACATCTATTCCAGAGCCGCCTCTACCTGCTCGTATCCAGACAAGGATGTATTTCTCGGTAAACTCACAAAATCTCTACAATACCAAAATTCTAGGAAGTTCTTTTATACTAATCCTCAAAGTTCATCTTAGGTCTACGTGCTCTAATCAGAGTTTATCTAAATCTAGCTTCCAAGGTTTGTACTAAACTTCCTTTGATAACAACTGTAACGCCCCGACCCTAGTTACCTAGAGTCGGTGCATTATTACATAACATTGGCATGATCACGAGAAAGATCAAGTCTCGAAAGACCGATTAGTTTAGTAGCCTTGGAATAACTAGATACATCCATAAATTTTTACATTACATCATAAAAAAAACATCTTGTCTTCATATCCCCTCATACTATCCCTGCAGGTCATTCATAAATTACTTCTTCATAATCCTGGGAAAAATAAAACATTGAAAGGGGTGAGCTCAGATGCTCAATAAGGATAACATTATAGCAGAAGCTTTCATAAATAAGCATACACACTTAAGGCAGTTTATAACTAAAACAAAAGCCTTTTAAACTTGAAATTCAGCATAAAATGGCAAAGATAAAATAAAATAATTCCATTTACTTACTCACATGGATATTATACTTTTAACACCCCAAGCTTCCACGATACGCTTCTCATTCAATAATGCAATAGCTTGCATTGTACGCAACTTTGAGTTCTAAAACACCGCGACTAATCAAAGTAGCCGTTATGAATAGTAATAACCACTTTTTAAAATTATAGAAATTTTATATTTCAAAATGGACTTTATTTTTGTATTCGTAATATCGAAATTAGCCTATGTTGAATTTTTGGTATTTTTCTGAGAACTTCTAATTTTTTATGAATAGTGAAAAATACTTAAAACAACTTTTTTAATCAAAATAATTTATAGTGATAAGTTATACTATTTAGTGGTTTTAAGGTATAATTAGAAAATATTTTTACCATTTTATCCAATGGTGGTCATTAGAATTAATTTTACATTGAAATTAGACATAAACAATTGCCAATCTTTTGATATAAATTGTTTCTTAAAAACACGCTATTTGTCGTAACAGCAGGAATTAATTATAAAATTAATTAATGCAACTTATATGTTTGGAATTTTGTAAAATAGACATCATTTTTGAATTCGGAATATCAATTATAGCTTAGGGTGAAATTTTGGCCTTGTTCTGAAAAACTTCAATTTTTGATGAATAGTGAAACCACTAAGTGGTAGTTAAATAACTGATTTTTCGTTTAAATGAAATATTACCACTTCTGTGATTTGATTTTCAAAAATCCGACATACAAGGTTGTCATTAAGAAGTAAAATGTGGTTCAATGAGATCAAAATAATTTTTTGGTGAATAGTAACTTTTAAGTTCTTAATCGGGATTAGAGGTAATTAGTGTAGTTTAAGGTAAAAATAATGTTTTAATAATATGATACGAGCTTGACACTTGTCCTACTCCTATTGGATGAGTCATGGCCGACCAAGACAACCCATGGGTCAACTTGGGGACCCCATGGAGCCACTTTAGTTGGAAAATGACATTAATATATATTTATTTAATGTTAAAATTAAATTGACACAAACATGAGTTGTTTTACTAAAACAATTTTTAAGTGGTGTTAAACAAGTCAAAATTTTGACTATAAATATTCATTAGAAATATAAAAAAATTTCCTACATCATAGTGTTTTTTTTATAATTTTTAGACATTAAAAAAATTAAATTATTTATGACATCATTATGATGCAGCGATGACCTCATTATTTAACGATTTTAATAAAATGAAAAGATAATGTAAAATCCAAGTCTTACACTAGTCCAAAGCCAATTGGATGAGGAGATTTCGAAACCTTATCACCTTAGCCTCGAATTATATAAGTGTGGGACCTTTATAATCCGAAAAGCATTGTGTAATAATGTAACATTTCAATCTTTCCAAAAGAGCCCCTCCTCTCCACTTATAAAAGGCCCCCACCTCTCCCACCTTATTCACACCTTCAAGACATTTGGCTCGGCCAACCTCTGCTAAAATACTCTCCCAACATCCCTCTCTTACTCCTAGAAGCCTCACTTTGGGCAGAACTCTTCCCAAGGAAGCCTTTGTCTCAAATCAAAAAGAGTTACCCGATTTTGAGGTAATGTCTTCTCTAATGTTGTTTTGTTTTATTTTTCTTCTCCAACCCCCTAAACTCTTTTTATTGATTTCTTTTGTAACAACACCAGTATCCTCAATATACTAGGATGTTGTTATAAGATGGATTCGAGCTACACTTACACACACCTACATCTAATGGTTAAAGAACATACTGTTTTTGTGGATGACGAATTTCTG
Organism: Viscum album; assembly: GCA_963277665.1. Taxonomy (NCBI): domain Eukaryota; kingdom Viridiplantae; phylum Streptophyta; class Magnoliopsida; order Santalales; family Viscaceae; genus Viscum; species Viscum album. The sequence goes on from OY728130.1 coordinate 516,815,547, forward strand.
CCTCACGAAACGATGATTGTTCAAATTCTTTTAACACCAATAATGGTGGCCATTTTGATGACACTATTTTCATATATGATATATATATTATGTTTATGTTTTCCTTATCCTTCTGTATTTCTCATTTATGTCATACTTTATGATTTCCATTATGGGTAAAACGCGGTAATTTCATTTTAGGAAGTGCGGACTACCGCCCCCTCAAAGTGATTTGAATCGTTAATGCCATATGTGGGATGTATAGAGGATGGAGTAAATGGTATTATACACTATATTATACTGGAATTATATTATAAATTTATATCATTATGATTTAGTTCCATTAAATATGAAATTGAAATGAAAGTAGCGTTCATGCGTACGTACGACTTACCGTCTCCATGAACGGTGCATTTCATTTCTTACCTCTAAATGTTACGTAATATTATAAATGAATGTATATACTGGATATATATGATATATATGACATCTAAATCATGAATATAATTCTGGATATAATGGATATTCTACCACATGAACAACTTGTAATTATAAGAAGTTTATTGTTGACTCAAGTTACCAAAGATCGACAAAACGATCGTTATTAACTTGAATAATTACATAATATTCATAACATTGTAATAAGTGATATAAAAAGGATAATGAAATTGAAAATGGTTCTTAATAAGGTAGATATTAACTCTAGTTTATTATTCAGGAGGTTAAAGAATGGTTGAGTCAAGTCGGACACAAGGTAAGGGAATTTCTTAACCCAATTTTCACTCTTTGGGTTAATCTCCTACTTTCAAATTATGTCATGATATTATTATGTCTTATATTGTATTTGTACATTATTTATGTGTACTTATAGTGAATACAAATTATAGATGTACTTTATTTAAAAAATGATCTTTTTAAGGACTTCGTCTCAATCCCCTTTCATTGAGGCATATTTGGTTTTATATAAAACGTTCTTTTATACGGTGTATAAACCCCTTTGACTTTTACGTTTATTCAAAAGGAATCTTTTTTATACGAAGCGTTTTACTAAATGACAAAAAGGGAATGTTTTTCTTTCCGTACTTATGCGGCGACAACGACTTCTCCGCCGCTGTGACCATTATTTGAGTTTCGGCTTCCTCTACAAGCCATCATTTTTTTAATGAAAAATAAATACAAAGTTTTAACTTTCTTTTATTTTATTGAAAATGGTTTTGAAAGCGTTTTTATTATATCAATGTGTTGTATTTATATCTTGTGATTGAAATGTGGAAATGTTATGTTTCCTTTATGCATGTTTTATGTGATACGATTATGTTATGGTTTATGATATGTTTAAACCTATTCATATAAGGAATGCATTGGACTTAATAAGTGACGGGTGGAGCCCGCTATAGCTCCTCGATGCATCGGTAGGTCTCATGAGACAAACTAGTGTCTTGGCACGAGGCCTTGACAAAATCTTATTTGTGGTCTTGGCACGAGGCCTTGACTACGTGATTATGATAGTCTGGCATTATGCATTCCATCATTATGAAAGTGGTTATTGATATTGCATGTGATTATTCGACCAGTAGAATATCCATGTGAAGAAGTAAATGGCATTATCTCATTTTACTTTTGCCATATTATGTAGAAGTTCAAGTTTAAAAGGCTTTTTTTTTAGTTATACATTGCCTTAAATGTTAATGTTTATTTATGAAAGCTTCCGCTATATTGTTAACCTTACTGAGCATCTGAGCTCACCCCTTTCAATGTTTTAATATTTTTTCCAGGATGTGAATAAGTATTTTATGAATGACCTACAGGGGTAGTCAGAAAGGGATATGATTGTGGACTATGAAGACCATGTTATTGTAGTTTGTTTACTTTTTGATGTAATGAAAGGCTTATGAATGTATCTAGTGTTTCCAAGGCTACTAAACTAATCGGTCTTTCGAGACTTGATCTTTTGTGATCATGCCAATGTTACGAAGTAATGCACCGACTCTGGGTAGCTGGGGTCGGGGCGTTACAGTTGGTATCAGAGGCAGTTTAGTACTAACCTTGGAAGCTAGATTTAGATAAACTCTGATTAGAGCACGTATCCCGAAGATAGACTTTGAGGATTAGTATAGAAGAACTTCCTAGAATTTTGGTATTATAGAGATGTTATGAGTTTTCCGAGCAATACATCCCTGTCTGGATACGAGCAGGTAGAGGCGGCTCTGGCACAGATGTACCTAGGGGTAAAACCCGAAAACACCGCTTTGAGCTAGACTCGAACGGGAACTGGTGCACGAAAACGGGCCTTGCTGCACTCTTGGTTACGACACTCCCGGGGGACATGCTTAGGATAATTCTCATTTTATTTACAAACCACTATGAGGGGTTATGAGTACATACTTCCTCAAAGAAAAAATTTCTTTTTATGATTATGGATTATATCCACAAATAGTTCAATTTATGTAAAGTGTTTAACAAGTATGGAATTATGTATTTTGATTCATAAACTAATCTAGTTTATGCCATTGTTTAGAAATGGCGCCTAGTGGAAGGAATGGAAACCGTATCAATGCACGAACTCCGTGTAGGGATTTCCCTCCTGCTCAAGATAATTATTGTGGATCTGGAGATACAACTGGTGCTGATCAACTTATTACCATACTAGGACAACTCACTCAGGTTATGAATAATAACCTTACTTGTATGGAGCACCCTGATCCGCAACGTGGAGGATCAATGTTAGACCGCTTCATGAGGCAACAACCCCCAACCTTCAATGGGATTACAAATCCTATAGTAGCTGAGCAATGGATAAATTCCTTAGAGAAAATATTCCATGCCTTGGGGAGTAGTGAAAGGGAGAAAGTTGTCATGGCAGTTTACCGCCTCACTGGAGATGCCAATCAATGGTGGTCACTAATTCAAAACACAAAGGAAGATGATGAATTAACAAACATGGAATGGCAGGAGTTCAAAGAGCTGTTCTTAGAAAAATACTTTCCTCGAGACCATCGAGCGGATATGGAAAGGCAATTTCTGAGTCTGAGGCAGAAGGAGGATGAGAATGTCGCAAAGTATGAGGCTAACTTTACAAGGTTAGCCAGGTATGCTGCTGATTATATACGTAACCCAAGAAGTAAGATTGATCGTTTCTTTGATGGGTTAAAACCGTTTCTCCATCGAGCATTAGTCTCACAAACCTTCTCAACATACGAAGATATTGTCTCATGTGCTATCAAGACAGAAAAGGAATTCTCGAAGTCTTATGACAACAAAGTAAAGCAAGAGAAGAAGAGAACGGTGGAACAAGAAATGGATAAAGGGAAAAAGGGAAATAAGGATTTTTCCATTATGCGATAGTTGTGGGAAGAATCACCCCAGTGCTTGCCTAAAAGATATGGGAGTTTGTTATAAATGTGGGGAAAAAGGTCACCAGGCGCGTGATTGCAAGGGAAAGAAAGAGGCTATCAATGTTGAATTCTACAATTGTAGAGAAATGGGTCATTATGCAAATGAATGTCCTAAGAGTCAGGGAAACTTACCTCAGAAAAGGCCAAGGGATCAAGGACAATCTTATGCTGTTACTACAGTTGAAGCAGAATAACTAATGTATTGGTGCTTTTGGACTCATGGATTATATTCTGGTTGTTAGAATAATGTGATATATATATATATAAGGATTGTACTGCAGTAATTGTTGATTTCAGTAAGGTTTTAATATGATTAAGGTAATCATATTTTTAGTATGTGACAATAAGAGAAACTTTTCTTTGTTTGGGGAATCTGATGTTGCAATTGAATTTGGAATTTAGAGACCTTTTATAGAAAGTCTAGATGGAGGTATTTTGGATAACTATTAAGGTTGGAATGGATTAAGTTGAACCATGGATAGTATTATTTAAGGTTAAAGAATTTCTGAAGATTATTTTTGAAATATTATAATACTATAGTTTTAGGAAAAGGACAACCTGCAGGGTGGGGAATAACTCGTCGCGTCGGACAAAGCTGCAGGAATCGAACCCACAACCATAGTGCGACAAGCCTTTATTTCCTACCACTAGCCTACAGGAAGTCCCTGGTTATTAAAAAATAGTTTTACTAATCTAAATGGTATGTGTTAACATTTTGAACCTTATACAATTAGGATAAGTATAATATTTTTGAGTTCTATTATCTTTTTGAGTTAAAGATGAGTTGAAGGTTGAAACTCTAATTTTCAAGCATAAATATATATATATACCTATCTCTTATTCAATGAATAAATTAATTCTTAAACTTTAGTAAAGGGATATTAAAACAAAAAATGTGTTATCCTAATACCTTATGTCTTGTTGAACTGATGATATTTTAAATCAACATAGATTGAAGGCTTTGAGGCCCTCAATTTGACAGTTGATTGTGATTGATGACCTCAATCACTCCCTACAAATATTTACATTTTTCCTCCAATTATATGTCTCGAATTGCCACCAATGTTCTCCTTATCGAGATCATAATTTGGTGGTGACTTTCTTATTTCCATTTCCCCCTTATTAAGGCTAAATTTTATTAATCTTATTTCCGATGTGGGTTTTCCACAAAGGTATTTTCTCTTTTCAACCATTTATTTTCAAAGAAAAAATTTTCAAATTGCGAGGACGCAATTTATTGAAGGAGGGGAGAATGTAACACCCCGAGCTTCCACGATACGCTTCTCATTCAATAATGCAATAGCTTGAATTGTATGCAACTTTGAGTTCTAAAACACCGCGACTAATCAAAGTAGCTGTTATGAATAGTAATAACCACTTTTTAAAATTATAGAAATTTTATATTTCAAAATGGACTTCATTTTTGTATTCGTAATATCGAAATTATCCTATGTTGAATTTTTGGTATTTTTCTGAGAACTTTTAATTTTTTATGAATAGTGAAAAATACTTAAAACAACTTTTTTAATCAAAATAATTTATAGTGATAAGTTATACTATTTAGTGGTTTGAAGGTATAATTAGAAAATATTTTTACCATTTTATCCAATGGTGGTCATTAGAATTAATTTTACATTGAAATTAGACATAAACAATTGCCAATCTTTTGATATAAATTGTTTCTTAAAAACACGCTATTTGTCGTAACAGTGGGAATTAATTATAAAATTAATTAATGCAACTTATATGTTTGGAATTTTGTAAAATAGACATCATTTTTGAATTCGGAATATCAATTATAGCTTAGGGTGAAATTTTGGCCTTGTTCTGAAAAACTTCAATTTTTGATGAATAGTGAAACCACTAAGTGGTAGTTAAATAACTGATTTTTCGTTTAAATGAAATATTACCACTTCTGTGATTTGATTTTCAAAAATCCGACATACATGGTTGTCATTAAGAAGTAAAATGTGGTTCAATGAGATAAAAATAATTTTTTGGTGAATAGTAACTTTTAAGTTCTTAATCGCGATTAGAGGTAATTAGTGTAGTTTAAGCTAAAAATAATGTTTTAATAATATGAGATGAGCTTGACACTTGTCCTACTCCTATTGGATGAGTCATGTCCGACCAAGAAAACTCATGGGTCAACTTGGGGACCCCATGGAGCCACTTTAGTTGGAAAATGACATTAATATATATTTATTTAATGTTAAAATTAAATTGACACAAACATGAGTTGTTTTACTAAAACAATTTTTAAGTGGTGTTAAACAAGTCCAAATTTTGACTATAAATATTCATTAGAAAGATAAAAAGATTTACTACATCATAGTGTTTTTTTTATAATTTTTAGACATTAAAAAAATTAAATTATTTATGACATCATTATGATGCAGCGATGACCTCATTATTTAACGATTTTAATAAAATGAAAATATAATGTAAAATCCAAGTCTTACACTAGTCCAAAGCCTATTGGATGAGGAGATTTCGAAACCGTATCACCTTAGCCTCAAATTATATAAGTGTGGGACCTTTAGAATCCGAAAAGCATTGTGTAATAATGTAACATTTCAATCTTTCCAAAAGAGCCCCTCCTCTCCACTTATAAAAGGCCCCCACCTCTCCCACCTTATTCACACATTCAAGCCATTTGGCTCGGCCAACCTCTGCCAAAATACTCTCCCAACATCCCTCTATTACTCCTAGAAGCCTCACTTTGGGCAGAACTCTTCCCAAGGAAGCCTTTGTCTCAAATCAAAAAGAGTTACCCGATTTTGAGGTAATGTCTTCTCTAATGTTGTTTTGTTTTATTTTTCTTCTCCAACCCCCTAAACTCTTTTTATTAATTTCTTTTGTAACAACACCAGTATCCTCAATATACTATGATGTTGTTATAAGATGTATTTGAGCTACACTTACACACACCTACATCTAATGGTTAAAGAACATACTGTTTCTGTGGATGGCGAATTTCTGCCTCACGAAACGATGATTGTTCAAATTCTTTTAACACCAATAATGGTGGACATTTTGATGAAACTATTTTCATATATGATATATATATTATGTTTATGTTTTCCTTATCCTTCTGTATTTCTCATTTATGTCATACTTTATGATTTCCATTATGGGTAAAACGCGATAATTTCATTTTAGGAAGTGCGGACTACCGCCCCCTCAAAGTGATTTGAATCGTTAATGCCATATGTGGGATGTATAAAGGATGGAGTAAATGGTATTATACACTATATTATACTGGAATTATATTATACATTTATATCATTATGATTTAGTTCCATTAAATATGAAATTGAAATGAAAGTAGCGTTCATGCGTACGTACGGCTTACCGTCTCCATGAACGGTGCATTTCATTTCTTACCTCTAAATGTTACGTAATATTATAAATGAATGTATATACTGGATATATAAGATATATATGACATCTAAATCATGAATATAATTCTGGATATAATGGATATTCTACCACATGAACAACTTGTAATTATAAGAAGTTTATTGTTGACTCAAGTTACCAAAGATCGACAAAACGATCGTTATTAACTTGAATAATTACATAATATTCATAACATTGTAATAAGTGATATAAAAAGGATAATGAAATTGAAAATGGTTCTTAATAAGGTAGATATTAACTCTAGTTTATTATTCAGGAGGTTAAAGAACGGTTGAGTCAAGTCGGACACAAGGTAAGGGAATTTCTTCACCCAATTTTCACTCTTTGGGTTAATCTCCTACTTTCAAATTATGTCATGATATTATTATGTCTTATATTTTATTTGTACATTATTTATGTGTACTTATAGTGAATACACATTATAGATTTACTTTATTTAAAAAAATGATCTTTTTAAGGACTTCGTCTCAATCCCCTTTCATTGAGGCATATTTGGTTTTATACAAAACGTTCTTTTATACGGTGTATAAACCCCTTTGACTTTTACGTTTATTCAAAAGGAATCTTTTTTATACGAAGCGTTTTACTAAACGAAAAAAAGGTAATGTTTTTCTTTCCGTACTTATACGGCGACAACGACTTCTCCGCCGCCGTGACCATTATTTGAGTTTCGGCTTCCTCTACAAGCCATCATTTTTTTAATGAAAAATAAATACAAAGTTTTAACTTTCTTTTATTTTATTGAAAATGGTTTTGAAAGCGTTTTTATTATATCAATGTGTTGTATTTATATCTTGTGATTGAAATGTGGAAATGTTATGTTTCCTTTATGCATGTTTTATGTGATACGATTATGTTATGGTTTATGATATGTTTAAACCTATTCATATGAGGAATGCATTGGACTTAATAAGTGACGGGTGGAGCCCGCTATAGCTCCTCGATGCATCGGAAGGTCTCATAAGACAAACTAGTGTCTTGGAACGAGGCCTTGACAAAATCTTATTTGTGGTCTTGGCACGAGGCCTTGACTACGTGATTATGATAGTCTGGCATTATGCATTCCATCATTATGAAAGTGGTTATTGATATTGCATGTGATTATTCGACCAGTAGAATATCCATGTGAAGAACTAAATGGCATTATCTCATTTTACTTTTGCCATATTATGTAGAAGTTCAAGTTTAAAAGGCTTTTTTTTAGTTATACATTTCCTTAAATGTTAATGTTTATTTATGAAAGCTTCCGCTATATTGTTAACCTTACTGAGCATCTGAGCTCACCCCTTTCAATGTTTTAATATTTTTTCCAGGATGTGAAGAAGTATTTTATGAATGACCTACAGGGGTAGTCAGAAAGGGATATGATTGTGGACTATGAAGACCATGTTATTTTAGTTTGTTTACTTTTTGATGTAATGAAAGGCTTATGAATGTATCTAGTGTTTCCAAGGCTACTAAACTAATCGGTCTTTCGAGACTTGATCTTTTGTGATCATGCCAATGTTACGAAGTAATGCACCGACTCTGGGTAGCTGGGGTCGGGGCGTTACACTACTAGTCTAACAATCCCATGCATTATCAATAACCACTTTCATAATGATGGAATGCATAATTCCAGACTATCATAACCACATAGCCAAGGCTTCGTGCCAAGACTACAAATAAGATTTTTCCAAGGCCTTGTGCCAAGACACTAGTTTGTCTCATGAGACCTACCGATGCATCGAGGAGATATAGCGGGCTCCACCCGTCACATATTAAGTCCAATGCATTCCCATATGAAAAGGTTTAAACATAACATAAACATTCGTATTAAAACTAGCATACGAAATGTCAATACTTTTACCACAAACCATGAATGGTATGAAAACAGCACATCCACAGTCAAACATAACTCATTCGATACAATATGGAAGATTGTATTGTATCACATTAACCTCAATTAATAATAATGAAGGATGTTGACATAGATGAAAATAATCATCAAAACTATTTGAGAGAAATATCCCCCTTTTCTTGAAAACATTTAAAAGTCACACTATTTGTCAAGAAGCCATTTAAAAGTAGATTTTTGAATCAAAGTGTCCCATACCACTTTGAAACTTTTTAAAAGGAGTTTTAATTTCTAAACTTTAATGTCCTTATAAATAAATCCTTAAAACCATTTTTAAAACATGGACATTAATGAGAAAGGTTTAGATGAATAAGTCTTTAAAACATTTAAAAATGGTATTTTAGTTAGAGATTCTAACCAAAAGAGACACTTGAATACAAATAATTGAGGTAATCAAAACTTTGTAATATCATGAGAATAAAGGTATTCATGATATACTATGTCAAAGTACATTATATACACCACATAAAAGTGATTTGGTGTATATCATCAAAGAAGTCTCAATGGAATGTAAATTGAGATGAAATCTCTCATAAAGGTTGTATCCTTATGTTAAGGATAAATCAACGACATAATTATGTGTGAAAAATATAAATACACTAAATATGATTGGATATTCAGTGTAAAACAATCAAAGGACATTCACACATATTCTTTTAAAAACAACACCAACGAATTGGATGTTTAACTCAACAAATGGAGAATGAGTTAAAATTACTCTTATCAAATTCATATCAATGACTTGAGAATTATCAATGGAGTGATTATGTGTATCAAATGTATATCCACAGGAAGGGGAGTGGAAATTATGACATAATCAAATGAATAGTGATTCCACACATAATCTTGGGGTAATATAATCAATGAAATATGCGTAAAGCCAAATGAGTGGAAATTGAAATTTCAAATTCCCTTATCGATTAGGTAACTTACGAAACATACACCCATGAAAGAAGTATCACACCCTGATGATGTAAATACCCATAAATTAAAGTTTATTACACAATGAATACAATCATGGGCAGTACACATACCCCACATTCAATAATTAAGTGGTGAATAATGGAAATCTCACGAAATTAAAAGTGAGATAAAAAACCCCTTACCACGTTAATCAACTGAGTCGTATGGACAAAAGTTAATAACCACCAAATTATTTCCAGAATAAAATGAATATAAATAGAATCATGATAATATATATCAAATGGCAGTACACAATACACCACTTTCAATAATTTAGTGGCGAACAATGGAAATCTCACGGAATTGAAAGTGAGATAAGAAAATCCCTTACTTTTTACTTTTTCCTTGGTCGACGGTAGGTTTACCTCCTGTATAATGGTGAAATAATTGTTATTGAATTATACAAGAATCATTTACTTTAATATGATATCATATATGATCTTTTAACATTAATTTGTTAATAATATCTTAGAATTATCGCCATTTCGGGTGTTAACAGGTTCATTTTACTTTATATTCTTTGTTATGTGAGCCATATTTATTAATGAGATGTATATTATTAATATCCAGAATGATATCAAGTCCTTAGATACTATTTTTAAATCATCAAATTATAATTATACTTGAATGGATATGATGGAGAATGAATCTCATCGCGTTCGTGGAGACGGTAGTCCGTACATACGCACGGGCGACAATATCATTCTTTTGATATTAAAATAATATATAATTGGATGTTATATCATATATACAGAATCATTATCATGTTATATTTATTATTTACATGAGTTACACATCATTATTATACCCATCCAAATAATAATATATTGAATAACAATTACACCACGACGTGGAGACGGTAAGCCGTACGTACGCACGTATGGTGACATGTTATTCAAAGGATGGATAGAATACTGAATATGGTTGTACCATATTTATAATAACATCACAGTATATATATGATACTGGAGTTATTATTTTATAATGGTAATAACAAAGAAAGAGGAAGTGGAAGAAGAAAGGAACTTGAAAAGGGGTGGTGAAAACATTACCTCTTCTTCGGGTTCTTCCTTTTGATTTGATCAAAAGGGCTCCATAGGTTGGCTTTATGATCAAACTAAGGACTTTAGGTTGTAGTGATGGAAGTTTAGATAGTATTTGGGTAGGGGTTGGCCGAACCAAAGGGCTTTGAAGGTGTGAAGAAATGAGAAGGAGGAGTGCCCTTTTATAAGAGGGGTGAGGGGCACCTTTGGAAAAGCTAGAAATATTAATTTATAATAAATTAATATTCGGTTTATAATGGCTCCAAAGTTTATTATTTAAATGTTAAGGTGGGGATGGGTCGAAAAAAATTAAACCAATAGAATTTAGACAGGTTTGGGTCATTATATTAACCTTATCTTTAAGTATTAACTCTTAGTTAATTAGTTTCACTTTTACAATGTCTCTTTGTATTTTTATATTATATGGTTAATAAACTTACTATATACATCCAAGAGACCCCCAAGTGGTCCATTAATGATGAAACTATCATGATATAAGTCTCTTGGCCGAACCTTAGATTTTTAGGAATTTAATATCAATTAATAATATAATATTTGTTTTAAGAACTCTTTTATGTCAATTTTGACACTATTCAATAGTTGATTTTTTTGAAACTCATAACAGATTGATTACTTCGAAAAAAGTCAATTAAATCAATAAAATATGTCATATTATCCTAGAAAATTATTTTAATTCCTTAAAAGTTTCATATTATATTTATTTGGGTATTTATAATATCAATTATTGTAATTTTTCACTATTAAAGTAATTAATTCATCATCATTGTGTCATAAATAAAATAAATTATTTAATGTCTAAAAATTATAAATAAAATATCATTATGTAGGAAATATTTTAATCTTTCTAATGAATATTTATAATCTAAAATACAACATATATAACCCTCTGTAACAATTGTTTTGTTAAAAGATATATGCTTGCGTCATTTTTGTATTTATTTTAACTTAATTAAAATAAAGTGTCATTATCACTTACAAGTGGATCCATGGGGTCCCAAAATCGACCCAAATATGCCCATGGTCTACCATGTCTCAACCAATAGGGTTAAGACATGTTTTAGGGTAATTTAGTATTATTATAATATTATTTTTTAACCCTTGTTTACCGGATTTACCCTTTAACCATGGTAAATAAAATATTTACCTGAGTAATTATCCAAAATGTTTAAAAATAAAAGTTACGTATTTAAACAATTTGAACATCCTGATTCAAAATATGGAATCCATTTTTTCAAATTCAAAACACATAAGTGGCAGAAATTAATTTAAAATTAATTCCCGTTGTTAAAACAAAAAGTGTGTTTTTTAGAGATAATAACTATCAAAAGATTGTCACTTGTTTATGTCTGGTTTAAATGTGAAATTTTGTTCAATGACCCAAATTGTATTATATGGTAAAAATATATTCTAAATATACTTTAAAACCACTCAAATTCATAATTTATCACTATTAATTATTTTGATTAAAAAAGTTGTTTTTAATTAAAATTTAGTAATTTTCACTATTCATCAAAATATGAAAGTTATCCGAAAAGTACCAAAATTTCACCCTAGGCTAATTTTGATATTCCAAATCCAAAAATGAAGTCCATTTTGAGAGATAGAATTTATAAAATTTCAAAAAGTAGGTATTACTATTCATAACGGCTAGTTTGATTGGTTATGGTGTGTTAAAATCTCGAAGTTGCGTACAATGCACGCCATTGCATTATTCGAAAGGATACATACCAAGGATGCTTGGGGTGTTACATCCGGATCCACCACATGGAGGAGATATGCTAGATCTCTTTATGAGACAACAGCCTCCATCATTAAATGGGACTACAAACCCATTTGTAGTAGATCAATGGATATGTTCCCTTTAGAAGATATTTCTCACTTTGGGATGTAATGAAAGAGAGAAGGTTGTCATGGAAGTATATCATCTATCTGGAGATGTGAATCAGTGGTGGTCATTAATCCAAAACAAAAATGAGGAGGAATAGATAAAAGATATGGAATGGAGGGATTTTAAGGAAATATTCTTAGAAAAATATTTCCCTCATGAGTAGCGAGCAGATTTGGAGAGACAATTCCTGAATATGAGGAAGAAGTAAGATGAGAATGTTTCAAGGTACGAAGCTAACTTTACGAGATTAGAAATACATGTTTTATACTATATACAAAATCCAAGGAGAAAAATTGATCGATTATTTGATGGCCTAAAGCCATTCCTCCGGTGGGCACTGGTCTCCCAAAGTTTTTCATCATATGAGGATATAGTTTCATGTTCCATCAAGACTGAAAAAAACTCTAAGTCTTATGACTTTAAGGGAAAGAAAGAAAAGAAGAGGGCTGCTGAAAACCCTGGGAAAGGAAATAAGGAAATGAGGAAGAAGGGAAGAGTTGAGTTTCCACCATGTGACAATTGATCAAAGAAACACCCTGGTGCATTCTTAAAAGGAAAAGGTGTATGCTATAAATGTGGTCAGAAAGGACATCTTGCTGGTTAATGCAAAGGAAAGAAGGAAGCTAATGATGTTCAATGCTATAGTTGTCGTGAGATGGGACACTATGCAAATGATTGTCCAAAACATCAAGGAAATATGCAACAGAGAAGGCCATGGGATCAAGGACAATCTTATGCAATCACAACTGCAGAGGTTGAAGTTCCTATTGACGTGTTGGCAGGTACTGTAATTGTTTCCTCAAGTTTAGTCAATGCTTTATTTGATTCTGGATCATCGCATTGTTTCATATCGTCCCTATTTTCTAGGAAAATTAGATATTTCCAATTTGATTTAACAAGGGAGTTATCAGTCAAAACTTATAAGGGAAGTATCGTTGCTACAAATTTCTGTGAATTAGTTCCCATTAGGGTATATAAATGTTGTTTATCTGCTGATATCATCGGCATACCCATGATTTAATTTGATATAATCCTTGGTATGGATTGGATTTCGGACCATGATGCAAAAATTTATTGTAAGAATAAAGAGGTTACGATTTTTGATGACGATGATAATGAACACCTTATATTTAGAGCAGAATCGTCACCACCTGATTCTTATCTAGATCCACCTCCAGTAGCTCAACTAAATTCAATTATTGGGGAGGAAGATAATGAAATAACTATGGGTTAGGAAATTAATGTTCAAATAGATGATGTACCTATTGTGAGAGAATATGTTGATGTGTTTCCAGAAGATTTACCTGGACATCCTCTAGAACAAGAAATTTAGTTTTCCATTGATTTAATTCCTGGTTCAAGGCCCATATCGAAGACCCCTTATATAATGGCCACAGTGGAATTAGTGGAACTAAAGAAACAACTATAGGAATTTAGTAATAAGGGATTTATTTAACTTAGTGTTTCTCCATGGGGTTGCCCTGTCCTTTTTGTTAAAAAGAAAGATGGATCTATGAGGTTATGTATCGACTACAGGGAGATCAATGCTATAAAAATAAAGAACAAGTATCCCCTACCTCACATTGATGATTTATTTGACCAACTACATGGAGATAAATACTTTTCAAAGATTGACCTTTGATCTGGATATCATCAGTTGAGTGTGAAGAAGGAAGACATTATGAAAACAACGTTTCAAACTAGGTATGGACATAACGAGTTTACAGTAATGCCTTTTGGATTGACTAATGCACCCTATGCCTTCATGGATCTAATGAACAGAGTTTTCAAGGAATATCTCAATGGATTTGTGGTGGTATTTATTGATGATATATTTGTATACTCCAAAAGCTATGAAGATCATGAAAATCACTAGTGCATTATCCTGAAGACTCTTAGAAGACATGTATTATATGGGAAGTTTAGCAAGTGTGAATTCTGGCTTCAAGAGATTTCTTTTCATGGCCATATTTTCTATAAGGATGGAATCCTAATTGATCCTGCGAAGACAAAGGAAATTCAATATTGGTCTGCACTAACAAACATAATTGAGGTACGTAGTTTTATTGGATTAGCAGGTTATTATTGGCATTTCGTGCAGAATGTTTCCAGACTGGCTAACCCGCTAACGAAGCTCGCATGTAAAGGGGTTGAATTTATTTGGACCAAATATTGTGCATAATGTTTCATAGAACTGAAGATAATATTAGTCAATGCTCTTACATTGACTCTACCATTGGGTAATGACAGGTTTGTCATTTATAGTGATGCTTCAAAGAAAGGACTTGGTTGTGTCCTTATGAAAAATGATAGGGTTATTGCTTATGCATCACGACAGCTAAAAATTCATGAGAAAAACTATCCTACTCATGATCTTGAGTTAGCTGCTGTAATCTTTGCTTTGAAGATATGGAGAAATTATCTCTATGGTGAAAAATGTGAGATTTATACTGATCACAAGAGTTTGAAGTATATTTTCTCACATAAAGAACTCAACATGAGGCAAATGAGATGGCTTTAACTATTCAAAGATTATGATTTCATGATACACTACCACCCGGGGAAGGAAAATAAGGTGGAAGATGCTTTGAGCAGAAAGGATCATGGAGTTTTGAACAATATGAGAGTTGAAAGGGATCCTATTTTCATGGATCTAGTAAATATGGATATGGGAATAACCATGGAAGGTAAAAAAATCAATGATTTTTCAAATTTTTTCCAAACCATCTTTACTAGAAAGGATAAAAATTTCTCAGGCATATGATGAGGAGTTTCAAAAGAAGATTAAAGCTGTGAATGATGGGAGATTGAGTGACTTTATATATGAAGATGGAATTTTAAAATTTGGGAAGAGACTCTGTGTTCCTGATATACCTGATCTAAAAAGTGAATTGTTGGATGATGCTCATGGTTCCAATTTCTATATACACACTGGTATTACTAATATGTATAGAGATTTGAAGGAACATTTTTGGTGGGACAACATGAAGAGGGAGATTGCTGATTTTGTGTCAAGATGTATGGTTTGTCAACAAGTGAAAGCTGGAAGGAAACATCCTGGAGGAGTATTACTACCTCTTCCTATACCTTAGTGGAAATAGGATAATATCACAATGGACTTTGTCATGGGACTACCAAAGACTCCTAGAAGGAACTAGGAAATATGGGTCATTGTTGATTGTCTTGCCAAGTCTGCACATTTTCTTGTTATAAGAGAAGATCTACCAATTGAACGTCTAGAAAGACTATGTATTAATGAAGTTGCGGGACTTCATGTAGTACCCCTATCGATTGTTTCTGATCGTGATCCACGTTTTATATCAAGATTTTGAAAAAGTCTTTAGAAGGCCCTAGATACTGATCTTCGTTTGAGCACTGCCTACCACCCACAAACTGATGGAGAATCAGAATAGACTGTTAAAAAATTGAAAGACAAGTTAAGGTCTTATTCAATTGATTTTCAAGGCA
Organism: Viscum album; assembly: GCA_963277665.1. NCBI lineage: Eukaryota > Viridiplantae > Streptophyta > Magnoliopsida > Santalales > Viscaceae > Viscum > Viscum album. The sequence continues at coordinate 516,831,624 of OY728130.1, forward strand.
TGTGGGATCAGTATTTACCTCTCGTGGAATTTTCCTACAACAATAGCTTCCATTCAAGTATTCAGATGTCACCCTATAAAGCATTATATGGGGGGAGATGTCATACACCAACTTGTTGGGATGATGTTGGTGAAAGAAATATTATGGGCCCAGAACTTGTTGAAGAAACAATGGAGAAGGTAAAGATCATCCATAACCATATCAAAATAGCTCAAAGTAGGCAGAAGAGTTATGCTGAAAACCGAAGGAAGGATTTGGAATTTCAGGTAGGAGATCATGTTTTCTTGAAGATATCTCTACAGAAGGGAATTATACGTTTTGGTAAGAAAGGTAAATTGAGTACCAGGTACATAGGACCTTTTGAAATTCTAGACTAAGTTGGAGCCGTAGCTTACCGTTTGGCAATTCCACCAAGTCTCTCCAAGGTTCACAATGTGTTCCGTGTGTCAATGTTAAGAAAGTACATGCCAGACCCAACACATGTACTCTCTTATGAAGAAGTGGAACTTGAGCCCGATTTATCTTACTGTGAAGAGCCTATCAAGATTCTTGATATTAGAGAACATGTATTGAGAAATCGGTAGAATCATCTGGTGAACGTTCTATAGAGGAACCATAATATGGAGGAAGCAACATGGGAGCCGAAGGAGCTTATGTTAAAGACATACCCGAATATTTTTAGGTAATATTTTTTGAATTTTGAGGAAAACATTTTTGTAAGGAGGGGAGAATGTAACACCCCAAGGTTTTGAAAATAAATATAGAATGCAATTTTAAAATCTATTCATTAAACACAACTTTGCCTCTTCTATGTTTTGACTTTCAAGAAATAGTCATCTAGAGTTGTGTTCAGTAAGTCATTTGGAGTCTGATAGAACAAACTTGATTTTTGGTGAATATTAACACACCCTTATGAATAGTAATATGACCCTTATGAATAGTAAATAATATTATTATTTTATTTTTGTAAGGAAATATGATAATGGGATCTTAATTAATTTTTCAATGTCACATAAAACTAATTGCACCTCAAGATTGTTATTTTTTGAATTAACTGTAACCTTATTTAAAAATTAAATTAATAATATTTAGAAAATTATTTTTGAAAAATGGATTTCACTTTTTTAATTCTACACGTTGAAAAATGGTAAGGGTGAATTTTTTGGATTTTTCTAAAATACATGAATTTTTCATGAATAGTAAAAATACAGTTTTGAGTATTCGATAGTTTAATGACATCATAATGATGTAATAATTAAATATAAAAGTATGGGTGAGTTTTTTATAGTAACTTATGACATGAGGTGTCCCAAGTGGCTAAAACCATGGGAAAACCCATGGTTTGGCGAAAACCTCTAATGAGGTGTCCCTTTGAAATTATTAAAAAATTACCTCTCTTTTTCTATAAATATTCACTCATCCATTCATTTTATTTCATTCCAAATCCCTCATCCTCAAATATCTGGTGGTTTTACCTCTCTAGGATTCCTCATAAGGTTTCCCTAATCCCCCAAGGTCCCATCCTTCAAGATCTATGAGTTGTTCTACAAGGTAAGAGAATCCTTCATTCTCTTCTTTAAGTCGACACTTATTTTATGTTATCTATTTAAAATTCCTTTCTCATATGTTGGAGTTTTATTTTATTCATTATCATTACTTTACTTTTGATTTAAATATGATTAGATACCCTTTTATTCTCATCATTTGATTTTATGAAATTTTAAGTGATGCCGTTCGGCTGCCAAATTTTCATAAGGGATCTCTTAACTTTTCTTTTATTTTCAAGTTCATATCATTATTTTTCTATCCTCCCCTCCTCTGTCCAAATGATCATGATAACTCCAGTAACATCTATATACTTGATTTATGTCATTTTAATAGAAGAACCATCATAAAAATTCTTACTCCCACCCTTTTATTTTTATAAACGAAATCAACGTCCATGAGGTTCCAATTTATAGCCTTCATTAACGACAAAGTTTCGTTCTTCAATTTATTCTTCATTAATTGACATGAAACCATATTTATGGTTGAACCAGACTATAATATATGTATTATAACATTATTAATATTCAGGAACCATAATATGTACATATAATTAAGTTATATGACAAAACTAGTTCATAATAATCCAAATACCGCCAAATAATCGAAGTTGTTCTCATCTAATGATTCATCCTCATTCCATGTAACCAAATGATATAAATGATCATTAACAATTATTTATGTTAATAAATAATATATAATTCCAATACTGGAGATTTATAACCATTCCACATGAACTCCATTACTTAAAAACAAGTGAACTGATTATCAAAATAAAGAAAATGAACACCCCAGAACAACGAAATTCAATAAAATAACTTAGCAATAAGGGTATAAGTGAACTAAACAGAATTATAATAAACTAAATACATGTCTAATAGGTTTTTAAATAAGTTATTAATAAGTAAAATTTAATATTCTAGGAGATTAAGTTCGAGAGAAGAACACGTTTCGAGTTAAGGTAAGGGTTTTTCCACCCGAACTTCTATTTTCATTTGGGTTACTTTTATTGTCTAATTTCCTCGATGAAATTATTATGTATTGTTATGTACTCCTCATAAATTCTGTGTGAGTATTATATATATGTACACCAAACAGAATACTTCCCTATTTTCTGGATAGTTACATGTTTTAAAAAGAATCTCTCCAAAACTATTTCCAAAAGTACGAGCCCAATACAAGGGAATTTCTCAAATTCATATCTATTTTCAAGGGTAATCTATAATTTGTTATTAGAAACCATTATTATTATAAAAACAGTAATTTTATCATGAAATACCATCTTACTTCACTTCTGGTTTTATACAAAGAATGTTTCCAAAAGAACTCTTCTTTTCAAAATAATAGAGTATTTATCTCAAGAATTGCTTAATAATTTTATAAGAGTGTTTTTGTCTAATTCAACACTCTTGTTGATTCAATGGTATTATTGGGTTTAATAATTTATGAATTCATCTACCATATTTTATTTAATGGTTTATGACTAAATCTATTGTGGATGAACTATCCTAAAACCATTCCCCATATTATTCCGAATTGTTAGTGTTTTATGTTTAATGATTGGGGAAAGTTAGTTACATTTCATATGATAGTTTTAATATGAATGTATATATTGTTTATGTTGATCCCCACTCATATGAATAATACATTAGAATTATTATGTGATGTGTGGGGTCTTTTATAGCCCCTCAATGCATCGGTAGGTCTCATGAGACAAACTATGGTCTTGGCACGAGGCCTTGACAAAATGATTATTTTATGGTCCTAGCACGAGGCTTGGACGATATGGTTATGATGCCTGACATATGAACTTCCCTCATTATGAAGCCAGTAATTTAAAGTTCATGTAGTTATTCTACTAGTAGAATACCCATGATTATGTTTTATTATGGAATTATTTACTCAGCTCATATTTCTGCTGTAATGTGTTCAAGTTCATTATTAAAGGCATTTGTTTTCAATTATTCACAATGTATAATGTTTATATTAACGTCCACTGTATTGCTTACTCTTACTGAGCATTTGAGCTAACCCTTTTCTTATGTTTAATTTTCTCAGGACATGAGGAAGTAATTTATGAATGACTTGAAAGAATAATCTAGGAGACGTGATGTTTCTAGTGGAATAAAATAGTGTTTTGTTTCCCTTCACGTTGTAATGATAAACTTATGTATGTAACTTGTTTCAAATAATAATAAACTACTCAGTCTTTAGGGATTCGTTTTCCTTGTATGTATGCCAACGTAATCAAATAAGGCACCAGCTTTGGGCAACTAGGGTTGGGTCCTTACACTTCCCATGCATACACCTGATTCATAGATTTCACCATTTCAATGTGGTATTTAATCCAAAAAAATATCACTAAAATATTCCTCTTTTAATTTTATCTAGAATCATGGTATTTAAATATGAAAAATCAAGATTTTCAAATTTAATAGACTGAGTAAGAATCATATCGATGATTTTCATGTGAATATATCCTTGTAAAGCATTCAAGAATTTTGGAAATGTTTTTTAGAAAGGTAATGTGAATTTAGAAGGGTATATAGTGATTCGCCATAAGGTATTCCTTTTTTAAAACCCTTCTGAACATAGTTTACCCTTAAGAACAAGGTTTACCCTTCGAAAATTATTATACACCCTCCTATATTCAAATTACCATTCAAAAAATATTTTTTCCAAAATTCTTGATTGTTTTCTAAGGACATATTCACTTTAAAATCATCCATAACCTACTAATTTTTTTCCATATTTCATAAAAAGAATAAAAAAAACTAAAATAAACTTATTTCAAGATTACTTACAATTTATTTAATATCTACGCTATCAAGCATTCCATCCAATTCCAACTCACACTTTTTATATTTTTTCAACAACTCCAACATCATAAATATTTTCAACAAATCCAATATGAACCCTTATAGTGTCAATAATCACCTTATCATGTAACCTTATTGACACTAGAATCAATTTTTAGGTTTCACTGATATATATCAAATATAATTCCAAATCAACTTAACAGAACAATTCCTTTTAACAACACATTATGAGGTCATTCCATAAAAGTTTCCATATATACAATGAACACATTTTTTGGACCATGTAATTTAGTTTCCTTAAAAAATGGTAGCTTACTCATTGAATTTATTTGTGAAAACACTTATAAGGTTGTACACCAAGAAAAAATCATTAGGCTCTGAGACTAGTGGAATAATAAATAAGATCTGAACCTACATGAGAAATGCCCACATGATTTTCAAGTTAATCTATCCTTGGAAAATTATTAATAAAAATGGAAAAGGTAGTTATGATTTTGAACTAGACATCTACCATTCCATGGAACCCTTATGAAATACCCTTATGATTACCCTTATGCTTACCCTTCCCAAACCCCCAACATGGTATATCATTTTAAGTACCCTTCCGCACACCCTTCCAAAACTACCAAGAGGGTATACCCTTTTGAGTACCCTTCCACACAAGGTATAATTTTATAAAATTCCTTCTGAATAGGGATACAAGGATATCATTAGAGATATACTATGTGTAAGTGGAATCACTCAAAGTATATACACCAAAAAAATAATTTAATGGGGTCACCATTGAGAGTGGTCAAGAAAAAAATGAGTTTAATGAAGTATTAAAATTCTATTTAGTAAATATGAAAGAGGGAAAAGGGAAGTGGTAATATAAAGGGTTGGTCGACCAAGACCAAATAAATTCATAAACTTGAGAAAAATATAGTAACCCCTCTCCCTATGAACTTAATTGTTTACTAACTCATTTTAAAGTGGTGTAAAATTTAGTGGTAGATAAAATTCATGGGGTTGATTTTCTCATAAAGAACATGTTTGGATACTAAAAACAGGTCTCTTGAAGCTAAAAAGGTTAGATGAAACAAATAATTTCAAGATTATTTAAATTCCCATTTGGTATCAAGATTGATCAATGGTATCAAGGCCAATCCTAGAACAAAAAGAGATGTTAAGAAACTAGTTTTCTTCTAAAAATTGGATAAAAAATTTCATACAAATATAAAATTTCATCTGAATCTAGAATTACTAGAGAAGTGCCTCATCTAAAATAGGTGGGATAAAATATTATAAGTGGGAAGAATCAGAAAAGATAAACTATATATTTATCTATTTTCTAAGAACCTCATATTAGTTTTTCATAGTTATAGGATACTAAAATCTACTTCATAGGGTTTTTTTCTTCCAAATTAGGTTTAAAGGCCTTCAAAAATTCTCCATAACCTCCCCCTAAACTAAAAAAATATTTATATTGAAGTGTTCTTCAATTCAGGGAAACCACTTTTTTATATCAATTTTTGTCTCAATGGATACTAAAATCTATTGAAAAAGTGTTATTATTCCTAAAATGATATAATTTGTAACAATAAATTAATAATGTGATTTGTCAATTTCATCTGATTTTCTACCCCCGCCTTCAATGTCAAAATACGAAAAACTCATTATTAATTCAATTTCTCTTCAATATGCTCTATATTCATCACCCCTTTATACTTTTATAAATATTTACAACTTATTCTTTCCAAAAATTATATCTGATATTATCACTTTTATTCAAATAATGATGAGACTCCCCCCTCACAAACCATATCAATCAATAAGATCTCTATCAATCATCCATCTCCCTCTCCCTCTAAATTAATCATCTTCTCCTCTATCTTTTTATGACATACCAACAATATATAAATGATTCAACAAAATAAAATACCCACATTTAACTCATTGGGTCTTATTTTTTGTAATAAAGATCCTTTTAATCATCCCATATTCCATTCCCATTATAATGTGTTAAAATACATCCAAATAGGTTAATCCAAATGTCTAAGTCTCAAGAAATATATTTCCATAATTTAAAATATCTTCAAATATACAAAATATAAAAATAACTAAGAAAACATGGCACGAAACACCTAAACATGACATGGTTTCTTCAATAAAATATTTGTATCTATAAACCACATCATCAAGATATTCATATCTCTATATTTTTACTAATTTTAATATTTTGAAACTCATATATGTTGAATAGTATGATGTGGTTTCCCTTACCCAAGATGTGGTTTTGTCAAGATAATTTAGGTATCCTTCTTATCATTCATTTATAAAAATATACACCTTCACAATCATAACCATAATGAATTTCGTTGTTTTTTAGAAACACATATTTTCCCATTACTACATTTCTTTCACACCTCCTTTAAAACAAGATCTAAAAAAAAATCATCTCTAATATGTACTACTATATGGTTTCCTCATCCTTTCCTCTTTTTCTTCAAGATAAAAAAACACCTTCAATCCTATTTCCATTTTCCATTATGTTCCTAAATTTTAAGATTATGTAGACCCCAAAATTTTAACCACGATGTGTTTTATTTATCCCACAATGTCCATATAATATATTAAACTAACTTCATAAAAATTATAAAAAATTATAGTCAGAATTCATTGAACTATGGTGTAATTCAGTACATCAGGTAATGGTTTTCCTCATCTTGTAAATCAGTGACTTCCACTTACTTTTATCAATACTTTTTCAAAACCACTACCTCCAAAACACCTTTATACTTGATGTGGTTTGTTCTTCTTTTACATGTCACCTTCTATACTACTATGAACTTTGTTGATAATTCTCAAACCTTATCCATAGTCTAAATAGGCTAAAATGATCATCCTAAACTAATAAATTTCCATAAAGTTAATTTTCACTATGGTGGCTTTAATACATAATTTTATGAGATTCCATATATCAATTTCCATGTGTCACTATAGTAACCACCACATTTCAATTTTATGAATCTTCTTTTTCATCTCTCAGTTAATATCTTGAAAATGAATTCTTACTTCACCATGTATGGTCTATAACCATATAGGATATATATAATTCTCTGAGATATATCTATGTCTTATGATTATATTCTTCATGAGTGTCTATCAATACATAACTTATGGTTTTCAAGTGATTATCAATAAATCTATCAACACACTAAAATTTTGTTACATGAAATTTAGATTGATAATAAATCTAATACTGAACCTCTAGTTACAATAGTTACTCACCCAAAAATAAAATAAAACCATACTCACACATGTATAAGTTCATCACATTTATAATTTAAATGAAACACATCTATGAAAGCTCTTGAAATTATACGAAACCGAAATCTATATAAGATAAATTATTGTGTGATAGGTAGCCAACACCTGCTATTATTGATAGAGACTAAGATCCCATATCAATGAGAAGTTAGACCGAAAGTCCCATTATCCATAGATAAATACTCAAGAGATACCTCAATTACAATATTATTGTAACACCTAATATATATAAATTATTATAATCCTTTATGATAAATTTCTTAACTACATAGAAAACCAAAGTCATGGTTAACTAAAAATTAAATCTTAATTTTCATATATATCATGTAACAATTATATGCATGGTGTGTTAATTTATAATAATCAATTCAAAACTTTAAATTAAATCATATAAATATTCACATCACATAATATATATATATATACTAAATAGTAATGAAAATAAATAAAATGAGGATTTCAAAAAAAATTACAATTGATATACTTGTTAATGAATATTTCATAAATAAGGAAATTATAAATAATTTATAATAATAATAATAACTATTAATTAATTAATTTAAACATAGATTATCATGATGTGTTAACATTTAACCACATCATAATGTTTTAGTGTTAAAATACGTTTGGAATGATACATGCACATTTTTCATGACCCAATGTATAATTTTTATTTCCCTATACTCTAAGAAAAATATGCATCTTGATATTTATTTTCAAATTACATCTTATTTTTCATTCACCTACATGGTTATGATATTGCTAAATGTTTTTGTACACATCAAATATAACTAAATACAGTAAAAGGAGATGATATCCAACCCAATTTTTTATAGGATATGAGTTAATTAAATATAATACGTAAATATAAAATTATATATACTTCATTTAATATCATCATCATCATCTGACTAGTAAAGTTGATTGGAATATCCTAGTAACAATAAAAGGTTATTTACTCTAAATTTTTACACCAATCACTATAATCCTTTAATTATTTTATAGGATCCCTTGTCTAATAATGGTATTCTAGAAACTCCAACTTGAAGGAAAATGAAGAAAAGATATTAAGAGAAAGTTTTATCTCGATATATAATAATTTCAATCACAGATATAATTGTTTAAAGGAACAGTTAGTTCTAAAATTTATATTCATTTAATGAAGTTACTTCAAGAGTTTATAACTCATCTCTAACATTTAGCTTTCCAATGTTATAATGTTTATAACATTTTCATCATTTATCAATGTTACAATTAAACTCTTTATAACATTAATGGTGTATTATAATCCAATAGTGATAATTAATTATGAGACAATCAGATATCATGTATCATAAAAAAAATGAAATAATCATATAACATGGTATAAAATATGATATATTGACTCTCATTATACCATTTTTTATTCTTTATTACACATATCTAACAACTTACATATAAATTCATGAATATTAATATTTTAAATTTTATTGGGAATGTATAGAAATTATAAAAAGAAGCCATTACAATTTTTCTTTTAGGAATATAGATAATTTTCCAAGTAAATAGTTTCCTTCATGGATAAAATTAAAGGCATGGTAGTTAATTTTGTAGATGGATTAATTATAGGTCATTATTTAATTTTAAAAGGTACTATATTTCAGATTTTGATTTTAAAAATGAATGATGTATCTATTTATATCAACAAATCATTTTTTAGTCTAAATAATATGTAATTTTAGTGTAAAAAACTATACATAACTTCCTTTAAATTCATTATATATATTTATGTATCAAATTAAAGCGCCCCTAGTGATTAGGGAGATTGATGAGAACCCTTCTGAAGTGAATTGATAAAGGGGGAATTGTGAATTTATCTCAATTGTGACATGTTAAATATAGTATAGATATTTCATCTAATATTTGGAGATTTAACACTCTTAGTTTTTAAAAAATGAATATATTCTCAATAGCATACAACACACACAACACCGACCTTAAACGAACTGTGAAATAAAATTATTTTAAATACGATGATTATAACTGAGCTATTAAATTGGAGGGTATGAATAATATTAAATATATTATAAAGTATTTATATAAATCTCATATTCAATATAAATTTACTTATAAATTTAAATAAATAAATAAATCAATTTTTATTGAAGTCATTTTATTCATTAAAACATGTTTTCTTCAAAAATGATTTTTATTACTTTTTGTGAGAGAATATTATGATGAATTTTTGGAACATTTAGAAAATTAATTTTAAAAAATAAAAATATTTTTTTTAAAAAAATCAGCATTTGAAAATTAACTTGGGTGAAATTTTGGGGGTTTATGAAAAATATTGATGTTTTGGGGAATAGAGAAAAATACAGATTTTTTTAAAAATGTCATTTATTTTCATTAAATTAATTAATATAAAAGTATCATTATACTTATAATATTAATTATAGAAATATGAGAATTATTTATTTATATTTAATCCTCTTAATTACATTTTAATCATATTTATATTTTATTTTAGTATAGGTTTATTTTTGGGTTTAAAAACAGTTTTTTTTTCTAAAAATAGTTTTAAAGTGTACAATGTTTCTCTATTTTAATTAATTAAAATAATAAATAATGATTTATTATTAAAATTAAATTTATATATTATATATCAATAAATATTAATTTAAATTCATGTAATAATTATTACTATTCGTAGAGTAAATATAAAATCATCATTTTCTTAAAAAATACACTTCTTGAAAAACTACTTTTCCATCATGTTAGTGGGTTATATTTTAAATTAAATTCTGACAATTATGTGAATTTAATTTAGTAAAATTGATTCCATATTTCTAATACTAACAATTTATATTATCTAATACGGCCAACTTAATTTTTTTCTATAATGAATAGTGAAAATAGTAAAAATATTTTACTGCTGTTATGGTAAAAATGGGGTTACTGAGGGGTTGAAATAAAATGATAAGGGTCAAAATGACCTGAAAGATTATATAAAATTTATTTTATGGATTTATTTTGACCGTAAAATTTATAATTATTAATAATGGTCCATGTTTTATCCTTTTGGCATGTGAAAATTGTGGGTACACTTTTTTTTAAACATTTACAAATGTATCGCTCACCTCACTTAAAAGAGGCCACCCACTTTCCTATCCTCTTCATATATAAGAATCCCTTTTTAGTAGAAAATAACATCTCAAATACCTCCCCTAATTTTATACTAATTACCTATATCAATTTTTTTGATCAAAAATCCATCATATTATGGATTTTAGTGCTAACCAAAGGAGATTGTCCGAAGAAGATGTATTCTACTTAACCGTGCATTTTTTTAATTCTTATTCCACCTAAATTAAATATTATTCAATTATGATGATATAATATCACTATTATATACCATATAATTATATTTTATTATATTAATTTAATATTATAAATACATCTCATCTTCCAACAAATGGGAAATGAATCCATCATTCGTGTGTAAAGAGGACTACCGCCTCGCAAATCGATGTAAGTCATTTTTCATCATTAGCAATCATGGATGATTATAATTATGGATTTAAAGAATATATATAATATTTTTAACATAATTATAATTATTTAATTATTATATAAAATATACCTACTTACTTTACATTCCTTTGGGAATACAATAAAGTTTCTTGTGTGTACGTGTGGACTACCACCTCCATTAAGCGATGTGGTTATTTTATCATCACCAAATCACATAGATGGTATATATAAGTATATTTAATTAATAAATATGATATTTATTATATTATTATAATTACATAAATATAAAATATTATTTACCTTCTATCTATAATGATCATTGAAAAATGGAAATGTTACTCATGCGTACGTACAACCTACCGTCTCCATGATTGTAACATAGTTCATTTTTCATAACCATATTTCACAATTGGTTTAAAAATTATAATTTATGTATAAATATGAAAAATATTTCATGATTATTTTTCTATATATTTTGAAATAATGACCTCTTTGACTATGTTCAACACACCAAATCCATTTTGAAACAATGAAACGAACATCCTCAAAACACCAGATGTAGAATTAACTTATTAATCATTTAAATATTACATTAAAAATAAATAAAATGTATTATTTAATCTTAAGGTGTTAAACCTAGAAAATATTCTTAATAAAAAAAATAATTTATATAAGTTTATTATAAAATATTTAAAGGACATACATGGAAAGTCAGGACTCTAGGTAAGGGACTTCATCATAATTTTCCTTAATTGAGGAAAATTTTATTGTTATGTACCAAATTTATTTTATATGGTTTATATAATATCTACTTTACATGTAATATAATTAATCCTTCATATATAATTTTATTTTATGTTTGATTTTGAATTATTACATCCAAGGGTATTTTACTTGAAAGTTACCAAATGGTAAAGTGTTTATTAACTCAATTTCCTTTTGTTGGGTTATAACTCTTCTTTATTAACTCCATTATGATATGATTATATGTAAATTTATATATAGTATTTTTTATTATGTATTTAATTTTTTTTGGATTTAATTTTTTTCCCATAATCTATCCATTCATTATCTCTCAATTCAGTGATATGATCTTTGTAGGGGTTAATCATCCCAAATTCCATTCATTGGGACATATTTTTATGATAAGAACTTATATTATTTTATGAGGTGTATATAAAACTGTTTTGAAATTCTATATCATGAATATTGTTGTGTTCATGATATTTAAAGTATCATTTTAATTTATTAATTCATGGGGCTTATGATTGAATAGTTACCAAAGTGGAAATGGATTTATGTTACAATATCCTTTCTTTTAAGGATTGTTTAAATTTAAGGTTACTTTAGAGGAAATAATATGAAATTATTTTCTAGAACAACATATATTTCTTATCCACTTATTATGAATGTTTTAAAAATGTTTTATTTCCGTTTCCTCCCATGTTGATTAAAGAAACATCAATAAAATCATTTTAAAGTGATATTGGTCTTGTATTTTCTTTTAGATCGACTATCTTTCTCTTCCATATACATGATTTCTAAAATGTTTTCAAAAATGTTATTTTATAAAAATAAATTATTTCTTAAATATATTTTACATTATCTTTGACCTTCCTTTAAATGGTTTTAAAAAGGAAATTTCTTAATGTTTTGAAAATGGGTCATTTTGACTCCCTTTACAAAATGTTTGAAAGGAATGTTTATTTTTAACATTTATAACATGAACGGATTTTCCTGACATCATGAACACTCAATGTTTTAAATATTAATTTTTTATTTTCAAAGTATATTTTCAATGAAAAATATTTTCATAGTATTTTTTAAATTTTTAGTTTTTTAAATTGATTTTTAAAGTGAGAATGTTATTTTCCTCAAGAATATTCTTAATGATATCTTAATGGCATTTCCATTCATCAATATCAAAAACCCTTGATGTAACTAATTATCCATTGGGATATATTGAAATTATACAATCTTTATTCTTTATATAGATGGATTATTATTATTTCAATATATTTTCATGGAACTCATTTCTTTTCTATGGGTTAAAAATGTTTCAAAGAGATGGTTATGGAACTTGTTTCCTTTTCACGAGTTAAATATGTTTCAAATAGATTTTATGGAACCCATTTGTTTTCCATGGGTTAATCAGGTTTCAAATATATTATTATGGAACCTGTTTCTTTTCCAAAATTTATCAAATGCTTCAAATAGATTTTCATAGAACTTATTTATTTTCCAAGGGTTAATAAAGTTATGGATGGAATAATGGCTGTTTTTAATATTTTTATGATTATATGTAAGTTTTTTGTACTTTATTCATGTTATGGTTCATGTAAATTTTTTATGAAGGGTTAATTTTTATTATAACTCACTGGTGAGCCTCATATAGCTTATATTATGGGTGCACCTCGATAACACTCCAATGCATTGAGTAATTATATTGTAAGTTGGTAATATGGTTATTACAATTTATAAGAGTTATGTAAGGATTCTATGATGATAATATTCCAAGATATTAATATGTTTTCTTTATGATTTCTTTGGGTTTCAATTTTTCATTTGATCAAATAAAATGGCTCATGATTATTGATTCTTATAACTATTACCTTTGATAAATCTTTATTCCATGTTTTGTGATTTATGATCTAGGTATTAATGGGTATGGATATTCTTATTCTATGCACATAAACTTTGATTATTTCATAAAGCACTTATGATCTCCTCATGTTCACTGATGAAATTCACTTATTAATGCTTATGTTTACCCTTACTGATCATTTGATCTCATACTTATTATGTTTCATTTTCTATAGGTTATTGATAAACATGTTAAATGAATTATTTCTAGAAGGGTTTCTTATAGATGTTGATGATTACCTATTATGTAATATGAAATGTTGGGTATAGTAAGAAAAACAATCCATTGAATTTATGAGTTTTTTTTACGTAAGTTTTTTTCCAAATTCTCTAAAACTCTAAAATTAAAAGGTCTTTGGGTATATAAGTGATTAAAAATTTCCTTTTTATGTTGTAATATTTGGATGGAAAAAAAATGGGTCACATTTTTAGATATCAAAGACATAAATTTAAAGTTTTTGTTTTTAACACTGAATCCAAGAGTGCAGGTTTGGGGTTGTTATAGTTTGTATGAGATCGAGGTTTATATAACAGTGAATATTAAGATTTTTTCATGTGATGTTATCCTTAGATTCAGGGATTTCATCATGGGTTTACAAGTTTAAGTTTAATCATCTGTTCAAAGTCTTAAAAACAACTTTTTAGGGTTTAAGATATGAGATCTTAATGTGATTAGTGACGTTTTTGGATATTGTTTATTGGGTTAAAGTATATTTAAATCATTGGTTTAATGTGAAGTGTGACATTATATTCCATGGGAAAAAATTAAGTTATTTATAACCATTTGGGGTTATATGATCATGGATATTGAGGTAATTATATAGACACATGTTTTTTATATTTATTACCATGGGATTGAAAAGTGATTTGGTGACTAAGTGATTAATGTTATTTTAATAGAAGATCACTATATTTTTGGGATTGAAAGATGAAAGGTGTGAGATAATCTTCAAGGTTAAAACACTATTTAATTTTGAGGTTATTTGTGATATAGGGTTATTTATTTTGGAATGATTTAGTTTTACCTGTGGGTATTACTATTTAATTTTAGAGTTTAAAGCTGTTTTTATTTATATGAAGGTTTACTAATTTTTGGAATTATATTATGATATACTAACCATTTTGATTTATGTTAATTTATAAATATAGTTGGAATATATTTTTATCCTTTTTTATGGTTATGTGATCCTTTAAAAGTTGACTTTTAGTGCTTTATGCATGAAAAAAATAATCAATAATACTCATCATTTGGAGTTAAAAATGAAATTACAGTTGAAATTGATTAAAGGATAGAATTAAACTTATCAAGTAAGTAAATTTCATTATGTTTTCAGTTTAGATAATAAAGTAATTCCTAAAATCTAGGAAAAAGATCTTGAAATAAAAAAAAATATCTTATTACCTTCACATTCGAGGAATAAATGGTCTTTTAATTTTCCATAGATTTATGGTTTTGAGGTACTTAACTTTCTATTGGTCATTAACTTTATTGTGATCAATTAACTTTATCACTATCAATAATTACTTACACTTTTATTCCATGTCCATATATTCACTTTCCACCAATGTTCTTCTATTTTTAAACCTCGTTATGTGATGACCTTCATATTTCCCATTCCCCATTTTAAGAGAAATATTTATTAACCCTTTTTATGATGTGGGTTTCTAACAAAGGTGTTTTTAAATATCCAACCTTTGATAAAAATAGAAATTTTATTAATCATAAAAATGTAAAAAGGAAGATAAAAAACAAGGTCAAGGAGGTCAAAGTAATGCATACCTAGGGCATCCAATGGAATAAACTTTGCACACTCAGAGGGAATGGAACCCAAACTTGAATATAGTGTGATGGGGTTGTCCGAGAAACCCATGGAGGCAAGGAAATCCGCAAAAAAATTTCTTTCATGCCAAGTATTATTTATATTAACTCAACCAATGAGATTACTGTATCGCTGGATGATATAAATATTAAACCAAGGGGTGTGAGTTCAATGAAGATAGTTGTAGACACTTTATGAGTCTATCTCAATCTTAGAAAGAGAAATATTAGACAACAGACAAATCTCCATCACATTTAGAATATCTTTTGGATTTCTTAAGAAGAGAGCTACCTTGTCCATATAAAACATTGAACACAATTATAATTGAACCAAAGGAGACATGGGAAACATCCCCACCTCTCATGACCCCATTTTATATGAACCATTAATGTTAAACTTAAAACCAGGAGAATGGGGAGCCCATTGAACCCAATGACCCAGAAAAGAAAACTTATGACATGTATATGCACCTCTACTTTCATTCATAACTCTTCTCAATGAATGAGCATATTCCCAGCATTTCCGAAAGGACCCAAAATCGACCACGATACATCTGGAATGAGATTGAATTATTATACCTAATCTAAACCAGCCTTATACCCAGGCTTTGTTCCTCGCACTGTATATATACCAACACCCTACTAAGCTCAGAATGGTCCTTGACTTCCTTTCAAGATCATTTTTCTCCACACCATGAAACCAATATTGAAAAAATGCCTCAATATTACCTCCCATAAAGGTATTAATAGTAAATTTCTCGAATCCATTCCAAACTTCTCTAACCCAATCGCTATAAAAAAAGGTGAGAAAGTGATTCCTCTTTATAATCCTGACAACAAAATCACATAGAAGCCTTACTCACACCCCTGAACTTGATCAAGTCATCTGTAGGGAGATCCATATGCCAAACGTTACACAAAATATAGTTATACTTAATTGGTAATTCCTTGAACCCAAGAATCTTACCTGACCCCTCCTCAATATTACCCTGAATGGCCAGATGATAGGCCTTGGTCGAAAAGATACCTAAAGCAGCACTAGTGAACACCAATTTATCTATGTCCGAAGATATCTTAATATTGTTGAAAATCTCATATTGTTACTAATTGAGGGTGTTTTTAATCAAATTCAGATGAGCATAAACATTAGAAAATGAAATATTGGGAGTCAGACAAACCAGAAAACCAAGAGAAGACTCTTTCTTGTTGTACTTCTAATATTTGATATCACCACACCCAACGATCCACCTTGACCACCATTGAAAATCAGGAAGATGACCAAGAAACATTTTCCATAGGGGGGAATCTTCCTAATCAGCTCATCAAAACCATCACCATATTTTCTAATCTCGATAGTATACAACACACACAACATCGAGCTTAAATAAACCATGAAATAATATTATTTTAATATGACCATTATAACCTAACAGTTAAATAAGAGGGTATGAAAAGTATTAACTAATTTATGAAATATATATATAATTTTTTTACTTAATATAAATTTATTAATAAATTCATATGAAATAATCAATAAATTTTTAGTAATGTTATTTTAATCATTGAAAATATGTTTTCTTCAAAAATAATTTTTTTTGATTTTTATTAGAAAATATTATAATTAATTTTAGTACCTTTTATAAAATTTATTTGATATAATTATTTTCATTTTTTAAATCATCATATCAAAATTATATTTGGGTGAAATTATGGGAATTCTTTGAAAAAATGATTTTTTGGTGAATAGTGAAAAAATAGTGATTTTTGTTAAAATGTCATTTATTTTCAATAAATTAAGTAATTTAAAAGACCCATTATATTTTAAATATTATTTAAAGTAAAATAATAATTATTTATTTATATTTAATTCACTTAATTATATTTTAATCATATTTATATTTTATTTTAGTATAAATTTATTTTTGTGTTTAAAAATAGGTTTTTTCTAAAAACTATTATAAAGTGCATAATATTTCTCCATTTAAATTAATTAATATAATCACCAATTATTAATTATTTAAATGAAATTTATATATTATATATCTATAAATATTAATTTTAATTCATATAACAATTATTACTAGTCAAATATTTAATATAAAATCATCTTTTTTTAGGAATACACTTCTTGAAAAATTGCTTTTTCATCATATCTTTGGGTTTTATTTTAAACTAAATTCTTTCAATTATATAAATTTACTTTAGTAAAATTAATTAAATATTTTTAATCATTATAATTTATATCAAATAATAGTTTTAATTTATTTTTTTGTCTTAATAAATGGTGTAAATAGTAAAATAATTACCATGATTAAGGTAAAAACGAGTTTACTGAGGGGTTTGACTAAAAAGACAAGGGTTAAAAAGAACTAATAACTAATATAAAATATATTTTATGCCAATATTTTTACTTTATCATGTACTGTTATAATTAGTGGTCTATTTTTTATCCTTTTTTATGTGAAAAATTTGTGTACACCTTTTCCTTTTCAAAACATACAAATGTGTCACTCGCCTCACTTAAAAAAGGCCACACCCTCTTCTGTCCTATTCACACATTGAAATCCATTTATCCTAGTGAATACCTGAAAAAATAACTTCTATAATTTTTTTCCCCAATACATATATCCCATTTTACATTATAAATATATCTTATTAATCCTTTTGGTGCTAACCTATAGTGGTTTTCCAAAGAAGAGGTATTGTGCTTAACTGAGATTTTTTTTTATTTCTTATTTCACATCCTTCAAATATTATTAAATTATGATGATATAATAAAAATATAATATAATATATAATGATATGTTATTTTTTTAATGGAATAAAATTAATCCATATCCTCTTCTATTAAATGGGAAATGAAACCATCATTCATGTGTACAGAGGACTAACGCCTCACAAACTGATGTAATTCATTTTTCATCATTGTTTCTCATATGTGGTTATCATTATGGGTTTAAAGTATATATTTATATATTGTATTTATAACACAATTATACTTGTTTAAATATTATAACACATATACCTTATTACTTTTCATTTCATGGGGGATATAATAATGTCACTCATTTGTATAACGGACTGCCGCCTCATGAAGCAATATGATTCCTTTTTTACTAATACTTTGTATAGAAGATAATAAGGATGAATTTAATGAATATATTTGATATATATGAAATAATTATGATATTAATTAAATATTTATAAATGTTAAAAGATAATATATATACAATTTACTTTTATCTTTCCACTCACTGTGAAATGATAATGAAGTTTGTGAGTATGTGTGGACTACCACCTCCAAGAATTAATGTGATTCTTTTCTCATCACCACATACCATGGATGATATATATATATATGTACATTTGATGAAAAAATATTATATTTATTATATTATTATAATTTTTTACTGCTAAAATATTATTCACCTTCTTTCCATAATGATCTT
Organism: Viscum album; assembly: GCA_963277665.1. Classification (NCBI taxonomy): domain Eukaryota; kingdom Viridiplantae; phylum Streptophyta; class Magnoliopsida; order Santalales; family Viscaceae; genus Viscum; species Viscum album. The sequence continues at coordinate 516,850,721 of OY728130.1, forward strand.
TGAAAAATGGAAATGTTACTCATACGTACGTACGACCTATCATCTCCATGATTGAAATTAGTTATTTTTTCATAACCATATTTCATGATTGGTTTTAAAGGTATAATTTATGTATAAATATGATAAATATTTTTTTGATTATTATTCTAGATATGTTTAAATAGTGATATCTTTGACAACAGTCAACACACCGAATCTATTTTAAAATAATGAACTGAACGTCCTCTAAACACCTGACATGGAATTAACTGATAAATTATTTAGATATTAGATTAAAAATAAATAAAATAAATTATTTAATTATATGGTATTATACCTATAAAATGTTCTTAATAAATCAAATAATTGATATAAGTTTGTTATACATGAGTTAGAAGACACACATGGAAATTCTGCCTGAATATCCTGAAGGCCTTTTTTTATTGATTTTTTGATAACCCCCCCAAATGGATGAGAGGGAACCATTAAAATTCCCATAGGCTTAGATATTACATTTCTCGTAGGCTTGGAGACATTACAAGACCCGTAGGTCTTAAAAAAATCGTACAAAATATGACTACTTGAAACTTCCCCTCCCCAGCATCTGCATCATGATCAGTTCTCCCCATATTTTCATGCAATAACATGAATCCTTCATAAATTACAGTATTTTAAGTTTCAATTAGAATTATTTCATCCTTGGGGATTTTACTTGAAAATTAACAAGTGGTAATGGGTTTCTTAACTCAATTTCCTTTTGTTGGGTAATGACCATTCTTTATTAACTCCGTTATGATATAATTATGCATGAATTAATATATAAATTATTTAATTATTTATTTAACCTTTTTTGTGTGTATTTACATTTTTTACACATAATCCCTTTATTTATTAACTCTCAATTCAGTGATATGATATTTGTATGGGTTAATCATCCCAAATTCCATTTTTTGGGACATATGTTTATGATATGAACCTATCTTATTTTAAGATATGTATATACTACTCTTTTGAATTTTTATTTCATAAATCCACTAATATTAAAGATATTTAAAGTATCATTTTTATTTATTCTTTCACAGGGCTTACAATTAAAGAGTTACCAAAGTGGTAAAGGCTTTATATTACAATCTCATTTTTTTCGAGATTGTTTATATTCAAGGTTCCTTTAGAGGAAATCATATGATCTTATCTTTTGGAACCAAATATATTTCTTCTACAATAGTTATTAATTTTTTTCATGTTTGATTCCCATTTCTTCTTTTATTGATCAAAGAAACATCAAGAAAGTTGTTTTCAAGTGATATTAATCCTGCATTTTCTTTTAGATCAGTTATCTATCGCATCCATATCCATGTTTTCTAAAACAAATTAGAAAATTTTATTATATAAAAATAAATAATTTCTTTGAGATATTTTACATGATCTATGAACTTATTTTAAAAGGTTTTAAAATTGAAATTTCTTAATGTTTTCAAAACGTGTCATTTTCAATCCCTTTACAAAATGTTTGAAAAAGGATGTTATTTTTATTTTTTAGAAAATGAATAATTTTTCCTCCTTCATAACCAATCAACATTTTAAATATTCCTTTTTAATTTTAAATGATATTTTTAATTAAAATAATTTTCATAATATTTTGTGTTTTTTAGTTTTTAAATATTATTTTCAAAGTGAGAATATTATTTTCCTCAAGAATATTTTTAATTAAATTTTAATGGTATTTTTATTTATCAACATCAAAAACACCCTATGTTACCTATTCTCTACTAGGATATGTTTAAATAATATCATCATAATTATTTCTCTATATAGATTATGATAGTTTCAAGAGATTATCATGGAACTTGTTTCCTTTCCATGGGGCAATCATGTTTCAAATAGATTGTTATGGAACCTGATTCTTTTACATGGGTTAATCATGTTCCAAAGATATTGTTATGGAACCCATTTTTTTCTCACATGTTAATCATGTTTCAATGGGTTTTTTATGGAACCCATTTCATTTCCATAGGTTAATCATGTATCAAAGATATTTTCATAGAACTTATTTCTTTTCCACAAGCTAATCAAGTTATGAAAGTAATAATGGTTTTTTTGAGTTTTATGATGAGATGAAAGTTCTATGTTCTTTATTCATATTATGGTTCTTTGATATTCTTTGTTAAGGTTTGATCCCCATTATACCTCATGGGTGATCCTGATATATCTTAGATGATGGGTGTGCTGAGATAGCACTCCAATGCATTGAGTAATTATATTGTAAGTTTAACATATGGTTATTCCAATTTTTAAGGGTTCTATGAAGACAATGTTACAAGATACCAATATATTTTCTTTATTATTTCTATGTATTTTAATTATTCCTTTGATAAAGATCAAAATCACGTGGCTCATGATTATTGATTCATGTGAATCTTTCCTTTGATAAATCATTATTCTAGGTTTCATGATTGTTGATCCATGTATTATTGGGTATGAATATTCATATGTCATGATTACTCACTTTGATTATGTCATCATAACCTTATACTATTCTTATCTCACTAATGACATTCAATTGTTAATGCTTATGTTTACCCTAAATAAGAATTTTATCTTACCCATCTTATGTTATCTTTTCCTTGGGTTATCAATAAATTTGTTAAATGAATTATTTAAAAAGGGGTTTATTATGGATGATGATGATGACCTATTATATAATATGAAAATATCGGTATAGTGGTAAAAATACTCCCTTGAATTTATGGGTGTTGTTTATGTAATAGTTTTTCCTAATTCTCTAAAACTCTATTTCTGTAAGTCCTTTTGGTAGGTAAGCGATCCATTTTTTCATTTTGATGGTGTAAAATTTCTATGGATAAAAATTGGGCACATTTATTGGTATCAAAGCCAGAAATTTTAGGTTTATTTTTTCAGTACCAGATCTTGGTGTGCGGGGTCAGGGTTATTATAGGAGAACTCTTAAAAATACCATTTTATGTTATGGTTTTCTATTTTGATAAATTTCACATTTAAATAATATTATGACTTGTTTCACATAATGATTTATTTATGAGTTTTGATACTGATTTCTTGTTATATTTGTTGAAAACATGCTTATGGATATGCTTACAGGTGTGTTTGAGGCATATTGGAGATGATTTAATGGAAATGGAATAAAGAATTAACGAGGATGGAAAACTATGGCATAAAGAAATCCATTTCACTATGATTTTTTAAAAAAAATATATATTCATTCACTTCTATAAAATAATCATACTAAGATACATATTCATAGCACTATATTGTTTTTATGTGGAATCATGGGGTATATCCTATATATATAATTCACTATGATTATGAGTCATGGTTTTTATGTGTAACTTTATTTGTATGGAGAATGGAGTCACACCATAAGTAGTCACATCATTCTGTAATAGTATATGTTAATCCATATTGCTATAGGATATGAAAAATCTATTTGAAACTGTTTATGAAGGGTAAACCCCAACACCATAATGTTTTTTAGTTATGCCAAAATATATTTGATATAGATATGAGAAGATAATAAGGTCTCACTAAAATCATGATATATGTGTTGTAATTCATCCAAGGTTAGTTAAAACTTTGTGGATATCTTTAAGAATTTGAAATGAAATATAATCCAAAAAAATTGGACATAAATATTTTTCCACGACATAACTTGTTATATCATGATTCATGTGAGGTCATTAAATTTATTTACTTATCTCATGATGGGTGTGTGATTAAACATTGATATATTTCATCAAAAAAATTAAAAGTTTATTCTATATAGGATTAATATCAATTTAATTAAAATAACTAAGTTGTGTGGAGGTACATTAAAAGATTAAATATTATTTGATTATTAGGGGGAGTTGATGAGTGTTGGGGTCTATAGAATCCCCCCCATGAAGTGAATTAATTAAGGGGAGACATGATTTGATCTCATTTGGGACATTTAAAAATGGATTTTTTTCTTAAACCAAGAGTTGGGGCACTCTCATAATTATGTTTTTATCATATAGTGTGGTTCATAGATAACCTTCACATTGGAGGCATTTTATGATTTTTTTGTTAGGAAATTCATTCATGGTTTATGAATGTGTTTTCATGTTGTATTCATTGAAAACATACTAATGGATGAGTTGGGATATTATTATATTTTAGTGGTGATATAAAGGAATACATAATATTAATAATAATTCATAATGGTTTGAAATATATCATCGCCACATAGAATTTTGACATGGACAAAATTACCTGTAAAGACCACAAAGGGAACCAGGGATTTTCTATGGGTGTTTTCTCTTGAATCTCTAGTGGTACACAATGGGGAGGTTCAAAATGGTCATTTCACATGCCAGTAAAAATTGTGAAAAAACCCATAGTAAAGTGGGTGTGGCACCTAGATTTCAACCATATAGGATCAAAGGAGGAGTTATGATTCATTATGGGGAGAGAGTATCAAAATGAGCATGGTGGATCCTATTTCAAAAGAGAAAAATCCATATATAAAATATTTTTTAGGATATTTATCATTGTGTTTAGGAATTTTAGTTGAGAGCTGAGTTGGATACACCATATTACAAGAATGAACATCTTGTGGTGTAAAAATGGGAACCATAGGGATAATGACATGTATTTTGGATGTTTTTTTATTTAGAGTTATATCAAAGATGAAAAACATCATAAGGTAATGAAAGGAGGAGATATGAATCCATAGATAGGATTTGAATAATAGCCAAAAATAGGTGTTATAAAGAGAATCATTCTGTGGTGATGATCTTCTAATAAATGAGTTTCTCACTGTAAAATTACCAATGACTGTGATAAAACTATGATTTATACTACCATTCATTCTAGGTAGATTTCTTAAGAGGCCTTTTCTAATATTTAAGGATAATAACAAGGGTTCAAATGAGATCTAAATTCTAAAGGCACTTGAGGATGGGGAAGCAACAATTGATATATATTTTGATACTTTTCATTTTATCTTGTATTGGGAATTCCAAAAAATCTCCTAACATATTTCCATGTTTTTATTGATAATAAAATAGAAACATGGTTAGTGGGATTACAATTTTCGTACACCAAGGCCTAGCCACCCAATAATAATAATCAATGAACCTTGTATTCTCCCTTATACTATGTGTGTTATTTATCACACTTTATCTTATCAGAGTATCATCATCTCTGATATTCATATGTGCTAACTAGTTAAAGGAAACATTTTTTTCAACGGATTTACTTGTCTAATACAGACCAATTAGTAATATAGAAGGCTCGAATTCTATAAAGTTAAAATTTTAGTATATTCTTTTGTGGTTTTTTATAATAGTGGTTCTAGGAATCCCCATGAATACGAGTTTAATTTCGACTTATTATATCTTTGATCAATGATATCTAAATATTTTATGAATAATTTTAATAGAAAAGGAGTTCTTATGTTCGAGAACAAGGGATTCCATCTATGAATAGAGGGAATTATCCCATATCTTCTATCACTCAAATTGGATATTCCTAATATCCATGAGAATGGTGTAAATATTACTTATATTTGGATATATTATACTTTATTGGAAAATAATAATATAAAATTTGATAGGATTGTGTGTGATGTGTTACTCTTATCCCATTTACAGAAAGAATTGATGTAGGTTATGGTGACTGAAATAGTGAACAAAATATAGAGGAAACTTCATTATATCCATGAGAGATATAAAAAGGTGAATGGTTCATGATTACAATCATATCAGGATCAATTAAAAAATATATTAATGGTATAATATTAAATGGTGGATGAGTTCTTCATTCGAGTGAAAAAAACTGTAATATTGATTTGAAGTGATATAGAAGTTCCTAGAGACTCTATCATGGTAAATAATATGATGAGAATCCTATCAGATAAATTTGATTCAATGATTTATTCCCAAAAAGATCAAGACATGGATGAGTTACATATTAAAAAATTTAATATTGTTTTGATTTTCTATGAGATAAGAACAGGTTCATCCTTGATGATAAAGGGAAAATCTAAAATGGGGATGACTTTTAAAGCTATAAAAGGTATTAAGTAACTCAATCCAAATAAGTATCATGATGAGTAAACTAATGTTGAAGATGATGCAATGAATTTTAAAAAACTTATATCTCTATTTTCAAATGGAATACAGTGAGAAAAAGTTAAATATAATGGTATTATTCAATTTAAGTGTTTTTATTATGGAAATATTATAAACTTTTTTGGATAATTTACCTAATAAATAACAAGAATATGATAATGATAATCAATCATAAAGATAATCAAGTATGATATAGAGGATCACTATTGGTCTCTATAATGGACTAGAATTTTTAGGTACCTTATGCCTTAATTTCATCCCTTCTTTGAGTTTTTTTGAGTTTTCTTTTCTTAGGTGAAGTCTCTGGTAGCATCTGGACGATTTTAGAGGTCATTAGAGGCCTTTAAGGTGGTTCATATTTCGATAATGGTTAGAAGAAACCCTATTGTTACCATACATTTTATTGGAGAGGTACATTGGGTGGTTCATAGTTGGCTCATAGTTAGGGGTAATCATGAAATATTTACTAGAAAGTAATGTGACTTGGGATAGAGGAAAAAACCATGGTTGGAACACAATTCACCAAAATATGTGGAAAACCATGTGGGTTCCTAGAAGAGACAGTAATCCTCACATGAACAGAATACAATTCAGTAAACTATGTTACCAAACTATTCATAGAGTTTTAATAAATCCAAAAAAATGTGCTTTAAATCTAAAATCTACCTGAAACTCATCATTCTTCCTCCTATTCCTAGGGTTCTCAAACCTAGGGACTCCGGTGGTAGTTTTTGGTGAATCTTCTCCCTTAAAACTCTAATTCAAGTGAATATAGAGAATTTGGGCTATGATAATTCAAGGTATGTTATCATTGTTCTCCTTTATTCTTATTCACCCTAGATTATTCCTATTTATTTTAGGATAAATCATATATCGAGGCTTCTATGGATGGATCTATGTATTCCTATGTGATCTAATTTATAATTCTTGGATCATTAAAGAATAAGATCCTAGAACTTTTCAGAAACACTTCCTCTCTCTTGAATGGATCTTGATCTACTATTTGCATTAGATATAGTTGTTTCATCCTAATCAATTTCAAGCCCTTATGATTTTCTTATATTAGAATCTTATTTTAGAATCCTTTTGTGATTAATTGGGATTGGTTCTAGGGATCCTTGGTGTAAATCCCCAACCCCATTTACCCAGATTCGGTGCATTATTACATAATATTAGCATGATCACAAAATATCAAGTCTCAAAAGACCGATTAGTTTAGTAGCCTTGGAATAACTAGATACATTCATAATGTTTACATTACATCATAAAGGGAAAACTACTACAATAAAATCTTGTATTCATATCCCCTCATACTATCCTTGCAGGTCATTCAAAAATTACTTCTTCATATCTTGGAAAAAATAAAACATTGAAAGGGGTGAGCTTAGATGCTCAGTAAGGATAACAATATAGCGGAAACTTTCATAAATAAGCATAAACATTTAAGGCAATGTATAACTAAAACAAAATCCTTTTAAAATTGAACTTCAGCATAATATGTAAAAGATACAATGAAATAATTCCATTCACTTATTCACATGGATATTCTACTAGTTGAATAATCACATGCAATATCAATAACCACTTTCATAATGATGGAATTCATAATGCCAGACTATCATAACCACATAGTCAAGGCCTCATGCCAAGACTACAAATAAGATTTTTTCAAGGCCTTGTTCCAAGACACTAGTTTGTCTCATGAGACCTACCAATGCATCGATGAGCTATAGAGGGATCCACCTATCACTTATTAAGTCCAATGCATTCCTCATATGAACCGGTTTAAACATAACATAAACATTCGTATTAAAAATAGCATAAAAATGTCAATACTTTCTCCATAAAAAATGAATGGTATAAAAATAACACATCCACAGTCAAACATATCACAAAATCTTCTATACAATATGGAAGTTTGGTATCATAATAATAAACTTCAAATAATCTTAAAATCCATCAAAGGATGTTGACATAGATGAAATCAAAACTATTTGAGAGAAATATCTCTTTTTTTTAAATCATTTAAAAGTCACATAATTATAAAATAAAACATTTACTTTGAAAATATTCTTAAAATATTTTAAGGGAAGCTTAGAAAATTTTATAACGGCGGAAAATAGCCGCACCCGCCGTATAAGTTAAAAAAAGACATTCTTACCTTAATTCTGTCGAAAAGGTTAAAAAGGACCTTGTTTGGAAAATGACAGAAAGATTCCTTTATAAAATTCTTATAAAAAGTCCACAAGGGTAAAAATGACTTTATCCCATAGTATTTAAAATAGTAAGAATGATTTGAAATACATTTTTAAGAAACATGGATGTGGATGATAAAGAGGCCCCAGTAGATAATTACATATAAACAACCTCAGATAATGAAGAGATTGTGAAATAAAACCTTACCTTGTACTTTTCCTTAGTCAATGGTATGTTAACCTCATGTATAATAGTTAAAACATTTTTATTAAATTATACAATAACCATATACAAGATTATTATATTATATATGACCTTCTAATAATGATTTGTTAATAATATTTTAGTATTATCGTCATTTCGGGTGTTAACTTACTCTTTTTCTTTTATATGTTTTGTTACATAAGTCGTGTTTGTTATGTATAGTTTGTATCTTATTCATATCCACAATGATATAAAGTTTTAAACATTAATTTTAATCATCAAATGATAATTAGTCTTGAATGGATATGACGGGGAATAAATCTCATCGCGTTCGTGGAGATGGGAGTCCGTACGTACACATGAGCAACAATATCATTATTTTGATATTAAAATAATATATAATTGGATGTTATATCATATATACATAATAATTATCAAGTTATATTTATTATTTAAATGAATTACACACCATTTTTATACCCATCCAAATAATAATATATTGAATAACAATTACACCACGACGTGGAGACGGTAATCCGTACGTACGCACATATGGTGACATGTCATTCAAAGGATGGATAGAATACTGAATATGGTTGTACCATATTTATAATAACATCATATTATATAGAAGATACTGGAGTTATTATTTTATAATGGAAATAACAAAGAAAGAAGAAGTTGAAGAAGAAAGGAACTTGAAAGAGGGTGGTGAAAACATTACCTCTTCTTCGGGTTCTACCTTTTGATTTGAACAAAAGGGCTCCTTAGGTTGGCTTTATGATCAAAATAAGGCCTCTATGTCGAAGTGATGGAAGTTGAGAGAATAATTGTGCAGGGTTTTTTTAACCAAAAGGCTTTGAAGGTGTGAATAATTGGTTAGAAGTGGTGTCCTTTTATAAGGGGGAGGAGGGGCTCTTTAGGGAAAAACTAAAGTATTATTTTATAATAAATTCATATTCGGTTTATAAAGGCTCCAAAGTAGATTATTCAAAGTATAAGGTGGGGATGGGTCGAAATCCTTTCAACCAATATATTTTAGACAGTTTTGGGTCATTATATTAACCTTATCATTTAGTTTTAACTGTTAGTTAATTAGTTTGACATTTACCATGTCACTTTGTATTTTTATATTATATAGTTAATAAACTTACTATATACATCCAAGCGACCCCCAAGTGGTCCATTAATGATAAAACTATCATGATATTAGTACTTTGACCTAACATTAGATTTTTAGGAATAGAATATCAATTTATAATATAATATTTTTTTTAAAAACACTTTTATGTCAATTTTGACACTATTTGGTATTTGATTTTTGTGAAAATCATAACAGCATGATTACTTAGAAAAAACATAATTACATAAATACTAACATTCCATATTAACCTATAAAATTAGTGGAATTCATAAAAAGTATCAAATTACATTTATTTGTATATTATTAATATCAATTATTTTAATATTTCATTAATTAGGTAATTACTGCATCACCATTGTGTGATAAATAAATTAAATTATTTAATGTATAAAAATTATAAATAAAATACCATTATGTAGGAAATATTTTTATATTTCTAATTAATATTTTAAATCTAATTTATCTTATGTATAACCCTATATTAAAAATGTTTTAGTAATTAAACTTTGATTTTAACTCTTTTAACTCTTCTTTGAATTAAATAATAATTAATGTCCTAATCTAATCCAAGTGTAAATAAATGATAATATTTTATTCCTAAGGTTGTTTTTCGTCGAGATACACTTGTTCAATAGAATTAGGACATGTTTTATGGTAATATTAACATCATTTTCACCCTTAATTACCCTATTTACTTTTAACCGTGGTAAATAAAAGTAAAAAGTTACTCTTCACCAAAAAATTATTTTTATCTTATTGAACAAAATTTTACTCCTTGATATTAACCGTGACTCTCGGATATTTGAAATTCCACTCACAGAAGCGGTAAAATTAGGTTTTATGTGAATTTTCAAATTCTCCTAGGAGGTGGGTAAAAGACGGTGAAAAGTTCAATAAAATTTTTATATATCTAAAATTATTATAAAATAACTACAGTGAATTACATTGAACTTATATAGTTATTATTTATATATTTTGATCTTTATTAAATTTAAATAAAATAAAAAATTATTTAAATAAAAAATTCAGTTTTAAACTATAACTCAGTGTTTTTTCACTATTCAGCAAAAATTGAATGTTTTCAGAAAAATAAAAATAAATTCACCCTAAGCTAATTTCGATATTCTGAATCCAAAAATGCAGTCCATTTTGAAAGATAAAATTTATAAAATTTCAAAAAGTGGGTATTACTCTTCATAACGGCTAGTTTGATTGGTAGTGGTGTGTGTTAGTCCTCGAAGTTGCGTACAACACACGCTACTGTATTATTCAAAGAGAAGCGTACTATGGAAGCTTGGGGTGTTACATTATCCCCTCCTTCAAATAATTTCTTCCTTGAAATTTCTAGAATACTACCACATGAAAAGACTTGGGTGGTTCTTCATCACAAGTTCCTCAGGTTCCCATGTTGCCTCTTCCATCTTATGGTTTCTCCATAGAACTTTTACCAGACGAGTCGTCCGGTTTCTCAGCACTTGTTCTCTTGTATCAAGATTCCTAATGGGCTCTTCACAATAAGACAGATCAGTTTCTAGTTCTAATTCCTCGTAAGTGAGTACATGCGTTGGGTCAGGCTTGTATTTTCTCAACAGTGATATGTGGAACACATCGTGAACTTTGGAGAGACTTGGTGCCATTGCCAAATGGTAAGCTACAACCCCAATTCGTTCTAGAATTTCGAAAGGTCCGATGTACCTGGGACTCAATTTACCCTTCTTACCGAAACATATAACTCCCTTCCATGGAGATACCTTCAAGAAAACATGATCTCTTACCTAAAATTCCAAATCCTTCCTTCATTTATTAGCATAGCTCTTCTGCCTACTTTGATCTGCTTTGATGTGGTTTTGGATTACCTTTACCTTTTCCATTGTTTCCTCTACCAGTTCTGGGCCTACAAGTTTTCTTTCACCAACTTCATCCCAATAGGTTGGTGTGCGACATCTCTTTTCGTATAACGCTTCATATGGTGCCATCTGAATACTTGAATGGAAGCTATTGTTATAGGAAAATTCCACTAGAGGTAAATATTGATCCCACATACCCTGAAAGTCAAGTGATCATGATCTTAACCTGTCCTCTAAGGTTTGAATAGTTCGTTCTGATTTTCCATCAGTTTGGGGGTGGTAGGTAGTGCTCAAACGAAGTTCAATATCTAGGGATTTCTGAATAATTTTCCAGAATCTTAAAGTAAAATGGGGATCACGATCAGAAACAATCGATAAGGGTTCTCCATGAAGTCTCAAAACTTCATTAATATATAGTCTTTCTAGACGTTCCAGTGGTAGATCTTCTCTTGTAGAAAGAAAATGTGCTGAATTGGTAAGACGATCAACAATAACCCATATTGCATCATTCCTTCTAGGAGTCTTTTGTAGTCCCATGACAAAGTCCATCGTGATATTATCCCATTTCCACTCAGGTATGGGAATAGGTTGCATGACTCCTCTAGGCTGTTGCCTTCCAGCTTTCACTTGTTGACAAACCATACATCTTGACACAAAATCATAAATCTCCCTCTTCATGTTGTCCCACCAAAAATGTTCCTTTAAATATCTATACATTTTGGTGCTCCCAGGGTGTATAGAGAAATTGGAACTATGAGCCTCGTCCAAAAATTCCCTTTTTAGATCAGGTATATCTGGAACACAAAGTCTCTTCCCGAATTTCAAAATTACATCTTCATACACAAATTCACTCAATCTCCCATCATTTACAACTTCAATCTTCTTTTGAAATTCTTCATCATTGGTATGAGAACTCTTAATCCTTTATAGTAAAGATGGTTTGGAAACCATTTGAAAAAGCATTGATTTTTCACCTTCCATGGTTATTCCCATGTCCATCTTCACTAGATCCATGAAAATTGGATCCCTTTAAATTCTCATATTTTTCAAAACTCCATGATATTTTCTGCTCAAAGCATCTGCCACCTTATTTGCCTTCCCCGGGTGGTAGTGTATCATGCAGTCATAATCCTTGAGTAATTCAAGCCATATCCTTTGCCTCATGTTGAGTTCTTTTTCTGAGAAAATATACTTCAAACTCTTGTGATCAGTATAAATCTCACATTTTCACCATAGAGGTAGTGTCTCCATATCTTCAAAGAAAATATCACAACTTCTAACTTGAGACCATGAGTAGGATAATTTTTCTCATGAATTTTCAACTGTCATGATGCATAGGCAATAATCCTATCATTCTGTATAAGGACACAACCAAGTCCTTTCTTTGATGCATCACTATAAATAACGAACTCATCATTCCCCAATCGTAGAGTCAATATAGGAGCATTGACTAATCTTCTCTTCATTTCTTCAAAACATTCTTCACACTCTTTTTTCCAAACAAATTTAACCCCTTTATGTGTTAGCTTTGTTAATGGGTTAGCCAACCGGACAAAATTTTGGACAAAACGCCGATAATAACCTGCTAATATAATAAAAATGCATAACTCAGTTATACTCGTCGGGGCTGGTCATTCTTGGATTTACTTGGTCTTATAAAGATCAATGGAGATTCCATATTTAGATACATTATGGCCAAGAAAAGAAATCTCCTAAATCCAAAATTCACACTTGCTAAACTCCCATATAATTCATGTCTTCTTAGAGTCTTCAGGATAATGCGCAAGTGATTTTCATGATACTCATAGCTTTGGAGTATACCAAGATATCATCAATAAATACCACCACAAAATCATCGAGATATTCCTTGAAAACTCTATTCATCAGATCCATGAATACAGAGGGTGAATTAGTCAATCGAAAAGGCATTACTGTAAACTCTTAATGCCCGTACCTGGTTCAAAATGATGTCTTTGGAATGTCTTCCTTCTTCACACACAACTGATGGTATCCAGATTGAAGGTCATTCTTTGAAAAGTATTGAGATCCATGTAGTTGGTCAGATAAATCATCAATGCGGGGTAGGGGATACTTGTTCTTTATTGTTATAGCATTGATTTCCCAATAGTTGATACATAACATCATAAATCCATCTTTCTTCTTAACAAAAAGGACAGGGGATCCCAATGGAGAGACACTAGGGCGAATAAATCCCTTATTACTCTATTACTCTAGTTGTTTCTTTAGTTCAACTAATTCCACAGTGGCCATTCTATAAGGGGTCTTCGATATAGGCCTTGAATCAGGAATTAAATCAATGGAAAACTCAATTTCTCATTCTGGAGGATGTCCAGGTAAATCATCTGGAAATACATCTACATATTCTTTCACAATAGGTACATACTCTATTTGAACATTCATTTCCTTACCCACAGTCATTTCATTCTCTTCCTCCCCAATAATTGAATTTAGTTGAGCTACTGGTGGTGGATCTAGATAAGAACTAGGTGGTGAAGATTCTGCTCTAAAGATAATATGTTCCTTATCATCATCATCAAAAATCATAATCTCCTTCTTCTTATAATAAATCTTCACATCATGGTCCGAAATCCAATCCATACTGAGGATTATATCAAACTCCATCATAGGTATGACGATGAGATCAGCAGATAAAGAATAATTATGTGCTCTAATGGGGACTGATTCACAAAACTTTGTTGCAATGATACTTCCCTTAGGAGTTTTAACTGACAACTACCTTGTTAAATCAAATTGGAAATATATAATTTTCTTAGAAAACTGGGAATATATGAAACAATGCGATGATCCAGAATCAAATAAAGCATTTGCTAAACTTGAGGAAACCATTAAATTACCTGCCACCACATCTTTTAGGGCTTCAAACTCAGCAGTAGTGATTGCATAAGCTTGGCCTTGATCCCTTGGCCTTTTCTGAGGTAATTTCCCCTGACGCTTATGAAATTCATTTTCATAATTTCCCATCTCCCTGCAGTTGTAGCATTGAACATTAGTATCTTCTTTCTGCCCATTGCAATCATGAGCTTGGTGGCCTTTTTCACCACACTTGTAACAGACTCTCATTCCTTTCAAGCAAGTACCGGGGTGTTTCTTCCCACATTTACTGCAGGATGGATATTAAACTTTTTCCTTCTTCCCCTTATTTCCATTACCAGAGTGGTCAGCAGATCACTTCTTCTCTTGTTTTGCTTTAAAGTCATAAGACTTAGAGAAATCTTTTTTGGTCTTGATAGCACATGAGGCAATATCTTCGTACGACGAGAAGGATTGTGACACTAATGCTCGATGAATAAATGGTTTTAACCCATCAAAGAAATGATCAATATTACTTATTGGGTTATGTATATAATCTCCAGCATACCTTTCTAACCTTGTAAAGTTAGCCTCATACTTTGCAACATTCTCATCCTCCTTTTGTCTCAGACTCAGAAATTACCTTTCGATACCTGCTCGATGGTCATGAGGAAAGTATTTTTCTAAGAAAATCTCTTTGAACTCCCTCTATTCCATATTTGATACTTCATCATCTTCCTTCATGTTTTGAATCAATGACCACCATTAATCAGCATCTCCAGTGAGACGGTAAACTGCTATGATAACTTTTTCCCTTTCACTACTCCCCAAAGCCTAAAATATTTTTTCTAGGGAACTTATCCATTGCTTAGATACTAATGGATTTATACTCCCATTAAATGTTGGTTGTAGTTTCCTCATTAATAGATCTAACATTGATCCTCTACACTGCGGATCAGGGTGCTCCATACAGGTAAGGTTATTATTCATAACCTGAGTGAGTTGTCCCAGTATGGTGATTAGCTGATTAGCACCAGTTGCATCACCATCTCCACTATAATTATCTTAAGCAGGAGGGAAATCCCTACATGGAGTGCATTCATTGATATAGTTTCCATTTCTTCCACTAGGCGCCATTTCTAAACAATGGCATAAACAAGATCATTTTATGAATCCAAATACATAATTCCATACTTGAAAAACACTTAACATAAATTGAACTATTTATGGATATAATCCATAATCATAAAAAAATTTTATTTGAGAAAGTATATACTCATAAACCCTTCATAATGGTTTGTAAAGAAAATGAGAATTATCCTAAGCATATCCCCTGGGAGTGTCGTAACCAAGACTGCAGCAAGGCCCGTTATCGTGCACCAGTTCCCGTTCGAGTCTAGCTCAAAGTAGTGTTTTCAGGTTTTACCCCTAGGTACATCTGAGCTAGAGCCACCTCTATCTACTCGTATCCAAACAGGGATGTATTGCTCGTAAAACTCACAAAATCTCTGCAATACCAAAATTCTAGGAAGTTCTTCTATACTAATCCTTAAAGTCAATCTTAGGGCTATGTGCTCTAATCAGAGTTTATCTAAATCTAGCTTCCAAGGTTTGTACTAAACTTCCTCTGATACCAACTATAACGCCCCGACCCCAGTTACCCAGAGTCGGTGCATTATTACATAATATTATCATGATCACAAAAGATCTAGTCTTGAAAGGCCGATTAGTTTAGTAGCCTTGGAATAACTAGATACATTCATAAAGTTTACATTACATCATAAAGTAAAAACTACTACAACAACATCTTGTCTTCATATCCCCTCATACTATCCCTATAGGTCATTCATAAATTACTTCTTCACATCTTGGGAAAAATAAAACATTGAAAGGGGTGAGCTCAGATGATCAGTAAGGATAACAAAATAGCAGAAACTTTCATAAATAAGAATAAACATTTAAGGCAATGTATAACTAAAACAAAAGCCTTTTAAACTTTAACTTCAGCATAATATGGAATAGATAAAATGAAATAATTCCATTTACTTATTCACATGGATATTCTACTAGTTTAATAATCACATGTAATATCAATAACCACTTTCATAATGATGGAATGCATAATTCCAGACTATTATAACCACATAGTCAAGGCCTCATGCCAAGAATACAAATAAGATTTTGTCAAGGCCTTGTTCCAAGAAACTAGTTTGTATCATGATACCTACCGATGCATTGAGGAGCTATAGCGGGCTTTACTCGTCACTTATTAAGTCCAATTCATTCCTCATATGAACAATTTTAAACATAACATAAACATTCGTATTAAAAATAGCATACAAAATGTCAATACTTTCTCTATAAAACATGATTGGTTTAAAAATAACACATCCACATTCAAACATATCACAAAACCTTCAATACAATATGGATGTTTTGTATCATAATAATAAACTTCAAATAATCTTAAAATCCATCGAAGGATGTTGACATAGATGAAATCAAAACTATTTGAGAGAAATATTTCTATTTTTGAAATCATTTAAAAGTCACATAATTATAAAATAAAACATTTACTTTGAAAATATTCTTACAATCTTTTAAGGGAATATTCCACGATTTTATAATGGCAGAAAATAGCCGCACCCACCGTATAAAGTTAAAAAAAAGTCATTCTTACCTTAATTCTGTCGAAAAGGTTAAAAAGGACCTTGTTTGGAAAACAACAGAAATATTCCTTTATAAACTTCTTATAAAAATTCAACAAGGGTATAAATGAATTTATCCCATAGTATTTAAAATAGTAAGAATGGTTTGAAATACATTTTTAAGAAACATGGATGTGGATGATAAAGAGATCCCAGTAGATAATTACATATAAACAAACTCGGATAATGAAGAGATTGTGAAATAAACCCTTACCTTGTACTTTTAATTAGTTTATGGTATGTTAACCTCCTGTATAATAGTTAAAACATTGTTATTAAATTAAAAAAGAACCATATACATAATTATGATATCATTTATGATCTTATAATAATTCTTTGTTAATAATATTTTAGTATTATCGTCGTTTCGGGTGTTAACTTACTCATTTTATTTTATATGTTTTGTTACATAAGTCATGTTTGTTATGGATAGGTTGTATCTTATTCATATCCATAATTATATAAAGTTATTAAACAATAATTTTAATCATCAAATGAGAATTAGTCTTGAATGGATATGATGGGGAATGAATATCATCGCGTTCATGGAGAAGGTAGTCCATACGTACGCACGAGCGACAATATCATTATTTTGATATTAAAATAATATATAATTGGATGGTATATCATATATACAGAATCATTATCAAGTTATATTTATTATTTACAAGAATTACACAACATTTTTAAACCCATCCAAAAAATAATATACTGAATAACAATTACACCACGACATGGAGACGGTAAGCCATATGTACGCACGTATGATGACATGTCATTCAAAGGATGGATAGAATACTGAATATGGTTGTACCATATTTATAATAACATTACAATATATAAAAGATACTATAGTTATTATTTTTTAATGGAAATAACAAATAAAGAAGAAGTTGAAGAAGAAAGGAACTTGAAAGAGGGTGGTGAAAACATTACCTCTTCTTCGGGTTCTTCTTTTTGATTTTGATCAAAATGGATCCTTAGGTTAGATTTCTGATCAAACTAAGGACTCTAGGTCGAATTGAGGGAAGTTGAGAGAATAATTGGGAAGGTTTGGCCGAACCAAAAGGCTTTGAAGGTGTGAAGAATTGGTTAGAAGTGGTTTCCTTTTATAAGGGGGAGGAGGGGCCCTTTAGAAAAAAACTAAAGTATTATTTTATAATAAATTCGTATTCGTTTTATAATGGATCCAAAGTGTATTATTCAAATTCTAAGGTAGTTATGGGTCTAAATACTTTCAACCAATAGATTTTAGACGGGTTTGGGTCATTATATTAACCTTATCTTTTAGTTTTTACTCTTAGTTAATTAGTTTGACATTTACCATGTCACTTTTTATTTTTATACTATAAAGTTAATAAACCTACTATATACATCCAAGAAACCCCCAAGTGGTCTATTAATGATACACCTATCATGATATAAGATCTTTTACTAAACCTTATATTTTTATGAATATAATATCAATTAATAATATAATATTTATTTTAAAAACTCTTTTATGTCAATTTTGACACTATTTGGTATTTTATTTTTGTGAAAATCATAACAGCATGATTACTTAGAAAAAACATAATTAAATCAATACTAACATGTCATATTAAGCTATTAAATTAGTGTAATTCATAAAAAGTCTCAAATTACATTTATTTGTATATTTATAATATCAATTATTTTAATATTTCATTAATTATGTAATTACTACATCACCATTGTGTCATAAATAAATTAAGTTATTTAATGTTTAAAAATTATAAATAAAATACCATTATGTAGGAAATATCTTTATATTTCTAATTAATATTTATAATCTAATTTATCTTATGTGTAACCCTATATTAAATATTTTTTAGTAATTAAACTTTTTTTAACTCTTTTAACTCTTCTTTGAATTAAATAAAAATTAATGTCCTAATCTAATCCAAGTAGACCTAAATGATAATATTTTATTCCTAAGGTTTTTTTGGTCGAGATACACTTTTCCAATAGAATTAGGACATGTGTTAGGGTAATATTAATATCATTTTTACCCTTAATTACCCTATTTACTTTTAACCGTGGAAAATAAAAGTAAAAAGTTACTATTCACCAAAAATTATTTTTATCTTATTGAACCACATTTTACTCCTTGATATTAATTACGTCTCTTGGATTTTTGAAATTCCACTCACAGAAGCGGTAAAATTATGTTTTATGTGCATTTCTAAATTTTCCTAGGAGGCGGGTAAAAGACGGTGAAAAGTTCAATACGATTTTTATATATCTAAAATTATTCTAAACTAACTCTAATGAATTACATTGAACTTAAATAGGTATTATGTATCTATTTTGACCTTAATTAAATTTAAATAAAAATAATAATTATTTAAATAAAAAATTCGGTTTTAAAATATAACTTAGTGTTTTTTTCACTATTCATCAAAAATTGAATGTTTTTAGAAAAAATACAAAAAATTCACCCGAAGCTAATTTCGATATTCCAAATCAAAAAATGAAGTCCAATTTAAAAGATAAAATTTTATAAAATTTCAAAAAGTGGGTATTACTATTCATAACGGCTAGTTTGATTGGTTGTGGTGTGTGTTAGAACTCGAAGTTGCGTACAACACACGCTACTGTATTATTCAAAGAGAAGCGTACCGTGAAAGCTTGGGGTGTTACACTTGGAATGTTGGGTTGATTTAGGTGATGAATCTTGGTGACTATTAAAATTTGGTATAAATTCACTTGAGGTAGTAATTTTCTTACCATATTGGGCCATTTTATATGGTTTTTAGCATGATATGATGGTATGTTCTTGTGTGCATTAAGACCCGTGCTTGATGTGTGTTTATTGTGATGCATGTGTGTATCCTTGTGAGAACCACAATTTATATGACCAAATGTTGTTACTATGATTTGACTTTATTATGGTTGTTTCATGGCTTATGGAACTTTATTTTGTTGTCAAGATGAACAGGTTGCTTAAAATTTCCTAAACGACCCTTTTGAGGGGTGGTGTGGGTGTTGTGACATATGTTAAGGACTTGTGACTACTTGACGGTACCATTTGGATATTGGTAACATTCCTTGTCAATACGGGAGTAGACCATGCAGGGTGATGTGTATCCAATCTATTGGAATGATAACAAGGGAGAAAGACTGTGAATGGTTGATTATAATACAAATTTTCAAGTATTTCAGGTGTATGTACCATCAAGTCAGGATATATAACCACCTTAGGGTGGATAATGAGGTATTCCTTAAAGGTGGAACATGGACACATGAATGATGGGTGTAGGGTGTTAAACTGATGCGTTGACCAACTGGCATGTTCCCTGACATGCAGTGACTAACACTGGAATCATTATCAAGATAATGTTAAAGTAGGTGGTTTTGGAGTTCATGGAATCTTGGTTAATGTCTGATTATTTGGTACTTGTGTGGATGAATGTTTATTTATGAATATATTTAATGTTATTGAAAACACCACATGTATATATGCACTTGTGTTAAGAACATGCTGGTGGTGTACTACTGGGTTTATACTCACACCCAAAATGGAATCTTGATGCACGTATAGAATTCATTATCTGGGATCTGGGAAAGGGCTCAGGACTTGTGATAGGGAGGTGTAGAGATGGATATTTGTCTTTAGAGGTGGTATTGGGATTGATTCTAAAGTGATTCTGATGTTTTTTTATTAATTTTCCTATTTATTTCTTATACTCCAGTTTGGCTTTCCACATTAGGGGTCCCTGGATTATTTCCTATTATGACTCAGAGATACATGAAATGTCATATGGTATAACATTGTAATTATTTTAGGTCTATTGTGCCACTTATTATTATTATCATCATCATCATCATCGTCATCATCATCTTCATATGGTTCCAATGTATGGATCTAGATACTAAGGGTATAGTCATTGCACTACACTATTCTTATCCTCACTACTAGTTAAAAGCCTCTTGCGTATAGGAAGGTATGCATGAGTTCATGTGGCACTACGGCTTGAATCAGATGATTCGGGTTGAGAAATTAAAAATTGGTATCATAAAGAGTTTTCCTATTATTTTCTTCTTGGCTATGTTTGAGGAAAGTTAAAAAGGAGTTAGGCTGTATGGATCTCTATTTGGAGAGTCGTGTAAGTTCTTGTGCATATTTTATATGAAGGACCTATGAGTTATGAGTGATGGTAATATTATTATAGTTATGGATATACAATTTTATATTGATCTTGGGTATGTTGTTTTGTTATGGTTTATGAGATTTGGGTTCATTCATGCATTATGTATAGGCATGTCGGGTCACATGTCATATATACATGTTACTTGATGTGTGTGGTAGTTATTTTAATTAAATATATAAATATATGATTCTCTAATATACTATAGAGATATTTAAATTATTTAAATTTGATCATGGCTATTGTTATTTTTACATGATTAAAACTAATATGAAGATATAGAGAACTAGGATTAAGCCTTTGGTAGTGCTTGGAGGATTATGAATTATTATTTCGGGTTTCCTCCTAGGATAATTATTTGGTATAAATCACGTGTTGTTCCTATGAATTTCAAAGGTTATTACCTTAAGAGAGATATTAAATGGGTTATATGAATTCATTTATAATTTCATTAAAATCCACCTTATAGATGTTTTATGGGACCACCTAGTGAAGAAAACCAGAATTCTGCGACTAAGGAGGATGAACCTGTTTCACAAATAGTTATATAAGAGGATGTAATTGAGTATGATCCCACATCTGCTTCAGTGGTTTATACAGTCAAATTGTTATAGCCTAGATTCCTCCAGTGTAACGACCCAATGTTTTATTAATGAAATTCCCTTCTTATAATTATTTCATATGGTATAATCATTTAAAATCACAACATAATGAACTACTAAGTACTATGTGACCTTTAAAGATAATATTTTCACTTATGTTATTTGAATTTCAAAAAAATTACATATACGGTTGCGATCTGTAAGATGTTTGGAGTCTGATAAGACAAATGTAATTTTTTGGTGAATATTAAATGACCCTTATGAATAGTAATACGACCCTTATGAATATTAAACCATCCAAGTGAATAAGTAACCTTACCAATGAAAGTATAAATAAAATTTATCAATATTATAAGTGAAAATATGATATAATTATATCCCAGTGTTGGTATTTTTGTAAGTCATGTATATTTAATTACAAATTTATGATTAATTTAATAATTTAAACAAACATTTATTTTCATAAAATGAATTAATAAATAATTATTTTGATTACTTATGATTATATAATCATTTTAAGAGACTTTAATTAATTTTTCAAGGTATTAGGAAAGCAGTTTTAATTTTAAAATATGTATTTTTCAAGTAAATTATGATTTTAATAAAAAGTTAAATTTTACATATTTAGAAAATTATTATCATAAAATGGAGTTAATTATTGATTTCTACACATCAAAAAATTGTTGGGGTGAATTTTTGGAATTTTTCTGAAATACATGAATTTTTGCTGAATGGTAAAATATGGTAATTTGTTTTATATATACATTATATGTTAAATACAATATTTATTGAGTCATGGATGATGTATTCACCATGGGTTCGAACTCACTTGAATATTTTACTATTTTTGTCACAAGAATCAATACAATTTCTTTTCTTGATAAAAATAATAAAATAATGCATAAAAGATTGAGAAAACCCTCCTCTCTTCCACTATGAAATCCACCCTCACCCCCTCTTCTCTTCACTCCTCTCATGTCTTGTACCTAGTCTAAATTCTTCTCAAATCTCTCCCTAATCCCCTCTCCCACATCTATCGGCCCATTTTCTCTTCAAAATACCAAATCCTCTCCCCTAAAGAGTGTTGGACCCTTTATGAGATAGTTGTTTTTATAATCACAAATCATAGCAATTTATAAATCTAGATACTTCACATATTATGTTATAACTAATGATCATCATGTCGATTAATATTTATAAATGAATAAATTATGTCACATGGTATAATAAATTTCAATAATTCAATTAATTGTGGATATTTATGTTTCAATATATTTACAAGTGTATATTTACTTGTAATTATGAATTTCACTTAATCTAGAACTGTTCTATACAAGACAAACACTTGGTTAGTTTTTCAAAGTCTTTGACACTGACTAGTTCAAATGAGTTATCGATGCCTGACTCACTGATGAGGACTCACCGACCGAACAAGAAACTGATGTAGGACTCACTGATAGAACAAAATACACACCGATGGACAAGTCACTAATGATCGTTCACACTGATAGTTCAAGCAACTCACTGATATAAGACTCACTGATGGGTGACAGACTGATAGTTTAAAGGAATCACTGATAGACGACTCACCGATGGGTGACACACCGATAGTTCAAAGGACTTACTAATGGAAGACTCACCAATGTGTGACACACCGATAGTTCAACGGACTTATCGATGGATGACTCACTGATGGGAGATGCACTGATAGTTCAAAGAACTTACCAATGAATGACTCACTGATGGGAAAATTGCCGTTAGGTCAAAATGAGTCACTGATGAAAAATCACTAATTCCCAGATAGACTGATAGTACAAATAACTCACTGATGTCTAGAGTCACCGATACTGATGGAAAGGACTCACCGATACAGGGATTCACTGATGCTGATAGACCGATGATATTAACTAAACGATACTTATGACTCACTGATAGTCATAAAAACTGTTTTTATTTTATTAAATCAAATTTATAAATAATGATCATATTTAGACAAATTAATGTTTCTAACATTATTTAATGTTGTCTCTAAGATATCCATAGGACATTATGAGGTACATGCACATGGGGAGATCATTATTTCTACGGGACCTCAAAGTATAAAATGATACTAAGCTAGATCATTCAAATACGTGTAGAGACACAGAGAATATCAGTAAGAATAGAAATCATGTAAAAGATAAGAACTCCTGCAACCCTCGAGCATACTTCCAAAACCTAAGAACTCAAAATGAAGAACATAAAGGGAGATCAAGAAGTCAAGATAAACCTATTGAGCTACCCTAAACATCTTTCAACAAGAATTTGAATATCTCATACTCTTGGAAGCCATAACATAGAGTCTACGACACTATTTTTTAGTCAACTTCCAGAAGAGGACTCGAAATTCAATTCCACTACATCAAATGTGTCCAGAGATATACTACACAACACATAGATCATTCTAAACCTAGATCTACATATTTAGCTTTATTGTGTCCATTTATTTACATTTTTGAGCAGTGTGTGTTGTTAGAGTTGGTGCGCTGAGAACCAACTATTTATAATTTGATTACATGAATGTACACTTATTATGTATTTTTTATTGTTCTACATGACTATAATATAATAATATCCTGGAATATTTGTTGCATTAATTAGGTCATGTCAGATCCTTGCTATGATGATAACCTTGAAATGCTATAACAATACTCTTAAATAAAGTTCTACGGTTGGATAACATACTATTATAGGACACATAGTATACATACCATCATGTGCGAGTACTCGTAAGAAGACAAGAATCTCTCTCATGGAGTTCGCACTTGGTAATCCCTAAGATGGGAGATTATGAGAACAGACCTGCCAGTAGTAATTCCTTATGTCTTGATGTCATTAAACATTCCTATCTACGAGTGTGTGTAATATTCCTTAGACTGGAAGATTATCATTAACTCATGTCATGACTCACGCACTTAGATTTTCTAATGAAAACCGTCACGAATATAGTTGGCGGGAAGTAGGGTACGTTGGGTGTGTCCGGAATGACATGTTGTTAATGGATAAATCGAGGAAGGATTTGTCCCTTCCATATTTATGCAAGTAGATATCTCAGGACCTTTGATTGAAATAGAAATGTCACCCAAATTCCATGGCCATGGTGTCACGATGAGTTTATTTCTGGAAGTCAAAGAATGAAGGATCAAGTATATAGGTTTATGAAACTGCCATGAAACCTGCTTGATGAGATATTGAGACAAAGAGATTAAATTACATGGTAAACATTTGTGTGAGGTGACACATCAATGCGGCATCAAATTCTTTCTCTTGGGTGCCTTGACCTGTTGCTATATAGTAATCTTGGAATTTAGGCAAGCCTGCCTAATGCTAATGAGAAAGAGGCCTAGAGGGTCACACACTAAGTGTATCCAAGTATCTCAAGTAGAATAAAGATTATTCCTGTATGTGGTTTAATAATTATTCAAGGAAGCCTAAATTATTTTAATATTGGAGGAATAATAAAATGAAAATAAGATATACACGTCGTGTACATTGAATGTACATGCCATGTAGTTTTCATTTTTGAAAGCAAATGAAAAACGAGTACACGCCATGTATTTATGATTACACACCATGTAGTTTTTCCAATTGGGATTTTCAGGAAATAATATTGTTTTATTAAATGATATTTATTGTAATCAGCATGGGCTCATGTCAAGGAATGAATGATTCGATATGGGGGTTTTAAATAAGAGTTAATGAAATAAATAAAATACGTAACACATTTATTTATTATCATAACTCTATAACCTCAAACCCGATTATAAATATCCTCACAACCCTAACACTTTTCTCTAATCGTTGTGCACAACAATTCTGGAGAATTCTCTCAAGGCTGAAAGAACTCCTTCCTCCAAGAATGCTCTCAATAACGAGAGAGATCCTCCTCTATCTGATCAAGTCGATCTAAGGCGGAAAATGCAAGCAAAGTCTTCTCCACGCCAGCACTTGGATATTCCTTTGGCGACGTCCAGAGATATGTGGTGCATGTGTGGATCACCACTAGAGGAAGTCTACACTTGTCTTCTGCGATGCAATGGTGAATCACCTTGGAATTTGATCAGAAATATCAATGATTAAAGAACACCATAAAAGGTACTTCTTGTCAATTAATTAAATTAATTATAATCAACCTGTGATGATCCTCCTTTGTGGTTACAAGACTATTCTTATTCTTTGTCTATTTTTTTTATTTGATCTATGGAGTCTGGAATTTATTGTTGTATTGATCCCGGATTGATCATTACTAATGACAAAAAGTCAAGTGGGCACATCCACCCATGAGCTTCCGCTGTGCCCAGGAGCTTCAAGTGGTATCAGAGGGGTCAGAACATTGATTATAGTTATTTAATTTTTATTGATAATTTATCTATTTATATTTGATTCAATTCAAGATAAATCATTCAATAAAACTGAATGAAAGAGATCTATTATTCCTCCTTCATTTCTTGATTCACATCACAAAAATGACCTTTTAATTTTAATTTTGATTAAAATAAAAATGAGGAACTCATCCGGAGGAGCCGCTCATTCTATCTATGCAACACAGGAATACACAGCATGTAGTGAAATCTACACACCGTGTACTTAGGTTCAACGAACCGGTACTGGTCCACCAAACCACGCTATGTGAATTGAGCATACCTAAGTTTTTTTAATACATCGTGTTGAACAGAACTGAAAAACATGTGGAAACTGTAATACACGACGTGTATGTTAAATCAACACTCCGTGTAGTCTGATCTGACCCAGGTGAAACTGTGTACAAGGAGAAGCTGTGTAACCACGTACATGAGATTTCTAGACCGGTAAATGTGTAACAAGGAAGTACATTCCATGTTAAATTATTCTACACGTCGTGTACTCCAAAATTTCCAAAGTACAGAAAACACACCAAACCCCCAGCATGTACTTAGGATAAAGGGTGAAAATGAATACACATCATGTAATATATCCTACATGCTGTGTACTTTCCAGAAATAAAATTTCACCAGGTTTCCTCCAATGTACAAAGACCCGTACAAGGAATATGGATGAGAAGAATCTCAAGGAAATTCAGAAAGGAATTTAAGATAAATAATTGATTAACTATAAGATCATAATTAATTGAATTCAATTGTGACTTATCTTGAATAAAAGAACGAATAAAAGAATTTGAATACTAAATATGCATAAATGAAAATTCATGCTATGGATGATCATAAGCTAGAACAAAGACCCTTTCTGTGTGTATAGTTTCATTTAAATTTATTTAATTTAAATTTTTTGGCCTGTGAACCTTCTTCCAATAAAATGTATGGCCTGCGTGCCCATGGTTTCTTTAATGTAAACCCCATGTAATGAAGGATCTATCAAGCCAGTGGAGAAGGTTCAAAATCCGAAGCTGAGGTGAAACCAACCCAAGAAGATACAAAGGTGGATAGGTGGGAGATTCAAAACACAAACCATCAGGTTCAAGGTGTTTTCCCCTAAGCCAGGGTTAGCTTATCAAAACTGCTAGATAATCTAACCAATATAAGCTCATGATCATGACATATTATTTTATTTCTGTCTGATTTCATGGTTTATTTATTATGTATGTGTTGTCGTGATCACATAGTTAATGAAATAAACAAGCCTGCAAAGATGGAATAAAATAAAAACTGGACTATGCATAAACATTAAAAGAACATGTTTAATCACTTAAGCAAGCATCACTTAATATTAAAAAGCATGTGATAATGCGAAACTACGCATAAAGGATTGAAATCCCTCAAATACCATATTAAGTCAGACCAAGCCTTTCGTTACTTAATTAAGGGAAAGACTCAATAAAACTATGTGTTTGACCAACCCTTGTTGGGACACTTAATTTTATAAAGGAATCTCTTATGAAAGTTTAAGGTTGAATTAAACATTTTATATCAAGAGAAGTATCCCTTTCTAGACTTGTTGTAAAATGGAGATAAGTGTTGAGAAAATCCAAGTCAAGATTTCAGGATTAGGGAGTCCACTCAACAGATCAAGGAACTATAAGCTCACAGTTGGCAAAGACATGCCTACCTAAATACCTTTAAATTGCTTGACCAACCCTTGTTGGGGTTATACAAAGTGTAATATGGATCATTTCCACTGGAATGTCATAGAAACTAGGAATTCCAAGTTCAATGGTGGGGGATATTGGGATATGATAAAATAGTGGGATAATTAATAAATTCATTTATTATTTTTCATAAAATGTAATCAAAATGCACTAATAAATCTTCTCTTTTAATTTGTAGAATCAATATGAAAAACTCATCAACCACATTTTCTATACCATCAATTCTGGATAAAGACAATATCCTCACCGACAGTAACTTTCAAGAATGTTTTAGGTGTCTTCAGGTTATCCTACGCCATGAACGAAAGTTTTACATGCTAGAGTCCTCACTTCTTGATTCTCCTGCCCAAGGGGAGAGTGATGAAGACTTCTTGGTATATGATCAACATTTGAACGATGCACTCAACGTTTAATGTTTGATTTTTTCATTAATTTCTAGTAATCTCATAAAGTCTCATGAAGACATGGATGCTTATATCATGCTCAAGCACCTCCATGGTCTATACCAGGAGAGAGAAATACATGAAAGGTTTGAGATCTCTAAGGATCTATTTCAGAGTGATCTTGGTGAGGGTTCCCCAGCTGGGCCTCATGTAGTCAAGCTCATTGGTTACATTGAGAGATTATAGGTTCTAGGGTTTAAACTCCATGATGAACTAGGTACCTATCTCATTCTTGCATCACTTCCCCAGAGATTCTCTAACTTTGTTGTAAATTTCATCATGAACAACATTTAGAAGTCTCTATCTGATCTTCTTATACTCATTCACCAAGTGGACAATGATATGAAGCGTGAAAAGCCTTATGTCCTTATGGTGAATAAAAAGAAAGAAAAGGTGAAGAACTTTAAGCCTAAAGATTCTTCAAGGTCTTCCAAGAAAAGAAAGATCAAAGGGTAAGTAATAGAACATGAGGTTGTTTGTTTCGCATGTGGACAGAAGGGACACTGGAATAAAAACTTCACCCAACCAAGGAACCAAGGGGAAGCTTCAGGTGCGTTTGTTATCGAATTCAATCTATCTATTTCTAACAATTGGGAATTAGATACTACTTGTGGTGTTCACATATGTATCCAAATATAGAAACCAAGTAAATTTAGAAATATTGACTGAGGTGAGGTGGATCTGTGAGCAGCCAACGGAGCCAGACTCGCTGCTATAGCTGCCAGAGACTACCACCTCACATTTCCTACTGGGATGGACTTGGTATTAAAAGGATGCTATTATATACCCTCTGTAACCAAAAACATTATATCAGTATCCAGATTAGATATTGATGGATTCATCTCCAAGTTTGGAAATGAATGTTGCTACTTTTATAAAGATAGCATTTGTTTTGGTAGGGTACATTTATATAATGGCCTTTATGTGTTAGACTATACAAACCAAGTAATGGCAATCGATGACAAAGTTAATTCACATGACTCATACCACACCCAACTTTGGCATCACTGGATAGGTCATGTCAATGAGAAATGTTTGACAAAATCACATCAAGATGGGTATTTAGATTCTTTCAAACTAAAACCACTTGGTGTATCTCATGCGTGTCTACAAGGAAAAATGACCAAAGCCCAATTTAGTGAAAAGGTGAAAGGGATAAAGATCTTCTAGAATTAATTCACACAGATGTGTGTGGACCATTTCTAGTTGAAGCAAGGGGTAGGTTCTTGTACTTCATAACTTTTAATAATGATTTTAGTATATATGGTTATATTTACTTAATGAGGTATAAGTCAGATTATTTTGATCGGTTCAAAGAATACAAGAATGAATTTGAGAACCAGGTTGGTAATAAGATTAAGAAACTCTACTCAGATAGAGGAGGATAATATATTAATCAGGACTTAATTGATTTCTTATGGGAGTTTGGGATTCAATCTCAACTCACTCCTCCTTACATGCCTCAGTGTAATGGTGTAAGTGAAAGGAGGAACCATACCCTGTTGGACATGGTGAGATCAATGATGATTCATGCGAGTTTCCATTATCCTTTTGGGGATATGCATTACAAACAACAGCACACATACTAAACCAAGTACCAAATAAATCGATAAATGTTATTCCATAGGAGTTATGGAGTGGACACAAATCCATGTTATCAAATTTACATGTGGGGGGTATCGAATCATTTGTTAAGGCCTCTTCAGGTATCAAAATTTCACCCCAAGGCACAAAGTGTACCTTTATAGAATATCCCAAGGAAACAAGGGTATATTACCTATAAAACCCCTCAGATAAAAAGTTTACAGTGGAAAGACATTCCATATTCCTTGGGATGGATCACATATCCAAAAGAGATAGTGGGAGTGAGATAGACATTGATGAATTTGAGGCTCAAGATACACATGACTTGGTATAAGAAAAGATTCCACAAAGCCTCGTGGAAGAACAATCTGTTCCAGAGACACAAGAACTACGTAGGATCACGAGAGAGGTGAGAGAACCAGAACAATATGGTTTTCTTGTCACCGAGGATGGTGACTCATTATTGGTTGACAATTATGTTCCTCTTACCTAATAGGACGCATTTGAAGGTACAGATGTTGCCAAGTGGCAAGAATCCATGAATTCTGAAATGGATTCCATGTACTAAAACCTAGTCTGGATTTTGGTAGATCCTCCAGTTGATGTAAAGACTATTGGTAATAAATGGGTATTCAAGAAGAAACTGGACATGGAGGGATAGGTCAGCTTCTATAAGGCACGATTGGTTGCAAAAGGTTTTAGACGGCATCAATGAATTGACTATGATGAAACCTTTTCACTGGTTGTGATGCTGAAATCCATCAGAATCCTATTGGCCATTACCACTTACCATGAATATGAAATATGGAAAATGGATGTCAAAACAACATTCCTTAATAGGAACCTCTAGGAATATGTCTACATGACACAACCTAAAGGGTTTTTGACTCCAAAGGATGCCAACAAGGTATGCTAGTCGCATAAATCCATTTATAGATTAAAGGAAGCATTAAGGTCATGGAACATTTGTTTTGATGAAGCCGTTACAGAATTTGGATTTGTTAAGAATGAATGTGATCCTTGTTTCTACAAAAGGTTTAGTGGAATTGAAGTCATTTTCCTAATAGTATATGTTGATGACATATTACTAATTGGAAACTAAGTACCAGTCTTAAGTCCGTTAAGGCATGGTTGGATAATTGCTTCTCTATGAAAGATTTGGGAAAGGAAGCATATATTATTGGGATCAATATTCATCATGATAGATCCAAAAGAATGTTGGGCCTGATTCAAAGTACATATATTGACAAGATACTGAAGAGATTTAGTATGGAACAGTCCAAGAGGGGATTGTTTCCAGTGTCACATGGAATTCATCTTTCGAAGAAAATGTGTCATCAGACACATGAGGAAACAAAGAAAATGGAAAGGATCCATTACACATCCACGATTGGGTCAGTCATATATGTTATGCTATGTACAAGTCTAGATGTTTCTTACACATTAAGTGCAGAAGGTAGATATCAAGAAGATCCAGGAGACGGCCATTGGAAGGCAGTCAAGACTATCCTTAAGTATCTGAGGCGTACTAAGGATATGTTCCTAATTTTTGAGGATATGAGGAACTAGTCATCAGAGGACATATAGATGCTAGTTTATAGAGTGATCAAGATGACATGAAGTCATAGACTGGATACATCTTTAGTTTGAATAGAGGTGCAGTAAGCTGGAAGAGTTCAAAGAAAGGTGTGGTCACAGATTCTACAATAGAATCCGAGTATATCATAGCTTCTGAGGTAGCTAAAGAAGCAGTATGGATATGAAGCTTCGTCCAAGAGTTAGATGTAGTACCTAGCAGTAAATATCTTATCACACTCTATTGTGATAATACTACAGCAGTATCACTTGCAAAAGAGTCAAGGTCACATCAGTGGACAAAGAACATACTTCAGAAGTATCATCTCTTGAGGGACTTTTTTCAGAGAGGTGAAGTTGCAGTGAGAAATATTTCCACAGAAGACAACATGGTGGACCCCTTGACTAAAGATTTGACTTAGCAGAAACATGATCATCATGTGAGGTCTCGCAGACTAAAAGTCATAGGTAGTTGGCTCTAATCCAAGTGTGATTTTGTTAGAGTTGGTATCCTGAGAACCAATTGTTTATACTTTTATTACAT
Source organism: Viscum album (assembly GCA_963277665.1). Taxonomy (NCBI): domain Eukaryota; kingdom Viridiplantae; phylum Streptophyta; class Magnoliopsida; order Santalales; family Viscaceae; genus Viscum; species Viscum album. Next base: position 516,882,797 of record OY728130.1, read on the forward strand.
GAATGTACACTTATTATATATTGTTCATTGTTCTCCATGACTATAATATAATAATTTACTATAATATTTGTTGCATTAATAAGTTCATGGCAGATCCCTGCTATAATGAGAACCTTGAAATGCTATAATAATATTCTTAAATAAAGTTCAACGATTGGATGAAATACTATGATAGGACACATAGTATATATACCATCATGTGCGAGTACTCATAATAAGATGAGACTCTCTCTCGTGGAGTTCGCACTTAGTAATCTCTAAGATGGGGGATTATGGGAACAAAACCTCCAGTAGTAATTCCACATGTCTTGGTGTCATCATACATTTCTATATACAAGTGTGTGTAATGGTCCTTAGACTGAAAGATTATCATTAACTTATGTCATGACATGCACACTTAGATTTTCTAATGAAAACCATCACGAAGACAGTTGGAGGAAAGTAGGGTATGTTGGGTGCGTCACGAAGGACATGTTGTTAATGGATAAGTCAAGGAAGGATTTTTCCTTCCATATTTATGAAAGTAGATATCTAGAGCCCTTTGATTGAAATAGAACTGTCCCAAAATTCCATGGCCATGGTGTCACGACGAGTTGATTTCTGGAAGTCAAAGAATAACGGATCAAGCATATAGGTTTATGACACTACCATGAAACTTGCTTGATGAGATTTTGAGAAAAAGGGATTAAATTACATGGTAAGTGTTCGTAAGAGGTGACACGTCAATGTGGAATCAACTTCTTTCTCTTGGGTGCCTTGACCCATTGCTAGATAGTAATCTTGGAATTTAGGCAGACCTGTCTAATGTCAATGAGAAAGAGGCCTAGAGGGTCACACACTAAGTGTATCCTAGTATCTCAAGTAGAATAAATATTATTCTCATATGTAGTTTAATAATTATTCAAGGAAGCCTAAATAGTTTTAATGTTGGAGGAAGAATAAAATGAAAACAAGATATACAGGCCATGTACATTGAATGTACATGCCATGTAGTTTTCATTTTGGAATGGAAATGAAAAATGAGTACACACCATGAATTAATGATTACATGTCACGTAGTTTTTATAGTCGGTATTTTGAGGAAATAATATCATTTTATTAAATGATATTTATTATAATCATCTTGGGTGAATGTCAAGGAATTAATGATTCGACATGGGGGTTTTCAATAAGAGTTAATGAAATAAATAAAATGCGTAACGCGTTTATTTATTTTTATGACTCTATAACCTCAAAACTGATTATAAATATCCTAACAACCCCAATACTTTTCTCTAATCATTGTGTACAACAATTTTGGAGAATTCTCTCAAGGACGAAAGAACTCCTTCCTCCAAGAACGCTCTCAAGACCGAGAGAGATCCCCCTCCATCTAATCAAGGTGATCTAAGGCGGACAATGTAAGAAAAGGCTTCTCCACGCTAGCACCTATAGATTCCTTTGGAAACTTCTATAGATATGTAGTGCACATGTGGATCACCACTAGAGGAATTATACACTTGGATTCTATGACACAATGACGAATCACATTGGAACGTGATCAGAAATATCAACGAAGAAAGAATGGCATAAAGGTACTTCTTTTCAATTAATTAAATTAATTGTAATCAACCTGTGATGATCCTCCTTTGTGGTTCTAGGAATATTCTTCTTCTTTGTCAATTTATGTGATTCAATCTATGGGGTATAGCATTTATCGTAGTATTGATCCCGGATTGATCATTGCTAATAAAAAAAATTCAAGTGGGAACATCCACCCACAAGATTCCACTACGCCTGAGACCTTCATGTGTATATGTCTATCACACGCACACCAACTCATGTGCATGACTAGAGGATACTCTATATCCTCAATCTCACACTCTATTTATCCTTTTTTATCCCACATAAAAATGTGGAAGAGGTTGTGCATGACCTGTTTGTAGTTTTTCCCATGAAAAACTATGGTAGAGGTCAAGTGTGACTTGGAAAACCTTGCGTGTTGTTGTGACCCCGATCCAGGGTGTGGATCAAAGGTGTTTCTTAATTTAAGATTCTTGGTTGAAGGTGATCACTAAGTGGAGAGGACTAAGTCTCGGCTTGAGACTGAACATATTATTTTAAATTTCACTTTTCCTATTGTTATTTTCTTTTAATATGTTTTATAAAATATTTTATTCAAATAAATTCAAACTATGATAGTTATTTTAGCAAGTATTTATAACAGTTTTGAACCAGTAGGTTAGTTTCAAAAGTTATATTAATATTAGATTATTATAGTTGAGAACTAATCAATCTCTTGAGAAAGTAATTGAACATTTAAGACTTATAAATTCACTAAAACAGACTTGGATTATATTTTAATTGGGAGAAATTGTCAAAGAACCAATTTTTAACAGAATATTTTTATAGGTACTCAATTCACCCCCCTCTTTAGTACTCTACTCTGACCAATATTTGGTATTAGATGCACTAGGATGCCTTCAGTTGTCAAATATTTTTCAAACCTTTTCAACTGTGATTGTAGTTATATTTCAAAGATCCAAAAATTTATGTTAATACTAAATTTTTATCTCCTTGAAATCTTTTCCAAATTTATATTATGGACAATAGATTAAAAGTAGCTACTAAATATAGACCACCTTTTTTCAATGGAATAAATTATGCACAGTGAAAGATTAAAATGAAAATATGTTTAGAAATCATGGGATTTTAAATCTAGACTCATATTGAATGTAAATATGCACTCCCTGAAACTGATAGAAACAATTGGGATGAAGCTACCAAGACTGCCTACAACAATAATTATAAATATATGAATGAATTATATTGTGCACTAGGAGATGAATAATTTAATTGCATTTATTCTTGTAAAATTACTCATGAGGTTTGGGAAACTTTAGACATTTACCCTAAGGGAACAACCTATGTGAAGGAGATGATATTAAATACCTATACTATTTAATATGCCAATTTTAGAATAAATCATGATGAATATATTTCTAATATGTATCTTAGGTTCAATGAAATTGTGAACACCATGATTTATTTAGGAAGAGTTTTCACAAAAAAGGAGCGGATCATGAGGATTTTTCTATGCTTACCAGATAGATGGAGAGGGAAATCAATATTCATAATAGAATCATGAGACATTGATAAAAATATAGTAAAGGAACTAATTGGAAAATTAATGATGTATTAAGAGGAAATAAAGTCGAATCAAGAGGGGTAAGAGCCAAATATAAAATTTGTAGCCTTCAAGACTACCACTTCCAAGAGAAAAGACAAAGAGAAAGTTCAAGATACTGTTGAGAGCACAATTAGTGAAGAATCAGCTCCAGAAAGTGATGAGGAAATGGCCCAGCTGTCCAGGAGATTCAGAAAATTTTACATAAAGAATTTTATTTCAAGAACCCAAAATTTAATGGAAAGTATGAAAATAAATAAAATAAAAAAAGGATTAGAATAAGACTGAAAAATAAAAAGAAATAGTTTGCTATGAATGCAAAAGGACAGGACATTTCAAATATTACTATCCTAAATTAAAGTATAAAAAAAGTATGAGAATAAAAATAAGAAATATAAGAAAGTAATGAAGGAAACATTAAGTGCACCCGAGGAAAGCTCTAGTGAATCTGCTTCTTCTTAGAATGAGAAAGAAGATATGGAAAACATGCGCTTTAAGACAAATACCACATAGGTACTCTTAAACACTTCTATACCTAATGACTATTATTATAGAGATAAATATTAATTATAAAATATGAAAAATGATGAAATGTTTGAGAATTGTAATATTCTAGAGGAAACTTTTAATGAACTGAAGGATAAGTATAAATCACTAAAGAAACACCATTCACTCTCTGTAAATATTAAAGCTGAACTTACTACTGAGAAGGAGAAAAATGCATAATAGCTAAAGGAAAATAATAAACAAAAGTTATCTAATGATCAATTAAATAAGTATCTAGAAAATTTTACCAATGGGAAAACACACTTACTCAGTTACTTTGTAAAAATATAGATCCTAGGTATACTACTAGAATAGGATATCATCCAGGAAAAAGAAATTTATCTAAAACACATTTCATAACTAAATTTGGAAAATCTGTTTCTCTGTCCAAAAATCAATATTTTACTACAAGTTCTAGTTCAGAAAAATATTTTACTGCATCAAGTTTTTATAGACCAAATAAAGTTTATTTTTCAAATACTTTACATTCTACATATAAGAAACCCATAAGACAGATGTGAGTTCTTAAGCCTTTATTACTAATTTTTATGGACCCAGACAAATATTGGCACCAAAATCTTTTATTGGATGAATTTTTTTGTAAGTAAATAGCCTGAAGAGTTCATATAGAAAACATTTGTACATGGAAAATGGATGTTAAATAAACATAATGGGAGATTAATCAAGCTTCAAGAATCTCATCAATATTGATAGAGGACATGTCACATTTGGTGACAATGGTAAAGGAAAAATAATCAGATTAGGACACATTGGTAACCCTATCTGTCTTTTAATTTCTAAAGTAATCTATGTTTATGGATTAAAATATAAATTTCTTAGAATATATCAACTGTGTGATGATAAATTTAATTTCAAATTTAAAAATTATTCATTCCATGTTTTTAATGCCAAAAATAACTTAGTATTTACTGCTCATAGAAGTGATAATGTATATGCTGCAAATTTAGACACACTAGTATCACAGAATGCTTCCAACCTAAGTGCCTTTCACAAAGATTCTTGGCTCTGGAAGAGAATACTATGACATTTTAATGTACACTCCCTTAATAAATTAACCAGAAAATGTTTAGTTAAAGACCTTCCCAATCTAGAGCTTCCAAACAATAGGGTGTGAAATCCTTGTCAAAAGGGAATTAACACAAAATCTCTTTCAAACCAAAGAAAGAATTTAAAAATTCTCAACCCCTCAAGTTGGGTCCCATGAACTTTTTTGGACCATCTAGAGTTTCAAGTATCAATAGTATGCACTATGTTTATTTTCTTAAAGATGTATTCTCTAGGTATACTTGTACCTTTTTCCTAGCTCACAAAATTGAATCTTTCTCTCATTTTACTAAGTATGCTAGGACTGTAGAAAATATTAGTAGAGTTAAAATTCGATCCTTAAGAATTGACCATGGATCTGAGTTTAAAAATCAAGACTTTGAATATTTTTGTTCACAAAATGGATATACACATAACTTCTATGCCCTAGGGCACCTCAACAAAATGGTGTAGTGGAAAGAAGAAATAGGACCCTAGAGAAAATTGCCCGAACTATACTCAATGAATATGACCAACCAATTTATTTTTTGGTTGAAGTTGTTAATAAATAATGTTATATAATAAATAGAGTCTTAATTATACCTATCCTTAAGAAAACTCCTTATGAATTTTGGAATAATAGGAAACCCAAAGTAAATTATTTTAAAGTGTTTGGATGTACAGTTTATATTCTCAACACTAAAGATAATCTAGATAAATTTTCCTCGAAAAGTGATAAAGGAATATTACTTGGATATTTAACATCAAGAAAAGAATATAGATTCTTCAATAAGATAACCAAATGTGTAGAGGAATCTGTACATGTCAAGTATGATGAAACAGATCCACATGAACCTAAGACCTCACTTGAAAACCTTGAATAGGATATGTCAAATCTAAACATTAATGTTAAACCCTCTAACCAACCTGTAAATAAATCTATTAAATCTTCCAGTTCTAGAAATTCTATAGATTCTAACCATAATGAACTAGAACCAAGTGATGAACCTGAAATAACTAGCCTTATTTTTACTAGTCCATCTAGAACCCTTAAAAACCATCCCTAAGATACGGTAGTTGGAGATTTAGATAGAGGAACACAAACTATATCTTCCTTGAGAAATCAGGTTGAACATCAATAATTCTTATCATAACTTAAACCTAAAAATATCAATGATTCAAATAATGATGAATTTTGGGTGATGGCTATGCAAGAAGACCATAATCAGTTTGAGATAAATAAATTTTGGAAGCGTATTGATAGATCAAAATATACTTTTACCATAAGAACTAAATGAGTGTTTAGGAATAAAGTATATGAAGCTATAAATATAGTTAGAAACAAAGCTAGATTGGTTTCCCAATATTATAATCAGGAAAAGGTAATTGATTATGAGGAAATCATTGCACTAATATCTAGGATTGAAGCCATTAGAATATTACTTGCCTATACAGCACACATGTATTTCCAACTTTATCAAATGGATGTCAAAAATGAATTCTCAAATGTTTATATAATTGAGGATGTCTTTTTTGAACAACCCCTGGGTTTTACAAATACACATTTTCTAAATAATGTTTTCAAATTAATAAAAGATTTATAAGGTTTGAAACAAGCTCCAAGATCTTGGTAAGATAGGTTCAGTAGCTTTCTTATTTATAAAGGTTTTATAAAAGGAGTGGAATATCCTACTTTATTTATAAAATGAATTTATAAAGATGTTTTAATAGCTCAAATATAATTAGATGATATTATATTTTGTTCTTCAAAAAATTCTTTATGAAATTATTTTCCAAAAATGATGCAAAGTGAGTTTGAAATTTGTTTGATGGGTGAACTTAAATATTTTATTGGACTTCAAATATTTCAAAACAAATAAGGTATTATTATGAATCAATGTAAATATACTATAGATCTTTTGAAAAGATATTTATTTTATGGAATTAAGAGTATTGAAACACCAATGAGTTCTACTTGTAAGTTGGATTTTAATGAAAATGGGAATTTTTTTTATCAAACTGCATATAGAGGAATGATTGGGAGTTTTCTATACTTAACTACTAGTAGGCCCAACATCATTTTTAGGGTGTTTATGTGTGCAAGATTTCAAGAAAACCCAAAAGAGTCACATTTAAATGCTGTTAAAAGAGTTTTCAAATACCTAAAATATATAACTAATTTAGGTTTGTTCTACCCAATAGGATAGCCTTTTAATATGTTTAGATATTCTAATGTTGACTTTGGTGGTTGTAAAGTAGATATAAAGAGAACCTCTAGAACATGTCCCTTTTTGGGAAAATTGCTAATTTCATGGTGTAGTAAAAAGAAAAATTCGGTTTCATTATCAACTGCTGAAGTAGAGTACATTGTTTCTGGTTGTTTCTATACACAAATTTTGTGGTTGAAACCCAATTTATTAGACTATGGATTTTAATTTAGACATATCCCCATAAATTGTGAGAATAAAAGTTTTATTAATATTTTTAAAATCCAATTTCTAATTCTTGAACAAAACATATTGATGTAAGCCATCACTTTTTGAGAGACCATTATCAAAAAGGTGATATAACTCTTGAGTTTATTGATACTAAACATCAACTTGCTAACATTTTTACCGAAACCTTAAACTCAGAGATAATGAGCTACATTGTACATGAACTAAGAATGATAAATATATAAAGACTATCTGACCTTATCCCCTTAAGAAAAATCTGTTTATCTGTGACACCGATCAAGTGAAACCGATTAGGTGAAATCATTCAAGTGAAACCATTTAGGTGAAATCATTTTGGTGAAACTAATCATGTGAAACCCTTCTGGTGAAACCGTTCAGGTGAAACTGTTCAGGTGAAACTATTCAGGTGAAACCAAACAGGTGAAACCGATCAAGTGAAACCGATTAGTATGAAACTGATAAGATGAAGCTGATCATGTAATACTGATCAGGTGATACTGATACCGTTAGAGTGAAACTAATAGGGAATTTTTAGTAAATTTTTTTCTATATCTTTTAATTAAAATGACAAAGTTTCATTATTTTTTTATTTTACCGTTATTATATTTTATGATTTTATGAAGTATAATCCCTATGTGATAAAATTAAATGGATCCACACTACTTATACCCTTCGACCTTTCACTACCCACTCTAACATTGAACCTTCAACCTTTAAACTTCCTTATTCAAACCCAAACCTTCAGAATGTTGAGGACAAAGTGTGTGATGGAAAGACCAAGTGAATCATCATCAACCAAGCGTTAGAAAGAATAATCAAGCAGTGTTGCAAGTTCTGTGAATCTGGAGTTGGGAAGTCGTGTAGTAACTCTTGAGAAAGAAGTGTCTATTGAATGTCTGCTGTCGAGAAAGTCTCTATTGCTAAAAGTTATGGAATCACAAAGGTGGATTAGCTGGTTTTTAGATAATCAGAGACCTTTCTATCCCAAACTGGTACACCAATTTAATATTTATTTGGAATTATTTTTAGAAGGATCCGAGGAGGATCAGATGAAGTTTGTGTTAAAGGGAAAGGAGATTTATTTTTCTTCAAGAGAGTGGCCTGAGTTCTTGGGGATGACTTATTAAGGCATATTTAATAAATACCAGGGTCACATTCCACCAACCTCATATTTATTTTCTAATGAAAATGCATTGAAATTATTGACTGGAAATGAGGAGTCAAGGAATTTGACAAATTTATAATTATATGGAGAGGCCGTAATGCTTTTCCAATTCATCCAACACCAAATCTTCCCCAATGAAGGTTGAGTTTTCTTCTTTAAAGTATCAGGATGTCATCCTGATTTATTTATTTAATAATGAAGTGAAAGTGAGTCTGGATAGGTACCTTATGGTACACATTTTTGAAATGATCATACCCTCTAAAAAGGAAAGCTATTTATATTATCTAAGGATGATCTCTATAATGTTGAAGAATCTTGGAAGTGTAGATGATGGAGATGAGGTGATTACTTTCTGTAGTGAATTCTACCTACACAAAGATATCTGTAAAAGAATGAAAATATTTTGGAACCCATTGAGGAGAATGTGGGTAGAATATGAGGAGAAATTTTAAGAGGATTTTAATCCCATTTATCATCTCACCAGACCAAGGGATCAAGATGATTTAGTTCTCAATACTGGTGAGCAGGTTGTGTATTAAGATGAGGAACAAGTTGAAACTGATCTTACAAGAGAAGAGGGGTCTTCTATAGATGATAAGAGTGACCCAAATATTGTTGAAATCAAAAAAGAAATTTCATATGGATCACCAAGTCCACCATTAGAATTACCTTCTCATGAACCTTTATTGGATAATGAAGATTAGGAAGAGACTGAAGTCTCTAGAGTTGAAGGTTATGTGAGTAAGATTGATGATAATTATGATGAGAATGATGATGATGAAGATGATGATGATGGTGATCATGTGATCGACTTACTGAGAGGACAAGAAGATGTTAGTTATGGTGAGGATTATGTGCATAGAGATGATAATGAGGCTGGTTAATAGGATGATGTTGATCCTGATGGATAGGATGTTGCTAATCATGATAGACATGATAATAAAGATGCTAGAAATGAGGATAGACATGACAACCCAGATTATTCTCAAGGTATTATTCAGGAACTTAATGATATTATGGCTAGAGGTCAAGAAGAAGAAGATAAAGCTCATATTGCACGAGTGCCTCATAATGAGGAGGAGCCTCAAGTGTAGGGGTTCAAGAATAATTTGAAGTTTAGATAGTACCAATGCCTCAGAATGATATTTTAGCTGGTGGTCAAGAGTATGAAGATGAAGCTTAGCATGAGTAATAACCTCAAGGAAGAAGAGTAAGAATATATATTATGGAGCCTTGAGATTGGACATGTTCTGTTGAGTGGAATAGAAATCCAAGATATATCCTGTTTGGGTTGGATTATGACTTGGATGAGGAGATGGTATCTCCTCCTATTCCTCAAGCTTATGTGGAACCAATTGCTCCTACTTCACTTGCTTTTCCTACAGGTGATGAGATGGTTATACCTTTAGTGCCTAGTGACTATGTCACCAAGGATGATCTTGAACAATTCAAAGCTAATGTGTTTGAATTTATGAGATCCTATATTGGAGTAAAAAATAAAGCATCTACTTTCTATTAGTATTTTAGAGGTAGATGCTACTTGGGTTTCTAGAATGGTAATTTAGGAGATACAACCCAATCTTATAACTACATCCGAGACCATAGTAATAAATAATTCAATATTGAATGAAGAAGTGAAAAAATGGGTAATGAAATGGTATCCTTATACAATTTTTTTAGAAACACACTTGGTGGAGTTATGGATGTTCTTAGAATCATTGTTACACATATTTAGAATACCGATTTGAAAACGTTAAAAGAGGAGCTTGGGATGTTGATTTATGGTGCATCTAGTTCTAGAGTTACTAGGATTTTTGCTGATATGAAGTCCCTTAAGAATGTGATAAGATAAGAGATCAAGGCTATGAAAAATTATTCTGATAGAGATACCCTTGTCAAAGTGAAATATAACACTGAACCTATTTATAACATGGTGAGACAATGTTCCAATGAGGAAACTGCTGCTCAAAAGGAGATCAGAGACAAAGTGGACAAGTATTTCACTAAAATCTACACCAAGAATGATGTAAATAAAAACTTTAAATACTTGGATAAGAACCTAAAGATACCAACAATGATCGAGGCATTAAATAGGAAAGTGACCCAGTTGAAGTATTTTACTCCTTCATTGGATAAGTTCATGGAAAACAAGGAGGATTTCGAGAAGGCCATGCAGTATGGGGGTGAAATCATCAATGATTTTATCAAGATGTTGAATCCTTACCTACATGTACATGATGAAGCTATAGTGGTTCCTTTAGCTACTTCCATGAGACCTACTTCATTGTCCCCTGCACATATGATAGTGTTTCAAAATTTATCTTAGATTAGGCCAGTAATCGAAGAGCAACATCAAAGTCATGTTTTTCCAGAGTAGAAACCCATCCTTACATCTAATGTTCCTACAACTATTTCCTTACCTGGTATCACCCTTTAATCACCCCTTCTTAAATCCAAAACACCACCTCCTGAACCCATTTTTGATCCTTCAGACAAATGGAAATCTCCTCAAAATCCCAAACCTTAGCTGTGGATTATTCTTTGAAAGGGATTTGTACTTTTATATTTTGATGAGTGTCTTTTGATGTTTGTACTCAATTGTAATTTCATGAATATAAAATTTCCTACACTATGTTTTAAATTTCCTTGTGTTATTTTTCATTATTCATTATGTTTCTTTTCACCTTTTTTCTAATCCCAAAAGGGAGTGAAATCTATGGATGATATAAACACTTAATCTATGGATGGAATAAACTCTTAACCTAAGGGGGGGAATATATATATATTCCAGCTATGATATAATATAATAAAACTAACTAAGGGGGAGCATAATAATCCTATATATATATATATGTATATATATGCATTGATACAGTTATTGAGGGGAGATTAAAAAGAGATACCTTATAGTTATATTGAAAATTCACACTCATTGTCGGTATGCTAAGTCAAGTCATTATTATTCCTTAACATCGTGTATAACTCATTAATGCCATGATTTGTGATTATCAAAAAGGGGGAGATTGTTGGACCCTTTGTGAGATAGTTTTTTTAATAATAATAAATCATGCCAATTTAAAATTTTTGATACTTTACATATTATGTTATAACTAATGATCATCAAGTCAATGAATATTTATAAATGAATAAATTATGTCACATGGTATAATACATTTCAATAAGTTAATAAATTATAGATATTTATGTTTCAATATATTTACAAGTGTATATTTACTTGTAATTATGAATTTCACTTAATCTGGTATTGTTCTTTACAAGACTGACACTTTGTTAGTTTTTTAATGTCTATCACACTAATTGGTTCAAAAAAGTTACTGATGGATGACTCACCGATGTGGACTCACCGATTGAAGAAGAAATCGATGCAAGACTCACTGATAGAAAAAACTACACACTGATGGACAAGTCACTGATGATCGTTAACACCGATAGTTAAAGAGACTCACTGATAGACAACTCACTGATGAGGAATGCACCGATAGTTCAAAGGACTTACCAATAGATGACTCACTGATGGGAGACACATAGATAGTTCAAATGACTTACTGATGGACAACTCACCAATGAGCGACACAACGATAGTTCAAAGGACTTACCGATGGATGACTCACCGATGGGGGACACACTGATATTTCAAAGGACTTACCGATGAATGACTCATTGATGGGAGAAACACTGTTAGTTCAAAACGAGTCACTGATGATGACTCGCTGATGCCTGAACAGACCGATAGTACAAATAACTCACTGATGTCTAGAGTCACTGATACTGATGTAAAGGACTCACCGATACAGAGAGTCACTGATTCTGATAGACCGATGTTATTGACTCACTGATACTTATGAATCACTAATAGTTTTAAAAACCATGTTTATTTTTTAAAATAAAATTTATATCTAATGATAATAATTATAAAAATTAATGTTTCTGACATTACTTAATGTTGTCTATAAGATATTCAGAAGACAATATGAGGTGCATGCATGTGGGGAGATCATTATGTATTCTAGACCTCTAAGTATAAAAGGATACCAAGATGGATCATTCAAATATGTATAGAGACATAGATAATATCAGTAAGAAAAGAAATCACGTAAAATAGAATAACTCATGCAACTCTTGAGCATACTTCAAAAACCCAATAACTCAAAAGGAAGAACATGAAGGGAGATCAAGAAGTCAAGCTAAACCTGCTAAGCTACCCTGAACATTTTTCAACAAGAAGATGGATATCTCATACTCCTGGAAGCTAGAACACAGAGTCTAAGACACTCTATTTTTTATTCAACTTCTAGAAGAGGACTAAAACTTCAATTCCACTACATCAAATGAGTACATAGCTACACTGAATAACACATGGATCCTTCTAAAGCTAACTCTACATCTTTATCTCTATTGGGTTCATTTATTTACATTTTTTAGTAGTGTGTGTATCTGTATGTCAGACACATACTGACTCATGTTCATAACCGGAGGATACTCAATATCTTCAATATCACACTCTATTATCCTTTTTTATTCCACATAGAACTTTGGAAGAGGCCCTGTGTGACCTGTTTTTTGTTTTTCCCATGAAGAACTGTGTTAGAGGTCAAGTGTAACCTAAAAAACCTTGTGCACTGTTGTGACCCTAATCCAGGGTGTGAATAAAACTTGTTTATTAATTTAAACTTCTTGGTGTCAGGTGATCACCAAGTAGAGAGGACTAACTCTCATATTGAGACTAAACCTCTTATTTTAAATTCCACTGTGCCTATTGTTCTTTTCTTTTACTATGTTTTATAACATATTTCATTCAAATAAAGTCAAACTCGGATAGTTATTTTTCCAAGTGTTTATAATAGTTTTGAACTAGTAGGTTAGTTTTAAAAGTTATATTAATATTTAGATTAGTATATCTGAGAACTAATCAATCTCTTTAGAAATTAATTGAAAATTCAAGACGCTTATAAATTAACTACAAACCGACTTGGATTATATTTTAATTTTGGGAAATTTTCAAAGAACCAATTTTTAGAAGAAATTTTTTATAGGGACTCAATTCACCCCCCCCCCCACTCTTGAGTTCTCTACTTCAACCAACAAAGAGATTCTCAAGGAAGATATATTAAAGAGGTAAATTCCTCCTTTCATTTTTTTTATTTTCATTCAAGTTACTTTATTTTCTTTTTCTTTCCCCACCTCATCTCATCCAAATGTTATGATAACTTTAGTAACTTACATGTACTTGAATTTCGTTATGATAATTTAATAATTCATCATTATCTCTCATTTCCCATCCTCTTATACTAGAAATGAAAACACTATCCAAGATGTGTTAATTTCTCACATTCAAGGATGAAGAGTTTTGAATTTTTATTATTTTATTCAATTATGGTCATGAAATCATTTATATGGTTGAACCAGACTATAATATATGTATTATGTCTAATTAAAGGTACTGGAATATTATTTCACATGATATTAATTTATAAAGCCAAATGTGTTAAATGTGATAAAAAAAACCACCAACTAAGAAAAACAATTATCACTAAAGTTTTATATAATATTTCATATTTACTAAAAATGACCAAATGAATTTTATTAGCAATTAATATAATTAATGATCACTAATAACATACAACTTAAATTCTGGACAACCATTATCATCTTACATGTTTATCCTTACATGTATATAATTAAACCAATCATGAAAACAAATGAAACAAACAATGAAATTGAACCTCTTAACCCATCAAAAAGGTCATGAATGAACTTAATAAGGTTATAATAATTGAATTAAAAAATTAAGAGGTTATATAAATATTAATTCATGAATTTAATTTGGTTATACAGGACATTATGAACAAGTGGAGGACATCATTGGACTTAAGGTAAGGGGTTCTACTAGAACCTCCTTTATTCCTTTGGGTTTCTCTATCGTTCTTTTTACCCAAATAAAGTTATATTTTTTATGCACCTCTCATAAATTTTGTTTATATTCTTCAAACTCATGTATCATGGTCCATTCATCATTCTATTTTGGAGATATACATGTTTTTAAGTGGTTTCCTCCTCAATACTTTCCCATAATCCCATTTAAGGGAACTTCCGGGATTCTTACCCAATTTCAAGTGAAATCTATCATATATTTTAAGACACAATTATTTTTATAAAATTAGTATTTTTATTATGAAAATATTTTTGGTTCACTTCTATTTTATATAAAATATTATTCACTTTTTTATTTTAAATGTTCTTTAGTATTTTCCTTAAAACCGCACTAAAATGTTTTAATGCTAAAATTTCTTAAATGCTCTTCTTACATGTTGTCACTTCTATTTGAAATCACATAACATGATATATTATTAATTTTACTTATGAATTCCCATGTATATTTTAATTCCTTTATTTCATGGAAACTTGTATGATATTCTCATTCATTGTGCTTTATGACATGATTATGATACTGTTTCCCTCAGAATTTGGGGATGACCTCCTTTGATTGAAGGTTCAAACATTCCAATTGGTTTCTAACGGGTTTATTCATAGATTCAAAAACATCCAATGATTCCACATCCATTTGGACCTACTTTCAAAAGGTAGGCGCTCATTATTTTGTGGACTAATGAGGCTTAGTAATATTCATTGGTCGAGAGGATGGGAGGTCGGACTCATCACACCTTTTTGAGGGGAATTATTGTCTACTCTAGGACTCTCTTTATAGATATAAGTTATGTTCGTGAATCCTTATTACATTACCAAGTATAAAATGAGCTTTCCTTTAGATCTGACAATCAATGATTAAATATGTAAGAAATTTAGAGAATCTTTTATATGTATTTGAGGTTCTTCATCGATAGAGAATCATCTGTATTTATTAGAGATTCTTGATCAATGGTATCCTTCGACACATTTGTATAGAAGTATCTCGGTCATTATGATGACCATGGTGGTTTTAAATCCACTCAATGGGGCACTCAAAGTTCATTGTCATTCAGAAGGACATGGATTATTTCAGAGTTGGGATCGAACCCACAGATGGGCTACCTACGTATCCTTTGTTTAGAAAAGGAATCAGAACCCACGTAGTTTGAGTAAGGGAGTATGATGTTTATGATTGATGGCTCAAAGAAGGATGTCATAATTACTTTTACACTCTAAGATCACGCGAGTCATGCTCGGTGTGAGAAACAAGAGGTATTGGAAAAAAAAATAGACAATTGGGCCATGAAAGATGCAATCATAAAAAATAATATGGGACTTATGTATGAATGACTGCCCAGATAAATGAAGATTAGGATTTACTTCAGGGAAGAAATCCAGGAATAGGGTCCATAAAGGTATATGTGCTTCATGGAGATTTGAATAATCTAACTTGGGGCTAACTCCTGAAAAGGAGGCCCAAATTAGGAGAGGACTTATGATTGGGTTTTACTCTTGAGAAGGAAACTCGGATCAAAGTTAAATTAGGACTGGTTAAGAGAAATTAAGACTGGGACTTACTCCTGAAAAGGAGGCCCAGGTTAGGAGACTTGAAAAATTAGGGGACGTGGGGCTTACTCCTGAAGAGGATGCCCATATTATGACTGTGGATTATTCCTGAAAAGGAGGCCCATATTAATGATTATGACTGGGACTTATTCTTGAAAAGGAGGCTTGGGTTAAGAATTATGACTGGGGATTATTCCTAAAAAGGATGCCCAGGTTAATGAGTACTCTCATTTTAAAGGATGAGGTTGAATGAATGAAATCTCAATCTTTAGTGACATAAAGATGTGTAAATCACTAGGTCTTGATAGATATTCCACAAAATTCCTTTTAGATAAGGAAGTCAAATCAAGAAATCATGCCATAAATGGCTTTGAAGAGTGTCTTGAAGACTGAATCTTGAATAGGAGAGGTGGAATGGCTTAAGAGGGGTGAAATGGGCAAGAAGGGAACCCAAAAAGGTAGGGGCGCGCAAGTCCTGGCAGGCGCACAGGTACTGCGTGGGCACGCAAGTCCAAGTCGCACAGGTATACCTACGTAACACAAGGGTACTTGCGCGAAGGTTAACCAACAGGGTAATACTTGAGCGACTCTTGGTTAAAGCCTTTAGAATCATCTTGAGGATCCTCCAGAAGAGTGGCGCGCAAGTTCTATTGAAGGAGTTAGGCGGCACGCAAGTGTGGCCATTTCCCTTAAGGACTGGCCACTCAGGCATGCAAGTGTTGATGAGTTTCAACACTTAGCCCTTAATCCCCCTTTTTAGATCTTCCTTTATAGGTAAGAAATTACCTTAGAAGTGTTTTGGAAGCTTTGAGAAGAGACTAGGGCAGCGGGAGCTCAAATCTGAATTCTGGAAAAAAATTCCCTCCCAAATGGGGGTCCCACAGGGTCTATTTATAGGCTGGAGAAGACTCGGGCGGTTATCATTTAGGTCGCGCAAGTGACTTGCGTGACCATTTAGGCGGCACGCAAGTATACTTGCGTGACCATGAGGGAACTTGCGCGACCTATGGGCAATGTTCTCCTTGTTCATCCATTTTTTGATTTTTTGATGTTTCTTCAAAGGATGAATCAATTTGGACTAAGGTATTTCCTTTTTCCAATCTATAGACTCTGTGATGAAAAGGAGCATAAAAAAAAGTCCCCCCTCAGAGTTGGATCCAAAAAGAAATGAGGATTTGACTCTGAGGAAAAGAAGAAAACCAAAGGAAAGGCGGCGCACAAGTATTTCAGTGCACAAAACTTGGCGCGCAGGTGGGAGTCACGCAGGGCTGGAGCGTGCAGGATATAGGCGCGCAGGTGGGCCGCCTAGCCTATAAATATGCGGTCATTTTCCGCGCATAGCATCTGATTCCGGATTCTCGAGCTCTCACCGCGCAGGTCTCCTTCGCCGCGCAAGTTGCTCATTTTCCGCTATTTTTTTGTTTTTGCACTGTTGTCAAGGTAATAGGACTTTCACGATGATACTTGTGCATCAAAAACATGCGTGATACATTAACACTTGTGTGACATATCCATACTTGTGCGCCTTAATGCCATAGCCATTTTTTCTAAAATTCCTTCATAAATTTTATGAAAAATCAACTTACTTAAAAGTTAATTTATTCAACTTTCGTGCAGAATCAATGGCTCTTAGACCCAGAATAGTTGATGAATTGGCTAGCAAGTAGATTGATGATATGATGAACATCATTGGCCACTATTATTATACCGTCAAATATATCACTCTTCTGGATTTGGCTAAGTATCTAAAGAAATATCATCGCGAATTTCCCCAAAGCACTTATCTTCCTATGTATGGCTATGGTCATCTGCGAGAAGTCACTATTCCAGAAGAAAAGGACTATCTTCCGTTTTCGTGGTTTCAAAGTTATACCAACTTTGCTTCAGCAAATATCTCTTGTGGAGGAGGATTTATAAATGTTGGAATAGTGGAGAAGTCCCACATGATGCATCATATCCCTTGTATTCCAGATTTAAAACCTCATACGCCTGAGCTGCAACCACATTGTTATCCTTTAATCTTCCGAAATTCTCAGATGGATCAATCCAATGACTGGAAGAAAAGTTGGGGCTTCCGTCCTGATAGAGGTGTGAAGCCAACTTGGATGTGGGCATACTGGGTGCGACAAACATGTTTAAATTTTTTCGAGGATCTGAAAGGAGTGGCAATATACGAAGCTGTTTGGGTTGGGAAAACATATGTTTACAGACATGATAACTTCGTGCCGGAGATACTCAGCCACTAGAGCCCAGAAACTAATTCTTTCGATATGACTCATGGAGAAGTAGGTATCAGTCTGTGGGATTTCCACAAGATCTCAGGGGCTCCAATTTTGGGCGATATGTATGATGAATTCATTCCTTCCAAGGTGACTTGGAATGATTCAGAGAAGACTCCTACTTTAGCTCGGGAACTATTTAAGATCTACCACAGGCTCAAAAGTTCAGAGACCTCATTAACTCATTCTATAAAGGATATTAATCTGGAGGAATGTATGAATATATTTCTTATTGAAAAGAAAGAGAGGGAGCCAAATGAAAAGGAGCTGAAAGAAAAAGGATCCAAGAAAAAGAAATCCAAGGATAAGAGGCCCAAACGTCCTACCACCTACCCAAAACCTGAGAAGAGGGGTGCTCCTGGCACATTCTGGCCAACTCTAAAAGTAGGAGAGTTCGAGAAATATGGATATGAGGTGAATTAAAGGATCCCAAAGAAGACTCGTCTGGCGGGCTTCTTGGCAATGTGGGTCAGCGTTTATCTCTTGCCAGTCAGGGATTCGAAGGGAGGCATCAGGCCAGGGACCTTCGTCATTGTGGCAAAGTTGGCTGAGGGAAAAATGGTTGGGTTGGCTACCCCCATTTTAGCAAAGATTCACAGGAGTTTACTTCATGTCTTAATGGGTAAATATCCTTTAAGAATAGTGGGACCATTCCAAGTTTTATGGGGATGGATCTCCACTCACTTCAGGACTTACAATGTGCAGAATGGATTACAAATTCCTCGAAGTTCTTTCAGGACATCAGTGCAAGCATTATCTGGAGTTGCTCCATTAGATGTTAATGCCTATGATATGAAAGTGATGTTGAGCATGTTTAAGGAATTCAACTTTTTTCCCTATGGAAATCCACCAACCGAGCGGTTTGTTGATGATGGAACAACCCATTTGGATTTGAGGGCATACATGCTAGCTTGCAGGGATGGTGTGCTAGTTGCTAGGATTGATGGAGAAATTATATGTGAGGCCTATGTTTCATATAGATTTGAACTTCAATTAAAATTTTTGCAACAGATTGTTGTATCTCCTCCAGTACATGTCAGGTTAGAGCAACATCTGATGGTTTCTCGGAAACTATGGTTGCTGACGTCAAGGGAGAAGACTGGGGCAGTATTTGATCTACCAGTTGAAAAAGTAGCATATAATTTGACTACATATTATGCCGAACATTGGATAGCATCATACTCCAAAAGGATATTGAATCACCCAGTTTATAAGGTGTGGAAAAGGAAGAGGACTGTAGAGAAAGAAACCCTTCCTCGTGAAGGTTATGCTTCCCCACCTGAAGTTGATTCGACAGACTCCTCCTCTAGAATTGATTCACCGGATTCCCATGATGGGGATGATGAGTCACAACCAGTGGCAAAGCAGTTTCGTGCCCAATATAATCCTCCGGCCAGAATTAAAAGACCCACTCCATTAACTCCTGGTGAGTTACTTCATTGTAGTAATTTAATTACTTCTACTTTATAAAGAAATAAGTCTTATTTTCTTATTCTCTATCTGTAGTTGCAGGATCTGGGAAGAAATTGAAGTAAAAGATTATAGGACCTTCCTCGCAGCCTTCATATCTAAGACCAGAGGTTGTCCAGTTATGGCAGAGTTTGTACTGTGGTATTGAGACCACCTGGCTGGATTTATGTGAGGGCCTACAACTTCCTGGAATAGGGAATCTTCTAGATTCTACAGATATTCAATATGAGGATAACCCCAATGAAGTGCAAGCTTACATTAGAGAGCTATAAATGCTCATATATTCCACTGATGAGTCTGTTCCTATCACCAGGCGGGTGAAGGAAGTGATTGATCGTGGCGCCACTAAGGGGGATGGTGGTTCTAGAGATGAGGAGTGGCATGAGTATGTGGCTCCTGAAGATGTAAGTTTTCTTTCCTTATTTTCTTTGCAACTTGATTCCAGTAGAAGCTTTGTCACTTAAGGAAGTTATTTTCTTCATCTTGCAGCTTGAAAAGAAAGGAACTGAGGTTCCTTCACCACAGTATAACCCTGGTGGTACTGGCATTGGGGCTGCTACTGATTCTCCTCACGAACCAGGTGAG
Organism: Viscum album; assembly: GCA_963277665.1. Lineage (NCBI taxonomy): Eukaryota > Viridiplantae > Streptophyta > Magnoliopsida > Santalales > Viscaceae > Viscum > Viscum album. The sequence continues at coordinate 516,903,002 of OY728130.1, forward strand.
ATATCTCCAGGCCAGCAGGCCATGAATGAGTCATTGGACATAGCCTTCCATTCGCCAATCCAAGTTCCAATAAGGGAGACTACCGATACTCCCAAAAAACCAAAGAATCAAAGGCATTGAAGGAGGAAGTCCATAGCTAAATGCTTCATTAGCAGCAGTAAGTCCTTCAGGTAATCATGAGTTTATACCCATAACCACATTGTTACTCATATTTCTGGGGATTGCAGGGGCTTATTCAATTTCCCCCCTGAGGGAAAGGACTGATCCTTCTTCAAAGAACATGGAGGGTGCTGTGGAACAATCACAGATCCAAGCTGACTGGGCTGCTCCTGGAGAAGAGCTAGCATCTATTCCCAGTATCCCTCCTGCTGCTGTTGCAAAAAAAGAAGAACCAGTTTCTGGTAAGTCAACAATGCTTCATAAAAATGTTGAACAAAACACCAACTGACTTCCATTCTATGATAATTCAGGTTCAACTCCTACATTAGAGCTTCTGGCGGCTGTTGCAACTGACACTGTGATTTTATCCGAAGATGTTGTCCAGGGTCAGGGGCTACAGGATGTAAGTCGTCAAGAAGACATATCAAACGCTCCCACTGGTGAGACTAACCAGGATTCTGAAATATAATTTGATGAAATTATGAATCATGGCATGTCTTTCGAAGAATTTTATGATCATGCTAAGTTATCATGTGATTTAGAAGACCTTGGGCGTGAGTGTTATCCTTCGCCCAGTAAATTTTCTTATAATTTACACTTCTAATCATGACTGAAAATAATATGTAGTTCCATCCATAGAAGCTGCTGAACTGCCAATGCCTGAAGAGGGTGTGGACATTAATTTCAACCCTACCATTGCAGAACCATTAGCTCAAGTAGAGCTAAACCTAGTAAACTCTCCTGAGACCCATCTTGAAGATCCTATTGAGACTGGGAAAGATGGGGAGGAGTTTTCTCAGGTTTCTGATCCACCGTCGGGTAAGGGATAACCATATTTGTGATTTTACTTAATTTGAAAGACAATCGATTCTTTTGTTATCCTTTGAAGCTAACCAAAGTTTTCAATTAATCATGCAGGGCCATCAACTGCAGTGGCTAGATCTGGAGGTGAGGCCTCAGCCTCTACCCCAACAGGAATTGAAAGCAAAGAAGCACAGGTAAAGGGAGAAGGAGCATAACAGGGCACTTCCTTAAGTGCATTAATCCCAGATTACATGCCCCCTTATGATGATGATGTTGAATCAGACCCAGAGGTGCTTAAAGCATTCAACTTTTCACGACGCAAGGCATGGAACAATATATGGAAAATAATATCTGAGGTGCCTTTAGAAGAGCTATCATCGAAGATCCCTCGATTGTCATCCCAGTTTGTCATGCTAGGACTTGGCGGTTTTGGATATGAAAAGATTCATGCCACGGTGAAACAGGTCATCTTCAAGAGGGAGCAGGAGCAAAAGTGTCGCGAAGATCTAACCAGGGTGAAGCTGTCAGCCAACATCAGTGAATTTGAGGCTGCAGTATCCCGAGCTGAGGCTGACTATGCTTCCAAGATTAAGGAGATGAAGCATAAGATCAAAGATAAAGTCGTCCATCAGATGCACCTTCAGCAACAGTTAGACACTGTTACTAGGGAACTTGACCAACTCAATAATTCACTGGAGGGAGATCAAATGAATGGTATGAAAGCCATCTTGGATGCCAAGAAAGCACTTCATCAGGCTAAAAAGAGTGAAGTTAATCGGGTGCATGAGCTTCAAGTAGCTGCTGATGAAGCTCGGGATATTGTTCATCAAGTGAAGACTTATGTTGACAGCCTCTTATAATTTCATGGAAAAGAGAAGAGACTCCAATCTGTGGATGTCCTTTTAACTCTTGTGCATCAATGAAGAGTACTTTTATCTTCAATCATTTATGCTTGTATTCTTTCACTACCTGCTTTAAATTTTACCTAATCCAATGGGCCTAGTAAGCATAGTTTGATTTTTACTAGGATTAATATAAATAACCCTACAAACTTTGAAACTCTTAATTGCTAAATATTACCTAAATCATAAAAAATGTATGTTTAGTGAGCTGGAACTTGAATTTTATTCAGAGTTCCTTTTCCTTTTGTGGGAAGTTTAAAGTCATGCACATCGGACATAAGGAGGCTAATGTTTAAGGTCAAAATAGCTTTGACTGGATGAATTAGAATTGACTCAATTCTTTGAAAATTTATCTAAAAACATATTACCATACTCAAGTATGAGGGAAAAAATGTAAACTATGGCTTAAGAATATTTGAATCTGAGGAATGATATGAAAAAGATCTAAAAGGCATCAGAAGAAGTAGTTTCCAAGAATGAAGTTACTATTATTTAACAAACCCGTTAGGGGGTTGAATTATACAGGTCCACCTAAGGTCATTGGATGAATAGTCAAATAAATAGCATCTTTTGGCTAACAATTCTGTTATGTAGACTGTTTATGAAAGTCCGCCTAAGGGCACGTGCTGCATAATCAGGAAAAAGAACTCTCAGAATTTTACTTTCCTAGTGCTAAAAATCTAGTGAAAGTTTATGGAGATTCAAATTTTCCAATTTATAGAGTTTGTTGTATGGAAAGAGGTACTTGAATATGGAGAAGATATTTCCAAACAAGATTATCGAAGAACTATATGGATATCACTCCTACGAAATTCTGACCCAAACTTAAGGAAGGAGAATATAAACCATAGACTTGAATACTTTCAGATCATGAAAAAGGATATGGGAAAAATATGTTAAGGATGACAATTTTTGTGGATCCCTACATACTGTCATTTAAGACCAATAAGGACAAAAGAGGCTTTGTTCCCAAGAATGAAGTTACCATTTTTTAACAAACCCATTAGGGGGTTGAATTATGAAGGACCACCTAAAGGCATTGGCTGTATAGTCAAATAAATAGAATCTTTCAGCTGACAAGTCTGTTATGTAGACTATTTATGCAAGGGCGCCTAAGGGAACGTGCTGCATAGTCAGGTAAAAGAACTCTCAGAAATTTGACATTTTTGTGACTAAAAGTCAAGAAAAGGGTTATGAAGATCTGAAAATATTTAAGGTTAGGATTATGACACATAAACATGGGTATTGTCCAATGTATAAAAAGATACACAGATCAATTCTAACCATAATCATGTTGTGGCTGGGTCCTGAATTAAAATGTTGGACTTCACTACGTATCCCATAATGATGGGAATCAAGCCATATGTAGTTCTTAAACTACAGTTTAACGTCATGTGGGACAAAAGGATTAGTGATCTTAGTTTAGGGTCATAGAGCTTGGACTATTATAAGAAATACACAGTGTGTGTTTTCATGGGGAATTTTCAGCCAAGGGACTGAAAGTGGAATTTGGGGTTAGGCCCAAAAGACTTGGGTCTGGATTCGAGGGACACTCGAATGTTCCTATGTATCCCATAAGGATGGGAATTAAGCCCACGTAGTTCTAGTAATACCTTCTGTACAAATTTGGTTCGTACAAGTGAAGGGTGAAAGGGGACTTTAGTACAATGATGGTTTAACCCAAGATAAAAGGTTTAGTCATTGCCATCTATGCACGTAGTCTTTGAAATGAAACATGATTGAAAAATCAATGTAAATAATGGTTCCCTCTTAGGTGAGGGTATCAAAGAATATTGTAGTTTATTGTCATACTGGACAAAAGTGTTATATAGTTTAATGTCGTATAACAAGGAATAAATTGAACCAATGTAAAGATATTGATTCTAGGGGCGGTTTCACGAATCAAAATCGTATGAGATGGAGGTGAACCGATGTGAAGAGATTGGTTTTGGGCTTGAACCTTGGGAGGTTGCCTACATACCCAGCCTGGAAGGCAAGGATCAAATTCTGCGTAGTTCAATTAAAGAATGAGTTAATGATCAAGTTGTTCTTGGGGACAATAACCTAAAAAATGATGTTGTTGGGACTTACACATGGTTAGCAGCCCAGAGAGAGTGTTATGGTTGAGGTTTTCTCTAAGATCATGTGAGTCATACTCGGTGTGAGAAACAAGAGGTAACAACAACCTTAACGATGCATAGTTTAATGTCATGTAGGACATATAAAGGGACTATGCAGTTTAAAGTCTTGCAGTTAGAAATATTGGTGCTGCACAGTTTAGTGTCATGTAGCAGGGAAAAAGTACAGTTTAATGTCATGTAGGACGTATCAAGGACTTTATGTACAGTTTAACATCATATAGTTAGGACGATAGGGACAATATAGTTTAACGTCATGTTGGACGAAAGGGAGACTGTGTAGTTTAATGTCATGAAGTGAGGACAAAAGAGTACACCATTTAACGTCGTGTTGGACGTATTGGGGACTTTTTTCACAGTTTAACGTCATGTTGGATGAAAAAGGGATGATACAGTTTAGCATCATGTTGGACGAAAGTGAAAATAGTTTAAAGGAAAATGCATGGACTGTGGACGGTGCAGTTTAATGTCATGATGGACGTAAGGGACTTCTGTACAGTTTAGTGTCATGTAGTTAGGACGTCACAGTTTAACGTCATGTGAGACGAAAGGAATGCAATAGTTTAGGGTAATATGCATGGACCGTTGATGATGCAGGTTAACGTCTTGCTGGACGTTGGTGCAGTTTAAGGTCATACCGGACCACTTAGGGAACTTTTTCACAGTTTAACGTCATGTGGGACGAAAGTAAAAATAGTTTAAGGTCATATGTACGGACCAATGATGATGCAGTTTAACGTCTTGCTAGACGGTGGTGTAGTTTAAGGTCATACCGGACCACTTAGGGAACTTTTTCACAGTTTAACGTCGTGTGGGACGAAAGTACAAATAGTTTAAGGTCATATGTATGGACCATTGATGATGCAGTTTAATGTCTTTCTAGACGGTGGTGCAGTTTAAGGTCATATCGGACCACTTAGGGAACTTTTTCACAGTTTAACATCATGTGGGATGAAAGTGAAAATAGTTTAAGGTCATATGTATGGACCATTGATGATGCAGTTTAACGTATTGATGGACGGTGGTGCAGTTTAAGGTCATACCGGACCACTTAGAATATATTTTGTGTTTATACAAAATATTTTTTCAAAAAACTGGCATTGGTTGGAGTAGTTATGAGTTCTCCATCCATCGATATTAATGAATAATCTCCATTGGAGTACACCCTATGTATTGAGTAAGGTCCTTCCCATTTTGGATCAAGCTTGGGAGATTTCTTTCCTGATATCATTGGAGTTCTGAGAACTAATACCAATTCTCCCTGAGTGAATGAAAAAAGACGAACTTTTTTGTTCAAAGATCATGCTATTCGATTTTGATAGACTTCCAAGTGGTGAAAAGTGCACAATCTTTTCTCCTCTAACCGTTCCAATTCATTTAATCTCTTTTGATATTGTTCATCTGTAGATGACTGATCACAAATGTCTACTCTGAGCGAAGGCAATTGAACTTCAATGGGAAAGACAACTTCCGTTCCGTATACCAGTGAATATGGAGTTGGCCGAGTTGCAGTGCGGGTGGTAGTCAGATAAGCCCATAAAGCATGAAAGAGTTTATCAGGCCATGAACTCTTATCTTTATCCACCATCTTTTGCAGTATATTTGAAAGAGTCTTGTTGAAGGCTTCTATCTGGCCATTGGCCACTGCATGATACTGAGATGAATGGTTGGATTTGATGTTGTATTCTTGATACAACTTCTTCACCTCGGATGAACAGATGTTGGTGCCATTGTCTGTTAATATGGTATGAGGGATACCAAATCTGGTAATGATGTTAGATTTGATGAAGCTAACATTACATTTAGAACTAACTTCCTTGAGAGGTATTTCCTCTGCCCATTTGGAAAAGAAGTCAGTAGCAGTAAGAATGTACTTAAACTGCTTGGCCGTAGCTGATGGGTAAGGTCCCACCACATCCATTCCCCATGTGGCAAATGGCCAGGAGTATTTAGTTGCAAGAAGAAACTCTGGAGGTTGATGAATGAAGTTGGCATGTACTTGGCATGAATGACACTTCTTTGTGAAATCAACACAATCTTGTATCATTGAAGGCCAAAAGTATCCAAGCCTTCGAATTTTATTAGACAGTCTATGTCCAGATTGGTGGGCACCACAGACTTCTACATGCACTTCTTTCATGACAGTCATTGCCTCTTCACCATCAATGCATCTGAAGAGAACTCCATCAAAACTACGTTTGTAGATAGTTTTCTCTAGGTGATCTGGGCTATCATAAATGGTAAAATTGACCACACGTCACTGGATTTGTTCTTTCTTGGCTCTATCAGGTGGAAGTGTTCCATTTTGAAGGTATTCCTTGATAGGTGACATCCATCCTGTAGTATGACCATATGGTTCAGGAATTGGACTAATTTCATTAATTTCCTCTGTTCTGATTCGAACATAAGGTGAAATTACACGACGGTGGGCAATATTGATGGTTGTCTCGTCCCGATTTGGATCTTCCAGAGCTGTGGCTATATTATCCAGTGCATCAGCTTAAGTATTTTGTGATCTTGGTACATAAGAAAATGTCGGTTTTGGAGGGAATTCCGCCATTAACTCTCTGACGTAATAATACAAAGGGATTAGTTCTTCTTTTTCTGATGGTATAATCCCCATTGACTTGTTTGATTACCATGTCTGAATCACATTTCACCATTAAGTGATTCACTTGTGCTTGAAGTGCTAATTCCAAGCCTGTGATGAGAGCTTGGTATTCTGCTTCATTATTGGTACCACCTTCCCACAATAAGAAGGAATAAGGTAACACTGCCTTTTCTAGAGAAATGAGCACAATTCCTAATCCAACTTTGTTGAATTTAGGATTTTCCATTTTCCACCCTGTTGGACTTCTAGAAGCACCATCAAAATACATTTCCCATGCTTGAGGACTTTCATGAATAGAGAAGACTTCCTTATCAGGGAGTTCAATATCTGAAGATGTGTCTTCCAATGAAGGGTGTTCAGCCAGGAAATCAGCCAGAGCTTGGCCCTTTATCATCTTTTGAGACACATACTGAATGTCGAATTACTGCAAAATAACTACCCACCTTTCCAGACGTCCTGTAAGCATTGGACAAATAAGGATGAATTTGAGTGGGTTATTGCGAGATACCAATTAGACCTCGTGATGTTGCAGGTAGTGTCTCAACTTATAAACTATAAATATTAATGCCATGAAGCACTTCTCAATACTTGAATATCGGGTTTCTGCTTCAATCATAGTTCGACTGAGATAGTAGATGATGTTTTCATTCCTAGCATCATTCTTTTGAGCAAGAAAGGCACCCAATGATCGCTCTAGAGCTGTCACGTAGAGGATAAGTGGTCTTCCTTCAATAGGTGGCATGAGTACCAGTGGACTCAAGAGGTATTTCTTGAGATTATCGAATGCTTCTTGACATTCTTTAATCCACTGGTAAGTGACTCCCTTATTCATCAATTTGGTGAAGGGTAAGCTTTTTCCTGCCAAATTAGCGATGAAACGCCGAATATAGGCTAAGTGTCCTTTATGTCCTCTTAATTATTTCAAATTTTGAGGAGGTGACATACCAAGGATTGACTTGGTCTTCTTAGGATCGACTTCAATACCACGAAGGCGTACAAAAAAGCCGAGAAATTTTCCTAAGGTTACTCCAAAAGCACATTTTAAGGGGTTCATCTTCAAATTATGTTGTCGAAGCTTGCGGAATATGACTTCCAAATAAGCCAAGTGATTATAATGTTGTTTTGATTTAACCACCAAATAATCTACATAACATTCAACAAACTTCCCTAAGAAGGGTTTGAAGATACGATGCATGGCACACTGATATGTTGCACCTGCATTCTTTAAGCCAAAGGGCATTACCTGGTAGCAAAACACACCCTGAGGGGCTCTGAAGGCTATGGATTCCTCGTCTTCTGGGGACATTCAGTTCTGATTATATCTGTAATATCCATCCATGAAGGAAAGTTCTTCATAGCTAGCTGTTGCATCAATTAAAAGTTCTGTAATCGGAACTGGGAAATCATCCTTAGGACAATGCCGATTAAGATCTCTGAAATCGATGCAAACTCTAATTTTTCCGTTATTCTTCTTTACAGGGACAATATTATCCAACCAATTGGGATATTGAAATTCTCTGACGAAGTTAGCTTTGATAATCTTATCCACTTCAGCTTTAATTTTCGAAGCATAAGTTGGAAGTGTTCTTCTCGGGGCTTGCTTAAATCCTCAATGTTCTTCTGGTAAACCCAAATGATGAGTAGCAACATCAGAATCATGCCCAGGTATTTCTGTATAGTTCCAAGAAAAAATATCTCCATTTTTCTTTAGAAAAGAAATATACATCTCTTGCTCTTCAAGAGTCATGGCCGCACTGATTAAAGTGGGGCGTGGATCTTCTTTTGTACCCAGATTTATTTCTCTGAGTTCATCCACAGTGGTAGAGATACCCTCTTCGAATGCTGGAGGAGCATCTCTAAGATCTTCCTCTTCTTTTTCATCATGTATTATTCATTCCATTTCTACTTGCATAGTAGATGATAAAGCATAATTTTCATAATCAGTAGAGATGTCAAAATTTACACATCTTGAAGAAGAAACTTCCATTTCCGACCCGATTGATGATGAAGGGTCTTCTTTGGGTAATAAAGAAGAGATGATGGATTGAAAATCAACATCATTGTTCACCTACAATGTTGTTATAACTTCTTCTGTCCTAATTGGCGAAGTATAGACTTGTTGGATTTCAGAAGATGAATTGAAGAGGTCACCATTTGTGCTTTCATCACTGCTTGGTGGGTTACCAATTTCTCCCATGTTGTCTGGCTCGATTGTCATAATTGACATTATGGATCTTTCCATAAAATTATTTTTATTTGGGTCTATCTAGTCAATTTGACGGATAGGAAACACATAATCTGTACTCACATGTGTAAATGGATTTACTGGAATCTTCTCCAAACCATATGGAGCATTAACTTTGGTAATCTCCTTTGTTGTGGATTTCTCCCTTCCCTTCATGTGATAGAATTCCGCCTCAATGTATTGAGACTCACATGTCTTAAACGGGGCCTTATCACCATACAATGTACCAACTTGACCATTGAAACAATATTTGATACATTGATGGTATGATGAAGGGATAGCTGCATGCTGATGTAGCTAGGGTCTTCCAAGCAAGATGTTGAAAGCTGAGTCTTAATCAATAACCATGAAATCCGAATTGGATACAAGATCTCCAAACTGTGTTCTGAGTGTAACTTCGCCTAGTGGTTCTTGTTCATTTTTATCATATCCTTTTAACATCATGGTAGAAGGAGATAAATCAGATTCCGTGAGGCCCAATCGATGAAGTGTACGAATGGGCATGAGGTTGACTCCTGAACCATTGTCAATGAAAGCTCTTCGGACGTCTATTCCATTGACCTTTCCAGATAAGTAAAAAGGTATAATATGCCCATGCACAACATCATCTTCATCTTCATCAGTAAAAGATATTATTGTATGGAATTCTGTAGGATTATTCTCTATGTGATAGACTTCAGCTACAACAATTTCAGTTTCAAACTCCTGAGGACTTGACAAAGCCTTGATGAGTGCTTCCCGGAGATCTTTTGAAAGATTCAAAGCATCTAGAATTGATAACTTGGATAGTAATTGGGCCAAGTGTTTCAATACATCATACTTTTGATCCATAGTTCTGTGTTTCCCAACAGGAAAATTTGGTTTAGCAGGTGCCTTGGAAGCAGATGCTTTGGAAGTTGATGCATTTTGTATCGGGATAGGAGTTGGCAATATCCCTGGTTTTGGAAGATTAGACCGATTAGATCTATTTACTTGCTGAGAGGAAGAATATGGAACCTTCAATCGGTATTCCAAAATAACTGTGCCAGGACTGAATTTGCTATTGGTATAAGAACTTGCTTGTTCTTGTTGAGTTCGCTGAAGGGATCTACAACGAGTTTCTGATGTGTACACAGTTCTAGAAGGGGTAGAATTGGAATAGTGGATTCTAAAAGATCCACATATTCCCCTGTATCCTGAGCCTCTAGAACTTCCTCTGATTCCCCTGTTTGATACAGGGAATTTAGGCTCATCGAAATCGAAACTGTGACTGGCATATGGATCTGTTAATTGAATCGTATTAATAGAATTGAAGATTAATTATTCGTCTGATGAAGACTCTACCTAATTAGCATATTTAGGCTATGTCGTTTGGTGGGGCGGTGCCCGTGGCCTTGAAGTAGATGGAATGAAGTCTTCCAGAGTCAAAGAAAAATTAGGATTTGACACATACTCATCTTCTTCTGATTCCTTTTCTTTCTTTGAATCATGTCGTTTCTTTGAGGACTTTCCCAATGATGAAGAGGGTTTTGTTGCACCATTCATGGCAGAAGACACAATCGGTTTCTTTAATTGTGTTCGCAAAATAGCATGAGTTCAGTTTATTGTCTTTATGACCATCCAATCATCATAATTCTGTTCATTTTTGCTTTTTACTTCTTGCTATTCGCCTTCCTCCTCTGGAACTGTAGCAATAACACATGCTACCTGAGCTGAAGAACCTTTAAGTTTGACTTGTCCCAAGTAGACCATCTTTTGTAGGAGGTCTTTGAAGAAAAACACTCCTGGATGGGATGCCCCAACATTTGATGAAAGAGGAAATAATTGGGATGGTCTTCATCTCCTTTCTTGTTTGGCCTTTTGGGCCTTGGCAATTGAACCAGATTATTTTCCTGAGCCGAAATGAAGTAACCAGGAAATTGTTCATTTCAGAAAGAGTATGTTTTGCTCTTCAAATCTTCAAATTGTTTTCATCTTTTATCTCTTTGATCATCTGGATGAAATGGCATTTTTTGTTGGCGCTCAGGAGGTGGAGCCCTTCGAGAAGATGAAGGTTTTGAAGTAGAAACAGGTACAGGTGCTTATTTAAGCATGACTATAGCAGTTTCTACTTTACCCATTATCCTTCCTAGAGCTGATGGAATTAAAAGATATTTAGTCTTAGCCTGTATATGGGAATCTTCAATCTGTTGAGCGATTGAAGTAAGGTCTCGAAACCCTCCTGTGTATTTCACATGGATCAACGGCGTGCGTAACTCGTCACGCAAATTTTCCACACAGATTGGCAACAATTCTTCTTGAGGGATTGCTAATCATAGGGAATATGTTAATCCCTTCCAGTGAGCAATGAAATCTGAGACCCTTTCATTCTCCCTTTTCTTACAGTTTGTAAGATCAAAAACTGTTGTCTTTGGCAAAGTTGAGCTGAACTGAAGAAGGAATTGTTGACAGAGATCTTTCCATCCAGTAATTGACCTGGATTGCAAGCTTGTATACCAGACAATGGCTGGTCCTTGCAAGGTACGTACGAAGCATCTGAGTTTTACTGCTTCTTGCTACTCTGGAGTTCCCATCATAGGATCACAACAATACATGTAATGCATCAAATGCTGTTTATAGTCACCCGATCCATTGAAAATAGGGAATACAGGGTTTCCAAAACTAGATGGAGGAGATATTGAATCTACCCATTCAGGGTAAAATTTATTTTCTGGTTGAAACTATGCACGTTTCCCTTCCATAGTTTCTAACCGAGCAGTTAATGACTCAATAATAGTTATTAACTTTTGATAAATATCCAGTTGAACTTGGACTTGGGTAGTTGCAATGACTGGAGCTTGGAAAGATGTGGTGGTTGGTGCTGCAACTGATGGTAGCACTGCCAACTGTTGTTGCACTTGACCCATAGGATTAGACTTATGAGGGTGTACTGATAGAGGAGGATATTCTTGATTCATCTCAATAGATGCAACAAATTCATTTGGCTGACTGACTCCTGCACGCTTAAGAAGAAGACTACTCTGAAGTAGTTCTGCATTAAACCTCCTTAATTCCTTCATTTCTTCCTCCTTTTGTGCAAACCTTTACTCTAGTGAGAGAGATTGGCCTTATCCAGAGGAAGTATATGTAAGCTAATTCCTTCCCATCCCTTTGTTGGATCCTTTTCATAGAGGGGGAAGTGGGTTACTCGAAGGATTACCTAGGTTCTGAGTAACCCTTTTATTTCGTGTACGCACACCTTCTTCATTTATGTCGGTGCGTACATCTTCTTGAGCAAGAACCTCTTTATCTGAGTCCCCTCAGTGAGCCTCATATGGTGGATCAGCAACAACGACATTGATGAAATTGATTGATGCATAATGCATCATATCCCATTTATCAGCATTTCTGTGATATTGTCTTCTTCCATGTCTTTGATGAGACATTGCCTTTTGTTGATTCGATCCCTTAGGAATTTCTTGACGAATCGTAATTTGGAGGGAATATCCTGATAATTTGGCTCTTTGTTCCTCTTGAGGCTTCTTCCCCAATCGAAAAAAGACTGACTTTCTCTGAGGAGGGAATTGATGATTTGAAAAAGTCCCCAGTCCGGTGGACTGTTCCTGCTGTTCCTGCTCAACTCCTTGAATCCTATTTGTTGATTCTGAGGGTTGGTTTAAAAGAGTCCCCAGTATGGCAAGCTGAGATGGATCTTGACATGCTATGTCTGATACTTTCTTAAAATATCTCCTGATCTTGCGAACCTTTGTCCGGAAATTAGCTAAATGTATTAACCTGTATCCACTTTTATCACCGGGTTCAAAAGACCGTTGGATGATTTCCGACACTTCCATCACTTGATGATGTGCTTGCTCCATACGAGAGGCCTGTTCAATATTCTCGTTTGCTTGATGCAGGAGTAATTCAACAACTTGTTCTCTGTATGCTTGATTTTGAGAGGAACTAGTTGAAGCCTGTTCTTGGGCAAGCTTTTGATTACAAACAAAGCCCATTGACTGTGGTCGGCCATATGCAATAACATTGCATGAGACCATTTTTGGCGAGATTTGTTGACTGGAGAGCACCATGAAATTTAGTACACCATGAACACCCCATCCTCTAACATGAATACCAGATGAGGCATTGGCAATTAACTGACTCAATCTTCTTAGTGTCCCAAGGCATGAACGTTGAAGGGATCTCTTCTGCTTTTCAGCCTTCGGATATTGAGAGACTGATAGAGATGCCAAATCAATCTGACATTGTAACCCTTCTATTATCTTAAGATGATTTTCATATTCATCATAAGATAATACTTTCTTCTTCAACTGACAAAGAGTTTTCCATATGTTGAGATGAATATCATGAATTCCATCTTCCGTCAACATCTTTAGAATGTCATACTGAGAGTCAGCCAGAGGCCAAAACATGACTGGTACTTCACCTTTTTCCAGTTTTTTTCTCATGTTCAACATTTCCACTTTATCATTCAATGAAGTTTCTTCTACCTGATTTGACCAGAGTTGGTGTTTACCTTTTGCTTCATCTAATTCAACAAGATTGGTAGAGAAATCTTTGATCAAACTAGAAGATGCATGACTTATGGGTGGTTTGGAGAATGACCTACACCCTGGGCTATCTTCTGATTGAGAAATTATTTCACCTACTAGCGATGAAACATCAGACATGACTGGTTTCTCATTTACATGTGCCTCAAGATAAGAGGGATTTCTCGGTACTACATTGTCCACTGGAGCAATTTTTGGGAAATGTGCATCACTACTGCGGAGAGGACTTTCGCAACGAAATTCATCATCATGAGGAGGACCACCATGGTGGGTTACAACAAAAGATGAGATCTCTTTCTCCTTGGTCTTCTGACCACACAGAGGGTTCCTGTGGCTCTCATCTGAAGATGAAACTTAGAGATCGACCGAATTTTCATGAAGAAATCCTTCATGAGGAAGTGTTTGTTGAAGACCTTCGGAATTAATGTTCCCACTATTGGGAAATGAGGGAGTAGAATCCTAAATTCTAACAGATAATTGTATGAGGGATTCAATAACTCCAGTATCGAGAAAGGCCTTGTTAAAAATTGGATCTTGATCTCCTGACTGTGCTGGGCGGGTCTTTCTCTTAGACTCCTTCTTACTCACTTTGGAAACCACTTGTTGACGAAAGTGGATGCTCTGAGCAGGTGTATGTGCCTGATCAGGAAAGATGGTATGGTTAGGCTGACGATCTCCACTCAAATCAGGTGTATGTGCCTAACTTGGTTGTCTGTATGATATGGGGGAGTATACCCCACAACCCTCTTGGACTGGAACAGATGTGTGTGTCTGTTCCGGAGTGAATTTTTGATGCATCACTCCACTAGTAGGGATAGATTTATGTGTCTTTCCCTGGGATGATGCTGAAGCTATTATAATATCCTGGAAAGCATCCAGAATATGAGAAGGGATTTTCTTCTACTCTTTCAGCATTGATAGAATATGCTTGGTGACTTCAGCTGACGGAATGGGGATATACGTCCATTCTGTGCTTGGAGTATCTGTATGTGTCTGCTCCTATCCCCCTTTTCCTGTCAGTGAATCTTGACAGTACTCAAGTTTGGGGAAAAGAGTTGAGTCTGCCTCCTGTTTGTCACCGAAGCTTTCCGACTGACTTCTTCGTGTGCTTCCAAGAGAGACTGTTGGTAGGTTTGATTAATACTAGCAGGTGTATGTACCTGCTAATTTCACTTCACCGAACGTGGTTGAAAATCTCCATCATATGTAGTCAGACGAGCCTACTGACTAGCTGATGATGTATAAAAAGGTGTATGTTCCTGTCTATAGAACTCCACTGGAATTTCCTAGCGGGATTGGTGTGATGCTTCTAGATGAGTCTGCTAGACATTAGAATTAAAATGGGCAGGTGTATGTGTCCGCTCGTTGCTTGCCACCAAGTTAGGTTGGTGGACTTCTCCGGAGATGGCAGAGATGAGAACCTGCTCACTGTTGACCGGATTCTGCCTCTGGCGGTTTGTCATGCCAGCTCGGGTGCGAGGAACCTGACCCAAATGCCTGGATTTGGTACCCTCATCATGTTGAGGGCATACTGCCACACGAGTCTAGCGGAGATTTTTGATAGGAGCCCTCAGGAAGGACTCCTACTTCTTTGAATTAAGGCCCTGAGGGACCTTCTCATTCACCTCCCCGGAATATGGGAGGGAATGGTGATTGCATTCCGGGGATAATGACCCAAAACAGTTGGAGACGGTGGTTAGCACCGCCTGCTTCTTGATCACTGGTCATCGTTGTTCAGATGACCGGTGTGAATTGTTCACTTAGAGGGCTTGTCGGGCAGCCTCCAGAGTTGGGATGGTACCGTGTTGACGGTACTCCTTAACCAGCGCATTTGATACCCAGCATTGAAGACGTTGAGTAGGTGATGTCATCCTTAGAGAAGATGAAGATCCAGCAGGAGTAGCAGTAGTGGCATTTGCAGCAGGGGTATTCACAGGTGTGAACTTGAGAGCAGCCATT
The DNA here is from genome assembly GCA_963277665.1 of Viscum album. Classification (NCBI taxonomy): domain Eukaryota; kingdom Viridiplantae; phylum Streptophyta; class Magnoliopsida; order Santalales; family Viscaceae; genus Viscum; species Viscum album. The sequence continues at coordinate 516,918,346 of OY728130.1, forward strand.
CTGGAAATACAGAAGATCTTGTAAAAGAGTGCATGTTTGATATAACAGACGTAATCAAGATAAAATCAACCACTACATCTTTTGGATGAGCACATATGTCAATGATTTTTTTTGTTGGCCCTCTCATTGAGTTTTAAATAGGGGCCTAACAAATAGGTAAAACAACATTTTAATTTGGTTAAGGATTCACATCGGGTTCACCATTTTTTGTTTCCCTCATAATTTGGGGATGACCTCCTATTATTGAAGGTTCAAACCTTCCAATCGGTTTCTAACGGGTTTATTCATAGAACCGGAAACATCCAATGATTCCACATCTATTTGGACCTACTTTCCAAAGGTAGGCGCTCATTAGTTTGTGTACTAATTAGGCTTATGAATTTGCATTGGCCGAGAGGATGGGAGTTCGGACTCATCACACCTTTTTTAGGGGAATTATTGTCTACTCTGGGACTCTCATTATAGATTTAAGTTATGTTCATGAATCCTTATTACATTACCAAGTATAAAATGAGCTTTCCTTTAGATCTGAAAATCAATGATTAAATATGTAAGAAATTTAGAGAATCTTTTATATGTATTTGAGGTTCTTCATCGATAGAGAATCATCTGTATTTATTAGATATTCTTGATCAATTGTATCCTTCGACACATTTTTATAGACGTCTCTCGGTCATTTTGATGACCATGATGGTTTTAAAGCCACTCAGTGGGACACTCAAAGTTTATTGTCATTCAGAAGGATACGGATTATTTCAGAGTTGGGATCGAACCCGCAGATGGGCTACCTACGTATCCTTTGTTTAGAAAAGAAATCATAACCCACGTAGTTCTAGTAAGGGAGTATGATGTTTATGACTGATGGCTCAAAGAAGGATGTCATAATTAATTTTACACTCTAAGCTCACGTGAGTCATGCTCAGTATAAGAAACAAGAGGTATTGGTGAAAAAAATAGAAAATTTGGCCATGAAATATGCAATCATAAAAAATAATGTGGGACTTATGTATGAATTAATTCCCAGAGAAAGGAAGATTAGGATTTATTTCAGGGAAGAAATCCAGGAATAGGGTCCATAAATGTATATGTGCTTCATGGAGATTTGAAAACTCTAACTTGGGGAAAACATCTGAAAAGGAGGCCCAAATTAGGAGAGGACTTATGATTGGGTTTTACTCTTGAGAAGGAAACCCGGATCAAAGGTAAATTAGGACTGGTTAAGAGAAATTAATACTGGGACTTACTCCTGAAAAGGAGGCCCAGGTTAGGAGACTTGAAAAATTAGGGGACTTGGGGCTTACTCCTGAAGAGGATGCCCATATTATGACTGGGGATTATTCCTGAAAAGGAGGCCCATATTAATGATTATAACTGGGACTTATTCTTGAAAAGGATGCCCAGGTTAAGAATTACTACTAGGGCTTATTCCTGAAAAAGAGGCCCAGGTTAATGAGTACTCTCATTTTAAAGGATGAGGTTGAATGAATGAAATCTCAATCTTTAGTGACATAAAGATGTGTAAATCACTAGTTCTTGAGAGATATTCCACAAAATTCCTTTCAGATAAGGAAGTTAAATCAAGAAATCATTTCATAAATGGCTTTGAAGAGTGTCTTGAAGACTGAATCTTGAATAGGAGAGGTGGAATGGATTAAGAGGGGTGAAATGGGCAAGAAGGGCACCCAAAAAGGCTAGGACGTGCAAGTCCTGGCAGGTGCGCAGGTACTGCTTGGGCGCACAAGTCCTGGTCGCGTAGGTATACCTGCGCGACACATGGGTACTTGTGCGACAGTTAACCAGCATGGTAATACTTGAGCGACTCTTGGTTAAAGCCTTTAAAATCATCTTGAGGTTCTTCCAGAAGAGTGGCGTGCAATTTCTATTGAAGGAGTTAGGCGGCACGCAAGTGTGACCATTTCCCTTAAGGACTGGCCACTCAGGCGCACAAGTGTTGATGAGTTTCAACACTTAGGCCTTCCTCCCCCTTTTTAGATCGTCCGTTCTAGGTAAGAAATTACCTTAAAAGTGTTTCAGAAGCCTTGAGAAGAGACTAGGGCACCGAGAGCTCAAATATGAATTTTGGAAAAAAATTCACTCCCGAATGGGGGGCCCACAGGGTCTATTTATAGGCTGGAGAAGACCCGGGCGGTTATCATTTAAGTCGCGCAAGTGACTTGCGCGACCATTTAGGCGGCGCGCAAGTATACTTGTGCGACCATGAGGGAACTTGCGTGACCTATGGGAAATGTTCTCTTTGTTCTTCCCTTTGTCGATTTTTTGATGTTTCTTCAAAGGATGAATCAATTTGGACTAAGGTATTTCCCTTTTCCAATCTTTAGACTCTGTGATGAAAAGGAGCGTCAACAGATACCCATTTCTTTCGATTTGTACCCTTATGTTTATGCATGATTGATTATGTATTATTCATTATGTGGAAAACATATTCATGAATATATTAAAATGGTTGCACCTAGATAATTCTCTAATGAATTGGCTAAAGTTGAGTCTCATGAGACGTTATGTGCAATTATCTTGGAGGTAAGCCTTGACTCATGCTACCATGTGAAACAGTCTTGGTGGTCAACCTTGACTTGTGATACTCAATATGAAATAAGACTTTATTCCTGATAAATTCATTTTTTATGTTGCTGACACATTACTATGACTCCATGTGTGTATGATCAAAAGTTTATATGTTATGATACTATATGTTTCATGCCTTCTTATATCATTATGTCATACCTTCTAACCCAAGTGCTAAAGCTTCATTATTATTTTTATTCCTTTACTAGGATTTAACTCATCCCTTTTTTCATGTTATCCCTAGGTTATCATATGCATATGTTTGATTACAATGGGGGTTAAGAGATCTTTATGAAGAATAAATAAAGAAATGTTTTATTTAGTCCCATGTTTTCTATTTTATGTCCCTTGTCTTCAAAAACACTAGAATTTATGATCCTTGGATTGTAATATGATGCTTTACTATACTTAAAATCAAGTAATGAAATGTGTAAAAGGATAGGGTTTCTATAGTTGGTATCATAGGATGGTCTGGTTATTTTTGGAGATTAGGAATAGAGCAATTTAGTAATAACCTTAGGGATGATAATTAGTATAAGAAAACATCCCTAAATTTTGGTAAGTATAGAGTAAGTGGTTTATCAAGAAAACAAATCTCTATCTGGATATGAACAAGTGTATGTGGCTCTGGCATAGATTTATCAAGGGGAAAACCCCAAAAACACCATTTTGAGCTTGAATCGAATGGGAACTGGTGCACAAAAATAGGCATTGTTGCACTCCTGGTTGGACACTCCAAGGGGATATGCTTTGGTAAATTCATAAGCTTAGTATGAACCATTATTACGGGAACATAAAAAATCCCATAAGAATAAATGTGAAGAAAAATATCATGTATAACTGAGATTGAAACATAGGGAATCACAATTTATGATATAATTTTTTATAAAGAGTTTATCCTTTTGTGTTTAAAGTTTTTTATGCGTATTAGTAAGGTATTCAAGCCCCCTAATTATACGTTTTTTCTTAGTTAATGGCGGGAAATAAAAGAACATGTTTCAACAATAAATGTGATAGGGAATGTGAATATTTTCCTAATGATATACCAAATATGATGGGAATAGTTTCTCAAAACATTATGACAGTACTTTCTTAGATGGATCAAGTTATGAATAATAACTTGAATCATGTAGAACACCCACCTAATCCCAGGAAAGATCAAGTTATTGTCGAATACTTCATGCAGAATTTTTCCTCCCATGTTTAGTGGATCTTCTGATTCCCTCCTCATGGAATAGTGGATTAACTCCAATGAAAAAATATTCAATTTCCTATAGTGCTCAGAAGAAGAGAAAGTCAAAATGGTGGTCTATCATTTTTATGGGGAAGCTGATTAGTGGTGGAAAATGATCAAGAATACAAATTCCCAGGAGTAATTCAATTCCATGTATTGGGAAGAATTAAAGATTTTTTTTTTCAAATAATATTTTCCCTGAACCCTCTATCTCAAGATATAAATAGAGTTTCTTCGACTTAAGTAGAAGGAATATGAGTCTATCAGGGCATATGAAGCATAATTCACAAGGCTTGCAAGATATGCCTTCGGCTTTTTCATGAACACTAAAAGAAAGTTGTATAGCTTCTTTAGTGATCTAATGATGAGTCTACAAAAAGTATTGGCGATTCGTGACTTCAATAGTTATGAAGAGATTTTTCATTGTTCCCTCAAGGTTGAAATGAAGATCAGATACTCTCAATGGTCTCATGGGCCTGGTGACAAAAAAAGAAAAATGGAGTCTAATATGGGTGGTTTGGCAAATAAATCCCATGATGGAAAGAAATCCAACATCCCACGTGTCAAAATTGTGGGAAGAAGCATCCTGAGAATTTCTTAAAGGGAACCATGAATTGCTTCAGATGTTGAAAGATGTGACATCTAGAAAATAAATGTTGAAGGGATATGAATAATCCCACTAATTTGGAAGAAGAAAGGAAGGTTCAGATCAACACTTAGCCTGTAGTTCAGTGTTACAACCGCAAGAAGCATGATAATTATGAAAACAATTTCCCTAAGCCAAGGGTTGTTAGAGGAAATCAACAACAACCTCCAAGGAAACAAGGAAGGGCTTATGATATCACTAATGATGAGGTGGAGCCAGAAAATGATGTGGTGACCGGTACACTAGTTAGTCATTCATGAATAGTGAATGTACTATTTGATTCGGGTCCTATGAATTCTCTTATATATTTCAAGTTTAGTATAAATATTCAAACACCATCTAACAATTTGGAGGTTGTGTTATTTGTGAGAATAGAAAATTGGGCAATTACTACATCCAAAGTATAAAATTCATCCTTCGTTAATGTTTGTTGATTGAACCTCCTAGAAAATAGCATCATACTTCTTTCAGTGGATTTTGATGCTATCTTGGGAATGGATTGGCTATCTTTATTCAAAGCTAAAAACAATTGTCAAGAAAGAGAGATCACAATTCACATCCTGAAGCATCATTCAATTCCTTAAAAGTTTAAGGAGGAAGATGAATCTCCTTTAGAATCATTGACTCAAGTATAGATATTACTACCTTATGAGCAATAATGTCTAGATCAAATGATTGAGGTAAATGAGATTATACTACTTGAAGATATGAAAATCATGATGGATTACACTAATGTATTCCCTAAATAATTGTCTAGTCTTCCACCTAATCTAGAGGTTGATTTCAAAATTGAAATTATTCCTGGATATCTTTCTATATCAAAGACACCTTATAGAATGGACACTATAGATCTAGAAGAGCGGAAGAAGTAGTTATAGGAGAATCTGGAGAAGGGTTTTATATGCCCAAGTGCTTCACCATGGGGTGTTTCAGTCCTCTTTATCAAGAAGAAGGATGGATCAGTGTGCCTCTGCATTGATTATCATGAACTCAATAAAATCATGATAGAGAAAAAGTATCCCCTTCCATGAATAGATGACTTGTTAGATCAACTTCTTGGGGCCATTTTTTCTCTAAGGTGGACCTTTAGTCTGCATATCACCAATTAAAGGTGATGAAGGAAGATATTCCAAAGACTTCCTTTCGAAAGAGTTATGGACACTATGAGTTCAGAGTGATGCCCTTCAGGCTCACTAATGCTCCAGAAATATTTATGGATTTAATGAATATAGTCTTTAGAGATTACCTCTACAAATTTGTGGTAGTATTTATCGACGATATTTTGATATACTCCTAGAGAAAGGGGGAAAATGAGAAGAATTTTAATACTATGATGATGAATTTGTGAAGTGATAAAATTTATGAACAAAATAGTAAATGTGAGTTCTAGATGGAGGAAGTATCATTCCTGGGGAATTTTATCACCAGAATAGGGGTATCTATGGACCCTTCAAAGACAAAGGAAATTGAAGAGTGACCCAGAACATTATCTGTAATGGAGATCCATAGATTCCTTGGCCTATCTGGGTATTATCGATGATCTTTTGAAGAACTTCTAATGATTTTCAAACCCAACGACCAAGATGACACATAAGGGAGTGAAGTTTTTCTAGACTCAAGAATGTAAGGAAAGCTTTAAAGAGCTAAAAAAGAGGCTTATCAATGCACCACTACTCACAATATTTGTAAGTAGATAACTCTTTGTGGTGTAAAATGATGATTCAAAGAAGTTATTAGGTTGTGTGCTAATGAAAAATGATAAAGTGATAGCCAACACCTTATGTAATCTTAAAATCCATGAGAAAAACTACCCCACACATGATCTAGAGCTGGAGGTTGTGATCTTTTCATTGAAAATATTGCGACATTATCTCTACGGTACAGTTGGAGAATGGTCTTTCTTACAAGGAGAAGCCAGTGAAGATCTAGGATCATAGAGATAACGTTCTATGCAATAGAAATACTCTCCGAGTCAAACTAATATAGTGGAACCATAAGTACGAAGAGGCAATATGAGAGCTGGAAGAGGAAATGAAGGAAAAGTACCCACACCTGTTTATGGCATAGAATGTAAAACAAAATTTTGAGGGTGAAATTTCTTAAGGGGGGATAATGTAATGACCTAATGTATTATCAATTAAATTACCTTCTTATAATTATTTCACATAGTATAATCACATGAAATCACAAAATAATGAAATACTAAGTACTATGTGACCTTTAAACATAATACTTTCACTTTTGTGATTTGAGTTTTGAAAATCGGACATACATGGTTATGATCAGTAAGTCGTTTGGAGTCTGATAAGATAAGTTAACTTTTGGTGAATAGTAACTAACCTTTATGAATTGTAATTTTACACTTATGAATAGTAATACGACCCTTATGAATAGTAAATCTTACAATTGAATAAGTAACCTTTCCAATGAAAGTATAAATAAAATTTATCCATCTTATAAGTGACAATATTATATAATTATATAATAGTGTTGGTATTTTTGTAATTCATGTATATTTAAATAAAATTTTATGATTAATTTAATAATTTAAATTAAAATTTATTTTCATTAAATTCATTCATAAATAATTATTTTGATGACTTGTGATTATATGATTATTTTAAGAGACCTTAATTAAATTTTCAAATCATTAGTAATGTATTTTTAATTTTAAAATTTGTATTTTTCAAGTAAATTATGATTTTAATAAAAAATTAAATTTCACATATTTAGAAAATTATTTTCATAAAATGGATTTCATTTTTTAATTTTACATGACAATAAATGGTTGGGGTGAATTTTTGGGATTTTTTTGAAATACTTTAATTTTTGGTGATGAGTAAAATACGGTAATTTTTTATATATAGACATTATATGTTAAATACACTATTTATTGAGTCATGGATGATGTAATCAACTTGGGTTTGAACTCACTTGAAAATTTTACTGTTTTTTCATAAGAATCAATATTATTTCTTGTCTTGATAAAAATAATCAAATAATGAATAAAATGTTGAGAAAACCCTCTTCTCCTCCACTATAAAAACCACCCTCACACCCTCTTCTATTCACTCCTCTGAAGCCTTGTTTATAACAGGCCCAAGCTTGACGTACATGGAAATTAAATTACTTTTGCGTAATACTTAATACATAACAAAATCAAATGCCCAAAGATCATATTAGTTTAGTGTCTTTGGAAACTCAGAACATAGTCTTCTAATAATGGTTAAAGATCTTCAACATCTCCCATAAAGATCTTCCCCTTTTTTTCTTACCTAAAATCTTTCTTTAAATCATTGGGAAAAGAAAACATATAAAGGGTGAGCTCAAATTCTCATTAAGGTTAATCATGGAGAAAATAAAAAAAACATATACATTTAAACTTAAAAACATGAACATAAAGTTTAAACATCAAAATCTTGAGTTGTGAAATAAATCATGGCAGTATGTATGGCATAGATCACAAAGGAACATTAATCATGATAAAATAACATGGTAATAAAACATGTAATTGTGGAAAACCATTAATCACATGATACGATTTCCATAGTAGCCAAGGCATTGCTTCCAAGACCATCATAGTGGACAAAGTCCATTACTGAATTGGGTTTACTTGTCGTTCCAGCCCTTTATTATTGAACTAGATTTACTTGTCATTCCAGCCATGTCTATCTCATGAGATATAAATAATTACCCAATTAATTTGAGGGTGATATAGGTCCCACCCATATCATAATGAAACCATTCTTATTTGTGCCACAAAATCATAAATCATACACCATAGCATAACCCATGTAATAAAATGGGATTCTTAAACACCATGCCATTATAACATAATCCATGTAATATAGAAGGACTTAATAAAAATAATTCCATCATAACATAATCAAATCAATGTAATAATATGGATAGAAACATAACCATGTATCATCTTATATGGAAGATAATTTTGATAAAACACTTAAACTTAGTTCTTGAGGAAAATATTTTTTCTTCTTCAAAAACATTTTCTTCTCTCAATATGTCATGAAATTTAAAAAATAATAATTTTATTTAAATTAAACTTGAAAACTTATAAATTAAGTTTCATGGAAAAAATTCTCTATGAAATGATAAAAAAATCCATTCATTCCGTATAAGTTAAGAAATATTCTCCTCGTACTTTTACCACAAAAGTCAAAAAGTACATCGTTTTATAAACAAAAGAAAGATTCCATCCATACCACATAGTCAAATCCAAAAAGAGGTAAAAATGAATTTAAAAATACATGTAATAATAGTAAATACTTTATGAAAACATTTTTATAAAACATGGACATGGATGATTAATATAACCCCAGTAAATACTTACATATAAGAAATCTTGGATAAAAATGAGACTGCAAAATTATCCCTTACCATTTAGGATCGATGGAATCATGAATTTCATAAAATAAATAAAATTACATGTATATGTAAATATAATATCCTTCATAATAAAAATCATAAAACATTCATGGGAATCATAAAAACCATACAAAAGAAATAGATGGTGATTAAGGCATATGTCTCACAGAAATAAAAGTGAGACGAAATAATCCCTTATCTTAGGTATGATATCTTCCTTATGTGTATGAACCTACTGTATAATGATTTAAATAATGTCATTGAATTATTCAAGAATCGTAGTCATTTTTATGATATCATATATGATTCACTTACGACTTTATATTACCTGTTCATTTGTCAATTCCATGTTGAAGCAACATTTTGGGTAATAGTCGTTTCATTTATCATACGTGTTTGGACTTGTTGTTCTTGATATTATTACTTATATCATGATTTACTTACCTATAGAATGTAAAAAATTATTTATATATCATATATATATTCAGTTTATATATATATAAGATATAGATAAATGAAATGAAATACACCGTTCATGGAGACGGTAGGTCGTACGTACACATGAACGTTGTTTTCCTTTCCTTATTGACTTGAATGTAAGTAAGAAGATGAAATATATATATATATATATATACATAAATTAAGTAGCATTATTATGTCATATATCTCATTATTATTCCTTATATATACTTTATAATCATTCTTTAATGGTTAACATGGAGAATGAATCTCATCGCGTCGTGGAGACGGTAATCTGTACGTACGCACGAGCAATGATATCATTCCCATAATTATTGAATGGAATTTTAGTGGATGATATAATATATCATAATTAGTATCATGTTATAATAATCATATATAATTATTATTTACACCATTATACCCATCCATGTAAGGTGGTGGTGGAAAAACATATTACACCACAGCGTGGAGACGGTAAGTCGTACGCACGCACGCACGGTGATTTCATTTTTCGTAGGATGGATAGAAGGTGAAATATGGTTGTTTCATATTCATAATAAAATATACGTATACAAGTGATAATGGTGTTATTACTAAATTATGAAACAAATCATATAGAGGAAGTTGAATAAGAAATAAGTTTGAAAGAATTAGTAAAGGATATTACCTCTTCTTCCACACACCTCTTCTAAACATTATTTTAGGGCACTAAATTTGGTATTTGAAGAAGAACATGACCTATATTATGTTTCTAAGTAAGTTGATAAGGGAAATGGACAGGTTTTGTTCAAGTTTGAAAGCTCAAAATGGATTAAAGAGAATAGGGAGGATGTGCCCTTTTATAAGAGAGTAGAGGGGCACTTTTGGAAACCTCCAAAATATTAATTTATAATAAACTCAAACCCCACATAAAAACATTAAAATTGACTCAAAATAGAATATTATATATGATATGGTTGTGATATAATCAGACAAATAAATTTAGACATGTTTTGATTTTATTTTAAAGCTTATCATTTTGATTTATCCCTATTTAATCTATTTAATTATATTTGTTGTAATAATATTCTAAATTTTAAATGGTTATAAATACTTACTTATGTTTTTTAAATTGTCTATAATTGGATAATTTATGACATTTTAGTCCATATAAATTTAAATTTTTAATTTTTAAATATTTTTGTGATTTTTAAACAATTTAATAATATGTTATGTTTATAAAATATCAATAGTATCAATTTTGACACTATTCATTTATTTAAATTTAAATAAAATCCAAACAGATGATAGATCTGAACCAAAATATTTAATAGATTCCTATCATGTCATATTCATCTAGAAAATTAGTGGAACACATTAATTAGTTCATATAATATTTATTTTTATATTTTTAAAACCATTTATTTGACATTTCTCTAAATAAAATAATTACTACAACATTATTATATAATTATTTAATATACTTATTTGTTGCATAAAAATAAAAAATAAAATACTATGATGAATATAATTAAAATAGATTTTATAATAATACTTTTATTCTAATTTATCTTCTAAAAAACCCAATTTTTAAAATTTTAGTTTTATTAAATTATGAAGGTGACAACTTTGACATCATTTAAAATAAAATAATATAAATTTTATAATCTATTTTATAAGGCTCTAAATTGTCCAAAATTCTACACTTGGATTATTATGGTGTATATATACTCTAAAAATAAGTTTTGGTTAAGTTTTTGGTCCTTTTTATGGGTATTATTATTTTAATAAAAACAATATTATTTATTTTTCACTAAATAAATAATTTTTGTATCATTAATGTATAAGTTATTAAGGTAATTATATATTTCTTAAAAATTAAAAATAAATTACCATGATAAATAAAAACATTTTAGCTTTCAAATTAGTATTTATAATCTAATTATTATTCTGTTTAACCTTATATTAAAAATAATTTAATTAATAAAGTTTGAGTGAGACATATTTCACTTTCCTTTAAATAAAATAAATTAAAGGTCTTAATCTCATCCAAGTGGGTTCCAATAGATAAAATTTCAACACAAGTATATTTTAGGATGAATTATAATCATAAAATTATATTAAGACAAGTTTTAGGGTAATTTTATAATATTATTTTTACTCTTAATTACCCGATTTACCTTTAACTATGGTAAATAAAATTTACCGTAGTTACTATTCATAATACCCAAAAATAAAAGTATCCTATTAACATAATTTGGAACTACTGATTCCAAATATGAAATCCATTTTTTCAAATTCAAAGCACAGAAGTTGATGTAATTAATTTAAAATTAATCCCATTGTAGAGAAAATGGGTTTTAAAATTTAAAACATTGAAAAAGATTGAAATGTTTTTACCTATGAATTCAATGTAAAATTAACGCTAATTACATAAATTATATTAAATGGTAAAAATATATTATATTTATACTTTTAAACCATTTAATATTATAATTTAACCATATAAATTATCCCTATGAAAAAAGTTGTTTTTAATTAAAATTTAGGGTATGTTTACTATTCATCAATATATGAAGGTTATCCAAATAATGTAAAACTTTTATCCAATGTAAATTTTTATATCCTGATTCAAAATAAAAAGTTTAATTTGTCAAATTGAACTTATAAACTTTTCAAAAATTATATTTAAAATGGGTGTTCAATCAAAAGGCTACAAAACTACATTTTTGGAAAAATACTTCTTTTATCCGGAAAATTAATTTTGTTCGCATACCATGTTCTAGAAAATATGAAAGATTAATGATAATGTTATAAAATTAAAAATGTGGTTAATAATATTCATAAATACTAGTTCATAATAATATTATAATAATATATTGTTGTTTAGTGAAACTCGTTATTGCATACAACGCAAGCCATCGAGGGAGGTCGCTTTAGCGTGTAACACAAGCCAAGTCAGTGCTGTGTGAAAGATTCCTTTGGTGTTGCGTATAACATAATCTAATATTATTTCATTGAAAAAAAATCTCTATTAAGTGTTTAATTCTATCAGAATAACTTGAAATTGTGCGTAAATCAAGCCAATAATAGTGTTGCATATACTACAAGCTAATACAGTGTTACGTATAGCACAAGCTAATCTTGGTGTAACATACAACACAAGACATCAATAAAATTAAAAATAATTTTTCTCATAAAATTTTGGGGTGTTACATTGTTCCTTGTAAAAATTATGATCAAATATATCCCTAAGACCCTATCCAACATCTAGAATCTTTTTTTATATTCAAAATATCAAATCCTCTTAGCTAAAGGGGTTCTCAAGGAAGATATATTCAAGAGGTAAATTCCTCTTTTTATTTCATTTATTTTCTTTCAAGTCCCATTATTTTCTTTTTATTTATTCACCTACTTTCATCCAAATGTTATGATAAAATAATTACCTTACATATACTAGATTTTTTATGATAATTGAATAATTAATAATCATCTCTCCTTTCCCCTCATTTTATACAAGAAATGAAAACATCATCCAAGATGTGTTAATTTCTCACATTCAAGGGTGACGAGTTTTCAATTTCTATTACCTTCTTCAATTATTGTCATGAAACCATTTTTATGGTCTAAGAATACTATAATATATGTATTATTTCTAATTTAAGGTTCTATAATCTTTTTACCAAATGATATTAGTTTATAAATAAAAATGAGTTCAGTGTGATAAAAAACCCTCAATTAACCAAAACAGTTGTCATTAAAGTTTTTATAATGATTCATATTCACTCAAAATAACCCAATGAATTTTATAACCAATTAATCTACTAGATTTTCAATAATAAAATACAACTTCAATTATCTACAACCATTATCATCATAGATATTTTTCCTTACATGTATATAAGTAAACCATTCATGAAAACCAATGAAACAAAAACCAAATTCAACCTCTTAACCCATCAAAAAGGTAATTAATGAACTTAATAAGGTTATAAAAAATCAATTAAATAACTAATAAGTTATGTAAATATTAATTAATTAATTTAATTTGGTTGTCCAGGACATTAATTTCAATTGAAGGACACCATCGAACTTAACGTAAGGGATTCTACTTGAACCTCCTTTATTCCTTTGAGTTTCTCTGTCATTATATTTACCAAAATGAATTTATATTTTCTATTTACATCTTCTAAATTATGTTAATATGCTCCAAAAATCATGTATTAAGGTATATTCATCATTCTCTTTTAGGGATATACATGTTTTTAAGTGGTTCCATCCTCAATACTTCCCGATAACAAAACCCATTTAAGGTAACTTCCTGAATTCTTACCCAATTTTAAGTGCACTATATAATCTATTTTAAGAAAAAATTGTTTTTATAAAATATATATTTTTATTATGAAAATATTGTTGGATCACTTAGGGTTTTATGTAAAATATTATTCCATTTTCTATTTAAAATTCTCTTTAGTATTTTCCTTAAAACCACTATAAAATGTTTTAATGATAAAATTTCTTAAATTCACTTCTTACATGTTGGCACTTATGTTTTACATAACTTACCATGATATATTCTTAATTTACCTTATGAATTTCCATGTATGTTTTAATTCCTTTCTTTCATGGACACCTGTATGATATGCCCATTCATTATGATTTATGACATGATTATGATACCCATTTCTTTTCATGGGTACCCTTATGTTTATGTATGATTGATTACGTATAATTCATTATGTGGAAAATATATTCATGAACATTTTAATATGGGTGCACACAAATATATATCCAATGCATTGGGTAAATTTGAGTCTCGTGAGATGTTATGTGCAACAGTCTTGGTGGTTAGCCTTGACTAGTGCTACAATGTGTAACAGTCTTTGTCTTTAACCTTAACTTGTGATCCTTTATGTAGAAAAAACCTTGACTCATGCTAAAGTCATGTTTTAGGTTTCTTCTACATTAATATGACTCCATGTTTATATGATAACATGTTTATATGTTATTATTGCATATGTTCTATGCCTTTATATCATTATGTCATGCCTTCTAACCCATGTTCTGAAGCTTTATTCTTATATTTATTCCTATACTGGGATTTTAGCTCATCCCTTTTTTCATGTTATCCCTAGATAATATTATGAAGATATATGAGCCCAATGAGAGTTAGGATCCCTTTATTAATAATAAATAATGAAATGTTTTATTTATTCCCATGTTTTCATTTTTACGTACCTAGTCTTCCAAGACACTAGACTTCATGATCCTTGTACTGTAATATGATGCTTTACTATGCTTAAATTCATGTAATGAAATGTGTAAAAGGCCAGGGTCTCTATATCCAGTTAGTGTCGGTGAAAGGTGGAGGGGTATAGATAAAAATGGTTGATTATTCATAGGATTTTCATCTTGATCATCCACCAGCCTTCTAGGGTACATGGGGTCCTTAACATTATAAAGACTAGAGAGAAATAATTTAGGGGATATTCGACCTGGTCAATACACCATTGGATCAATGAGTGAATTTGGATACCTTTATGATTTAGGGACCTACCCCAAGATGGTGGGGTATCACAAACAAGGTGGTTGGGAATAATGTTCTTACTTTGGTGACCTTCAAAGACCTATTATTTGATTAGTTTTTCTTAAACACACTAAAGTTAGACCAGGCTTAGGAGTTCATGGAGTTACAATAGGGAATGATGATTTTAGCCACTTATTTTACAAATTTCCTAAATTTACTCTACATATCCACTCTCTTATATATAAATGAGGTACAGAAGGCCAAGAAGTTTTATATTGGTCTTCAACTAGAACTGATGTTCCAAGCTTGGGTATTTTACCTAGTAACATACTTAAAAGTGATTAATAATTCCTTAACATTTGATAAGGTTTTGGAGGAGGATATAACTATGGGTGTTCTTTAAACTTTAGTGGAATGATTAGTGGACTCCCCAATGATTATATGCGTGCCTCTTCTAGTATTAATAATAATAAGGTATAGGATTCATTCCAGGGTTGTAGTAGGATGATAGAGTAGAGAATAATTTATTCAACTCCCTCAATAATAGGTGGCTTCATCATTTTATTTTAATATGGGTAGATATGGAACCTTAGAAATACTTATGATAAATCATTTATGTAGTTTCACTGATGTGGAAATATGATCCATCAGTAGATTTTTTGTTTAATGGGTTTTTGGATGAGTTCTAAAAGGTTAATGGGGGTGGAGGAACTCTATAAAGGATACATTCCCCTCATGCTTTTATGACTCATGCAATCTAGGGGCCTTAGGTACAAGGTTGTGGAAATAATGTTAGAAATATTTATTCAATGATCTAGGTTCTAGATGAAGGTGGAGAGGGAATAAAAAATTTTGTAGTGTTTTCTTGACCACAACTACATTATCTTCCACCTTTTTTGATACACAAGATTCTCATCTATTTATATTTGCTGAAGTTGTTGATGGAATTGACCTTCCGATCAAGTTATCTTTTGAATTATTATCTATTGAAACACCCTAGGGGAAGAAATATGATTATCTACAAGGATGTCTATAATTCATTGTGTTAGTTGTTTTCTATGGAAATATATGGGATTTTATGAATCTTGAGAGGATTAGTTTTGATGTGATTTTCTAAATGGATCAATTGACTAGTTACGGGGCACACACCAAATTATACAGAATATGAGTATCCTTTACCATTCCCAAGGGAGAAATGTTTGTTTTTATATTTTAATGGGATATTTTAACAGTCAAAATGGGTCTTTACTTGGGTTGTTTTGGATATATTATGGTTCAAGTGGTAGGCATGGTTCTTATGGTAGATCAGGCAATATCTCCCCCTCTTCTCCTCATATGGTGGACCTTTATTAGGATATATTTTCAAAATATTTATTAGGAATCCGTCTTTAAATAGGGATTGAAATTAATGTTGAAATCATGTCATGAGAATAACCTATATCAGTTACTCCATGTTGTATAACATCAACCATGTTGAAGGAATTTAAAGTTCAGCTCAATGATTTGGTGGAAAATGGTTTTATCAGACCAAATAAATATCCTTGGGGTTCTCTAAAGTTGTTTGTAAAGATGAAGGACAGTAGTTTTTGTTTGTTTTTTGGACTATAGGAAGTTGAACTAGGTTAAAATGAAGTATAGATACCTATTTCCAAGGACCAATAAGTTGTTTGATCAGTTGTGTGGAGCATGGTGGTTCACTAAGATTGACCTACGATCAGGCTTCTACAAATTTCAGTTCAGAAAGGAAGACATTATAAGATATTATTTAGTATTATATAAGGAATTAATGAGTATATTTTCATACATTTCAGGTTAAAAAATGAACTAGCGGTGTTCATGGATATTTTGAATAAGATCTTCCATCCATATCTCAAGTTCTTCATTATGGTGTTTGTTGCTAAAATCATAATATACTTATTGACGTAATCGATACACTTTAGACACCTAGAGATTGTATTGAGTTCACATTTATCACATGGTATCTATGTTAAGATCATGAATGGTCACTTTTGGTTTTAGGAGGTGTGTTTTTTGGGTATTTGATCACTAAGGATGGAATTTTTATGTAACCAAAGAAGGTAGAGGTTGAAATGTATTGGTCACAACCTATAAATGTGTTTTAGATAAAGATATTCCTTAGATTGGTGGGATACTATCAAAGGTTCATATAGGACTTATCCCATTTCATAACTTCTATGAATGGGATTAAAAATAAGTGATTGAAGTTTGAGTGGACAGACCAATGTAAAGAGACCTTATTGGATCTCAATAAAAGATTAATGATAGCCCTGATCTGGACATTTCCATAACCTAGGATTGGATATGTAAATTATTGGAATGCCTTAGGTGTTGATTTAGGGGTTTTATTTATGTAGATGGATTAGGTAGTGTCTTATGGGCCTCTTTATCAATGAAACCATGAGTGAAAATACCCTAATTATGACTTGGATTTTGTAGCTATGGTCCATGCTCTGAAATATTATCACCATTATCACTTACGTGAGAGATTTTTTGTATACATAGACCACAAGATCTTGTGATATATGTTATATTAGCGAGACTTCAATATTTTTAGAGGAATTGGTTGTACTATTGATAGAAATTTAATTTTTAAATGGATTATTCTCCAACAACAGTTAATGTCATTACAGATTATCTTAGTAGAAAAATGCATGATCTTGGAGAGATACCTTCAGAGAAGGAATGATAGTTTATTAGTTTATTGAATGAATGGTGGGTGGATTAATGACGTATTATGGGTGATGAAATTTTATACTTTGGATATCACATTGATGTTTGTGGACTGATTAAATGCCATCCTGGAGTGAAATCCTAAATTCTTAGTGATGCGGGATTGGTTGGTGGGAAGTGACCTGGTTCCAAGATGGGTGCTAGATATTGATGAAGTGATCTTTTTCATGGTAGAGTAGTGTTTTTTGCTTCCATGAAGTAATATTTGATGAAAATATTCCATTTATAGTTTTGTTAAGTGCACCTTGGTTCATTAAATATGTATCAAGACATCATGTGACACTTCCAGTGTTTACTAATGAAGAGAGAAATCACAAACTTTGTCTCTTGTTACATATCCTATTAGAGGATCAAGGCATAAAATCGATGATTGAGGGGGTTCATTAAATCAATTTTTATTCCGTTTTGGAAGTGTGATGAGGTTATGATATAATTTTTGATTGAATTTCATAGGATCCTAATAATTTGAGATTCAATTTGGGTGATGGTTAATCAGCTGATGAAATTATCACATTTCTTATCGATATGAGAGACTCACTCTATAGATGAGTTGGGAAATATTTATGTTCATAAGATTATATGAAATGTTTTTCCTTATAGTATCATATTGTAAATGGAAAAAGAATAACATCATAGTTTTGGTCAGGCTTATAGAAGGATTTTGGGACTCAATTGAAATTGAGTACAACTTATCATCCACAAACTGATGGGAAGTCGAAGAGAATCATCCATATTTTAGAGGACATGATTCAAGAAGGTGTCTTATACTTCTGTGGAGCATAGGATAATCATATGATCTTGGTGGAGTTTTTTTACAATAATAGTTTGTAGGATTTGAGTAATATGGAACCTTTTGAGGAAATTTATGGTTACTCATTTCACTCAATATTGTGTTAGCATGAGGTAGGTGATGAAACTATGGTTGTGCTAAGTATGGTATAGGAGACCTCCAAGAGGGTACAATTGATTAGGAGAAATTTGGATACCACTAAAAGTAGATATCGATCGTATGTCTACTATACGATATGAACCTTTTATTTCATTATGGGAGGTAGAGTTTTCTTATGGGTCTCACCTTAGTTAGGGAAACATTATTTGTGGAGATAAGGGAAACTAGTAGCACAATTTTTAGGTTCGTTTGAGATTACAATTCAAATCAAAATAGTTTCTTATCCGCGGGACCTTACTCCATGATATCAAGGTATGCATAACTTGTTATACATTTCTTATATTTAGATGTATGAGCTTGATAATGTGCATTTCATCTAAAATAAATATGTTAAGTTTGAACCAGAAGAATTGCTTTTTGTGTGACCCGTACAAATTGTGGATTGGAGTGAGAAGGTGTTGAGTGGGAAGATAGTACCACTTGTTTGAGTATGTGTAACCACGTATGAATCCAAGATGAGGATTGGGATTGGGTATATAATGTACATGATCAATTTCCCAAGTATTTTGAGAAGGAATTATAGAGACACGTCCTATGGATGATAATCCATTTGAGGTGTACATTGTAATGACTGGGACTTTTCATGTACTATACACCTTATTTTTATCTCCAATTTTATATTTTTAGTCATTATTTGATTGGGTGAAGTATCTATTAGATTCTAGATGTTTTTTATGGTTTTGTATGGTTTTGGAGTCCTTTAAGGGGTGCATAATTTTAGCATGGTTAGGTAAAATTGTGCACTTCTCCCTAAGAAACCATGTGTCTTGTTGGAGAGGTACAACAAGTGTTGTATGGTTCAAAAAAATTAAGGAAAATCATGAAAAGTTTCCTAGAAAACCATGTGACTCAATATAGAGAGAAAAAGTATTTTTGGAACATGGTTTAAAAAACTTTACAGCCAAACAATGTAGGTTTCTAGAAGATGTAGTAAGCCTCACATGTTAGTATACAGTTTATTAAATCAGGTGATCGACCCATGTGCAGAGTTTTAATTAATCTAAAATTTGAGTTTTAAACCTAAAACTACCCTAAAACTCCTCGTTATTTATCCAATGCCTATGGATCTTGAACTTAGGGACTATAGTGGTGGTTTTTGGAATCTTATATCCCTTTAAACTATAATTATGGTGAATCTATAAACTTTGGGCTATGATAATTCAAGGTATGTGATCATTGTTATCTATTTTCTTGACCTCTCTAAATATTTACTATTTATTTTTGGGATTAATCATAGATCTATTCTATAATGGCCAGATCTGTAATTTATAATTTGATCTAATGGATACTTCTTGGATCATTGAAGGATCGGATCCCAAATCTTTTCAGAAATTCTTCCTCTCGCTCAAACGAATCTAGATCTAACATTAGTGGTATATATAATTATGTAATCCTAATTTAATCCAATCCCTTATGGTGTTATTATTTTAGAATATTGTTCTAGAGTAACACCCTGACCCCAGTTACCTAGAGTCGGTGCATTATTACATATCATTTTCCTGATCACAAAAGATCAAGTCTCGAAATACCTATTAGTTTAGTAGCCTTGAATCACTAGATACATTCATAAAGTCTACATTACATAATAAAGTGAAAAACCACAAAAACATCTTGTCTCCCCACTCATATCCTCTTATTATATCCCTAAAGGTCATTCATAAAATACTTCTTCACATCCTGGGAAGAATAAAACATAGAAAGGGGTGACCTCAAATGCCCAGTAAGGATAAAAATATAGCGGAAACTTTCATAAATAAGCATAAACATTTAAGGCAATGTATAACTAAAATAAAATCCTTTTAAACTTGAACTTCAGAATAATATGGAAGAAATAAAATGAAATTATTCCATTTACTTATTCACATGGATATTCTACTAGTCGAATAATCACATGAAAAATCAATAACCACTTTCATAATGATGAAATGCATAAAGCCAGACTATCATAACCACATAGTCAATACCTCGTCCCAAGACTACAAATAAGATTTTGTCAAGGCCTTGTGCTAAGAAACTAGTTTGTTTCATGAGACCTACTGATGCATCGAGGATCTATAGAGGGTTCCACCTATCACTTACTAAGTCCAATGCATTCCTCATATGAAATGTTCAAAACATAACATAAACATTTATATTAAAACTAGTATACAAAATGTCAATACTTTATCCACAAACTATGAATGGTATAAAAATAGCACATCCGCAGCCGAACATAACTTATTCAATACAATATTAAAGATTATATTGTAACATATTAACCTCAATCGATAATAATGAAGGATATTGACATAGATGAAATTAATCATCAAAACTATTTGAGAGAAATATCCCCCTTTTTTGAAAACATTTAAAAGTCACACTATTTGTCAAGAACCTGTTTAAAATAGATTTTTGAATCAAAGTGTCCCATACCACTTTGAAACATTTAAAAGGAATTTTAATTTTTAAACATCAATGTCCTTATAAATAAATCCTTAAAACCATTTTTAAAACATGTACATTAATTAGAAAGATTTAGAATAATAAATCCTTAAAACATTTATAATGATATTTTAGTTAGATTTCCTAACCAAAAGAGAGACACTTGAATACAAATAATTGAGGTAAAAAAAACTTTATAATATCATGAGAATAAAGGGATTCATGATATAGTATGTCCAAGTACATTATATACACCACATAACAGTGAATTGGTGTATAACAACAAATAAGTCTCAGTGGAATGTAAATTGAGATGAAATCTCTTATAAAGACAGTATCCTTAGGGTTAAGGATAAATCAATGACACAATTATGTGTACAAAATATAAATACACTCAATATGATTGGATATTCAGTGTAATTCAATTATAGGACTTTCACACATATTATTGTAAAAACAACACCATTGAATTGGATGCTTAACTCAACAAATGGAGATTGAGTTAAATTTACTCTTCTCAAGTTCATATCGATGACTTGAGAATTTATAATTGGAGTGATTATGGGTACCAAAAGTATATCCACAGAAAGGGGAGTGTAAATTATTACATAATCAAATGAATATTGATTCCACACATAATCTTGGAGTAAAATAATCAATGAAGTATGCATAAAGCCGAAAGAGTGGAAATTGAAATTTCAAATTCCCTTATTGATTTGGTATCTTACGAAACATACACCCATGAAATAACGATCATAAAATGATGATATAAATATCCATAAATTAAATTATATTACACAATTAATAAAATCATGGGAAGTACACACACCACATGCAATAAATAAGTGGTGAACAATAAAAATCTCAAGGAATTAAAAGTAAGATAAGAAGCCCCTTACTTTTTAGTTTTTCCTTATTAGAGGGTAGGTTAAACTCCTTTATAATGGTGAAATAATTGTTATTGAATTATACAAGAATCTTATACATTAATATGATATCATATATGATCTTTTAACATTGATTTGTTGATAATATCTTTGTATTATCGTCATTTCGGGTGTTAACAGATTCATTTTCCTTTATATTCTTTGTTATGTGAGCCATATTTTTTATAAATGGGATGAATATTATTAATAACCAGAATTATATCATGTCTATAAACATTATTTTTAATCATCAAATTAAATTTAGTCTTTAATGGATATGATGGGGAATAAATCTCATCGCGTTCGTGGAGATGGTAATCCGTACGTACGCATGAGCGACAATATCATTCTTTTGATATTAGAATAATATATAATTGGATGGTATATCATATATAAAGAATAATTATCATTTTATATTTGTTATTTACATGAATTAAACATCATTATTATACCCATACAAATAATAATATATTGAATAACAATTACACCACGACGTGGAGACGGTAGGTCGTACGTATGCACGTATGGTGACATTTCATTAAAAGGATGGATAGAATACTGAAAATGGTTGTACCATATTTATAATAAAATCACAGTATATAGAATATACTAGAGTTATTATTTTATAAATGAAATAACAAATAAAGAAGAAGTTGAAGAAGAAAGGAACTTGAAAGAGGGTGGTGAAAACATTACCTCTTCTTGAGGTTCTTCCTATTGATTTGATCAAAAGGGCTCCTTAGGTTGGATTTATGACTAAAGGAAGGCCTCTAGGATTAAGGGAGGATAGTTTAGAGGGTATTTTTGCAGATTTCTTCCGAACCAAAAGGCTTTTAAGGTATTAATAATTGGTTAGAAGTGGTGTCCTTTTATAAGGGGGAGGAGGGGCTCTTTAGGAAAAACTTAAAGTATTAATTTATAATAAATTTATATTCAGTTTATAATGGATCCAAAGTGGATTATTAAAAGTATAAAGTGGTTATGGGTCGAAATACGTTCATCCCATGGATTTTAGAGAGGTTTGGGTCACAATATTAACCTTATCATTTATATTTAACTCTTAGTTATATAGTTTGACATTTACCAGGTCACTTTGTATTTTTATATTATATGGTTAATAAACATACTATATACCTCCAAGATACCCCCAAGTGGTCCTTTAATGATACACCTATCATTATATAAGTCTTTTTTCCAAAAAATAGATTTTCAGAAATAGAATATGAATTAATAATATAATATTTTTAGAAAAAAACTCTTTTATGTCAATTTTGACACAATTTAAAAATTGATTTTTGTTAAAGTCTTAACAACTTTATTAATTTGAAAAAAAATCATTTAATCAATCCTAACATGTCATATTAATCAAAAAAAGTCTTGGATGTCAGAAAATCATCAAATTATATTTATTTGAACATTTATAATACTAATTATTTGATTCTTTCATTAATAAGGAAAATATTGCATCATTATTGTGTCATAAATAAATTTAATTATTAAAGGTATGAAAATTATAAATAAAATAAAATTATGTATAAAATCTTTTTATCTTTCTAATGAATATTTATAGTAAAAAAATATAGCATATATAACCTTATTTAAAAATTGTTTTTTTAAACGATATATGCTTATGTCATTTTTGTATTTACTTTAACTTAATTAATATAAAGTGTCATTATCACTTACAGGTGGATCCATGGGTCCCAAAATCGACCCAAAGATTCCCATGGTCGGACATGTATCAACCAATAGGGTTAGGACACGTTTAAGGGTAATTTATTATTATTATCATATTATTTGTTTACCCTTATTTACCAAATTTACCCTTTAACCACAGTAAATAAAATATTTACCGAAGTAATTATGAAAAATGTCTAAAAATAAAAGTTACCTATTTACGAAATTTGGAAATACTGAATCCATTTTTCAAAATTAAAAACATAGAAGTGACGGTAATTAATTTAAAATTAATTCTCGTTGTTAAAACGAAAAGCATGTTTTTAAGAGATAATAACTATCAAAAGGTTGACATTTGCTTATGTCCAGTTTAAATGTGAATTTATATCCAATGACCAACATTGGATTAAATGGTAAAAATATAATCAAATTATACTCTAAAATCACTAAAATTCATAATTTATTACTATTAATTATTTCGATTAAAAAAGTTGTTTTTAATTAAAATTTAGTAATTCTCACTATTCATAAAAATATGAAAGTTATCAAAAAAGTACAAAAAAATCACCCAAAGATAATTTCGATATTCTGAATCCAAAAATGAAGTTCATTTTGAAAGATAAAATGTATAAAATTTCAAAAAGTGGGTATGACTATTCATAACGGCTAGTTTGATTGGTTGTGGTGTGTGTTAGAACTCGAAGTTACGTACAACACACGCTGCTGTATTATTCAAAGAGAAGTGTACCATGGAAGCTTGGGGTGTTACATTATCCCCTCCTTCAATAAATTGCATCCTCTCAATTTTTAAAATTGGTCTTGGGAATATAATGGAAAGTCCGACATCAGAAAAAGAGTTAATAAAACTATCACTTTAAAAGAAAGAAATAGAAGTACAAAGGTCACCCGAGATAACCTATACTTGGATTCCATGTAGAAAAACATGGATATAGATGATAAACTAAGTGTAAAGTTCTGATGGAGAGGGATAGAAAACATGATCAAGAGAAAGTTAACAACATTAAAACCACAAACTTGTGATGGGAAAACGATCATTAGTTTCTCAATAGGAAAAGTAAATGGACAACATTTTCTTGTTTTAAGTTACATTACATAAAGATGGGGAATTCGTTTCTAATATTAACTAAGCAAATAAAGAGATATTATTACTTTTTAAGTAAATTTTCATTATTTAATAAATTTCTACTACTAACTCATTTTTAAATGATGAGTATTCAAGAAGACTTGGTCACACTGGAAGAGCTAGAATAAACTTCTAATAGAATCACATGATCCACGAAGGATAGACTATATATTTACCTTGTCTATAGAGATTAATCAAAACCAAAATGGTAAGTATAAGATCTGATAATCCCCCAAATTTATATTCCATTAGAGAAATAAACACTAATCTTAATTTATAAAATTAAACCAACAATACCCCAATGTTAAATAAATATCATTAAATAAACTATTGTCTTTAAAATCCTTCAATATAATCCAAACTAATATTGAAACCCAAAACTTAGAAGAATTTTGTTGTGTAGTCTTCCACGTTAAATTGTATATCCAAATGACATCAACTACTATTAAAGTCACATACTTAAAAGTAATTAACCTAATCACATATTATCTATTATAGGTTAATCATTTCCATAAATAACCCAAATCACTATAAATCCATAATAAAAATCGACCATTAATCCTCAAACAAAATCCCGTAGTATTCTATTTTCCTTGGGCATATAGTGTTCCCAACAAAGTGAACATCTTCCAAAATAACATTTATCACTTAATCACCAAATCATTTTCCTATACTAAGGGTATTTATTTTAAAAGACATAAGATCCCAAATCAACTTATTATTGATAAATAAAATCATTTAACTAAAAGTAATTAGTCACCCTAACCAGGGACTTCACGTATTCCAGTGGTAGGAAATAAATCCCAATCACACTTTTGTTATGGGTTCGATTCCCATAGCCTTTTTCAACACGACGGGTTGTGACACGGTCTGCCTGTTGTCCTTTTTCAAAAACTATATTTTATAACACTACCAAAATGAGATAAATTCCTCAAAATAACCAAAACATAATTTAACCACAAATTTATCTCATACCTTAAATTTTCATCCCAAAATATAATAACTTGTAATTTCCTCGAAACCAATGATCAAATAAAACCAAATGGTTATTTATAACTATATCCACAAGATAAAAGAAAAGTAATCCTAAAATATCATTCTCACAAGGAAAACTGTAGGGTTAAAAATACAAGATAAAATCATTCCAATGTAATGACATCAACAAGGAGCACTAATACTTTTAAAAATTTGTCCAACCATTTATTTCCACATAGCATCTTCTTTAACCAAGAAAATATCCTATAGAATAGGGCATTCACTCGGGTAATGGCCAGGTCCCCTACATTTACGGCAAATGGCTGTAAATGGATTCTTGGGACCATTTTTATTTTCTTCCATAGTACTCTTCATTTTTCCTCAGCAATTCTCCACTTTATGTCCTTCTTTCCTGCACATAAAGCATTTCTTTGTTCCATTGAGACACTTTCTTGGGTGTCACCTTCCAAATTTCCTGCAGATGGAAATTGATGATTCTTTTCTCCATGATCTCCACTACTGGAGCTCTTATCATTCATCACCTTTCTCTTCTTTGTTGAGTCTGGGAGTTGGTTAATATATATGTTGTTGATCATATTTTTGGAAAACTGATTTGGAATGAACATGATATCTTTTACAGCTATCAAAATTCCATTTTGTTGCTCATTTTCACCACCGTTCCCACCTTGTACATCATTCTCAAAGTTACTATGACTTTCCTGGAATTCAGACATTGACTAAAACCAGAAATCATTGTGTGAGTAATAGTAGTCATAAAATCATTTAGAGAATATCATGACACCTTTTTCTCAATTTGAAACACCTTTGGATTAACCAATGTCATTTATTCTCATCCTATATTAAAATACTTCAAATATGTTTGTATAGAAAATGTAAATTATCCTAAGAATATCTCCCGGGAGTTTCATAACCAAGAGTGCAGCAAGGCCCATTGTCGTGCACTAGTTCTCGTTCGAGTCTAGCTCAAAGTGGTGTTTTCAGGTTTTACCCCTAGGTACATCTGTGCCAGATCCTCCTTTACCTGCTCGTATCCAGACATGGATGTATTGCTCAGAAAACTCACAAAATCTCTACAATACCAAAATACTAGGAAGTTCTTATATAATAATTCTCACAGTCTATCTTAGGGCTATGTGATCTAATTGGAGTTTATATAAATATAGTTTCCAAGGATTCTACTAAAATTCCTCTGATACCAACTGTAACGCCCCAACCCCAGTTACCCAGAGTCGGTACATTATTATGTATCATTGGCCTGATCACAAAAGATGAAGTCTTGAAAGACTTATTAGTTTAGTAGCCTTGGAATCACTAGATACATTCATAAAGTTTACATTACATCATAAAGTGAAAAACTACAACAACATCTTATCTCCACACTCATATCCCCTTATACTATCCCTGCAGGTCATTCATAAAATACTTCTTCACATCCTGTAAAAAATAAAACATAGATTGGGGTGAGCTCAAATGCCCAGTAAGGATAACAATATAGCGGAAACTTTCATAAATAAGAATAAACATTTAAGGCCATGTATAACTAAAACAAAAGCCTTTTAAACTTGAACTTCAACATAATATGGCAGAAATAAAATGAAATAATTCCATTTACATATTCACATGGATATTATACTAGTCTAATAATCACATGAAATATCAATAACCACTTTCATAATGATAGAATGCATAAATCCAGACTATCATAACCACATAGTCAAGGCCTCGTGCCAAGAATACAAATAATATTTTGTCAAGACCTTGTGCCAAGACACTAGTTTGTCTCATGAGACCTACCGATGCATCGAGGAGCTATAGCGGTCTCCACCCATCACTTACTAATTCCAATGCATTCCTCATATGAAATGTTTGAAACATAACATAAACATTCGTATTAAAACTAGTATACGAAATTTCAATACTTTATCCACAAACCATGAATGGTATAAAAATATCACATCCACAATCGAACATAACTCATTAAATACAATAATAAAGATTATATTGTAACATATTAACCTCAATCTAGAATAATTAAGGATATTGATATAGATTAAATTAATCATCAAAACTATTTGAGAGAAATATCCCCCTTTTTTGAAAACATTTAAAAGTCACACTATCTGTCAAGAAGATGTTTAAAATAGATTTTTAAATCAAAGTGTCCCATACCACTTTGAAATGTTTAAAATGAATTTTAATTTTAAAACATTAATGTCCATATAAATAAATCCTTAAACCCATTTTTAAAACATTGACATTAATTATAAATATTTAGAATAATAAATCTTTAAAACATTTAGAATGATATTTTATTTAGAGTTCCTAACCAAAAGAGAGAAACTTGAATAAAAATAATTGAGGTAAAAAAAACTTTATAATATCATGATAATAAATTGATTCACGATATACTATGTTCAAGTACATTATATACACCACATAAAAGTGAATTGGTGTATAACAACAAAGAAGTCTCAGTGGAATGTAAATTGAGATTAAATCTCTTATAAAGACAGTATCCTTAAGTTAAGGATAAATCAACGACATAATTATGTGTGAAAAATATAAATACACTAAATATTAATGGATATTCAGTGTAATTAAATCATAGGACATTCACACATATTCTTGTAAAAACAACACCAATGAATTGGATGGTTAACTCAACAAATGGAGATTGAGTTAAATTTACTCTTATCAAGTTCATATCGATGACTTGAGAATTTATAAATGGATTGATTATGTTTATAAAAATTATATCCACAGAAAGGTTAGTGGAAATTATTACATAAGAAAATGAATATTGATTCCACACATAATCCTGGAGTAAAATAATCAATGAAGTATGCATAATGCCGAATGAGTGGAAATTGAAATTTCAAATTCCCTTATCGATTTGGTAACTTACGAAACATACGACCATGAAAGAAGGATAATACAATTATGATGTAAATATCCATAAATTAAATTATATTACACAATTAATACAATCATGGGAAGTACACACACCACATGCAATAAATAAGTGGCGAACAACAGAAATCTCACGGAATTAAAAGTGAGACAAGAAACCCCTTACTTTATACTTTTTCCTTGGTCAAGGGTAGGTTAGCCTATTTTATAATTGTAAAATAATTGTTATTGAATTATACAAGAATCATATACATTAATATGATATCATATATGATCTATTAACATTGATTTGTTGATAATATCTTAGTATTATCGTCGTTTCGGGTGTTAGCGGATTCATTTTCCTTTATATTATTTGTTATCTGAGCCATATTTGTTATGAATGGGATGAATATTATTCATATCCAAAATTATATCATGTCTCTAAACATTATTTTTAATGATTAAATGAAATTTATTCTTGAATGGATATGATGGGGAATGAATCTCATCGCGTTCGTGGAGACGGTAATCCGTACATACGCACGAGCGAAAATATCATTTTTTTTATATTAAAATAACATATAATTTGATTTTATATCATATATAAATAATAATTATCATGTTATATTTATTATTTACATAAATTAAACATCATTATTATACCCATCCAAATAATAATATATTGAATAACAATTACACCACGACGTGGAGACGGTAGGCCGTACGTACGCACGTATGGTGACAAGTCATTCAAAGGATGGATAGAATATGAATATGGTTGTACCATATTTATAATAACATAAAATTATATAGAAGATACTTGATTTATTATTTTATAATGTAAATAACAAATAAATAATAAGTTGAAGAAGAAAGGATCTTGAAAGAGGGTGGTGAAAACATTACCTCTTCTTCGGGTTCTTTCTATTGATTTGATCAAAAGGGATCCTTAGGATGGATTTCTGACTAAAGGAAGGCCTATATGATTATAGTAGTATAGTTGAGAGGGTATTTGGGTAGTGTTTTTCCAAACCAAAAGGCTTTGAAGGTATGAAGGATTGGTTAGAAGTGGTGTCCTTTTATAAGGGGGTGGAGGGGCTCTTTAGGAAAAACTTAAAGTATTAATTTATGATAAATTTATATTCGGTTTATAATGGCTCAAAAGTGGATTATTAAAAGTATAATGTGGGTATGGGTCTAAATAATTTCATCTAATAGATTTTAAATAGGTTTAGGTCACTATATTAACATTATCAGTTATATTTCACTCTTAGTTAAATAGTTTGACATTTACCATATCACTTTGTATTTTTATATTATATGGTTAAGAAACTTACTATATACCTTAAACCGACCCCCAAGTGGTCCATTAATGATACAAATATCATTATATAAGTCCTTTGTCCAAAAATTATATTTTTAGGAATAGAATATGAATTAATAATATAATATTTGTTTTAAAAACTCTTTTATGTCAATTTTGACACTATTTAATAATTGATTTTTGTTAAAGTCTTAACACCTTTATTAATTAAAAACAAATTAATTTAAGTAATACTAAAATGTAATATTAATAAATAAAATTCTTTTATGTCATAAAAACTTACAAATTTTATTTATTTTTTTATTTATAATACTAATTATTTGATTCTTTCATTAATAAGGAAAATATTGTATCATTATTGTGTCATAAATAAATTTGATTATTCAATGTCTAAAAATTATAAATAAAATACCATTATGTAGGAAATATTTTTATATTTAGAATTAATATTTACGGTCGAAAATATAACATGTATAACCCTATGTAAAATTTGTTTTTCTAAAAGATATATGCTCATGTCATTTTTGTATTTACTTTAACTTAATTAGTATAAATTGTCGTTATCACTTACAAGTGGATCCATGGGGTCCCAAAATCGACCCAAATATTCCCATGGTTGTACATGTATCAACCAATAGGTTTAGGACATGTTTTAGGGTAATTTACTATTATTATAATATTATTTTTTACCATTATTTACCGGATTTACCCTTTAACCCCGTTAAATAAAATATTTACCGAAGTAATTATTCAAAATGTCTAAAAATAAAAGTTACCTATTTACACATTTTATAACTTCTAGTTCTAAATATTTAATCGATTTTTCTAAATTCATAACACAAAAGTGGTAATAATTTATTTAAAATTAATTTTCGTTGTTAAAACGAAAAGCGTGTTTTTAAGAGATAATAACTATCAAAAGTTTGACACTTGCTTACGTCTAGTTTAAATGTAAATTTATATCCAATGACAAAAATTGGATTAAATGGTAAAAATATAATCTAATTATACTATAAAATCACTCAAATTCATAATTTATCACTATTAATTATTTCGATTAAAAAATTTGTTTTTAATTAAAATTTAGTAATTTTCACTATTCATAAAAATATGAAAGTTATCAGAAAAGTACCACAAATTCACCCTAAGATAATTTATATATTAAAAATCCAAAAATAAAGTCCATTTTGAATGATAAAATGTATAAAATTTCAAAAAGTGGGTATTACTATTCATAGCGGCTAGTTTGATTGGTTGTGGTGTGTGTTAGAATTCGAAGTTGCGTACAACACATGCTACTGTATTATTCAAAGAGAAGTGTAGCGTGGAAGCTTGGGGTGTTACATTCTCCCCTCCTTCAATAAATTGCATCCTCTCGATTTTTAAAATTGGGCTTGGGAATATAATGGAAAGTCCCACATCAGAAAAAGAGTCAATAAAACTATCACTTTAAAAGAAGGGAAGAGAAGTACAAAGGTCACCCAAAATAACCTATACTTGGATTACATGTAGAAAAACATGGATATGTATGATAAACTAAGTATCAAGTTCTGATGGAGAGGGACAGAAAACATGATCAGGAGAAGTTAAACAACAAGAAAACCACAAACTTGTGATGGGACAAACGGACATTAGTTTCTCAGTAGGAAAAGTAAATGGACAACATTTTTTTTAAGTTACATTACATAAATATGAGGAATTCATTTCTGAGATTTACTAAGAACATAAAGAGATATAATTACTTTTTAAGTAAAGTTTTATTATTTAATAAATTTCCACTACTAACTCTTTTTTAAACGATTAGTATTCAAGAAGACTTGGTCACACTAGAAGAGCTAGAATAAACTTATTATAGAATCACATGATCCACGAAGGATAAACTATATATTTACCTTGTCTATAGAGATTAAACAAAACCAAAACAGTTAGTATAATATATGATGATCCCCCAAAAGTATATTCCATTAGATAAAGAAACACTAATATTAATTTCTAAAAATAAACCAACAATACCCCAAAGTTAAATAAATATCATTAAATAAAAAAATTGTCCTTAAAATCCTTCAATATAATCCAAACTAATATTGAAACCCAAAACTTAGAAGAATTTGGTAATGTAGTCTTCAACATTAAATTGTATCTCTAAATGGCATCAACTACTATTAAAGTCACACACTTAAAAGTAATTAACCTAATCACATATTCCCTATTATAGGTTAATCATTTCCATAAATAACCCAAATCACTATAAATCCACACTAAAAATCCACCATTACTCCTCAAATGAAATCCCATAGTATTCTATTTTCCTTGGGCATATAGTGTTCCCAAAAAAGAAAACATCATCCAAAATAACATTTATCACTTAATCACCAGATCATTTTACTATACTAAGGGTATTCATTTGATAAGACATAAGATAGGAAATCAACTTATTATTGATCAAAAAAATCATTTAACTAAAAATAATTAGTCACACTGACCAGGGACTTCACATAGTCCAGTGGTTGGCGATAAATTCCAATCGCACTTTGGTTGTGGGTTCGATTCCCACATTTTTGTCCAACGCGATGGGTTGTCACACAGTCTGCGTTTTTTCCTTTTTAAAAAACTATATTTTATAACATTACCAAAATGAGATAAATTCCTCAAAATAACCATAACATAATTTAACCGCAAATTTTATCTCATACCTTGCATTTTTATCCCAAAATATTATAACTTGTAATTTCCTCAAACCCAATGATCATATAAAACCAAATGGTCATTTATAACTATATCCACAAGATAAAAGATAAGTCTTCCTCAAATATCATTCTCACATGGCAAACTGCAGGGTTACAAATACAAGAGAAAATTATTCCAATGTAATACCATCAACAAGGAGTTCTAATACTTTTAAACATTTCTCCAACCATTTATTTCCACTTAGCTTCTTCTTTGACCAAGAAAATATCCTACAAAATAGGGCATTCACTCGGGTAATGGCCAGGTCCCCTAAATTTATGGAAAATGACTGTAAATGGATTCTTGGGAAAATTTTTATTATCTTCCATCATACTCTTCATTTTTTCTTGGAAATTCTCCACTTTATTTCCTTCTTTCCCACACCTAAATCATTTATTTGTTCCATTGAGACACTTTCTTGGGTGTCTCCTTCCACATTTCCTACATGATGAAAATTGAGGATTCTTTTCTCCATGGTCTCCACTACTGGAGCTCTTATCATTCATCACCTTTATCTTCTTTTTTGAGTCTGGGAGTTGGTTAATATATATGTTGTTGGTCATATTTTTGGAAAACTGATTTGGCATGAACACGATATCTTTTACGCCTATCAAAATTCCATTTTGTTTCTCATTTTCACCATCATTCCCACCTAGTACATAATTCTCAAAGTTACTATGACTTCCTTGGAATCCAGCCATTTACTAAAACCAAAAAGCATTGTGTGAGTAACAGTATTCATAAAATCATTTAGAGAATATCATGACACCATTTTCTTAATTTGAAACACCTTAGGATTAACCAAGGTCATTTATTCTCATCATATATTAAAATACTTCAAATCAGTTTGTATAGAAAATGTAAATTATCCTAAGCATATCCCCCGTGAGTGTCGTAACCAAGAGTGCAGCAAGGCCTGTTGTCATGCATCAGTTCCCGTTCGAGTCTAGCTCAAAGCGGTGTTTTTGGGTTTTACCACTAGGTACATCTGTGCCAGAGCCGCCTCTACCTGCTCGTATCCAGATAGGGATATATTGTTTGGAAAACTCACAAAATCTCTACAATACCAAAATTCTAGTAAGTTCATCTATGCTAATTCTCAGAGTCTCTCTTAGGGTTATGTGCTCTAATAAGAGTTTATATAAATCTAGTTTCTAAGGTTTGTACTAAACTTCCTCTGATACCAACTGTAATTCCCTGAACCCAGTTACCTAGAGTCGGTGCATTATTATGTATCATTGTCCTGATCACAAAAGATCAATTCTCGAAAGACCGATTAGTTTAGTAGCTTTGGAATCACTAGATACATTCATAAAGTCTATATGACATCATAAAGTGAAAAACTATAACAACATCTTATCTCCACACTCATATCCCCTTATACTATCCCAGCATGTCATTCATAAAATACTTCTTCACATCCTGGGAAAAATAAAACATAGAAAGGGGTGAGCTCAAATGCCCAGTAAGGATAACAATATAGCATAAACTTTTATATATAAGCAAAAACATTTAAAGCAATGTATAACTAAAACAAAAGCCTTTTAAACTTGAACTTCAACATAATTTGTCAGAAATAAAATGAAATAATTTCATTTAATTATTCACATGGATATTCTACTAGTCTAATAATCACATGAAATATCAATAACCACTTTCATAATGATGTAATGCATAATTCCAAACTATCATAACCACATAGTCAAGGCCTCGTGCCAAGACTACAAATAAGATTTTGTCAAGGCCTTGTGCCAAGACACTAGTTTGTCTCATGATACCTACTGATGCATCGAGGAGCTATAGCGGGCTCCACGCGTCACTTACTAAGTCCAATGCATTCCTCATATGAAATGTTCGAAACATAACATAAACATTCATATTAAAACTAGTATACGAAATGTCAATACTTTATCCACAAACCATGAATGGTATAAAAATAGCACATCCACAACCGAACATAACTCATTCAATAGAATATGAAAGATTATATTGTAACATTTGAACCTTAATTGAGAATAATGAAGTATATTGACATAGATGAAATTAATCATCAAAACTATTTGAGAGAAATATCCCCCTTTTTTTATAACATTTAAAAGTTACTCTATTTGTCAAGAAGCTGTTTAAAATAGATTTTTGAATCAAAGTGTCCCATACTACTTTGAAACATTTAAAAGGAATTTTAATTTTAAAAAATTAATGTCCATATAAATAAATCCTTAAAACCATTTTTAAAACAAGGGCATTAATTAGAAAGATTTAGAATAATAAATCTTTAAAACATTTAGAATGATATTTTAGTTAGAGTTCCTAACCAAAAGAGAGACACTTGAATATAAATAATTGAGGTAATAAAAACTTTATAATATCATGAGAATAAATGGATTCATGATATACTATGTCAAAGTACATTATATACACAACATAAAAGTGAATTGGTGTATAACAACAAAGAAGTCTTAGTGGAATGTAAATTGAGATGAAATCTATTATAAAGTCTGTATCCTTAGGTTAAGGATAAATCAACAATTTCATTATGTGTGAAAAATATAAATACACTCAATATTATTGGATATTAAGTGTAATTAAATCAGAGTACATTCACATTTATTCTTGTAAAAACAACACCAATGAATTGGATGCTTAACTCAAAAATGGAGATTGAGTTAAATTTTATCTTATCAAGTTCATATAGATGATTTGAGAATTTTTCAATGGAGTGATTATGTGTATCAAAAGTATATCCACAAAAGGGGAGTGGAAATTAATACATAAGAAAATGAATATTGATTCCACACATAATCCTGGAGTAAAATAATCAATTAAGTATGCATAAAGCCGAATGAGTGGAAATTGAAATTTCAAATTCCCTTATCGATTTGGTAACTTAGGAAACATACACCCATGAAAGAAGGATCATACAATGATGATGTAAATATCCATAAATTAAATTATATTAAACAATTAATAAAATCATGGGCAGTACACACACCACATGAAATAAATAAGTGGTGAACAAAGGAAATCTCACGGAATTAAAAGTGAGATAAGAAACCACTTACTTTGTAATTTTTCCTTGGTCGAGGGTATTTTAAACTCTTGTATAATGGTGAAATAATTTTTATTGAATTATAAAAGAATCATATACATTAATATGATATCATATACAGTCTTTTAACATTGATTTGTTGATAATATCTTAGTATTATCGTCGTTTCGGGTGTTAACGGATTCATTTTCCTTTATATTCTTTGTTATGTGGGAAATATTTGTTATGAATGGGATGAATAATATTCATATCCAGAATTATATCATGTCTCTAAACATTATTTTTAATCATAAAATGAAATTTAGTCTTGAATGGATATGATGGGGAATGAATCTCTTCGCGTTCGTGGATACGGTAATCCGTACGTACGCACGAGTGACAATATCATTCTTTTGATATTAAAATAATATATAATTGGATGGTATATCATATATAAAGAATCATTATCATGTTATATTTATTATTTACATGAATTAGACATCATTATTACACCCATCAAAATAATAATATATTGAATAACAATTACACCACGACGTGGAGACGGTAGGCTGTACGTATGCATGTATGGTGAAATGTCATTCAAAGGATGGATAGAATACTGAATATGGTTGTACCATATTTATAATAACATCACAGTATATATAAGATACTGTATTTATTATTTTATAATGGAAATAACAAATAAAGAAGAAGTTGAAGAAGAAAGGAACTTGAAAGAGGGTGGTGAAAACATTACCTCTTCTTCGGGTTCTTCCTTTTGATTTGATCAAAATGGCTCCTTAGGTTGGATTTATGACTAAAGGAAGGACTCCAAGATTAAGGTAGAATAGTTTATAGAGTATTTGGGAAGACTTTTTCCAAACCCAAAGGCTTTGAAGGTATGGATAATTGGTTAGAAGTGGTTTCTTTTTATAAGGGGGAGGAGGGGCTCTTTAAGAAAAACTTAAAGTATTAATTTATAATAAATTTATATTCGTTTTATAATGGCTCCAAAGTATATTATTAAAAGTAAAAGGTGTTTATGGGTCTAAATCCGTTCATCTAATAGATTTTAGACAGGTTTGGGTCACTATATTAACCTTATCATTTATATTTAACTCTTAGTTAAATAGTTTGACATTTACCATGTCACTTTATATTTTTATATTATATGGTTAATAAACTTACTATATACTTCCAAGATACCCCAAAGTGGTCCATTAATGATATACCTATAATTATATAAGTCCTTTGGCTGAACCTTATATTTTTAGGAATAGAATATGAATTAATAATATAATATTTGTTTTAAAAACTCTTTTATGTCAATTTTGACACTATTTAATAATTGATTTTTGTTAGTCTTAACAACTTTATTAATTCAAAAAAAATTTATTTAAGTCATCCTAACATGTCATATTAATCAATAAAATTAGTGGATGTCATCAAAACGTTCAAATTATATTTATTTTAACATTTATAATACTAATTAAATGATTCTTTCATTAATAAGAAAAATACTGAATCATTATTGTGTCATAAATAAATTTAATTATTAAATGTCTAAAAATTATAAATAAAATACAATTATTTAGGAAATATTTTTATATTTGTAATGAATATTTATAGTAAAAAATATAACATATATAACCCTATGTAAAAAATTTTTCTAAAAGATATATGCTTATGTCATTTTTGTATTTACTATAACTTAATTAATATAAAGTGTCATTATCACTTACAAGTGGATCCATGAGGTCCCAAAATCGACCCAAAGATGCCCATGGTCGGACATGTATCAACCAATAGGGTTAGGACACGTTTTAGGGTAATTTATTATTATTATAATATTATTTGTTTACCCTTATTTATCGGGTTTACCCTTTAACCATAGTAAATAAAATATTTACAGAAGTAATTATTCAAAATGTCTAAAAATAAAAGTTACCTATTTACA
Organism: Viscum album; assembly: GCA_963277665.1. Classification (NCBI taxonomy): domain Eukaryota; kingdom Viridiplantae; phylum Streptophyta; class Magnoliopsida; order Santalales; family Viscaceae; genus Viscum; species Viscum album. The sequence continues at coordinate 516,955,955 of OY728130.1, forward strand.
CAATTTGGAACTCCTGATTCTAAATATGGAATCCATTTTTATAAATTCAAAACACATAAGTCGAAATAATTAATTTAAAATTAATTCACGTTGTTAAAACGAAAAGCATGTTTTTTAGAGATAATAACTATCAAAAGATTGGCACTTGCTTATGTCCAGTTTAAATGTGAATTTATTTCCAATGACCAAAATTGGATTAAATGGTAAAACTATAATCTAATTATACTCTAAAATAACTCAAATTCATAATTTATAACTATTAATTATTTCGATTAAAAAAGTTGTTTTTAATTAAAATTTAGTAATTTTCACTATTTATCAAAACATGAAATTTATCAGAAAAGTACAAAAAATTAACCCTAAGATAATTTCGATATTCTGAATCCAAAAATGAAGTCCATTTTGAAAGATAAAATGTATAAAATTTCAAAAAGTGGGTATTACTATTCATAACGGTTAGTTTGATTGGTTGTGGTGTGTGTTAGAACTTGAAGTTGTGTACAACACACACTACTGTATTATTAAAAGAGAAGAATATCGTGGAATCTTGGGGTGTTACATATAGAATCCTTTTTATGATAGAGTGTTATTGGTTCTAAGGATCCTTGGAATATATGCTTGATTTAGGGGTAAAATCTAGATGGATATTAATTTTTTTCATAAATTCTCTTAAGGTAAGAAGTTCCTTACCTTATGGGTCCCTTGATTATGGTTTTTAGAATGATATAATGGTATGTGATTGTGTGCATTGATATCCATTCCTGATGATTTTTTCTTAGTGTGTGTGTGTGTGTGTGTATTTGGCCTTATGAAAACCATGCTTGATATGAATAAATGATCTTATTGTCATATGATTTTCTTATGGGTGCTTTATAGTCATTGGAACTTGATTCAAGTCTCAAGATGAATGTATTTCTCAAAATTGGCCAAAATGGAACCATTAAGGGGGATCATGGGTGTTTTGACAAAGGCCAAGTACCTTTTATTTCTTTATGGTAACAATAATATATCATGGACATGACCAATCGATATATGAGTTGACCATGCCAGGGTAATTTGTATATAGTGTGTTAGAATACTGAAAAGGGAGAAAGACCATACATAGGTGATTATAATCCAATTTTCTAGGAATGTCATGTGGATGTACCATCAAGTGAGGATAGATGACCATCTTAGGATGGGGTTTCATATGTTCATTAAAGGTGGAAAAAGGGAAAATTATTGATGGTTGTAGGGTGATGAACTGATGGGTGGACCTTGTGGCCTATTCTAAGACATGCGATGGTTGACACTAATATCCTTACCAGTATAGTTTTGAACCAATTATATTCGAGTTTCATAGATTCGTAGTTATTTCATGATGATTCAACATGTTTGTGTTTGATTTTTTTACTTATGATTTAATTTAATGTTTTTTAAAACATTATATATATGTGTGTGTGTGTGTACTTGTGTTAAGGATGAATTTGTAGCTTCGTATTAGGTTTATAATCACACCCTTCATGGGAATCTCAATACACATACAGAATTTATGATCAAGGTTCTAGGAAATGGAAAGGTACAGATGATAGGGAGTTGAGGATATGGAGATTAGTGGTCAGATGTAGTACTAGGATAGACTCTAGAGTCACTACAATGTGTTATATTTATTTCACTATTTCTTGCATCAAGTTTGTCCTTCCATGTTTGGGGTCCTTGGTTTGTTACCTATTATGAATCTAAGATACCTAATATTCTCTCTGTTATAGCATTGTTTTTATTTTAGTTCCATTGTGCCCCTTTTTTTATTATTTTTATCTTAATATGGTTATGATGTATGGATTTTTATGCTAAGGGTATAGTATCCCCACTTCACCATTTGAACCCTCACTGATAGTCAACAACCTCTTACATATGGTGAAGGATGAATGATTTCATGTGGCTCTCTGGACTAGACCAGGTGATTCGGGTTAGGGTGTTATAGTCAAAATAGAATAAAATTCATGGAAGGAAATAGTAATTCTAAAACATCAAAGAAGAAGAATTTGTTCTCAAAACATGAGGGCACATCTTGTGATGATGAAAGTGAAATAAAGAATGAGGACTCTGAGAATGAAGGTTTAATGACCTTCATGGGTAGATCAAATCATCCCTAAGATCCCTAGGGTGAATAAGAATAAAAATGTGGTAGTTATGAGATATAAATTAGAAATTAGGAAACACCAAAAGAGTTCTAATTAAGAATGGTTCTTTAGGTGTGATTTAAGGATAATATAAATCCTTAAAGATAAAAGAAATCACTAAAATATAAGAATGATTCATTAAGGAAATCTCTTAATGAATTGAAAACTAAAGTCATTGAGGATATACAAGTGTAATTCACATGAAATATGGGTGATCTCAATAAAATAATTTAATCAATGGATATTATTCTTGATATTACCACACCAAATCTCATCTTGATGAATAAAAAAAATAAAAACTTTTGAGGTGAAGTTGGTTGATGTAGAAAATTCGTTAAGAAGAACTCACCATATGTTCAAAAAACTATTTCAAGGATATCAGTGAAATATATAAAGTAGTGGATAAGGTTTCCAATTATACTAATAAACTTATATATTGTCCCATATTAATCCAAATCATTTATTTTTACACCATATCTTGTGTTTAAAATGGTGGTAGTAGTGAAATTTGAAGAAAAAATTCATTGCACCGCCTAAGAAAGAAAAATCACATGTTAATAAAATGAATTGTGGTTCTAAAAATTGAAAATAAATGTTATGTGAGAGAAGAATTAAAATACCAAGGGAAAGGTCAATGTTAAGGAGAAATAATTTAAGTATGATAATATTGAAAAGAAAAAGTATATTTAAAATCATAGAGAATCCTAGCAGGAAAATTTTGAAAAATATATTTATTACCTAATGATAATTTACTTTGAAGAAAGATGTTTTTGATGTGTAGTTTATGCACATAAAGAATATGTGTGATTTTTTAATTTTTCACTCCATTAATTGAAGAGATACTATGAATAATGGTGGATTATACTTGATGTTCCTAAAGTTCAAAAAAGACAACATCAAAAAGAGAAGGTATAATTTCAAAATACTTTTGTTTATCTTGAGGAAACTTTTTATGGGAATGATAAAACTAGAAACACCACCCATATGTTTCTAATAATTCTATTGGAATATATAAAACAATAGGATAATTACAAATCTTCTAAGAGGAATAATAATAAAGACCAATCATTGGTGTTTGAAGTTTCTTAAAAATAAAGAATATGGGAGAATATTTGAATACCTGACGATGGTTACTCGTTAAACAATACTAAAAATAAGAATATATTGAAAAATATTCAAAGTTATGGTAAAGGAGATGTAACTTTTTATAACGATGGGTCACTCAATGTCAAAGGATTTGGATTCACTGAGATTGGTATGAAGTAATTAAATAATGTTCCCTTTTTTAATGGACTAAAACAAAATCTCTTGATTATTTCTCAACTTTATGAAAATGGGGATGAGGTGGTATTTAATAAGTATGGATTTTTCATAATTAAGTTGAATGATGAAATAATATTGATAAAGGGGATGTGAAAAGTGGTGATTTATTTCAAATTTTCAATGAAAAAGATACTTGTTTCATGAGTATGAATGAAGAACATAAATTATTGCATAGAAGACTTTTCAATTTGTGGTAAAAGAACATAGATAAGTTTTTTAAACATAAATCTATGATAAATATACTAAATATTAATCTTGAGAGCCTCAAAACTTGTTACACATTTCATAAATGAAAAATTGTAGACAAGATCCATAATCTAGTAGAGATCGTGAAAAATAAATATCTAGATTTGATGCACTCTAATTTATATAGACTAATGAGATTGAATTCAAAAAACAGAGATATGCATTTCATGAATTTTTTTAATGGTTTCACTCAAATGAATTATGTCTATTTTATATAGAGTAAATCAAAATATATTAAGAGATTCAAATACTTTCAAAGAATTATTGATAATCAATTGTGATTTGCTATAAAAACATTTCAATATGAAGGAATATTCAAATACAAAAATGAATACGTTTAAGGATATATTTAAAACATTGGAATCAATAATGGATATAGTTATCTATCCAAAACCCAAAAAATGAGTACCTAATTAGAATAACCATGGTCTTATTAGAATCCTAATTTACTTGATGGAACCTATATCCAACATTGTATTTATGGTTACACTTTATGTATGATTCCAAATTAATCTAAAGGAGTCACATTATATAGTGGTGAAATAGATATTAATTTATATTAAAGGGCCTCTTAATTTTAGTTTGAGGTATGAAAAGAGTAATTTATTTTATCTTTATAGTTATTATAATGTTTTTCTAGCCAAAGATGTGGGAGAGTATAAGTCCAATTCATAAGGTGTGTTATTTATTGTATGGATATGAATTGCATGACACTTAGGGAAGAAACAATATATCACATTGAGTATAAGGGAAGATTAATACGTTAAAATAACTAAATCCATTACACAAATGATATTGATGAAGTCATATCTCAAAGACATGAGGGTGCATATATCTTTCTCATTAATGATTGGTGGTGACAATAAAAGTTTAATTAACTTATAAAAGAATCCATGGAAACATTTAAGGTCAAAGCATATTGACATTTATTACCACTTAATTAAATAAAAGTTGGAGTTCAGTGAGATTTTATTAGATTATATTTCAGCTAAAGATAAAGTTGTGGATATCTTGACAAAGACCCTAATAAAGTATTCCTTTAAAAACTTGAAGGTTTTATCATGAGTGAATTATCACTCAAAATACCTATAATTTTTCTTGGTTTTCCCCTCTTTCAATTATTTTTCATTTGTTGATAATGGGGGACAATATAAAAGGATATATTCTTATAAAGGGGAATAGACTCTTATTTTAAATCACATGAGATACTTGAGGTGTTGGTAGTTGAATATTGAAGAATATATCTTGCATTAATTTATATATTCTCAACAAATACAAAGGTTTAGATTGAAGGTCCTGTTGGTGCCAAAAATATGTGCGTGGGAAAGATGATAAAAGGACGCAGTGGGGCCAAAAGAGGATACTTCTCAAAGTACATTCGTGAATCCCATCAGCACTGTGGTTGGCACAAAACCAAGACCTTCTCTATGTATGCCCTAGAGGAAAGGGGAAATCAACTCCGCAGTTATGAAGAACTGGATGGAATTCTTCACACTGTAGAGGGAAGACATCCACCTATGAGATTCTTTGGAAATTGATGGAAGCCTCTGCGACCATATTAGAGGGAATGAAGGAAGCCTCTACACCATGGAGGGGATGATGGTCGACTTCACAGTTATGAAAAACTTGACACAATCTTTCTCTGATGGTGAAGCGCAAGTGGCTTCGAGGCACACCATTAGAGATTCTCACCCCCTGGAACCTATAAATACTCGTCTCCCCCCACTCCAAAATGATTGACACCATGATATTTTACCTTCCAATCTTTCAAATCACAAATCACCCTTTTCTTTGAAAACTATCATAAAAATTAATCATCTGAGGTACTTGAGCATTGAGAAATCCCTTTCCCTTTACTCAAATTTACCCCCTCTTCAGGGATGGATTCCCTTCGTGAAGCCTATGGGCCATCGCCAAGGAAGGATACCCCTTTGGGTACTTGGGACTTTTCAAATCACCCAAGATTTATGAATAACCCTCTAAACACATGTGTACTCCATGCGAAGGTCAAGACACTATGCTTCACAAAGTTCTCCTCTTTGCAAAGTCATATCCTCTGCAAGACTTTGGGCTCTGCAGAGCCTTGTTCTCTACAAATCCATGTTCTCTATGATCCCTTATGCTCTATGATCCCCTGAGCTCTACAAATCCCTGATCTCTATGAATCCATGTGCTCTATGACCCCTTGATATTTTCAAATACCCTCTCTAAGATTCCTCTTACTCCACGAATCATTTTCTCATGTGGCCCTCCAGGCTTATACAATGTGACTTCAAGGTCCATTGGGTGGTGCTCCATGTTTCATTTCTTTGACTTATGCTTCTTCGTATAGGCACACAAAAAAACTACTTCTTCCTTTCATAGCCACACTAACGTGATCCCCTCAATGGATCACTCCATAACCCCATCCCCACATGGCATTGTTGGTGCCTTACCTTCACAAAGGGTTAAAGAGCGCCAGTTATGAAAGTCCTAGGGGTGAGGAGTGAATCTTAACTATCTGAGTTGAGAATGTTAAAATAAAAATCACCTTCATACTCGACACACGACATTAAACATTGATCACCGTATAATCAAAAATTCCACAGAGGACCTTCAAGGGTATGGGAACCTACGACTTCTCACTTCTCTCCCCCACTGAGCTTTGTCACCATGCAAACCTCATGCAGTCTCTACATAATACCTAGTACCCTATGATGGGGTGTTTCAGGTATAATGGCCATATACTTCTTATACGTCTGGAGGCCCTCCTTTCTTATCGGGACTCCCTCCTAGAATAATTCCCAATCTTCATCTCTTTAGGCAGCTAGCCACATGTAAGCCCCACTCAATTCCTTACATACACATGTTTCATGATGTGATCTTTAGGTCTTTATTTCCTCTTTTTTCTCACAATGAGCATGACTCACATGAGTTTAGAGTAAATAGTGACCATGAAATCCTCTCTAGGCCACCTTAGTGTGTAAGCCCTGATCCCCCCATACTAAACTATGTAGACTTTGATCTTTCCCCGTTCCAGGAAAGGTACGTAGGAAGCCTCTTTGAGGTTTAATCTCATCACCCATCAATCTCGACCACTTCATGTCAGTTTACCCTCATCCTGCATGACATTAAACTCTATGCTTATTTCGTCCCTCATGATGTTAAACCATATATATTTGAACTATATGGGTTTTGATCCCTGTTTCCTAGGCAGGGTATGTAGGAAGCCTCCCTCAGGTTCAACCCCAAACAATGGTAAACTTCGGTGTCCCATTTTTTGGGACCCACATCCTTGGTTTTTCCCTTAGGGGTGTCAGACTAGCTCCCGGGAATCTAACCATGTGTAATCCTGACACTTAACTCACACTCCTCTAACCAAGAGTGTCCGTCTGGAGATGGGATGCTAGCTATACATAAGCCCCAACATATCACTGGGTCGATGTCCTTTGTGTACACCCCGACCCCATGCCCCAACCTGAACTATGTAGAAGTTGATTCCCTACAACATGGATATGTAGGAAGCCTCCATGTGCTTCAATCCCATCATCTATTTCCCATCCTAGTCTCACCTTAGATCCTTTTTTGTTTTGGGAAGATCATGACTTAACCTGAAGGTTCTAGTCCCTTTGGGTCCCCATCCATGTGTTCCATTCTCACATGTCACCTCCTCAGGTGTCCCATCTCCCTACCAATCTACATGGAATTTGATTCCCATTCATGTGGATATATAAGAAGCCTTCTTGAGGTTCCAGTCCAACACCACCAGCATCTTCACATCACTTTCATCCTATTCATCTCATCCATGTCATCAAATCATCCATCATCCATCCTGGTTTTACTCGAGCCACCACATATCGATGATATAATTCCATACACATCCTCAATTATCCTATTAGTACCCCAGCCACTAACCATGCATAATCCTCAATATGATTTCAGGTTTTTCATTGCGTGCACCACAATCCCATGATTTACCTTCTCAAACAACGTGGGTTTTGATCCCTATCTTATGTACATGGTACGTAGGAGGCCTCTATGAGGTTCAATCCCATCCAATGGTAAACTATGGTGTCCCCTTTGTCGAGACCCAATCATCATCAAATCCTTCTTAATTGGGCATCTTGATCTACCCATCTCATAATCCTCCCATGTGATCCCTCATATGGATAGAGCTATCTGATCCACTCCCATCCATTTTCCGATTAGTCTGATTTATCTTTTCTAGATGTTGAACTCGCGACATACCCCATTTTAAACATGGGAAGCCGAGGAAAACCTTGGAAACATGCCTATGGAAGACAATTACCCACACACGACATGGGATGCCTCAGGTTTCTACACCCTTAAGAAGCCCTATCATAAGGGGAAGAAATCCATTTGTACCAATGTTTCAGTTCCCAAACATGCTAGTGATGCTCAACGTGACTACTCCCCTGACCAAAGGTTTCTTCCCTTACATGATCCCATAAAATGTCTTGATAGGAGTAGTGTAATCAACCAACTTCCACAAAAATGTGGCATAAAGGAGAGTTTCATGAAAAACATCTTAAATATATGAGGGGGACCTGAACAAGGCGACAAATTATAAGGAGAAATCCAAGGAGAGACCAAAATCCAATCATCCCATTTGGATCAAGGAGAAAATGTCCCTGAATAAGCAATGGATGTCATCCTCCTTTGGAAAACGGGAATGCGTGGAAATAGTCAGCGCGTCGTATCATGATGATGGAAACCCCAACAAAAGAATTGGAAATAGAAATGGTGAACCCATTGTGAATCTTCTCTTCAATATGGATATTAGTAGAATTTGAGACATCAATAGAAAATCATATCACCAGGTCCATCTATCCTGCACCAGGTCCTGCCAAGAAAATAGTGGGTCTAGTGTGAACCTCACTAGAGGTTGGGGAAGTTGATCATTGGGCATCCCGGTCTGCGACGTTGTTAGTATGGATCTTTCTATCCAACCATGGAAGATTGAATAGTACAGGGGCATTGGGCACTTCCTTTCTATTGTCTGTACTAATGAGTGAGATTTCCTTCTTTGCAAGACCCAAGATCAAGCTATAGTAAATCAAACACCTCCCACCCATGTATGTAGGGGTAGGGGTCGTATGAATATAGAGATTACCCATGGCCTAATCTCCTCTACAATGGATCTCATAATCACAGATATTGGGAACCCATGCCCCATATCACCCTCTAAATTTATTTAGAGAAGGGTTATTGAGACTCATGTTTGCCAATATGAATAGGAAGGGGTCATCCCGATGAAGGACATGGCCCACCAAGACATGGAGGCCTCGGTTCCCCCATCAACGTTGTCACCCCCAAGGGTCACGCAGAGAGACACTGCTCCCCACTCCGACCTTCAACGGCTTTAGGATCCTATCACTGTAGTGCTTCTATGACTCACTCCCTTATACTGATGAAGTAAGGGATATCTGAGTCCACTAGTTCAGTAATTCAGCATGGGAGCCATCGAGGAGGGCTCCCACCTGGCTGCGTCAGCATCACCATCCAATCCTATAGACTAAATAGTATTTGGTTCACCCTCTTCATAGTTGGATCTAGTTCGGATAACCCAGCGGCAACATAGGGTGAAAACTCAGGAGTATGCCTACTAGGGGGCATCATCATCTGTGGATTTAATGGCATGATCCACCATCAACATGATCTATCAACCCCCTATAATTATTGGGTAGGAGAACCTCCTAGTTATAGAGCAGGATCACTTCTAAGTTTGACCAAATTTAAAGCACCAATCACCTTGTGAGTAATTTGAACTGGATCTCCCAGTTACCAGGTTAAGGGGCATTCATCACAGGACAGCCCATGGCAGTGGTGTTTGGTATGGATACACTCCCCATGACACTATTATTAGACCAATATAAGGCCCTCCTCATATTATTAACACCTAGAATGAAGCTATTTCCTGTGTTCCTCGTCTCAGGTATGGAAATTTACCTCATATACCAGGTTCTCAATGCGAAGGTCTTCCTTACCCATCCGCCCAACAACATGGAGGCCCTCCCCATGTGCTCATAGATTCTAACGGAGGTCATCCCCATGCCATCAACCACCAAATTATAGGTCTTCTCCACTTTATCAACAACAAACACGGAGGCCCCTCTCATGTTCAATATAATCAGTACAAAGTCCCTCTTCACACTGGTTCTACAAGGGCCGACTGACATGAAGGTCCTCCTCGCACTATAGATCAACATCATGGAGGTCCTCCCCATGTGTTTACCAGTTCCAGTGGAGGACCTCCCCACTCCATAACTATCAAACATGGAGGTCCTCCCTGTGTTCCATTCAACATTTTTATGGGTTCCCCTCGCACCCTATCTCATCAAAGCGGTGGTCCTCCCCACGTCAGCAACATTAGATATAAATTTCCTCTTCATATCCCACCCAGTGTGGGAGGAGGTCCTCCTCACTCTAGCACCAATCTGCATGGAGGACCTCCCCGTGTCAAAAACCAACCCTATCCTGAAGAACCATCCTGGGGAATGAGGTCAGGTCATCACAACCAACGGAAGAATCCTTATAAGCTTTAAACCACAATCAAACATTTCTGGTTTTCATATTCTAAGGCGGAGTGTGATTCAGTGATGAAACCCTCACCTTGATCTTTTATATTAGGGGATGGGGCATGAATAAGGAGTATAAGGCTCATCCTTATGGAAATTGAGGTCCACTAGATCCATGCATTCATCCAAAGATACATATAGGAGGAGGAAGATTTGGCCCCTTTCCAGGGCATGGCCATGAAATCCTCCTTATCATCAATAGGATCATTCTCCACCTCAATAAGAGATAATGGGGAGTTGTTTTGGGGACCAAAAGAGGGAGAGAAATAGTGTGACCCACCACCAAAGAATTCAGCCTTTGAATGGGAATCGGTGGTCATTAATCCATCCTATAGGGATGTGGTGGTGCAATTAGCACATTCTTCAGAAGACAACCTGGGACACGGTGTCTTGTTAGCTTGTGCATCGTGATCTCCACTAGCTAGTATACCGTCATAACAATATGCTTCGATGATGTTACTGGTCCCTCCATCGCCCCCAGTTGATGAAGGGGGAAACCAGGGGATAGATCCCAAGTCTGAGACAAGAAGTTTGTGGAACCTGCTCACCGCAGATCCTCTCCCAGAGATGTTCTATCCCATTAATACAACAGGTTTTAGTATTTCAGAATCTCTCACATAGGATGAGGTCATGTGCTTCGGAAAAACTCTTTGGGATATGCACTTATGTCTCTATCCTCGATGAGTAACTTACCCTTAGAGCCAAAAAACTTCGATGAAATCATCCAAAAATGATGCATGGTCAACTTGGCTGCACTTTTCGTGGCTCAGCCCCCTGAATCATCCAGTCATCATTTAACCCTCTAGAAATGATGAATCTAGAGATTTACAGTGCTCTGCATAATTATAAAGAGCCCCCCCCCCCCCACACACATTTAGATCCATGGTTGGTGGAATTATGCTACCCTTAATTTTAGTCCTATCTAGCATCGAACCAACTTTCCAGGTGATATTTTAGGATATACCTCCAGGAACAGTCACAATTAACTTGGCCAACCTATCGAAGGAAGAAACTGAGCTATGAATCATTAAATAGAACTTACCCCCTATGGTGGTGCTACACCTTTTGGATCTTTTGGGTAGGGTTACTCACCAGAAAAGGAACTTACTAGGCCTTCTTGCACCTTCTGAGTCATTTTCCTTTGGTCGGGACCCCAATAAGGGTAAAAAGAACGCTGGTACCATCAAAACCTCTATACCATCTAGCTCAGTGAAAAATATGGAAGATAGCCCATAAAAGGATGTGTTGAATCAATAGCTTGAGGAACATAAAAAATATTGTCGACGAACTTCTCACCGAATGTGAAGCGGAACAATGACCAGATTATAGTAATCCTTGATCGGGGCACCAGGGGAAGTTACAACCACCCCCAGTGAGTTACCTCATAGTGACCCTAACCATCCTTCCCATATAGATAGTTTAGAGGCTAGAGTTTATGGAAATCATGCATGATATTCATCACCAAATCCACCCGAGTTGTGTGATAACCCTCCTAGGGACCCAGCTCTGGTTCCACTAGTTTTTCCATAGGTCGTTCACCCGGTATCCCCACAATCCATCCCACCAGCTTCTCCACGAGCTTCTAGGCCTGCTTACCATGTTGAAGAACCTACCAATACACTGGTGTTAAGGTATCCTCATCGAGATCTAAATCCTGGTCCAAATTATTTGATGACATCACTTATTGCTCGACTTGATGCCCTAGAAACTCGATAGGTGGCAATTCCACCTGATGGAAATTCACATCCAACATGGGTGGATGATATTCTATCACCATCAGGTTTAAAAAATCCTACGTTCTCCCCCTTTAATGGTACGGGAGATCCACTACAACATCTGGGATAATTTATTTCAAGGTGTGGACCCATTCTTGGAACTCCAGCATTGCAGGAGGCCACCAAACTTCAGTGTTTTGTTCAGAAACTGAAAGGGCCAGCATTTTTTTAGTTTAAATAGTTACCTATTGGGTGATTAGTTGGTTGGTAGGACATTTGTAGGTAGTTTCTCTACCATTTCAGTTCCACTACCCGGTAGACAAAAATTGTTGACCTCTTCAATTGCAAGTAGTGGCCTAATGAGTGCGTCACGGAATTTGTTCCCATGTGGAAGGGCCTCACATACTCCATTGATATGACACTAACCTAGGATCAACTATTGATGATGTGTGTGGGTAATGTGAAGACCAAACAAGTCCCTTCTCTCATCACTCAGAACTACCTGAGGTAATTTTGAGATTTCTCCAACAAAGCCCAGTGTCTAGAGGAAGCCCTGTAGTAATCCAAATAGGCACATCTATTGCCTCTTGTAGTTCCCTTAATAATATCCTCTAAGGTTGATCCCTCTGCGGTATCACAAATAGAGTCCCCTAGGTAGTAGGATTTATTATTAGTTGAACTAACTCCACAGCCTCACCAAGGGACACCACCTCAGGTGTAGACTCAAGCTTAGTAGTTCCCACCTCAGAATCAATAGGCGCCCCCACATAACATGCCAACTCCACCTAGGAGATACAATAAGGTCCCTTAGCCTCATTAGGATCCTCCAGCCTCTCATCATAGTCAGGATTCTAGACCCCCCTTTATACATAGAAGTAATTAGAACTACTAATTTAATGAGGCTCAGGTTCCTGATTACATCTGCAGTGCCTTGGAAAAGGGAATTATGTGGTTGCCGAAATGGAAGAGGCTTGAAGAGGTGGAAGTCATTGATTAACACAATTACTACCCCTATCACCAATTCCTTGGGAACACTCTCAAGCAGTGCTATATGTTTTAAGACTAGCTCCAAGACTATGTTGATAACAATATAGCCAGGTTGGGCCCAACCCCAGCACACGTGGCATGTGTGTTGATAAAGCATGGTAACGATAGAGAGGGTGAAGGGCATCAAGTTTCTAACCACAGGTCTCAAAAATACGACACTCGGATGGCTCGCAAGGTAGTAGCATGTTCCCATGGTATTATCCATGCATGATTGAATTGACTTGAGCTTTTAGAAGTCACCGTGTTACCTACAACCACTACTTCTATATCAACATCTCAGTCTTCTTCTTCCCAGAAGAGAAATCATCAAAAAATTAAGGGAAAGAAAATTCCCTCATCAATTTCATCATCATCCTTCACTCTCAGCGGTTTTATTCCCCCGAATATGGAGACTACCCCCAAAATCCATCTAACAAGAGATGATTCCACAAGTGATGGAAAATGGCATGCTTTAGTCAATATTGTGGAGCTGGTAAACCCCTACATGATTCCTGACGATGAAGAGCGTTGGACGGACCCTCCCAACATCCCCAATCGACGCCAACTTCAATAGATCCATGGGTATGTGAATTACCAGATTGCATTTGTCAGTACTTTAAGCCAATCCATGCATGCCACTGAGACCAGATAGTAGGCTCAATGTAGATCTCAGCACCTATAGCCTTATCATATTGGTTCATTAGATCTTCTCCCATTGTCGTTTGTACGAATTGATCAAGCAGAGCCACCATGACCATGCTATGATGATCCATGTTCTGTTGTAGATGGACCTCAGTCACCTGGCCGCTGGCTGGTAGCCACTCTATGTTGTTCAACTAGTTAATACTAGTACAATCCTAGCACTAGCCAAAATCCACTAGTTCAACCAGCAGCACCTGTCAGACCCCCTTCCAAAAAGATATCTCCCGACAGTAGAAGTGTATGCCTAGCATGAAATTATAATGTCTTCAAGCATATTTATAGCATTATTATGAATCTATATATCCTTGAGGCTCTCTACCTATTAGTGGATATGCGTGAAGCCCTTGTAGAGGCTTTAAGAGGTTCCCTCAAGTTTGAGATAGAAGTAGCAGCCGTAGAAGCCTTCCTTGCTGAGACAGTTGAGCATGCAGAATTTTAGGCCATCATATCTTTCTCTATAGAAGATTAAGGTTCTCTAATATAGGGGAACATACGCCCACTATACATCACTAGCTTGTTCAATGGTGTGGAGGTCCACCGCTGTCTTATTGACATGGGCTCTGGGATCAACCTTATCTCAACCTAGACACTCTGCAAGATGGGTATGTCTGAAATGGATCTTAATTCCTCTAACCTAAAAATTCAAGATTATGATAGGATGGAGCAGACACCAGTTGGGAAGATTCACCTAAAGATCTAGTTCAGTGTCCTATTTTCCAGCACCAATTTCATGGTTATCTCAAAAGAAACCACTTATAAAGAATTTATGGGTAGACCATGGCTCCACTTTCATGTGGCAGACGCTTCCTCATATCAACAACGCCTTAAGTACTCCCTCAATGGTCGAGTAGGAATACTTAAAGGTGATGCATATCCCTTTTCCTCCTGTAAATCCCACTACCTGAATGTATACTATTATAAGAGTAAGATAAAGTACAAGCAGAATCTGGATAATGAGGTCGAACACGTTACGGTTGGGACCGACCCATGGACAGACTTAGATGATGCCTAAATTTTCTCGATTCATGGATTGGAGGCCATAACCTTGGATTTGGGGAAATTCTTTGTTGTCTATGGAATGATGGGGAAGCATGTTCCCAATCCTAAAAAACACTGTGATATTGCCTTGTATTCCTACATAAATCAGGCTTGGGTGATCCCAGAGCAACCTACTCCAATAAGGTATCGAGATGTCCGCCCCGTGGAAACATTGATACGTTATACTTTCTTGTTTCCCTAGGCTATGATAAACTAACTCAAGACGATGCACCGTTATTCCTTTGATATCATAAAATGTGGCCCCTTGGGTCGAAGGCCTGATGGAATCCGGTCGATGGATTTCATCACCACCGTTTCAACAGTACATGGGTCCCCTAATGAGGTTTCCACCGCCACTCATGCTGTAATCAGTGTCCCATTAGGATCTTTAAAATCAAGAAGAGTTACCCCTACTGATGATCCTCTCACTATGGATGATGGAGGGGACTTAGAATACACCCCTCCAACATTCAAAGAGGGAATCTACACTACAGTCAATGAATTGGTACATGTGAACCTCTGTACTGAGACATATCTGAAACCAACACTGATAAGTGCCACTATGCATGTAGAATAGAAACAACAATACATGGATTTATTAAGGCAACATCATGATGTATTCTCCTGGAGTTATGATGAGATTCCTGGGTTATATCCTTAAGTTTCCTTCCACCATCTCGATCTCCCAGCAAATCATCCTGTGTTCAAACAACTTCCCAAAAATATGCACCCTTCTCATGGTTCTATGGTCGAGGACAAGGTTGATAAGCTCATTAGATACAACTTTGTCAAGGAGTTCCACTACCCTAGGTGGTTGCCCAACATTATGCCTGTTAGAAAGAAGAATAGATAGATCAGAGTCTTCATTACCTTCTGAGATCTCAACTATCACTATTCAAAGGATGAATTTCCTCTTCCTATGATAGAACCATTGATCAAAGACACCAATAGATTCCTAGATCTCTCCTTCATGGATAAGTATTTAGGATATAATCAAATCTGAATGGGCCCCGAGGATGAAGAGTCTACTGACTTCAGGGCACCACAAGGTACTTTTTGCTACCAGGTAATGCCTTTCGGCCTAAAGAATGTAGGTGCAAACTTCTATCATTATATACACCACAAATTCAATCCAATCCCTAGGAAATTGGTGGATTGATATGTGGATGATCTGTTGGTTAAATCCTACCAGCATCGAGATCATCTCAGAGATCATGAGAAAGTGTTCATCTTCTTCCCTTCCCTCCATCTAAAGATAAACCCCTTTAGGTGTGACTTTTGGGTCACTTATATAAAGTTTCTTATCTTCATTGGAGGATATAGAGGCATTGAGATTGATCTAGAAAAGATCAAGGCAATTAGTCAGATGTCTCCCCTAAGTAACATTCAGGAGCTCCTAGGCTTTCAAGGACACTTAGCCTACATACGTCGATTCATAACAAATATGGATAGAAAGTGTAATCCATTTTCCTGAATCCTGAATAAATGTGTTAATTATCAGTGGGATGAGTAATTTCATACTAATTTTTAGAAGATCAAGCAGTACCTGCTATATCCTTCAGTTCTGATGCCACCCATTTTCGAAAAGCCACTGATCCTTTAGGTGACCACTCTAGAACGATCCCTCGGTGACCTTATCGCCTATAATAACAATGAGGGAATAAAGAATAGTTTATACTATCTCGGTTATATTCTCCTTGATACAGAGACTAGATATTCCTCTATCAAGAAGATCTACCTTGCATTGGTATTTGCAGTGCAGAAATTACGTCATTACTTGCAGAACTATGACATAAATATAGTGTCCCGAGTGGATCCACTAAAGTTCATTCTAAACTGCCTCATGATGACAGGACATCTAGTTATATGGGTATTAATCCTTCAATAGTTCGACATCAAGTTTCCCCCCTAAAAGTATATCAAGGGACATGCATTGGTAGACTTTCTTATGGCCCATCCATCCCCCACAGAGTAGTCTCTGGATCTTGACTTTCTAGATGAGGCAATTTTCTCATTGGATCAATCCATTCAATGTTGGAAAATGAACTTTGATGGTTCTTCCTAAATCCCTACTAGAAGAAGACTCAATGATCTCATACTCAATGGAGTAGGGCTAGGTATCATCTTTATCACGCGTGCACAAGCTATCCTACCATATTCATTCCCATTCCCAGAAGTTTGTACCAACAAAAAGGTAGAATATCAGGCTCTCATCACTAGTCTTGAGTTGTCCCTCGATATTGATGTTCCCAACCTTCATGTGAAGGGGGACTCTAAACTGGTCATCAAGAAAATCAATGGTGACTACATCTTTAGGAAGCCAGAGTTCATACCTTTGTTAGAGTGTACTCACCATATGATGTACCAGTTCCCTTATCGGCCAGAATTTACTCATATCCCTTGATCGAAGAATGGTCGATCCAATGCCTTGGATGGCCTTTCCGCATCTCTTATAGAGCTTGACTAGAATGATTTGATTATCCATGTTCTGCATAGAAAATTCATCACCCCCGTCACTCTGGATGATGATGATGATAACCCATAGTTAAGTCACCTTACCACAAATGGATCCACATTGGCACATCCAGTTCCCCATACCGTGGTGTTCGAAGGGACCCCTAATTGGAAAAATCCCTTTATTGAGTATCTCCATAATAGTAATATCCTGACAGACTGAGATGAACGTGAGAAAATATAACGGTGCGCATTGCAGTTCACCCTCCAGAGTGATCTCAGTCTTGTGAAGATCCTCTACAAATGTGGTTTTTATGTGATTCTACTCCATTTCAGACAAGGAGAAGAAATTTATTAGGTCATTCAAGAAGTTCATGTTGGCTCCTATGGGTATCATCATGCATGGCCAAAACTTTTACATCAGATCCAAAGATTGGGATACTTTTAGCCCACAATGATCTGTGACTGCATCGAGTTTTCCAAGAGGTTCCATGCATTCCAGATCAATGATAATTTTGTGCATCGGCTTCCAAATCCTCTCCATATTACAAAGTAATCTTGTCCCTTTACAGTCTAGGGTCTCAATGTCGTGGGACCATATCCACTAGCAATAGCTCACCAGTGCAGTTTCATCTTGACCACTATGGATTTCTTTTCCAAGTGGGAAATGTCAATTCTTCTCAAGGAATTCAAGGCCCATTTTATCTTCGACTTCATGATCTCCAAAATCATCCACCAATTCAGAGTCCCTCATGTTGTCCTCACTAATAACAGACTTCCAGGTAGCTGAGATGAAGAAATTTTACTCCAAGTATGACATCCGTTCTAATCATACCTCTTGCTATCATGCACAAGAAAACGGGAAGATCAAGGCATTCAACAAAACCCTATCTAACATGTTTCATAAGATGGTTGGTCAGAACTAGAAGAGTTGGTCAGACAAACTCCACAACACCCTCTGGGATTACTGAACAATGACTCATAATTTCACTCAGGTGAATCCATATTCTATGGTTTATAGAACAGAGGTAGTCCTACCCATCGGGATTCAGCTACCCTCACTACACATATCCATTTATGATCATTAGGCACCAAAAAAATTAGCCAAAATTCATCTAGCTGAATTGGAAGCGCTTGACGAGAATAGGATTTGTGCCTCGAAAAATCCCAAGAGGCACCAAAACTAGATATCCAGGGCTTTCAATAAGAAATGTATCCTCCTCTCCTTCTTAAAATGTGACACAATATTTTCCCTAAGAACATCAATGATACCAAGTAGGAAGTCACCAAAGTTGAAGCCCAAATGGTAGGAACCTTACATTGTTCACAAGTTTTACCCCAATGGTGCATACTCTCTGGCCACTATGGATGGTGAGCATATTAATCTTCCCACCAACACAAAATTACTCAATCAATACTTCGCATGAGGGTACCTCATCCTCTATGATGTTAAATTTTATTATCATCTTACAAGATGGTACACTACCTTTCCTCATCCTAAAAGATGCTAAACTATAAATGGTTCAAGCTATACAACACTAAACTAAGATACCTTTCATCCCACATGACGATAAACTATGAACGGTGAATATATTATGTGGTCCAAACTCTATGACCTTAAATAAAGATCCCCCCGTCCTTACCGCATGATATTAAACTGAAATTTTTTTGAGAACTATGTATGGCTTGATTCCCATCCTTATGGGATATGTAGGAATGCCCGAACATTTTATATGTGGCCTATCCTCAAGTAAATTGACCTTTATAAACTTTTGGCTCAAGTTATCACTTAGGATTGTGTGATGTGGTACAGACTCTTTATTCTCATTCATGTTGATATATTTTTGTTGCACTGCACATATCCCATTGATACACTCTTCCTCACATCCTTACTTAATGACGTTAAACTATATGGAATTTTTAGAACTATGTGTGGCTTGATTCCCAACCTCATGGAATATGTAAGAACACTTGTACATTCCGTCTTCGGGTCCAGACCCAGTTTTTAAAAACCTTCTCTTCATGTTGGCCTCTTGGCCTATGTTCTCTCAGGGGCATGTGGTGTGGTGAGTAATTGTGCCCTTATTCACGTTAGGTTTGAAATAACTACCCTGTGTATCTACCTATTGAGAGTTCTCCATTACCCTTCCCTCTACTCATATCTTCGAGTCTTCTACTATTAATTGGGCCACTTGACCATTTTTTGTGATTCACCAACATGCTCAGATGCACTGAGGTTTAGGACTTAGAGTGTTGGATTAAGAATGGACATGTTCTCATATGTTTTCATACTTCACATCTCCATTTATTTTAGTTTCCATCATCTTTCACATTTTAAAGGACCCTTGAATGATATAAATGATCGGCCTTATGGATCAGATACTGCTTTGGTCCAATGTCTTAGATGATTTTGAACGACGTGATGTGATAGGTTACTCATTTCGAATATGGTCAGCGGTCAACCCTCATTTGTTGTTCCCATTTAAGGTTACATGATATGTAAACTATGTTTTGAAAATGGTAAATAGTTATTCGTTATCATTATGCCATCCCCATTCTACCCAAATTATTGACCTCATGATTCACATCTCTTTTCACTCTATCATGTGGAAATTCAACACCACTAGTGTTATCTCACCCATACACATTTTCATGATAAGAGGATGAATCAATGTCATGGTGTAATCCTTGACTCTACATTGTTTCCCCTTACCATGTATTCCATGTGTTACAAAGATCTTCTCTGCCCTTGTTTTCCACATCGATCATAGCTCACGTGGGCATAGGGATTTGGTCAAGGTTTATGCCATCTTGGAAGAGTCTCACTTCTTTTGGTCTGAGATATTCGAACTAAAACTAAGATCTCACCATATTTACCACATGAATTTAAACTTCATGGTGTGTTATGAACTACGTATGGATTGATTCCCATCATTATGGGATACGTAGGAATGCCTAGCCATTTCGTCTCTATGTCCAGCTCAGGCTCTAATAATTATCTTTTATATTTGGACTTTTCCTGGATTCATATAGGATTTCATGGTGTGGTGTATGCAGACTATTTTTTCCTCATTCACATCGGGTCTATAATATCCTCACCACATACTTCCACTTATGGGATTGTCCCTCCTATCTCCATCCTTACCGCATGACGTTAAATTGTATGTCAATTTAAAAATATGGGTGTCTTGATTCCCATCCTCATGGGATACATAGAAATGCCTGAACATTTCATCTTTGGTTCTATCCCCATATCCTTTGATCTTTTCTAGCCCCCTGGCCTGAGGTACCCTCCTCCTGGGGTCATGCGCAGTGTGGCGTGGACTGATGTCCTCATTCACATGGGGTATGCTTTATCACGCCATGCACATTCCCTTTAGATCATCATTCTTATGTGTGTATCCTATCTATATGACATTAAACTATGATTCCTAGTCCCACAAGACTTTAAAAAATTGTGTCTTTTCCACACGACGTTAAAATGAATGGACTGGTCCTGTCATACAACCCTAAATTGTGACACTATCCTCCTGGTCGCACGATGAAAAGAGGCACCGTGTTGTGGTGTCCTCACTTGAGGGGACATCATATTTGGTGTTGGTAATCCACTATTCCATTTTTCAAGGCCTACATATGGATTTATTTCTACAGCGATGCCCATATTCTCCGTCCTGGGTTTGTTGCTTAAAAAAACACACACCCACACTAAAGAACAAACAAGATCCATAAAATGACAATTCTTTTGGGGCATGGGCCATACCTACACGATAGTATTTCCTCTATAATTGGTTTCATACCATTAAATTTTTAATAACTACACATATCTTGATTCCCCTATTTATGGGATACATAGGAACACCCAAAAATTTCGTCTTCAGGTCCATCCCTAGGTACCTCAAATCCTGCCTTCTTTCTGGACCCTTGGTCCAAACTCTGTCAGAAGCACAAGGTGTGGTAAGGAACTCTTTGTCCTCATTCACATTGGTTTTATAATATTCATTCCATGTAATTCCCTTTAGGGGTATCCCTTCTATTCTACTTTCATACTTACTTCATGACGTTAAACAACATGTAATTCCAAGAACTACATTTGTCTTGATTCCCATCCTCATTGGATACGTAGGAACACCCAAACATTTTATCTTCAGGTCTAGCCCTAGGTTCATGAACCCATCTTTTCCTCTACTCATATGGACTTCTCGACCTATATTATCATATTTACTATGGTTTAGGACCGAGAGTGTTGGATTCTACATGGACATGATTTCATCTATTTCCATGCTTCATGTCTCCCTTTTTTAGATTTTGATCATCTTCCACAACTAAAAGGACCCCTGAATGGTATGGATGCTCGGACTTATGGTTCACCTGCCAATTTGGACCAACATCCCATATGATTTTGAATGATGTTATGTGATAGGCTCTACATTTCGAATACATTCATCAGTCAAACCTCATTTTTTGTTCTCATTTCAGGACAATGTTATATGGATTTTATATTTTGAACATGGTCAACAATTATCCTCCATCATTACGCCACCCCCATAGAACCCTAAATATTGTCTCGTGATTCACATCCCTTTCCACTCTATCATGTTCAAGTGGAATTTTTACACCCTTGGTGTTATCCCTCCATGCACCTATGCATGTTAAATAGGGTTAATCAGTGTTGTGAGGGTCATCTTCGACTCCACATAGTATCCCCTAGCTATTTATTCTATGTGTTTCAAAAATCATTTCCGCCATTGTTTCCCACATAGAGAATATCTCATGTGGGATTAGGGATATGGGTAAGGTTTGTGCATACATGGAAAAACCATAGTTATTTTATCTTGAATTATATGACCATAAACTAGGATCTTTGGTCCATTATTTTGTGAATCATGACTTTAAACTGTGTGTGTTCTTATAGAAATTTTTGGTACGGTGTAGAATATTTTTCCCTCATTCACATCGGGTCGCTTTATGGAACCATGTAACATATTTATGCTTTAGGAATCTTCCCATTTTTAGTCCAAGCTCTATGACCATAAACTAAGATATATTACATCTTTATTGTATGGTGTAAAACAACATCTTCTGCTCCCAAGATGTGTAATGATAAATTACCTAGCCATTTTACGTCATCACTTTAAAAGATGCTTCCCCTTTCAAAATTGGCCACATGTCGTACCACCTCTGAGAACTTTGTGGGGCTTGATTCCCATCTTTATGGGATATGAAGCGATGACTAGTCATTACGTCTTGGGCCCAGCCCTATGACCATTGAATTTATTGGTTATTTTCCCCTAATCAGGGTCTGAACTCTGCGACTTTAAACTAGGGGTTCCTAGTCCCTATCACATGACTCTAAAATGTTGACTAGGGTCTAGGTAGTATAAAATTAAACTATGTGAAACATCCTAGTCATATGACGTTAAACTATTCCATTTATCATCCTAATTTTCATGATGTAAGCTTCATGACATTCTAGGACCTAACCAAAGAGAGGTTTGATCTTTGTACAGACTTATACACTCATCCAATGTTCTTTAGTAATAGTGGTGTAGTTTCAAGAGTGTTGGGTTTTATTAGAACAGTCCATCATTCCATCACAACTCATTATGTGCCCTATATTTCAGACCCTCATTCAATATCACGTCTGAAGAAACCCCCTAATGGTTAGTATGCACGGCCTTAAGGCTCCCCTACCATCCTGGGCCAATGTTTTGGAGGACATCAGATGATACTCTGAGTTTGGCCCCATGGTTTTGAAATATGGTCAATGGTCAACCCTCATTTGTTTTCTCCCATTGTAGGATAATGTGATATAGATGTTGTGTTTTAAATTCATTCAACAACAATCCTCTTTCATCATTCCATCCTCATTGAATTTCAAATTTTGGGTTTCATTATTCACATTCTTCATTCCCCTTTGTTTGGATTTATGCCAGCACCCCTAGAATTATCCCACACATGCACTAGAACATGTTGGTAGAGGGTGGTTTGGCTGTTTTGAGAATACCATTCTCTGACCATGGCCCCCTTTTTCTTCTCAGAAACTCAGAGTGGTCATTCAGAACTCAGATGTCTGGAGATTGGTTGGAACTCTCATATTCAATCAGATTAACAATATAGTTATCCCATGTTTCTCACATTGGGATCGACCCACGTGAGCTTAGGAATTGATTTCTAAATATTTCACAAGTATGATTGAGATGTAGTAATCAAAGTAGATAACAAGACTCATGCACAAAACCAAAATAAACAAGAAAGCATGAGATTATGTTTTTAAGTTCACACAAATTACAACACCCATGGATTGGCCCCTCTAATAGATGGGTTGACCTCTTCAATGGAGTGTCCCAGCTCTACTACTCTCTAGATTGTGACATCTAGGATCCGATGTCTCCTATTAATCTCCTGATCCCCCTTGATAGAAATGTGGAACATTTCATTGGCCATGATATGGACCCAATCCTCATCATCTTAGATAATAGCTGTATTTGGGATGCTCAACTCATCTTTTCCTTAGCCTCTGTCAACTGTGCCTTCAGTCGCGATATGAGTTTCGATTGTGTATCAATGAAATCAAAATGCTTGTTCGACTACACCCTCAATCATTTCATCTCATGCTCAGCCTTCAGAAGCTTCTTGATGTTGACGGACTTCCTCCACTACCATCCCACACCAAGGTTACGGTCAAGTTCTCGTATTTCTCTTTGACATGTAATCTCGAATGAGCATATGAGGACATTGGGAATCCACTCCTCCAGTGCATAGTTCACACAGCCAAGAACGAAGTCTCCCCATATGGATTATCCACTCTGCTTGTGGGGTCTACTTGATAAAGCCTTTGATTAGTTTCCATGACCGGTGATGGATAACCATACTATCCTCTTCATCGGAAGTAGTCTTATCCTAGTCCCCATGGTCGGCAGGTTCATATGCGGGGAATGCCTCAAAAAATTCATTAGTTGGATCTTCCTCTGGTGTTTGGTCAGGTAGGTTGGGTCTCATATCTTCGGATTGATCCTCATAGTCAGACCCTACCTCAATGATCTTAGGTTCTGTCTCACCAGCAGTTTTATCTGTAATCACAATCATTGTGGTTTAGTTAGCATGGGTGTTTCCTTCCATAGAAGTCAGCATTCCCCTGGGAAAGGGAGCTCCAAGAGCCCTAGCCCTTATTGAAAATGGGGCCCACATTATTTGAAGAACTGTGCATATAGAAACACACATATGTCAGTTGGCCCAATTCAATGGAAAACATCCACATATTATATGAAGGAGTGGAATTGCAAAGATTGAGTAATTAGTCTCACCCTTGGGATTCCACTACCAGAACCCTGAGGCGTGGTCCTCCATATATGGTTGGGAAATTCAAAGACTCTGAGAGAACCACCTTGGCTGTCGTAGCATTATTAGATTCGGTAATCCCCGTTGTCATAGGTAAAGATCCCAAAGCTACATCCACTATTGTGCGAGAATGGGTTTTACAAATGGGATTATCCTAAATAGAGAAAATATCGATTGATAAGACCTAGGTGACCTAAATGAGGAACATAGTGAAATGGTTTAGGGTTTACCTCAAGAGCCTCGTCAAACTCTTCCAGCTCCAAGTTTTCTACCTCACCTTACTCAAAGGGGCTCCCTCATCCAGCCTCTTCCCCCTAGGAGGAATCTTCTAATTCTTCAGGTGAGGGGAAGTTATCCATGAACACAGCAGCAGACAACTAAGGAGGGACTGTTTGATTGATAAGCACTTTCACCTGCTCCATCATCAGATGTAGAGTAGCCCGAGAGTGCACAATGTCCTCTAGCTTGGCGATGTATTGCTCTCCTTCCACTTGGGACACTAGAAGGTCATCCTTAGCATGGTCGATATCTGACAGAACCATCCTGAGATAGTTAAGATGGAACCACATCTCGGAAGGAATAAGTAATTTTCTGTTAACCACCCAGGTTTCCCAAGCCTTCAGGAAAAAAGTGTCGTCAAGCATGTCTATGTAACGTAGCCGCTTCCCCAGATCCTGAGTGGGTATCTTGCAGAACCCCCCGGGTGGCCTCCCTTCCCGTCGACTCTGCTTCTTTAGGATCACCAAGTTTGTCGCTTCTACTTGACTCTTGATCGATGAAGGTCCCAGAATTATTTGACTCATCCCTACTGTATCCCCACCACCACAGTGTGTTCTTGCCACCTTCCGTCCTTGAACTCATGGTTGAGGAGGCACCCTATCACTAGCATGAATTTTTCTCCGATAAAATTTCCCTTGGGTAGGCTAACTCCCAACTCTTAGCATACTCCTTTACCAGCCCATAGATAACTATGGGTGGAGGTAGATCATTCCACATATTCCTATCCTCCCATGTGAATAGGAGCCACATCTACCTCATCACACATGGATGGTCCTCAGGGAATACTCCCAAGTAGACCTATAGGGCCAACCTATTCATGCACCAGAACTGCCTCGCAAAGCGGTGCGAGGTGTATCAATCATAGATAGGATCGTGATCGATCCGTGCTTCAAAAAATCCACCCTAAAAGGCCAAAATATATAAATGATTATTCTCAGTTCACTAACCGTCATAGGTGATCACACATGTTGGAAATGAAAATGGGTGAAAGTTGAATTCATCCGCCCTTTAAAATATCTTTAACACTAGTGGCAGAGTCAAATTGGCCAGAAACCTCTCCAACGCATTCAAAATAGATGGTCAGAAGTGCGATCTAGGAGGGTAAATAGGCTTCAGATATTCATAAGTGCCCATATGAGCTGCTATCCATCCGTAAAAAATATGGATCGGTCCACATAGCCTATGAGGATTCTTCCCCTCATTGATGTTCCAAAACACCTTGTATTGTTTTTTCAGCACCAAGATCCCCAATTTGACATGCTCCCCCGTCACAAGCATAGATTCCACAATGAACATGCTTGGCTGCACACCCATATTTATGTCCCAGACCAACAATAGACAGCCATAGATAAGCATAGAAATTAACCTGGCCAACCTAACTACCGGCTACTACATAGTGTTGACAATGTACCCCCACATATTCTATTGGCTTTGATCTATTATTTTCCAATAATAATTCTATTTACTATGTTGGGATCCCATTGGACAGGTAGGAGACCTAACCAGTAACTTCTTGGGTGCTTCCTCCCCTTCAGTAGTAATCCTAAAGGGATGCTTATAAAATTATTAAACCACAACTTAAAGTGGATGTCCCTTACCGACTGATTTTCCTCATCCAGAACCAGGTTCATCAGTTCCTTTTCTAGCTTCAAAATCTGCTTTGGATCTTTCAATGTGTTCTCAGTAGGGAGGAACTCATCATAAATCGCGCCTAAGATCAGAATCCCTGAGATCTTGTGAAGGTCCCTGAGGATGATGTTTACCTCCCTGTGGTGAAGATAAAAAGTGTTGGTCCTCGATGACCACCAGCTCAGAAACTCGTTATATGGGTGTTTCAGCTAAAAAATGTGAAATTATGAGGCCCAAGTAGCGTTATACAACCCTATTTTCTTCATCTCTGCCTCTAATTCTTGACAGGATGCACAAACCCTGTAAGCTCAGGCCCAATCCTCCATAAAATTTCTACCTTGGTGCAGGTCCTAGTAATCCATCCACCCCTTCTCCGGGTTCCCCAAATCCACCATGAGGATGGTGTGGTACTGTAGGGGAGATGCCTCTAGCTTTATCACCTTCCCATAAAAATTTTTGACATGATTACATAGAAAATCATCATTGACAGTTGTGTGAACTTTCCATGTATGACCATCAACAACCCTAAACCACTAGCATTGGCATGTCATACTTTTGAACCAATAAACGGGTTCAGCGCTACTTGCTTTAGGGATGAGAACATAATCCCTTGGACCAATGCCATACAGAGGCAATATTTTGCATAGAGGATAGTACTTTTGACTTTATGATAAGAGCCTCTCAAGGTATTCATAGTCTGAAGATATTCTCATGCATTACATGATGCCTAGATTATCCTCCATATCTTCACTTCAAGAAACATTCACAAGGACCACCGAGTAGCTTCTTGGTTGGACATTCAGTCCCAAGCCTTTGGAATTTTTTGTTTTGGTTCCCAAAGCTCAATCATAGAGCTCAATCGCAAAGACTGGCCACAGAGTTCTACCATAGAGATCCCAGACACAAATCGCAGAGCACACAATCGTAGAGTCTAAAAACTCATTGTGATGTGTAGAGAAAAAGAGGTCCTAGTTCACAAAGATCAATTGTAGAGCGCATGAATATTCACAAATCAAGAGACCAATCACAAAGCTGTAGATGTAGGTCAGGAAAAAATAGGGGTCATCCATCCTTATTTATAGGCGTTGACCCCCGAGCTTCATGGAGCGTTTAGCCACAGTGAGCATCATGATGTTCTCAACCCGTGCATCACCTATCCACATTGTGGCCCTTCTTATCAAACTTTATTCATGGTATGCCTACAAATTTGGTGATCTAGCCTCATAATTTGACCATCGTTTTTTATTGGAACCAATTCTGAGGGGGTATTTGTTGCTTCCAAAATTGTGTGTGGGAAAGATGAACATAGGACACAGTGGGGCCAAAATGAGCTACTTCACAAAGCATTTTCACGAATCCCATAAACACTGCAACTGGAAAAAAACCAAGACCTTCTCTACAACTTCCACATAGAAGAGGGATGATCAAATCCATGGTTACGACGAACTGGATAGAAGTCTTCACACCACAGAGGGAAGAAGGTCGCCTCTACAATTATTTTTAAATTGAAGGAAGCATCAGTGACTGCCACATAGGGAACAAAGTAAGCCTCTGCACCATGGAGGGGATGAAAGTAAACTCATTGGTTACGATGAATTTGATGCAATATGCCTCAAATGGGAAAGCACAAGTGGATTTGTGGTGTTCCATCATAGCTTTGTTCCCCTAGTTCCTATAAATATGTGTCTCCCCCCATTGAAAAAGGATCGACACCCTAACTTTTCTCCTTCCAATCTCCCAAATTGTAAAGCACCCATTTCTTTGTAAACTATCAGAAAAATGAATCATCCAAGTTACTTGAGAATTAAAAACTCCCTTTACCTTTACCCATATTTACCCCCTCTTCAAGGAGGGATTCCCTTCGCAAATACTATGGGACATCGCCAAGGAATGATACCCTTTTAGGTACTCGAGACTTCAAAAAGAACCAAATATTCACAAAGAACCCTCCAAACACATGTTTACTCTATGAAGAGGCCCAAACACTATACTTCACAGAGTTCTCCTCTTTGCAAATTCATATCCTCTAGGAGCCTTTGTGATCTGCAGAGCCTTGTGCTTTTCAAGCCCCCGAGCTCTACAAATCCCTGATCTTTGTGGAACCCTATGCTCTACGACCCCTTCAGAATTGAAAATACCCTCTCTATGAGGCCTATTGCTCTGTGAACCATTTTACCATTCATCCCTCCAGGATTGTATGAAGTGACTTCAAGGTCCCTTGGGAAGTGCTTCACGTTGCAATGCTTTAGCTTTTGCTTCTTTGAATAGGCATGCTGACGGCCATTGATTCTTCGCATAGCCACACTAACGTGAGCCCCTCATAGACCAGTTTACAACCCCATCCCCACATGGCATTGCAGGTTACTCCCCTTCACCATGGGTAAAAGTGTGAAAGTTATGTAAGTCCTATGGGTGAGGAGTGAATCGTCACTGTCTGAGCTGTATGATGTTAAACTACCAAGCACCCGCATCCTCTACACATGACATTAAACTGTGATCACTGCATAAGTGACAAGTCTTGAAAAGATATTGAAGGGTTTGAGCACCTACACCTTCTCACTTCACTCCCCCTCTGAGCTTTGTCACCATGCACACCTCAGGTAGTCTTCACATAAGCCACATCTCCCTCTAATGGGGTGTTTTTTGGTACGATGGGCATATCCTTCTTATACGTCTGGACACCCTCCTTTATTATCAGGATTCCCTCCCAAAATAAGTCCCAATATCAATCTCCCTAGGCTGCTAGCCACAAGTAAGTCCCACTCTATTCTTCACAAACACACTTTTCATGATGCAATCTTCAGGTATTTATTGCATTTTGTTTCTCACACCGACCATGACTCACATGAGGTTAGAATAAACATTGACCATGTCATCCTATCTAGGATGTATTAGAATGTAAGTACCAAGTCCCCCATACCCAACTACATGGAATTTGATCTTTTCTCATTCCATGAAAGGTACGTAGGAAGCCTCTCTGAGGTTCAATCCCATCACCCATCAGTCCCGACCACTTCATGTTAGTTTATCAACGTCCCGCAAGATGTTAAACAGTATGATTCTTTTTTCCCGCATGACATTAAACTATATACATTTGAAAACATGGTTTTTGATCCCTTTATCCTAGGTAGGGTACATATGAAGCATCCCTGAGGTTCAACCCCAAACGTTGGTAGAATTCAGTGTAACCTTTGTTGGGACCCAAATCCTTGGTTTGTCCCATAGGGGAGTCAGACCAGCTAATTGGTAGCTAACCATGCGTAAGCCCTAAACTCAACTCACACTCCTCCAACCAAGAGTGTCCATCTAGAGATGGGATACCAACAACGCGTAAGCCCCATCATGTCGTCAAGTCACTGTACTTTATGTACACACTGATTCCATGCCCCATCCTGAACTACGTGGACTGTGATTCCCTTCCATGGGGAATGTAAGAAGCCTCTCTGTGGTTCAATCCCATAATCAATTTCCCATACTAGTCTCTCCTTTCAGACTTTTTTTTTTGTTTTGTGGAGATCATTCCTTAACCTGAAGGTTCTAGTCCCTTCGGTTCCCCATCAATGTGTTCCATTCTCATGGGTCACCTACTCAGGTGTCCCATCACCCTACCGAACTATGTGGACATTGATTCCCATTCATTGGGATATGAAGGAAGTCATAATAAGGCTCAATTACACCACCAAAGGCATCTTCACGTCAGTTCCATCCCATTCATCTCATCCATGTCATCAATAATCCATCATACATCCTAGTTTTACCCTAGCCACCTCATCCCATTGATATCATGCCATCCACCTCCTCACTAATCCTAGCAGTACCTAGTCCACTAACCATGCATAATCCCTAGCATGATTTTTGGTTTTCCATTGTGTACCCCCTGATCCCATCATTCACCTTCTCAAACTATGTGGATTTTGATCCATGTCTTCTATATAGGGTATGTAGGAGGCCTCCATGAGGTTCTATCCTAGCCAATGGTTAACCATGGTATCCCATTTTTCGAGACCCAATCATACTTAGATCCATCTTAATTGGGCGTATTGATCTACCCATCTAGTAGGCCTCCCTGTTACTACTTCCTAGGGATGCACCTATTTTTTTCACTCCCATCAGGGTTTCGATCAGTTTAATCCATCTATGGTAGACATTAAACTCATGGAATACCCCATTTTAAACATGGGAATCCTAGGAAAACCTTTGGGACATATCTATGGCATAAAATTCTCTACAATAAACATGGTATGCCTTGGGTTTCCACGCCCTTGAGAAAACCTATCATAAGGGGAAGAAATCCAGGTGTACCAGTGTTTCAGCACCCAGAAACGCTAGTGATGCTCAACATGACTACCCCCCTAACCGAAGGTTGTTTCCCTAGCATGACCCCATGGAATGTCTTGGAAAATAATTGTAATAAAATGGAATCCAAAAAGATGTGGAATTGATAATAGATTCATGGAAAATGTATTAAATCTATGAGGAAGACCCATATTAGGAGGAAAATTCTGAGGAGAAATCCACAGAAGGAGATACTGACACCCCATCATCCCATTTTGATCAAGGAGAAAAAAACCCTGAATAAGCAATGGATTCCACCCATATTTAGAAAGTTGGAATGAAGGACAATAGCCATCCCTTCATATCATGACAATATGCGCCCCAATGAAAGCATCAGAAACATTTCCCTTAGGATATTGAAGATTCTTTTATCATTGGTGGATTTGATGAATGTTTTATTTCAAATAATTACCTAATGAAGTGAATTAAAAAAGGAAATTATGAGTTTATCTAAGTAGAAACATGGTCAAAATGTAATTTTTATGACACGTGGAGTTTAATTACTAAAAAACACCATTTTTATCCTATGGTGTGGTGTATAGATTACCTAAAAATTAGTGGCATGTTATGAATATTATTTTAAGGAAATTCATTCCTGGGTTATGAAGGTTTTTTCATGTTGTATCTATTGGAAACATACTCCTAGATGAATGGGAATACTATTTAAGTTTAGTATTGATATAAAGGAACAAATAATCCAAATAATGAGTCACAAATTCGTTTACTATGACATGGACAAATATAATTTTTCCATGAACAAAACATACTATGAAGGGGTCAAGGGTACCAGGGTGTTTTGGTGGGTGTTGTCTCTGGAGGATCTTGTTATAAACATGGGTCATCCCAAAAAGGGTTTATTAACATATCATGACTAACCATGAAAATACCTATAGTGAAGTGGTAATGGAACCAATGTTTCCACCTTAGAAGATCGATGGAGGATTTGAGATGATACACATGGAGAGAGATCTAAAATGGGTGTCGTGAATCCTACTCAAAAAGGGAAAAAATCCTTGTGAGAAATGGTTTAAAAGAAAATGAATGTGGAGTTGATGAATGTTAGTTGGTAGTTGAGTTTTCCATAATAAATTACATGTGTGACATTGTTTTAGTAGTCCAATGGTAGAACCTTAAGAGAAAAATATGAGTTTTGGATGTAATTTTGAGTTAATGTTATATATGAGATATGAAAAATCTTTAGATAATAGACATATGAGATATAAATACATAAATATGATTTGGATAACTAAAAAAATTAGTGTTTTAGAGAGTTACAAACCATGTTGATTCCTTAACAAAAAATAAATTATGATTCTTATCCTATCAAATTTTGAGTGACTTTGATGAAACTTTGAGTTATCCTACCATTCATTATAGAGTGAGTTTCTATGATGGTTTTGATAACATTTGAGGATAAGAAAAAAAGTGCACATGAGATGAAAATTAAGGAGGAACTTTCGGTTGGAGAAATTTTTATATTAATATACTTATTGATTATTTTCATTAAATCTTTTTCTAGGAGTTTATTCCCATCACCCTACAAATTTACTTGTTTTTACTAATAATAAAATATGAATGTGGATAGCATGATTTCAATTGTTTCACTCTGAGTATTAAATACATGATAACACGATTTAGTGAACCATGTATTCACCCCTATACTATGTGTGTTCTTTATCACTATTTCTCTCACTATAATATCATTATATTTAATATCCATACACACTAACTGATGATGAGATACATTTTTTGATAGTTTTTGTTCTAGTTTAAAAATTTATTCTCCCCCCTCTTGGTGTTGGTTTACTTTCACTTTGGAATATCAGTGTGCATGTGATTCAAAATTATAGGAAATTGAAGATGGAATAGGGATATTGATTTACTTATTGATTCTCTTCTATATCTTACTTTTATGTAGATTTTAGTACCATCTTAATTAACCCGTCCTTATTCTTTTTTATAATAAAATAATAATTTTTAGAGTGGGATTATACCCACTGGACACCAAGGATTAGCTACTCAATAAAAATATTGTGTGAAACTTGTAAAGTCTTATGTAAATATTTTTATGTATCTATCCATATCACATAATCATTTTTCATTCACTACCCTACACACCAACCAAAAATGGGAATAGTCATTTGAGAGTTTGTATTTCTGTAACCACTGATTCACCCTCTCCTAGTAATGGTATTCTCCAACATGAGCCTATTATTTGGTATTAGAGCTTGGATATTATTAAAACTATAATTCTATTCTTTTAAATTAGTTTTTCATAGATTATCCCATCATAGGTAGTGTTTTTTTTAGAAAAAATAGTACTAATGTTTGATAGAAATGTATTTCATTTATGGAAGGAAAATATGGTTTTATATGTTCTATCTCTTTGATTGTACATTCTTGATATCAATTATAATGGTTTTCATATTCCTGAATCTTGGATATCCAATAATTTATTTAAAAAAATATTATTGGATTAAATAGTAGGAGGTGCAATGCATTACTCTTAACTCTCTTATAAAAAGAGTTTACATGATTTACATACATAAAAAAGTTAATGGAATTTGGGGAAAACTTTATGATATTCATGAGGGAGATAAGAAAATCAAGGAGTTATAAATTTAAACATTTCATGATAAATTTGTTGATATTAAAATGGGATAATATCAGTTAGTGAATTAGTTCTTCATCCAGGAGGACAAAATTGGGATCTCTATTTGAAGTTATGGTGAAGTTCTTTAGGATTATATAGTGGTAAATAAATTGAAGATAATTCTCTCGCATAGGTTTAATGAAAAAAATATCTATTATTTAGGATAAAAACATGAATGATTAGAAAACTAATAAACACATAAATGTATTGATAGACTATGAGTTGAGGAGGGAATTACCATGATTAATAAAAAAAGATAAAAAGGGACTGCATTCAAGGCTTATAAAGTTTTAAAAAACATTGAATCTAAGAGGTATATGGATGATAAAAATAATTTTGAGAATGATGATATGAATTTTAATGAGTTTATTTCATTATTTTATATGATAATTCAATGATAAAATGGTAAATAAATATTTAAAATTCATTTTATCTATTTGAATTGTGGAAATATTGGACACGTTTTAACTTATTACCACAAGAAGGATCAAGAATAGGAAGAGGATAATCAAGAAAAATGATCATCTTAGATAAAGAAAATGGAAAACGGATTTAAAAAAAGGATAATCCTTCAAAGAGAAAAATAATTGAAAACATACAAAACAAGAATAAAATTCTATCAAAAAATGATTGTATATCTTGTAATGAGAAAAGTTAGAAAGATGAGTCTCTAAAAATGAAGGACCCAATGCTTTTATGTCTAAATGAAAATAGAATAATAATCTTTCTAGAAAAGAAAAAGGAAATAGTGAAGAGAAGAGAGGTGATAAAGTGATACCAAAGCATTTGTAATTAAGTTTATATCTCTCTGTGCTTTTTAAATAAAATAGGAAGCTTTAGAGGGAAAGATATCATTAAATAGAAATAATAATTTATTAAATAAATCTCTTAATAAATCAGAAGATAAGGATATTATTGAGATGAAAATGAATTTCACATGGAATATGGGTAATATCAATACAATTCAGAAATAGAAAGACAATATTCGTTATACTATTATATAAAAATTGATTACTAATAATGAGTAAGTGAAGTAACTTGAGGAAAATATTAGTGAAGTTAAGAATTACTTAAAGAACTCTCATATTGAAATTCAAAATTTTACGAAGGAAGTTAAAGAATCTTCTAAATCTGATATTAAAGTTGTTGATGATCCAAAGATTTTTTTTATTATCTTATGGTACCTAGAACTATTTTTCTCAAACTCTATATTCCATAAAAAATAGTGGTAGTAGTGAATAAAAATAGATTACTTTACCAAATAAGGATAATTCACCAATTTTTAACCCAAGTAATGATTTTAAAAATTAAAAAAATAATGATGTGTGGAGGAAGAAATAAGTTAAGAATAAGAATAAGGTAAAGAATAAGGTAAATTATAATTCTAATAAATATGAATAAGATTAAAAAATAATTGTATTTCAAATTATAAGGAACATCATTATGTAAATTTTGATGAATAATATCTATAACCAAATAGATTTCATTTTGAAGGAAGATGTTTTGGGCATGTATTGTCTCAACAATACTCTATAAATCTGATTGGTTTTGATGCTCACAAATACCCATGTTTGTTTTACTAATGATATTAATTTAATTGAATTTTAGGTAATTAATATTTTTTGCAATATTTATTTTGGAATTATTTTCAAGTTATTAATCCTCAAAAAATATTTATTAAAGTGTTCAGAACATTTTTTAGTGTATTCTAGAAACACTATTCATATCCTACCTTGGTAATCGTAGTGTATGGAATGAACCCTATGTTTAGAACAAAGCATATAGATTATCATCCCAACACTGAATAGTGAATATTTGGATCATCAACACTATGTTTGGATAAATTCATGGAATATCATCCTAACATTGAAGTCTGGAATCACTGTTCATACCAAGCGTTCAAAGAATGAAAGTATGGTTAATAAATCCAATGTTTGGAATCAACCTTACATTGGAAGGATGAATGTATGGATTCTCATCCCAATGTTACTTTTTATCTATAAATTTTGTATAGATGAAAGTATGGTTCAGGAACCCTATGCTACATTGTTCAGCTCTACATTTTTCTATTCAACAAATCTGCATTTTTATCTAAGATTTATGCGCCGATCTTGATAAAAATAAAGATAAATTGAATGCTATTCCATGACTAATTCAAATGATTGTTACGATGGATTTAAAGAACCATATTCATCAGATAAAATCACTCTTATTTTTAAGGGAAGTTATGAATCCCCTATTCATTTTGAATTTTAATATCTACGATCTATCAAGTGACTTTTCTATATCTTCTCAACCAAAAGAAATCTATATATGATCAGATAATTTTTTTCATATGATAGAGTGGTGATATGTTTTTCAATATACACACTAAATACTTTATGTGAATATCATTTAACAGATCTACTGCAAAGAATGATTGACTCTCTTATTTTTAGTGAGAGGCTATGATTTGAAGTTCTACATTTCAACCTCAGTATACTATAATTATTATTTTTCATTTGTTTCTACTTCTATTAAAGAGTATCTACAACCAGGATCTCTTCAGAGTTATTATTTCTTGAAGACATTCTTTTCTGAAGAAGAAGGTCCATCTACTATTAGTTATTACTATAGCTGTGAAGTTCAACCTAAACCATTAAAAAATTAAATTCTTTTTATTTATTGAAGTTTCAACTACTCGTACTCAGTTTTGGTGACATGTCAACTTCTTGTAATAAGCCATAGATAACCAGTTACCTATAAAATAACCAGAAGGATCTATTAGGCCTTTTTTAAAGGTTTCAACTGTCTACATGCAATTAGAGATTTGAAGGTCTTATGATAAGAAGAAATTTCTAATGAAATTCACCAATATTATAGAGAATGAATTGGTGGAGTTCACTAGGGGATCTTTGTGTCCTGAACCACTATAAATATTTTGTGTGTTCATCTTTACTATTTATCCCTGCACATATACATTATAAAAAATGTTTCATATCTTCAAAAATTTCCAACATATTTAGAAGCCAAAATCTATTGAGATTATTGAAAATACACAATTCAACCCCCCCCCCCCCCCCCCCTTGTGTTATATTTGTATTATTATGACCTAGAAATTTGTATCAAATGAGAGATTTTTTATAGACGAGATAAACCTATAAAAATCTTAAAATAATAATGTATATAAATAAATCTCAATTACAGATCTGAAAGAAGGTATGTCTATGGTTTGTGCTCTAAATTTTAATGGTGAACAACTAAAGATATTTGAAATCATGAATGATTATATACTTAATGAATATGTGATTAAAATTTTATTCAAATATCATTACTCTTTATGAAATTCCTTAGAATCTTGGTACTTGGGATACTACTACAGAAGCTAAATATGACTTTAAATCAAAGGAAATGAATGCTATTATCTATGGACATGGACCTGATGAATTCAATCAAGTATCAAAATTCTCTACGACCTATGAAAAGTGGAAAACAATATTTTTCACATATAAAGAAATATATAACATCAGAAATATGATGTATGATATAGAAAATTTAAAGTTTGACACCTTTAGAATGTTTGATAGTGAATGCATCACACAAATTAATTGATGATTAACATATATTGTCAAAAATATCACTACCTTGGTAGATCCCATTAGTTAATCAGATCAATCACTGAAAGTAATAAGAGTAATTAGCACTAAATGGAATGGCATATCTAAAACTATTCGACAATCATCACATATTAAGAATTTAACTATAAAGGAATTAATTGGAACATTGATGATGTAAGAATAAGAAATTCAAGCTAAAGTTGAAGATCACAAGATTATAAAATGGGAAAATATTTCCCTTAAGGTGACATCTTAGAAGCATAAAAGAAAACTAAAATAAGATATCAAACTAAAAAAACTTCATATTCCTCCGACTCTGAAATAGAATTTACTCAGGTAGATAGAAAATCCAGTAAATTCTAAAAGAAGAAGAGTGAATTCAAAAAAAATACTTCAAAAAGGATGAAAGAGAACCCAAAGAAGTAAGATTCTATGAATGAAAAAAAGTTGGATCACATTAGACCTGATTTCCACTAATTGAAAGATAAAAGAAAAATAATGAAAAATAAATATCTGAAGAAAGTTGATTATGATCATAAAGAAATTAGAGATATGAAAGAAACATGGATTTTATCTGAATACTCCATAATCTCTTCAAAAAAAATTAGATAAATAGACACCAAATCTAAAATGAAACATGTTCTTTATGGCTAAGGAAGAAGAACATGTACAATCCTATTACTCTTTTAATTCTAAATCTGATAGTTGTTAAAATAGTAAATCAGTTGCCTACTAAAAAATGCTTGAAGAGAAATATAATTATTTAATAAATAAGCATAAATCATTAAAAAATATTCACAATACTTTTTTAGGTGAAAGGGACACTATGATAAAACAATATCAATAACTAATTGGAAAATTTAATCCATCTATATCAAACTGTATTATCCATGAAAATAGGATAAAAGAATTACAATATGAAGCAGAATATTATAAAGTGTTTATAGTATTTTAACTAAAGTGGAAACGAATTTAAATGATATTCTTGGAAATAATGTTATGAAAAGAGAAAATTTTGAAATAGGAAGTAAGTGTGAAAAATCATAATTATACAAAAGTTATTTTTTGCCCTATTCAAAAAATACTACGTGATTTTATTGTAGAATAAAAGGTCATTACACTAACAACTGTTATCTAATAAATCCTCAAATAAGTGGCATTAAAAAGGATTTCATTTCCAAAAACATGTTTGAAGCCAATAATATAAATTTTTGAAAAATAAGGCAAATCTGGGTTCCAAGATCATTGCTCGCTGACACAACTAGACCTAAGAAAATATGGGTACCAAAATAAATATATATTTAAAAACTTTTGTGAGAAAAGGACACAAGAATAGAAAATAAATATGGTATATGGATAGTTTCTATTCTATAAACATGATTGGAGACTCATCAAATTTCTATACACTGACTCAAATGGATGGAGGTCTAGTCACTTTTGGTGACAACACAAAAGGAAATATTGTTGGAGTTGGAACTATTGGAGATCCAAAGTCAATATCAATAAAAAAAAGTACTATATGTACAATGGATAAATCACAACTTGAAAATTATTTATCAACTCTGTAATTCTGGCTTTTATGTTGATTTCTCTTATAATTCCTGGTCATTTTTCAATGATAAACTCCTTAAATTTAGAGCACCTAAAACTGACGATGTTTACACTTTGGATTGAAATTCCTTGTGTAAATAGAAAGTTAATTGTTTAACTGCTAAGATAAATGTGTCATGGATCTAGTATAGAAGACTTGTATATTGAAATATATATGATTTAAATAAATTATACAATAGTCAATTAGTTTCTGTTTTTCCTAGTCTTAAATTTGAAAATGAAAGATTTTGTGATGCTTGTCAAATCGGTAAACAACATAAATCTTCTATCAAATATATTAACAAAATTTATATATCTAAACCATTATA
The DNA here is from genome assembly GCA_963277665.1 of Viscum album. Lineage (NCBI taxonomy): Eukaryota > Viridiplantae > Streptophyta > Magnoliopsida > Santalales > Viscaceae > Viscum > Viscum album. The sequence continues at coordinate 516,994,948 of OY728130.1, forward strand.
AATTATCCATAATAATTTATTTGGACCATCTAAAGTATCAATTTTGGCTGGTCAATTATATTTTTATGTTTTAGTTGATGTTTTTTCAAGATTTACTTGGGTTTATTTTCTAATGCAAAAATTTAAAGTATTCACTGTTTTTTAAGGATTTTGAAAAATTGTTCAAAATTAAAAAGTTTTAAAATAATTTCATTGAGAAGTGATCATGGTGAAGAATTTTAGAATCAATAATTTAATTGTATTTTTAAAAAATTAGGTATTAAACACACCTTCTTTTCACCAAGAACACCTAAAAAATGGAATTGTTGAAAGAAGAAATAGGACTATTCAAAAAATAGCAAGGACTATACTGAATAAATATAGACTTCCTACCTATTTATGGTAAAAAAATATAATCACAACTTAATATATCATGAATAGAGTTTTAATAAGACCAATTATTAAAAAGACACCTTATAAACTCTAGAATAACAGAAAACCTAAATTAAAGTACTTTAAATTCTTTGGATGCAAGGTATATATCTTGAATACTAAGTATAAACTTGGTAAATTTGATCCAAAATCTGATGAATTAATCTTTCTTGGATATTATAATACTTATAAATCCTATATAGTGTTTAATTAAAAGTCAAGGATTGTTGAACAATCGGTTCATATGAAGTTTAATGAAACTAACCCTTTCATTAAAGATAAAGATCAAACAAATAAAAAAACTAACTCTTTTGAAAACATGAGAATTGATTCACTTAAATCTAATTTTGAAAACAAAATTAATGAAATTTAGTCTAGTTCATAAAAATATGAAACTAAAGAACCTAAAATTTTATTACCTGGACATTCTAGAACCTCATAAGACCATCCTTTATAAACTGTTATAGGAAACCTAGACATAGGAGTTATATCTAGAAGAAATGTAGGAAACTTAGTTGAATTATCTACCTCTATATCTTAGAAAAAACCTAGATATATTAAAGAATCTTTATAAGATTTGAGTTGGTTAAACTATATTATATGGATGTAAAATATTCCTTTTTAAATTGATATTTAATTGAACGAGTTTATGCTGAACAACCACCAGGTTTTGAAAACCCTCATAAATGAAATTCTATTTTTAAACTTACCAAATATTTTTATGACCTTGAACAAGAACCTCAAGATTGGTATAAAATACTAAGCACTTTTTTATTGGAAAATAAAATTTATATGGGATCAGTATATCCTACACTTTTTAAGAAACCTGTTTTCTATAATATTTTATTAGTACAAATTTATGTTGATGGTTTTATTTTCAGTTCAACAAATAAAAAACATTGTAATTATTTTTTGAATACAATGAAACAAGAATTACAAATTAGTATAATGGGAGAATTGAATTTATTTTTCGGATATCAAATATAAAAAAAATATTATGGAAATATTTTAAATCAAATAAATAATATTATTGATTTATTAAAAAGATTTGATTTAAAAAATGTTAAGACTTACAAAAATATCATGTGTACCAATATAAAACATGATTTTGATGAGGTTTCAAAACTATTTGAAAATAATTTATATAGAGGTATGATTGGTAGTTTATTATATCTTACTGCTAGTAGATCAGACATAATGTTTTCTATATGTCCATATAATAGATTGTAGTCAAATGAAAATGAATCCTATCTTACTACTGTTAAAATAATTTAAAAAAATTGAAAGATTGTTTTTTTTATTCTCAACTTTACCAGAAAACATTTGATTTTAATTTAATTTCATATTCAAATACTAACTTTCGAGGATATAGATTATATAAAAAAATCACCTTAGAAACCTGCAACTTTTTTGGAAAATATTTAGTATCATGGTCGAGTAAGAAACAATATTCAGTTTCCATATCAAGATTCGAGGTATAATATATATCTACTGGTAGTTGTTGTGTGCAAGTGTTGTGGATGAAAACACTCTACTGGATTTTGAACTAAATTCTAATAATATAACTATTTTATGTGATAATAATGGTGCTATTAATATTTCCAAAAATACAATAAGTTACTCTAAGACTAAGCATATTGATATAAGTCATCATTTTCTAAGGGATCATGTTTTTAAAAAAGATACATCTTTCAAATTTTTAAATACCGAATATCAATTAGCTGATATTTTTACTAAACCTATTCCCACTGTAAGTTTTGATTTTATTAAGGGGGTTAGGGATATTTAATTAGAAAAAATTATTTAATATTTATTTTAATTTTTTTAATTTCAATGTCAAATTTTTATTTTATTTATTTTTTTAACTAAAAAAATTTCATTTTTTTAAATGCATCTTTCTAAAATAAAAAAATAATGATTTCTTACTAAATAAGTGAGAAATTAGACCATGCCACTAAACATAAAACTTATCTTTCTCTCATTATTACTCCTTCACAACCCTTTAGATTACAGAGTGTCTCTCATTTCAGTTTTTCAAAACCTTAAACCTCAAAACCTTCAATCGTCAAAACTTTGACAATGGATCCTATAGGCAATGTTGATGAAGTTGATCTGAATGATCTTGTTCACTAATAAGTTAAGTATCAAAAAGTTCTTCAAGGTAAGGTCATAGATTTTGATTGGTTTAATCAAAAAAATATGTTGTTTAATAACCCTATTAGATTTCAAGGTTTGAAAGTTATTTTTGGATATGGTAAAACGCCTATAGTATTTTAAGTTGAAGTAAAATAATTTTTTCAAAATTCTTCATTCAATTTCAGAGTTGATGAATACATTATTTTTTATAAGATTTACCAAAGAGAATTTTATATTTCTTCCTTAAAAATATCTAGGATGGTGATTTTTCCCCATAAGGGGGAATATCATTTCAATTTAAGAAATATTGTAGATGTGAAATTTAAGTCAGAGGATATAAATTTTTCTCTATTTAGAACTCAAAATGTCAAGAAAATTATGACAAAAGACCATACCAATAATCAAAAGGTCTTGATAAAGTTTATTCAATCTACAATTATACTAAGGATGAGTTATGAAAGGTTTTGTATCAAGATATGTATGTTCTATTTTTTTTAAATAATATTAATTTGAATTTTAGTCATTATATGATGAAATGGTTGAATCACTGCTATCATAAAGAAGAAATAATGGGTTTATTTTCTTGTGAAAGTATTCTTTATCTTTTTTTATTTGGATTTATAAAAATCTGGGACATTAATTTAGGTCAAATATTTCATTATAGAAATATTTTAAATGTTGTAACTATAAGAAAATTGGGATACTTATGGGGCGATTCTAGTGTTAGTCTGTTTCTTATTACAATAGAAGAACAAAAAAGAATGATGGATACTACTTAGGGGGAGCATAGAATAGTACCCTCTATTGGTTTTGTGAGACCCAAAATAGAAGATGAAGAATATGAATCCAGAATTTATGAGTCTAATATTCATCAAAGGATAATAATTTTAATAAATATCTCTGATGCTGAAGAATATAATGGAGAAAGAGTTGATCATCTCTATCAATTGGTTAAGGATGTTGAGAGAGTGGTTCAATGGGAAAATCAACCTAGGTAAGTTGTCCCTATTTCTAGTATAGATGCCCCTGAAAATATATCTGTTGTTATTACTAATTATTTAGATGCATAGAAGACTGAATTAAGTTAAAGGGCCGAATTTTGAGAAGAAGAACCACGGTTGGATTTAGTGGAATAAGGACAACAATCAAGAGCACTTTACGATGAGTCTTCTGAATCATTGAATAGATATAAAAATGATCTATTTCAAAAATTCAGTCTTTTGAGTGAGAAAAACTTATCTCTGAGAAAATAATTGGAAGCTTAAAATAAGAAGGTTAAAGATTTAATAAGTTAAATTATCCCTAGAGATGAGTTTAAAGATCTTTAGACTCAATTCAGGGATATTAAAAAAAATTATTTCTATGGGATACATTGAAAATTTTATTAAGATATGAGTTATATAAATCAAATGTTTAAAAGAATAATTTATCAAGAAATCATATTTTTATGAGTTTAAGCAGATGTTAGGCAGAGTGTGTCAATATATGAGAGAAATTCATCAGGCATCAACCTCTACACAACAAAACTTCTACTAATTTAATCAGAATATTTAATAAAATACCTACTATTTTATCTTATTTGGATGATATTATGAACACTCATCAGTGCGATAATACTCCTTTGAATGTTTTGTTGGATAATCAGAGAAGTTTAATTAGTCAACTAACATCAAGTGAATACTGTTTGGGACCAATTCTTCATCAATTTAAATATCAATTTTCAACCTTCATTCAGATTGAAGAGTCTATTAATGAATTTGTTAAATAAAATTTGGTTGAGAATATGAGAATAGTTCAAGATTCAAGGAAGATTATGCAATAATTGATAGAGGTTTTCAACAATCGCCTTCATTGTTTGTTGTAATATCTTTATGATATTTATGGTGTTTTTCAATAAATTACTCATGTTGTTCCACCCTCTGCCAATGAAGAAGAAGAAGGAGCCACCCCATCTGACACAAGACAAACATCTTAGAAATATTTATTATGTTTATTGATAGATTTTAATATATTTTAAAAACATTTGATTTCAATTCAATTTATTTTACTTTATCTATATTTATGAGTTCTATAATTATTTTCTTATTTATGTACAATTTTTACATATCCAGAACACTTGTATTATTTTTCTAACCAATAAATTATAACATTCATTTATTTTTATAAGAAAAATGAAATGTATTTCAATACTTTTTATTTTTTATTTTTTTATATCACAAAATGGGGGAGAAAATTGGGTAAACACAAACATTCTCTATTTAAGAGTATCGATTTCTTTTCATTGAAATAATTCTGTGAAATCAAAAAAAATAGTGTTTATAATTCCTACATTTTTTTCAAATTATGTTATGGATTTTGTGATCATAAAAAAGTCTGAGATTGTTGGGAATGTATTGTATCAACAATAATCTATAAATCTGATTGGTTTTTATGCTCACAAATACTCTTGTTTGTTTTATTGATGATATTACTTTAAGTGAACTTCAATAAATTAATATTAATTACAATATTTATTTTTGGAATTATCTTCATGTTATTAATCCTCAAGGAATATTCATTAATGTTTTTATAATATTTTTTAGTGTATTCTGGAAACACTGTTCATACCCTATGTTAGTAACCGTAGTGTAAGAAATGAAGCCTATGTTCAAAGTAGTGCATATGGATTATCATCCATACACTAAATAGTAAACATATGGATCAACAACCCTATGTTTGGATAAACTGATTGAATATCAACCTAACGTTGGATTCTAGAATCACTGTTCATACCCTATGTTAGTAACCATAGTGTAAGGAATGAACCCTATGTTCAAATCAGTGTATATGGATTATCATCCATACACTGAATAGTAAACATATTGATACACAACCCTATGTTTGGATAAACATATTGAATATCAAATATACATTGGAGTCTAGAATCACTTTTCATACCCCATGTTTGGAGAATAAATGTATAGTTAATCAATTATGTATTTGGAATCAACCTTACATTGGAATGATAAACGTATGGATTCTCATCCCAATGTTACTTTTGATCCCTACACTCTACACAGATGAAATTATGGTTCAATAACCATATGTTTAAAGGAACCCTACACTACACAAAGGAACCCTATGCTATGCAAAGGAACCCTAAGCTATGTAGTTCAACCCTACATTTGTCTATTTAACAAATCTTCATTTTTATCTGAGATTTTTTCAATAGTCTTGACAAAAATATAGATAAATTGAAAACTATTATATGACTGATTCAATGGCTCATTATGATCGATTCAAATAACCATATTCATCTAAGAAAATCACTCATATTCTTAAGGAAAGTTAAAAAATACCCTATTCATTTTAAATTTGAATATCTATGATCTATCAGGTGACTTTCCTTGATCTAATCAACCAAAAGAAATCTATATATGATCAGATCATTTTTTATATTATAGAGCAGTGATATGTTTTTCAATGCAAAAATTGAATAATTTTTGTAAATATCCTTTAACAGATCTACTGAAAAGAATGATTGAATCTGTTATTTTTTTTGAGAGGCTAAAATTTAAAGTTCTACAATTCAACCTCATTCTAATATAACTAATGTTGTTTATTCATTGCTAATTTTATTAAAGATCACATGCAACCAAATTCTCTTCAGAGTTATTATTTCTTTAAGATATTCATTTCTTAAGAATAAGATTCATCTACTATTATTTTCTACTATAGTTGTGAAGTTCAAATCAAACATCAACAAATGAAACACTTTTGATTTATTAGAGTTTCAGCTGCACGTACTCAGTTGTGGTGATGTGTTGGCCTCTTATACTAAGATGTGGATAACGGGTTCCATGTAAAATAACAAAAATGATCTATTAAGCCTTGTTTTAAAGGTTCCAACTGCTTATACTTAGTTATGTATTTTAAGGTCTTTTGATAAGAGTACCTTTCTAATGAAATTCACCAAACTCGCAGAGAGAGCATTGGTGGAGTGGACTAGGGGATCGTTGTACCCCTAACCACTATAAAAATTGTCATGTTCATCTTTACTATTTATCTACTGCACATACTCATTATATAAAATAACTCTACATATATGCATAAATTACAAAGATATTTAAAATCCACGATCTGTTGATATTGTCAAATAGAAACAATTTACCCCCCTCTTTTGTTATATTTGTATTATTTCGACCTAAAAAGATGTTGGTATTACGAAGTCTATAGACACAATTCCTATTTTTTTTATATAATTTATTACTCCCTAAATCAAATAGAGTCTATAAATCAAAGTGATTAAAGAATAAGTTTATAGAGTCCAGTTGATACAACATCCAAAAGAGAAGGTAAAATTATATAACACTTTTAATTTTATTAAAGAAACATATGGAAGTTGTGATCAAATTGGACACACTAGAAAAAAGTGTCTCATGGTACGACTAGATCAATTAAATATTTTGGATAACTACAAATCTATTAAGATAAGTAACTATGAAAATTAATTTGTGGTTGATGTGATTTACAAAGTAGTGAAATGTGGAAATCTGTGGATATTTGACAGTGTTTTTGCATCACACTTGACAAACAAAAATAAAATATTGAAAGATATCCAAAGTTAATATCGAGGATATTTTAATTTTGAAAATGATTGAAGACTAAATGTAAAAGTATTTGGAAGCACTAAAATTGGTGAAATGAAGTATGAATCCAACAATTTTCTCCTTATTAGCGAGTTGATGCACAATCTCTTGGGTATTTCTCAGCATTTCAATATTGGGAAAGAGGTGATAATTCACAATAATAGATGTTCCAAAAGAAGTTTTAATAATTTAACAATCATTATGAATGGAAAATTTATCATTGGAAACATATTTTAAATTTATATTGATCATAATGTGAAAAAGGTGAATCGGATTTGGTACATAGTACTTAGCTATTTAGGTTAAAATAATATGGATAATTTTATCAAATATTTTAACACCCTATAATGATAAAGGATTAAGTGACTAAATGATATGACTCATGTCAACAAGGTACGCCTTCCTTTTCGAAATCCAATCAGATTAGAACTCCACAATTAAGTGTGTTTGGCCTGGAGTAGTGATCAGGATGGGTGACCTTTTGAGAAGTTTCTTAGGGTATGTGTGAGTGAGGAAAAAGCACACTGGAAAGAACATGTATTAGCTTGTGGGGACACTTATTAGTCAGATGACATGTTGGGGCACGTAGGAGGGACTTAGTGTGGGGACCACGTGGCTGTGGGGAAACTGGTGGTACCTGGCGACCCAGGACCCATCTTCCATGTTAAAGGATGGGTGGCTATGCTGTCATTGATACCAAGTTGTTACATTTGGTATCAGAGGTGGTACCCAGCCTTAGGTGTTGTGCACTGCCTAGGTTGAGATGTAGGGCCCACAATGGGGACATTGTGATCTAAAGGGGGGGAGTGAATGTAACACCTCAGAATGATAAAAGGTTAAGTGACTAAATGATATGACTCGTGTTAACAAGGTGCACCTTCCTTTTCAGGAGCATATTTGATTAGAACTCCACAGTTAAGTGTGCTTGTCCTGGAGTAGTGATTAGGATGGGTGACCTTTTGGGAAGTTTCTTAGGGTGTGTGTGAGTGAGGACAAAGCACATTGGAAAGGACATGTGTTGGAATATGAGGATAGTCATTAGTCATATGACATGTTCGGGCATGTGGGTGGGCCCTAGGGTGGAGACCACGTGTCTGTGGGGAAACTGGTGGTACCTAGTGAGCCAGGACCCGATGTACATGTTAAAGGTGGGGTGGATATGCTGTCACTGGGACCCATTTGTTACAAATATAAACCCATGTAGAATATACTAAAGATAAATTGACAATGATTAAACACTTGTGACACATCTTATAAAGTAAATATGGTGAACAAGATTCTTTAGAGGGTGGATATCAAAACCAAGAACCCTATTGAGTTGATATATCAAGATTTTTGTAATATAATGACCATTAAATAAACTAATTGTGATAATTATTGCATTACTTTTATTGATGATTTTACTTCTATGACTTATTTTCATTTTTATATCAAGTTCTCTTGGAACTTTTAATCACATTAAAAGGAATATATATAATCAAATTGGATGTACTATAAAAATATTTTAGTCTAACAATTAATCTATATTTAGGGATGAAGATTTTGAGGAATATCTTGAGAAACAAGTAAAAAAGGCATGAATATAGTGCTTTATACACGCCCCAAAAAATAGAGTAACTTATCATAAGAAATAGTGTTCGGTGAACATGAGAAATACCATGTTATCAAATTATATCACTTTGAAATTTTTGAAATATAATCTACAATAGAGGTTGTCTATATTTTGAATCAGTTCCTACTTTGACCAAATTCAGTGAATATTCCTTATGAGATATGGTTTACAAAGAATAAAATAATGAAAATATTAGAACTATTCAGCAACCCATGTTACATCATGATCAAATGAATAAATTTGTATAAGTTTGATTAGTGATACATGATGGAATATTTCTTGGATATACACCCTATAGATGTAGTTACAGGTATTAAAATAATAACATAAAAATATCATTGATATATTTCATATTATTGTTTTCGAAATTCAAAATTCATTGAATTTTTTACCTATTGATAATGATATTGAAGAAACCCAAAGATTAAGTGGTGGAAACATGGGATAGATTTAAATATTTTATAAAATATTCAAAATAATCATGTTGATTCCAAAATTCTCAAGGATTATAAAGGCCTAAAGCAAGGATTATCCATGTATTCAATAATAATAAAACTTTTGAGACTAAAAATCTCTTTAGAGATAGTAGTAAGGGTGTTCAAACCTAGAGAATTTTGATAAATTCCAATCATGCCATTATGATTCTATAATTTTAACCAAATTGTTAAAGAAACATTGAAACATGTGGATTGGGAAGTTTAAATTAGTGATCAAAAGTCAACTTATGGAGGTGAATTTTTTATTGAACAAATGTGTGTTTCCTGAAACATAAAGAAGAAAAACCCATTCACAATAAGAATAAAAGAAATTGAGTATGTTTTATCATCACAATCCATAATAAAAATGATACAGATAAAATCCTAAATTGAAGCCCTGAGAGTGAATATTTCATATTCATTAATGATTGGGTGTGATAATCAAAGTACAATCAACTTTTCAAAGAATGTTTTTTAATATTAAATGTTTAATCATATTGATATTTATTATAAATTTATCAAAGAAATTATGTAATATAGAGATATTTCCTTGTAATTTATTTCAATAAAGGATAAATTTATCAATATCATGATAAATCCCCTTATATAGGATTCGTTACAACACATGAGTGTGTTTTAGGGAGTGAATTATCTTCCAAAATATTAATAAGTACATTGTTTTATTTTCCCTCTTTAATTCCCTTTAATGTGATGAAGAAGTTATAGAATACAAATAATATCTTCTTGGAAAGGATGGTATAATCTATTTCTTTTTATAGGCGGTGGTGAAGGGGGATAAGAGTGTAATAATTTTCCTTTTAGGGTGATACATGAGTGTTAATAAATAAAGATAAAATAATATCTTATATTATTTCACATGTTTCCAACAAATAAAAAGGGCGATATTGAAGTACACTTGGTGATTGAGGATATTGATGAGAACCCTCATCATGTGAATAAAAAATAGTGATTTATGAGTTGATATCAATTGAGACGTGCTCGATATAGAATTTATATTTTTATATTTAGTGTGGGAACACTCAAAAACACCATTATACCCAATAATATAATGTTTATATAACTTTCACATTGGAATATTACTATGAATTGTTTCTTAAGATTATTTATTCATCAGTTTCAATGGTTATCTCACATTTTTTTCATTGATAACATGATCATAGATGATTTGGAATACTATTAGAACTGTGTTAATGAAATAACAATAAATAATTTATAATTATAGAAGTACCATGTTGTGGATGAAGCTATTACACAATTATTATTTTAAATATAGTGATCCTTTTACTTTTATGAAATAATCACAATATAATACATATTCATTATGTTATATTGTTCATGTAATTAATCATGGGTTCTATCCTATAAAGTTTTTGCATCAGGATTTCTAGTTGTGATTTTTATGTGTAGGGTTGTTTATATAGATAAAATAGACATGTTATAAGTACGTACATCATTACATGACTATATATTTCATTCAATAAGTTTTCAGGTGATGAAAATTTTTGTGTGACTTTTTATAATGGAAAAACACTCACACTAAAAACATTATTGTACATGCCTCAAGGAATTGAATTATTATAATGAAATGAAAGTGGTTTTAATAATTGGCATGGAAGGTAATTAATATAGATAATTTTAGATTTAAAATGATTTACATGAAGTTTAAATTATATACCGACAAGCCTTATATTCTACAATCACAGGTATGTTGGGTTTCTTTAAAAAGATTAAAACTTAATGTAAGCAGTGAAAGAAATAAGAATCCATAAACCAATATTGAGTATGCATGGAACATGAAATCACATTAACCATAAAATGAAGTAAAATTGTGTTTTTGTACCTTACACTGTAGAGATATAGTAACCATATTCATTATATGGGCATGATTAAGATCACAAAAGGTAGCCAAAAGATATCCCTCCTCCATATTTTATCTATAAGATGATGCCAAATCACCCATGATATGGCCAAGACACTTCTTATCTCTATGATATTCTAGTATCTCACATGATAAATATGGAAGAAGGAAGGAATTTTGGGTGATAAATATAATCTACTAGGAAGATTAGGTTATCTCGAACACCCCATCTCAATTGTAGTAGCCACCTTTATGAATCCCTTGATGATTCTAATCAAGTTACAAGAATTTATTCATGAGTTATAATGAATGGTTAAATGATTTCAAACACTCATTAATTCATCATATCAATGAATCACTCCTATCATGCATTCTATATTATGAAATTACTTATATTAATAAAAAATTATGTGGAAGATGTATCCAATTGTTAACACTTAACATCTGGTGAACTAAATGAATCACATCATTTCCATATTATATTAAACTATTCTATAATATTATTATATTAATATAGGTTTATAAAATCTATATTTCATTCCTTATTATATAAATATAATTTTCATATTTTTTATGGGATTTAGGGAATACTTTTTCAATATCCCACTTACATTAAATCCTCATAGACTTAATGACATTTAATATTAAATGGTATCATATAGAATAACTTGTCAAACTATATCCAACACTCATATTCGATATATTTTAAAACACTTTTTTAAAGATATCATCAAATTCATCATGTATTACATGATATTTAACATCTTGTGAATACCCATCCAAAAAAAATTAGATAAACTATAAAACACTTTTTGAGAATATCTCCAAGTCAAAATAAATCCCCATTCAATAAACCATAAATTATAACCCATGGTTCTTTGTAGCATTGACAAAAAAATATAAATTTACAAATTCATAAATTTATGTAAATCCCGGCCTCTAGTAAATCATCATTGTTATTCAAGAAACAAATGTATCTAATATTACCTCCATAAAACAGATGTATCTCTATACCTATGTCCACTAGATGTATCATAGGAAAGCATGCAGTTTCATATGATCATGTTTTCTAAGACATTGAGTAAACATGGTACGCTGAGTATGCCAATCCCATATAACCTATTTATATGTTCTTGATTCTCTAAGTATAGACTAACCATATTGATGAACACATCACATGCTCCTCACTCAAATAGATAATCACAAAATATTTACTATTTTTGGTATAATAATACACTTATTAAATCTATCTAAATTGAGGGCCCAAATATAATATTAATTATGCTAGAGTAAAAATCTCATCTTGGTTAATATTCAGCTGATGACATGATCAGAAACATACCCAATCACCCCTTTATTAGCTAAGCCTCAAGGATTGTGTAAAAAATGTATTGAAGTATAAATGTTTCAAAATAGGTTTCTATCCATACTTAGGTTGTGGGGACTCCAAATATGAAACACTCACCCCTATTATAGTAAATAAATATTTTATGACACTCCATGTGGTATAATTCATGGGTTATCCATCACCTAAAACCCATTTTGTGCCTCATGATCATATTTTATATCTGGATGAAAGAATCACACTCATAATAACCATAACATTTCATCATAACCTATAATACTCTATGAAGAACATCAGTTATGTATAATTGAAATTCATACCTTGAGAAGAAAATTATCATTTCACTTCATGATATATATATATACATATATATTTGTGTGTGTCCGAAACCAACCTAAAAGATAATAAAGTGAAGATTTCATTTTTTATAACATGATAAATTTTATATTATTAAAAAAATTATGAAAACTAATAGAAATAAAACATAAAAAATATAAAATATTTCATATATGATAGACTACCAGATCATCCTTATGTTTGCTACACTTTTAGGGTTTTGTTATCCTCAATACATCTGTATGTAATTCCTACCACATACCTATGTGACCATCTAATAAAATTGTCCCACTAAACTATGTAGTGAGTAACATCTATGAAAAAATAAAATTTTAATAATGGTGTGACTATATTCATAATGTTTAACTCCTTGAATATATTAAAACTCCTTAAACACTATAATACCAAATGGTCTGATGATAATAACTTTTGTAGTTTATTTAAAACTTTTTCTAAGTACATAATAATCATTCTTGGAACCCTTTACATCAAATTATTCCTTGAAATTGATATTTCAATTTAATTTTTGATATTTATAATCCTTTATTTTTAAAATTTTAACTTCTCTATGTTATAATATACTCTCAATAACCCCTTAGACACTATAGTCTCTGAAAAATAACAATCTATGATTCACAAACATTTTTTTGTGTTTAAGAAATAAATATTTTCATTTTGTAGGAATATTTATCAAATAAAATATAGTACCAAAAACCCTAGTAGCCCAGAGTTGGTGTCTAGTTTATTATATTTTCATGATATACAAGGATTCACATCCCAATTAATTTAAAAGTTTAATTATCTTCACAAACTAGATACATACATGAAATTCACATTACATTTTAAAACATAAAATAAAAAAAAGTATTTTATTTGAGAAATACATTATGAATCATAGTGTATCCCAATATATTAATCAAAAAACACATCCTAGTGTCTTCAAGAAAATAAAACATCATAAAGGGGTGATCTCAGATGCTCGGTATGGGTAAGCGTACATCGAAAGCAATGAATAAATAAGGAATAATCAATATGGAATGGTAAATAACTAAAATGCATGTCATTTAATCAATAAATTGATAATAATATGGTTGTAATAAATTATCATCAAATAATTATATATAAATAATCAGATGAGCGTGAAACATAACAATGGATATTGTAACTAATAGAATAATTACATGGAATATCAATAACAGAATTCATAAGGATTGAATTAATAATATTGTACATATTAAACAAAACTTCAAGGCCTTATGACAAGACATATAATATTTTTGAGGCCTTAGGAAAAGATATATAAATAAATGGGTAAGTCCTCAGCCAAAACCCAATCTAGTTTGTCTCATGCGACCTACCGATGCACTGAGTGGATATAGTGGGCCCACCTATAACTTCCTAAGTCCAATGTATTACTAAAATGAAAGGGGTGAAGAAAAATGAACATAAAAATTCATATTTAAATGATAATATGAAATGTAAATACTTTCCCTAACAAATAAACATAATCATAAACCATCCAGAGTAAAATGAATTGTATCAACAAAGTATATCCCTAGTCAAACTGATCATAAACCATCTGAAAAAATAATAAGAATGGTATAATAATAGTATATACCCATTAAATAATAATTATCATAATAAATTATTAAATGGAAAATTATTTTTAAATATCACATGGAACTTTTCTCTAGGAAAATAACATTTCTTTGAAAATAACTTTTTTATTTTTAAACTATAAAATTCATAAAATATTGTCAAAATATTTTTCTTTGAAATCAATTTTATAAAATAATAATTTCTATAACATTATTGGAAAATTTATTTGAAAATAAACTTACAAACTCACAAATGATTCTTCAAATAAATGATATTCATGATTGTTGTTAATTATGTACATGTCATATAAGTTAATAAGAACATTCCTTTTTCAGTATAAAAAATGTTTAAAAAGTGAGTCATTCATAAAACCATTAGAGTAATAATTTCAAAAAAAAATTAAAAATTAAAAAATGGTTTAAAATATCTTTAATAAATCATTTATATAATAATAAAATATTTTTTAAATTTTTTTAGAAAAAATTGTTTTGTAAGAAAAAGGATATCGACCAAAGATGGAAATAAAGTCATATTTTATTAAAAATATTTCCTTAATCATTTTATATACCAAAGAGAGTAAAAATGGTATTATTACATTAAAAAGTTCATGAACAACAATATTATAATAAAATATATTTATTTTAGGATATAGATATCAATTAATTCCCTTAAGGGAGACTTAAACAAAAACAATCCTGAATAATGATGAGATTGTCAAATAAATACTTTCCATTTTGGTAACTTTGGAATCATAAGCCCCATAAAAAATAACATTAAATGAAACTTTAAATACCATTAAGATAAATTAATTAATGATATAACATACAAAAATGGTAGTATATGCACCACAAAAAATAAATAAGTGATGAATATGGCATATATCTCACAAACGTAAAAGTGAGATGAGAAACCCTTACCTTGAGTCTGAATCGGCACATACGTTCTTTATCTTCCTGAATAATAAAATTATGCCAATTACTTACTTTCTTAATAATTTTTTTTAAATTATTCCTTTTATTTCACTTATTAATATTATATATATAATTACTTTGTCAATTAATTTTAAGATAGATGTTTTGAAGATATTTTACTTATGTGTCAAAAATGACTTTGGTATATTGACTATGGTCAAATAGGTCATGATATAAACATATCCAGATTAATAATAATGAAATAATTATAATAATTATATGTAAATTATACTTTTCAAACCAATCATGTAATATGGTTATGAAAAATGAACTATGTTATAGTCATGGAGATGGTAGGTCGTACGTACACATGAGTAACATTTCTATTTTTCAATTATCATTTTGGAAAGAAGGTAAGTAATATTTTATCTTTATATAATTATAATAATATAATTTATAAAATATTATTTATTTTAATATACTTATATATATCATCCATGTGGTGTGGTGATGAAAAGAGAGAGACTTTACTTCATAAAGGCAATGGTCTACACGTACATTAACGACATTATCATTTTTCAGTGTAAGAAATAAAATGATATATATTATCTTTTTAGAATGATAAATATGTATTTAATATAATAATTATGTCATTTATATTAAATATATTCATTAAATTTATCCTTATTACCTTACATGTAAAGAGTTAGTGGAAAATGAATCACATCGCTCCGTAAGGCGATAGTCCACTGTCCACACGAGTGATGTCATCATATACCCTACATGATGAAAGGTAAAATTGTATATATTATATAATGATTCAAGGTGTATAATTATGTTATAAATATAATTTATATATATATACTTTATATCCATCATCATATCTATCCCTGATAGGTGTTTATGGAAAACACGTCACATCAGTTCGTGAGGTGGTAGTTTGTCGTACACACGAGCAACGTTATAATTTACCATTTGAGGGAAGAGAAGATGTATATAGGTAATTAAATTAACATAATAAAATATAATTATGTGGTAGATAATTATTTTAATATATAATTATAAATAAATAATTATTTAAGTTGGTGGAATAAGAAATAAAATAAAAATTCATAGTTTGGAATTTTACCTTATCTCAGATCAACTATTAAGAATTATACCTAAATAATTACTAGAATGGATTTATGAAAAAATAAATACTATAGGATTAGTTGATGGAATTTGGGAAGGTATTTTTGGAAGTATTTTCTGAACCAATTTTTTTAAGGTGTGAAGAAAATAGGAGAGGGTGTCCTTTTATAAGTGAGGTGAGTGGCACACTTCTAAATTTTTAAAAGAAAAAGGTGTACCATTGTTTTTCACTTTCTAAAAGGGTAATAAATGGATTATTATAGAAAAATAGACATTATAATATATATATGGTTACATAAAAAATATTTTAGACAAGTTTTTAGTTCATGTTAACTCTTTTTAGTTTAACCCCCGGTAAACACATTTTTACCTTAACTGCGATAAATAATTTTTACTATTTTCACTATTAATTATGAAAAATAATAAGTTTACTTATTTAGATAATATATTATTATAATTAAAAATATGGAATCAATTTTTTGAAATTAAATTTATATAAGTGGAAAAAAAATAATTTAAAATTAATCCCATAAATGTGACGAGAAAGAGTGTTTTCAAACAAAAAATGTTCAAAAGTTTACAAAGTTTTTATAGAAAAATTAAGTATAAAAACAATTAAAATGTAAAAAATTGATTAATTTATTTATAATTGAACAAATTTCACATTAAACCCAATTCAAAATATAATTAAACATTATAAATAATTTAAACTAAAAGTCAGTTTTGAATTAAAATTTAGTATTTTTCAGGATTCATCAAAAAATGAAACTTTTTAGAAAAATACCAAAAATTCAACCTAAGATAATTTTGATGTGATTATTTAAAAAATGAAGTTTTTTCTAAATAAATTTTCTAAAATTTTTAAAAATTAATTTTAGATTATATGCGCAAAGCCCGACAAAACCTTCTTTTAGAAAAAAAAATATTGTTTTTCTGAAAATATCTCCTTGTATTTCAAATTATTCTTATTTTATTCCTAATCAATAGATAAACAATTAATTTGTTTACATGTGTAAACCATATACTTTTAAAATTTTAGTTATTATTATTCATACCCACCAATTTAATGATTAGGTTATAATGGTAATGTTTAAATAATGATATTTTAATAGAGTATCGTGTTTCATTCAAACCTAATGTTGTGTGTATTGCAAGATATCAAAGAGATTGAATTTATTTAAAAATAAATATATCATAAAGTATCAAGATGTTCTATTACATTCTATTATTAGTGCTTCATGTCATTCATGCTATCAAATTTTATATTCATATTTTAACATCTCAGTTTGTTACATTCTACCCCCTTAAATAAATTGTGTCCTCAAAATTTAATTTTGATCTCAATAATAAAGGGTTTTTCATTTGAAAATATCCTTCTTAAAATACCACATATTTAGAAGGGTTAATAAAACATCCTCTTTATAATAGGGAAGGCAAATAAAATGGTTATATGTAATAACAGATAAATTGGTTTCTAAATAGGAGAAAATTAGTGGCAAGTGAACATATAGACATGGAATAAAAATGTAAATAATTATTGAGAATGATATTGGTCATTGATCATATGAAAATAAATGATCAATGGAAATTTAAAAAACTCAAAACAGAAAATATGTGATGATTTAAAAGACCATCTAACTCATCTGATATGAAGGTAAAATGACAAATTTTTTTGTTTCAAGATACCTTTCTGAAATTTTAAATAATTTATTTACTATATATGAATATAAAGAAATATACTTACTTGATTCATTTCTATTTCATAATCACAATTTCATCTTTTGGTTGTGCTTTGATTAATTTCCAATTCATCGCTTACTCTAAGAAATGAAAATCCAAAAATGAATTTTTTAAGCCTAAAGTGCTAAAATTCACTTTTAACAGATCGTAATATTCATAATATAATGATAATATATTCCTTTTATATCTTATTGTTATTATGAAAAAATGGTTAATGTGGGTTATCCAATATGTATAATTCTTTATATGGTGAAGTAACGCATTAATCTCTAAAATCTAATCCAAATTTCTCCTTAAACCATTTCATAAATGTTTAACCTTATGAACCTTCCAAAAGATTGTGATCCAAAAATTTAGAAATAAGGGCATGAAATTTCCAAAATAAACTTATCACTAATCCCTAAAAAACATAAATTAACTCCTAATTATCACATACCAAAAATGTGAATAAATTCATCATTTATTCTCTTAAAACATGGTAATAAAATGAATTACCATAAAATCTCATTGAAAAATAGAATGCTTAGTTATTCATTAAGTAAAAACATATTATTGGATATATTCTGTAAATCCAAAAATGTTTTAAACTCTATCAGTGATTGCATAAAACACTTTATCAACAAATCATTAATTAGTTCCAAGGTAGTCAGTATTATCCTATTTACTTTATCCATATCAATCATATCTTTATTCAAACATCATTATCTCAGCCTTAGGAACATATTAAGGGTTATTTTTCCCTCAATCATCTATTTTCCAAGAATTAAAACTTACCACTGAATCATTTTTCTTAGCCATTGGTATCGTTCAACCTACACTTTCAAATTCTTAAAGAAAAAGTACTATAGTAAAATCCTTATACATTTCATAATTCTCATAACCAGGATATCATTGATAAAATACTCAAATGAAATAATTCTTGAATGAAAAAAGAACATTAATTATACTAATTTTTATGTGGTAATAGAATAATCTTTACTTTGATCCGTTAGATTCTTTTGAGGTATATTCCCTTAACACTTGGGGAATTAATTTTCATAGTGACCCACATACTTACAGTTGAAGAATTTAAAATTGGAAAATTCTTCTTTCCTTTAAAATCATGATTAAGGTGTCCTATTTCCCCACACTTATAGTAACTCTAATTCCCTTTAATCAAGTACGAGGATGTTTCTTTATACAATTATCACATGTGGGAAAATCCTTCTTTCCATTCATACCTTTATCCATATTTTTCCCTACCATCCTTTTCTAATATTACTGACCTTTGATGTCATGATACTTAGAGAGTTCTTTCTCTGTATTGTTATCACATGATATTATGTCCTCATATGATTAGAATGTTTGATTCACTAGTTCCCTTCTAAAGATTGGATTAATCCCATAAAATAAATAACCATTCTTACTCTTTAGATTACATGAATTGATGCAGTTCCCATAACTTCTGCTATGAATCATTTCTAAAATATAGAATACACTATATTAGATCATAACATTATCAAATATAATGTATAAAACCAAAACTAGTGAAATACTTAACATAATTTGAAAAAGATTATGCATAGATAATCCCATAATCATAAAAATGGTTTATTTGGGAATATCTCAATTTTTAAATCCTTCATAATGGTTTTTAAGAAAATTTGAATTGTCCTAAGCATATTCACTTGGAGTGTCAAACTAGGCGCATAGAAAGACCTATTTTTGTGAATCATGTGACGACAGAGTCAATCCCAATGCACCCTTTGCATATTTATTACCCATGGGTACCCCTGTACTGGAACCAAATCCACTTTTATAATCTATACATGGATGTATTTTTAGAAAAACCCACATAATATCTTCCTTAAAAAATCTTTAGGATATCCTTCTATACTTATCATCAATGTCTATGATAGAGTTATGATCCCTAATATTTGTTTTTATAAATCTTGTTCCCAAGGTTTCTAGTAAACTTACTTTGATACCAATTGTAGTTCCCCGAACCCCAGTAGCCTGGATCTAGTGTCTAATTTATTATATTATAATAAGATAGAAGGAATCACATTTTGAAGGACCCAATAGTTTAGTAGTCAAGTTAAACTAGATATATACTTTAAATTCATATTAAATTTTGAAACATAAAATAAAAAAAAGTATTTTCTTTGATAAAACTATTATTCCTCTTAGATTATCCTTGTATATCAATCAAAAAACACTTCCTAGTGTCCAGGGGAAAATAAAACATAATAAAGGGTGATCTCAGATACTCATTAAGGGTAAGCGTATAATTGGAGCTGTAGAGAAATAAATAATAATCAATATCATATGGTAAATAACTAAAACACGTTTTATTTAATCAATTACTTGAGTATAATATGGTAGGAATAAATTATGATCAAATAATACCATATAAATAATCACATGAACATGAAACTTAACCATGTATATTATAACTAATTGAATAATCACATGGAATATCAATAACTGAATTCATAATGATGGAATGCATAATGATATACATCTAAAACATACTATTGAGGCCTTATTCCGAGAAATTTAATATCATCAAGGTAGTGTTCCAATAAATCTACATAAATGGGTAAGGCCTCAACCAAAACCCAACCTAGTTTGTCTTATGATACCTTCTGATGCATCAAGGGGTGATTGTTGTCCCCACCTATCACTTACTAAGTCCAATGCATTTATCATATGAAAGGTTTGAAACATAATTCACATAAATATTCATATTTAAACTAGCATATTAAATTTAAATACTTTCCCTAACTAATAAACATAATCATAAACCATCTAGAGTAAAATTAAGGGTATCAAAATTGTACATCCCCAGTCAAACTAATCATAAACTATCTGAATAAATAAAAAGGAATTTATCATGGGAGTATATCCTAGTAAATAATATGTAACATTAAATAATTTTTTATTATATGGAAAATGATTTGTAAATATCACTTGGAACATTTCTTGAGGAAAATAATCTTTCTTTGAAAATCACCATTTTATTTTAAAACTAGAAAAATGATAAAATATTTTCAAAACCCTTTTCTTTGAAAATAAATTTTAAAAACTAAGAATTTATAGAATATTAATAACAAATTCGTTAAAAAAAATCATAAACTTATAGAGTAATCTTAAAATAAATGATTCTTGTGATGATGGGTAATTCTGTACATGTTTTATTAGTTAAAAATAACATTCTTTTTCCACAATAAAAAGTTTTGAAAAGTTACTTGTTCAGAAAAAAAAGATTCCTTTCAAAACATTTTTTAAAAATTAAATCATGGGTAAAAATTTATTTAATAAATCATTTGGAGAATTATAAAACATTTTTGAAAACATTTTTAGAAAACCAAATTTTGGAAGAAAAAGGATTTTCAACTGAAGAGGGGAATCATATCAGATTTTCTTAAAAAAATTCTTAAAAATTTTAAGTAAAAAAGAGGTAAAATTGTAAAATTGCTTGAAATTTTTCATCGATAACAATAGGATAAAAAAATATATTTATTTTAAGATAGAAATATCAATTAATTCTATTAATTAAGACGTAAATAAATACAAGCTCGAATAATGATGAGATTGTTAAATAAACCTTTACCACTGATGAATTTTGAATCATATACCCCATAAAATAAATTACATTAAAAGAAAATTTAAATACCATTAATATAGATTTAATCATTATATAACATAAAAAATAGGTAGTATATACACCACACAAAATAAATAAGTGGTAAATATGGTTTATGTATTGTGGAAGTAAAAGTGAGATGAGAAACCCTTACCTTGAGTCTAAATCATCAAGTATGTTTTTATATTCTAGAATAATATAGATATGTTAATTATTTAATTTCTTAAGAACTCTTTTCAATTATATTATTACTTTTATTTAACTTATTAATATATTATATATGATTACTTAATCAATTAAGTTTACATTAGATGTTTCAACCATATTTTGCTTATGTGTCAAAAATTAATTTGGTAGGTCAAATATGGTCAAAGAGTTCATAATTTAACCATATAAAGAAAAATAATCATGAAATAATTATCATATATATACATAAATTATATTTTTAAACCAATCATGAAATATTGTTATAAAAAATAAACTATGTTACAATCACAGAGATGGTTGGTCATACGTATGCATGAGTAACGTTTCCATTTTTTAATGATCATTATGGAAAGAAGTTATATATAATTTTATCTTTCCATAATGATCATAATATCATATATAAAATATTTTTTATTTAAATATACTTATATATATCATCCATGTGGTTTTGTGATAAAAATTTAATCACGTCGCTTTGTAAAGGCGATAGTCCACACGTAAATGAATGGCGTTATCATTTTTAGTGTAAGAAATAAAATGATATATATATTATCTCTTTAGAATCATAAATATGTAATTAATATCACAATTATAGTATTTAAATCATATATATTTGTTAAATTTATACTTTCTACCTTCCATGCAAAGAGTTAGTGAAAAATGAATCACATTGCTTTGTGAGGCTGTAGTCCACCATACACATAGTGATGTTATCGTATCCCCTGCGGAATGGAAAGTAAAAAAAGTTCTATATTATATAATGACTCTAGAGGTATAATTATGTTATAAATATCATATAAATACTTTATATCCATCATTATACCCAACTATGAGTGGTATTTATGGAAAACATGTCACATTGGTTTGTGAGGTGGTAGTCGGCATACACATAAGTGTCGTTATCATTTCCCATTTGAGGGAAGAGGAGATAGATATAGTTCATGCCCCTAACAAAATGAGAACTTAGAATATGTGATATAATTTTTTTATACAATCATAAATTAAGAATAATTTAAGGATGTTTAATAAGAAATAAAATAAAATTATATAGTTAAGAATGTTACCTATTCTCAGACCACCTCTTTAGGATTATACCTAAAGTATTCCTAGAATAGATTTCTGATGAAACAAAAGATTATATAATGAGGGGATGTAAGTATGGAATTAATTTTGTTAAGTCTTAGAGTAATAAAAAGGGTTTTAATTTATGAATAATAGAGCATAGGGGGTGTCCTTTTATAAGTGAGGTGAGTATCACACTTGTAATTTTTAAAAAGAAAAAAGGTGGACCCACATTTTTTACATACCACAAAGATCCAAAATGGAGTATTATTGATTATTATACTTGATAAGGTCAAAATATGGCCATAGAATATAATTTATTAAAGTTTTTTGGTAATTTTTACCCTTATATTTTTAGTTTAACCGAACCCCCCATAGTAAACCCATTTTAACCTGAACCGCGGTAAATAATTTTCACTATTTTCCATATTCATTGTTTTCAAAAAATAAGTTTACCTTGTTAGAAATTATAAATTATTCTGATCCTAAATATGTAGTATATTTTTTAAAATTACTTTCACTAAACTGAAAATTTTTAAATTTAAAATTAATCCTGCAAACGCGATTAGAAAGCATGTTTTCAAAGAGAAAATGTTCAAAAGTTTACAAAGCTTTTATATCAAAATTAAATATGAAAATTATTCCAATGGCTGAAATTAGATTAATATATATTTAATTAAAAAAAATACTTTAAAACCAATTAAAAATATAATTTAAAATTATAAATAATTTAAACAAAATTGAAGTTTTCAATTAAAATTTATTATTTTTCACTATTTATAAAAAACTAAAACCTTTTAGAAAAATGCCAAAAATTCATCCAAATATAGTTTTGATATGATGATTTAAAAAAAAGTTTATTTTTTAAAATAAATTTTTTTAAATTGGTAAAAAATAATTTTAAGTTATGTGTCCAAAGCATGACTAAACTGTCTTTTATAAAAAAAATACAATTTTTTGAAAAACATTTTTTTTCTTTCAAATGATTCTTATTTAATTCCTAATCAATACATAACTGATTAACTTGTTTTTACATGTGTAAAAAATAAAATTATCAAAATTTTTTAATACTATTCATACCCTCTAATTTAACAGCTAGGTGGTACTAGTAATGTTTAAATAATAATATGTGAATAGAGTATCACATTTCATTCAAACCCAATGTTTCATGAATAGAAAGATATCGAAGATATTTAATTTATTTAAAAATAAATATATTTTAAATTATTTCGATGTTATATTCCATTATACACAAATTGTTGTGTGTCATACACATTATTGTATAAGATGTTCATATTTAAAATCTCAAGGTGTTACATAAACTATTTTATTCATATCATATGTGGTATTTTATGTGTTTTAATCATTTTTTTGAAAAGAATGTTATTATTCAAAAATATGACATTACAGGTGGTGGGATCAAATCCCTCATATTTAAAAAAAATTAAACTCTTTTTATCCCAAATAAAAAATACCCCTTTTTCTCATTTCCATGACATGTTATAGAATTTTATGAATCATAAACTATGTTTACAGAATCCATTATCTCATATTTTTCTTAAAAAACTTTGTTAATAAAAAAAATTCTCTTATTAAATAATATAAATGAGATAACAGTACAAATTATTTACTAAGATCCATATGGTATTGATATATTCCATTACATAAATTTTATGATTTAACAACCCTTTTCTTCATCATTTGAATAAAAAATATATGATTTATCGATTATTACCTAGATTTTGAAATCTTGTATACTCACAATGGTTGAAAAGTATACATTTTGTATCACAAGACCTTTAAAATCAAAGAATCAATGTCTATAACATCATTACCAAGCATATACATTCCATGTAATTTCTCAAAAAAAATTAGTGTCTTGGAAAAAAATTCATATGGGAACATTTTCTTTCCTACTTGTACCTACCTCTTGTATTTCAATTACCTTGACTAGCTACTTGAAGAAATACTATTGGACTTTCCAACTAAATTTTATTCTTCTAATTTTAACTTTTACTCATTAATACTAGTGATAAAATACTATATTCTATAAATCACATTCCCTAGTTCATATATTCCCAACACTTTGATAATATTATGAAATCCCTTCATGAACTCATTCACATTATTGATATATTTTCATTAATGATAACATAAGTAATTTTTTACCCCACAAAAATCCTTAATAAAACCTTGATTGAATCATTCTATTCTTCTCATAAAAATCTAGATTCACTGGTTAAATAAATTCAACAGTATATTTATTTAAGAAGGTGTTTCTCTAACATGTATAGATTTTATTTATTTAAGAATTATTATTATGTTTTCATAATTTTATAATAAGTTTCTTATAATTAGATTATCCTTTTATATATTGATATCCTAAAAATATTTTTTTGGTATTTTCTAATAAAACAACTTTGATTTTGAGTGAGAACTGCTTATAATTGAAGAAACTGGACTGACCTAACCTAGAATGGGAGATAAAAATCACAAACCAAACAAATCATATACTATAAGAAAACAAAAAACCATCTCGGTAGAATACAAAAAAACACAAAAAATCACAAATTTAAAAAAAAAATGCATTTTTGAACTACCATCATGCATCAGTCACACACTAGGAAAGGATACATGACCTGTGAGGCCAGTCAAATCCTTGCCACTATTTTTGGTCATCATCACCATTATACCAACATTTCATCACCATCGTCATCCATCATCGAAACTACATCATTGATCCAATCATCAATGCTACCACCAAAATCTTCATCATTAACAAACATTAGAAACCACCACAACACCTTCACTAAGAATTTTTTACCACATCCCAATATTTCACCAAATCATCATGCCACTACCAGATAATATTCAACCATCGTAAACTCCATGTCAATAATTGAATTAGAAAAACAATATCAAATAGAAACCACACAACATTTTATTCCACTAAAATCCTTTGAAAAAATGTATTACTAGTGCTAGGGAAGGGAACTTGATAAGGACTCTTCAAAACATAATCTTGATGATGATAATGTTATTCATCTATAAAGTAATATTTTATCAAATGAATATCATGTTTTATAAACATTTAATAAGTACTTTTATTAAATGTGATCTCACTCAAATGAAAAACCCTTTTAAATTCATTATATCCATTATTGGTCTATGATTAATATTTTACTAATTAATTAGTCCACTTTAGTGTTCCTCTCACCACTTAGTTATTTAGGTAGTAAATTATCCCAATAATATCATATATGACCCTTAGATATTTAAGTGGATAACTCTTTTTACAATCCATCATATTGATAAAATTAACACCATTTCTCTCAAATCCTAACTTGTAGGGTTTCCCAGCTAAGTGTAACCCAAATATCATGTTAGGAACACAAAATTATTGTCCCACTGGTTCGGAAATAATAGAGAGATAAAATAAAGTGAAAAATAAAGAAATAAATGGACACCATATGTAATGTGGAAAAAAACCCAAAATGAAAGGGGTAAAAAACAACATAAAAAGGAAGGATTGCTATGGGTAAATGTGGGAACACACACCCTCACTATTACAAGGACAAACCCTCAGAATATCTCTCTTGAATAAAGGGGAAACAACCTTACAAACACTCCACATAACCAAGGAATATGATGCTACTGATTTCTAAGTGATGGGATTATAAAATGGGTGGAGGCTCTTTCCTTTTATAAGAAAACCTCATCCCTTGATGATACTCTCCACTGGATGAGTTAGTGGGGTTGACCACCCACCACACACCTACCTCAACCCACCCCCTTTTGACAAAGTGGGGGTGAAACTGGTCATGGACAAAAAATACTACCAAAGAATCGTCCACTAGAAGATTTGAATTAGAACCAATAAAATATCAACCCATTCTTTCTATCTTCCAAATAAGTTACTCATGTATCTATAGACACTTGAGGATCTGCACCATATGAACGTATCAGAGTTAATCTCCTTTTTTAGGAAATCTTCCATATTTTATTTAGTGTGAATTTTATACAAATCCACACTTCCTTTTTCCACCACATCTCAAACAAAGTGATATAGTACCCCAACGTTCTTATTCCTGGAATGAAAAGATAGATTCTTTTCAATGTGAAAGGCACTCTAACTATCACAAAACAATGGAGTCTTATCTTGTTTTTGCCTGAGATCATCTAATAACATTCTAATCCAAATCACCTCTTTTCAAGCTTGGGTAGTTTCCATGTACTTTGCCTCTAATATAGATAAATCCAAAACTAAATATAACTTTGAAATCTAGCTCATATCTCCTCATATAAGAGTAAACTCATAACCAGTAGTGTACTTCCTCTAGTCATAATCACCTACAAAATCTGAATCAACATAGCCTTTGATAGTGAAATCGGATCCTCCATAACATAATTCACCATTTCAGGTGTCCTTGATGTATCTTAGGATCTGCTTCCCTGTGCTCCAATGGATTCTCCATGTACCGAGTAATTGTTCCCACTACATGTGAAATGTCTTGTCTGGTACAAACCATACTGAACATCATACTCCACACTACTGATGTATATAGTACTCAAGACATCTACATCCTCTCTACTTCACTACAAGGACTAATCATAGAGGATAACTTGATATTCACGGGAAAAGGGGTGGATATTGGATTATAGTATTGTATGTAGAATATTTTAAAGACTTTATGTAATTAATTCTTCTATTGTAGCGAAATCTTACCAATATTTTTGTCTTGGGAAATCTAAATCCCAATAATATTGTTTGTTTGTCTCAAGTCCTTCATATCAAACTCCCTAGCCATATTCACCTTCGTCTCCTAGATCTAGTCATTGTTGGTGAATGAAACCAACATTTCATCCACATACAAAAGGACAATGATGAAATCATTACCATCAGAACCCTTGAAATATGAACAATGATTTTAATGAACTCTATTGTATCCAAGGATCAAGATATAGGAATAAAATATCTTATACCAACACCTCGGTGCCTATTTTAAACCATATATTTATTTGGTAAACCTAAAAATAAATTTCCCTTTTCTTTCTTTTCCAAAATATTCTGGTTGGGTCATATAGATCACTTCATCAAGATCATCATGGAGAAAAGTAGACTTCGCATCCAGGTGCTCTAGATGTAAACTGTATGTAGCACACATCACCAAAACTATATAAAGAGTCATCAATCTAACAAAAGGATAAAATATTTCATTGAAATAAAAACCTTCCTTCTGAGCTTATCCTTTGACCGCCATTCTTGCATGATATCTTTCCATCTGTCCCTTTCTAATCTTTATCTTAAAGACCCATTTTTTTTATATCCTTCCTTCCATGAGGTAATGGAACAAGATCCCAAGTCTTGTTCTTGTATAAGGCTTCAAGTTCCTCATGCATCACCGCCATCCATGAGGGTACATCTGGACTCTAGGTATCCTCTATAAAATAATATGGATTTCTATCCTACATAAATAAGTAGTATGCAATATTGCTCTCAGTAACATATTCTGAGGGCCATATTGGTTCTCTTTTCTCCCGAGTTGACCGCCATGGTATAGACTCAACTAGTACTTGATCATCATTCTCTGGTAATGCCTTAGAGTAAATTCATTTTTCCGTGGACTTTTCCTTCACCATGACTATTTTAGTTCCTATATTTTATTTCTCCATGTTTATATAAATTTTAATTTGAAAATTTTCTAGTAAAAAATGACATCTTTGTTGATGATAAGTTTATAGACAGTGGGGTCTTACAAATGATACCCCTTCACACCATCAACATACTCCAAGAAGATACATTTATTGGGTCTTGAAACTAAATTCAATCTTTACTGGTCATTAAACAATGCATATAAAAGACTTCTAAAAGTATGTAACTGAGAATAGTTAATGGGTTTACTAGTCCACATCTCTATCGGTGTATTCAAATCAATCACCATTAAAGGTGATCAGTTGATCACATAATAGGAGGTATTCACTGATTTTGCTGAGGAGTGTACACCACCATGGACTGTCTTTTTATGCCTTCATGTTGATGAAAACTATCAAATTTCTCAATTGTATATTCTCCACTATTTTCAATCCTCAAACACTAGAACTTATTTCCATATTCAAGTTCCTTCCATGATTTGAGTGTTTTGAATACTTTAAAAACATACACTTTACACTTTATTGGGTACACCCAACATCTCTTGGAATAATCATAAATGAAGGATACAAAGTACTTTACTCCTCTTAGAGATATAACCAATGCTTTCCAAAATTCAGAATGGATCAACTCTAAGATATCTTTGCTTTGTGTTGTTAAAGTCACAAAATTTAACCCATGTTTCTTGTTCAAAACAAAATTCCCACAAAATGGTAGGGATGTATTTGTAAGACCAAAAACTAACTTTTTATCTACAATAATCTTTAGGCCTCATTCTAAAATCTAGCCATGATTTTAATTCCATAACATCAATAACACTTTGGTTGAGGTAGTTTATGTGATAACTATCGTAATATACTTGTATGTTTCACCCATAATCATGTATAGGTTCTTTTTGATCCTATCCACCTTCATCACCACAATATATCCCTTCATAATTATCATCACTCCATTTTTAGTGAGAGTATTACATTTGATGTCATTAAATTGTCCCAAAGACAATATGTTCTTTTTCCGACCCTTTACAAGGCATACTCCTTGGATGGTTCAAACAATACCATCATGTATTTTTAGTTTGATGGTACCGACTCCAATGATCCTCAAGGTTTGATCGTTCCATGTGTACAAAATTTCTTATGGGAT
Source organism: Viscum album (assembly GCA_963277665.1). Classification (NCBI taxonomy): domain Eukaryota; kingdom Viridiplantae; phylum Streptophyta; class Magnoliopsida; order Santalales; family Viscaceae; genus Viscum; species Viscum album. The sequence goes on from OY728130.1 coordinate 517,024,842, forward strand.
AGTTTCATACAGATCAAACCATTCTAGTTTAGACATCATGTGTCATGTTGCTCTTGAGTCAATTATCCATGCATCATTGAGATGTTGTTTGCTTTCAGCAGTCATTGTCACTTTACTAACTAGTATATCTCCAATTTCAGAAGTACACATCACATTTATTTCCAGGTCATGATTATAGATTCTAATGGAACCACCCTCCATCATCACATCTTCTGGTCTTTTTCCAATTGTCAGTAGGTAATTATCCTTCGGCAGCATTTCCTTCATCTTCATTTTTTACAATGTAAAATTATTCTCATTAATTTTTTTTATCTCGAATTTCACTACCATCTGCACAATCCATCATTATAGAACCTCATATATTTCACAATAGTGTATTTAAAAATCTTAATAATTTTTTTTTCTGATATTAAAGATCAACCATAGTTTCAATCACAGAGTATAATAAAATTTACAATAATTATTAATACTCAAAAAGTGAAGATCATCAAGACAAAACCTTCCTTTGATACCACTTGTAAGGACCAAAAAATTATTGGACCACTAGTATAGAAATAATAGTGAGATAAAATAACATGAAAAATATGAAAATTAATGTACACCATAAGTAATGTGGAAAAACCCCAAAAATAAAAGGGGTAAAAAACCATATGAAAAAAGAAGGATCGCTATATGTAAAAGTAGGTCAACACTCCCTAACTATTATAAGGATAAAACCATCATAATATATCTCTTTAATAATGGGTAAATAACCTCAAAAATACTCCACATAATCTTGGAATATGATTTTTTTGATTGTTGAGTGATGAGATACTGAAATAGGAGGAGGCTCTGACCTTTTATAAGAAAACCTCACCCTCTACTGCTCCTCTCTAATGGATGAGTTAGTCAGGTTGGCCACCCACCTCACACCTACCTCAACCCACCCCCTTTTAAAGAGAGTGGTGGAACCGTCCATGGGCCAAAAATGTTGTCGACATATCACAGGGAGACATGGTTACCTAACTCTTAGGTATTTCTATTTCCATCATTCCTTTCACAAGATAATCCACAAAAATACTACTTTGCTAGAACCTTCTTGATTTAATGATTGATAAATTAGTATGTTCTTTTATTATAAAAAAACTAACACATAATATTTTTAAAATGGATTTAATCTCACCATGTTTTCTCATTTATTCCCTTCACATGTATATATGATTCTAATGATTTAGTTTGTAATATTATTCCTTCCACAAAATCAATATTTTCAAAAAATATTGATGCGTAACTATTTAAAAAATGTATATCTTGTGTTACTAACCTAAATAAAAATAAAAATATATTTATATTGATTCAAATACATCTTATTCATAATATAAATAAAACCTTTCATGTAAAGGATTAGAATCATATGAAATCAATAATCCCTATATGAGTAATCCTGGGGATATAGATAGTCATCCCTCACTTTATTATACAAGGCATAAGCCTCTATGCTAGTGACTTGTTTGAATAAAGTCCCTTTACCCAAGGATAATTTACTCATGAGAGACTTCAATTCCATAAAAATTCTAACACTTAATATGTATAAATCATAAATATTTACTTAATCCAAAATCATAACTCAATACAAACCAAATTTAAGGAATAAGGAAATGAAATAAATTATCACACCTATCATTTCCATCCTTAGATGAATGTAGGATAACTTACAAGTTTCTTAACAACTTCAAACTAAAGAATAAATTTATTCATAATATAAACAATTTATAGTAATGAAAAAATAATGGAATAAATAAATAAATGAAAATTTTATAAATTTAATAAGATATAATCATTTTATGAACAATTCATATGTGAGGAAATTATAAACACTTTATAATCTAATAGGATATTAGGGACACTTCAAAATTTAAACATATATAAATGCTTTATATCTATTTTTAATATGAAATTTTTAATATTGTTTAATATATGGAATTTAATTAAATATATGGTATTATATGAAATATGAATAGTTCTTATTCAAATTATATTATGTAAAAAAATTATATAATCAAAATATCACATATTAATTTTTATTTAAACATTGATCAAATCAATCATAAAAAATAGTTTTGATATGGTTTATAAAAATTCTTGACTAAGGATTTTAATCTGTAGGATACAAATTAAATATTATTAATATCTCATTATATAAAAGTATGAAACTTTTTATTTTAAATTTAATTTTTAATTTATAATAATTGTTATAATTTACACTTATAATTTCCATATAAACACACTATATCTAAATTATAATTCATTCCACATAATTGGTAAAAAGAATTTAAATTTTAACATTTGTTATGATGTAACATGAATAGATCACAGAGAGGGGTAGAGGTTGAATCATTGATCCTCTTTTTATTTTATGAGTTTCTCCCTTTTTAACTCAACCTCTTGAATGGGTGAAGGTTATAAATCCACTCAATGAAGTATCCCAACCTTTCCTTATATTCAAAAATAAAATATAAATCACCACCTATGATATTTACAAGTTTTTATGATCATGCCTACTCCTTTCCATGTTGGTTTATACCCTCTTTCCCAACATGGATTCATCCACTAAATTAAAAATATATTACAATAAAGAGTCATTACTATGTCCACATGCCACTTCTGGAATCCACCAGAAGATACAATATCTCAACAAAATAGGATCCAATAAGGATAGAAAACACATTGTGATCTCTTCAATTATTGATGATTCTCCTCTATGAATAGATAGATAAATATATTTTTTTAATTTTAATTCTTCTTCAAGAAAATCAACAACCTATGTTGATGCCCAGCTCATTGTTATCAAAACATCCACCAGAATCTAATTGATCTAGTCTTCCTCAATTGATGCAGATGTACTACCTCTATGTATCTGATTCATGAATACTTCTCTTCATAAACTCCTCTTTTTGGAGTCTATATCTCTCATTAAATGTATAGTATTCTAACATATATTTCATCTTTCTCACTATGCACTACTCCAATTCTTCCAACCGATCTCCCTTATTCAAATCGGAAGGTCATGTTCCCATAAAATTGGACACCTGTAATCTCCATAATGGGATATAAAAACACCAATTAACTCCCCAATTACTTCTCAAATTTTTTACTAAAAATACTATAAAAACCAAAAAAGGGCCTTCTCTTTCCTCTATAGCATGAATTAATTCTCCAATTAATCCACTATCATCAATGTTGTAAATCAACTTTAATCTTAGATTATATCATGGTATAAAACTAAGACAAAGTATGTATGAGTGATTAAAATTACATCTCAATCATCACTTATTTTATTTATCCTAAAATCTACACATCACATATTGGCATGCCTCACACTATGGCATGGTGCAAAATACTTGGTCATCTTAATCTAAAATTCCAAAAACCATGTGTGTGGTCCTCTGGATCTATATTTTTTGGATTTATTCTCCCCCTATAGACCATGTATTCTTTCACTATAGCTGTGGGTATTTCCATTTTATCAATCCTAAACTACAGTTCATCGCCTATTGACCACATCTTATTTAGTGCTCAACGCCCATCCAATCTATCAATACAGTGCATCTCCAAGACCACATCTTCCATTATGACCATTTTGGCCTCATCCATGTAACATAGGTAAACTAAATGTTCACCAAGGGGACCAATACATAATTTTTTCTATCAAAATACCTATTTTGAAAATCCTCTCAACAACATACACTTTTCCATGGGAATATTATTTCCCTTAAATTATTCTCCAACTTCACCACTACCACCTCTAGGTTATGTACCTTCCCATGTTAGGAATTGACCGAAAAAATATTTTCAATAATTTTACTTTGAACTTCAATGTTTTTAATCTCAAAAAAGTATTATTTTAAGTTCAATTGACATATTTTATGGTTTTAGTTGTATTTGAAGCTTAATTGGAAAAAACAGCCTATTTGGGATTTTAAATTATTTAAATTAATTCTGTATTTAAGGCATAACACTTTATTTAATGACCGAAATCATAAAATTCATTCTTTATAGGATTATATACATCTTGGGATTCATTTTATTCATCTAGACCCAAATCTAAATACACTATTTGGAATACAAAAACCATCTCACTATTTGGGACTTCAAAACTGTTCACCGATCGGGTGATTTTTTATGTTGGGATCATATCTCCTGATTAGATGGACCAAATATACTAAAATTTCGAGTGAAGATGCTCGAGACATTTATAAACAACATTCATGAAGTATTACATATCTGAATCAACTATTTTCAAGGCCATTAATTCATGGTAAACAAGAGATATGGAATATGGAGAGTCTTCCTGAGCAGAATAAATTCTATGAGTAAAATGGAAATAACTCTCTCTAAAAATGGCTAAATAATGATGAAATTTGGAGGATATATGCATAAGAAATTTATTAAAAAAATTATTTTTTCCCAATTATTTCATTTAATGGGGACAACACGTAGAAACTATTGAAGGTAAGTTCTATCCTATAAAATGTGGAAAGCACCTCCTTTCCAAATCATCTCATTCCATCCAATGGAAATAACTCACACCACCAATCACCAAGGAGAAAATATTCTATAACCTAAGGATAAAGAAGTATCACTAAATAAGTAGGAGGCCTCAACACCCCCCATTCTTTTCCATTTATTTTTCACTATTCTTTAATATTCAAATAATTTTGTTGCCCCTTCTTGCATGAAGGGGTAGAATCTTTAGTTATTAGGTGAGGGGAACAGGGATCCCATTTTGTGATGTTTTGAGTTTTGAAAGTTTTCAATCAAAATAATTCTTTTATTTTAAATTAATTATTTTAAATTTAATTAATTTTTGAATTTAAATAAAAAATGGTTTTATTTTAATTTATTCTTAAATATTTAATTACGTTGATTTAAATATTATTCTATCATTACTTGATTTATTTATTTTTTTACTCCAATTGGTTAATTTTTAAAGAAAATAAAGTAAGGTGGTGGTTTAGTGATTACTAAAACACAAGAAGAAATTAAGATAGACTAATTTAATTATTTAGGGAAAATTAATACAAGATTTGGTATTGCCTGAGTAATTAAAATCAAATTCATTAAAATCTCTACACTTTGATAAATAATTAAATCAAAGGTGAATCGAAGAAATAATTATTACTCAATTAATTTAATTATTTTTCTAAAACCAAAATATTTATTTTTTTAGAAACAACGATGACATCACAAAAGGGAAATCCTAACCTAAATCTAACCACTTATATCTCATTTTAAATTCACCAAAACTTCAAAAAAAATATTATTTTTTAAAATCCTTCAATCTTGTTATTTTAAGTTATACCAACATTAAAACACTGCTATTTGGAGATGAATTTTTGGTTATCACTCATACTACACCCTTAGGGTGATTTAATTGTTTTCTTCACACCTCACGACAAGCGTGTGTTAAAACTGGAATCATCGTTGGGGAGCTAGTGTAAATCTAAATTTACATGATTAGGCCCTCTAATTAGGAACTATTCAATTTTGACCTTAAAATAGAAATAAAATTTTTAGAAAGGATTAGTAATTTTAATCCTATTTTTTTAGGAAGTGAATTTATAAGAGTCAAGTGTCCAATTAGAACCACCAATAATGGCACTAGATCCACAAAAAACATTGAGGGAGCTCTATTCCCCACAATTTGCTTACCAGAAAAAATCAATTAACCCTCCCTAATCAACAAAATTATTTTTAATTGCGTTCTAACATGATTCTGGTTCTACCCAAATTTTATGTCCTTGCAGGTGAAGATCCCAATTTAAATATTCAATAATTCAACTACATCTGTTCAATTTTCAAAATAATAGTAGTAGTTGAGGAGAAATTCAAGTGGGAATCATTCCCCTTATCCCTTGATGGAGCATCTAAGGAGTGGTTGTATACCTTACAACTTGAAGAGATTCAAGACTCAGATGACATCCAACAATGTTTCATGAAAATATTCTTCCCAACCTTCCTTAGAATAGTAATTATAAATGGGATTTATTCCATTATACAAGCTACCAGTGAAACTCTTTATGAATATTGGGAACGGTTTAAGAAACTTTGTGAAAGCTTCCCACATCAAATAGTAGAGGAGCACCAATTCCTAGTATTCTTATACAAAGTATTTATATATAATGATAGGAATATCTTTGATGTATACTCTAGATTATTTTTAATTGAAAAATCACCAGTAAAATTTAGGGGTCTCATTGGGAAGATAGATCAAAATTCACAATAATTCAGAACAAGAGGCATCGAAACAAGAGGTGTACATGAGGTTATAACTTCTAACTCATAACCCCTACTTGGAAAAAAAATTGAAGAATTGAAATGCCCGTTAAGACAAATGGTCATAAAAAATGGGTAAGCAACCATCTCCACCTTAGGTATGTGGATTATGTTAATCACCTAATCATTACACTGATAAATGTTTGGAGATACTAGGTATGAAAATTTTTGTAGCTGCATTTTAGCAAATACAATTTCCACAAAATCAACAATGGAGGGAAAGTAAACCCCAATAGGTATTTGGAGGTCAATAGAACCAAGATATACTACATTTTAAGAAACAATACCAGACCTTGACACCATTCTAACAATATTAAAAAAATCCCCTAAAAAATGATAAACTTTTCAACCACCACCTTTCTTGTGAAAGAATTATGAGAAACCTTCCATAAGTACACTAGTAATTTAAGAGTAGAAGTTGAAGACCAAACTTGTGGGAATGGAAGATAAAATTGACAAGATAACTGATCAACTTGCAAGACTTTTGGTTGTTCTAACCAAGAATCAAGGAAAACTGCCATCATAAACAGTTCCAAATCCAAAGAAGAATGTCTGAGAATTCACAACTATAAGTGGGAAGGATATCCCACTACCTGATCCAAGTAAGTTGGATGATTCCAATCAAAAACCTAAAGAAAAACTCATCCAATCCAAGGAGAATCTAGAAACCCAAGTTCAAATAAAACATTGGGAGAAAAAAGAAAACAAGTTACCATTCTCCTCTATATTGTCTTGATCATCACAGGTTGAAGAGGAACAACTCTAAAGATAAATCTAGGAAACCTTCTAAGAAGTTGAGATCAACATTCCTTTTCTTGATCTGATCCAAAAAAATTCAAAAATATATAAAGTTTCTCAAAGAAATATGATCTAATAGAAAGAAGCGTGATGGGGATGGAAAAATCATCTTTGAAAGGAGTGTCTCAGGCATGATCACCCAACCATTAACAAAAAATGTCAAGATCTAAGGAAATTTTCTATTCCTTGTACTATGGGTTCTTTTAAAATTTCTAATGGTTTGTGTGATCTTTGTGCTTACATTAATTTTATGTCTAACTATGTCTTTTCATATTTGAAAATAGGTCAACTAAAGCCCAAAAGAGTAGTTGTTCAACTAGAAAACCGATCCACTTTTTTCTAGCAGGAGTTGTGGAAGATGTGCTAGTGGGATTTTAAAGACTAGTTTTTTCAATAGACTTTTATGTACTAACGATGGAGGAAGATAATGCACTAGGGAATTCACACATTATTTTGGGAAGACCATCCTTGAAAACATCCAAAACAATCATCAAAGTACATATAGGAATCCCGACCATGGATTTATGAGACAACAAGGTGAACTTAAATATTATTGACTCAAAAAGAAACTTTTCAAAAAATCATTCCCTCTTTTCATTTTTTCACAATGAAGGAAATTTCATCAAAGATTCTGGTATGATGCGAGAATTATTATCTTTAAAAGATTACACCATGGAAGGAGAGAGCATTCAAAAATCTATAAATTAAATATTTTTACCTCAAAAAGAAATCACCTTTGGATTTTGAGATAATTTTATAGAAGAAACCGATATGATGTTGTTTGTTAAGGAAATTCAAGATTTTTGAGTTAGGAAATTTGAATTTGTTTTCATCAATATGATATCACCTAAGTCTTGAACAATAACCCCTCCCATGTGATTTAAAATATATGTATCTATTGGAGGGAGAAAAGTGACATGTGATCATTTCCAAAAATCTATCTAGGACCCAAGAGGAAAGATTGATTGACCTTCTTAAAATAAATTCTTGAGCCATAAGATGGAGTGTAGGAGATATACTCAGAATCAAACCCCAGGTCTTATAACATATAATATTTTTTGAAGGGGACCCTTGAACTGTTAGTTAGCCCCAAAGAAGACTAAACCCCACAATCATGGAACAAAACTACACAAGAGGCCTATAACAGTGTCAACATTTATCAATGCTAGCAAAATGTGCTCATAAAGTCCATCTTTATGAGTACTGATAAAGGGTCCCCATTATCATCACTTTATTTTTAGCACTAATAATGGGTACCCTTTATCTATGGTTTTTTAGCAATGATAAGGGTGTCCTTTATCAGCAGTTTATTTTTAGCACTGATAAAGGGTACCCTTTATCAACGCTCTTTTAGCATTGTTGAAGGTCCAGAATAAAATGAAATAATTAAACAAATAAAAAAATACTAACAATTTTATTAATTAAATATTTGTTGTTAAAAATGAATAAATTGAATGTAGATATATATAAATTTTAAAAAATAATAAATAGTATGTATTAAATATACATATATATATATAAATAGAATAAAATGAAATAATTAAACAAGTAAAACCTAAAAATTATTAATTTCAGAAAAATATTAAACATTTTATTAATTAAATAATCATTAATAAAAATGAATAAATATAATATACATATATATATATTATAAATATGAATATACAATCTATATTAAATATAGATATATAAAATGAATAAATTGTAATAATTAAAAAAATGAATAAATTACAAAATTATTTAAAAATTTATTAATGAAATAATTTTTAATAATATTGAATAAGTATAATATATATATATATATATATATTAATTACAAATATTAATAAATATCATATATTAAATATAAATATATAAAAAATTTATAAAATGTAATAATTAAAAACAAATTAATGTCTTATTCATTTTTAATGTTGTTTAGTTTTTAAATTTAACATATATCAAACATCGCGTGTTAAATTGATTTCACACAAACACACACACACACACACACAGATATATATATATATATATGTGTGTGTGTGTGTGTGTAATTAATGTATTTTTATATAAAACCCACACACAAATATATTTACGTAATTAATGAAATATTATATAGAAACACATACACCTAATATTTATGTAATTTATTTAAATTCTAATATATTTTAGAATTTCATTATAACATGATACATTTAATATATTATATTTTTAATCGATTAATTTTATTTATTTATTTTCAATATTATTAAAGTTAGGGTATTATTTATTCATTTTTAATGTTTTTTATTTTTTATTTTTATTTTATTTTTGAATTTGATCATTTTATATTATTTATTAATATATATTTATTTACTACATTTTAGTATATTCAATAAGTATTCATCTTTACTTCAATATATATATATATATATCGATATTTTTTTAATAATTTATATTTAATTAATAAAACTAATCCATTTTTTAATATTTTTAAAGTGTACTCATTTTGAATTATTCAATTTCACTCATTTTTAAAATGCATGTATCTAAGATTATATATCCATTAATAATTTTAAAAAAATATTTGTAAAAAAATATTTATAAATATATATTTATAATATTTATAAATTTATATATTTATAGTTATTATAAATAAATAAATATTATTTTTTAAATAAGTATTTATATAATTATAAATAAATAATTATTTATATTTAAATAATTATATAATTATAATAAATTTATTTAAAAAATTTACTCAGTGAGACTTGAACTTGAGACCCCACCGAGACCCATAGGAAAAGATACTACTAAACTACACTCTATAGGCTATATATATAAATATATAAATATTTTTTAAAAGTATTATTCATATATTTACAAATAATTAATTATATTTTAAAATAATTATAATTATAAATACTTTATCAGTGCTAAATTTTTAGCACTAATAAAGTTTCATTTTTTCAGTGCTTTTCCAGTGCTGATAAAGATCGACCTTTATTGTCACTAAAAATTATTTTAAAAGAAATATTTATCAGCACTAAAAAATTAGTGCTGATAAATATGTCTTTTATCAGCAGTTTTTTAGCACTGATAAAAATTGATCTTTATCAGGGAAACTAAAAGCAACGATAAATATTCCTTTTATCAGCACTTATCAGTTTAGTGCTGATAAAAGAGATCTTTATCAGCATTTTTTTGAAAGTGCTGATAAAAGTGTTTGTGATCTATTTAAAAGAACACTAATATTGACTTAGTTATTCATGATTCTCAAGCTCACACAAAACAACCCTACTGCTGGCACTACTCCTCTATGTTCTCTCAGATGAATCAGGTCTATAATCCAATGTATGTTATTTTCTCCTTTTCCTCTATTGTTTTTTCATGTTTTAGGTTCTGCAGTTTGCATTTTTGCACTGTTCTTAACCATGATTAACCCTACATATCATCTCTCTCTCTCTCACTCACTTACCTATACCTACACAATGTCACACATACTCTATAAACTCGTTACAGCTTTATATAAGACCGGTACGAACTGCATCTCCATCTGCTATTGCAACTGATGGTGATTTTTTAATGTTTTCGTTATATTATTTCTTTTTAACTTTTAGATAGTGTGGTTTTTCATTGTTTGAATCTTGTTTCTATAGTATGACATGAACATGAAGATGAAAAAAAAATTAACATTATATTGTACTAATTTTAGAGGGAATGTTATTTGATATGAATAATATAAAGTGGGTTAATATTCATACGGTTTTAATGTGAATGGGTTAATCTAATTCAAGGAACTAAAGATTAAATTTTCCAATTTATATTGGTTAAAATTATCAATATGTTATATAGATATAATTTAATAAGGAACAAACTATTTATATCTTTATTTAAATCAAAATAAGTATACTTTTTAATTTTTTTATTTGATCCAAACTCAAAAGTTGTAATATATTATAAATAAAAGATGTTTTTATGATTGATAGATAGGTTCCTAATATTAGTAAATTTATTAAAAAATGTATTCACTAAAACCTTACACTTATGAGAGAAGATGATATTAAATTGGTTAGGGAGATCATTTAAGGATATTGCATTTATTTCCATTATCAATGAAGGTTTCCAATAATTTCCCATGACTATTAAATTTATAATTAGTTAAAATAAATTATTAATTTTTATAAACTAATAGTAAATAGATTTTATGAATTTAATTTAATTTAAATTTATAAATCAAAACATTTCATTTTACAACACACCAAATCAGATTCCAGTGGAAGATTTTTCATATGTGGTATCATCTATAGAATATGTTATATATGAGTTTACTTTTCTATCAAATTACTTTATAAATAAATTCCTCTCCAATAATGAAATTATTTTTGATAAAGTGACCTAATTTAAGAAAAATAATTTTCATTATTTGTGTTTGTGTGTTTTATATTATCAATAAATTTCTCTTTTAGAAAACCACAACATCACAATATATTACAACTATTCATAACCAAACCTGAGCTGAATCAGAATGCTACTCAACCCTAGGAACCATCAACCAAATCCCAAAGGATTGATAATAAATATGTAGTGTTCGACATGATATGTGAGAATTTTTTTTAAAAACCAACTCACATGACAAGTGAATTTATGTAAAATAGTGTACAATATAATCCCATAAATATAAATGCCTACATACATAAAATAAATAACAATCTGATAAATCCTACGTAAAAATAAAACCATATATGAATAACTAACAAACCATTAATGACACAAACTCCACAATTCTCCACTAGAAATCATTTTATACTCTATCCCTTCTAATAAATAATCTATATTTTCATCCTTAAAACCAAGGAAACATTCGCTAGATTTTCACAATGATGCACATATAGTGATTAAGTAAAATTACTAGGTAGATTTTCTTTATTGATTTTCCATGCCCCTGATCGACATGAAAACCATATATCTCATTTTTATTTTATGAAAATATTCCTAATTTATGTTAATTGAAAGAAGAATACAACACATAATAGTCATAATAAATATAAATAATTTTTCATAAAAAATGACCATGGGTTTCAAAAATAAGCTTGTGTAAATAAGGATTCATTTTAGTAAGATAGATATACAATACAATACACTCTATGCATAAAGGTCCACAATTTATTACATCATTCATGAAAATTTTTACTGTCATGAACATAGAAATAATACTTCAATACTCCAGTATGACTAACCTTCACTACCTTCACTTAATCCTCCCTCATACGCTTGATTTCCTTCCATCTCAGCATGATGGGTTAGACTCCTTCTTTCAAACTAGCCTTCCTCCCATCATTTTGGTTCCAAAAATCCTTGATGACATACCTCAAACTCAAATTGTATTTATTAATCTCCATCAAAGTTGATGTCATGGATTTGAATACTGCATCTCCTAACTCATTATTCAACTCTTTCATCCTTTCATCCAACTCATTTACTATTTCCTAAGAACACAAAAAATTACACCAAAAAATTAATCAAAACATAATGAATGAATTTGTTTGGTTTCTTGATATGCATTTTCTTATATGAATTACTTGGTTACCTTTGACCACACTTTATCAAAAATTAATTTTAATTTGAGTGCAGTCACATTGGATCCTATTTAAACTCTGTAGTTAAGCATACATGGATGAGAATACTACTATGATGGGTGAACTCCAAAAAATACTCATTTTTCACATTTTTGTGAAAAAACGCACCAAATTCACCTTTTGATTCTATTCCTATTCAACATTGATAAAATTAAAAGGGTTCCAATCTAACTCTCTATGGTATCCCTCCCATAATGAACATAGTGCTCTAGCCCTGTTTTCAACTTCATATTCAGGATACTTTCTCTTAGAATCTTGGACAAATGGATGGTTGTCAAGCTCTACCATCCTCCTCACACAAATAATACAAAAAAGTTTACATTTCCTCTAATCCCTTACAAAAAAAAAGAAACATTTTATAGGAATTGGAAAACAATAAATGTTTCTGAGTAGAAGTAAATGCTTATGAGTGAAATTCATGTGGATTTAAATGTTCATTCCTTAATTTTTGAAATGTAATATGTTATAATCCATAATTAAAATTTAATTTAGGTTATTTTTGAATCTCCATGGATATAGAGATATTATATTTGAGATACAGGTGAGGGAAAAGGACTCATAACATATGTTAGGGTTAGTGAAGCTTAGTGGGGGTGACTTGATGTTCTAATGGTAGTGTCATGGACCTTTCATATCCCAAATTTTTATTATTGAATTTTGTATCTTGAGACTCATCCCTCATCTATTCTATGTTTTTTCAACTACTCTGAGTAGTAGTTATCCAAAATTATCACTAGTAACTAGTATGGGATGACTTTTGGTTAGATTAGTTCAAGAAACATAGGTGTATTTTCACAAAATATGGGGGATATATATCAAGCAACAAAATGTAATAATAACTGTTCAGGAGGTATGGAATCAAGGAACTTTGGAACCAAATTGATCTAGGGAAGGTTGGTTTGAAATAGGGAGTCCAATAAATAATCAAGAGATGAAATACAATAAAGTATTTAAGGAAGTATTAAATTAAGATAGTGAAGGTTAATTGTATTGGAGCATTGAATTATTATATCTATGTTCAACATAGTAACAGTTTTCATGAAAGATGAAATAAATTGTGTACTTTTATGCATGGATTTAACTTTATTGTTGTTATTCAAGAAAAATTAAATGTTTTACTACTCATGCAGACAACGACTTCTGCACATGATGATGTTACCAATCCTGAGGAAGAATAGACTTTTGATGATGAAACTGAAAAATTATTAGGGGTTCAACAATATGTTGATGAAAAAAACTACAACAACACAACATTTTAGTGGTGAATAAAATTATCAAGTAAATAAGTTAGGGTATAAAATTTGAGGTTGGTTGGAATAAACACTTCCAACCTATTGACCCCAAAAATTCTATGTTCATTAGTTATCTTGGACACATAACGAGGATAAATGTGACGATTGATATTGATTCATAGTGACACATCTAACCTATAATAAATTAAATCATTTTTAAATATATAACTATAATTTTATAATATAATTTTTATAATTTAATAAAAAAATTATATAAGGAAACTTTGATTTAATTTTCATTATTACTTGCAGATTTTGATTATGTTAAAATATTTTTGTAATAAATTTGTCTTAAGGGCCACTGTGAAAGCCCATATAATCTTCTAAACTCTTCTTATAAAGTTACATCTTAGGGATAATGAGGGAAAAATAAATCCCCACCCACCAGTTAGTTAAGAACACATTATAAAAAACAAACATGGACTGATTTCATCAATCATCATAATGAGAAATCATTTCAAGTTCATTTCAGTTGATAATATATTATTTGACATTATTTATTTTATATAAATTGATTTAAAATTTTTAATTTATGAAATATAAAAATAGTGGTAAAAATAAATAATGTGCATTAAAACCAATGTACCCCTATCGCAAACAAAGTATGGGGTATGCTTCATTAGAGAATAAATTGTTATTTATTTTAAATGAATAATAAAATTTTAATTATTTGATATGAAACAACATATGTTCCTTTATTTATATTAATATTTATGAATAAAAATCTAAATCCACTTCTATCCCACATCACGTGTTATGGATGGAGGCTCTTATAAATAAGGAGAGTAAATTAGTTGATGAAAGCATAAAAATAGTATAGGGTGCATGTGTAAGTATGAAAAATTTTTAATTCATTATGATTTATAAAAACATTACAAAAAAATATCTATTTATTTTTATATATTTTTTATATGATTTAGAAACAAGAATCAACAATGGCCATATCAAAAGAAAAACTACTTTCAATAGCTTTGAATCAGCCTGAACAATATGGCCACATTAGTGGATTGGGTTTTAGAGTCTCTCCTTGAGCTTATTTCAAGAAGATAAAACCATATGAAGATACATATAATATGGTGAGATGATTTTAGAAAAAAAATATACTCAATGGGAGATATTATTTTTGAGTCTAACTTGACAGACCAATGTATGAGAAAGGATCAAAGAGAACCACCGGTGGAGAAAATATTCACACATGAAACAATTGATCCCACTAGCTTTGAGGCTAGTCATTCCCCCCAACCACATACCTTACACAGGGTAATAAATTTTTTCCTTACTCTTTCTCATAAATGTGAATCAAAGAACTTTTGATAACTTTATATTACTAAAATTCTATAGGGTACAGTTGTATGTGATTTGTATCTGTCAACACCCACACACCACTGTGTTGATATGGGTATAGTGTATAATATCCCAAAAGACAAGGTACACCATTAATACATCCCAAAAGATCACATGAGAGTGGGGATTGAGGTAGATCATGATCTGACTGCTAAGTTTTCTATTCCACTTCATGGTCTAGATATTATAATGGTCATTAATGATATTTTATCTTTCATAGCATGGTAGTCTGATCTTATAAAGATACATGAGGTACGTCTTTAAAAAAATCAAAAGAAAAACCTATAAAAACTAATGATAAAATTTCTGAAATGAGGTATGATATTACAAATGGATAAAGTAGTGGATAAATAGAATTTTGAATCAAGAAAATCTTGTGAATTGACAAAGAAAATAAAATGACCTTCTGAGAGTACCTTCTCCCTATAAATTCAAGAGTAACATTTATTATCATTACAACTTCATGTAGAGATCACATTTAAAGATAAAACTATGTCTTACATTGAATCTGAAGAAGAAAAATATAGAGATTCCTTAACAGACAGAATTTTTCTCAAGACTATAAATGATATTCTCAATCATGAATGGTTTGGAATCTCAATTTTGGATACATTAATAAGGTATGTTTTCATAATACGTATGTACAAATAGGGAGATAATATGTTTATTAAAATTAATAACTATTTATATTTTCTATAGGACATTATGTTACAACTATATAAATGGAAGATCGTGTGAATCATGATTTGGATTCATTAATCCCTATATCATTTGTACAACAGAACTTACTTTGAATAAGGAATCAATCAGAAATAAAAAAGATGATTTACTTGAAGTTTTTACTAAAAAAGTATTAGAAGACATAATTTTTTATTCCTATAATTCAAAACTAAACCTCTAAAATATAATCACATAAAATATATTTTTAATTTTTTTAATACTTAATTCTTTTTTAGGGAACACTGGATGCTAATCACAGTCAATATAGACACCCTGAATATTTATTTTTTTGGATCCAATGCATGGATATCCAACCAAACGAACACACATGATCTGTATTATGAATATATAATACACTAAAATAAACATTTTATAGATGAATTTTAAATTACATGTTCAGTATTTGTTTTAATGTTAATATTTTATAATAGGGTGGTCACTAAATATAGGCTAAATCATGGCATAAAGTCAGTGTTTGAATAGAAAGAGTCTATGAATTACTAAAAATGGAAACAAATTAAGGTATACATAGAAATATTTAACTATCAAAACAATTTAATTATTTTTTCAAAGTTTCTACAATTTTTGAAACAAGATAATGACATCAATTCTGGATATTATGTTTGTAAATTTATGAGAGATCATAAATCATAAAAATACTAACATCCCCCAATAGGTAATTTACTAAGGTAATTACAATTTCATTAAATATATTTCGTAATCATTTGTTTGTCTATAATTTCTCAATACTATCAAAATCTCTAACAACCAAGATAATCAAAAGAAAATATAAATCTGTTTTGGGAAAATTGTGTAGCATAATTTTTTTCATAATGTATATAGAAAAAAAATTTAGGTGATTACCTATTATGTTTGTGATGTAGTATTAGTTACGAACTTTGAAATATATTTGGGGTGTGAATAATTAGTGTCAGAATGATTATATATTATTTTTTATCTCTTTATCAGTGAGAATTATAATGGATGACATCAATTTTTTAAGAAGTGATGACCTATAAAAAATTTTTGGGAAATCACAGATTTGTAGGTGAAGGTGGAGGCATAGGTGAAGGTGGAGGCATAGTCAGAGTTGGGGACCAATGTCGGGGAGGAGGCAAAAGATGAGATGGAGGTGGAGATCGATATAGAGGAATAGATGAAGCATTTTATAGAAAATAATAAAATTTTTGGGCAATGAAGTAGAATGAGGATTATACCAAGATTATTTTTGAGAACAATTGTTGAAAGGTTCACACAACACTTGTCACTTAAGATAATATCCATGGTGCAAGTGTTCCAGGTGAATTATTGAAATAATTTTTTTCACCACTTGTTCAAGTGATTTTATATAGGGTAGTAATCCACCTGTAAGATCATTTTGTGTTTGAAACTTCAATTTTTCACTAGTGTTATTAAAGAAACATATGTACAACTCCCAATCATCAAACCGGTATACAATATAACTGAAATATTTTAATAAACATGTGTGTAATCAACTACCATATTCAATAGGTGTATGATAGAACTATTAGAGAAAACCCAACATTTATATATCATGGTCATCGAGGAGGACTAGTTTGAAAGTGTCTATTGTCAGTTTAAAATCAACTTTTTAATAAAAAAAAGTTTCACTCACTAAAAACTAAGAAAACATGCCCTTATTTTCTTAATAATTTAGGAAAACGACTCATAATTCATTTATGACGTGTGTGAATCAGTATCATATCTAACCCACACATGATGTGACCTGTATGACTCAAAGTACTTGTTTTCAGTTTAAAATGACATTTTAGTTAAAAACACAAGTAGAATACTCACAACTAAGAAAATACATTCATATTGTTTTGATAATTTAGTAAAATGATCCTTAATTCATTTGGGATGCATCTAAACCAATTGTACCTTAATCCAATTCATGGTGTGACCTATATGACTCTAAGGGCGTCTTTTATTCAAAATTGACATTAATTTTAGTGAAAAAAATGAATGGCATACTAAAAACCAAGAAAACACATTTGGATTGTTTTTATACTTTAGTAAAATTATACATTAGTCATTTTTTATGTGTAGGAATCATCATCACCTAGATCTAGTAAACGAATTGCCCGGTATGACACAAAGTGTTTGTTATTAGTTTAAAATTGACATTTATTGTCACTCACTGAAAAATGATAAAAAATGCCTGTATTTTCTTGATAATTTATGAAAATGATTAATAATTCATTTCTAATGTGTACAAATTATTCTCATATAAAATATACAAACGATAAAACCTTTATGACTCAAAGTTCTTATTTATAGTTTAAAATGACATTTTAGTAAAAAAACATAAGTGGCGTACTCAAAACCAGGGAAATAAATTCAAATTATTTTAATAATTTGAGAAAATGATACATAAGTCATTTGAGAAATTTCAAAATTATACTCACCTTAATATGATGCATGGTGTGACCATTATGACTCCAAGTACATCTTTTTATTCAAAATTGACATTAATTTTAGTGAAAAAAATTTGATATACTCAAAACCAAGAAAATGAATTTGGATTGTTTTGGTAATTTTGTAAAATGATCTATAAGTAGTTTTTGTAGTGTAGGAATCATCCACACCATAATCATATACATTATTTGCCTAGTATGACTCATAATATCTGTAATCAGTTTAAAATTGATATTTTAATACAAAAAAGTGTCACTCACTAAAAACTAAGAAAACACGATTGGATTGTCATGATAATTTATAAAAATGATTTATAATTTATTTTTTTACATTTATAAATCATTCTCATATTAAATACACACATGATGCATCCTCTATGACTCAAAGTGATTGTTTCTAGTTTAAAATTCCAATTTAGTTAAAAACAAAAGTGGTGTACTCAAAATTGAGAAAACACATTATTATTGTTTTTATACTTTATTAAAATGATCCATAATTTATTTGGGATGTCTATAAATCATCCTCACCTCAATCTGATTCATGTTGTGATTGATTTGACTCCAAGCGTGTCTTTTTATTCAAAATTGACACTAATTTTAATTAAAAAAACAAATAACATATTGAAAATCGATCACACACATTCATATTGTTTTTTTACTTTGGTAAAATTTTACATAAGTCATTTTTGACGCATTGGAATTAGCCGCACCTCAATCTGACTCACGGTGTGATTGGTATGACTCAAATTGTTTATTATCAATTTAAAATTTATATGTTAATACAAAAAAGTGTCACTCACAGAAAACTGAGAAAATGAACTCAGATTGTCTTGATAATTTATAAAAATAATTAATAATTCATTTGTGATGTATATGAATCAGTCTCATAACAAACCCACACACGATGCGACCTGTATGACTCAATGTGCTTGTTTGTAATTTAAAATGACATTTTAGTAAAAAAAACACAAGTGACATACTCAAAACCAAGGAGAAACGTTAATATTATTATGATACACTATTAAAAATATCCATAAGTCATTTTGTATGTGTATAAATCAGTCGTACCTCAATCTTAATCTTAGTGTGACCTATCTGACTCCAAGTGTGTCTTTTTATTCAAAACTGACATTAATTTTAATAAAAAAACAATTGGCATATACAAAACTAAGAAAACACATTCATATAGTTTTGTTACATTAGGAAAACAATACATAATTCATTTTTGTGTTTATTAATCTTCTACACCTCAATCTAACTCACAGTGTGACCAGTATGATTAAAAGTGTCCTTTATCAGTTTAAATTTGACATTTTAATACAAAAAAGTGTCACTCACTAAAAACTAGGAAAACATGCTCCAATTATGTTGATAATTTTTATAAAAGAATCATAATTAATTTGTGACATATATGAATTGTTCTCATGTAAAATCCACACATGATGCCACCTATATGACTCAAAGTTCCAATTTCTAGTTTTAAATGACATTTTAGTAAAAAAAACACAAGTATCATACTCAAAATGGAGGAAACGCATTTGTATTGTTTTTATACTTTACTAAATGATACATAAGTAATTTGGGATGTGTATAAATAATTCCAACCTCAATCTGATGTATGGTGTGACCAATATGACTCTAAGTTCATCTTTTTTTTCAAAACTGAAATTAATTTTAATAAAAAAACAGACATACTCATAACCAAGAGAACTCATTTTGATTATTTTGGTACTTTAGGAAAATGATACATAATTTATTTATGACATGTATGAATTATTCATGCCTCAATTTGACTCACGGTGTGATCGTTATGACTCCAAGTTCACCTTTTTATTCAAAAGTGACATTAATTTTAGTAAAAAAACAACTGAAATACTCTATAATAGTGTTTTGTCTAGTATTTTTGTTAGAAATTTTATTTCATTTAAATTAGGTATTTGTATCCAATTTTTCTAATTTTTACTATTGTTTTTGGTGATGTAGTGGGTTGTTACAACACACTACAACCTTGTTTCTGGTTTTGTCGTGTATTGTATCATCACACAACAATATTCCCCTATATTGGTGATACTAAATGTGTTGATAAAGGAGCCTTTTTATCAGTGCTACTAAATGCACTAGTAAAGGATTCCTTTATCATCCCTTTTAAAAGAACTGATAAAGGTTCCCTTTATTGGTATTTAAGAAAGCACTGATAAAAGTGTTCATTACTGTAGTAGTACTGTAGTAGTAATATAGTATTCATTGTAGAAGTATTGTAGTAGTTATTGTTCAGTACTGTAGCAGTTGGAACTATTCACCCGATTTGGGCCTTCGGGCCACCAGTTTGAGCCTACAGGTATCAAGGGCCTTAGGGTCATCAAATTCCTTCAGGCCACAGGGCCTTCAGGCCACAGTGAC
Source organism: Viscum album (assembly GCA_963277665.1). Taxonomy (NCBI): domain Eukaryota; kingdom Viridiplantae; phylum Streptophyta; class Magnoliopsida; order Santalales; family Viscaceae; genus Viscum; species Viscum album. The sequence continues at coordinate 517,045,746 of OY728130.1, forward strand.
CAGGTAGCAGCCTAGTTCACACAGAACAGGCCCCAGAAGTGGATCAGAGCAATAAGAGTAGCAGCCACCAGAAGCAGAGCTAACCAGATTGAAAGAATGAGAGGGTATGGCAGCCGCCATTGGGACCAGGCACCATGCAGATTTGTATGGAGAAATTCTAGTTCATCAGAAATGCAAGGTGGGGAGCTAGGTGATCAATGATGTAGAATCTGGGGAGGGGCAGTTCTAGTGGGTTGGGCCTACGGGTCATGTCATGGGCATGGTATACCTCTTAGCCTTTGGTTCATGTATTGAGGGCCATTCAGCCCTTATGCCTTGGGCCTAAGGGTCATGTACGGGTTTCCCTTCAACCATTAAAAGGGGTATTATCCACAATAAAATAAAAAGAAGTCCTTCGGGCCATTCAGGTAGTGATTTTAAAGGCCTATTTTGTATTAGTGGAAGTTTTAAAGAAAGAAATTGAAAAAAATAGCAGCCAACATCATTTACCAAATTTCTAACTATCAATGGGTCAGCTCCATTAATGTGGTTCCAAAGAAAATAGTCTTGATGATTGTGGAAAATGAAAATAATGAATTAATCCCCATGAGAGTCCATAACAGTTGGAGGGTATGTGTTTATTTTTGGAGGTTGGACTAATTCACCCACAAAGATCATTTTCCAATCTCTTCCATTAATCAAATGATAGAAAGCCTATAATGTATGAAACATTACTTATTTATGGACGTATTTTCTAATTATTTTTAGGTACCAATTTATTCATAAGACTAAGAGAAGACAAACATCACCTTTCCTTTTGGGACCATTTCTTACAAAAAGATGCCTTTCGGATTGTGAAATACCCCAGGTACATTTCAGAAATGTATGGTAAGCATTCTCTCTAGTCATGTGGAAGACTTATTGGAGTTATTTCTTAATTACCTTACTATTTTTGGAAATTAATTTGATTATTTATTAGGGAATCTTGAATTTTTTTTGAAAACATTCATTGAAAAAAAATGGTTTTAAACTTTGAAATGTGGAACTTCATGGTTGAAAATGTAATAGTATTAGAAAATATCATTTCACAAAAAGGATTGAGGTGGATAAATCTACAACATTAAGTGATCAATTATTTGTCATACCCCACCTATGTGAGGCATGATAGATCATTTCTAGGGAATGTGGGATTTTATATAAGATTCATCTCAGATTTTAGTAACATTTATTTTCTAATATCAAGATTTCTCTTAAAAGAGTATGACTTTGTTTTTAATGAAAATATCAATAAGGTATTTGATGATATGAAGAAAATTTTTATTACCCCGTCAATAATAAAGCCCCCAAATTGGGTACATACATTTAAGTAAATTTTTGATGCATCAAACCAAGTTGTAAGATCATTTCTTTCCCAAAGAATTGAAGGGAAGCCCCAATTCATAACCTATGATTCAGGAACCATAGATTTTACTCAAGTAAATTACACAACCACTGAGAAGGAGTTTCTTGTTTTTATCTTTGCATTAAATAAATTTAGGTCAGATTTACTTGGGACTAAAGTACTGGGATTTTCTGATCATGCAACACTCTGTTACTTGATGAAGAAGGATGATGCCAATCCAAAGTTATTCATATGGATACTAATATTTTAGAAGTTTAATATAGGGATTAAATATAAAAAGGAATCTCAAAACCAAGTATAAGATCACCTCAATAGGCAACCCAACATTTCAGAAACAAAAATTCTAGATTTGATCCCACTCAATGATCACATGCCCAGAGAGCATCTCTACATCATAGAGGATGAAGTATCATGGCATGTTGACATAGTAAATTATTTGGCCACATATCAGGTACTTTCACCCCTTAACTACAATTAGAAGAAAAAATCAAGGCTTAATCTAGATTTTATATCTTAGAGGACCCCTTTCTCAAGAAAATTTTCAATGAACAAGTCATAATAAGATTTTTGTTGTCATGTCAAATAGAATATACTTTTCAATTTTGTCATATAGTTTCTTGTGGAGGCCATTTTGAAACTCAAATAAAGGCCATGAATATTTTGGAATCTGGGATCTATTGGCCTACCTTGTTTTAAGATACTAAAGATTATTGTAAAAAAAGTGAAAAGTTTCAATTTTATGGAAATATATAAAAGGTACAAGATATTCCTTAAAAACCCATCATTTTATGTGAAATATTTGAAGTTTGGGGCATTGATTTTATGGGACCCTTTCCCATGTATTTTGGGAAATCATATATTTCACTTTTGGTTGATTATATCTTTAAATGGGTGGAATCCAAATCCACCAAGACTGATGATGCCAAAGTTTTGTGTGATTTTATTTGGTCAAACATTTTTTGTAGGTTTAGAATGTTAAGAGCCATCATCTACAACAAAGGGAAATATTTTTACAATAGAAGAATGGAGGCTATGTTGAAAAGGTATGGGGTACACCACAAAACATATATAACTTACCATACCTAGAAAAATTTCCAATATGAAGTGTCCATTCAGGATATTAAATTAGTTTTGGGTAAAATAGTCAAACCAAACTAGAAAGATTATAGCCAAAGGCTTGAAGAAACTTTATGGTCATATCGAACAACATATAAGACACCCATTGGTATGATCCCATATTGTTTGATTTATGGAAAAAGATTTCATATACTAGTGGAATTGGAGAACCAATCATAATAGGATATGAAGAAGATAAATTTGGATTTGGAGAGAGTTGTAAGAAATATAAAACTTTAGTTACATGATATGGAAGAAATTGGAATACAATCATTTGAAAATTCAAGAATTTACAAAGAAAGAACCTGGGTGGCACATAGAAAATTGATTCATCCAAATACATTCCAATATAGAGACCAATTTATTCTCTATAATTCTAGACTAAAGTTAATTCTATTTAAGATTCATTATATGTGGGAAGTACCTTTTTTTGTTACTAATGTATGTCCTTTGGTACCATTTGGATCAAGAAAGAAGATGGGGAAAACCTATTCTCTATAAATAGGAAAAGTTTGAAGAAGTTTTGTGGAATCTTACCTTAAGAAAAGGTGGAGGACCTCCAACTCCTCCAACCCATATACTAATTTCTTCTCATTAGGTGAGGTTGAGAAAACAATAATAACCAAAGGCTCATCTGGGAGGTAACATGAGTTTCACTGTTATCTAAGGATTTAGGACTCAGTTACCTCTTACATCACCCCTTTTATCTTTAATAGAATTGTTCTTACACTGGTATGAGTGGTTTTGATTTTTCAAGAACCATATTAGAAGGAAATAACAAAGTATTACCAAGTATAGGAGTAAGAGAAGCAAAGGATTTATGTGAAAAGGGAGTTCATTTTTTATTATTATCTTTTAAACTCCCTACGTTTTTTGTGCAACAACATGTTTTGATCTTTAAAACTAAAATTTCATTTTCATGCTTAGATTTATGGTTTAATTGAATTATCTAGGAGACATGAGTTTCATAGGAATTATGTGATACCATGTTATAGATTTCAATGTTAATGAAATTAAATGAGTAAAATAGAGAATTGAATTATTAAAGTGTATCATGGATATTAAAATGTGGAATCATGATTTGACTAAATTGATTGATTCATGTAAATGTAATTTTCTAACTATTTTTAATTATTTTAATTTTTGGAATTTATGTGAATTGATTTGTTATTGTTAATAATGCCTTGAGTGATTGTCTAATATGATATTCCCATTCTCGAGATTATTTATAGTCTAAGTACTTCCTTTTTTATTCTTGAGTATATTTCTTGAGTGATCTTGGGACATTCCACCTGCAAGAACTTGTATTTGAACTTTTCAAAGCTATGATTGTAGAAAAACACATTTAAAATTATTGATTAATCTTTTGAAAAGCCCTTATACTTAAAATACCAGCTTTAAATAAACCATTATTTATCCCATAGAAACTATTAATGACTTTGTTAAGTATAAGCCATGTTTTCATACATTTTTATCCATTTCTACCCTCCTCTTAATAATTTCATGATATTTTAAAGTTGAAGTGTGGGGGTAAAGGGAATCATGTTGGATGGGATGAAATGAATTTTTAGGAAGAAATTTGGGGGTGATTATTGTTGTAATTGTAAAATGTTGTGTAATAATTCATTTCACGCTATTATTTTTTCCCTTTTAAATATAAAAAAAATAAAATGAAAAAAAAAGAACAAAAAATGATAAAATGGGTAGTGATTTGGGAAAACAAAAAATCACCATTACTATAACTATGATTTCAATCATAAGTGGTTAGGTGTTGGATGTCAAATTTATTCTAAAAAAATAAGTTTAAAAAAATAAAAATAAATAGGGTATAAAAATTTAAAAAAAATCAAGAGTGGGAACAAATCATTCATTATGCTTAAACTAATCATGATCTTCACTTTTAGTTTTGAGGAAGTTGGGAGTTGTTACAATTTAAAGGGGATATTGTCATTAAAATTTTACTTTGAATATCATTCTCTACAATTTAAGAGATAAAACCTCCCCCTTGATCTTTATTTTAAAAAAATAAATTACTACCAACCATAAGTCTCAGAGACATCTGAACCTTAATTATAATCCCTCATGATTTTAGGTACTTTTTGTCTTTATAATGTGAATAAATTATTTTTTCAATATTATGGATAAGGATTATGTTTATATGATCATAAATATAATTAAATTTTATAATGATGTATGAGTGGGAAAATTCATGTGAGGTAAATCGTGATTTGGAATGTTTAATTATAAATAATTGAGGAACTTGAATGAATAAGAAGATAAGTTCCATAATTTTTCAACGGGAAAAAGTAAAATGCATAATTTTATTACATATTTGAAAATTGAGAAATTAAATTAATATTTTTATGTATTTTTTATAATTTGTTTTTATATTGGAAGTTTTTTATTTTTTTATATTGGAATTTCAATATTGGTAACATTGGTGTACTCTTTAACTCAATGTTGAGATTTTATGCTTGAGGATAAGCATGGTTTAAGATTGGGGGAATTAGAAAAATAAATATTTTCAATAAATTTACTTTGACTTTAAATTTTTTTAATCCCAAAAAAGTGTTATTTTAAGTTCAATTTTCATATTTTATGGTTTTAGTGATATTTTGAGCTTAATTAGAAAAAATGGTTTATTTTGGACTTTAACTATTTTTAATTATTTCTGTATTTAGGCTATTAAAATTTCTATATTTATCAAAATCATGAAATTAATTTTTTAGGATTCTATATATCCTATGATTTATTTAATTCTTATAGACCCAAAGATAAATCCACCATTTGGAAGCCCAAAACCAAATCACAAGTTGGGGCTTGAAAACTGTTCACAAATCTGGTGATTTTTTATTCTTGGACCAAAGATACTAATTGGAAAGACAAAATACACTAAATTTTGAAGGGGATATTCTAAAGACATTGATGAATAACTTTCATGAATAATTCAACATGTGAATAGGCAATTTTCAAGGCCATTAATTCATGGGTAACCAGATATATGGAATATAGAGTGTCTGCATGGGAATAATAAATTCTCTAAGTAAAATATACATAACTATCTATAAACATATCCAAATATGATGAAATGTGTAGTAGAGATGAAAAATACATTTATAAATAGCTTTTATGAAGACACCATTTCCCAATTCATCCATTTAATGTGGCTAACATGTGGAAAATTTTGATGGAAAATTCTAGACTATAAAAGGAGGCAAGCACCTCCTTTCAAAATCACCCCATTCCATCTGGTGTAAAGAACTCACATCACCAATAACTAATGAGAAAAGATGCCACTAACTAAGGAGAAATAAATATCACTACACAAGGAGGAGGTCGTATCCCTCCCCCTTTCTTTTCCATTTATTTTTCACTATGCTTCAATTTTCATATAATTTGGTGACCCCTTCTTGCATAAAGGGGTTGAATCCTTAGTGATTGTGTGAAGGGAAAGAGGATCCCATTTTGTGATGTTTTGAGTTTTGAAATTTTTCAATCAAAATAATTATTTTATTTTAATTTAATTATTTTCAATATAATTGATTTTTTAATTTAAATTAAATATGATTAAATTTTATTTTATTCTTAAATATTAAATTTTATTAATTTAAATATTATTCTAACCTTACTTGATTTATTTATTTTTTACACCAAATTGGTTTATTTTTAAAGAACATAAATTAAGGGATTGGTTTAGTGATTACTAAAACATGTGAAGAAATTAAGATATACTAATTTAATTATTTTGGGAGAATCAATACCAGATTTGGTATTGATTGAGTAATTAAAAGTTAGTTCATTAAAATTTAGACACTTAGATAAATAATTAAATAAAATGTAAATAGAAGAAAAAATTATTACTCAACTCATTTAATTATTTTTCTAAAACCAAAAGATTCATTTTTTAGAAACTATGATGATATCAGGAAAGGTAAAACCTAACCTAAATCCAATCACTTCTCTCTCATTTGAAATTCAATAAAACATCAAAAAAATATATTGTTTTACAAAATCCTTCAATCTTGTTATTTTAAGTGACACCTAGATTAAAACACTGATATTTGGAGATGATTTTTTTGTTACCACTCATACTACAACCTTAGGGAGATTTAATTGTTTTTTCAGACCTCACAATAGGAATGTGTCAGTCATCCTCACAGTATTATGTCCTCTGTTATGGGTATGGATCCTTCATGTCATCCTTCTCCATCTTCACCACAACCACCTCTAAGGAGTGGCCTTTCCCAGGTTGGAAATATTTACAACAACATGCCTTATTCTAAGTCATGATCCACCTAAATCTTTTCCAATTTGACTTCAACCCCTATTGTTAAAAAAATCAAAAAATCTAACACATTCAACATGATCCTTTATAAGATCTAACAATATCACCCCATTGGATTTTATTAACAATACTAATCTTACTCATCTTTATCTTCCCGAATTTATACTCCTGCTTATTAATAATGAAATTCAAAGGTCATAGAATGGGGTCTTCTTTATCTTTTCTTCTAAAACATCTATTCCTCTCTTTGGCCTTCATTTTTAATAGAAGAATGAAGTCTCATGGGTCCTTGGAAAAGATCATTTGACAAATCCACTCTAATTCTATGTGGTATATACTAGTAAATAAAATAAGATATACGTAATCATGGTGTTATATGTTTTCCATAAACATTTATCATGTGATAACATAATCAGAAAGATTTCAGATTTATCATTAAGGAGAAATAACTTTAACATGAATATCCTACACACATCTCAACACACCATCAAAATAGTTCAAGTACATGAAATATAAATCCCACTTTTTCTGACCAAAATATCAACCAACACTCCCCCGTAATAAATATGTTGAACATATTCATAATAATCAAGTAAAATTATTATTTTAATATCTATTTAAAAATTTGAAAAATTTATTCTCAAAGGAGCTACCTCTCAAGGTATGAACTCATATCATCTTCATCATGGGGAAATAATTCATGTTCATTTCATCATCTTGGCTATCCATAAATGACAGACTCAAGAAACTCCTTCAATTACATATATATTAGCATAAGATATAAAAATATTAAGGGAATAAGTAGGTACCTCTTTATTCCTTAAGGGAAACCCTTAGACTAAAAAGATTTCTCTCAACCTAGGTCATTCCTTCCTTCCAATATCAATATTATTTTCATGTGAGTAAAATTTTTTCACCTCATGACTTAATACATCATTACTAAGTTATGATTGAAGTGTTTAAAAACTAATACTATTTTTCTAACAAATTCCACACTTCTTTAACTTATCACATGTGGATGTACTCTCAATGATCATCTCCTCTTTTTATAACACAAATTTTTTTCTTTCATTTTTCATTCTCATATTCTCACCAAAACTCCACCTTTATTCTTTCCTCTTCTCAGGTAAATACATATTGAACCAACATGAGTAGGATTTGTGTTTGAACCTTTTACAACACCAACAATATCCCTTGAATTGATATTTCCTACACTCATTCCATATTTTTTAAATATATTGTCTAAGTTTTACTTCTTAAGCCCCCTTTTTCTTAAGGGATTATGATTTTCTTGGAACATTCCTTTATCTACCCTTTATGGAGGTTTCATCTCAATCTTATTTGATTCCCTTTGATAACCTTCACTATTATAAAAAATATTCTATTTTCAGGATGAATTGGTAAAGGATTTCCTTTTTCCTTTAATCCAGTATTTTATATATCATGATATGATTATCCTCTAATCTTAATAGATTTATTGAAATATTCTCTAGCCTTTTTAAAATTAGTTTGAACTGAAAAACATATAGATTTTGTCTAGGATAGATATTTTTCTATAGCAGTCAATTTATACTTAAGATCACATATCATCTTATCTTACTTATCCATCATCAAAATATGTTTATTAATTCCTTCTGTATGGGATAAAACCATTTTGATTAACTAATATTTTTCATAATTACTGATCCCTTTTCTATTTTTACTAATCTCACTCAGTTGAATAAAAAATTATTTTTTCTCATTATCTAGACTTTTATTGTCTTTATTGAGTAGTAAAATCTTTTCAAGATAATATTTCAACTTACCTTTAATTTCTCACTCAAATTATGTTCTCTCCTCTATAAAATCTTCACTACTTGATTCATAAAAATCCTTCTCTGCATGAGCAATAACAATGAATTAATTTTCAAAATTATTGTATGAGTATTCATCCTTTCTTAATACATTTTTCCTTTAGTTCTGGATTTATTATTTTTATAATCCCTTTTCTTACATCAATGAAATTATTATTCCTCATCTGATCTAGATTCCTTAACCTAATTATTTGTGAAAAAAATTTCAATATGATCAATATCATTGTAATTGAAACATCTAGGAAATTATTTAACTTTTACCTTTTAATTTCCCTTCAAGTATCTCTTAGAAAAGATATAAAAAATATGATTTAGATCTTCATCATCTTCTAAATCATTGAATTATTAAACTTCTTTGCTCTTCCATTTTCTCATGGATTCAAAGAAAACTTCTACTTTCTCTTGTTTCTTAAAAATTGGTTCCTTTCTCATTTCATATAAAATAATAATAATGTGTAACTCATTAAATGAGATATATTATCATAATTATAAATTTGATACCTTTATATCAAACTGATCTAGAAAATTCCTCATAATCTTCATCACATTAGTGGATTCTTTAAGTTTCTTACTTAATCCATGAATATTGGTAAATATTTCATTTACCTGAGTGAAATAACTATCAATATCTTAATCTGTAGAAATATAATTGTCCTAAAATATGATACAACAAATTTTAATCTTGGATTCTATCACTTTAATGTTTCCCTTATATTTTATCCTCAATTTATCCTATATTTATTTTGTAGTTGAAATACTCATCACCATGGTGTAAACCTTCTCTAAAAAAGACATAAAATAGAATTTTGGGCCTTTACATAAATATTCATATTTATTTTATCAACAAGGAGCATATGAGTATTGTTAAAAACATGTGAAAAAACAATTTTAGCAATATCACATACCTAAAGGTTGAGATAAAAGAGGTAAAGAAGCATCATATTCCTCCAACTATGGTAGTTTTTTCCATAAAAAACAAAAACTCACCAATTGTTTATAGAGTTGTGATTATCTATTTCTCAAAACCTTATCTTGGATATTTAGAGGTAACTTTATATGATACTACTTGTTAGTATCTTGATCGATTTAATCGTTGAGATGGGGGTAAATCAATGATCCTATTTTTCAATTATGATTTTCTCACTTTTGAACTTGACCTCTTAAATTGGTGTAAGCTTATTGATCCAATAAATAGACTCTCTCATCATTCCCTCATATATTTAAATAAAAGATAAATCATAGCACATCATATTTACAAGGTTAAGTGATAATTACTACTTCTTTATATGTTGGTTAGTCCCCCAAACATGTATTCATTCACTACTTTACAAAATTCTTGCAACACATAGTTGTAAATATGTCCACACACCACTTCATAAATCCCCTAGAATTACAACATCTCTATAAAATATGATCCAATAAGGATAGAAAATACTCAATGATCACTTTACTTCTTGATACTCCTTGTTCATGAAATCTGTATGTGTACTTCTTCCAAAGCTTCAACAGTCAATGTCGATACTCATCCTGTTTTTCTTGAAACATTCACCTGAATCTAGATGATCTGTTCTTAGATAATTGATACAGATGTACTTGTTTGAGTTATTTCCTTCATGTGTGATCTTATTCACAAACTCCTCTTCATGGATTTTTTCTCTCTCATGAAATTCATAAAGTCTTCTCATGTGTATTTATTCTCTCTCATTGTGCACTACTCCACTTATTCTAGTCGATCTCCCTTCTTCAAATAGAAAGGTCATACACCCAGAAAAGTGTACACTAATTATTTCCATAATGGGATATCAAAACACTCATTAACCCCTTAATTACTTCCCATGATTTTCACTATAACTTCTACCATGTAACAATAAATAAGGATTTCTCTTACCTCTTGAAATGTAAATTAATTCTCTAAAAAATACACCATAATAAATGATACAAATAAACTTTAATCTTGGTTTAGATAATGGTCTAAAACTGAGGCACATGATGTATAAATCATTGAACATCCATCTCATGCATTGCCTAATTTATTTATCCCAAAATCTAAATTTTACATGTCAATATGCCTTGTACTCCATCCTGGTAAAAAATACTTGGCCATTTTACTCTGAAACACCAACTACCATGGGCATGGTCTCTTGGATATATCCATTTTAGATTACTATGCCACCTATAAACCATGACTTCCATCCCCAAGAGTGTGGGGTTAGAAGTTTTGGACATCCTTAATTATAGGTCATCACCTATTTACAACATCTTACTTCAATGCTCAATGATCATTTTGGGCATCCCTATTTCTTGAAGGTAGACATCACAATCTCCATGACTTGTAACATGGGTGTGGTCAGGCCTATTTTGACCTTCTCAAAATCTAGGTCATCGTTACAGTGAAACTCCCAGACCATAGCTTCCATTATAATTGTTTTGGGCTTTACTATGTTTCACATGTGAACTAAATGTTCACCATGGGGGACACTACGACATGTTATCATTCTAGCTACCCTTTTGGAGCATCCTTATAGAAACCCACCATTTGAAATGGGTGTAGTCTTTCCCCTGGATTCTTCTCCAACTTCTCCACAACCACTTATAGGATATGGCCTTTCTCATGTTGGGAATCCTTGCAACAACAAACCCTATGTTATGGGTGTGGTCTCTTAAATCCATCATTCTCTAACTTCACCATGGACACCTCTAGTGTGTGGCCTTAATCATGTTGTACATTTTCACAGAAACATGCCTTATGATAAGACATGTTCCACCTCATCCTTTTCCAAGATGAATTCAAACCTTATTGCCAAAAAAAATTCAGAAAATCTAACACATTCAACACAATCCTTTAAGAAAGATAAAATCATTTAATATTTATGGATATTTATCTAATAAATGTTGAAAAATATGTTTAATTAACTAATTATAAAAACTTTATAATTAATTAATTCATAAAAACCTATATAAATTAAATAAATATCCCAAATACCTTTTCTATAATTTATAGAAAATTTATAAGTTATATAATTCAATTCATAATTGAAATAAAATAAACAAAAATTCTTCCATGTAAGTTGTATTTAATGACTTGCCACGGTAATTTAAATCATTAAATATGAATGATAATATGGTTTGTATAAGGAAAACTCAATGAAAGGATGTGTCATAGGACTAAATCACATAGATTATATCTATGGATTATTATATAGGGAATGTATGATATTAAACCGAATGCGCAATGGTTTCTATAATATTAATACATCATGCCTATCCAACATGACATACATTATGGTTTTAACATAATGTCATAGCTGGATGGTACACCTATTATGTAATAGTAAAAAATGATATTTTTATTTTCATATTGCATTATAATGGCTAACCAGGGTCATCTCTCTTGAGTAACTTTTACGACAAATCACTCATTACTCATAAATACTTTATTTTATTTTTTAAAAAATTTATAAAAACTACAGAAAGAGATAAGGGTATGGTAATTGGAATAAAATACTTTAATGAAACACGTAAATCTAAAATGTTGATAAAATAAATGATTTAATAGGAAATGAATATTCCAACCCCAAAAATGTTTAATTCCACAAATTTATGAACATTATGAAGTGGGTAAGAGTCTTATGAAGGCTGTAGTACAAGATTTCAAGATATATAGATCTTTGGAGTCGTTCTTCTTCTTCATTCTAAGAATCAAAAAAATACAAGATAGTTATTTTTCTAGATATAAAAATTTAAAGGATAAATTAATATTATGTATTTACTGTATGATTTTAAAACTAAATAAAAACAATTAAAAACAAGTTTTAAACCATTTTCACAATAAAGCCTCAAATGCATCTATAATAAAAATGTGATATATTTAACCCAAAAAATGATAGATTAGTTGGATTTAAATAATTAAAATGCAATGTTAAATTAACTAACAAATGATATTTATCAATTCTCCCAAATTTAAACATTGCACTTAAGGGAAATCATCTTATAACAAAGCTAAAACATATTTATCAACATATAAATAACATCACTTTTAAATACAAACACCCAAAGAAATATCATGCCTCATATATGGAACTAAATTCCCCCAATTTACAAAAATTATCATAAAATTTCAATCAGTATCTTTTTAATTTTCATTTTCATTGTGTACTTACCTCCTTGGATGTGTATCTCTCTTCACTCAAGGATTTTAAATTAGAGCTTTTCTCATTCTTAAGTACATGCATGATTTCTATAGGCTTGATACCTTCCTAGAATCCCCACAAACATAAATTTATCTCAATAATGAGTACATAACCTATTTTGTTCTATAGAAAATGTTTTGGTAGGATTTATCTAAATGAAAAGGGTTAGGTTCAAAGATAAATAAATGCATGAAAATAGTTTATACTCAAGAATGGTGTGCTCCTTATTCTAATTTTTAGAATTAAACTTCAAAAATCACTTGATCATATCGAGTAGTCCACACTTCATTATTTCAGAATTAATAATACTTTATTCCATATTCCCTCCATTTGTAATAGCATTGTTCAAACTTTTAAATTTTGGATTATTTGTGAACAATTGTATTTTTGAGGGAAAGAGAAACATATTTTAGGATTTAAGTAGTGTTAAACTCCCAATATAGGTTTGAATGATATTTTTGTCTTTATTTAATCTTTCTTGAATGTATTTTATTCCCATATAGTAATTATAAAATGATATATTACTAAAAAAATTGTTTCAATAGAACTACATATACAAAACCAACTACCTTCACCAAACTTGAGTTCAATCATGATCATGTAATTATTTTTAGAGCATATAGGAAATGGATAAATGGATTTTAATTTTTAATTATATGATAATATATTTCATAGATATTAAGGTCTTAATAAAAAAGTTCATATTTAACAGTATCTTGAAATATATTTCAAAATAAAAATGGCCTTTTAAAATGGTGTCACAATCATTATTAACATTTTTCATGATATCTAAAAAAATTTATTAAGAGAAAAACAACAAGTTATAGACCTAAAAAAATATCTCAAGACTCTCAGGAAAAATAAAAAATGTAAATAATATATCAAAAAGTTTTATAATCCTCTCATGTTTGGGAAAATTAAAAAATATATAACACGTGTGTACATGAGTTTCACATTTGATCAAATTGTATTAAATAATTGAAGATAAGAAATTAAGAAACAAACCCAATTTTATAAATCATTTAAAACATTTGAAATTTAAATCAATAATTTTTTTAAAAACATAAATATATTCTTAAATTTTATAAAAGTATTCATTGAATCTTCAAAGATCCAAAAAACACATAAAAATCAAAAAATAAAATAAAATAAAACATGAAAACCTAAATATATTAGTACCAGTCCCCACACACTTTGATTATTGCTACATCCTTTATGTTTAAAAATTTATTATATTATCTTTGAACTAAAAATTAAATTAGTAAGTAAAGAAAATATGGTAGAAATAATAAATACAACCAAAATTATTAGCAGTGGTAATCTTCTAGTTTATTCCCACTAAAAAATTATAAGTAAAACCAAGAAATAAAACATGGAATTTTTTTTGAAATAAAGATAAAAAATAAATACAATGGAAAATAAAAGGGATAATTATTATTTTGGACCCCCAAGTGGGTATTATGGTTTTACCTCCCCTAGAAAGGTACTTCCAGTTTTTATCAAAAATATAATAGTGGGTGGGGTTTCTTTAAAATAAACCACCACACGTTACCACATCAAGTTCACTTTAGCTTTCACTTCTTATAGTGGATCTTGTGGATATATTACATCAAGTCCATCTCCATATCTATAGATACAACTTTAATGGTGGGGTAGGAAAAAATAATGGTTCCTCCTTATTTGCTTCAGCCATAGCTTCTTTGGGAACTTTCAACATCCAAGTATTTCTCATGACGTGTCGAATTAACAAAAATTTTAATGGGTAATTTAGTGAATAATTTTACTAGAATAAAATTTAAACAAGATAAATAAATATTAAAATCTTCCCCCTCAAATTGGATAGCTCATGACTCAGTTTCTTTAGGTAAATCCACTATAAATTATCTATTCACTCCCTCAATAATATGTTTAATGGGTGTAGGGATCATCATGTATTCCTCATAAAGTTAATATTATTATTTATATTCATCATACATGGAAATCCAAGTGTTGGTAAAATATTAAAATTATAAACTATGGGTGGTAATTCTAAATTTAGTTTCTATAAAATTAAATGAAAATGATTTTGTTAAAATTTTATCTCTCTTAATAGGTTTAACATCTATCTCTTCCTCAATATTAAGTGCCTCATGGAGTCGAGTTGTCATAGATGGAGTCATGTAGTCAATATCCTCAAATATCTCTTCAAATTACACTAATTAAGTTGTGTATTCTTCTAAATATAGAGGAATAAAAATTGGTTCTAGTTTTTATTCTTCTAAGGTGGTAGAATCATGTTGTAGGTTGCATTCTTAAAAGTTATTCCAAAATTCATCAAAATTTTATTGATCACCCATATGTGCATAAAATTGAAATTTTTCTCTAGGAATACTCTCTATAAAGGGATGATAAAGGCTTGGTTATAGTAATTATTCATGAAATTCCTTCTTGAAATACTTTTAGGACCATAAAACACCCTGAGAGGGGAGGGGTGAATCGGGGTGTCAAATTATTCTTTTAAAGTGAAGGATCTTGTTCCCATGTTGGTAGGAACTTGTTAAACTTTACTAATGGAATCGTGCAGTAATAAAAAATTCATATATAGAGAGAAAACAATTCAGTTTTAATTGGTTCAACACTAACATCTAGTACAAGGAGCTTACACCTATAATGTGTTGATCGTACCAAAATCCACCAATATTCACTAGTTATAGAATACAGAAATTAAAACTCAATAACTCTATGATAGAAACACTTCCTTTACAAGATTTTAGTGATAGAACACTTCCTCCCTCAGAACACTTCCATCGCCTCCCCCTAGATCACTGTTTGGAGTGAAGTCTTACTCAATTTAATCACTTGAAGGTTAATTTAGTAGATTATAACTTAAGTCTTTTTTCTTAATTATAATGAGACTCTTCTTGCACCATAGTCTTGATTTGATGCACTTCAAATCATTGTTAACATAAACCATATGTTTAATACTGCTTTTCATGAAGCACATTCACGAATCTCACAACCTTCATGAAGCAAAATACCATCACGGAACATTAATTCATCACAAAATAACCAATAATCATGAAACTCATTTTTCTGAGATACCTAATCATTGGTCAAGACTAATACAATATTTTCATGGTGCACAGGGTTATAATGAATACCTAATTCATGATACTTTTAGCATGAATTCATATCAATTCATCCTTTAATCCAAAAAAATCATGCATAATGAAGTTGGGGTAGCCACCTATTTATAGGCTTAGCCATTCGCAGAGATTCCAATCTCCCAATGAATTTTTTGGGAACCTCCAAATTCAAGTTCATGAAGCTCCTTCATTCGTAAACCTCCAATGAAATTTAACCCATTCATGTAAATTCTTATAGTATCATAAACACACTGTCAAACCATCACGCATTCATGATGCTCCACTTCTCATAGTTATAGAGACATACCATTTTCCATTGTGCATTTGCGATGCTCCACACCTTCATGAAACCTCAAACTTTTGTGAAACCCAATATTCACGAAACCCATTAATCACAAAACTTATTCCTTTAGCATATTTTAGAATATTCAATTCCAGAAACCTATATTTCATGGAGCTTGATCCTTCCTAGAGATTTTGAGCCCAAAGATTTCGCGAACACTGGGAAAATATGCCACCTTCAACACTATAGTCAGCTTATATTGTAAGATCACTTGTCTTGTAAATTCCCTGATCAAAACGGTGTAGATTAACAACAAACAAAAACTAAAATCCATTTAAAACTATGAAAATCCTTGGATCCAATAATTGTTAGGTTCATCAATTTGAATATTTAGTGGGAAAATCTCTTCTTCAAATATTTTGGTTCTGACTCCAGTTGCTTCTCTTGAGATACGAGGACATATTCAGTTAAAATTTCCACTTGAAACCTCATCTTATACAAGTCATTTATAATATCTTTCAATTATACCTCTCTTTAATCATGAAATTATTTTTATCATTTCACCTGATAAAAGTTATTCCATGCATAATAACTTAAATTGCAATATATCATGGAAAAATATATTTTTTTAGTTTTTTTATATAAAAAATGGAAATTATTTATAGATTATCAAAGAAATAGTAAATAAAATACTAGTATGGATCTTCATAAATGATAACAAATTTTTATACACCTGTCATGGGGTTGTAAAAAATATTATTTATATTTTACTAATATTTAAAAATGGCTAACCATAGTTTTCTCTCATGAGGATGTTTTCACAAACCAACTCAGGTTGACTTCGAACTGGTCACCCAAGATGATTCATGACATGGCCCTAAGGGAATTCCTGACCCCCACAGGCTGGAAACTAGTGTCCAAAATCAATATAGTAACCAAGGGGAATGATTTCTCCCAATATAAATAAATAAACTGAACAACAAAAATAAACATATTGTCCCAAATGAATATAAATAAATATCCAAACTAAACATTATTTTACATAAGATGAAAATACACCAAAATAACAAAAAAAAAATTGGACCTGATGACCATAATATATCCATGTGACCCTAAGGGTCACTGTCTAATAACAAAACTAGAAAACATCCATGGATATCAATACCAAGATGGAACCTACACCAAAGGCTAAAAACAAGAAAGAACTATAGGTGTGGGTATTAAAACCTAGTAGGCATGCCCAATCAAATCTATTCCCAATTCACTTCTTTTAAAATAAAATAAACATCACTTCAAGTATAAAATACAATATATAAAATTATTATTTTCCAATTCAAAACAAAACACGATCCATTGATCTTTTTACCATTTAAATCCACATTCATTTAAAAGTAGGAACCATATTAATTTTAAAAATAGAAGGGTAGCATTCCATTTATAAGAGGGAAACAGTGTAAAACATTTCCAAAAACTTTTTTTATAAACACTTGAAAACATTTTATAATTCTTATCATAAAGCCACACTACTCAAGAAGTAAGTACAATAATCCTATAACAATGGAAATTTGAAAATATCACACAAAAGTATCTAACCAACAATGCATCATAATAATTTTCCATATTCAATTAAGTGTCAATAGGAAAGGGTGAACCTAGGAGCTCATGAATAATCCAGAACATACTAATACACGTTGATTCATCCTAGAAATCATTCCTCGCTTAAGGACATCAATAACACCCTCACATTCTCGGTCATCCAATACATGGTACAGACCAAGTGAAAATATCCCATAGTAGAAAAACTCAATATATCCCCCTACTATAGGCTACTAGTTGGTGCATAATCATAGAATGTGAAACTAATGATTATTAAATTAAAAAATGAAAGTTCAATGGGAAACCTACCTTAATCTCACAGCACTTCAACAAGACACAGCTAAAACTGCCTCACGAAGGTCTGAGGAAGCCAGAATGACCACAAAGAACCTTAAAAACACAAAACATCCGACATAAATTAGGTAAAACATGAACCCTATATCCAAGGTACCATGGAAGAATAGAAACTCAAGAGAAAAATGGAAGAATAATGAATTGGGGGAAGAGAGGAGAGGATTACCTTGAATATTTAAACCAAAACCTTGAAGAAGTCCCTTAGATCTACACATGGGAGGAAGGTGGGATATTGGGGAACCAAGGATGATCTCCCCTAGGGTTTTATGAACATTATGGAGTAATAAATTGGTGGATTGGGGATAAAAATCCTAAGTGGGAAAAATATACCTTTCACATTTTTAATGACATGGGCCCTGCGCACGGTTTGGCCGCACAGTTTACCAAACCATACACCGACCATGTGCCCCACAATGGACACACAAGGAACCCTTTAGAGTTAGGCTGCATGATTTGAAAAACCATACACCAACCATGTAAAATTATTATGTCCCAACATAGGGTCTCCATGCACGCTTGCTGAACAGTTGGACAAATCATGTGCAAGTCGTGTGCCATGCCTCAGACAGCAACTCTCACCCACATGGTTTCCTGGAGAAGGTCATGTGGTTTCCTCTAACTATGTGCCACCTATTTTCAAGCCCAAAAACTCAACCTTTCTATGAAATCTTCTGGAGGAAACTAAGAAATAGCCTTGGGACTAAATATAAATGAAACACAACCACAAAATTTAAACCTATCACACCCAGAACTGGAGAGAAAAATAAAGATCCAAAAATTAATTGGAACAATGAATGAAAATAAAAACTTGAGTGTGATAATTATCCCCACCATAAATATTTCCACTCCTATAAAGCCATAATATTCTCCATTTGATCGATCAAAGACTAAGGATTCCCACAACCATATAATCCAACCTCTCAAACTAAGAACATCTCAACCACTGCCAATCTAACACCAAAAACAAAACTATACAAACATCAGAACCAAAATGAATTATCAAAATAGGATACTGGAATGGAATAAAAACCATTAATAACCATCTAACTAAAACAAACCATAACAGACCAAACCCCCCACCACATGGATGTTCTTGAAAAAAATAAACTCTACACCAAATGAAAATCAATCAACAAAAGGAAAAATTACAATGATAGTGAAAACTTCAAAAAGAGAATTTAAACTACCTCACACTAAAGGTGGAGAAAATAATAGATATAGGGTTTTCCACATCCTTAGTAGTTTCCTCACTATGTGAAAATCTTCACTCTAAGACCTATGGTTGGAGCCCTAATGTTTGGAGCATCTGCTACCCCACAGTTAGAAGCTATTGATCTTTGATTGGAAGTCCTTCCTTTAGTGCCACAAGTATCCACACAACACTTCACAAAGATCCAAAATATCATTGCACCCCACAAAAAACACTTGATTCAACAAATAAAATTCTCCCAAATAGATATTTATAAGGTGCACATGCCAAACACACCACAACTTAGAACAGGAAGATTCATAATTTCCAAATGAATAAAACGCTTCCATTAAAGTATAAGTTCTCAAGAGATCCACAGTATTCCCTTACATTTAAAATAAAATAGAACAACACTAAGCACAACCTTTACAAAAAAGTAAAAAATAAATATAAAGAGACTTTAAACCAATCCAAAGTAGTACCCTACTCCTGCAAATGGTTTGGGGTGTCTTTTGAAGAGGTGGACATGGCTCCATAATGCTTCCTGGAAAGACCCTAACAGAACCATTTCAAATGACCTAATAATCCACAGGAATAATAGGTCTTTGGAGCACTCAATAATGATGACTTCTTATGATCTATATTTCCACACTGATGACACACCATGATCGTGCACTTAGAAGAAGTTGAAGAAAGAACCAGTGGCCTTTTAATTCCAAGACCAGCACCAACAACTTCAGGCCGCTTCCCCATTCCCTTACTAGAATTCCCCTCACCAATTATTTGAATTAAAGAAATAAATAATACCTCAATCACTCTTTCTAACACATCTTCTCTAGGAATAGCTTTCCTCGCCACAATGGAAAAATAATTTAAACCAAGCATTGACACCTTAGACTGTAGATCATGATGAAGACCAAACTCAAAACGTCAATCCTTTAAGGAATTGTATGTGGACCACTATGAACTATAAGAAACAAGATCCATAAAATGAATAAAGTAATACAACACTAATCCATAACATTTTTTAACACATCACATCTTCATTTCCTTTCTCACCATCACTACTTCAGATAAATAGTTATGGATGAACAAAGCCTTGAAGAACTCCCATATAAGAGCTTCCCGAGGCTGGTTTTGAGAGACCTACTTACACCACTTATATGTCAATCCTTCAAGCATGATGGTAGTAAACGTAACCTTCAATGACTTTGAAAACTCAAGGATATCAAAGATTCATTCTATTTTTCACATCCACGCTTCCTCTTCAAGAGGACCCACTTGACCATAAAAGAGAGGTGGAATTAACTTTTGAAATTCAATAATGAAATCATTAGTTTGATCAACTGGGAAGCATACTAATGGGTAACCACTCATAGCTACACCATTAATATCCATCAAACATTGTGGGGGAAAACACTAGGCAATAATAAAACCAAGGACTGAATCAAAACTATATCACTAACCAAAACTCACCTCAAATTAACACCACTTCAAATCTAAGTGACCAACAAGATGTAAAACTGAAGACACCACATGAAAAATAATTTCAAATCACAGGAGAGAGTATCACACCACATTGGTTTAAAACTACCATTATTTTCCTCTTGAAAATTCTTTTGAAAAGAAAAATAATCTTTGTGGGTTTCACACTCACCAATGGTATTCCACAGAGCCTCATACATTCACATTCCTATGCCACCCTAGGAACTCAAAAAATCATGCCAAACCAAACAATAATCCATCCATTCTATCAACCATCCACATTTAAACACATATCCATGCATGTGATCACTCATGGAAACACCAAATGTAAAAAAAAATCTTTAAAAACAAAACATTCAAACCATATTTTACACTTTGAATCCAATTCCCATTTCAAAATTAATTAAAAATTTTAAAAACTCACTAACCACCAAGTCAAAATTTATTCTCAACTTTAAAAATCATACCATTTCAGCATGATCAAAAGTTAAATATAATGTATTTACATCCAAAAATTCAATTCATCCCTCTCAAAACATTTTTCATCTGGTCAAAAAATTCCTTTCTATCAAAATCATTTTAAAAAATCAACTTCCTAATGCCCTCTTCAAAATAAAACTGAAAAATCCTATTCTATATTTCAAAAACCACACCATTTCCATTTATAAATCTAGTTTTAACCATCCCAAAACAATTGTTCACAAAAAAATTTAATAATCATGAGGAAATCAAAGCAACTCACAATGGTAAAATAGTTTTGATGGGTGACTTGGCCAGATTGTTGGACACCACATGCCAATCACACCACCAGTACGGAGAATATTCTTGGACCATGTCCCCAGTTCCACTTGGATTTCTAGGCTTTGTGAACTCAATGAGACCACTATAACAACTCCCTTTTTTATCCCAAACACCAAACAATCCATAAGAACCAAATAGAACAAATAAAACCGGAATTCCCATGGAAACCCAAGGTTTGGCATAGAAATTGTTGTCTAAACACTCCCTCATTTTTACACTCCAAGGTTCCAAAAGTCATATTAAATATAACTTGACATCAAAAATAATATAGGGCACTCTGAAAGCAAGGTCCTCTAAGGGAAACATGCTCTAATACCATTTTTTTCACTAACCAACCTGGGTTGGCCCCAAACCGATCAGTTGAGGAAATCTATGAAATAGATCGAAGGGTGTTCCCAATCCCCGTAGTCTGGTAACAAGTGTCTAGCATCAACAGAGTAACAAAGAGGAATGATTTCTCCCAAGATAAATAAAGAAACTGAACAGTAGAAACAAACTATTCATCCCAAATAAATATAAATAAATATCCAAACTAAACATTGTTTTACATGAGCTGAAAATAAACCAAAATAACAACAAAAACCAAAATGGATTGAATGACCATAATGTATCCATTGACCCCAAGGTTCACTCTCTAGTACCAAAACCAAGAATGACCCACAATGATCGAGACCAAGATAGAACATGTACCAAAGGCTAAAAATGAGAAAAAACTATTGGCATGAGTATTAAAACTCAGTACTCATGCCCTATCTAATCTATTCCCAATGAACATCCTTTTAAACAAAATAAACATCACTTCAATTCTGAAATAAAATATATAAAAGTAACATTTTACACTTTAAAACCAAAACACTTTCCATTTCCCTTTTAACCATTTAAAACAACACACTTTTCCAAAGAGTAACCATATGTATTTTAAAAAGGGAAAGGTAACATTCCATTTATTATAGGGAAATAGTATAAAGCATTTCCAAAACCATTTTCCATAAACACTTGAAAACATTTTATCATCCTTGGAATAAAGCCACACTACTCAAGAATTAAACACAACATTCATACAACAAGGGAAATAAGAAAATATCACACAATAGTATCTAACAAACAATGAATCACAATCATTTTCCAAAGAAAAATAAGTACCAATAGACATGGGTGAACTTAGGATGTCATGAATAATCCAAAACATTCTAATACATATTGATTCATCCTAGAAATCATGCCTCACTCGATGAAATCAATAACTCCCTCAAACTCTAATCCATACCCTATATGGTACAGACTGAGGGGTACTATCTGATAGAAATAAAACTCATTATATCCCCTTTCTATGGGATACTAGCCAGTGCATAATCATAGCTAGTGCAACAATCGTTCTTATAAATTTCTCTCACTATGCCAGGTTCTTATATCAAGATGTAAAGAGGGTGATCCAACTAATGAAAACTAATCATCCAATCAAATGTACATATATAGTAATAACTTACACAATAGACATCACCCGAGTCACCCCAAGGACCAATATATTTCTCTATAATTCATATATCACAAAAGGAGACCACATTGAGGACCTCTCATTCTTCACAAGGTAAATGGGTCCCAAAGATTCAACAGTGATGAAATCCCTCCCATAAAATACCTATATATAAGAAAATATGATTGTCTAAGGAGAGTTTTCATAATAAAAATTTTCACCATTTTCACAAAATTGGAAAACATGCCTTAAGCACACTTCACATAAACATCATTTTCAAAAGAAAAAAAATATACCTTTCTAAAACAGTGAAACAACATCATTTTCCATTTAACAATCATTTATAAAAAATCCCATTAAAATTATCACAACAAATGTGCAAACCAAAACCACTTTCATTGAAATTCCAAATGGACCATGCATCATTACCACAAGCCAAACCACTTTCAAAACCATGAAATATCCACCGCTTTCAAATAAAAAACATTTATAAAACCCATATAAGAAAACCAAACCATATTTTCAAATGTCACTAATTCATTTAAAAATCCAAACCATACATTTCATGTCCCAAACCATTCATAAAGTCCAACCGAGCATTTAATCAAACACTTGGTGTGAAACATTTAACATAACAAATCCATTTATCAGAAATAAAGGAAGAATAACCATTTTTCACACCAAAAATTTATTCAAGGGATCACACATCACTATTTAATATTTATGGAATATGTAAAAATCATGAAACCAATTATTCTTAAATTAAAAAGGAAAGTGAAAATAAAAACCTACTTAAATCTCACGGAGCTTCAACAACACACACCAAAAACCACCTTGTGAAGGTTTGAGGAACCAATAATGACCATAAAGAACCTTAAACACATAAAAACCATAACATAAATCAGGGAAAACATGAACCCTATATGCAAGGGACATGGAATAAGAGAAACTTAAGAGAAAAATAAAAGAATAATGAAGAGGGGGGAGATAGGAGAGGATTGCCTTGAAAATTTAACCCAAAATCTTGAAGAAGTCCCTAAGATCTACACTTGGGAGGAAGTAGGAATCTTAGATAACCAAGGAGGATCTCCCATATTAATTTAAGAACCAGGAGGACGAATAAATGGGTGTATTGGGTCTAAAATTCCTAAGAGATAAAAAGATACATTCTACATTTTTAATGACCTGAGACCTACGCACGGTTTGTAAGCACGGTTTACCAAATTGTGCACTAACCGTACACCCCTCACTAGACACATAACGAACCCTACAAGGTTTGGCTTCATAGTTTTACAAAACCTAATCCAACCATTAAAAATGGTTCTATCACGACACATAGTCTCCCCATGTTCTTTCCGCATGGTTTCAAAAATTTTGCACAAGCCATGCGCTAGGACTCATACACCAACTCTCACCTGCATGGTTTCTTAGATAAGGTCGTGTGATTTCCTCTAACCATCCGCAAACCATGTGCCAATGGTTTTCAATCCCAAAAACTCAAACTTTATACAAAAACTCTTGGAGTAAACTAAGGAATAACCTCGAGACCAAATATGAACAAAAGATCACCTAAAAATTCAAATTGGACACACTATGAACTCGAGAGAAAAAAACAAGATCCATAAATAAACAAAAACAAAGGATGAAAATAAAATCCCGAGTGTGATAGATATTTTTTCACCATCACTCACTAATCCTAAAAAAATTATTATATTTTTGGTGTTTTTAAATTTATGAAAATTGAGGAAAGAGATTGTGGTTTTGGAATTGGAATGAAAGAAAAGAAAAAAACATGTTGATGCAAAATGTAGAAAAAATAAGTCAGTTAGTAGGAAAGTAAATTCTCTCAAAATAATCCTCCAAAGTAAACCTTCATTTTCTCATGGACATTATTATACCTACTTAATGAACACACTCCATAATATGTGTGATCATCCTCTTCTACCCTGGTTGTGAATATACAGTGCACCTAATGATAAATAGGTACACTACACATCCACTTCCTCTATGGTCAATAAGTAAGACGACTCCCCAGTCAAGAGTACCCTCTAAATCTCCTTCCTAGTATAGAATCACACCCATTCAGCACTAGATAATTGAGGCTCAATTTTTTCTTGCTGATCACGGAAGGGATGTAAAGTAGTGAAAAATAAGAATATACTCCTAATACAATTGTGGAAAGACACACAAACATCGTTCCCCACTACTAATAATCTATATAATAACCTAAAGTAGATAAGAGACATTAAACAAGACTTCATAGAGGATTAGGTTTTACATTGTATTCATCCTATTAGATATTCCCCGAGTTATTTACTCATTATCATCAGTATTTGAGATCACAGTAAATAAGGAGAAGGAGAGAAAAATAGAGATATAAATAGAGAAGTATTTATTATAAATTTTAGCATGTGATTATAAAAAGAAATAAAATAAAAATATATAGGAAAACTATACTACTCAGGTAGAATGAAACTATAGTGAACCCCCTCAAAGAAAATCCCATGTAAATTTCTTTAGTTCAACAACCTATTTATCATTTATAGGTTCAAATATCTTATCCCAAAGGTTTTATATTTCCTTATAATATCAACTCGATCACATGTGAATATTATAGTGGTCAAAACCACATTATTCTGCTTTAAATCTTGAAGGATTTTTATTTTCAATCTCCTCTTAACTGAACTTTTACAATTTACCTTTCACATGCTTCCAAATTTTTATGTATGTATGCAGATGCGGAAATTATTCCCTTATTTGTGCAAGCGGGACCATGATGACATTCACATCAATGCTTCCTTCCTTCTTCATATATGATTTGTGTTTCCTCAATCAATCATTACATCTTAATAGTGGAATCAACAGCTTCATTCAGGCTTCAATGGTGGATCATGACAAAAATGTGGAGGATTTGAGGTCCTTTGAGCTTTCATAGAGACATATAGGTTGATGCAAAAATGGAATGGCTCTAGAGAATCTGGAGAAACCCTCATGTTTTGAGAATAAAGTTCAGATAATATCAATTCACTAAGTGGATAGTACTATTATTCTTTAATGTCCCCATTGGTTATTGCTTTGGGATTTCAACATAATACAAATTAGACTTCCCCCTATGAAAACTGTGAAAATATATTGGGGTTTACCTACTCCAGGGTTCAATAATTTCACCCCACATGGTGGTTTATTCCTTCACTAAATATTGACCAATGCTAATATTCCTCCATGATTGCCTATTTCAAGCATTATGGTCGATGATTTACTTTCTAGAATAATCTATTATGATGTTAGGCTAAATTGATCCCTATATTTTTTCAAACTATTGAATGGACCACACAAGGGAAGATAACTCTATGAAGTCAAAAGGAACTCTACAAACACAAATATTAAACCTTATAATGTTAGAAAAAACCTTAAAAAAGTATATTGTACTCTATAAATTTAAGCACTGTGTTCATGTGAACCCTGTGAAGGTAGGTTGATCCTTATGAATAAAGTTAGATGATCCCTATCAAGTATATATATTTTACCCAATAAGTATAGAATAAACCTTATAATGAACAATCCAACCCCCTAAATATTGAATTTCACAAAGTCATGAACATTAAAAAGTGGGTAGCAACCTTATTAGGTTTTAGTGCATGATTTATATATATCCAAATCTCAGGATACATTATTCTTTTTCATTCCAATAATTTCCAAAATTCTAAGATAATAATGTTTCCTAATATAAATCAAATTAAAGGATAGATTTTGAATGCCTCTTTTCCACATGATTTCAGAACTAAATTAAAGAAAATAATAATCAAGTTTTAAACCATTTCCATATAAAATCTAAAATTAATTTATAATTTAAATATGAGATAATTACTAATAAAATGATATATTATTGGGATGTAAATCCTTAAAATAAAAAGTAAAGTTAGTGAAAAAATGATATTTCTCACCTTTATAGTATTAAGTCCAATGTGTGGCCCTTATATAAGAATAGTTCAGAATTGATTGTGACATGTGTAGAGTGATTGAGCACAGTGGGAGATCATAGCTTACGATAAGCCACTTCATGGGAGTAATCCTTTGGAATAAGAACCGTATCTTACAATAGGAACTACTATTTTATAAATGATAGAATGAACTATTTTGTAATGTATAATGGTGTCATCATACCATATGATATCCCCACATCATACCTTGTGATATTTAAAAACCAAATAAATATCATTGTGTCATAGCCTATGATATCAGATATTGTATTATACTACCCCAAAAAGAGATTACATTATCACATAAAATATGCTACAAACCCAACACATATTACTTTATCTCATAATTTAATATCAATTTCAACAATGCAGATTATGTTATCATATAATGCAATGTCAGATACAGTTCATGTTCTTTATTTTAATATCACAATTTTATGAATCAAGTACATGGGAAATCTCTAATACCACTACTAGTTTTCTTCATATATATTAAAACTTAATATAAGTGATAGAAGAAATAAGAAACCATAACCTAATATCTCATATGAATGAAACCCAAAATTATATAAACTATAAAATTAAGAACAATTGTGTTTATATATATTACATCGTAGAGTTGAAGAAACCGTATTCATCATATGGTCATGATGAAGATCACAAGATGCATTCAAAATAAATCCCTCCTTTATAGTGTATACAAGTGGTGATGTTGAATCTCCCATTATATTGGATGTTCTTTATTTTTATCATGATATGCTAGTGTCTCACTTGGTAAATGAGGGAGAAGAAAAAAGTGATTGGATGAGGAAGATAATCAACCAGAAATATTGGGTTATATCAGATGCCCCATATCAATGGTATTAGACTCATTTATAAATAAATTAATTATTCCCCTTGAGTTCCATAAATTTATTCATGAATTATTATCCATGATTATATGACTTCATCCTCTATTTTATTCATCATATGAATTTATCACTCCTTATATGAATTTCATATTATAAAATGGATTATATTAATGACATATTATATGAAAGATATATTTATTTTTTTCACTCTACATATGGATTCCTAAATGAATTAAAAAAATATCATATGATATAGATCTATCATACAATATAATGATTTTAAGGGAGTTGCATGAAATTTCTATTTCATAACTTATGATATATACTTAATCTCCACCAATTATATAGAAATTATACATCATATGTGTATAGAATTATTGGTAATATATCATTTAGGGTGAAACAAGTTTCCTATATAAATGAAAATTTAAAACTATAATTCAGTGTTATTGTCGATGTTATACCTAGACATGTTTTTGATGAATTCATGGGTGACAATGAAATTTTTTGATGAACCCATTTATATTCACTAAAATGTTTCATATAATGGCATAGATGATTCAATTATGAGAATATATTTTTGATAATAAATTATATTATAGAATTTATAAAATTCTCAAATAAAATATATTTATTTTTTATCAAATATTTTTTTAAGGATGTTATATTGTTATTTAATATATATTCAACTAAAATATTCTTGTATTCATTATTTATGAATACAAATACATTTAGAACCATAAATTGGGTCCCTTTTTAAACATATACTCTATTAATAAATAACATCACCAATAATATAAATATATTTCATATAATTTTCCAAAATTTTGTGCTTTATTTGATCCCATTTTATTAATCCTTGATGAAAAATACCCATATGAGGGTACTCTCAAATTTTTACACATTTTTATGTCATATAATTGATGCATTTTAATTTTTTATCATCTCTAACTCTTTCACATTATTCCTTTGGATTCACAAGTAATCATCTAAAAATACATAGAGGTGCATAAAAAATAATAAAGGAATATGAGTGTCATGTTTGAGACTTAGGTATGACTCATATGAACACTTCTATGAGTATTGAATTTAAATTACAAATGTGAAATTTATTTTTCCTCTAAAATTTTCTCACACATCTTCATGAGGGATAAAACTTAGTATTATTGATGATATAGAGGGTACTCAATATTTTTTAAGTACTTTTTAGACTCATTATCATCATATTAGTACCCCTTATTCTATTATTAAACCTCATATTGAACCTCTTTAGTCACCAGTAAATCATCAATAATATAAGAAAGGGTGCTATATGATGATAATGAGTCTACAAAGTACTTAAATACTCTGGATTACCATCTATATCATCAATAATATTGATTTATATACTTGATGAAGATGTGTATCGTTCTCCGCTAATGTCATCATCTTTTTTTCAGTACCTAATGAGGACCATTCCTTTATATTATCCATTTATATTAGTGGTTGATTAAGAGATTAGTCATACTCCTCTTATCCCTCCTTTTAATTCATATCCACTATGATTTATAGGGAACTTATATTACATCCATTCCTCCTATATATCGTTATCTACCATATTCTATATATAATATTCATCTAATTTTAATCACTCCACCATTTTAGCATCCAATATATACTTTACATGGTAGTATTTATATTATTATCCCTTAATCTATTATGTAGGATACTTACACTACACTTAGTTCTGAGATAGATGATACTCATGGGATATTATATCATTATACTTTAGGTTCACTCTTATAATGTAATCAAGAAAATATAGGGTAAATTTACTTAAATTTATTATATCTACTCATTATTATTTATTTATATACCTGGTTCTACTAATATACATTGACTTCATGTGATTTTTCATGATATTTATAGCAGATACATGAAAATTATGGTTCATTATAATGATGATATAAAAATTATTAAAAAATTTAAATGAATGAAAAAATTTATAGGGCCACTTGGAAAACAAAATAATATTATTTTTAATTCAAGGAATACCTTAGATATAATTCAAAAAGAAAATAAATAATAATACATGAGATGAGATATGGGTATATGTTGTGTATAAGAGGTTATTTAGTGGATTTATTAACAATTATTGGTGAAAATTAAGGGTGAATTTTTTGATAATTTTGAATGGATAAATGATGAAGATGTTAAAAATTAAAGTTAACTAAGAGGTTGGAAGTTTCAATGTTAAGTATGAACAGGGTGATGAGTAGAAAAAAAATCTAAAATATGAGCTAAAAATAAACACAAAGGTGATATGATAGAATTTTATGGGGATAGGATAATGTTGCAACCATGGATTAGCTATTATGTGAGAAAAAATAGATATATGGTGATCTATAAATGATGATAAAGTTAGTTACGTATTCATGTAAACCATACTTGGTGAAGGATTATTGACATTAATATATATGTATTTGTAGAAATATTATGAGTATGGAAAAAAAATAATGAAATCATTAAATTCCCTATAGTGACTGCATGGAATTATGTCAATGACATAGTTAAAGTGACCTATAATGGAAAGGATTATGAAGATTTGAAGAATTTTAGATTTCTTAAATAATATTGGATTTTTCTATATTTTATGGAGTTTATAATATGTTAAAAATTGTATATTATGGGTTAAAAAATAAATTAAAGAAGAATAAGAATGGGTGAAGGAATTTAGGGAGGAAATAAAGTGATTTTATTGAAGGAAATAAATCCAACACAGAATGGATGTGGTCTTTACATTATTATTATAGAGGTATAAATTCATGATGTGTAATAATAATGATAAGTGTTTGAGGATCACATTGTAATGTGTTGTTTGTTTCATGAAATTTAATACTACCGAAAAATTAGAACCCCTTTAGATATTTTCTTCAAGTTTTCTCAAGAGAATTAGTTGTCATGCCTCTCATTAAAATGATGGAAAGATCTAAAAAGGAGTAGATAGTGTCATGTTGTAATAGTAGAGAATAAATTATGAAGTGGAAATTTTATATTTGGTGTTTCTCTAGATTTTGGAATTTCTGTATAAGTCATAGCATCATTCCATAATGTTTTTAGGCTAGAAATATTTAAAATTATTAACCCCATTTTTTTAGGGTATAAATTCTAATAATCCCATTATTCTTAGAGAATTTGGTGATTAAAGTGTTCCAAACTGAAATAAAGGGTGTTACACTATAAAATAAAGTAAATAGACGAACATAAAACCATAAAAAAGTCTATAATTTTGTGATTTGGTAAAATATAGTTTATTTTGAAGATTTAAGTTGATTTAAAATTATGGGATATAACACTCAAGTTTTAGAGGATTAACTCAACTTTATTAGATAAAATTATCCACACTTATTCATGTGAGATGAATTAAATGATCTAAAACAAATAATTGAATGTAAATTTTTCTATATCATTGATTTAAGGTAATATAGATATAGGAACTTCTTGAAAACTGGTACAACATTTATAGAGAATAAATGAGAGGGGAATGAACAATAGAGATATATATGAATCTATAGTAGATAAGATTCAAGATCAAGAATCGTTACTAAATAATATTTATGTATGGAAAAATAATCAATACATGAAAAATTCCATTGATTAAATTCAATTATTGGAGAAGAAAATGCACAAGAGGATAATTTTAGTGTATAATTATTCTTATTTGGAGAAGTTGTTTTTTGTGACTATAAATATTGTTTGGAAGACATCAAATAAAATATTTCATCAAGAATATAATTATATATATCCCTGAGGGATAATCATAGTTCTGTGGATTTCATAAAATCATCAAATCTATATTTTAATATACATATTGAATGAGTTATCTATGTTGTTCATGAAGAGCTCAATAATTATATAAACTAATTTTTTCCACAAATCAGTGTATGAAGAATAAGTTAAGGGGAGTTTCCCTTGGTTAAGTAGTGATTGATCCCCAAATATTATAAAGTCAACTCCCCTTAGAATATAGTGACCATATTCATAAATTTTATCCACCAAAAATAGTTATTTGATAGTAGACTTTGGTATACTGGTATATTTTCATGTATATTATCCTTGGATGTATTACAGTGAAAATGAAGAAAGTAAAAATTTATGCATTCTTGTGCTTTTAAATTTTTCATATTTTATTGTAATTAGGTAAGAGAGAAATCAAGGTTAAAATATATTTATAAAAATCCTTCTAATGAGTGAACAAGATCTGATGATGATTGAGGTTTATATATTTAAAGGGAAGGAAATTTTTAAATTAGAAAATACATTGATTCACCCCCATCATCATAGCTCAGGATATACATTATAAATAACATTTCCCAATAAGTGGTATTAGAGCCCATATGTTCTTATTTAGAGGTTAAATCTACTAAAAATTTGATTTTTTTTTCACATGTGGAATCATTAATGAGGCCCCCTATTTTTAATGATACTAAATTTGGTGGCTGGAAAAAAGATGTAGTTTGGTTTTAACATATTTTCAGATATTATGTCGTGGAATATATGAATTGTGACACTAATTTGATAGTGCATAGTGAAAGATTTCATAATTTTGAGACATGAAAGGTCTTTCTTATAGGAATAACTATTAATTTACTTATGAAGACTATTCATTGTTCTAGTGGATTTGATATTTGAAATAATTTTGAATAAATATATTGGAAATTTTTGAAATAAAAGGATGTTATAGTTTCATATTCAACGGATTATTTTAAATTTTATTTTGATGAGTTATCAATGGAAAAATCCAAATACAACTACCTTATGATAAAAGGTAATAATAAAATGAGTAAGATGAAGAAGACTCCCATAAAGTTGGACACCTCCATTGAGGTAACTATGATTAGTTTTGTTGATAAATATTTTACTAATTAAATTACAAAATGTTATTATAAATATAAATATATAGATTCCTAGATGTAATTTGAACAAAGTGAAGATTCTAGTTAATAATTTGAAACAACATCTAATCATCAATCTAAATAATTTCTATATAATAACCAAGGTGAGATCCAAGACATATATGAAAATTTTGACGAATTGGATATTATTTATGGAGTGGATTATGTATTCAAAGAGGAATTTTTTTTAGAAAAAAAAAGATTCAAGAATTATGAATTAGCCTTCAAAGTATTCATGGAAAGGATGGTTTAAAATATAAAAAAACACAAATATTTACTTGGAGAACTTATACATGAATTGGTGAAACTAATAGACAAAGAAATGAGTTTAAATAAAAATTTATCCCTTTAAAATAAAAACATGAAAGGAGGACAAAATAAGGAAAGAAATAACTTTCAAGGATAAATAAAATGGTTTTATAGTTAAAGTAGAAGGATGTGGAGATTATGGAGCTTGAAATAAAGTTTAAATCCTTATATGGGTTATTGTAAACCCTTCCTAAGGAAATCTCAAAACATAGACTTTGAGACGTTAAAAATCTAGAATCAATGATAAAATATAAGGTTCTTGCTAAATATGAAAGTGAATCTCCTTAAATAAAAGTAGCATTTAAGTTACTCTACTGTAGAGTTTTGGGAAATCCTCTGGATGTGTATATAAAAGGATAAATGCTCATTGGTGAAAGTAAATAGGTCACACGATCTCAATTGTCATATGAATATAAGAAGCGTGACTTTATCAGGAGATTTTTAGTTTATGATAACTATTTATATATGATACAATGTTTTAATATGGGAGGATTTTAAGGTGAAAAGATTAAACCCCTCATTCATATGTCAAGGGGGTATGAAAAAAACAATTTTGTTGAAAAGTAGGTGTATGGTATTGGAATATTATATTTATGGAATGTAAATGTTTGTGCCTCAATAAATAATCATGGATTATTCATAACAACTATCATGGAAGTAAAACAGGAAAATGTGGATGAAGAATGATTTTTTCCCTATTGAACAAAAGAATGATATATGTTTGACGAATGATTCACCAAGGATAAATAAGTTTGAGGTAGTCTTAATGGATATATAAGAATAAAATAATGAGGAATTTTTAAGTGTTCTGACTTACTCTCCTACAAGGAAAGAGGATATGAATGATGGAAGATCCCTCATTTGGTAGAGGAAGCATGATGAAAATGTAACAAGGCTACATAAAAGGAAGAGATGTGAACAAATGGGATTAGTCTCAAAATTAATATGAATAAAAAATTGATGATGGGTTCTAAATAAAGTATTTAGAGTGAAGTTTGTATAAGTTTTATCATTTAAAATATAACTGCTAAGAATGAGTGGGATTGGAATTATATCTTTGATCTTTTTTAGTGCAGGTGGTTACTTCATGACTCAATCGACTCTCAAATCCAACATTGTGTGGATATGATGGCCTCTAAGAAAATGAATAATCTTTTCATAAATTTAATAGGTGAGCTTATACATGTTATCTGGTATGATAGAAATTCTCATATTCATAACAACTACTCATTTATTATTAGTGTTGGAAAAATGAGAATCCCCATTGCCATTCGAGAAGCTGCCTTGACTCAGAAGGGTCTTTTGCAACAACACAATTAGAGACTTTGGGATTATGCATCAGTTTATGGTGAAGGATATCTATCCTTGGCCTAGATGAACTATTGAATTTTCTTACCAAGCTCCACACCCAGGATGAATTAAATTCAATGTTGACTGTACTTCTGATGGCTACCTAGGTCCCTCAAGTTATAGCGCAATCTATAGAAACCACTCTGGGAAAACTCTAGGGTGCTTCTATGGAAGTTGTGGAGTCTCCTTGCCCTTGGAATCCAAAATTATGGGGGTAATTTACACTATTTATTTTGCGAAGAAACTTGTTTGGAACAATATATAGATTGAAAGCGATTCAATGGCCATTGTTTATGCTCTTTGGAATGGAGTAGTGACCCTTGGGTGGTCGCTTACTTCATTTTGGATGGACTGTCTGCATTCTCTTATAGATATCATATATATTGTCACTCATACCTTTCAGTAAGAGAACAAGGTTGCAGATGGACATGCTAATATGGGAGTCAATCATGACATAACATGGTTGAACAAACTCCCTATTTATTTACTTTCTCTTTATGATAGGGATTGTAAAACAATTACATCTTTCATACTCATGTAATAATTTTCTTTAATAAAGTTATTGTTTTGGTCTTTGACCAAAAAAACATTTTTAAAAAAATAATAATTAGTGGGATAAATTTAAAATAAAAGGGTTGGTTTGTTAAGAAAACATGTATTCATTGACTTGAGTGTAACGTCCTGACTCGTATCACAATACAGTAACCATATTAGAGCACCACATGACTTCAGGCACACTTCCCCATAATCTGGAGTTTGTTAACTAGCAGAAAGGTTTTATGTAGATATCATAGGGATGGTATAACCTCATATATGCATAAAATAAAATAGATGAGATAACATACAATTATTCATCATGGTATCCAACAGAGTAAAATAGATACCACAGATTAACCATTCAATAGAATAAAATGCACTACATGCTATAACAGAATGAACTATCCAAAATTTCACACAGGTCATGTAGACACCAATAAGATCTCTCTTGGGAAGATCATATATAACTCAGACCAAAAGTCAAAAAACCATAACCTAATATTGAGTCTCAACCCACTCCCAAATCCTAACTCCATCCAATCTATCCAATTCAACCATCTAACACTAATATTTTTTCCTATATGTACTTGTGATTAGGAGGTGTTCTTAGGTAACATTAAGTTTGGGACTCCCAATAATGATGTTAGTATAAATCATTAATCCACCATTAATGGTATCATTAATATAACCAAGATATATAGTGAATGTACAAAGTGATATGATCAGTAGGAATAAATAAACAGTTACACACAAAATGCCTGCCACAACCACAAGTACTATCCTAATCACCCAGGTGTGACTGTACCTGCTTTGGTTAGTGGTAGAATGTCTCTGAGCATGATAAATCAATATTAAGGTGGGGGAAGAGTAGACCAAACCTAGAACCATCATATAATATATATCATTAGGGAGGGAATAGTTCCCACCCTATATACCGTTATATATCATCAGGGGGAATAGTCCATGGCCTATATACTATCATACATTATCAGGGGGTAGATCTTACCCCATATACCATTGCATATCATTTAGGGATATATCACCTTCCCTGTATACCATCATATATCACATGGGTAATATTTATCTCCTGTTATACCATCATATATCATAATGGGTAATAGTGCCTAACTTGTATACCATAATATATCATCAAGGGGGATAATGGCTACCTCATATACCATCATATATCGTATATCATTTTCATTAAGTGGATAAACGGCCCACCCATATGTCATTATATATCATAATCATCAAGGGAATAAGCTACCCACCTATATATCACAATATATCATACTCATCATGGGAATAAGCGGTCATCCCTACTATAACCATATATTATACTAATCAGGGGGACAAGCGGCCCACCCAAATTTCACCATATATCATACTCATTGAGGGGATAAGTGAACTACACTAATATCACCAAATATAAGAATAATCATTGGAATAAGAATCCTACCTAGATACCAACATATATCATAATGATATGAGTTGAAAATCACCTAAACCTAATATTCATTACCAAGCTTTTCCACTCAATTACACAACATATTCAGATCACCACATGCATACTAGGCTATGATAGTGTTATCCACATTATTCTAATCATCTCTTTATTCAACATAATATTGGGGAACCCTCTATGGACCCCTAAGTTACATCAAGGTTCAAACACCCCCACATGGGATCCTTTATCTCATACCCAACTTGAGGGTCAAATCCCATTACTCAAAGGGAATAAAATCAATCAACATATCCATGACCGCATCATAGCCTAACCAGCTATAGTGACTCAACCTGTTTAGCCATCCGAATAATGCTACAGGTTGAGTTCCACTAGGCCTTAAGTGTGCCTCCCTATATGCCAAAATCTATTGACTAGAAGTGAGGCTATAAAGAGGTGATAGTGGGGAGAATATACCCTCTAGTGATGATATAATAATAATTTTCTAATAAATATATAAAGTGGCAGAAAATAAATACCAACAATCATGACCAGTAACCAGCCCATGGTGGAAGCACAAGTAATATCATACAATAGTAGAAGCATAGTCAACAATAGTAGAAAAATAAATAAACAATACAACATTCCATTTGTATCTACTAAATCAAAACATGCATACAAGCCAGGTCATACAATACAATAAGTAGAAGGGTCGACAATGGTCGACCTTAGTGTATCTATATATAAGAATGCTGATATAGAAATAAGGAAAAATAAAAATTAACTCCAGTGGAGGCAAGAACCAATGGTCCCCTACCTTCCATCACATTCTAAAAATCCTATCACTAAGGTTTAACTCTAAAGCTTGAACCTTTACCTAAATTCAAAGACATAAAGTTTACACGTATCTCGAGGGGTCGATGTAGGGTGTGAGAAATGATCTCAATAGGCCACCACTAATGAATGCATATCTTATATTTTTTATTAATAAGGTGTACACAAAAATAAATAAATATAATATTAAAGCACACATGCATAACAATGCATAGATCCCATTATGCTCAAAACCCATAAGGGAGTGATCACCTGCTTTGTCCAATGCCAGAATACTGCAATGGAGAGTATCCTTATCCTAATCCTAAGGCATACCCTATTGTAAAATAGTCAAGGCGAACCCTCAGGTTCCACATCTAGTAAAGTCACCCATTGCCACATGCCAACTGGCACCTCATTTCTAGATCAACTAACCGACATCCCAAAGGCACACCCCAATCAAGTACTCAGTCTCTTAGACCTCGATTTTGAAGGAACTTTGTCGGATCGAAGCCCAACATTCATGGCATAGTGATATCTATCCTCCAAATAATATCAGCGTCGACTCAACAGCCGATCTCCCAAGCAACAACGATGTCTATCCTCCCAAATAAGTATTGGCCCATCACTCTCAAGTAAGCTGTGCCTTATCCCCCAACCAATAGTATCAACATTTTTAACCAATGGATCCTCACCATCCTCGTGGATTTATGTGGAATTAACCTCCAACCATTTCTCTAAGACACAAATACCATAGGCCTCTACACACACGATTGGTCAATACCACCTCATCATCTGAGTCATCCTATGTGCACACAAATCCAAATGGTGTATTGGACAACATGGGTGAATGGAAATCACAAAATAAGATCCTAAGAAACATCAATCCATCACCTCATACCCTTACGACCATGTCACTCAAACTAATGTTCATCACTATCCAATATCACACGATCCTCACCCATAGCTCGATGGCCTCTCCATATCAAACTAATGACTGCATCACCTAACCTAGTGATCAAAATAACCTTAGAGTATATGTATCATTCCATGCCCAGCCTAACAATCACATCACCTCAACTAGATAGACAACGCTACCTCAATCCTCGGGTCAAGCCTGTCTAGTTCCCATGGAAATCAATAGTACATCACAATAAATTCATATATATATATATAATTAAATTAAATTTAAATAAAATAAATACCCCAGACTAATATTCCTAAGGTCCAAATCCACTCACATGGATCAAACCAATTGTAGACTTTAGGAGCATTTCCATAAGTATCTACCATGGGTACAATTAATTATTTAAAGCCAAATAATTAATTTATAGGGTATTGCTTACACTAACTAATGGTGTGTTCAAAATCACACCACCTAAACAACCTAAAAACATAGATAAATATTTGAACCACCTACCTCATTTTGGTATATTCCCCCACCTCCAAACTTAGCCTCTAACTCGAGCTGGTTTGGAAGAAATTGACGTTTTAGTCGAATGCCCTAAAAATATGGTAAATCAGACCACATAGATTTAGAAATCTATAAGGAATGGTAAAATAAAAAAGTAATAATTTTATTTAATTTATTAATGATAAAAATTCAATTCCATAGATGAATCGAAGAATGAATCTTGGATAAAGATTCTATCTCAAAAGCTAAGGGAAGAAGAAAATGGAAGGAACCCCACTATCATGCGCGGCCAAGGGAGGAGGAAGGAGGAGGAAGGAAAATAAATATTTTAGGAGGTAAAAAAAGAATTTTCAACCATTTAATGGTCCACATGGTTAGTTTTTATGGTTTTACAAACTGTTTTCAACTGTACAACACCCACTTCCCAAAGATTTAGCCTCGCAAGGTTCATGTGCATGGTTTTCCAAACCGTATGCAAACTATGTGCAGGACCTCTATCAGAAAATAAAGACATGACTGCATAGGTGTGCACCCCCTCCATGGTTTTTCAAACCATGCATAGTAGACTTTAAGGGACATATGATTTCTCCTTAGAGGCTGCATGGTTTTTCCAAAATGTACGCCACAGTCTGGGCACTTTGAAAACTTGGTTTTTCAGCCTCCAACAGACCTAAAAACCAATCAAACCCCCATGAAAATCATAAATCCTTAAACCATGATTAAAAAAGTCATTTTTATAAGGAAACTCTTGGAATTATGTTCTGAATATCAAATAGAGAATTGTCACACCCACCAAACTCCAAAAATTAAAAATGGACGATGAATTAGACACGCTCCAAAAACCCAGGACATTTCAATATCCCCACCTAAACATAACTCATCCAAGATCTATCAAAAACCTAGAGATGGTAAAAAAATACCCATCTATCTAAAATTAACCCAGACTACCCTGGTCTAAAATTCATAGGTCAACTACCTCAAGGCGCTCCCCACCTTATGAGTTACCTAACTTCGTCGCATCCTGACCCACAACTCAAATAAAACCAATAGTCTATAGACTCTAACAAGACTCATAATTCCTATCGTGAAGCATCATCACTTCTAAACTTCATCTAGTTATCTAGCTTCATACCCAACACCCATCATGTTCTGCATATCATTAGATTCCTACCTCATGTTCATATTGCACATGACACATATGAGGTCCCATATGATAGCAGATGCCCATAATCAGTCTTGATGCCTCGCACCTCAAAAAATTCCCACATCACACTTATTCCTAGATTCTTATGAACCTCAAGTTATCCTGCATTGAATCGATGCCCAAATACCAATGCACCTCAGAAGTCACGCATCCAATGATGCTTATATATAAATGATGGTTCCACATACCTCACATGTGTGTGTGTGTGTGTC
Organism: Viscum album; assembly: GCA_963277665.1. Taxonomy (NCBI): domain Eukaryota; kingdom Viridiplantae; phylum Streptophyta; class Magnoliopsida; order Santalales; family Viscaceae; genus Viscum; species Viscum album. The sequence goes on from OY728130.1 coordinate 517,085,926, forward strand.
TAATGCATCTGATCCAATGAAAACCTACTAAAAAGTGTATTTTCAGTCCATAGATACATCTCATTCAACTCATTCACCCAAAATATACATGTCTCTAAAAATTCCATTCCAAAATAAAACAAAATGAAAAATAGCTACACCCACGACGTACCTCTAACCATAACTGGCTAACTAGCCTACTCTGACCCAAGAAGCTCCAAGGTGAGCACCTAACCTGAAGACCAACTTCCAAAAGACTGAACTCCCTATGTTGTTTCACCATAAACTAGTCATTGACCCCACTTCTAGGTCTCGTTGTAGCTTCCACGGCCCATTCATGCAGCTGAATCACAGCAACCAGCTCCTGGTACCGCTCTCGGCCCGATCTCAAAACCCTAAGTCTTCCATGTTCCTTAACTAACGTCAATCAAATAATTATTATTTCATAACCTCTAAAGATATCTGACCTATCCACATGCTTGGTACTCCTTTAGAGTCTGTTCACATTGAGTTCGAATAAGTCATAGCTTCCCACATTGGAAGCACACCATCAACGACCCACTCCTTGGTGGTCTACCTGAGTCCTTGGAATGACTACCCTATTATAAATCCTATCAGCCTCACTTCCTACTATATTAATAATAATCACTAAATTCACCTAAATCTATCACCCCACTCAAATAAGACCAATCCATCAAATTTCCCCAAACTATGAGCGCTCGATTCACTGCCTTTAAGAATGAGGACAACCTGATAATTTTTTCCTAAACTTGAATGGAATTTTATAAACCATCCTAGAAATTCCTCACCCTTGATGTATCATCACCCACCATACTGGGTGTCAATCAAGATAAATCAGTGAGTTTTTTCACATATTCCATGATGGACATGTCACCCTATTAAAGGATCAGGAACTCTCGAGCTCTCTATGTGTTGAGCATCTTTAAAAAGAAGTGCTTGAAGAACCTAGTCTCAAGGCCTTTCTAGGTTACTCCCTTGTGTCTAACTTTATGAACCTACATATAACATAAACTATTATTTGTTCCTATTATCATGTACTCATCCAACTTTACCCTTCCCTCTGGGGGTGTCTCAAGCTGCTTAAAGATCATTTGTATTGCCTTGATCTAGTTCTCGGCTACCCATGGTCCTCCATAGCCTTGAAATAGTGGTAGGTGCTCTGAATGGAACTCTTGAGTCAAACATGCCATCAAAGACTCTGTTCCCTAAGCTACACTATCAATACCCTGGATAAAAAATGCTAGACTCACTCTGAGCTATTCGCAAAACCATGGCCCAAGGACTGTCAAATCTGGTAGCTACCTATAATGGAGGCTCTACCTAAGCTATACTCAAGCTTGTACCTATGGCTCATTCCCTTATTGAAACTCTAGGTAATCGTCCCAATCCTCAGGGTTCTCAACCCATGCATGATCCTATGACACCACATCACTGCCCGCCTGATGCTCTGTTGGATCCCTTCTGGATGGAATCCTACTAAATACCAATACCATGGTCATACATCCCATATAACATATATATAACATATATATATAACATAAATATGGAAAGTAGTAACAAGTTGTAAAATATCACTACCCAAACTCTCCCCCATCACAACCATGTCATGGGACATCCATCATCTTGGTTCCTTACCCACCCTTATTAGATCCAAGTATCAAATATGCCTTAGGTCACGCCCGTCCTGACGAACCATGTCACCTCAATCCAATGACCACATCATCCAACCTGGTGATCAACATCACCACATATCATCATACCTTATTTATATTATAATAATCAAGAAAATACATACATATATCACATATCACATACAGATTCCATCAGGTCCACTTACCTAGACTGGTTGGGTAAGATGCCACCAAAGAGAGCCTGGGAAGGAAAACACTACTTAGCTTCCTTTGGTGACACTTTAAACAACCCAACCCCTCTTAAATAAATCCCAGACCCAAATTAAAATCACATGAATTTTATATCATAGCACATTCATATATAATAAACTATCACGTTCCTATCAAAAAAACAAACACCCCTTTCCCTAACGGGCTAAGGGTCCAAAGAACCTCATTACTATACCATGTCAAGGGTCCATATCTCTTACCATGCCATACTAGGCCAAGGTCACATATCAAAAAAGGTAACAATAACATTCCAAGTTCACCACTCAATGTGGAAATCATATCAACTAAAAAATTAGGAAAAGCATAACAGTAATTCTCACCCCTGGTAACTTAGTATGTCCCCCATGCATGGGGTTGCAGGAACCCAAACATGAGCTATAAAACCAGTTCCAACAATATTCTAATATCTGTTATATCATAGACCAAATAGTAATACCCAAAAGAAATAGTTAAAATAAAATACTTTGATACCATTTGTAGTGCCCTAACACATTTATCCACCTGAACAGTGTTGTGGTCTACGTGCCACTAGGACTTAAGCATTACTACCCATATGACAAAGTCTACTGACTAGTAGTGAGGGTGTAAATAGGTGATAGTTTGTGACAATTCCCTCTAGTGAAGACATAATAATAATAATGTTCTAATACATATATAAATTAGTGGAAATTAAAAACCAATATACATGACCAGTAACCCACCCATAGTGGAAGAACAAGCAATTGCATACAATAGCGGAAGCATAATCAACAATTATAGTGAAATAAATAAACAAGACAACATTAAATTTGTATCTACTAAAGAAAAACATACATACAGGATAGGTCATACAATACAATAAGTAAAAGGGTCTCCAATGTCTGAAATTAGTATATCCATATAGAATCATACTGATGTAGAAATAAGGAAAAATTAAAAGGAACTCTAGATAAGGAAAGAACCAATAGTACCCCACCTTCCATCCCATGCTAAATAGCCCAACACTAAGGTATAACTCCTGAGACCGAACCATTACCTAAACGCAAATACATAAAGTCTATATGCTTCCCAAGGGCCCGTGTAGGGTGTGAGAGAGAATATTAGAAGGCCACCACTAATGCGTTCCTATCTAATATTTTTTATTAAATAGGTGTATACAAAAATAAATAAATAGAATAGCACAACACACATGCATAACAATACCCTACTCACCTTGTACTCAATAGCCACAAGGAAGTGATCACCTACTTCATCCAATGCTAGAATACCATAGTGGAGAGAATCCTTAGCCTAAGCGCAAGGCATCCCCTGATGTAAAATAGTCCAGGTGAACCGTCAGGTTCCACATCTATTAAAGTCACCCAGCACCATGTGTCAACCAACAGCTCATGTCCGGATCAAGTAACTAATGTCATGAAGGCATGCCCTAATCAAGTACCGAGTCCCTTAGACCTTAGTTTATAAGTAACTCAGTCATATCAAAACTCGAAATCCAAGGCACAATGATATTTATCCTCCAAATAAAATCACCATCAGCTCAACAGGATGCGTCCCTAGGAATAGTGATGTACATCCTCCAAAATAAGTCCTGACCCATCATCCTCAAGTACGGAGAGCCTAATCCCCCAAAAAATAGTCTCAACACTATAAATTGATGGCTTTTCACTATCCCCATGGATTTATATAGAAATAACTCCAACCATTTCCCTAATCCACAAAAATTTGAGGCCTCTACCCATATGAGTGGTCAATACCACCTCATCATATGAGTCATCTTGTGTACACACAACTCAAAAATGGTGCATTGGCCAACATGGGTGAGTGGAAATCACCCAATAAGAACCTAAGCCACATCAATATGGCACCTTGTGCCCCTTTGACCGTGTCTCTCAAACTAATGGCCATCGCTATCCAATATCACACAAGACTCGCCCATAGCCTGACAGCCTCACCACTTCATACCGATGACTGTGTCACCCAACCTAGTAATCAATATCACCTTAGAATATATGTCTGGTTTCATGCCCAGTTGGACAATCACATCACCAAAATAATATATCCAACACTACCTCAATACTTAGGTCAAGATCATCTGATTCCCATAGAACTCAATAGTGCATCATAAGAAATTCATATATAAATATATAATTTAATTCAATTTAAATAAAAGAAACTCCATGTCCTAATCTTCCCAAGGTCTAAATCCACTCACATGGCTCAAACCATTTTTAAATGTTAGGAACTTGCCCATAGGAATCTCCCATGGGTTTTATTAATTATTTAAAGACAAAAAATAAATTTATAGGGTCCCGCTTGAACTACCCAACAGAATGCTAAAATCCATGCCCCCAAAACAATCATGAAATCACAAATAAAGATGAGAACCACCTACCTAGTAGTGGTAGATTCTCACACATCTGATCTTATAGTCTAACTCGATCTGATTTGGAAGAAATTGTAATTTTATATTAACACCATTAAAATAGGTTAAATAGGCTCACACGGATTTAGAATTTTGTATAGTGAGGTAATATAAGAAAAAAAAATATGTGTGAAGGAATTATCAATATGGATCCAACACCATAGATGGGTAAAAGAATGAAACTCAGATGAAGATTATATCTCAAAATCTAGTGGAAGAAGAAAATGGGAGGAACCCCACCGTCATGCACGACCAAGGGAGGGGCAAGGAGGATGGAAAATAAATATGGTAAGAGTTCAAGACTAAATTTTCACCCTTTTAATTGGTTTTATGGCTATATATCATGGTTTTCTAAACTATGCAGAAAACATGTGACACCAACTATCCAAAGCTACAGGCTCGTATGGTTTGATAAACCGTGTGCAAATTGTATGTGATCCTTTTTTAAAAAACTAAAAACATGGTTTCATATATATGAAACCCCTCCTACATGATTTTTTTAACTATTCACATAATACCTTAAGGCCACATGGTTTCTCCTAGGATGTCGCACGGTTTTTACAAACTGTGCACCTCAGTCTGCACATTTTGAAAACTTGGGTTTTCAGCCTCAGATAGACCCGAAACCAAACTAAACCCCCTTAACACTCATAAATCCTTAAAAAATAACTAAAAACAAGGAATTGTGGCAAGGAAACTCTCATAATTAAGTTTATAATATCAAATAGAGAGTTTACACACCCACTAAATTCCAAAAATTTAAACAGATGAGGAATTCTACCCGCTTCAAAAACATGAGACATTACACCAGCCAAAATGGAAATTTAATATGATAAAAACAAAAAATGTGTGACATAACCATCATATAAATTCTATTCTAGGTTATATTGGTACTTACAAATACAACCTATACATAAATATTACCTATGGTATACCCCCAATCCAACCATTTACAATCCATCACACTCCCCTCATCAGAGGAAACTAAAGGAAATTATTCTGAGGTATGGTATGTTTATTCATTAAATTTCCCATATTTATGGTTTATATATCACATAGAACATATTTATAGTCAAGACCACATACATCAGTGACTGAGGCGTCAAGCCTAGTGTTCAAGGGTCCATCATAGACTAAGAAAATTTCATTCTTTACATGGTGATTAGAGAAAAAAATCATTTTAAATTCAAGGACTATCATGCACAAGTAGTGATATCACATATCACATACTATATATCATAATTCATAAAATTTAGGGATATTTTTAGGGAAAACCTACTTCATTTAGAGTTATTATCTTTAAGAAAAGAACAATGACAAACATAAACCAATCTCGATCCAAATCCATAAGACATCATCCAACCACATGAGGCTTGGATGGTATAATGACACTAAAACCTCAGGAAATGGGTTGTGGATCACTCCTAACACACCCCCAAGCCTAAAAATGACAAAATCCTAAACACGCGACATTGAATCCCAAATCAATTAAACTCCAATTTGTAGAAAAACCTAAAATAATTTAGGGCAGTGAATTAACTCAATGAAACTACAAAAAATATAGTGTGTTCATTTTCTAAGAACCTTCTTTTTTCAAACCTCAATAAATCTCCATCGTATCAATATGATTCCCGCCATGTCTCCCTAGAATTTTTTATCTAACCATGTCCCATAGAATTTATGATGAGTAGATAATATAGGATTAGAACCAAGGAAGATGAATAAAATCATACCTTAAATGATGAAACAACCCACATTTAATTTCCATAGTTAAAGGAGGTTTAAAGGGATAAGAGTAAAGGGAAAGGGTTTCAACCTCCCCCTAATAACATGTCTAAAAAATGATGAACCCTGAATATGGTTTCCAATTTAAAATCCTAAAATACCATCTTTTACTTGGATTAAAAATAAAATTTAAAAACATTTTCATTATGGAGTGGACCATAAGGATCACAGTGTAATGCCTCTACCAAAAACTTATTATAGAATATCCCTTTAAGTCATGGCATGAAAAACTCCTCTCATCCAATAATAAAACCCTGAAATCACTGTTTAGGGTCATGTTATAGTGTGCCCTTACCCTTTATGGTTTAACCAACCACCTAGATCTGTTTGATAATACTTCATCATGAGGACCTTCCATGAGGAAACCTACCCATTGTAGCATGATATTTCCCCTCAAGAAACCCTCATAGTTTGAACCTCCTTCTCATGGAATCTATTCTTTCATGCCCAATTTTTTTTGAGAAGTATATAACTACCATTGCGCATTGAGGACTTTAACAATTTTATACCTCTTAATTTTTAGGTTAACCATTACATATCATCCAAATAAACCCTTATGTATTGAGAAGTCTACATATTTCTGATTCTTACATATTAGGGTAACCCTTACATATCACCCAAATCAACTATTTTTTATATAGGTATTTACCAAAAAATTTAATGTATATTAGATTAACCCTTATGTATCACAAGGTACTTTGAAGGTGTCAGTGAGCTACCCTTATATATTATATTTTAGAACTATTTCTTTATCAAATTATAGTATGAAAATTCTAAAAAACCCTTATGTGTTTCCTTTACTACATATACTTCTCTATAAACCCTTACATATCACATTTATCATAGATCAACACTTATATATAAACCTTTACATATTTTCTTTTCTATGGATTAAATCTTATATATTCTAGGGTAAACCTTATGCATCATAGTGTTAACTCATATGTATATTAGGGTAACTCTTTTTCTTCACATATTACAAACCCTAAAACATTAAATATCACACACAAAAATATAGCACTCTAAAACACTCACTAGTTGTAGTGTGACCTACTACATATACCTAAATTTCATAGCAAGGACACCCTATCATTTATTTAACACTCACTCGAGCAATCAAGACACATCCTTGGAATTAAATCATATACAAAAGTACCTCTAAGAGATATTCTAACTCTCAGAACCCCAATATGAGTCCCAATTCTTAGAAAATCACCTGATAAGGGAAAAAATATTCAAATTTCCCATGATTTTCACTAAACTATAACCATGAGAGTCATTAAAAACTCCCCACCATAATACTTATCATCCCTAATAAGTATTCTATTGTATATTCAGTAAATCATCTCAACCACTGAGTCCCAATTAATTATTTAAATTCTATGTCTCTCTATAATTATTTTCATACCAACACTTCACCTAAACTAGATCCGTTTCTCAAAACCTCAAGAACCTCTCACCTTGGATCCTCATAATGTTTTTCATTCCCAAAATAACATTTTCTAACTCTCTCTGATCCATCGCACTCAATATCACATGAACTCCCAAGAAATTACCCTACTGTATCAACCACTCATGAAAATATATCATACCATGAATCACAGTAATGAAGCCCTACCCTCGGTGGTATTCATGAATTCCAAAATGATGGACATCATACACTATTGGTTGACATCATTATTTTATACCAGACTATCACTCACCCAGTGTCATACCCGAGCATCACCTAACCATTCTCATCACAACCCACATTCTCACTTTTGAGAATATATAAATAATATAAGGATCTTACTTTTCATACATGTCAATGTACTACCCACAAGAACTAATATTCTATGAACTCGATCACTCTACCATCTTTACCACCTGACTGACATCCTACATCAAGATTCTATCAGCTACTAAACATACTAACTAAACCTATTTCTCATTGGACAACACCCACATCCGGGTATTTTCTACTTATCCCAAATAAACTATCTACTTGCATACAAGATTTATCAAAAAACATAAACCACCTTCGAGTTGGGTCTACTAACATATCACTTTTGAAAATTAGAAAAAACAACTCAAAATGGGTGTCATGTTTTTAGATAATCCATAGTGTGCTCCCCGCTATAGAATTTTCCTCATCACCAATCCATGAGTATGAATCTTTTTGACATAAATATTAAACTAAACACTAACACTCATGATCCTCAATCATATTTATCTAGTTTATATTGATATCATGATTCCCCACACAACTAATTTCTAATTACATCCATAATTCATTGTCATACACCTATATCTAATAGAACTACCTCAATGTCCATAACCTTTCTTACCATCATGAAACCTTAATGTTTTATCTTATTATGGGGACCATACAGTGCCACTAAAAACTCAAAATTCATCCAATTCCCCACTCATCGTAGCTAAAGATGTCTCTTGATTCCTTATCCATCACACTTAGTCATTTGGTCTCTTGATGTTTCAGAAGACTCAATGGTCATGTCACTACATTAGATATCTCATAGAAATGCACAACCCATCTATTTAATGATCTAATCATCTCAACATATCCAAAATATCATGACCCGTCAGTTATTTCACCATCGCTCTATAAATACCTCATACCGTGCATTGATCATACCCGAATGCACTATCATTTATTGAACAAATACCACTTGACCAAACCCCATAGCATCCCTTAATCAATCAAACACACATAATATAATCAAGGTTCAACATCCTTTTTAATTCCTCAATCACAACATGGTTTTTAACACCTTTAAACCATTATATCACATCTGATCACCAAACACATGTGATTTTACACTAATCCATCGACAACATATGACTGAACTCTATAAAATTGGAGAACTAAGGAATATTAGAACTCATCACAACATACATTCATCCCTTAGGGTCCAACCCCCAAACTGGTCTCAAGGAATCAAACATATAACAACCCAAAAGGTCCTATTCACTCACTAGAAAGGCATCACATGCAAGCATCGTGAGTTTCCATCCATCATTTTAGCCTCATCGTAAAGGTCATGTGAACTATAAAACTCAATAATTCTACCTTATATATTTCCCAAAATCCACACATCTATATATCTCACATGTAATTCAAGGCTAATAACACTTAATTAAACTCTAATATTACCTATCATAGGATAATATTAGGTCGTACCAATCCAACTTCCATATGGGATAAGAAAATTTTCAGTCTCTTGACCCATGGTAAGATAGGTTATATATAAAAAATCATATAACAATGCTCACCAACTAATCATAAATCACACTCATGTTTATCTCATCGTTACAAGGCTCTCTAAAAAAATTAAATAGCTAACCATGCCTCTAATACATGTTACACCTATCATAACATAAGCATGACCCATGCTTTTACATCTAAAATACCAATGGAATTTATATGAATATATCATATACTTGATAGCACATTTTATGCATAAATATCAAACAAAAATCATATACCCATGTTTACTATCTATAAAGTAACTCACAAGTCTAGGATAACCCCTCTCTAGGTTTACCCTTATACACCATCGTATATATACAAAAATAATTGGAAATAATCCTGCTACTCCTTAATATCACTAACTATCAATATCCTAATTCTTATCTCAAAATCACTAGGATCTTTCACCTAGCCCATCGGTCACATCTCATATAAGTCACAACTCATAAAGAAACATCTACGCTCCCATCTCAGATGCCGCAAGGAAAATCACAAGGTAATACAACCCATGTAGGGTTTGTATATATATATCAAGAATCTCAAACTCAACTCAACTATATAATCTAGGGTACTGATCCTCACCGTGTATATATATACCAGACTACCCACTCAAGGACCAAGGTCACATAAACATGCATATAAATAGTATCGCCTTATGAAAATATATATTAGAAAAATAATAACTATCTATTTCAGATAAGTATAATTCTACCAATATGTTATTTGGAAAAACATAAAATAAGTTATTATTGACACTTTAAATAATCATAACCTATTTATTTTCAAAAATTATCATCAAAATCGTCATAATAATTCACATCTCATGTGAACCTATGTTCATGATATGATTCATTATCACCCAATATCTTTCTACCTCAGGAAAATAGAAAATATATAAATAAATATATCCAAAACAAAGCATAATATTCAATAATAATCAACCAGAATATAACATTAAAAAGTATAAACATCAATACCAACTCCATAGTAACATGGACACCATCTCATGCAAGTGTTGGCTAGGCATAAATAGAGAATCCATCCCAAGTTTCTATCTATCATATATCCTTTCAACTATATACCAAATATAAAAAAAATAAAAATAATGTTATAGTGCTACATTGTAGTAATCTAACACAAATCACTCGACAGTAACCATATTGAAGCATTGTGTGGCCTTACATGTTCCTACCCATATGTCAAAGGCTTTTAACTAGTAGAGAAGGTTCTACGGTGATACCATGGGGATAATATACCCTTATATAATTGTGGAACAAAATATAAAAAATAACATAAAATAAAATATTATAGTATCTAATAAAATAAAATAAAAACCACAGTGAAACTAACATAAAAAATAAAACACACCACATGATATAATAGAATGAATTATCTAAAATACTGCATGAGTTAGGTAGACACCAACAAGACTTACTGTAGGTAGAACATATGAAACCTAGACTAAAAGTAAAAAAACCACAACCTGGGGTTGATTTCTAACTCATCCCCATCTTATGACTCTAACCAAGCTATCCAGCTTAGCCATCTAACACTAAAAGTTTCCCTACATGTACTTATGATCAGGAGGCTAGCTCAAGTACCAATGTGCCAGGACCACCCAAGAATGGTGTGAGTACAACTCAATAGGACACCACCAATTATGTACCTAATATAACCAGGATATATATATATATCATATAAATTATGATATTATTATAAGGAACAAATAAATATATGCTTATAAAACACTATTCTAGATCGCGGGTACTATCCTAGTAATCTGAGAGTAACTATACCTTCTTCGGCTAGTACCATAATATTCCTAACCATGATACATCAACAACCAATGGAGAATAGTGGCCTTAACCTAGAACCAGCATATACTATATATCATCTGGGGAAATAGAACCCGCTCGGTATACCATCATATATTATCAGGTGGAATAGTACCTGACATGTATACCATAATACATCATTGAGGGGAATAGATCCCTTCCCATAAACCATCATAAATCTTTAGGGGAAATAGTTCCCACCATGTATGTCATCATATATCATTAACAGGAATAAATCCCACCCTTATACAGTCATTTATCATTGGGGGGGACAACTCCTGCCCTATATACCATCTTATATCATATATCATTATCATTGGGGGATAATCGGCCTTCTTAAATGTCACCATATATCATAATCATCCTGGGAATAATTTTCCTACCCAGATATCACTATATATCATACTCATTGGAGATAATAATCCTTCCTAGATATCATCATATATCGTACTCATCGGGGGGGATAATCATCCCACCCGAATATCACCATATATTACACTCAAAAGGGGATTAGAGGTTCACTTAAATATCACCATATATCATAATATTTGGGTGAATAATTTTCCCACCAAGATATAACCATATATAAAAATAACATGGGTTAGAAACTCACTTAAACCCAATATAAATTTCCTTGGTTAGCCTCTCAAGTACACAACCTATTTTCATTTCCCCGTTAATAATAGGCTAAAAATGTGTTATCCCCCTTATTATAAACCTATATAAATTCAAAACAATATTGGGGAACTATCTATGGTTCCCTGAGACGCATAAAGGTCTAAAAACCCACTTGGATTACGTTATCTCGTTCCTAACTCTAGGTTCAAATCCCAACACTCATAGTTCATAGCATCCATCAATATATCCATGACTGAATCATCGCATAATTATCCAAACAGGTAATACAATATTATAAAAACAAAAAAGTGATAGAATAATGACCATCTCACATCCAAGTTAGTCTAGGTTTATCCTCAAGCACCTAACCTACACATAAATTCTCTCTATGGTATATCCCTAATACAACCATTTCCAAATACATCACACTCCCCTAATTAGAGGAAAATAAAGGAACCTATTCCAAGGAATTGTATGTTAATTCATTGAATTTATAACCCTCTAGGGTATATATATCACATAGGGTAAATTTATGGTCAAGACCATTTCCATTGGTGACTGAGGAATCAAGAAAAGTGATCAAGTATCCATCTGTGAAAAAAACTTCCATTCTACTCATGGGAGTTTGAGAAACAATTCATTTTAAATTCAAGGTTGATCACACACAAGTGGAAAGACCATATATCACATGTTCTATGACATAATACATAAAATTTAGGGAGATGTTAAAGGTTACCTTATTAAAATTCATTCCCTTTTAATGAACCTAAAAAAAATTTCAACCAAGTTTGATCTAGATCCATCATCCATTAGCATATTAGATGAGGCCTAAATGGAGTAACAACACTAATTCATCAAGAAACGGGATGCAAATCACTCCTAACACACCCCAAATCCCACAACCAATAAAATATATAACACTTGAAATCAGATAATCAATAAACTAAATTTAAATTTGATGAAAAATATAAAACAATATTTTTAAGAAACTTACCTCGATAAAACCACACAAAATATGTTTTATTCATCTTCCCAGAATCTTCTTTAGTTAGACTATACTAAATCCCGATCATATTGAGAATATTATATCATGTCTTAATGGAAATGTCACTCCAACCTAGTTTGAAGACACCAAATATATTGGATAACATGGGAGGATAATAACCAATGAATATTAAGAAAATAATACCATAAATAATGAAATAAACCACCTTCAACCACCAAAGATCAAAGAGGTTGAAAGGGAGAAGATGGAGGGGAGAGGGTTTTAGCCTCCCCATATTCGCACATCAAAAAAATAAAAAACCCTAAAGGGGGTTTCCAATTTAAAATCATAAAATACCATTATTCACTAGGTTTAAAAAGAAAATTTGATAACATTCCCATTGTGATATGACCCATAGGGCTCATGGCATGATGCCTTTATCATACAACCTTCACAGTGTGCCCCTTTAGGTTAAGGCATGGAATAACTCCCATAAACCAATAATAAAAACCCTAAATCACTACCCATGGTCACATTATGGTGTGACCCTTCCCTTTATAGTTAAACTAACCACTTTGAGCACCTTGATGCTACTACCTCCTGAGGACCCTCTATGGAACAACAAACCCACTATAGTGTGAACTTTCCCCTCAAGAAACTCTTATGGCATATCCCTCCTCCTCACGGTTTCTAGTATATGGCACTCAATTTTTTATAAAATTCTATATCAACCATTATATATTGATTAATTTACCAATTTTATACCTATTATGTATTAGGGTAACCATTAAATTCCATATTTATCAACCCTTGCATATTGTGGACTTTACCAATGTTCATACTCTTACATATCTGGGTAACCCTTGTGTATCATCCAGATCAACCCTTACATATTGAATACTTTACCAATTATCATACTCTTACATATCATAGTAACCCTTATGTTTCATATGGAGACCTTTACATATCACTAAGATACCCTTATATATCATAGTATGGATTTAGTAATTTTTTAAATTATATCTTGTGTGGTCTAGACAACCCTTACGTATTACCTTTTCCATATATACCTCTCCGCTAACCATTATGCAAACATTTACCATGGATATACCCTTACATATCAAATTTTACATGTTTCCTTCACCATAGATCATTTATTATGTATTATAGGGAAACCCTTACACATTATAGGGCTAACCCTTAAGTATCTCAAGGTAACCTATATTCATTACATGCTACAGACTCCAACACTTTAAATCTTAAACACAAAAATATTCCACACTATAAAACCCACTATTTTTAGTATAACCTACTACCTGAAGATGAAACTCATATCAAGGTCACCCCAACCCTGCTTTGACACTCACTGAAGAACCCAATACACATCTCAGGCCTCCGATCACATCCAAAAACACCCTTTAGAGATGTTATAACACTCAAAACCCCAACCTCAGTCCCAATTATCATAACATCCCCAACTCCAAGACCAAAAAATAAAATTTACTCTGATTTTTACCAACCTGTAATGACACAGGTCGTTAGATAGTGAAATTTTTATAATTGGTATCATTTAAAGGATAACTAATGAGAAGGATTGGAATAAACTTGGAAGTAAATAGTTTTTTCACCAATAAAAACCACATTCATCAACTTGAGGGTGTTTGGGAAGTACCGCTCTACCCATGTACTTAATTTCTATAACTATTGATTAGAATGATCCATCATTAAAGGGGAGATATGATCCATGGAATGATTTTATTAAAAAAAGGTGTATAAATTATAAGGAGGTGAATTCATTAGATGGATATGAATGAAACAAGTGGTGTCAAAAGTAAGCACTAGTGATATTATGGTTTAATAGAATATTCCCTAAATCCTTAGATATAATATAGTAAAATAGGAATTATTGTAAAGTATTAAAATGGTACAAGTATTTTATTTAAAATTGTGTTATATCATACTTGATTATATAAGGTGTCATAAATTCAATCTAGGGTAGTCATATTCTGTGAAAGTGAAGTATCTTTTGATGGAATAATGTATAATTATTTTTCATGATATGCATGAGTCCTAACAATAAGAACTATATGGATTGGAACTTTCATGAATCACATATCCTCCCAAATGTTAAAGTGTTAATGTTCAAAGTCTTCTACATATCAGATATCAATAAACATTGGAGTTTTGGTTATGATTTTTATTCGATGAAACTAAATTTATTACTCATATGTTTATAAAATGTATGAGTAAAGGAATGAAATGGATGCATGACTTGAGGATCATCCACATAGACTATATAAAGTAGGAAAATTCCTTGGAAATATTGTGTCTTCTTCCTAGAGATTCTTCTAGCTCGAATTTTCCCATCCCTAAATCTCTCCCTTCCTTATTTTTCACCAAGTACTATCATAACATAAAATAATTAGAATATCCCACCCAAATACTTTGGGTGATTTGTGCTTATCATGGATACAACTTAGAGGTAATATCCATTGAGTTTTTCCTTTAGTGATCTTTATCAAACACATGAGTAACAGTATAATTTGAAGGAGAATGGTGCAAATATTCATCATTTCAATTTCATATTATTTCTATTTTAATTACATGTAGATCATGTACGTGATTTCTTCATGTAATTTATCTATTTATATTAAATGTAAATCCATGTTTAGAAACTTAGTATTGGTATCAGAGCCATCCCATGAATTTAGAATTGTAAAATCCTTTCAGAAATGAAGATTTTATATATCATAATTTATATCATTTTACCAATCATGAAATACAATATAACTTTTATTCTACCCAATCAAAACACATCTTATGATATGGGGATATCATAAAATGAAATTCAGTGAAAATATTTTATTTTCTACAGATCATAGAATATGATATTGATATTTCTTATCATATGATTTTTTTACTATGAGTTACATAAAATAGAGTGTTATAATATTAATATGACATATCAGTTTATAATAAAATGTTAATGTGTTTCATATTTAATGATTGGTATATCTATCATAAAATATGAAATATAGTGTATAAAATGTTAATGTGTTGTGATGTATCAATCATGTCCTACGATTGATCTAGAATTGTTAAATACAATATATTAAATAAAAATTACATTTATTTATTTTCAATTATGTATTGTATTTTATTATTTATAAATAGTTTATAAGTAATTGAAAAAGTTATTTTTGAATATTTATTATTATAGAAAAGTGTTTTAAAAACAAATTAATCATAAAATTTACATAATTGATTAATTAAAAGTTTTGAAACATTTATTAATAAATATTCCATTAATATTAATAGTTAATTTCAAAAATATCCTTTTAATATTATATGTGTGTCTTATAATTTAAATATAAATGTTTATATAAAAATTATAACATTAATTTTATAAAGAGTTTATAAATTACAAAATTAGAAAAAATATAAACTGTTTATATTTATAAAATTACAAATTACTCATAATTATTAATTTTGAAATGTTCAAATTTAAAATGATCTTTATTTAGAAATTATTTAAATTTATTAAAAAATTGATAAATTATATGAGTAAAGGTTTAAATAATTTTAATGTGTGATATTTAAATTATGAAAAAAAATTACATAATTAGAAATTGAAATATAAAATGTTTATAGTTTATGAAATATCATATATTAAAATAAAATTTCATATAATTAATAATATGTCATATTTCATATTGAAAATAAATGAAATTTTTTTATATTTATATTATTATGGAATGTTCATAATGAAGTATAAATTTTTTATTAATTTTTATTTATGAGTTGTTCATAAACTTTGACACATGTTAAATTCTTGAAATATTCATGTATTTTTTATTCCCTTTTAATTCATAGATATAATTTTTCTATTATGAATTATTATCTATGATTTATTTTTATGAAGTGTTTCTTATAAACTTCTATTCTATTATAGGCATGACAATATAAGATTTAGTTTTAATCTATATTGATCTTGGTTTGTTATTAAAGTTATAATATTGGATTTGGTTGCTAAATATTGTTTATATATATATTAGGTTTTAGAATTATCATGAATTGGATACTCCCTTGAGTAAAGTATCCATGGGTAGAGGGAATTTGGGTTACACTTCCCATTGTCTTGAAGGCCTGTGCCTTATTCAAGAAAGGTATGGGTTGGTTATATGTGGCTCTGGGATTTCTCTTGTGGAGATTGTCAATATCATACAATTTTAAAACTTTACAAAAATATATCATATACCACATACATGAGATGTGTTGGGATATGGTTGAATGTGTTTGGCTTCTATTTTTTTGGTGAGTAACATAAACTTTGGGTTTTGTAAAGAGTTACACATTAATATGGTGAGATCATATTAATTTGGTAGTTGGAATAGGTATTATAAAGATAAATCATTATAAGCATGCATACATAAAGGTAATAACATGAGATAAGATGGTGAGATTAAAACCCTATAAAAACATTAATTATGGGATTCCTTTTAAAGTGAAAATTGGTAGTACCTTAATCATTCATTATGGGTGACCCTAAACATTAGGTGTCTATGGATTATCTTTTATATGGAAAACAAGTAATAAGGTGACCCTAATCTTTAGGTGCCTTGTTCTTGATGTTAGATTTGGGATACACTTAAATGGGAAACCCTAAACATTAGGATACTAGAGTAATGTATTTGAGTGAATCTATATGATATATTTTGATAAATATTTAACCAATCAGTTATCCAAAAATAATATATTATATTATTGAAAATAGTTGTCTACCAGATATAGTCATGGCATGTTTATGTGATGTTGGGTGTAAATCATGATGAAGTATGGATCTTGGATCACTAAATATATATGATATAATGGATCATAATGTTTAGTGGTATTAATTATAATAAAAAAACTTATTAAATTAATATAAAAAATGATACTCATCTAATAAAAACCTTATGTTTTAGATAATGACATCATCATCATCATCAAGCTTGGCCTCAAGGTCAGTTTTGGATATGGAAAAACTAAATGGTAGCAATTTCTTCAACTGGTATAGGAATAATGTTTCTCAATCAAGAGGTGAAATTTTATGTGTTAAATTAACCCCTTAATAAGTAATTGAAAAGTGTAGTTATTTATCAAATGTTGTTATATTCCTATGATAATAATCTAAAGGATTCACTAAAATCCTCTAATATCATGCTTGACACAATGTATTCCAATCTAAGAAAGAAACATGAGACTAATAATATGATTAAAATCATAAAAATGATCTATCAAGAAAAATAAATGAATGATAGGTATAAGGAATTTAATGATCTCTTTCGGTGTAAAATGGTGTAAGTAACCTTTGAATCAAATAATTTTTGCAATATGATTAGGACCTCTAATGACTTAGAGATACTAGGTTCATCTCTAATACTCTATATGGACCTAGAATTCATTATTAAATCATTATTATAAAGTTTTAGATAGTTTATTATAATGTATAACATAAATGAGTTTAATAAAATTTAGTTTTATCCCCTCAATATATGGAAGATAACTGAGTAGAACATAGGTTGTCTAGGATCAAGTTCCATTATGATAGTGTACAAGGAAAATAGTAAAAAAAATCTTGTGATATAAGAAATAAGTTCATGGAGAGTCTATAATTCCTATTAAACAAAGTAAGAGAGAGGAGGGGAAATGCTTCCATTGTGGAAAACCTAGCCTTAGGAAGTGGAACAGCTCAGAATACTTAAAGGTTTCCCAAAAACCCAGTGGAGAGTCCACTTCATGTATTAATGTGATATAATTAAATTCATATACTATAAAGGGTACATGATAACAACTATATTTTTATAGTTTTGTGAATATAAAAGGTTTTATAAGTAAAGGAATAGGAAAAGATAGAAAATTAAAGTTTTATTTAAAGTAACGGTGTAAGGAGTTAATGAATTGAGAACTTAGATACAAGGAGTACTTTAATCTTGGTTGATTTTTAAAAGGATGTATATTATTTGTCACTTTTTTCTATTAGGAATATCTTGTAAAAAAATATTTAATAAATGAGATAGATATTTTTTTTCATGGTTTATTATTCATCCAAATTCTACAAAATGATTGGAAAAGAGACAAGGATAAAATATTTTTTTCTAGAATAAATTTTTTTATCCATTAATATGAGGCTTAGGATTCCACCACCAATACTATAATATTCAAAAAAAACTTATTTTCAATAGTATTTTCAAATACATAAAATATCATATATGATACGGTAATATTAGTTTATTTTTTAAATATTCATATTAAAAGGAAATAAGAGTTATTACATAATCACAAAAAAAATGTGTATCTAAAATTAATTTTTTATAAGCATAAAGCAGTTTTTATTTCTTAGCATGATATTCCTAAGGGAATATAGTTTCTAAGAAACTATTGGGAGGTTTTTTAGAATTAAAGAATTAAAACATAACAAATAAAAGATTACACTAGTCTAAAAGTAAAGTGATTTTTCCTTCTTAATATACTAAAGATTTTATAATATGTAATAGTAAAGAAAAATGTAAAACTTACATTTAGTTTTAGTAAGAAAGTGAATATATGTATTTTCTATAAATTATGCCAGTCAAAGTTCAAAGTAAATTTCACTTGATATCCTAAAAAGTTTAATATATAATGGTAAATAAGATATAAAATTTACATTTTCACTTTATTAAAGTGTAAATCACTTGAAATATTAAAGTGTTTAGGATATTGAATGATTTTTTGTAATGAGTTACCTAAATTACCAATAGATTTCAAGAGAAAATTTTAAATAGTAATTTTTTTAAAAGATTATAATGATGCACTTAGAATACTTCTAAGTAGATGACATGGGTTATTAACATCATAAAATTAGACGATGTGGGGTTAATGAGTTTGAATATGTTCAAGGAGTTGAAAATTAGGAATATGATTCTTATGTTTCACCATTATTGAAGCTATCATACTTCATAGATGTTACTTACTAAAGAGTTTACTGGGAGAGTTTTATCAAATAGTCATATATATATATATTTGAAACAAATTACATATATATGTTATAAGTCAAAAACAAAATAACAAATTCTAGAAAACATAAGTCTAATTAGAAAGTTATTCATATATGATATGTTTTAAGTGTTCTTATATAGAGTTTTTTTAATTATTATTGAAAGATTTTTAAGAATATAAAATGTATCATATAAAATGAAATCCCCACTTTATTACTCCATCACATTAGATATATATATATATATATAAATATCATAAAGTGTAAAAATAATAAACCTCTCAACATATTACTTTAAGTTATCTTTAACTGATGTTCATAATATATTATTATATTTTATGGAAAAATTATAAGGTTTGCATGGGTAGGATTCTTTTATGGATATAAAAAATATGATCATCAGGCATGAAAGTGTTTTGTTCACTAAATAACCAATAAATTATACCACATAAGTCATATAATATTTATTTGGTATACTAGGGATAAAATATTTATATTTAGTGACACCACTATTGTATTTTAGTGAGATACCTATCATTATAACCTTCTATAATTCCATGTAACTTAACAAATCCATAATTACATGAACTATAAAAATGGTATCACTTTCTTACATTTCAAGGATATTTTCAGTTTAGAGTTTTATATAATAAGAAAAAACTCTAACATATCAAACCCTTACAACAAAAATTAGACACTTCCACTCAATGTCAATTTTTTCTATAAAAAACTAAAATTCTTAAATTTAAAATCTTATTTCATTCAATACACATTCACTAATTTTAAGATAAAACCCCATAATAGAAATATAGTCCTTTTGATAGTTCCTACTCATACTTAATACCTATAAGAAATATTAGAAAACATAATATTAGAAAAAAAAACAATAATGTATATAATAAATAAATAAATTAGATATTCTAGTAAAAAACATAACAAATTTTCCTTAAAAACAAATTTTTCACCAATATAAGATCACAAACTTTCCTTTAAATCATAATATCATTTTCTTAACTTATTAAATAAAAAAATTTCTACAAGACCCATAAATAATATAAACATGAAATATATCCATGGAAAATATAAATAATAACATATATAATAATAACTGATTTCATAATAATGGAATGCATAATTTCAGACATTATAAACTTACTGTCAATGCCTCGTTCCATGGAATCATATATAAATAGGTGAGGTATATGCCAAATATTCAATCTAGTTTGTCTCGTGAGAACTATCAATACATAAATGGGATATAATGGTCCCCACCCATCACTTTATAAATCCAATGCATTCAACATATAAAACAAATTAATAAAAAAACAATACATTATCATCATAAACATTCATATTGAAAAACTAACATATGAAATGTCAATATTTTCTCCAATCAATAAATAGAACAACATTATCATAAGCCATAAATAAAAATAATGTGGATGGTATCATTATATAATATCCCCAATTATCATAAAAATATTTAAAGTATGATGATATAGATGAAAATTTCCTTTAAAAAACATTCAGGCCATTATTTGAAAACATAAGAAAAATATATTTTTCTTTTTAAAACATTTTAAATAAAAATTTCCATAATATTAAGAAAAAATATTTCATTAAAAATCATGAATACTTATAAAGTAATATTAAAATAAAATAATAGTTATGATGGTGATAAATTTTGTTCATTCTATAAATTTGAAAACAAATATTCCTTTCAAACTTTTTGTAAAAATTAAAATTACCATGTTCAAAAAATGACAAGAAGATTCCTTTTTAAAAATTTATAAAGAAATAAAAATATAGTTGAAAATGTATTTAATAAATATTTTAATCATAAATAATAACATTATTGAAACACTTAAAAGAACATGTACATAGAGGGAAAAGAGTTTGAAATATTTAAAACAATATTTTAAAAAACATACCTTACCACTTTGGTAACTTTGGAATAAAAAATATAATTTAAGGAGATAAATTGGAAAAAAATTTACTTTTAATTAATTCAAAAAATGATACAATACATATATATGTATGTACATACACCATATAAAATAAACATCATGAAATAAACCTCGTGGTAAACATGGCATGTGTCTCAATGAAAATAAATTGAGACAAGAAATCCCTTAATTTGAGTCTTGACTTGTTTTATACAATCCATAAAACCTAAATAATAAAATTATATAATTTTACACATGATTTAGAACAATATTAATATTAATTACATTATCATTATTCCTTTTATTTAATTTATTACCATGACTTATTTATTTACTAAATTAGTTAAGTTTGCATTGATTGTTTTGAGGATGTTTGGTTCAAAATCTCAGAAAAACATTGGTAGGTTGAAAATGGTCAAAGGTATTATGGTTCCGTAATATATATAATATTTATAATAAAATATTATCATGTTTTTACATTAAATATATTTTTAAAACTTTCTATTTATAGTGGTTATGAAAAATGAATTATATCGTTCCATGGAGATGGTAGTTTGTATATACACATAAATGATGTTTTCATTTTTCTACTTGGGGGAAATAAAAAAATAAATTTTATTTTAATTTTACATAATCATAATTATTTTATACATTTCATATTTATGCATATATTTTTATCCTTATAACAATTCATGTGAGTTAATAATGTAAAACAAATCACGTCACCCTATGGAGGTGGTAGTCCCCACGCACGAATGAGGGACATTATCATTTTACAAAGAATGAAAGGGTAAGATGGTAAGTAATATATTATATTTTTAAAATCATAAGTATGACATAAATATAAAAAAAATATTCATTAAATCCATCATAATAACTATCATTTTGAGGTGGTCATGAAAAACAAAACACAACGCTTCATGGAGGTGGTAGTCAACATGTACACACAAGCAATGTTTTTATTTCCCATGGAATGGAAAAGAAGATAATAAATGGTTGCTAAATCAAAATAATAAAATTTAAATATATATAAGATATTTATTTTATCATATAATTTTTTTTAGAATACTTTAAGGAGGTGCAGGGATAAATAAATATGAAAAAACTCGGTTAAGGGTTAAACCTATTCTTTAGAAAACATATTTTGGATTACACCTTAAGTCTTCTAGGTTGGTCTTTTGGTTATACCAGAACCTCTATAATACAAGGATGAATTTTTTAAATGAATTTAGGTAGATATTGGTTTATCTAAATGGATCAACAGGTGTGGTGAATGGAATATAAGAGGATCCCTTTTATAAGTGATGTGGGTGGAAAAATTTTGAATACATTTAATATTAATATATAATATTTTTTAGATCATGTAAAATGGATCCAAAAGTAACATATATTTTATTATAATGAGAATAATGTATAAATAAATTATACCAATAAAATTTATACAAGTTTAAGTGTCGTTTTAAACCTTATCTTTTGGTTTAACTTCATCATTGACCCTTTTAACATTAAATATGGTAACAAATTTTTCAATCTCTAAGGGTCATGAAAGTAATTGTAAAAATTTAAAGTGGTCCATATGTATTATATTAATTATATCCTTGAACATTATCCATAAAATTGACATATTATAGTATTTTTATGATTTTATAATGGTTTAAAAATAATTTTTAGACATTAAATATTATTTAAATTAATTTTTAGGACTATTCAAAAATTTGACTTTAAAGTCATTAATATAACAATATAATTAAAATATAAACACTTTAACCTATAAATACCCTCTATAATTTTCCATAAAATAAGTGGTACATCATAATTCACCCAAAAAGTATTACATTTTAATGTTTTTAAAAGTGTTTACTTGATTTTTCTATTGCTAGCACCAGTGTTGAGTCAGTGTTGCATAAGCGTTCAAGGTAAATGTATCATATCTAAGAATTAAAAATAAATTAATATCATAAATATAATTTTTTTATATTAAATTTTATCATATATATTCATTCATATATTATTTATATATGTATCCTTGTCATAATAATATAATAATTGAGGGAAAGTGACAATTCTAGAAATATAATTTTATTAATATAAAAAGGGGAGTTATATTCAATGAAAGTGGATTTAAATTAAATAATTAATGATGATAATATCAATATAGATATATAATAACCTCATACACTCTTTTTAAGATAATATTGTGTGATATTTTAATCTTTTAACACATTATTTAACACTTTTACACTATTTTAGCCTTTATTGTGGTGATAAATTTATATCATGGTTATTATTCATTATGACAAAAAATAAAATTGAAATCATTAATAAATAAAATTATCCTGATAAAAAATATGGAATCCATTTTATAATATTCAATTTCCAAAAGTATTAAAATTTACTTTTAATATAAGTTTTTAAAATGCAATGAAAAATTCTTTCCAGAAAAAATCTTGTTTTAAGCATAAAAATTATTTTATACCAAAATAAAGTATATTATTGATTTACATTGAATTAATTAGATTATTTTTAATAAAAATAAACTTATTTTGATTTAAAATAAATCTACAACTAAATATAACATTGAAATTACTTTGATTAAAAATAAATAAATGATTGTTTTTTCAAAATCGATATTTTTCACTATCCACCCAAAAATCAACCTTTCCAGAAAAATAAAAAAAATTATCTTAATATTATTTTAATATTATTATTTTAAAAATTATTTATATTTTATAAAATATGATTTCTTAATGTGAAAGTAATTAATCATAATATTTTTGCACAAAATGAAATAGAAACCATTTTTGAAGAAAAATTATTTTTGATGTATAAAATTAATTTATACTTATTCTATATCTAGTGAATTTATTTAAAAAATATTTTATCTATAAATTTTATTAAAATCATTCATCTAGAGTGATTAACTTAATTTTATTTTGATAAAAATACTTTTCACATATAAAATTTTTTCTGAAAAAAATATCTTCTAATCATATATGATATTATTTAAAATTGAGTTCTTATTTATGGTGAATTAATAAGTATATTTGTATCAAATAAATATCACCTACATATATTTCATAATTAGGATACTCTTTTTCATACCCTTCACACTAATGGTGAGGTTATAATTTCTATATTTAAATAATAGTATTTCTATAGTATATCACAGTTTGTTTAAGCTCAGCGTTGCATGTGGTAAACATTATTAAAAATAGTATTCATTTAAAGGATAATTAAATATTGAAATATCATGGTGTTTCATTCTCACCATCTTAAAAAAATTGTACTCACAATTTGAATTTGATTCTCTCAAAACAAATTTATCATAACATTGTAATAAAATCAAATATAGATTTTATTATGTGATTTAATTTTTAGGTCAGGACCAAGAAACTTATTTTTTCATAAATGAATATAACTCTATAAAAATCATACTTGTATATGAGTTTCTAAAATCTTACCTTGATAGTTTATTTTTAATTTCTATATAAGACTAGATAGATTTTATAATTTATTTTACCATTGAGATTAATATTTTAAGAAAATATATGTACTTGATTTCATTCCATTACATAAGTGGAATTTAATCCTTTATTTTTACATTGATCAGTTTCCACTTCTATCTTATCACTTACTCTAATTAATTAATATTAAATATGAATTTTTCATGCTTGAATCACTAAATTCAACTCCTAACAGATCATAAGATCTACAAAAGGATGAAAAGTTATTTATCCTACTTCTATCCATTAATCAAAACCAAAAAAAGGTTAGAATAACTCATAATAATATCCAATATATGATGAAATACTATATTAATCACCAAATCCTCAACAATAACACCAAAAGGTTAACTTAAATCATCCCATGAGTAACTAACCTTAAAAATCTTTAAAATATTCCTTACCAAGTTTAAAATCTAAAAATAAAAAATATTTTATCATATATTATTCTAAGATCAATTTAATATTTATCTCTAAATAAAATTAATCACTCATAAATTAACATAGAAAAAAATTATATAACCTATCATATAATCTCTAAAATATGTTAATAAATCTCATAAATAAATTGAATCACCATAAATCCACAATAAAATCATATATGATTCAAAAATATAAGTCAACTTTTATTCTTCAAATAATATCCCATATTATCCAAAAATATTTCCATTTACCTTAATCATATAATGTTTCCAATATAGTGAACTTCTTTAAAAATATATTTAATCACTTAGTCACCAAATAACTTTTCAATCCCATAGTTATATATATAATAAAACATATATTCTGAAAATGAAATAACCCTTTTATTCTAGTTTATCCTCAATTACCTCGACATAAAAGTTCATGTTAACCCTAAAGGATATCAATATATTTCAACTTGTGTCCAAAAAATATAATATAATTTATCTTCAAATAATATTTTCACTAAAACACATGTTAAAATTAAGAGTTTCATATTCCTTAAACATCTATTAAAACTCAATAAATGTCTCCCACAGTACTCCCATAAAATAAAACTTTAACATAGTATTGATTATTTTAAACTTATGATCATACCTAAATTTATAAACCATTAATGAAACTTCCACTACACCATAACTCTTGAAATACTATATTTATATAATTCAGTCAATCAAAATTTTTTATAATTATTTAACAAAACACTATCATCTTATTCCTTAGTAATTCCATCCTCTAATAAAAATATGTGTCAAGTCTCGTGATTCATCAATCTCAATATAATCATGTTTCCAACTTTAAACAAAAACAAAACTATTAAAATAACACATAAATTTTATATGTTATTTGATGTTACTTTATCTTTAACATATAACCTTGATAATCATTTATTTATACAATCTTTCTAGTCACCTTCACTAGCTTTCCTCTAAGGACATTGATTTTCATAAGGCCTATACTTTTCACATTTGAAACATCTTACTTTTCCATTGAGGAATTTCCTCTGGTGATTCTTCCCATATTATTGTAATATAAAAAGTTATATCTTTTTACTTTTATGATCTTTATCACCTAAGTTTCTATGAAAATTCATTTTTCTCTTATTTGGTGTTTTATAAAACTCACTCAGGTTCAGGTTGTTAATCATAACTTCAGATAGCTATTTAGGAATAACCACAATATTTTTCACTCCAAATCCAATCTTTTTTAGCCTCTCATTCAGAAAACCATTGTATTATCCTTCATTAATATTATTAATTTATTTATTTTTATTTTTATTCGTTTACTAAACCAAAATAGTAAGTGTGATTATATTAAATAAAATCATAATAAACCATCTAATTAGGATTATAAATACTGCTATATCCTCAACCATGGAATCTTCCATTCAATAACCATAATTCTCTATTGTATATTAACCTTTAAGGTTATATTATAATTATAAATTATTCCCAAATAACATTCTAACATCTAAAGTTATATAAACATTTTCTTTGATACCAATTGTAACACCTCGTAACTTAAGAAACCCATAATTACATGATTTAAAACAAGGGTTACACTTTCTTACATTTCAATTATATTTTCATTTTTGGGATTTATAGAATTAGAGAAAAACTCTTATATATAAAACCCATAAAATATAAATTTTAAACTACCACTCAATGTCCATTTTCTCTACAAAACGTATAATTCTTAAATTTAAACTAATGTTTCATTCAAGACATATTCTCTTATTTAAAAATGAAACCCCATAATGGAAAGATAGTCCTTATTATAGTTACTACTCATCTTTAATACATTTTAAAAATAATTGAAAATATGGGATGAGAAAAAAAAAGATTAGTAAGGGATATAAAAACTAAATAAAATCATATAGTCTAGTAAAAAATATTAAAATCCTTATGTTAAAACAAACTCTTCACTAATAGAAGATCATGAACTTTCATTTAAATTATATGCTCATTTTATTACCTTATAAAATCAAAATATTTCCATAAAACCCATAAATAATATAAAAATAAAATATATCCAAATAAAATGAAAATAATCACAAGGATAATAATAACTAATTTTATAATTATTTAATGTATAATTTTATATGTCATAATCATACTGTCAAGGCCTCATGCCATGACATCACATATAAATGGGTACGGAATATTCCAAATACCAAATATATTTTGTATCATAAAAACTAATGATGCATAAAGGGTTTATAATATGATCTTAACAACACTTACTAATTCCAATTCATTTATCATATGAAAGAAATGTATAATAACACAATTTATAATTAACATAATCATTCATATAGAAAAGATTTCATATGAAATGTCAATATTTTCCCTAGTAAATAAATATACTAACATGATCATAAGATATAAAGATAAATAAATTTGATGATATCATTAGATCATATCTTCATTGATAATAAGAATCCTTAAGGGATGTTAAAATAGAATAAAAATACCTTTAAAAAAACATTTGAACCATTTATTGAAAACATGATAAAATTTCATATTCCTTTGATAAACATTTAAATAAAACTTTATATAATATTGAAAAAATATATATCTTTAAAAGTAATAATGGAAATTTTTAAATTAATTTTTAAATAAAAGAATATTTATGATGGTATTAAAAGTAATTTTTTTGATAACCATTAAAATAAATATTCCTTTCACACTTTTGGTAAAAAGTTAAAAGTGTCTTGTTTGGAAAATTAAAAGAAGATTACTTTTAAAACATTGTAAATAAAGTAAAATATAGTTCAAAATTAATCTAAAAAATATTTGAATAATAAATAATAACATTCTTGAAACATTTAAAATAACATGGACATGGCGGAAGAAGAGTTTTAAATATTTAAAAAAAATATTTAAAAGAGAAATCCCTTACCACATCGATAACTTTCGAATCAAATGATCATTAAAAGAGATAAATTGAAAATGATTTTTTAAAAAAATTAACATTATTAAATTAATTATAAAATATATTTATATGGTATTACATACACACAAAAAGATAGAACGTTTGGTGAATATGGAATTAGTCTCAATGAAATTAAATTGAGACAATAAATCCCTTTCCTCGAGTTCTGGCTCATTTAATACAATCTATAACTCCTGAATAATAAACATATATTAGTTTTATATTTTATTAGTAACCTTTTTCATGTTTATTAAATTATGATTATTATTTTTATTTCATTTATTACCATGACTTATTTAATTATTAAATCGGTTAAGTTTACATCAAATGTTTTGAGGATGTTCGATTCAAAATCCCAAAACAACGTTGGTAGGTTCACCATGGTCAAAGGTGTTATGGTTATATCATATAAAGAATATCAATCATAAAATAATTATAATTTTTTTACATTAAATATACTTTTTAAACTATCCATTTAAGGTGGTTATTAAAAATTATTTCCATCATTTCATGGTGACGGTTGTCCGTATGTACGGGTGAATGATGTTACCATTTTTCTACTAGGTAGAAAAGAAATAAAGATGATTTTATTTTATTTTTTTAAAATCATAATGATGTTATATATTTTATATTTATTTATTATTTCCATACTTATTACAATCTATGATAGGTAGTAACATAAAACAAAACACATCACTTTATAGAGGTGGTAGGCCACATATACGCACGAGCTACGTTATCATTTTCCAACAGAATCAAGGGTAAGAAGGAAAGTAATATATTATATTTTAAAAATAATAAATATTAAATAAATATCATATATATTCATTAAATCTATAATTATAACCATCCTTTTTCTCTGGTGATGAAAAACGAAGCACATCACTGTTTGGTGGTGGTAGTCCACACGTAGGCATGAGCGATGTCTTAAATTCCCATATGATGGAAAATGAGATGAAAAAGGATTAGAGAATAAAAATAATAAAATTTAAATATATTTAATATTATGATTTTATCATATCAGTTTGTTTATAGAATATTTCAATGAGTTGGAAGAAGAAATAAATATGCAAACACTCGGTTAAGTGTTATTATAAGGACCCGGCCTTAAAACCTTAAATAATCTTGAATTAAATGAATAATTCACATTGAGGATCTTTTCAATTTTATAGTTTTAGAGAGTTAGACCATAACTATTAAATTTCAAAATATTACAAAGTAGACACTTCTACCCAGTATCCATTTTTTCTACAAAACATAAACTCTTGAAAAAAAATTCATGTCTAGTTCCATGTTTAACACAGCATGAATTTTTCTAGATCCCATCCTTGACCCTATTCCACATTATGTCATGTGAAAAACATTTCAAAAACTTGGGATGAGCATAAAAAGCTCAGTAAGGGATACATAAAAGAGTATAACTTTTAGTTTTTCAAAACAACAAGTAAACCATGAATACTTTAACATAAGTAATAATTTTCACCTTTATGAAGTAGTAAATACTCTTCACTGAATAAAAAATCATTACTTACCCTTTTGTAACCAAAATATTACCATAAAACTCATATAAAGAACACATAACATATAAAGGTAACTTGGGACATAAACATACGTAAATGGAATAACCATACGGTCGACTTCCACACATTTCACTAAATGGAATATCCATATGACCGACTTCCATACCCAATGCATTGGAGGTTATAACGTAACCACCTGTCCTGTTATTCACGGCACCACCCGTCATTTTGTTTATCACGTAACCACCCGTCAAATGTCCAAGTACCATTATAAAATCATATCACATACAACAAATATAAAGGAAAGGAAACATTTCCACATTTCAATCACAATATATCACTTAAATATATTGACATAAAAAATCCATTTTCAAAACCATTTTCAATACCAAAAATACGTAAAAGAGTAAAATGTAGTTATTTTATTTTAAAAAACATTACGGCTTTTTGAGGAAGCTAAAGATCAAATAATACTCGTGGTGGCAGAAAAGGTCGTTGTCACCATGTACTTTAAAAGAAACATTCTTTTTTTCATTTAGTAAAATGATTCATAGAAAAAGATTCCCTTTGATTGAAAAGAAAATCCATAGGTGTTTATACAGCGTATAAAAGAAAGTTGTGTATAAATGAAAATTTTCCTCAATGAAAGGAGATTGAGATGAAGTCCCTTAAAAAGATCATTTTGTAAATAAAATAGATTTATTATGTGTATTAAATATAAGTACACATAAAGAAAGTATAAAAACAAGATAAGACATAATCATATCATTACGTAATTTTAAAGTATGAGATTAACCCGAAGAACGGAAAATTAGGTTAAGAAGTTCCCTTACCTCGTGTCCCACTTGACTTG
This sequence comes from Viscum album, assembly GCA_963277665.1. Classification (NCBI taxonomy): domain Eukaryota; kingdom Viridiplantae; phylum Streptophyta; class Magnoliopsida; order Santalales; family Viscaceae; genus Viscum; species Viscum album. The sequence goes on from OY728130.1 coordinate 517,116,934, forward strand.
ATAGTTCTTTAATATCCTAAATAATAAACTAAAGTTAATTTCTACTTTTTTAAGAACCTTTTTCAAGTTTATTATTCCTTTTATATCACTTATTACCATGTTATAAACATTATGTAATCATTTAAGTTAATAACTTTCGTTTTGTCGATATTTGGCACTTGAGTCAAAAATGAACACATTATATTTACAAGTTGCCCATGTGGTGAATATTCCATTATATACATAATTATATTCATTATTTAGATATCATATATATCATATATATCTAGTATAAACATGTATTTATAATATTACATAACATTTAGAGGTAAGAAATGAAATGCACAGTTCATGGAGACGGTAAGTCGTACGTACGCATGAACGCTATTTTAATTTCTATTTCTTATTTTAATGGAAATAAAACATAATGATACATAGTTATATTATAATTCCAGTATAATATCATATATAATATCATTAACACTATCCTTTACACATCCCACATAAGGCATTAATGAGTCACATCACTTTAAGGGGGTGGTAGTCCGCACTTCCTCAAATGAGATTATCGTATTTACCCACTATGGAAACCATAAAGACTTGATATAATTGGAAAATACAGAAGCATAAAGAAAACATAAAAATAATATATATCATATATAAATATAGTTCCATCATAATGGCCACCATGATAGGCGGTTGGAGATATTTGAACAATCATCGTTTCATGAGGTGTTAGTTTTCCATCCACAGAAACATTATGTTCTTCATCCATTAGATGGAGGTGTGTGTAAGTGTAGTTTTAATACTTATTATAAAAACATACTAGTATATTGAGGATACTGTTGTTGTTACAAAAGAAAGAAATAAATAGATTTTATGGGTTGGGGAAGTAAAATAAATGAAAATAATTTAAGAGAAACTATTACCTTTAATTTGGGTAACTCCTTTGGTTTGAACTAAAAGGACTTCTTGAAGTGCCTTCTACCTAAGGTAAGGATTATAGGGGGAGGATATGGATGTAGGGAGCTTAATTGGGCAGAGTTTGTATGAGACAAAAGGCTTTACAGGTGTGATAAATTGGTTAGAAGTGGTCTCTTTTTAGAAGGGGGGGAGGGGCTCTTTAGGAAAGTGTGAAAATATTATTTTATAATGTAATGATATTCGGTTTCTAATGGTCCAAAAATCATTATAGTCGAAGATAAGATGAGTCATGGTCGAAATAAAATCATCCAATCATAATTGGACATGTTTTGGATATTATTTTAATCATTATAATCTTATTTAATTAAATCATTTATTAATGAGGTAAATAATACATCATTATTGTGTCATAAATAATGTAACTTATTTGTTGTCTAAAAATTATAAAAAAAAATACCATGATGTATTAAATCTTTTTATATTTACAATGAATATTTATAGTTGAAAATATGACTAATATAACACCATATAAAAATTAATTACTAAAAGATTTTAGTTAATGTCAATTTTGTCTTTACGTTAAATTAATTAATCTAAATTGTCATTATCACTCCCAAGTTGCTCAATGGGGTCCCAAAATCGACACAAAGATGACCATAGTCTTTAATGACTAAACCAATAATGTTTTTACAAGTGTTAAGGTAATTTTTAATTATTATAATATTCTTTTAACCTTGAAATATCCTATTTACCTTTAACCGCGGTAAATAAAAGTCAAAAGTTACTATTCACCAAAAATTATTTTCATCTTAATGAACCACATTTTACTTCTTGATAATAACCATGTATGTCAAATTTTTGAAATTCAATTCACAGAAGTGGTAAAATTTTATTTAAATGAAAAATTCGGTTTTTTTAACCACCACTAAGTGGTTTCACTATTCATCAAAAATTGAAGTTTTTTAGAAAAATACCAAAAAATCAGCCTAAGCTATATTTGATATTCCAAATTCAAAAATGATTTCTATTTTGAAAAATTCAAAACATAGAAGTGGAATTAATTAATTTTAAAATTAATTCTCGTTATCAAAATAAATAGCATGTTTTTAAGAAACAATAACTATCAAAATATTGATACTTGTTTATGTCGAATTTCAAAGTGAAATTAATTCCAATGACCAAAATTGGATTAAATGGTAAAAATATATTCTAATTAAACTTTAAAACCAACTAAAAAGATAATCTAACCATATAAATAAATTATATTAAAAGGCACTTTTGAATTAAAATGCAATATTTTTCACTATTCATTAAAAAATGAACTCTATCAGAAAAATACCAAAAAATTAACCAAAGTAAAATTTGATGTCCCCATTATAAAGAAGGATTTTATTTGGTGATATAGAATGTATTAAAGTAACCAAAACTAGATTTAAAGAGGGTTCTCCATTAAAAGGCGGTAAATTGTCCTTTTAATATAAATTATGCTTAAAATTATTTTCATTCACATTTTAAGCCTATAACTTTTATTGGATAAATGTAAATACATTTAACAAACATGTATAATCATATTGTAGTTAGTTTCATTCATTCCTGCCAAAACAACGTCTAGGAGTTAACTACCATTTAAAATAATAATATTATATTATTAGTGTACAACGTAATATTCCAAAGAAACCCATTGTTGCGTATAGGGTACGCTATCGAACATAGGAACACTTTTAAAGTAAAATTAATATTTAATTAAGAAATATTAATAAGTATAAAAATATATTATTCTTCATTTACTTGGGATGTTACATCCTTCCCCCCTTTTGGAAATTGCGTCCTCGCAATTTTTATTCACTTATCAAAATAAGTGGGGGTATTTATCCCTCATAGCATTTTAAGATTCCCATGTTGCCTCTTCAACCATATGGTTTTTCCACAAAACCTTTACCTGGTAAATTACCTTATTCCGCAACACCTGCTCTCTATAGTCACGAATCTAAACTGGTTGTTCTTCATAAGAGAGAATCTCTTCCAACTGAACTACCTCTGGGCTCAAAACATGAGATAGATCTGGCATATACTTTCTCAACATCGAAACATGAAAAACATTGTGTACCTGGGATAAACTTGGAGGTAAAGCCACGTTATACGCAACTGATCCCACTTTCTCTAGAATTTCATAAGGTCCAATGAACCACGGACTCAACTTTCCCTTCTTACCAAAACGCATCACACTTTTCCATGGAAAAACTTTGAGAAATACATGATCACCTACCTCAAAGGAAATATCCTTTCTCTGGTTATCTTCATAACTTTTCTGTCTGCTCTGAGCTGCTCTCATGTGCTTCTGACTCAACTGAACTTTCTCTGCCATCTCTTCTACCAATTTTGGTCCCATCAGATTCCTTTCACCTAATTCATCCCAAAAATATAGAGTTCGATACCATTTTCCATATAATTCCTCAAACGGATCAATCTGTATACTAGAATGAAAACTGTTATTATAAGAAAATTCAACCAAAGAAAGATGTTGATCCCAACTTCCCTGATAATCTAGTGAACAAGCACGTAGTATATCCTCCAAGGTCTGTATTGTTCGTTCTGACTGCCCATCTGGTTGCGGATGAAAAGCTGTACTAAAATTTAATTCAGTTCCCAATGAATTCTTAAGGCCTTTCCAAAAGTTAGAAGTAAACCTGGGATCACGATCAGATACAATGGAGAGGAGAACACCATGAAACCTGAATATCTCTTTAACATACAACCGAGCAAGTTGATCTAGATACAAAGTATCTCGAATAGGAAGGAAATGAAAATATTTATTCAATCGATCAGCTATAACCCAGATTTCATTATTACCTCAAGATGTCTTCATTAATCCCACAACGAAGTCCATGGATATATTTTCCCATTTCCACTCTGACATCGGTAGAGGATGAAGCATCCATTTCGGTAACTTCCACTCTGCTTTAACCAGCAGACAAGTCAAACACTTCAGATTAAAATCAGCAATATCTCTTTTCATTCCATCCCACTAGTAATACTCCCGAAGATCTATGTATATCTTAGTACTACCAGGATGAACTGAAAATGAAGAACTATGAGCTTCACATAACAACTCATTCTTCAACTGTGAATCACAAGGTACACATAATCTCTTCCCAAATCTCAAAACACAATCATTATCAATGTTAAATTCAGGCAACTTACCCTTCTGAACCAACTCTACCTTTTTCTGTAACTCATTGTCTTCTTTCTTGCGCTTGCTTTATTCTTTCTGATAGAGATGATTTCACTGACACCTGAAACAAAACAGATGAATTCCCTGCACTAAAAACTTCTATGACAAAGTTAATCAAATCAAAAACCAAAGGATCTCATTCCAAACATATCATGGTTAATGAAGTATTACTTTTTCGACTCAAAGCATCATCCATTTTATTTGCTTTTCCCGGATGATAAAGGATAGTTCAATCATAATCTTTGATTAATTCCAACCATCTCCTCTGTCTCATGTTCAATTATTTCTGAGTGAATATATACTTTAAACATTTGTGATTAGTATATATTTCACACTTCACTCCATACAAATTATGCTTCCAAATTTTTAAAGCAAAAAACAACAGCACCTAATTCCAAATCATGTGTAGGGTAATTTAACTCATGAGGTTTCAATTGACGTGAAGCATAATAAATTAACTAATCATTCTGCATTAAAACACATCACATTCCTTTCAACGAAGCATCACTGTAGATAAAAAACTCACCATTTCTGGATAGCAGTTCCAAAACCGGAGCATTCACCAATCTCCTTTTCAATTCCTGAAAACAATCATCACATTCCTTTGTCCATATGAACTTAACACCTTTTCGAGTTAACTTAGTCATTGGACTAGATACCCGTGAAAAATTTTCAAAAAACCTCCGGTAATAACCTACCAAACCAAGAAAACTATGGATCTTGGTTATATTTGTGGGTCTTGGCCATTCTTCAACAACTTTTTTTTAGCTAGATCAATAGTTATGCCATTTTTTGAAACAATGTGACCAAGGAAATAAAATTATTGTAACCAAAACTCACACTTGCTGAATTTCCCAAATAGTTTCTTTTCTTTTAAGGTTTGTAAGACAACCCTTAAATGAATTTTATGTTCCCCCTTAATTTTGGAATAAACCAAAATATCATCAATGAACACAACCAAAAACTTATCCAAGAACTCACGGAAAATTCTATTCATAAGATCCATGAATACAGCAGGTGCATTGGTTAACCCAAAATGCATAACTACAAATTCATAATGGCCATATCTAGTACAAAACGCAGTCTTTGGAACGTCTGATTCCTTTACTTTCAACTGATGGTACCCCGACCTCAATTCAATCTTCAAAAAATACTGAGCTCCATGGAGCTAATCAAACAAATCATCGATATGAGGCAATGGATACTTATTCTTAATAGTGATGTTATTAAATGCACTATAATCAATGCAAAGTCTCATTAAACCATCTTTATTTTTAACAAACAAGACAGGATCACCCCATGGTGATGTTCTAGGTCGAATGAAACCTTTATCTAATAACTCCTGTAATTGCTTCTTTAACTCTAAAAGTTCAATTTGAGCCATTCGATAAGGGGGTTTTGAAATTGGCTTAGCATTAGGAACTAAGTCAACAGTAAATTCAACTTCCCAATCAGGTATAATACCAGGAAACTCATCAGGAAAAAAATCAAGGTACTCATTTACCATTGGCACATCATTTATTTGAATAGTTCCTTTGTTTTAAACAATATGTGTTAGGTAACATTCATTTCCATCTTTTACTAGTTTCTCAGCTTCCTGATATGTTATCAACAGTAAGGGTTCATTTTTGTATACAAACTGAAAATCATTCTGAAAAGAAACCTCTTTAGCTCTATAGTCAATCTTAGCATGATAAATAGAAAGCCAATCCATCCCCAATATAACATCAAACTCTACTAGAGGCAAAACAATAAGGTTTTCAGGTAGATTCTTTCTGCACACAAGGACAGGAATGATCTTATGTTTTCTTTTTGTCTCAACATTTCCTCCAGGTGTTTTTACCGTAAGTTCAGTATTCATATCATGAGATGGAATTACCAATTTACTAGAAAACTTCTCAGAAATGAAAGAGTGTGTAGACCCTGAATCAAACAACACATTGGCATAATCTGAACAAACAAACAGTGTACCTGATACTACTTCGTTTGATGGCCTAACATCTGCTGAAGTAGTTGCAAAGGATTTCACAGCCCCTTTTTTCTTGTAGTCTGGTTGCTTTCCCTCAGCTGATTTCTTTGTTGGAAACTCATTTTCATAATGACCCATTTCATTACACTTAAAACATCTTATCGATGGTTTTTCATTGCCTGTTTGATCATCTTCCTTACAGTTACAAGAAATATGACCAGACTTACCACACCGAAAGAACTTTCCATACTTCAATAAACATTGTCCAGGATGCTTTTTACCACAGTTCTCACAAGTTGAATATTTAGTTTTCTTACCTCCAGGCTTCTTTGATGAATTCATCCCCTTTTCCTGCCAACCGGTCCTCTTATTCTGTTGTTTTTCAAAGAACACTTGATCATCAGAAAACTCCATTTCCACCTTCTCCGCACATCGAACAAGTTTTTCATAACTTTTGAACTCACGAGAGGCTAATGCTCTTCGATATCATAGCGTCATTCCTGAGTAAACTCGATTTATATTACTATCAAGATCTCGGATGAAATTTGGTGCATACCTTTCTAGTTGAGTGAACTTTGCTTCATAAGTGGCCACTAAGTCATCCTCCTGCCTCAATTCCAGTAATTTTTTTTCCATACTAAGATGAACCATATTAGGAAAATATTTATCAAGAAACATACCTTTGAATTCATCCCAAAAAATAGCATCAATCTCCTCACTATCCTTGATATTTTTCACCATCGACCACCACTGATCAGATTCAACTTCAAAATGGTAAACAGCGAGACTAACATTTTGATGTTCTGAATAACCCATGACATAGAAAATATTCTCTAGTTCTTTAATCCACCCTTCAGCTTACACAGGGTCAGATGATCCTCTGAATGATGGGGGTGTTTCCTCATGAAATGCTCCACTACTGACATGTTCCTCTGCGGTTGATCTGGCTAATCTCATGCATTGATACCACCACCATTTATAGCCTGAGTCAATTATTCCATCACTGCAAAAAAACTGTTCAGTTCTGATTCCAACCATCTCAGATTGCTGATTTGGAAGGTTGTCTTCCTCCTAATTTCATCCCAACATAGCTACCCTGTTTCCTCTGCGGAAAACCATTCTGAACATAGAAATATCTTAGGTGAAGCAACATAATAATCTATAAATTCTACATGATCTCGATATTAACATAAATTACTTTATAGATATTAATTCAACAATATCCTAACTCCTAAAGTTATCTAAACTGACCTTTGATACCAACTATAAGGACCTGGCATTAAAACCTTAAATAATCTTGAATTAAATGAACAATTCACATTGATGATCTTTTCAGGTTTAGAGTTTTAGAGAGTTAGGTCATAACTATTACATTTCAAAATATTACAAAGTAAACACTTCTACCTAGTATCCATTTTTTCTACAAAACATGAACTCTTGAAAAAAAAGTCATGTCTAGTTCCATGTTTAAGACAGCATGAATTTTCCTTGATCTCATCCTTGACCTTATTCCACATTATGTCCTGTGAAAAACATTTCAAAAACTTGGGATGAGCATAAAAAGCTTAGTAAGGTATACACAAAGAAGTAAAACTATTAGTTTTTCAAAAAAACAAGTAAACCATGAATACTTTAACATAAGTAATACTTTTCACCTTTATAAAGTAGTAAATACTCTTCACTGAATAAAAGATCATTACTTACCCTTTTGTAACCAAAATATTACCATAAAACCCATATAAAGAACACATAACATATAAAGGTAACTTGGGATATAAACATACATAAATGGAATAACCATACGATCGACTTCCACACATATCACTAAATGGAATAGCCATATGGCCGACTTCCATACCCAATGCATTGGAGGTTATAACGTAACCACCCATCCTGGTATTCACGGCACCACTCGTCATTTGGTTTATCACGTAACCACCCATCAAATGTCCAAGTACCATTATAAAATCATATCACATACAACAAATATAAAGGAAAGGAAACATTTATACATTTCAATCACAATATATCACTTAAATATATTGACATAACAAATCCATTTTCAAAACAATTTTCAATACCAAAAATACGTAAAAGAGTATAAGGTATTTATTTTATTTTAAAAAACATCACGGCTTGTTGAGGAAGCCAAAGATCAAATAATAATCACGGCGGTGGAAAAGGTCATTGTCACCACGTACGTTAAAAGAAACATTCTTTTTTGTCGTTTAGTAAAATTCTTTGTAGAAAAAGATTCCCTTTGAATGAAAAGAAAAGTCAAAGGTTTTTATACAGCGTATAAAAGAAAGTTGTGTATAAATGAAAACTTGCCTCAATGAAAGGATATTGAGACGAAGTCCCTTACAAATATAATTTTGTAAATAAAATAGATTTATTATGTGTATTCACTATAAGTACACATAAATAAAGTATAAATACAATATAAGACATAATCATAGCATGACATAATTTTAAAGTAGGAGATTAACCAAAAGAACGGAAAATTGGGTTAAGAAGTTCCCTTACCTCGTGTCCAACTTGACTCGATCATTATTTAATATCCTAAATAATAAACTAAAGTTAATTTCTACTTGCTTAAGAAACTTTTTCAAGTTTATTATTCCTTTTTTTTCACTTATTACCATGTTATAAACATTATTTAATCATTTAAGTTAATAACTTTCGTTTTGTTGATATTTGGCACTTGAGTCAAAAATGAACACCTTATATTTACAAGTTGTCCATGTGGTCAATAGTCCATTATATCCAGAATTATATTCAGGATTTAGATATCATATATATCATATATATCCAGTATATACATGTATTTATAATATTACATAACATTTAGAGGTAACTAATGAAATGCATCGTTCATGGAGATGGTAAGCCGTACGTACGCATGAACGCTACTTTCATTTCTATTTCTTATTTTAATGGAAATAAAACATTATTATATATAGGTATATTATAATTCAAGTATAATATCATATATAATATAATTAACACTATCCTTTATACATCCCACATAAGTCATTAAAGAGTCACATCACTTTAAGGGGGAGGTAGTCCGCACTTCCTCAAATGAGATTATCGTATTTACCCACTATGGAAACCATAAAGGCTTGATATAATTGGAAAATACAGAAGCATAAAGAAAACATAAACATAATATATATCATATATAAATGCAGTTCCATCATAATGGACACCATGATAGGTGGTTGGAGATATTTGAACAATCATCGTTTCGTGAGGCATTAGTTTTCCATCCACAGAAACATTATGTTCTTCATCCATTAGATGGAGGTGTGTGTAAGTTTAGTTCTAATACTTATTATAAAAACATCCTATTATATTGAGAATACCGTTTTTGTTACAAAAGAATTAAATAAAAAGATTTTATGTGTTGGAGAAGTAAAATAAATGAAAATAATTTAAGAGAAAATGTTACCTTTAATTTGGGTAACTCCTTTGGTATGAACCAAAAGGACTTCTTGAAGTGCCTTATGCCGAAGGTAAGGCTTCTAGGGGGAGTATAGGGATGTAGGGAGATTAATTGGGTAGAGTGTGGATGAGAAAAATGGCTTGAGAGGTGTGAGTAATTGGTTAGAAGTGGTCTCCTTTTATAAGGGGGAGGAGGGGCTCTTTAGGAAAGTGTGAAAATATTATTTTATAATATAATGATATTCGGTTTCTAATGGTCCAAAAATCATTATAGTAGTAGATAAAATGATTCATGGTCTAAATAAAATCATCAAATCATAATTTGACATGTTTTGGATATTATTTTAATCATTATAATCTTATTTAATTAAATCATTTATTAATGAGGTAAATACTACATCATTATTGTGTCAAAAATAATTTAATTTATTTGTTGTCTAAAAATTATAAAAAAATACCATGATGTATTAAATCTTTTTAGATTTCCAAGGAATACTTATAGTCAAAAATATGACTTATATAACACCATATAAAAATTAATTACTAAAAGATTTTTGATAATGTCAATTTTGTCTTCACATTAAATTAATTAATCTAAATTGTCATTATCACTCCCAAGTAGCTCAATGGGGTCCCAAAATCGACCCAAATATGTGAATGGTCATTAATAACTCCATCAATAAGGTTTGGAAAGTGTTAAGGTAATTTTGAATTATTATAATATTCTTTTAACCTTGAATTACCCAATTTACCTTTAATCGCGGTAAATAAAAGTCAAAAGTTACTATTCACCAAAAATTATTTTTATCTTAATGAACCACATTTTACTTCTTGATAACGACCATGTATGTCAGATTTTTGAAATTCAATTCACAAAAGTGGTAAAATTTCATTTAAATGAAAAAGTCAATTTTTTTAACTACCACTAAGTGGTTTCACTATTCATCAAAAATTAAAGTTTTTTTGAAAAATACCAAAAAATCAGCCTAAGATATATTTGATATTCCAAATTTAAAAATGATTTCTATTTTGAAAAATTCAAAACATAGAAGTGTCATTAATTAATTTTAAAATTACTTCCCATTATCAAAACAAATAGTGTGTTTTTAAGAAACAATAACTATCAAAAGATTGATACTTGTTTATGTCAAATTTCAAAGTGAAATTAATTCCAATGACCAACATTGGATTAAATTGTAAAAATATATACTAATTAAACTTTAAAAACAACTAAAAAGATAGTCTAACCATATAAATAAATTAGATTAAAAGTCACTTTTGAATTAAAATGCAATATTTTTCACTATTCATTAAAAAATGAACTCTATCAGAAAAATACCAAAAAATTAACCAAAGTGAAATTTTATGTCCAAATTCTAAAGAAGGATTTTATTTGGTCTTATAGAATGTATTAAAGTAACCAAAACTAGATTTATAGAGGGTTCTCCATTAAAAGGTGGTAAATCGGCCTTTTAATATAAATTATGCTTAAAATTTGTTTCATTCACATTTTAAGCCTATAACTTTTGTTGGATAAATATAAATACATTTAACAAAAATTTATAATATTATTTTAGTTAGTTTCGTTCATTCTTGACAATACAATGGCTAGGAGTTTACTACCATTTAAAATAATAATATTATATTATTAGTGTGCAACGTAATATTCCAAAGAAACTCGTTGTTGCGTATTGGGTATGCTATCGAACATAGAAACCCTTTTAAAGTAAAATTAATATTTAATTAAAAAATATTAATAAGTATAAAAATATATTATTCTTCATTTACTTGGGATGTTACAGTTATACCTCTTCTTTATAAATTCTCCTTTGGATTACACCTTAAGACTTCTAGGTTGGTCATTTAGTGCAAATAGAACCTCTAGGAAATGGTGAGATATTTTTTTAAGTGATTTTGATAGATATTTTGTGATCTAAATGTATCATGATGTGTGTGGAATATAGGATAGAAGGTTCCATTTTATAAGTGTGGGGTTGGAAATCTTGTAAATAAATGAAATATTAATATATAATATGTATATAATTCATGTAAAATGGCTCCAAAGTAACATATATTATAGTATAAGTATTATAATCTTAAAAAAAATTAACCAATAAACTTTATACAAGTTTAAGTGTCATTTTAAACATTATATTTTTGTTTAACTCCCTCATTAACCCTTTTAACCTAAACTATGTTAACAAAATTTTCAATATCTAAGGGTCATGAATGTAATTGTAAAATTTTAAAATGGTAAATTCATGATTTATTAAGGATATAATTGAAAATTTTCCATAAAATTGAGTTATTATATAATTTTTATGATTTTATTATCATTTTAAAATATTTTTTAATCATTAAATATCTTTTAAAGTTATTTTCGGGACTATTCAAAAACTTTGACTTTAAAGATATCAATATAATAATATAATTTTAATATAAACACTTTCAATAATAATTACCATTTATAATTGTTTTTAAAATATGTGGAATATCATAATTCACCCAAAAGGTATTACTTTCTAATGTTTTTAAAAGTATTTATTTGATTTTTCTATTACATGCACCAGTGTTGCATCGATGTTGTGTAAGCGTTCAAGGTAAATATACCATCTATAAAAAGTAAATATAAATTATTATCATAAATATAATTTATCTATCTTAAATTATATCATATAGATTCACTCATATATTATTTATATTTTTATCCTTATCATGATAATATAATAAGTGAGAGAGAGTGACAATTCTGAAAATATAATATTATAAATGTAAAAATGGGAGTCATATTCATGGAAAGTGGCTCTAAATTTGATAATTAATGATGATAATATCCAGGTATATAGATAATAACCTCATATATACATTTTAAGATAATATTTTGTGATATTTTAATCCTTTAACCCTTAATTTAACACTTTTACAATACTTTAGCCTTTATTATGGTGATTAATTTATACCATGGATACTATTGATTATGACCAAAAATAAAATTGAAAACATTAATAAATAAAAAAAAATCCTGATAAAAAATATAGAATAAATTTTATAATATTCAATTTCCAATATTTGTAAAAATTAATTTTAATATAAGATTGAAAAACACAATGAAAAAAACTATTTTTAGAAAAATGCTTATTTTAAGAATAAAAATTATTTTTTACCAAAATCAAGAATAATATTTATTTCCAATTAATTAATTAGATCATTTTTAATAAATTTAAACTTATTTGAATTTAAAATAAATCCAAAACTAAATGGAACCTTGAAATTACTTCGATTTAAATTAATGAAATGATCATTTTTTCAAAATAGATATTTTTCACTATTTACACAAAAGTCAACCTTTTTAGAAAAATCCAAAAAATATATCTTAAGATTATTTTAAAGATATTATTTTAAAAATTATTTCCATTCTATCAAATACAATTTCTAAATGTTGCAGAAATTAATCATAATCTTTGTGCACAATATGCAATAAAACTCATTTTTAATTAAAATGTATTTTCTAAGGATAAAATGAATTTAAACTTATTTTGTATCTAGTTAATTTATATACTAAATATTTGATCTATAAATTTCATTAAAACTATTTATCTATAGTGATTAACTTAATTTATTTTTAAAAAAAAATTACTTTGCATATATAAATTAGTTTTCTGAAGAAAAAAAATATCTATTTTTATTAGATATGATCTTATTTAAAATTGTGTTCTTATTTTATAGGAATTAATCAGAATATTTTTATTAAATAAATATTCCCTATATATATTTCAAAATGAGGATACTCTTTTTCATACTCTTAAAACTAATGGCTAGGTTATAACAGTCATATTTAAATAATAGTATTTCAATAGTATATTAAAGTTCGTTTAAGATCAGTTTTGTGTGTGGTATATTCTATCAAAAATAGTATTTAGTTAAAGGATAATTAAATATTGAAATATTAAGATGTTTCATTCTCCCCCTATTGCAAAAAATTCATACTCCCAATTTGAATTTTATTCTCTCAAAATGAATTTATCATAACATGGTAATAAAATCAAATATAGATTTTATCATGAACTTTAATTTTTAGGTAAGGACTAGGAAACTTATTATCTCATAAATATTGTAAATATATAAGTTTCAAACTTTCATATGAGTTTATAAAATTTTACATTCATATTTTAGTGTTTCTTTCAATATAATACTCAATAGATTTGAAAATTTGTTTTACCGTCAAGATAGATATTTTAATAAAATATATGTACTTTATTTCTTTCCACATCATAAGTGTACTTTTATCCTTTAATTGTACTTTGATTAGTTCCCAATTCTATATTATCTATTACTCCAAGAAATGAATATTCAAGATGATTTTTTCATGCTTAAATAACTAAATTCAATGCCTAATGGATCACAAGATCTACAAAAGGATGGAAATTTATTTCTACTATTTATATCCATTAATAAAAACCAAAAAAGGTTATAAAAAGTTACAATAATATCAAATATATGATGAAATATTATATTAATCACCAAAGACTCAAAAATAGAACCCAAATTTCAACTTAAATCATTTCATAAGTAACTAACCTTAAAACTCTTCAAAATATCCCTGAGTTCAAAACCTAAAAATCAATTATATTTGATCACATATTCTTCCAATATCAATTTAATGTTTATCTCAAAACAACATTAATCACTCATAAATTCACATACCAAAAATTTATATTCCCTAATCATATAATATCTAAAATATGTTAATAATTCCCATAAATAACTCAAATCACCATAAAGACATAATAAAATCATATATTCTTCCAAAATACAACTCAACCTTTATTCTTTAAATTAAATCACATATTAACCAAAAATATTTCCATTTACCTTAATCATATATTGTTTCCAATATAGTGAACTTCTTTAAAAAATTTATTTAATCACTTAGTCACCAAATCACTTTTCAATCACATAGTTATCTATATAATAAAACATATATTCCCAAAATGAAATAAACCTTTTATTCTAATTATATATAATTACCTCGACATAAAATTTCATATTAACCTTAAATGATATCAATATCTTTCAACTTGTGTTTAAAAACTATAAAATCATTTTTCTTAAAATAACATTTTCACTAAAACACATGTTAAAATTAATGGTTACATATACCTCAAAATTTTATTAAAACTCAATAAATGTATCCCAAAGTACTCTTATCACATAAAACATTAAAAGAGTATTAATTATTTTAAACTTATAATTATCCTTAAATTTATCAACCATTAAATTAAATACCACTACATCATAACTCTTTAAATACTACATTTATATACTTTAATCAATCAAATTTCTTCATAATTATTTAACAAAAAAATTATATTATTCCTTAACACTTCCTTCCACTAATAAAAATATGTATTAAGTACCATGATTCTTCAATCTAAATATAATAATGTTTCCAACTATAAACAAAATCAAAACTATCAGAATAACTCATACCTTTTATATTTTATTTTATGTTTTTCATCTTCAACATATAACCTTGATAATACTTTATTCATATGATCTTTATGGACACCTTCACAAGATTTCCTCATATGGAATTGATTTTCATAATGCCTATACTCTCTATAATTGAAACATCTTACTTTTCCTTTAAGGAATTTCCTTGGGTGCTTCTTATCACATTCTTGACATGTAGAAAGTTGTATCTTTTTACTTTTATGATCTTTATCACCTAAATTTATATGATAATACATTTTTCTATTACTTGGTGTTTTAGAAAACTCACTCATGCTTAGGTTGCTAATCGTAAATTGAGATAGTTAGTTAGAAATGACTGCAAGATTTTTCACTCCATATCCTATCATGTTTGGTCTCTTGTTCAGAAAACCATTTCCTTATCCTTTTCATATATTGTTAATTTTGTTCTTTTTTTTTCTATCCATTTACAAGAAAAAAACATTAAGTGTGAGTATATTAAATAAAATCATGATAAACCATTCCATGAGGATAATAAATACTAAGATATCCTTAATCAGGACATATTCCATTTAATAACAATAATTATCCATTTTATATTAAACTTAAAGGTTATAGAATAATTATAACTTATTCCCAAATAACATTCTTACATATAAATTTAACTAAACCTTTCCTTTGATAACAACTATAACACCTTGTAACCTAATCAACCCATAAGTAAATGATTTAAAATAAGGGTTACACTTTTTTACATTTCAAGTATATTTTTAGTTTTGGGTTTTAGAGAATTAAAAAATACTCTTATATATCAAACCCTTAAAATTTAAATTTTAAACTACCAATCAAGGTCTATTTTATACATAAAAAATAGAATTCTTAAATTTAACTAATGTTTCATTCAAAACACATTTACTTATTTAAATATGAAACCCCATTACAAAATGATAGTCCTTATTATAATTAATAATAATCCTTAATCCCTATGAAAAATATTTGAAAATATGGTATGAGAAAAACAAAGCTCGGTAAGGGATATAAAAAATAAAGTAAACCTGATATTATAGTAAAAATATATAAAAATTCCATTAAAACAACCTCTTCACTAATAGAAGATAATGAAATTTCCTTTATATCATAAGATCGTTTTATTACCTTATGAAGTCAAAATATTTCCATAAACCCCATTAATAATATAAATATGGAATATATCTATGGATAATGTTAATAATCACATGGATAATAATTATTGATTTCATATTTATGGAATGAATAATTTCAAAAGTCATAATCTTACTATCAAGGCTTCATTCCAAGACATCATATATAAATGGGTAAGGCATATTCAAAATACCCAATCTAGTTTGTCTCATGAGACCTACTGATGCATTAAGGGGTTATAATGGGCCCTACGCATCAATTACTGAGTCTAATGAATTTATAATATGAAATAAATGAATAATAACACAATATATAATTAACATAAATATTCTAATCTAAAAAATAGCATATGAAATGTTAATATTTTCACTATTAAATTAATATAATAATGTGATCAAAAGTAATCCAAATAAATAAAGTGGATAATATCATTAGATAATATCCCCAAAAAAATAACAATCCTTAAGGGATGTTTAAATATATGCTAAATACCTTTAAAAACATTTTAATCGTTCTTTGAATACATGAGAAAAATATCTTATAATTTTGATAACATTTTAAATACGAATTTTAAGAATAATGAAAAAATGTATCTATTTTAAAGTAATAATGGAAACTTGTAAATTAAGATTAAAATAAAATAATAGTTATGATGGTGGGAAAATTCATTTATTCTATATATGTTAAAATAAATATTCCTTTCACACTTTTGGTAAAAAGTCAAAAGTTCCAGTTTGGAAAATGAAAAGAAGATTCCTTTTAAAACTTTGTAAAGAAAGTAAAATATAGTTGAAAATGATTCTAGAAAATATTTTAAGCATAAGTAAGAATGTTCTTGAAACATTTAAAAGAACATGGACATAGAGGAAAAATAGATGAAATGTTTAAAACAATGTTTTAAAGAAAAATCCCTTGCCACATTGATAACTTTTGAATCAAAAGATCATTGAAGGAGAGAAATTTAAAAGGATTTTCAAACCAATTGAATTTAATTAAATCAATGATAAATGAAATTTATATGGTAGTAGATACACCACACCAAATAAAACATGTGTTGAATATGAAATGTGTCTCAATGAAAGGAAATTGACACAAGAAATCCCTTTCCTCGAATCCTGAATCATTTTGTACATTATATAACACCTAAATAATAAAATTATATTATTTTTATAATTGTTTAGGAAAATTTTACAGGTTTATTCAATTATAATTTTTATTTTTATTTCATTTATTACAAATTATTATTTAATTACTAAATTTGTTATGTTTTTGTTCGATGTTTTGACGATGTTTGGTTCATAATCCCAAAACAACTTCGGTAGGTTTTCCATGGTTAAAGTTATTATGGTTCCATCATCTCAAGAATATTAATCATGACATAATTATCATGTTTTAACATTAAATATAATTTTAAACTATCTATTTAAGGTGATTATGACAAATTAATTACATCATTTCATGGAGACAGTAGTCTGTACGTACCCATGAATGATGTTTCCATTTTTCTACTGAGTGGAAAAGAAATAAAGTATATTTTATTTTATTTTTAAAAAATTGTAAATATGTTATATATTTTATATTTATTTATATGGTCAATAATTATGACAATACATGTGATTTAGTAACATAAAATAAAACACATCACTTCTTGGAGGTGGTAGTCCACACATACGCATGAGTTACGTCATCATTTTCCAACGGATAGAAGGGTAAAAAGGTAAGTAATATATTATATTTAAAAAATAATAAATATTCCACAAATATCATATATATTAATTAAATCCATAATAATAACTAGCCTTGTTTGGTGGTAATAAAAAATGAAGCACATCGTTATGTGGAGGTGGTAGTCCAAACGTACGCATGAGTGATGTTTTTAATTCCCATATAATGGAAAAGGAGATGATAAAGGGTTGGGACAACAACATAATAACATTTAAATATATTTAATTTTATTATTTTATCATATTAGTGAGGTTATAGAATATTTTAAGGAGGTGTAAGAATAAAAAATATGAAAACACTCGGTTAAGAATTATACCTCTTCTTTAGAAACTCTCTTTTCGCTTACACCTTATCACTTATAGGTTAGTAATTTGGTTTTACTAAAACCTCTAGGAAATGGGAATAATTTCAGTAATAGACTTGGATATATATTTCTTGATATAAATAGATCAATATGTGTGAGGGGTGGGGAGAGGAGGTTCCCTTTTATAAGTTAGGTTGTTGGAAATCTTGTAAATAAATGAAATATTAATATATAATATTTTTATAACTCAAGTAAAATGGATCTAAAGTTCCATGTATTATAGTATGATAAGTATAAGCTCAAAATAAATTAAAATAATTAAATTCATACAAGTTTAAGTATAAGGCCCCAACCTTAAACATTATGTAATATTGAGTTAAGTCTACAATTTGACTTTATTTCACATTGAGGATCTTTTAATGTTTATAGCTTTAGATAATTGGCCATAACTCATACATAATAACTTAAATATTACAAAGTAGACACTTCTACTCACTATCCATTTTTTAATAAAACAAAAACTTTTAAAATAATTATCATTTAGTTTCATGTTTAATCATCATAAATTTTCATTCATCCCATACTTAACCATGTTCTCCTTTATATCTAGTGAAAAACATTTCAAAATGTGGTATGAGAATAAAAAGATCAGTAAGGGATATAAAATAAGGAATGAAACCATTAATCCATGAATATTTAAAACTAATGAAAATGTTTTTACACAAATTATATTTTACACCCATAAAACATAAACTCGTTAACACACCTCATGAAATCGTAAGATTATTAAAACAATTATTAGAAATCATAAATCATAAAGGTAACTTGTGGCATCCATATTATACTTACATTGTAGCTTTTACAACTATATATGGAGTAACCTTCATTGTTACATTTTGAATATACATCATGGTATATTCCCTAAATCTCTTTGGAAAAACCTGACAGTTTAACTCTATACAATTACTCAATGCATTGGAGAGCTATCATGGACTCAAATTCCCTTGGTTTATCATAGAACTATCTGTATAAATAAGCAATTCCTAAGAACCATGACATAATCATAACACATAAAACAAGCATAAAGGAAAAAATAACATTTCCAAATTATAATCATAAGATATCATTTAAAGATATTGATATAATAAATCCATTTTCAATACCAAAATACTGAAAAAGGTAATATGGTATTTTATTTTATTTTAAAAACATTATAGTGTGTAGAGGAATCCAAATACCAAATAATGATCACAGTGGCGGAAAGGTCATTGTCACCGCATATGTTAAAAAAACATTCATTTTGTAATTTAGTAGGATGATTTATATAAAAAAATATCCCTTTTGAAAATAATTGAATGAAATTAAAAGTCAAAGGGGTTGATTATACACCGTATAAAATAAGGTGGTGTATATTATCAAAATATTCTTTAATGAAAGGAGATTCAGACAAAGTCCCTTACCATGAGTCTGACTCGTTATGAATGTTCCTTATTATTACTGAATAATAAACTTATGTTAATTTATACTTTCTTAAGAACCTTTTTCAAGTTTATTATTTCTTTTATGACACTTATTACCATGTTATAAAAATTACATAATTCCATAAGTTCATATCGGACGTTTTGTTGATATTTGGTACATGAGTCAAAAATGAACATGGTTTGATGTCCCAAATACATGTGGTCATAAGTACATAATCTCAAAAATAACCTTCATGACATAATAATAATTTTTATAAATAAATTATACTTTTTAAATAAAACCATTCATTTATGGTATGAAAAATGAACAACGTTGTAATCATGTAGATGGTAGGTTGTACGTACACATGAGTAATGTTTATATTTATTATTGATCATTATGGAAATAAAGTAATTATTATTTTATCTTTTCATAATGATCATAATATAATTTAAATCATAATAATCATTTAAATGTACATATATATATCATACAAGTGACGTGGTGAATAAAAATGATTCACATCACTTCGTGTAGGTGATAGTTCACATGTACGCATGAACGACATTGTCATTTTTATGTGCATGGAAAGTGAGAACATAATTAAAATATTATTATTTTAAAATGTTAAATTCTTCATTAATATCATATATAAACATTGATTTTATAATTATAACCAGTCTTGATAGACGATAATGAAAAATGAACTATATCAGTTCGCGAGGAGGTAGTCCGCCGTACACACGAACGAAATGTTCATTTCTCATTTGATGAAATTGAAGATGGATTTTGGTTATTATATTAACAAAATAACATATCATTATATTGAGTATATTGTATTCATTATTTAATCATGGATGAAGTATATTTACAAGAAGTGGAAGACGAAATAAAATAGAAACACTTAAAAAATAATACCTCTTCTTCGGTTGATCACCTTTGATAAACACCTTAACACCTATAAGGGGGGTGTTATGCCTAAAATAAGGTCTCAAGAATGTAGGGATGGATTTTAGGGAGGTTTTTTTGTAGATATTGTTCAAAATAAAAGGCTTTGGAAGTGTGGTTATTAAAGAAGAGGGTGTACCTTTTATAGGAGAGGGGAGGGGCACCCTTGAGAACTCTTAAGATATTAAATTAATATAAATTAAATTTCAATTCAAAATGGTAAAAATTTAATTTATTTTAAATATAATATGATTTTAGGTTGAATTACCATAATCTAATTAAAATTATACACATTTTGAATATTTTTTAATCCTTATATTTTTTGTTTAACCCTTATTTTACCCTTTTTAATTTTATCGCGACATCATGTTATTTACACTTTGTGGGTTAATGTAATTACCATAACATTTCAAAAGATCCAAAAAAAATTGTCATTTATGAGATATTAGGACCTATCCTAACCGTTTAGATAAATATTATATTTTTAGTAATTTTATAACATTTGATAAACTGTTTTATATTTTAAAATACCTATAGTGTCAATTATGACACTATTCATTAGTTGACTTTTAAAAAATATCATAACAGCAAGATAAGTTCAAAAAAAACTCCTTTAAATCATAACCAACATATAAAATATATGGAAAAAAATTCTTTTTATGACATAAATTATGTCAAATAATATTTATTTTAGTATTTATAAAATCATATATTTGATTCCTTCATTAATTAATTAATTACTACATCATTTTTGTGTCACAATTAAATTTAATTATTTAATTTCTAAAAATTATAAATAAATTATAATTATTTAGGTAATACTTTTATATTTCTAATGAATATTTATAGTTGAAGATATATCATGTATAACTCCTTATTAAAATACTTTATTTAAAAAAACAAAAGTTTAACAAAAATGACTATTCATTGAATACAATATTATAAATGCATTTAATTCATCAAAGTGGATCAAATTGGTCCTAAAATCGACCCAAATATGTTCATGGTTGTAATACACTCATAAAATTAAATTAGGACAAGTTTTGGGATAGTTTTATGTTATTATAATATTATTTTTACCTTTAATTACCTGATTTACCTTTAACCGTGGTAATAAAAATAATTACTAAAGTTATTATTCAAAATGTACAAACATAAAAGGTACCTATTTACATAATTTTTAATTTTTAATTTCGAATATGGAATCCATTTTTTCAAATTTAAAACACATAATTGGCAGAAATTAATTAAAAATTAATCCCATTGACATAATGAGAAAATGAGTTTTTAAAGTCAAACGTTCAAAAGTTTAAATAGTTTTTCTATTTAATTTTAATTTGAAAATGCATAAAGTGAACTAAATTTTATTACCTGATAAAAAATCATCTAATTATACCTTAAAACCATGTAAAATGATAATCTAACAATATAAATACATTAGATAAAAAGGCAGTTTTGAATTAAAATGTAGTATTTTTCACTATTTATTAAAATATGAATTTAATAAAAAAAATTAAAAAAACATTTATCTAAACTAAATTTTGATTTCCATATTCCAAAGAAGAAGTTTAGTTTTTAAAAAAGTAACATATAACAATGTTAAAAACTATATTTAAAATGGGTTCGCTAGTAAAATGTAATAAAACTGTATTTTTAGGAAAGCACTCATTTTATCCGTAAAATTTTATTTGTTCTTATATAATGTCTAAAAAACACATAAGATGAATTTTAAACATTATATTTAATTAAAATTTTATTAATATAATCCAAAAATATTTATTTTTTTATTTTATGAACACAATTATTTATATTTAAATAGTTTTTCATAAAAAAAATACATTCTTTATATTCAATTGGTTATTAGTTTCATTTCAAGTTAATTTTGTAACTAATGAATCCTTAAATAAACATGTTTAAACCATATCTTCAAAATTCAGTTAACACTATAAATTCCCTCCATTGTAACAGATAGGTGATAACTACCATACTAAATAATAATATTTAATTGTTCGTTTAAGCTCGATGTGGCCTATCATGTGCGCTATCAAACATTGTGTTTCCTTTTAAAAACTCAGGATGTTACATCCCATACCTTTTGGAAATTTTTTCCTCATAGTTTGAATTTGGGGTTAGTAATTAAGGTATGACTTTTCAAAATACCTTTACTGCAATCTTGTATTAGAAAAAGGATTAACCAAACTTCTAGTTTAAAAGAAAGAAATGAAAGAATGAAGGTCACCTGAGATAACACATACTAGGATATCATATAGTAAAACATGGATATTAAAGAAAAACTAACCATCATATTATGATGGAGAGTGATAGAAAACATGATCAGTATAAAGTTAACAATCACAAAACCACAAATTTGTGATGAGTTAAATGGTCTTTGATTTCATAGTAGGAAAAGTAAAAGGAAAATGTTTTTGTTTTAAGATACTTTTTACAAATTTGAGGAATTATTTTACTACTTATAATATGAAGAAAAGGATATATACTTACTTAAAAAGTAGAGTTTCATCCTTTAGTCTATTTCCACCATAAACTCATCTTTTCCTATAAATGATGAGTATTTAAGATAAATTGTTCACGCCTGAAACACTATAATCAACTTCTAAAAACCCAAATCATCTAAAAAAGTTTAACTATGCATTTATTCTACATTTAAACATTAACCAAACCAAAATTTTCAATACAAGATCATATAATTACCCCAAAAATAATAATCCTTTATAAGGATAAGGACTACTTTTAATCTCCAAAATTCAAGAGTAATACCCAAAGTTCAACATAAAACATTCAACAAATAACTTTCCTTAAAATTCCTCAAAGAATCCAAAATAATATTGAAACCCGAAATTCAGAAGTATTTGATCACATAGTCTTCTAGGATAAGTTTTAACAATTATCTCCAAATAACATAATTCACTCTTAATGTCTTATTCCAAAATCACACATTCTCTAAGATAGGTTAATAATTTCTGTAAATAACCCAATTCACCATAAGTCCGCAATTAAATAATTCAACCTTAATTTCTCAAATAAAATTCAATAGTATTCTATTTACCTTAATCATATAAAGTTCCCAAAATAGTGAAGATCTTCAAAAATAACATTTATTACTTAATCCCAAAATCATTTTCCAATCCCATGGTTATCTATTTGATAAAATATATGTCTCCTAAACCAAATTATTCTTAATTAATAAAATAATTTAACTAAAAAGAATAATTTATACTAACAAGGGACTTCATGTAGGCTAGTGGTAGGAAATAAATCCCTGTCACACTTCGGTTGTGGGTTTGATTCCCATAGACTTGTCCGACACGGAGGGTTATTACAAGGTCTTTGTGTTGTCCTTTTTCAAAAACTGTATAATTTTTATAACATTACCAAAATGAGATAAAATCCTCAAAAATAATCATAGCATGTTTTAACCTCAAAGGTTATTCTATACCTTTCATTTTTTATCCCAAAAAAGTAATAACCTATAACTACCTCAAAAAATAAATGTCTCTAAAAATATTTTTGATCACCTTGAAATTTCATAACATAATCCTAAAAAGTGTTTTTAAGAAATTAAACATAGGATCAACCTTAAACTTATAAACCAATGATGATATCCATATCTCATAAGAATAAATCCTAATCTCTAAAGTTTTCTAAACCATCCTCTGATACCAACTATAAGGAGTCATCCTCAAACATAACTTATTCTAGTGTTTTTGAACTATAATTCATGTTTGATGATATTTCATTTTATATTTTTTAAGAAATAGGATAAAATATTACAAAGTAGACCCATACATTACATGTGTACACTTGTACTCAGTATCCACTTTTTCCACCAAAAGGAAACCCTTTTAAAATAAAACATGGATTATTTTTATTGATAAAATTCTTCATAACATTCATCTTATCTTCTTCCTTTATTTTATGCATCCTTATACCCTATGGAAAACATTTTAAAAACTTGGTATGAGTATAAAAAGCTCAGTAAGGGATATAAAATAAATAATGAAACCACTAATCCATGAATATTTAAAATCCATGAAAATATTTTTACAAAAAAAAATATTTTACACCCATTAAATATAAACTCTTTAATATAACTCACGAAACCATAAGATTTCTAAAAAACGTTTTATAAATCATAAATCATAAAGGTAACTTATGGCATCTATATCATACTTACATTGTAGTTTTCACAGCTAAAAAGAGAGTAACCTTTATGGTTATATTTGGAATACCCATCATAGTATATTCCATAAATATATTAGAAGAAACCAAACTATTTAACTCCATATCATTACCCAATGCATTGTAGAGCTATCATGGGCTCACCCTTCCTTGGTATATCATGGAACCATTCATATACATAAACAATTCCCAAGAACCTAACATAATCATAACACATAAAACTTGCATAAAGGAAAAATAAAATTTCCACATTGCAATCATAAGATATCATTTCAAGATATTGATATAATCAATCCATTATAAAACCCATTTTCAATACCAAAATGCTGAAAACGATAATATGGTATTTTATTTTCTTTTAAAAACATTACGTCTTATAGAGAAATCCAAATACCAAATAATGGTCACAACGACAGAAAGGTCATTGTCGCCGCATATGTTAAAAAAACATTCCTTTTTTAATTTAGTAAAATTATTCATATAAAAAAGATTCCTTTTAAAAACTGTTGAATGAAATTAAAATTCAAAGGGTTTTATTATACACCTTATAAAATAAGGTGGTGTATATTATCAGAATATGCCTCAATGAAAGGAGATTGAGATGAAGTCACTTACCTTGAGTCAGAATCATCATGTATGTTCTTTTTTATTCCTGAATAATAAACTTAGGTTAATTTGTACATGATTTAGAAACTTATTCAAGTTTATTATTTCTTTTATATCACTTATTTCCATGTTATAAAAATTACATAATTCTTTAAGTTCATATCAGAAATTTTGTCGATATTCGGTACATGATTCAAAAATGAACATGGTTTGAAGTCACAAGTCCATATGATCATAATTTCATCATCTATAGAATAAAATTCATGACACAATGCACATTTTTATACATAAATTATAATTTTTAAATCAAATCATTCATTTATGGTATAAAAAATGAACAACATTATAATTATTGAGATAGTAGGATGTGTGTACTCATGAATAACATTTCCATTTTTCATTGATCATTATGAAAATAAAGTAATTATTATTTTATCTTTACAGAATGATAATAATATAATTAAAATCATAATAATAATTTAAATATACTTATATATATCATACAAGTTATGTGGTGGATAAAAATGATCTGCATCGCTTTGTGGGGGTGATAGTTCACACGTACGCACGAATGACATTATCATTTTTATGTGCATAGAAAGTAAGAACATAATTGAAATATTATTCTTTTAAAATGATAAATATTTCATTAATATCATATATAAAAATTTATTTCATCATTATAACAAGTCATGATATACGGTAATGAAAAACAAACTATATAGGTTTGTGAGGCAGTAGTCCTCCGTACACAGGAACAAAATGTTCATTTTCCATTTGATGAAATTAGAGATAGATTTTGGTGATGTAATTAAAATAATAACATCTCATTATATTGAGTATACTGAATTTATTAGTTCATCATGGATGAAAGAGATTTAAAATAAGTGGAATAAGAAATAAAATAGAAACACTTAAAAAAGGATACCTCTTCTTCAGTTGATCACCTTTCATGAACACCTTAACACCTCTAAGGAGGGTGTTCTGCCTAAAATAAGGCCTCAATAATGTGGGGAGGGATTTTATGAAGTATTTTGGGGAGATCTTTTTCCAAAAAAAAGTCATTGGAAGTGTGATTATTAGATAAGATTGGGTACCTTTTTGTAGGACAGGGTAGGGGAACCCTTGAAAACTCTTAAAATATTAAATTAATTTAAATTGAATTTCGATTCCAAATGGTCCCAAACTAATTTATTTTTAAGATAAGATGATTTGGGGTGGAATACCTATAATACAATTAAAATTATACAATTTTTTAATATTTTTTTAATCCTTATCTTTTTTGTTTAACTCTTATTTTACCCTTTTTAATCTTATCGTGATATCATGTTATTTACACTTTGTGGGTTAATGTAATTAACATAACATGTAAAATGATCAAAAAAAGTGACATTTATGACATATTAGGACTTATCATAACTATTTTACTCAATCTAATATTTTTAGTAATTTTATAAAAATTAATAAACTATTTTATATTTTAAAATACCAATAGTGTCAATTCTAACACTATTCATTAGTTGACTTTTAAATAACATCATAATAGCAAGATAAGTTCAAACCAACTCCTTTAAATTATTAAAAACATGTCAAATATATCTATAAAATTATTGTATGAAATTAATTATGTAAAATAATATTTATTTTAATATTTATAAAATCATTTATTTTATTCTTTCATTAATTAATAAATTACATCTTTGTGTCATAATTAAATTTAATTATTTAATTTATAAAAATTATAAATAAATTATCATGATGTAGTTAATATTTTTTTCTTTCCAATGACTCTTTATAGTGGAATAGATACCCTTTATAACTCCATATTAAAATACTTTATTTTTAAAAAAAATCAAAAGTGTAACAAAAATGACTATTCATTGAATATAATATTATAAATGCATTAAAGTCATACAAGTGGATCAAAGTGGTCCTAAAATAAACCCAAGGATTCTCATAGTCATAATACATGCATTCAATTAAATTAGGACAAGTGTTAGGGTATTTTTATAGTATTATAATATTATTTTTACCTTTAATTACCTGATTTACCTTTAATTGTGGTAATAAAAATAATTACTAAAGTTAATATTCATAATGTCAAAAAATAAAAGCTGCCTATTTAAATAATTTTTCATTTCAGATTCTGAATATGGAATCCATTTTTTCAAATTCAAAACACAAAATTGGTAGAAATTAATTAAAAATTAATCTTGTTGATGGAATGAGAAAACGAGTTTTTAAAGTAAAATGTTCTAAAGTTCGCTTAGTTTTTATATTTAATTTTAATTTGAAAAATCATGTAATGAATAAAATTTTATTACCCAATAAAAACTTCATCTAATTATACCTTAAATCTATGTAAAAGGATAATCTAATAATATAAATAAATTAGATGAAAATGCAGTTTTAAATTAAAATGACCTTAAAATATGAATTTAATCAGAAAAATACAAAAAAAATATCCAAACTAAATTTTGATGTCCATATTCCAATTAATAATTTTATTTTGTAAAAATTAATGTATAACAGTATCAAAAACTAGATTTAAAATGGATTTACCATCAAATGGCAGTAAAACTGTATTTTTAGAAAAACACTCATATTATCCATAAAATTGTATTTGTTCTTATATAATGTCTAGAAAACACATGATATGAATTTTAAACATTATATTGAATTAATATTTCATTAATATAATCCAACAAGAGTGATTTTATTATTTTATGAACACAATTATTCATATTCAAATTGTTTTTCATAAAAAATGCATCCTTTATATTCGGTTGGTTTTTAGTTTCATTTCATGTTAATTTGTAACCAATGAATCATTATATAAACATGCGTAAACTATATTTTCAAAATTCAGTTAACACTATTCATTCCCTCTATTCTAACGGATAGGCGATAATTACCATACTAAATAATAATATTTATTTGTTCATTTAACCTCGATGTGGCATATCATGTATGCTATAAAACATTGTGTTTCCTTTTAAAAACTCGGTATGTTGCATTAAGTGTCATTTTAAACATTATCTTTTGGTTTAATCCCATTTTTTACCCTTTTAAACTTAACAGTGGTAACAAATTTTCCAATCTATAAGAGTCCTGAAAGTAATTTTAAAAATTCAAAGTGGAAAATAAATGGAACATTCATGATATAATTGAAAATTTATCATTAAATTGATTTATGATGGGTTTTTTATGATTTTATAATAATTTAAATATAATTTTTAAACATTAAATACCATTTAAATTAATTTTTAGGGTTATTCATAAATGTTGACATTAAATACATTAAGATAAAAATATAATTAAAATATAAAAAATTTCACCCGAACTACCTTAAAAATTATCCATAAAATTATTGGGAAAACATAAATCACCCAAAAAAATTACTTTTTAATGTTTTTAAAATCATTTACTTGGTTTTTTTATTGATTTCATAAGAACTGTGTCGGTGTTGCATTATCGTTCAAGGAAAATATATCAAATCTAAAAATTAAATATAATATAATTTAATATAATAAATATAATTTATTTATATTCAATTTTATCATATTTATTAATTAATATAATATTTTTATGTATATACATATCATCACAATATAATATGTTTAAGAGAGTGACAATTTTGGAAATATAATCTTATTAATATAAAAAGGAAGCCATATTCATGGAAATTAGCTCCAAATTTCACTATTAATGATGATAATATCAAGTTAGGTTGATCATAACCTCATACACCCAGTTTATGATAAGTTTTTATGATATTTTAAGCCTTTAACCCTTGATTTAACGCTTTTCCCCTATTTTAGTCTTTACTATAGTGATAACTTTATACCATAGTTATTATTCATTATGGAAAAAATAAAATTGAAATATTTAGAAAATTAAAACATGGTGATAAAAAGTATGTAATACATTTTATAATATTAAATTTATAGAATTAGAAAAAAATAATTTTTATATAAGTTCATAAAACCTAATGAAAATCATTTTTTTAGAAAAATGCTTATTTTAAGCATAAAAATAAACTTATACCAAAATCAAGTATAACATTTATTTATATGGAATTAATTTAATTTTTTTAATGAAATGAAACTTATTTGACTTTAAAACAAATCTAAAACCCAATGGAGCATTGATATTACTTTGATTGGAATTAATGAAATGAAAGTTTTTAAAAAAAGTTAGTATTTTTCACTATTCATCCAAAAATTATCCTTTTTAGAAAAATACAAAAAATTTATCTTAAGGTTATTTTGAATTGATTATTTCATGAATTATGTCCATTTTATCAAATAATTTATTAAAATTGGTAGAAATAAATGATAAAATCCATGCACAAAACGCAGTAAAAACCATTTTTTTAGAATATGTATTTTTAAAGTTTAAAATAAATTTATACTTATTTTATATCTATTTGATTTATTTATAAAATATAATATCTATAAATTTCATTAAAATAATTCTTATAAAATGATTAACTTAATTTATTTTGATAAAAATACTTTTCTCATATAAATTAATTTTCTAAAAAATATCTCTTTTAATCATATATGAACTTATTTAAGATTGAGTTCTTATTTCCTAAGAATTATTCAGTATATTTTAAATAAATAAAACATCCCTTTATATATTTCATAATGTGGTTACTCCTATTCATACCTACTAAACCAACAGTAATGTTAGAATAATAATATTTAAATAATATTATTATTATAGTATATTGTGGTTCATTTAAGCTCAATGTTGTGTGTGGTACATGCTATCAAAAGTAGTATTCATTTAAAGGAGAATTATATATTGAAATGTAAGGGTCCTTCACCTTCATAATTTGATACCCCTCTTAAAAAATCCTTAAGGGTTATCTAAGCTACGGTTTTTGGGTATGATGCAAATATTATAATTGGCTAGAGATCTACAAAGATGGGGTTTTTCCTCTCATATCATGAGTATGGAATCTAGGACCTTTATTGAGATAGACTGAAGAAATTTATAGCTATACCTAAAAGTTAAATATTATGTTCTCTTCTGCCTAGATGAGGGTAATGTGATGTAATCATTTACTAGATCAATGAAATGCAATGTATTCATCAATCTGGTCTATCTATACTCGAAGAATCAAGAACATTTATGAAGGATATATGGGATTTACATATGCAATGTCTCATGGTAACTCGATGTCATAGATAGATATAACGTATGAAAATTCATGTTATCATGTGATGTGGTTGGTTTATAGTGGACTGGATCCTTCTAAATTTATTTTTTTCATATTTACAAATAATACACTTATTTTCAAAATCCTTATTTTATTCCCTATAACATGAGTGAATAAAAATGGTTGGAACTTGTACTTCTTGTTTTAAAAATTAATATGTTTTGAAGCAATCTAAAAAATTTCTAAGTAAAAATTATTATTCCCTATGTTTTTTAAATTCATACAATTTTTAAAATTATTATGAAGATATAAGTCTTTTAAAATTTACAAAGTCATGAGAAACTATTTTCAAACTCTTACATTTTTTATTGAATTCTTAATAACTAATTTGAAGAGTCTGATATTTTTTCAATGTCTTTAAAAATCTTAATTTTCAAAACGTATAAATTAATATATGGGTGTTTGAAATTCTTACAAAATAGAAAGACTTATAAAAATAAATGTCTTATGAAATAAGAGACTTATGCGACTCAGTGTTTTTTTATTATGTTATGAATAAACAAATTAATATTATGTATTTATAAATTATATATTATTCATGTTTTTATGTTTCTTATGAACTAATTTTGGAGAAAATTTCACATTGATGTGATTTGGGTTTTGACTCATATGATGAAGTTTCATAATTGGATAATTATAATTTCTCACATCATTCTTTATTTATTGTTTATCACTTATTTATAATTATGATCATTCCATGTAAAATTGTTTTTTCTAAAGTTTATTTTTCCTTTTTAAAAATTTTTAATCATATTTACTCACATTAAAATTTCTTCTTACATAATTTCATTTTCTATTTACTAATTAGTTTTTAGAAAAGTCATCATCCTTTTATAGTTGATCCATCCTTATGAAATTTTGTTTACATAAAATCATGTTTACGTAGAATATAGTGATTCATACACAAATTGATATTTACAAACATTAGAATCATCCTTATAAATTTTTACAAGTCATTCTTATGAAACTCTATGAGATCCTAATGAATATGTTTAACCTTATGAAGTATTCTATATATATCTTCTATAAAAATTGTATATTATGATTTTTAAAATAATTATTTGTTTTTTATTTTTATCTTTATTATTTATAATTAACCATAATATTTCAAAGGTGTTTAATTATTAAATATTGAATTATATTCTCATATTTTCATGCATGGATTTAAAAAGATTTTTGGATTTCAAATATTGTATAAGGAAACTAAATTTTGAGATTTTTATGATTATTCAAAATAGTTTGATTGAGTATTCAAAGATAATTTTCATGGAAGTTGTTCAATGAGTTTTAAAATAACTAAAAAACTCTAAAGTAGTTTGTTATTTCAAAGATGATATTTTGGAAATCTTGAAAAGTTATTCTCAATTAATTTTTTATCAATGATAATTATGATGATAATTCTGGTATCATAATTATTATTCTTATCTATTGTCGACTATATATCAAATTTAGTGTACTTAATTAAAGGTATCCAAAGATACAAGAAAGGAAACTGACCTACACTGATACATAGGGTCATAACAATGAATTAATATCATGAAAAATTTATTGAAATTTTTTATCCAATGTAAAAAAATCAAACATTTGGATGACTCTCAAGAAATAACGTAAACTATACCAATTTTACTACCTTTAAGATACAAATTCCTTCCATACTTAAGAACTTATTATTGTGTTTCAATTGTTCTAAATCGTTATTCTCATTAATATCATATTTTCACACATTTTATTTTATAATTTCAATGTTTTAATATCACTAATTTAATATTTTAAGAGTAATTGTCATAATTTTAGTTTTCTTAACATTTTGACCTCAATTATGAAAACGGATTAATTTTATAATTTAAATATTTTTATATCATCTATTTATTTCTTCTATAAATTTTTTTAAACTAATATAAATTGTGTAATTACTTTTTTTAGGATTATATAATTTCCAGGATACATTAAATTCAACTAGAACTTATGTTTAATCCAACATTATGAGGCCCAAAAGTATCATGAAAGTCGAACCTTGGAATCTATGATTAGATTGGAGTAATTTTGAATATGGGATCATATCACACAATTGGATGGTCTAAATGAGATGAAATTTCACATGGAGTTTTAAATGAGTATGAAGATAATTTTATTTAACAATTTTTTCTTATGATTATACTAATATCAAGGCCATAATTACATTGTAATCTACAGGAGTGTAATATGAAGAGTCTATGGGTTATAAATAATTTATTTAATGATCCAATATTTACTTTGGACACACATCTAAAATAAAGATGAATTTTTTTGAGTTTATAATAAATTCATGTCCAAAAAACATTCAAGAAGACCAATATCCAAAAAACTTCATTTATTAGGCTTGTCATATCAAACCTTTCATACCTTGAAATTATAGAGAAATCTAGCCACCCTTTTTCCTATAAAAATTCATCTCCTCTCAATTTTAAAAATTTGGCCATTTTTAGTATATTATAGTGAGTTATGTTTCTGAAATAGTCTTATATATTTTTAATATATATTAGTTTAATTAGTTTTATTCCTCTTGTTCATATTTTTTTCTCTTTTATTTTCTCCCAACATGAGTCTCATCTATATGAAAATGGATATCTAACTTTGATTGTTGTTTAAAGGGAGGGAGAGATGTTTTTTCAAGTTAATTTCACTTCAATGTATTATCTTTATTCTATTTAAGAATATAAATAGTAGTTAAACTGATTTTGATGTGAGGTCACCCCAATTTTTATATTATTGTGTTATTCCTATTCATTTTTTTATTCCTCTCATTTGTCATCATAATGACATATATAAGGTGGAGTGTAATTATGGTGATGATATAAGAGATTATTACCCTATATTAAGTGGTATTGTGTGGGGTAATGGAAATTTAATGGGAGTATATTGATTTATAGGGTTGATCTCAACATTAGATAGGATATTGAGAATTGATATTTTTATGAACAATTATTTATTCAATGTGAACTCCTCAAAACAAAAAAAAATCCATCCTCGCTAACATCTTTATGTCTTGTCTTCTTTTTTACTTGAAATAATCTATCTTAGAGACCCTATTTATTAAAAATAGAAAAGGTAAAAATTGTAAAATATGAGAATGGGTAAAACAATGAAACTTACCCTTATCCAAAGAAATAAAAATAGAAAATTCAAAGATATATCAAAGGTCATAATCCAATTGATTACAATTAGTATATTATAGTAGTATATTCTATTTATAAATAGTGATAATAGGAGAATAGTGTGTGTGAGAGTCCCCCTAAAGTGATCAGCCCTAGGGTGTGTGCTATGATACATTCTATAGAAAACAATAATTATTGATAGGGATTCATGAAAAATATCTCCTATCAAATTATCTCCTTTTCTAGGGAGTCTAAGATATTTCACACACTATTTTACATAAAAACACAAAAAAATCATAAATTTATAAAAATGATATTGAACCCTAAAATTATTTTAGTGAAATAGTTATAATTTTATCAATGTAAATATGTGGGGTTTTTATGTCCAATTGTAATAGAGATTCATTTAAAGATATCATACATGACTTAAAGAAAGACCTTGAATAATAAATTTCAAAATTATTTTCCATGGTGCTCGTAGAGTTCTCATACTAATTTTTGGAGTTCAATCAAAAGGAGGTTATGTCATTAAAATATATTATCCTTGCTACTTTTAAATAAGATATCATGAAGAGGTAAAATGAACTGCACAACCCTTCTCTAATAGAAAATTCTACAATCTTCATAAAGGCCTTATAAGAGGATCCAACACTTAAAGGTTTTTAATTAAAGGTAGTGGTCTTAACACTAGATTCTCTTATTTTTTATTTTACACTGTAATTAAAGACAATTAAATTCCCTTGTTTTTATTTTATAGAATTATTACATATTCCCCACCTTCATAGTATGAAGTGACCACCGTCAATGAGAATATAGTGTTTTAATTTAACAAAGAATAAGAAGAATAACTCAAGGAGCATGTGGTTATATGAATACCTCTTATTCATAAACATTCATATAATATGGAGGATGACACGATGATGGTTGATAGGGAGCACCCCAAAATTCTTTTCCCTCCCCCTTTATACCTCAAATTCTCTCCTTATTTTCTTCTGGGGGTAGAATATTTTTTTATTTTATATGGGTGTTCTCACTCTTTAAATACACTTATGGATGTTAGGAGAAATAATATTGGTTGTTCATTCTAAAAAAACCCATCATTCACTTTCATATTAGGGATAAATTTCTATAAATGTATCACTAAGAGCAATAAAAACTTATCACCCACTTGTGGTCCAAACCAGGTTTTATCTCTCTTATTTTCTATTTCTCATTTTTTCATTATTTTATGTTCAATAAATTTATTATTTTTTTCTTGATTTTTATGTCTAAAGTGGTAAAATATAGAATAATAATTCAAGGATTCCACTAGAAAATAAATTAATTTTGTATATTTCCTTTTATTTAGTTTTTTTTCCTTATCTTTTTATTTTTTTAGGTTAAATGAAGGGTAGTGAAATTTAAGTGTGTGTGTGTGTCAACATATTTAGGAGTCTTTGTGTGTGTTTTTAATTTTTTTAAGTAGTTTGAGTTTTAATTAATAATATTTATTATATTTTAAACTTGAATTAATTTTGAGATTGTTTTCTTGATTTTTGAAAAAATATATTTTAAATTATTATTAATGTGGAACTTTTTCCAAGATTTTTATTTTTAATAATTTTTATGAGTTTGGCTAGTTTTTGAAATAAATGACTATAAAACACTAACTCAAATTATTTTTCTCATCTTTTGAGGTCTTCTAAACCCTTTTGATATATTATTTCTAATATTAACTCTTTCTTGATATAAACTTTAATTTTGTGTGCAAACCAGAACTTTTGATTTTTCTCTTTTGAAGATTTAGATCTCATAAAATGGTTTTTATGTGATTGAGTTTTTTTTTTGAAATCCATAATTTAACTTCATAACCACCTTAACATTTACTCTTCTTTATACCTTAGAATCCAATAATTTTCTCATTGGTTTAAGAAAAACTTCAAGATGATTTTTTCTTATCTACCTACAAAATTAATATTTTTTTCTTGAATATTTCAAGTTTGAGTGTGGGGGTAAGGGACTTTCATGTGTGTTATTTGGGATTCATCTCATTGTTGGGTTTGTGGGGTGTGTTTTATTATTCTGTGAATTTAATTAATGGATATGAATCAATTTTATTCATTTTTCTTCATTCATATCATATATTTATAATCTTCAAAAAATAAGAAGAAAATGAAAAAAATATAAAAAACTATAAAAAAATAGAAATGAGATTTAATTTTTCATTTTTATTACTTTAGTGGATATTTCCCCTCTCAAAAATTAATAGAATGAATTGTGTTTGATTTATTCTATTGGATTTTTATATCATCCTCTATAAAAAAAAAATAAAAAAAGTAACAAAAAAGCAATAAAATGAAAAAATGGGAGAATTAGGATGAAATATTTCTTTTTATTCATTGTTAAAATGATGTCCCATGTCATAAAAATTGGGTTTTGTGTTTCAAAAGTAAGGTAAATTTAGTGAATAATTTTATATGTTTTCAATTGAATATTTATGCATTAGTATTTAAGAGTTAAGCCTACTCTTTTTAACCTTAAATTTTTAAATATTTTACCCACCAACACTTAAACAAATAATTCACCATGAAAAAATCCTCATTATTGAAATAATTTTAATATCTTGAAATTTATAAAGATGATAATTTTCACAATACTATGGTTATACATGTACTTTTTGAGTATAATCATACATCTATATTTAATTTATCTTGAGTGTACTGGCATAAGATTAAAGTGAGGTATGTTTTTATTGGTCCATGGATATATTTTTTAATTTAAATGAATTTAAAAATGAGAGATAAAAATGAAAAGTAATTTTTTTATAGATGAATAATTTATGTAACTCTATTTTGGAAAAATGTTTTATAATATTTCTCACTTTTTATTCTTGTGTGGATTTTAATTCAAATATTTAATGATTTATCTAGATTAAAATGGTTAAGTGTGGGGGAATGATAAATATAATATTTTCACATGTTTTATTTTGTAATATTAATATTTTAATCCCAAAAATTTAATATTTTAAGGGTAATTTTAATAATTTTAGGTTTTATTAATATTTTAATCTCAATTTAGAAAATAGATTAATTTTGGAATTTAAATATTTTTATATCAACTTAGTATTTTAGCCATAATTTTTTTTTAAATGATCTAAATTTTATAATTTATTATTTATTTGATTAAATAATTATCTATATACATTTCATTCAACTAGATCTTGAGATGAATCCAACATCATAAAGCCCAAAAGTACATGAAAGTCGGGCCTTGTAATTTGTGATCATATTGAATAAATTTGGAAGATTGGCTCATATCACACATTTTTATGATTGAAATGAGACTAAATTTCACATACATGTAGAGAAGAGTAAGATTAAAATTTTATTTAAATGTTTTTATATGTGATTCTAGAAATATTGAGGCCATAAATTCATTAGAATCTAAATGAGGGGAATATGAAGAGTATCCCAGATAGAAATAATTTAGTTAATGATACAATTATAAATTTTATTAGACATGAATAATAAAGTTGAAATTTTTTAGGTTCATTGAAATAAATATTCGAACAAATTTTAAGAATACTATTATTATAAATTTATCTATTTATTAGGCCTACCATACACAATACTTTGGAGAAATTGGAGTTAAATCTAGCCACCATGTTGCCTATAAAAATGTATCTCTTATATATTTCAAGTAATTTTCTATTTTTAGTATATTAGAATAAGTTATGATATTTAAATAGTCTTATATATTTTCATTATATATTAGTTTAGTTTTCTTTTTCTCATCTATGTTGTTTTCTCTCTTTTTTTCTCCCTATATGAATCTCCTCTCCAAGAAAATATAAAACTAACTTTGATTGTTGTTTGAATGGAGGGAGTGGTGTTATTTTCAGTTCATTACACTTTAATTTATTTTATTTATTTTATTCTAATAATATTAATAGTAGTTAAACTAATTAGGGTGTGAGGTCACCCTGTTTTTTCTACTATTATGTTCT
The DNA here is from genome assembly GCA_963277665.1 of Viscum album. Classification (NCBI taxonomy): domain Eukaryota; kingdom Viridiplantae; phylum Streptophyta; class Magnoliopsida; order Santalales; family Viscaceae; genus Viscum; species Viscum album. The sequence goes on from OY728130.1 coordinate 517,154,711, forward strand.
TCCCATTCAATTTTTTTATTCCTCTACTTCATCATAATAATTTTTCATACAAGGTGGATTATCATTATGGTGAAAATGGTAGGGAGTATTATACCACGTGAGGAGGTTCATTTTGGGGTAATAAAAATTCAATGGGGGTGTTAAGTGATAGGGTTGATATCTATTTTGAATGGGATAGTGAGATTATATTTTTAAAGAACAATCATAACACCATCGTGAACTCTTAAGAGTGGAAATATTCTTTCCTGTTAACCAATTTGTGCCTTATTTTTCATTTTTCTATATTTTTATATAAAATATATATTTATATTTATATTATTTTCATTTCAAACCCTTGGTGTTGTAGTTTTCATTTAATGGTATATTTTTAGATAATAATTAGTGATAATAAGAATTCAGTGCATATGAGAGGACTCCTTGAGAGATCATCCCTAGGTCATGCCACTGTAATACATGTTTAGGTAAAATAATAATTTATTGATAGTTATTAACAACAAATACCTATTATCATATTCTACCAACTGGTTTCTTGATCCCATGTGATTAATTATTTCTCTTGTGTTATAACTATATTGTTATTTATGTTTTTTATATTTTAAAAGAATTCTTTTTTTTTTGTGTTGTGAATCCTGGGATAAGAAATCTAGGGTTAGGTGATACTTCCTTTCCAAAAGTTATGTTTTTTTGTGAATCTATGTAAAAATTTAGTTTTGGAATGGGTTGTGTCTCCCCTCTAAAAGTAAAGGTTTTTTTGTTCCTCTACTAGAAAACTTATCTAATAATATGGTTGTAAATCTTCTTCAAATATCTAATCTTTTAGTGCATACCATTTCTCTCACTGAGCAAATAGTATTTAAGAGTAGACATAGGATCACTTTTATTTGAACTACTATAAAAATCGATGTGTTCATGTTTTATTTTTCCATTGAAAGTTAAACCTGAATTTATTTTAAGTTTAACTATATTTTAATATATTTAATTTCTTTAAAATTTTAAAATGATTTATTCACCCCCTATCTGGACCATTGTTCATCTTGGTTGGGACCTAACAATTAGTATAAAATCTTGGACCTTGCGATGTTAGTTTGGTTACTTCTTTTCTTGATACCACTATTGATATCAAAACCTATTCCTTTAGGATTATAGTGTCCTTTGTTTAATATTTTATGAGAAATAATTTTTTCTTAGACTTAACTATCTAAGGAAAATATCTTTAAGTTGAAAGTAAATTCTTCAAATGATGGATGGATTCCATATAAACTACCTCACTTTGATGGTATAGACTATGGTTATTGGAAATATTAAATGTAAGCTAATCTTAAGAAACCCAAAATTGATCATTAGATTGCTTTAGTAAAATATTATAAATTACCTGATTATGACCCTAATTATATTATAGGAAGTGATGTAACTAAATATGTATTAAATTATAAATTTTTGAATTTATTCTATTATGTTATTTATAGAAGTGTTTTAGTCATGTTGTTTCTTGTAAAAACACTCCCATAATTTGGATATTTTTGTATGTCACTCACCTTTACTCAAATAAGTTGATAAAAATATGCTTCAACTGGAATATCAAGATTTTAATAATGGAGATGATAAAACTGCCAACCTGATATTCCATAAGTTTACTAGAAATATAAATGGAATGTATTGTCTTAGATAAACCTTGTAAAATCCCATTCTTATCGAAAGAGTCTCGATATATCTACTAGAGAAGTGGAATTAAAATAATATCACCATTGATGAAAGTAATAACATTAATGAATACACTTTTTATGAGTTGATTGGCCCACTACATCAATATGAACTGGAACTAAATAATGTAGCTGAAGAAGAAACTACAAATAGTAAAGGTTTAACTTTAAAATCTATTAATTTAGTGTCTTATAAATATTTTAATTCTAAACTTTTAGAAAGTGAAAAATAAAATATGGCTCAAATTTTCATGGGTATTTACAAAAGAATTAAAAATAAAGGTTTCAAAAACCAATTTAGAAGGAACTCTCAAAAGGATAATAATAATGGAGAAAATAAAGGAAATAATAAATTTAATTATAATTCTTTAGATGTTACATGTTTTGAATGTAAAAATAAATTTTATATCAAGACAGGCTTCTTGAGATTGAAAAATGAAAAGAAGGGAAATAAGTACAAAAATAAATAGAAAAAGGATCTAAATACAATATGGAGTTGTACTAAAAAATTTTATTTTAGTATAGAAACTAGATATGAAAAAGAAATGGATAACTTTTGTTTTATGGAATCTATGAATGAGGTTAGATATTTTAGTTTTTATTCTCAATGTTTTTAAAGTGATTTTTATTTTGATAATCTAAAAATTCATGAATTAAATAAAGAATTTGATAGACTAAGAAAACATATTTTTAGAGTTTTCAAATTTTATAATGAACACAAAGGAAATAATAAGAAAGTTGATGAGGATAAATAATATTTTTTATCATAAAAATGAGAATCATAGAAATAAAAATTATAATTCAAATGAAAAAAAATTATGAATATTTAAAAGTTATATGAAATTTTAATTAAAAACTAAATAATAAATTGAAATTTTAAAGAAAAGTTATCTAATTTTGTTTAAGGAATAAATATTTATGATAAAATTATGTATTTAAATAAGTTAAAAATAAATAAAGAAATTATTGGATATGATATAAAATTACCTCAAATATATCAAAATTATTTTATAAAAAATTTAAATGGTTGTTTGTTTACAGATGTTTGTTTTAGATTTATGATAAAAGGACACTATGTTAATGAATGTTCACTAATATTTCCACAATATTTGAGATACACTAAAACTCATATATCTAGGTCATTTTCATACATGGTACGTATAAATAATTGTTTAAAATTTATATGGGTACCTAAAAATTATTTTAATAATCTTATTGTACCCAAAGTATCATGGGTACTAAAATTTTCTATTAATTGACTTTTCATGTAAAATGATTTTGATGTTTTAGGAATGATGTATTGTACACATAAAATAGATTCTCTAGGAATATTACTAGAGATCTATCAATATTTATTTCATATAAAATATGTGATCGATGCACATTGACATTTGGAGATAATTCCAAAGGTATAGTAAAATGTTTTGGTGAAATTGGTATTTCAAACTCTACTATTATTTCTAAAATTTTATATTTTGATGACTTACAAAATAACTAAGAAATAATATCTCAATTATGTGATAATGGTATGAATGTTAAATTTCAAAATGATAAGTGTTTAGTTTTTAATCATGATTATTTATTATTTTATTCTAATTGCATGTAAAATATCTATTTTATTGGCCATGTTGAGATAATAGTTCAACATGTTAAGTGTTTGAATGATGTACAGCTAACAGTATGATTTTTGAATTTGATATTTAATTATGTTATTTTTATATTGTTACAAAAAAATTCTATGAATTAAAAAGTAATAAAATTACCATAATTTAAGAAAGAGAAGTTTCATGTTTTTTAGGCACACATGAAAGAAAAATGTCATAAAATATTATTTAGAATTGTTAAAGAAGTAAAGTCTAATCTACCACTATATTTAGTTAATATTTAATTATTAATTTCTAATTATACTACTATTATTGGTGGAAAAAGGTACACATTGGTTATTATAAATGATTATAGTATATTTACATCGATATAATTTCTCTCTTATTAAAGAAAAAATTTATAAATATTTACTACTTTTTGTAATTTAGTGTAGAATGAGAAAGGTTTTAAAAAAGTTTTTATTCATAATGATATAGGAGGTGAATTTTATAACATAAAATTTGAAAGAATCTAGGAAAATAATATTTATTTTTATAATTTTTTAGTACCTGGAACTCCTCATTAAAATGGAGTTCTTAAAAGAAATAATTAAACTATAATTGAAATTTCTAGAACTATGTTAAGTGAATATAGTTCTTGTAAGTATATTTTGGATAAATCTATTTTTACTACTGAAACTATATGAAATATAATTATTATTTGTCATATTTTAAATAAAACCCCTTATGATTTATGGAAAGAAAAGAAACCATGAATTGGTTTTCTTAGAGTTTTCATATATAAATTTTTTATCTTAAATACTAAAGATGAATTTGGTGAATTTGATGAAAATGTGATGAAGGAATTTTTATAAGTTATTCTAAGATTAGTAAATATTATAGAGTTTATAATAAAAGTAATTTTATTATAGAAGAGTCTTTATATGTTAAATTTGATGAAGATAATGTTAAATAGAATTTGGATTTAGAGGACTTTGAAAAATAATATAGAGAATTTAATTTTAGAAAAAATAAACCTTAAAATAGTATATCAGCACAAGGGTAGAATATATATTCTCAATATTTTCTTATATATTATAAAACTCATAAATATTACACTATATAAAAATTTATTGGTAATTTTTTATGTTGAATTAAAACTATAATATCTATATGAAATTATTATGTTAATTTGTATTTTGTTTCTGAATTTATACCTAATGATGTGTTTAATGCTTTGAAAGATGTTAATTGGATTTTGATGTGTAAGATGAAATTAATAAATTTTCTAGAAATAATGTATGTTCTTTAATTAATCCCCCAAAATATAAATATATTATTGGAACTAAATATATTTTTAGAAATAAATTGGATGAATCTAGAAAAAAAATTAATAATTAAGTTATAAAGGTTGCATAAGACTATTGTCAAGAAGAAGGTATATATATTGATGAATATTTTTCACTTATTATTGAAATTGAAACAATTACAATTATATTATCTTTTAAATATTTTTGAGGTTTTAAATTGTATCAAATGAATTTTGAAAGTTATTTTTAAAATGGTTTTATTTTAAGATAATTTTTTACTAAAAATCCATTAGGTTTTGAACTTGAAAATTCTCTAATCATATTTTTCAATTATAAAAAATATTATTTGGGATTATAAAAGCTCCCAAATCTTGGTATGAAATATTTTCTTCATTTTCATTGAATAATGGTTTTAATAATGGTAAGGTATATCCTTATTTTTGTTATTCATAAAAATTTTAATGACATTTTAATTATTTAAATTTTGGTCAATGATATTATTTTTGGTTCAACTAGTAAATTACTCTATAATGAATTTTCTAATTTAATGATATGTGAATTTGATATGAGTTTAATGGGAGAATTAATATTATTTTTAGGACTTCAAATTTAAAAAATATAATATATAATATTTTTAACCAATCTACATATTCTAAATAATTAGTTAAAATATTTTTAATTGATTCTTGTAAAACAATTACAGCCCCTATGAATACTAATTGTAAATTTTATTCATGTGTTATTAGAAAATATGTTCATGTTAAAAATTTTAAAAGAATTTTAGATAATTTAATTTATTTAACTTATTCTAGACCTGATATTATGTTTAGTGTATGTATGTATTCTATATTTTAGGTTGATCCTAAAGAATCTCACTTAAAGTTTGTTAGATGAATCATAAGATATATTAAAGGAACTATAAATTATAGAATATTTTATTCTGGATAGAATTTTTTTGATTTGTTTAACTATTTTGATTCCTATTTATGTAATAACCCCAGTTTTTGTATGAGGTATTTTTCCTTTTCTTTTTAGTCTAAATGCCTTTTTATGGCCTTATGTGAATTCTTAACTTAACCACGGGAGTTTTGGAGGTGTCTGAGGCTTGTTCGAAGTCTAGAACCAAGTTTTGAGCTGAAAATGACCTGGTGCATGGTTTGCACACGGTCTGTGTATGGTTATTCCAAATCGTGTGAAAGGTTTGAAAATTGTAGGTTTTTAGTAGAATGATTTATCATGGTTACTACATGGTTAGTAAACCATGTGGGGTAATTTTATGAAGTTCCCCTTGCTAGACAGTGAGGTGTGCATGGTTTCCGCATTGTTTGGGAAACTGTGTGGGTAAACCAAGTGACCCTGCTCTATTGATTTTTTTTAATTAAAACTAATTTTATTTTTAAACCAAAATATTTTTTACTCTTCTATCACACATCATCCCTTCGTGGAGCTTCCCCTTTGGATCCTAAGATAGGAATCGAACCAGAGACTTCATTCGACCTCTGTTTTGATCGCCGATCATCTCATCGGATCCACAATGGTAAGACCATGATTCTTTTTTAGTTGTTCTTGATTATTCATAACAATTAATGTGCTATTTGGATTTAGGATCATATTCCCTAATATTTTTTTCTTCATTCGTTCTTCAGATTTCTCCCAAACCAGGATGAATTAGGACTTGATACTAGATGAACTGTCTACTGCTGAGGTGAGGTAGGTGTTTTATACCTTCTTTCATCTTTTCTTGATGTTTTTTGGGCATTTTACCTTTACGCCATCTATTGTAATTTCTTACAAGGTCTCATTTTGGAGAAATTAGATTTTAATAGTTGTAGTTGGGCCTCGTGAGGTTGACCATAGGTTTCATTTAGGTGTGCTGGAACCTGTTTCTCATTTCAAGGTCACCCAAGGGGTGTGCCTTATGGTTTTAACATGTTTTTTCTTATTTAAACCACCCAAGGGGTGGGTTCTTGTTATTTCCTAGTTAGAGTAAGCTTGTTAATTCCTTGATAGTTTGAATAGCTAGTTTAGTAGATGTACTGCATCCTTTATTAATGAATATCTTGTTACACCTTGTCTTTTTTGATAGTTTGGAATGTAAAATGGAAAATATGGGTGGGTATACCTATATAAAATCACTAATGGTGTGTTAAATGGAATATATGGTAGGGTAGGCCCATATGCTTGATAAATGATAAATGGTTTTCATGATTGGGTATACTCATGGATTATTCATGTTGATTTGATTGGTTATACTGAAATGTTTATAAATGTTTAATTTGAATGATTGAATACTTAAATGAATGGTTTGATAGATGTTGTGGACTACTCTCCATGGAACTGGAATGTGGTAGTAGACACCTTGGGTTGACTCTTCCACTTGGGTCTTGATTCCATGGGATGCCTCGGGCCTTGCTACCCTGTGGATATGGATTGCTTGGCCTCACGTAGGACTTTCTATTGACTTGGTCCTAAAACCCCAACCAGTGCCTAACTGAGTTTTACCAGGGATACTCATGGGACTCGATGGGATTCCTTGGACAAGATCCTTGGATCCAGGCCTCTTTGGTCTAGATATTTTACTTGGATGCCTTGGTCCGCTGATAGCTCAGATCTGGCCCTTTCGTTCTACACTTCACTATACGGAGAGGTCATGGGATATTTGACTTCACTATACGGTGTGAATGTGGGACACTTGTTTTCTATATACAGCGCGGTTTTGGTTTCATGATACAGATGGATGTACGGCATGGTTGTGTGACTTTCTTGTTTACTTTATTATAGCTGCCTTGGTAGGACCTGCCTCTCTTTTGCAGGAAGCCTTAAGGGCCGTTTGGTTTTACTTGTTATAGTAGACTTATGCCATGGTCATAAAAACTTACTTACTGGTTGTTTTCACTTGCTAGAACCTTTATAGAATTGTTGTTAGAACTGTATATACCTTGGTGGTTTCCTACTGGGAAGTTTATCTCACACCCTATTTGGACCTCCTTGGGGACCCAAAAAGATTATATGGTTGCAGGTGATGATAGGGGAAAGTTACCTAGTACAAGTTATTGACTATTCCTTTCGAGTAGGGGAGCATTGGACCAAGTTGAGGCTCGTGATGATGGGATACCTTTTTGGTATTTTTTTATTTTTATAACTTATACTATATTACATTTCCATGTACCTATTTTGTCTTATTTCTATATACTTGTACCATTTACATCATTTTGTATATGAGACACTTTTGGTTATTGATATGTATTCCTATGTTATCTTACTTTTAGTCGCCTACTGTTTATTTAGATTCCATTATTTATTCTATGTTTGACTTCCATTGTGATACTCTGGTAATGAGGGCATAGTCTCCCCACTGATTCACCTAATCCATTGCTACTAATCGGCAGCCTCTGGAATTTCAGGAGATGCTCTTGAGTCCATGTGACCAACCGGGATTAGGGCACCATTTTGGGTGGCATACGGGTTCGGGACATTACTAAGTGGTATCATAGGCATTTTTTTGGTTTGACTTACTGTTTGGTGACATTTGATAGGGATAGGAAGGAAATGGTGTATGGTAATAAACTGTGACCTGGAGTAGCTACCCCACGTATAGGGAAAAGTCAAATTGCCTTGAACTGAGTTTTGATTTTCTAGATTTTTACTATTACAGTTGATTTGATTTCACTATTGGGAGATGAACGTGATTTCTATTATTACTATTGATGCAATTTTGGGTTATATTTCAGTTGCAACCTGATGAGATAAGGGTTTTCCATCCCATGCATCATATAGACACTTGTTATAATCACATGCCATGCATTATTCCATTCCATCTAGGATGCATTAGATATTGCATGTTGTTGTGATAGTTGACATGATAGTTGACACTATTGTTGTGTTAGTTGGGTGCAGTAGATAAAGGTGCGACATCATCTTTCAATCCATAAGGAGTATGGCCCCTTATGAATTGGGAAATGATGCACCAGTGAAATGTAAATTTTAATGAACTTTTTACATGTATGGTTTCAATGGGAACCAAGGTTGGGTTTGTGAGGTGTTATGGGCCCTCATGGATTCAGAATTGGTAACTCATGGAGAATTTATTGGATAACTGAATGTAAAATGGAAACTCATATAATGAATAGAGACTTGACCTAGACCTGTATTTTGAGTGGGAAATAGGCACAGTTTCTAGTGTTTCATTGGATGTTCCTTATACAGTCCTAGATTTAGGAGTAGGTTGTGGGTTGACTTGGTTTCTAGGAGGTTTTTGACTTGCCCTATGCTTTTTATCTTTGTGCTTTGGTGTTGTTCTTTCCTGAGGTGTGTGTTTGGCATTGTAGAGACATGCCACCATGGCGACCTCCAGTGGTACGTTGTGATGGAGGTGATGGACATACTTCGAAGACAGTGGACCACTGGCTACCAGTTGATCCTCCTATAGTGTCATCTATGAAACCTGAGACTGTTTTGGACATAAGTGATGAGGCACAGTTCCGTGGGGATTTCTTTTGGTATATGAAAACGATACTGGGAGCACCACATCCAGCCTTGATTATGGATGAGCTGACATCGGTGTTCCAGTAGTAGCATCCTTCTACATTTTCAGGGCATGGAAGACCATAGGCTGTAGAGATGTGGCTAGAGACCACCTTAGTTATTTTTGAGCATATGGAGATGCCTCCATGGTGGAGGCTCAATCTTGTGACTTATATGCTTTGTGGAGTGGCAGAGCACTGGTGTGACACCAGTCTTATGGTCTACGGAATATGGGTTGGAATGAATTTCAAACCCACTTCTACAACTAATTTTACCCCACAACTCTATGAGCAGAGTGAACTATAGAGTTTATGAAAATAGAGAAAGGAATGATGATGGTTATGGAATAATCATCACACTTTAAAGTGATACAGCATTTTGTGTTGATATATCTTACTAATGAGTTTTCTAGGGAGAGGTACTTTGATAAATATCTCAGACATGCTATCAGATATCAGGTCAATATGTTCTAGTTTCCTTCTATCACTGAGATTGTGAATTAGGAACTAATTACAAAGTGAAATTTGAGGGAATCTGGGGGTACAGAATAGGGGAGTGTTGTTTCTCACCCTAGTGGATCAACGACTTCAAGCAGGAAGCACTGTTTTGAGGTTTCCTATGAAGTGAGTGCCAGTCAGGTTGTGGGTGCAGGAAGCTTCGTGTTTTTTCATCAGTGTGGTAGGTGATAACACATGAAAAATCAGTGCGACCACAGCCCAATCAAGTTCCGAGCTTGCGGAAGGATGGAGAACATGCAGCAGTTTTGCAGGACCTTCCCTCTAGCTATGAGTGGTAGGGGTCAGCTTCGATGTCAGGTTTAAGAGCTGGGTCATTAGATCTACATCAGGCTGGGAGATAGAGCAATGCAGTCCAGTCAGACCAGGGTAGTGGTGGTTGTGTTCGTGGTATCCAGACACTGAGTTCTTAGAGACAACAGGGTGGATCAGCTCAAGGAAGCCAAATAGGGTCATGGGGCTGTGGTACAGGCCAGAGTTATGTAGTGCAACAGACCCAATAGGATTAGGATCTAGATCATCTATGGTGAGAGGTATGATCTTAGTAGCTTCTACTATTGAATCTTATCTTTTTGATACAGGTGCCTCTCACAGTTTTATCTTTGCACGAGTGGTTAAAAGCCTTAGTCTTATGGTTTTTCTTTCTGAGGGAGTTTTGATGCTAGACACATCGTTGGGAGTTAGTACGGGTGATGTATTCTAATGTATGGAGTGTCCCCTTGAGGTTGGTGCATGCCACTTCCTCTAGAGTTTATATGTTCTCAAGATGACAGGGTTTGAATTCATTCTCATAATGAACTAGCTCATGGTTTATCGAGCGTACATTGATCGCTATCATCAGAGGTTTAATTTAACAGCACCATAGGGTGCAATGTTTATTCACAAGGGTGAATGGGATGTCTAAGCAATTAGAGTTGGACCTGAGTATCGTGGGCTGGGTGGAATGATAACCCAAATTGCTAGTTTATTTCTGGATGATCAAGGAGTGAATCATGCATACTTTCCTTCAGTGGTTGAGGGATTCAGGGATGTATTTCCTAATGACTTTTATGTTTTACCTCCTGATATAGAGATGTATTTATTCATCGATCTAGTGCTAGGAGTTGTATTGGTATCCATTCCTCCTTACAGGATGGCTATGACGGAGTTGCAAGAGATCAAGAAGTAGCTAGAGGATTTTGAGGCGAAGGGGTTTATCAGACCCAGTACTTCTCCATGGGGTTTTCCGATCTTTTTTGTGATAAATAAAAATATAACTCTTAGTCTATGTGTGTATTATTGGAAAATGAACCAGATAACATTTAGAAACCAATATCCTTTTCCATATATAGATGACCTATTTGATCATCTTCAAGGATCTCGAGTGTTCTCAAAGATTGGCTTGAGGTCAGGATATCACTAGGTTTGTGTTCAACCGACAAACATACCTCGTACAGCCTTTTGTAGTAAGGATGGGTTATATGAGTATATGGTTATGGCATTCGGTCTCATGAACGCACTAGTGGTTTTCTTGGTGCTGATGAACTGATTGTTCCATTCTTACTTGGATTCTTTTGTCATGGTTTCCATGTATGATATCTTGGTGTATTCTCACAATTGACACGAACATGCCAACCATCTTGATATTGTTTTGAATACACAGAGATAGCATCAGTTATATGCTAATCTCACAAAGTACTACTTTTGAATGGATCAAATTCACTTCTTGGGTCACATTATCTCTGAGACAGAAGTGTTAGTGGATCCAAAGAAGGTGAGAACTGTATTTTCCTAGAAACAACCCAAGAATTTTTTTAACATACAGAGTTTCTTAGGGTTATCTGGTTACTAAATGCATTTTATACAAGACTTATCATGCTTAGTAGCACCATTTATGGGCTTGACTAAGAGGGGTGTGAAGTTTGTGTGGTCAGAATCTTGTGAGATAGCCTTTTAGGAACTAAAAGGGAGGCTGACATTAGTACCAGTCCTAATACTTCTAGAGCAAGGAAAGAGCTACACGGTGTATTGTGACACTTCATGTATTGGGTTGGGGGAAATGCTGATGCAGGGAGATCAAGTCATGGAATACAGGTCTCGGCATCTGAGGCCTGACGGGAAGAACTACCCTACTCATGATCTCGAGCTAGCTGCAGTTGTTCATGCATTGCACTGTTTAAGGAACTATTTACTGGGAGATCATTTTGTGGTGTACATAGACCACAAAATCCTCAAGTATATATTTACGTAGCATGATATAAATATGAGGCGGTGAAGGTGGATGGATTAACTACAGTACTTTGGCTTAAAGCTTGCCTACATTCCTGGTAAGGGAAATACAGTGGCTGATGCACTGTCCAGGAGGACTCAGATACAAGAAGTGTAGTAGGCTAGTAGCGAGTTAGGATGATGAAACTATCATATTTTGAAGTCCTAGTTCTACGGGAAGGTGTGGAAGGTGAGGACCCTCCTCTTGGTTGGATGGTAGGTGATGATGAGATCATGTATATCCATGGACGTGTTTGGGTTCCAGTGGATATACATGAGGAGCTGATGTGGGAGTTTCATTCTTCGGCTTGGACAGTGAATCCTGGGGTCATTGAGATGTATTATGAATTGCGGCATTAATACTGGTGGCTGGGAATGAAGAGAGAGGTAGCTGGTTTTGTTATGTGGTGTTCCACTTGTCAGTAGGTAAAGGAATAACATCAATGACCATTTGGGATTTTACAACAGCTACCTATCCCAAAGTGGGAATGGGGTGATGTCGTAATGGATTTTGTGATTGGTTTTCCAATATTATGTTAAGGCAATGACACCATGTGGGTTGTCATTGACAGGCTTACGAAGGTCGCTCATTTCTTTCCGATCAAGGAGAACTTCAATGTTGATAATCTTGTAAGGTTTTACATCTGAGAGGTGGTATGACTACATGGGGTGTTGTGCACTATCATTTCAGATAGGGATACCCGCTTTACGTTGTGTTTCTAGCAGATTTTTCAGAGGGCACTGGGTACATAGGTGCTTCTAAGCATAGCATACCACCCTCAGACTGATGTCCAGTCAGAGAATATGATACAGGTGCTAGAGGACAAGCTTTGAGCATGCATCTTGGATTTTAGGGGCTATTGGGAGAGGCACATTCCCCTAGTTTATTTAGACTATAATAATAGTTATTTGGTGATGATACAGATGGAACCTTGCAAGGATTTATACGGTAGGTTATTTCGTTCTCCCCTATGCTGGCTAGAGGCAAGAGAGCCAGCTTTACTAGGACCGCGTGTCATACAGGAGACATCGGAGTAAGTCCAGTTTATTTAGAAGTGGATGGATATTGCACAGTCTCACCATAAATCTTGTGTTGATCACCATAGATGACCTCTAGAGTTCGAGTTTGGGGATTGGTTTTTCATGTGTGTTTCATTGAGGTTGGGACACAGGTGGATTAGGAGACAGGGTAAAATTTCACCCAGATATGTTGGGATATTTCAGATTTTGGAGAGAGTCGGGTCAGTTGCCTATCAGTTTCATTTACCTCAAAATTATTAAGACATGCACGACATCTTAAATGTATCTTAGCTATGTCGCTATCACTGAGACCCTTCCCACGATTTTCATCCCAATGAGGTTGAGCTTCAGTTTGATGCCTCCTTTGAGGAGCATCTGATTTGTATTATTGATAGGAGCACAAAGGTTCTTCGAGGCCAGTAATTTCCTCTAGTATGGGTGTTATGGCATCACAAACATTTACAGGATGATACTTGGGAGAGGGAGGCTGACGTACATGCTTAGTGGCTAGAGTTTTTCTCAGACGAATCTTGACAACCCTTCAGAGAGAAATTTGGGGATGAATAGCTATAAGGGAGAATATTGTAATAACCTGAGTTTCCATACGAGGTAATGTTCCTTTTCTTTTCGCTTTAAAATCCTTTTTATGGTCTTATGTGAATGCTTAACTTAATTATGAGTGTTTTGGAGGTGTCTAGGGATTGTTCAGAGTCTGGAACCAAGTTTTGGGCTGAAAATGACCTGATGCATGGTTTGCACACAGCCTGCACACGGTTAGTCCAAACCATACAAGAGGTCTGAAAAGTGAAGGTTTTTAGCAGAACGCTTTCACACAGTTACCACACTGTTAGTAAACTATGTGGGCTAACCATGCGAACTGCCCCTTGCTAGACAGTGAGGTGTTCACGGTTTCTGCATGGTTTGGGAAACTGTTCGGGTAAACCATGCAACCCTTCTGTGTTCATTTTTTTTTATTTTTTTAAAATTAAAACTAATTTTCTTTTTAAACCCAAATAGGGTTTCTTCCTCCATCACACAGAAGCCCTTTTTGGAGATTCCTCTTTGGTTCCTAAGATAGGGATCGAGTCAGAGTCTCCATCTGACCTCCATTTCAATCGCTGATTGGCTCATCGGATCCGTAATTGTAATACCACGATTCGTTTTTAACCATTATTGATTCTTGGAGACAACAATTGTACTATTTGGATTTAGGATCATATGCCCTAATATTTCATTCATCATTAGGTCTTCATATTTCTCCCAAACTAGGAAGAATCAGGACTTGATATTGGACAAGTTGTCTACTATCGAGGTAAGGTAGGTGTTATATACCTTCTTTAGGAATTTCTTGGTGCTTTTCAAGCATTAGGCCTTTACACCATCCATCTAAATTTCCAGAAATGTCTCATTTTTGAGCGAGTAGCTTTTAGTATTTGTAGTTGGGCCTAGTGAGGTTAACCATAGGTTCTGTTTAGGTGCGTTGGCTCCTCTTTCTCATTTCATGGTCACCCAAGGGGTGTGCCTTATGGTTTTAACTTTTTTAGGCCTATTTAAACCACCTGAGTGGTGTATTCTTGTACTTACCTAGTTATAGAAAACACGTTAATGCCTTGATAGTTTGAATATCCAATTTAAGAGATGTATTTCCTCCTTGATTAATTAATATCTTGTTATTCCTCATCTTTTTGGATATTTTGGCACATAAAATGGATAATATGGGTGGGTATACCTATATGAAATGACTAATGGCATGTTAAATGGACTATATGGGAGTTTATTCCCATATTCTTGGTAAATAATAAATGGTTTTCATGATTGGGTATACTCATGGATTGTGTATGTTGATGTGAGTGGGTATACTCACATGTTTATGAATTTTTAATTTGAATGCTTAAATGCTTGAATGAATGGTTTGATAGGTGCCATGGACTACTCTTTATGGATCTGGAATGTGGTACTAGATTCCTTGGTTTGACTCTGACCCTTGGTTCTTGACTCCATGGGATGCCTCAGGTCTTGTTACCCCGTGGATCCAGCTTTCTTGGGCTTGCGTAGGATTTGGTATTAACTTGCTCCTAAGACCCCAAATAGTACCTAACTGAGTTTCCACCAGGGATGCCCATGGGAATTGGTGGGATTCCTTGGAAAATCTCCTTGGATATGGCCCTCCATGGTCTAGATATTTTATTTGGATGCCTTGGTCTTCTGACACCTTAGATCCATCCCTTTCTGTCTACACTTCACTATACGGTGAGGTCATGGGATATTTGACTTCATTATACGGTGTGTCTGTGGGAAACTTGTTTTATCTATATAGTGCAGATATGGTTTCATGATATAGATGGATGTACAGTGTGGTCATTTTACTTTCTTGTTTACTTTAGTATAGCTACCTTGGTAGGAGCTGAATCTCTTTTGCAAGAATCCTTGAGGGTCGTTTGGTTTTACTAGTTACAGTAGACTTATGCCATGGGAATATACACTTACTTACTGGTTTTTTACACTTTATAGAACCTTTTTAGAATTTTTTTTAGAACTGTATAGACCTTGTTGGTTTCTTATTGGTATTTTTATCTCACACCCTGTTTGGGAATCCTTGGGGACGCAAACTGATCATATGGTTGTAGGTGATGATAGGGGAAAGTGCCCTAGTATAGGTTATTGGTTGTGGCTTTAGAGTAGGGGAGCATAGGACCTAGATGAGGCTTGTGATTTTTTGATGCCTTTTTGGTATTTTTTTATTTTTTGACTTATACTATATTATATTACCATGTACCTATTTTGGATATTTTCTAGATACTTGTACCATCTGCATCATTTTGTATATGAGAAACTTCTGGTTATTGATATGTATTCTTGTCTAGTCTTACTTTCTGTCATCTGCTATTTATTTTGCTTTCTCTATTTATTTTATGTTTTACTTCTATTGTGATACTCTGGTAATGAGTGCATAGTCTCCTCACAGATTCACCTAGGACCTCATTGTTAGTCGACAGCCTCTGGCGTTTGGGGAGATGCACTTGAGGCAATGTGACCAACCGAGCTCAAGGCACTGTTTCGAGTGGAATCCATGTCTGGGAAATTACATTTTAGTGGCTGTATAATTGATAGAAAAATCACATCATGGTTATGTCACTTACTAGGAAAAGGTTTAATTTTTTGGATCTTAAAGAAACAATTTTCAGTTTCATTATCAAGAGTTGAAGCTAAATATATAGTTGGTGCTAATTATAGTTATCAATGTTTATGTATTAAAAAAACCTTGTCTAATTTTTATGTTTATTTTAATAATATTTCTTTTTATGGTGATAACTCATCTATTATTTCTATTTCTAAGAACCTTTAAAAATATTCTGGAACTAAACATATAGATATTAGATTTCATTTTATTAGATATCATGTTAATAAAGGTGAAATATATTTAGAATATGTCTTTACTTATGATTAGTTAGATGACATATTTACTAAACCTTTGGATATAACTATGTTTTAAAGGATTAAATATGAACCTTGAATGATTGAAGTTTTCTATGAATTATTTTAATTTTTGACCAATGAGCATGGAAAATCTATTTTACTATATGGTTTACTAATATATACTCTAACTATTGATTACTTTAAATTAATTAAATATATTTACATAATTCCGTGAATATATTAACCTATTTCCATGACTCCTTAAACTTTTTAAAGTATTATATATGATGGATTATCACTGTATTATATAGTTTGAATTTCAAATATTCTTAAAACTACTTTATTTATTTTAAATGAATAAAGCTAAATTTTAGTGAGAGATTTATTATTTTCATTTAATTTAATTTTTAGTTAATAATTATTTTTAAAATGCATAAATTTATAAAGTTATGATTTTTATATATCTTAATCAATACATTTTATGTTTTTAAAATGATAAATCATGATATTATCCATTGGAATTTATGTTTAATTTAGGGGATATTTTTTTAGTTTGTTTTAAAATTTTATTTTTTTATCAAATAAAAAGGGGGGAATTTTTCTAACATTTATATTCATGTTTTTAAATTATTTTTTAATATTTATATATATTTATGTTTGGTTTTTAAAATTATTTTTTAACAGTTATGTATAATTATGTTTGGTTTTTTAAATTATCAAAAAGGGAGGGATTGTTAGATTGGATCCTTCCAATTTTATTTTATTTTGTTTTAATATTTAAAAATTCCTTACTTATTTACCAAATCCAAATTTTATTCCCACTAACATGATTAAAGAAATATATTTGAATCATGCACTTCCTATTTTGAAAAGTATTATGTTTTGAAGTAATCTAAAATTTTTCTATGTGAAAATTCATACACCCAAATAAAGTCTTACACTCTATTTATCAAAGTCTTATAATATTTAAAATCCTTAGAAATTAAGTTATAAGTATTCCCAAAATTGAAAATTCATGTAAAACTATTCTTAAAGACTTTCATTTTTTACTAAATTCTTATGAACTAATTTATAAAGTCATGTGTTTTTATAAAGTCTTGTGAAATCTAAAATTTTTAAAAGTATAAAGTCATGTGTGGATGTTTGAAAGTATTACAAAACAAGAAGACTTAAACTTATTGAATTCTTATGAAATAAGAGTCTTACATGACTTAGAGTTTTCTATTTTATTATTTTATAGATATTTAAATTGATATTATGGATTTATAGTTCATAAAGTCTTCACATTCGTTATGTTTCTTATGAACTAAATTCAGAGAAAAATTTGCATTAATATGAGTTGGGTTATGAATCATGTATTGAAGTTTCATAATTGAATAATTATAACTTCTCAAAATATTATCTACTTATTGTTTATAATTTATTTATTATTATGATAATTCTATGTAAATATGTTTTTTCTAAAGTTTTTTAAATTTTTGGATAACTATTTATTATCTTTACACACATAAAAATTTACACTTACACAGTTGAAAAATGATGCTTATGTATATCCTTTTATGTTTATGAAGTATTTTTTATGAAATGAATCATCCTTATAGAGTTTCTTCATCCTTATGAAATTGTGTTTATATAGAATCATGTTTATACTAAATATAATGATTCATGTTCACATTGATATTTATGCATATAATAATTATCCTTATGATGTTTTTAAATTAATCCTTATGAAACTTTTTTTTATCCTTATGAAAATATTAGACATTATAAAGTTATATGTATATCTATATATTATGGAAAAAACTATATATTACAATTTTTTGAATTATTATCTATTTGATATTTTTATCTATATTATTTATGATTAACAATAATATTTAAAATTTGTATAATTATTAAATTTTGGAATATATTATTGTATCTTCATGCATGGTTTTTGAAATATTTGAAAATTTCAAATATTATAAAAAAAAATTGAGATATTTTTATGATTATTCAAAATAGTTTGAATGAGTATTCAAAGTTTATATTTATGTAATTTGTTCAACAAGTTTTTAAAGGACTAAAAAACTATGAATTAGTTCATTATTCCAAAGATGATATTTTATAAATCTTAACTAAGTATTCTTGGTTCATTTTTAGTGGTGATAATTATAGTATCATTGTTATTATTATTTTAAATTATTCTAATAGTTTTAGACTATATATTAGATTTAGTATTATTATTTAAAGGTAGTCAAAGCTAGATGAAAGGAAACTAACTTACACTGATACATGGAAATGTTCCAGTGAACAAATATCTTAACACACCTAAAAAATCTTCTAATCTTATGTAGACAATTTTCAAACTACAAGAAGACTCTCAAATAAGAACATAAATATTAAAATATTTACTACATTAAAGAGGAAAACGGTTCCATTTCTCAAGAATTGATTTTTTTGTTTCACATGTTCTACATTAATATTTTACCAATTGGTTTCTTGAGTATTTGTACTTAATTTTTTTTATTCTTTATCTTGTGTTGTGACTACATTCTATTTTATTATTTTCCCTTCTAAAATCATTCTTTGTTTTCTGTTTCTACTCTTGAGTTAAAAATTAAATGTTGGGTTATAATACCTTTTCAAAATGTAAATTTTGGTTATGAATTTGGGTAAAAATTAGATGTTATAACTTGTTGTGACTCCCCTCTAAATTTTAGGTTGTGTTGGTTATGCCTCCACTAGAAAATGTATTGATTTTGACTTATAGAGATACTCTAAAAGTATTTTAGAGTTTTAATTAATATTTTTGGATAATATTTTCATTAGGTATTTTATGTTGTTTAATATAATGTAAAGTTAATGATAGTTTTCCAAAAATAATTTGGAATATATCTAAAAGTTTTTTGTATATGTTTTCAGAAATTATCATATTTGATGTGATATAAGGTGAAGTGGAATAAAATTAATATTGGATTTAGTGAAAGTGAGATATTTAAAATAATATACCCTAAAGCATTGGATAACATATAGTACAATAGGACTTATCATAAGGTACAAAAAGCATATAGAAAAAGGTTGTTATTTAAGCCTAGGATTATATCATACTTAATAATACGGGGTGTCGTAAAGACTATATAGGGAACTTGTATTTTATGGTAGGTAAGTATCATATAATGTTTTCATGTATTATCCTTTTTTATGATATACAAGAGTTGTAACACCAAGTATAGAATGTCTTAGCACTTCCATGACTCAAATATCCTTTAGAATGTTATATTTTTAACGTTCAAAGTCTTTTATGTATTAACTATCATTAAACATTGTATTTATGGTCATGAGTTATATATAATGAAACTGAATCCATTACTCATACTATTATAAAATGTGTGAGTAATGGAATGGTGTAAATAAAAATATTAGAGAGCATCCTTATAGATTATATAAAGTCGATCATGTTTTTTTGTTTGGTGTGTGGTCTTTTTGGTAATCCTCATGACCAAAATTGTCCCTTACCTAAATCTATTTCTTCCTTTATTATTTGTCACCAAGTTACTAGAATAAAATTAAGGAATAAAAAGATCCCTCCTATGGATTTTGGGTGATTTAGTGATTCTTGTGAATATTCCTTGAAGGAGAAATATATAGATATTATTTATTTCAGTTTCATTTGGTTTCTATTTGTATAGCATGATGATCTTTCCCATGGTTCCTTTATATTCTTTTGATTCTAAGATTAAATGTTAATCTATACCCAATTGAAATTTTTTGTAAAGATTCAAAGGCTATTTATCATTATATGGAGAAAGGAGAAGCCCTGTAGAGAATATGATAAATTTTTCCCTCAAGTGATATCAAAATTTTATCATAATAAGTGGTATTAATTGTTTTAATATGTGGTATAACCTATTAAATTTTTTATTTATTATATATTAAATAATAATTTTTGTGGAAGTGTAATTGAGATTATGAGAAGATTAAAATAAATTTAAATCACAAGATTCGTTTTTTAGAACTGAGTGTAATAGACAACAATAAAGTTATTAAATTAAACACTGATTTACTACACTATGTTCCAACTTAGTGGTATTAGAGTATTTTTTTATAAATCTTTATGAAGTGGTAAGTTCACTCAATGAAAATATTCTAGATTTTAGTTATAGTTGAATGAGTTTTTTATCTTGAAATACATATCTAAAATTGTTTTAAATAAGTGTTTTTTAAAGTTCTTAGTAACATATTTTTTAGTATCAAGAATGGTAATGATATGAGGAGTAAAATGATATAGAATTATTAAGTGAATATTATATCTAAATTTAGTTCATAATTGGTTTATAGATTCTATATTTTTATGATAAAAAGTGGTTAAAGTTTGTGAATAAATTATATGATAAAGGGATAGGTATAACTCTATAAATATAGATTTCTGGACAAGTGGTAAAAGATATTAGGATTTATTTATCCTGAACTAAAGAGGGGGGAATAAAGAAAAATGATCCAAATATTATAGGAGATTTTAAGTGGATGTTAAAGGGGGAGATATGTCTCTCTAAATCTACAAACTCAATTATATTGAAAATAAAAATATTTAGTGAAGATAACCTTATTTACCATAGGACCAGATCAAAGAGGATAATTCATAGAAGTGACCATTTTTATTTCATTGAAAAAGGGAGAGTGGGAATAATACACCGTAAATATATAATTTTTTCATAGAAAAAAATATTTTGGATTGTGAAGATATATTTAAAGAAGTATTGTTAACAAAATCCAAATAAGGATAATTTTTTAACTAAGAGGTTATTAGTAAGATTTATTTAAAATTATGTGTCATAATTACTAATGGATTTATTTAAAATTATGTGTCATAATTATTTTTTGTTTCTATATATTTGGGAAGTATGTCATGAGGAAGAGTGTTACACCATGATTCATTTGGGCTAAAAATTTATAGAGGTATTGGCCCTATGATTTTTAGGATATGAATTTGAAAAATATCATGATTCCTATAGGAGTTGTGTAGAGACCCGAAGCTTGACGTACATGGACATTACATTACTTTTGCAGAATACTTAGTACATAACAAAAACACACACACAAGGACCGTAATAGTTTAGTGTCTTTGGAAACTCGGAATATAATCTTCTAATCATGGTGAAAGATCTTCAACATCTCCCATAAAGATCTTCTTTTTTTCTAAACCTAAAACCTTTCTTTATATCCTGGGGAAAAGAAAACATAAAAGGGTGAGCTCAAATGCTCAGTAAGGGTAAACCAAAAAAAATATCAATCACATCATATTAATAAGAACATAACATTTTGGAAATCTTAACCTGCAAAAGAGATCATAATATCATAACATGGGATAAATCATAGTAGTGAAATGTAATCCCAATAATCATAAATTAAAACATGAAACTTTGTGTCATACACACATAATCATATAGAATCATTTCTTATTATTCAAGACTCATTTCCAAGACTATCTTAGTGGACAAATTCCATTTCTGAACTGAGTTCACTCCCCGTTTCAGTCCCGTTTCACTGAACCGGTATAACCTACCGTTCCAGCCATGTCTATCTCAGGAGATATAAAATCTTTACCCAATGCATTGGAGGGAGATATAGGTCCCATCCATCTCATAATGATACCATTCTTATGTGTTCCACAAAATCATAAACCATACATCATAGCATAACCCATATAATAAAAATGGGAATCTTAAACATCGTGACATCATAAAACAATTCATATAAGATAAAGGAATTCATAAAAATATAATTACATCACCACATAATCAAATCAATGTAATAATAGGGATAGAAACATAACCCTTTATTATCTTAGATGGAAAATAATTTTGATAAAACACTTG
Source organism: Viscum album (assembly GCA_963277665.1). NCBI lineage: Eukaryota > Viridiplantae > Streptophyta > Magnoliopsida > Santalales > Viscaceae > Viscum > Viscum album. The sequence goes on from OY728130.1 coordinate 517,176,885, forward strand.
AACTCCATTCTTGAGGAAAATATCCTTTCTGCTTCAAAAACACTTTTCCTTTATTAACATGTCATACAATTCTAAACTAAAATAAGTTGATTAAAAATAAACTTGAAAACTTTTAAAGGAATCTTCTTGGAAATAATGTTTTAAAAATCTATTCATGTCGTATAAGTTAAAAAAACATTCTTTTCGTACTTTTGTCAGAAAAGTCAAAAAGTACCTCGTATGAAAAACGACAAAAGATTCCTTTCATATCTTTTACTAAAAACTCACCGAAGGGTAAAATTGGATTTAAACAACTGTAGGTCGATGGAAATAATATTACATATTGAGAAAACATGGATGTGGATGATAAAATACACCCCAGTAAATACCAAAGTATAAACAATCTCGGATAAAAATGAGATTGTGATATTTCCCTTACCTTAGGTCCGATTTGCTTCGTAAGTGTCCGAACCTCCTGTATAATGATTTAAATAATGTCATTGACTTATTAAAGAATCATATTCATTTTTATTATATCATATATGGTTCACTTATGACTTTATATTAACCGTTCTTTTGTAAATTCCATGTTAAAGAGTGTTTTGGGTAAAATCGTTTCATTTTTCGTTTGTGTTTTGACTTGTAATTATTCATATGATTAATTAGATCATGATTACTTAATTCCAGAATATAAAACATGATTTATATATAATATAGATTCAGAATATACATATATATAATAGATTAGTAAATGGAAAGAAATACACCGTTCATGGAGACGGTAGGTCGTACGTACGCATGAACGCTGTTTTCGTTTCCTTATTGAGTTGAATGGAATTAAGTAGATGACATACATATATATACACATAAATCCATTATCATTATTATTTCATATATTTCATGATTACTTATTATATATACTTTATAATCATTCATGAATGGTTAACGTGGAGAATGAATCTCATCGCGTCGTGGAGGCGGTAGTCCGTACGTACGCACGAGCGATGATATCGTTCTCATGATCATGGAATTGTATTAGAGTGTATGTATACTATTTCAGAATCAATATCACTTTATAGTAATCATATATAGTTATTATGTACACCATTATACCCATCCAAGTAAGGTGGTGGTGGAAAATAGATTACACCACGGCGTGGAGACGGTATTCCGTACGTACGCACGCGCGGTGATTTCATTTTCCGTAGGATGGATAGATGGTGAAATAGGGTTGTTTCATACTTATAATAGAATATCAGTATATGATTTATACTTATGTTATTACATCATAATTAAACAAATAAATAAGAATAATTGGAAGAAGAAATAAAGATGAAAGAATCGGTAACGAACATTACCTCTTCTTTGAAGTGCTTCTTTGAGACCTCCTTTTAGGGCACTAAAATAGGTCTTTGAAGAAGACCAGAACCTCTAGGATGTTTCTAGGGAAGTGGAGATGATAAATTGGCAGGGTTTGTCTGAACTTGAAGGCTCAAATTGTTGTGAGGAAGAGAGGGAGGGGGTGCCCTTTTATAAGGGAGGAGAGGGGTACCTTTGGAATAACTAAAACTATTATTTTATTATAAAGTCAAATTCGGTTTTAAATAGCTCCAAATTGATTTCTTTAGAAGCTAAGGTGGGTATGGGTCTAAATTATCTCATAAAATATAATTTAGACAAGTTTAGGTTCCTATTTTAACCTTATCATTTAGATTTAACATTAAGTTAAATAATTTTACTTTTACCATGTCTTCTTGTGTTCTTATACTATAAGGTTAATAAACTTACTATAAGCAGCCAAACTAACCCCAAGTTGTTTATTATTAATATATATAACCTTATATAATTCCTTTGTCCAAACCTTATATTTTTAGGAATAAAATAACAATTAATAATATAATATTTGTTTTAAAAAATATTTTATGTCAATTTTGACACTATTTAGTAATTAATTTTTGTGAAAATCATAAAAGAATGATTAGTTCGAAAAAAGTTAATTAAATCAATACTAATATGTCATATTAATCTATAAAATTAGTTTAATTCATAAAAAGTGTCAAATTACATTTATTTTTGTGTTTATAACATCAATTATGTCAATATTTCATTAATAAGATAATTACTGCATCATCTTTGTGTCATAAATAAATTAAATTATTTAATGTCTAAAAATTACAAATAAAATACCATTATGTAGGAAATTTTTTTATCTTTATAAGGAATATTTATAGTCGAATTTATCTTATGTATAACCCCATATTAAAAATGTTGTAGTAAATAAACTTGGATTTTAACTCTTTTAACTCTTCTTTGAATTAAATATTAATAAATGTCCTAATCTAATCCAAGTGGGACTAAATGGTCATATTTTATTCCTAAGGTTGTTTTTGGTCGAATTACACTTATCCAATAGAATTAGGACATGTTTTAGGGTAATAATAATATCATTTTTACCCTTAATTACCCTATTTACTTTTAACCGTGGTAAAAAAAAGTAAAAAGTTACTATTCACCAAAAATTATTTCCATCTCATTGAATCACATTTTACTTACTGACATCAACCGTGTCTCTCAGATTTTTTTAAATTCCACTCACAGAAGCGGTAAAATTAAGTTTTATGAAAAAATCAGTTTTTTTAACTACCACTTAGTGGTTTCACTATTCATCAAAAAATGAAAGTATCCAGAAAAATACCAAAAATTAGGCCTAAGATATATTTGATATTATGAATTTAAAAATGATGTCTATTATATCAAATTCAAAACATATTAGTTGAATTAATTAATTTAAAAATTAATTCCCGTCGTCAAAACAAATAGTGTGTTCTTAAAATATAATAACTATCAAAAGATTGACATTTGTTTATGTCTGGTTTAAATGTGAAATTACATCCAATGACCAACATTTTATTAAATTGTAAAAATATATTTTAAATATACTTTAAAACCACTCAAATTAATAATTTATCACTATTAATTATTTCGATTAAAAAGGTTGTTTTTAATTAAGATTTAGTAATTTTCACTATTCATCAGAAAATGAAAGTTATCTGAAAAGTACCAAAATTTCACCCTAAGCTAATTTCGATATTCCGAATCCAAAAATAAAGTCCATTTTGAAAAATGAAATTTACAAAATTTCAAAAAGTGGTTATTACTATTCAAAACGGCTAGTTTTAATAATATTTTAATAGCATATCATTGTTTAGCGAAACTCGGTATTGCGTACAACACACGCTATCGTGGAAGGTCGTGCTTGCGTGTAATGCAAGGCAAGTCAAGGATGTGTGTTGTGCAAGATTCTTTTGGTGTAGCGTACAACACAAGACATTAATGAAATTAAAAAGAATATTTTTCATAAAATCTCGGGGTGTTACATTCTACCCCCCTTAAAATGAATTTCGCCCTCAAAATTCGTCGGGGTTATAAATGGTTTACTACTCAAAAGTTTGTTTAATAGAAACCCACATCGTAAAAAGGAATACCCGAACTTGGCTTTAAAAACTAAAGTATGAAATGTAACGGTTACCCAAATTAACTCATCACTGGGTTTCCACGTAGGATAACATAGGTGAAAATATGGATATGGAAGAAAAATCTAACCATCAAGTTCTGATGGAGAGTGGTAGAGAACATGGCTATGAAATAGCCAACAATCACAAAGCCATAGATTTTCGATGATCTAAGTTACCATATGATTAATCAGATATAAGGGCACTAGGACAACATTTTTGGTTTTCAAGATCATTTCCCTAAAGTTGGTGAATTAAAAGAAATACTTACATGATTTTGGTAAAATTTCACTATTCTTCGTGCTTTGAACAATTTCCACTTCATCTATTAAAGAAATGAATTTGAATTTGTTATTCATGAAGTGTTAATAGATCATGTGATAGAATGATGGTTCATTCCATCTGTGTCAAACAAAAGGTTAGCAAAAGTTATCAAATATACATAAGTCCATCTATGGTGAGGTTAATCGTATACGATTCCAAAAATGAACTTATACTTCATATATCATACCACATAATAAAATAAAACTAGTTTCTACTAACCAGGGACTTTCTGTAGGCCAGTGGTAGGCGATAAAGGTCAGTCGCACTTCGGTTGTGGGTTTGATTCCCACAGCCTTGTCCAACGCGATGGGTTGTCGCTCATCCTGCAGGTTGTCCTTTTTCTAAAGCTATATTACTATAACATCCCATCAATAATATAGAAAAAAGTTCTATCCTAACTTATGTCCAACATAATCCATTCCAATCTTTTGGCTTATCTAAAATACTTCGGTCCAAGCTCATAGTATAAAGAAAACGATTACTTGAAATGTCGTCAACCAAGCATGTGAATACCATCATTTATCCCCCATATATCTTGTTGGTCACATTCTAATCATGTGAATACCTTAATGATGTATTCTCTTGAAAAATGAATACCCATTGAACCTTAGTGAAAACATTAATGCAGTCAAAAGTTAACTCTTTCCACATACCAAAATCCAAAAATTCTATATACTCAAACCATGATATAACCTTCTCCTTATATCAGTCATGAGCTCATGAATACTATCAAACATTTAATTTTCTCTTTATCCCTTCATTATGTTCATATCATCTACATTCCAAAAAATATCTGAATAACCTTTCATAGATACTGGTACCATTAATCATACACTTTCAAAACTCAAGGAAAGACAACAGTGTAACAATCCTTAGATGTCTCTTTATTCCATAGTACCATGAGATTACTTATACAACATTACACATGATAAACATGTAATCATTCCACTGCATTCTTAAACCATTGACTGAGCTTCAACAATTCTTTCATCTCACATATCATTTGTAGTCTCTTCATCATCATCCACATAAATACTACCCATACGACCATACTGATTCTCTTCATGATACTTTCCCTTAGGGCATTGGTTTGCATAATGCCCGTACATTCCACATTTAAAACATTTAACCATTGTTGATGTCGTAGCAATACCATTATCCTCATCCCTGGTGTTAACTGAACCTTTTCCTTTGAACTTACTGGCTTTGTGTCCTTCTTTTCCACACCTAAAGCATCTTCCAGTTCCTTTGAAACATTCTCCTTGATGCCTCTTCCCACATGATTTACATAGGGAAAATTGAACTTTCTTTCCTCTATGATCATCATGAAACTCCATATTTCTCTTATTAGCCGAGTTAGGAAACTTACAAAATTTTACTTTATTGATCATATTATGAGATTTTTGATTCAGCATAATAATGATGTTTGGACTTCCAAATCCCATTTCATTTGGTTGCTCATGAAGAATATCATTCCATTTTCCATCATATCCTCCATTATCGTGAATCATCTTGTTTCCAGCCATTTTCTATAACCCAAAAAAAATAGTGTGAGAGGAAAAAATCATAATAAAGGGGGAGTAACTTCAATATCTAGCATCTTTGGTTTAATCTAATATCGTTACCATAGTTCTAGGACTATATCCTATACGTATACTTATCCTTAGGGACATCCCTATACATACCTTAGAAATATCTCTAGGGATCTTAGTAATGTTTTTGCATCCTAGTTTCCAAAGGTTGACTAAACTTTTCCTATGATACCAACTGTAGAGACCTGAAGCTTGACTTACATGGACATTACATTAATTTTTCGGAATACTTAGTACATAACAAAAACACACACACAAGGACCGTAATAGTTTAGTGTCTTTGGAAACTCGGAATATAATCTTCTAATAATTGTGAAAGATCTTCAACATCTCCCATAAAGATCTTCTTTTTTTCTAAACCTAAAACCTTTCTTTATATCCTGGGGAAAAGAAAACATAAAAGGGTGAGCTCAAATGCTCAGTAAGGGTAAACCAAAAAAAATATCAATCACATCATATTAATAAGAACATAACATTTTGGAAATCTTAACCTGTAAAAGAGATCATAATATCATAACATGGGATAAATCATAGTAGTGAAATGTAATCCCAATAATCATAAATTAAAACATGAAACTTTGTGTCATACACACATAATCATATAGAATCATTTCTTATTAGTCAAGACTCATTTCCAAGACTATCTTAGTGGACAAAGTCCATTTCTGAACCGAGTTCACTCCCCGTTTCAGTCCTGTTTCACTGAACCGGTATAACCTACTATTCCAGCCATGTCTATCTCATGAGATATAAAATCTTTACCCAATGCATTGAAGGGAGATATAGGTCCCACCCATCTCATAATGATACCATTCTTATGTGTGCCACAAAATCATAAACCATACATCATAGCATAACCCATATAATAAAAATGGGAATCTTAAACATTGTGACATCATAAAACAATTCATATAAGATAAAGGAATTAATAAAAATATAATTCCATAACAACATAATCAAATCAATGTAATAATAGGGATAGAAACATAACCCTTTATTATCTTAGATGGAAAATAATTTTTATAAAACACTTGAACTCCATTCTTGAGGAAAATATCCTTTCTACTTCAAAAACACTTTTCCTTTCTTAACATGTCATACAATTCTAAACTAAAAGAAGTTGATTAAAAATAAACTTGAAAACTTCTAAAGGAAGCTTCTTGGAAATAATGTTTTAAAAATCCATTCATGTCGTATAAGTTAAAAAAACATTCTTTTCATACTTTTGTCAGAAAAGTCAAAAAGTACCTCGTATGAAAAATGACAAAATATTCCTTTCATATCTTTTACTAAAAACTCACCGAAGGGTAAAATTGGATTTAAAAAACTATAGGTGGATGGAAATAATATTACATATTGAGCAAACATGGATGTGGATGATAAAATACACCCTAGTAAATACCAAAGTATAAACAATCTCGAATAAAAATGAGATTGTGATATTTCCCTTACCTTAGGTCCGATTTGCTTCGTAAGTGTCCGAACCTCCTGTATAATGATTTAAATAATGTCATTTAATTATTAAAGAATCATATTCATTGTTATTATATCATATATGGTTCACTTATGACTTTATATTAACCGTTCTTTTGTAAATTCCATGTTAAAGAGTGTTTTGGGTAAAATCGTTTCATTTTTCGTCCGTGTTTTGACGTGTAATTATTAATATGATTACTTAGATCATGATTACTTAATTCCAGAATATAAAACATAATTTATATATAATATAGATTCATAATATACATATATATAATAGATCAGTAAATGGAATGAAATACACCATTCATGGAGACGGTAGGCCGTACGTACGCATGAACGCTGTTTTCGTTTCCTTATTGAGTTGAATGGAATTAAGTAGATGACATACATATATATACACATAAATCCAGTATCATTATTATGTCATATATTTCATGATTACTTATTATATATACTTTATAATCATTCATGAATGGTTAACATGGAGAATGAATCTCATCGCGTCGTGGAGACGGTAGTCCGTACGTACGCACGAGCGATGATATCGTTCTCATGATCGTGGAATTGTATTGGAGTGTATGTCTACTATTTCAGAATCAATATCACTTTACAGTAATCATATATAGTTATTATGTACACCATTATACCCATCCAAGTAAGGTGGTGGTGGAAAATAGATTACACCACGGCGTGGATACGGTATTCCGTACGTACGCACGCGCGGTGATTTCATTTTCCGTAGGATGGATAGATGGTAAAATAGGGTTGTTTCATACTTATAATAACATATCCGTATATGAGTGATATTGATGTTATTACTTCATAATGAAACAACTAAATAAGAAGAAGTGGAAGAAGAAATAAAGATGAAAGAATCGGTAACGGACATTACCTCTTCTCTGAAGTGCTTCTTTGAGACCTCCTTTTAGGGCACTAAAATAGGTCTTTGAAGAAGACCAGAACCTCTAGGATGTTTCTAGGGAAGTTTAGAGGAGAAATTGGCAGGGGTTGGCCGAGCTTGAAGGTTCAAAGTGTTGTGAGGAAGAGAGGGAGGGGGTGCCCTTTTATAAGGGAGGAGAGGGGTACCTTTGGAATAACTAAAACTATTATTTTATTATAAAGTCAAATTCGGTTTTAAATAGCTCCAAATTGATTTATTTCTAAGCTAAGGTGGGGATGGGTCTAAATCCTCTCATCCAATAGAATTTAGACAAGTTTAGGTTCCTATTGTAACCTTATCATTTAGATTTAACATTAAGTTAAATAATTTTACTTTTACCATATCTTCTTGTGTTCTTATACTATAAGGTTAATAAACTTACTATAAGCATCCAAAAGAACCCCAAGTTGTTTATTATTAATATATATAACCTTGTCTAAGTCCTTTGGCCGAACCTTAGATTTTTAGGAATAAAATAACAATTAATAATATAATATTTGTTTTAAAAAATATTTTATGTCAATTTTGACACTATTTAGTAATTAATTTTTTTGAAAATTATAACAGAATGATTAGTTATAAAAAAGTTAATTAAATCAATAATAACATGTAATAATAATCTATAAAATTAGTGTAATTCATAAAAAGTGTCAAATTACATTTATTTTGGTGTTTATAACATCAATTATGTCAATATTTCATTAATAAGATAATTACTGCATCATCTTTGTGTCATAAATAAATTAAATTATTTAATGTCTAAAATTACAAATAAAATACCATTATGTAGGAAATCTTTTTATATTTCTAATGAATATTTATAGTCCAATTTAGCTTATGTATAACCCCATATTAAAAATGTTGTAGTAAATAAACTTTGATTTTTACTCTTTTAACTCCTCTTTGAATTAAATAATAATAAATGTCCTAATCTAATCCAAGTGGGCCTAAATGGTCATATTTTATTCCTAAGGTTGTTTTTGGTCTAATTACACTTATCCAATAGAATTAGGACATGTGTTAGGGTAATAATAATATCATTTTTACCCTTAATTAACGTATTTACTTTTAACCGTGGTAAAAAAAGTAAAAAGTTACTATTCACCAAATATTATTTTCATCTCATTGAATCACATTTTACTTACTGACATCAACCGTGTCTCTCGGATTTTTTAAATTCCACTCACAGAAGCGGTAAAATTAAGTTTTATGAAAAATTCACTTTTTTTAACTACCACTTAGTGGTTTCACTATTCATTAAAAAATGAAAGTTTCCAGAAAAATACCAAAAATTAGGCCTAAGATATATTTGATATTATGAATTCAAAAATGATGCCTATTCTATCAAATTAAAAACATATCAGTTGCATTAATTAATTTAAAAATTAATTCCCGTCGTCAAAACAAATAGCGTGTTCTTAAGATATAATAACTATCAAAAGATTGACATTTGTTTATGTCTGGTTTAAATGTGAAATTACATCCAATGACCAACATTTTATTAAATTGTAAAAATATATTTTAAATATACTTTAAAACCACTCAAATTAATAATTTATCACTATTAATTATTTCGATTAAAAAGGTTTTTTTTAATTAAGATTTAGTAATTTTCACTATTCATCAGAAAATGAAAGTTATCCGAAAAGTACCAAAATTTCACCCTAAGCTAATTTCGATATTCCAAATCCAAAAATGAAGTCCATTTTGAAAAATAAAATTTAAAAAATTTGAAAAAGTGGTTATTACTATTCATAACGGCTAGTTTTAATAATATTTTAATAGCATATCATTGTTTAGCGAAACTCGGTATTGCGTACAACACACGCTATCGCGGAAGGTCGTGCTTGCGTGTAATGCAAGGCAAGTCAAGAATGCGTGTTGTGCAAGCTTCTTTTGGTGTAGCGTACAACACAAGACATTAATGAAATTAAAAAGAATATTTTTCATAAAATCTTGGGGTGTTACAAGTTGGGTTGAATTGTTTCATACCTAAATACTGTATTTCATATAGTAAAATTTAGTAAATAGATTAATATCATTCCATTATAGAGTATATCACACCATTATTTAGTAAAATACATTTTTTTAAGATTCAGTTTGAATTCAAGTTATGGGAGATAATGGTTGGGTTTTAAAGGATCAACTAAAATTGATTGAAATAAATTAACTAGAAAAATTAATATGAGACACATAGAATGATATTAAAGAAATAGGTAAATATAAATCATTCTACAACATCAATATAAGCACATAGAGATAGTGAAAAATCTTTAAAAATGATACAATAGTTTTGGAGAAGTAACGAGATAAGGAAGAATAATATAGATATATTCAATTATATAGAGGATAAGATCCAAGATAGATCATCATTGCTAGATACTTTTGATTTGTGGAAGAATACTCGATAATTGAGGAATTACATTGATTATATATAATTATTAGAGAAGAATATAGAGCATAACAAGATAATTATATTATGAAATTATTCTTCATTGGAGTAGTTGTTTATCACTAGCATCGAGATAATTTTGAAGAAATCAAATCAACCCTATCACCAAGAATTTGATTATATATAACCTCATAGGAGAATCAAAATTATGTTAATTTCATAAAATTATCAAATATGGAGTTAAAATTTTATATTGAATCGATTGTATATATTGATCATGAAGATACATATAAGTCTATGAACTGATTATTTCCTAGAATAAGTTCACAAAAAAGAAATCAAGGGGAGTTTCCCTTAGGTGACAAGTATGTTGCCCCTAAATATTGTAAAGTCAATTATCCTTAGTGTGGAGTGACCATAAAAAATTATCCTCCAAAAATAATGAGTTTATAATGGATTTTGGAACATTGATATATCATTGTATGTATGATCCTTAGATATATCCCATGTAGGTAAACCAAGTAAAAAAATCAATGTGATCTTGTACTTTACATTTCTATATCAATGATTACTATTCAATGAGAGTGAAATTGAGGTTGAAATAAATAGAATGAGTTCCTTCCAATCATGGAATAATATCTGATTATGAGTGAGAGTTAAATATTTAAATTTAAGGAAAAATATTAAATTAGACAGTACCCTGAATCACCCCCACCAATTAGGGTCCTTTGGACATACATTGTAACTCACTGGCCCCAATTGTAAATATTATTTTTTAGTATTTGAATAAATTGAGTTATATCACAATGTTAAAAAAAATTATAATGTATATTTGGTATAACTTCCCTGATGGTCAAAATACAAAGACCGCTAGATTAATGAAATTGAGGGAAATGTGGAGGGATTACAAGTATGACTTGTACAAAGTATGAAAAGGTATAAGTGGTGTCTATCTTGAGGATATACTAGTCCTTGATGGTTTTCCAATTATATAGTGCAGTGAGATGATTTCATATTGAAATAATTCTTTTTTTAAAGGTATTAATTAATTATATAGGAAATCACTTATTTATTTGAAAATCGTTTTAAAAGTGTGAATATTTTTTTAATAATGTATTATTAATACTAATATGAATATTTTTATTAAAGAAATAATAAATAAATAAAATTTCTATGAAATATTTTTATACATTTTTATGCAATTGTATGCTAGATTATGAAAAAACATAGGTAATATATTTATTTAAATTATATATATATGTATAATGTTAATAATTTTTATAATTTTATGTAGGAAAAGTACTAAATATTTATGGTTATGTTCCTCAGTATACCTTATTATATTCAAGTAGAGATAAAAATATAGAAGCATGGTCAGTAGTGAGACAAAAAGAAAAAATTCTAAGAGTATTTGTGTGTTTTTAATTTGTTTATATTTTATTCTATAATTTTTTTAACATTCTAATTAATCAAAAAAATCAACAGAATGTTCTTAAATATCTAACTAAAAAGTAATTAAACATTTTAGTTCCAAAGGATCATCTATATTAAGTGATATGTGATGAACACCATATAAGGGTTCATTTTCATCCTAGAAAGAAAATTATACCATCTAGATATTTTTCATTCAACAATTATTATCCAAGAAATCATACTATTGTGGTTATAGAGAATTAATTGAATTAATCCATAATTCAAATAGTTTAACAAGAGTATTAGTAACATAAAAAGGAATATGAATGAATAGTTTATCAAAGTTATATTACGGGTTTGTTCTTCATCTTTACCTAAGTGTGAAATAGTGGATGATATATGTTTTCTGTTGATTTAATTGGTTTTTTATGATTAATATCTTCTTTCCCATCTAAATTTAGATTTATAATATGATGATTATAGATATTATTGTTTTATTAATATGTATTATATTGGTAGTAATGAATCATGATATGATGTTGATCGTGGTGATAATGTTGTTGATATAGATTCTAGTGATGATGTTGATGTTAGTGGATGTGTTTGTGACTCTAGGGATTACAATGATTATGTTAATACTTATTATGAACAACATTTTTTATACTAAATATTTTTGTGGCCATCACATTTTTTTAGTGAATACCAAAATATTTATATAATTATTCACCATCTTTAATTTTTATTATTATCATACATTTATGTTATTATTTTTTTAATTAATCATTAATATATTTATATGTTATAAGAATTATATTTTTTAAAAAAAATTATATATGGCCATGATTTTAGACTATGGTAATATCTCTTCCACCAATCATGTCAGTAGGCCTACTTCCACAAATATGGCTCAAGAGTTATAGTGATGGTCCATATATGGTCATGGTTACACCCATATTTCTTATTATATTTTAAATTATTTTTAAAATATTTAATTTTGGTTTTATTTAAAAGTTAAGATAAGTGGTTGGTTGTTTGGTTGGAATATCACATCAAAAAGAGGTAAATAATGAGACCACTTTATAAGTGGAAACACTTTATCATTATTTAAAAAAGATAAATTATGAGATAAAATCTTATGGTGGTGGTGTATCACACCATCCATGCATACTCGTTATCATTAAATATCATTTTATTGATAGAGATATATGCATATATTAACAATTAATATAATTTTTTGATAACTTATAAATCATTAATCCCAAGAAACTCCATTAATTTGAAACTGAAAACCAAAAACTAGAAAAGAATAAAGTGCATACCTTTTCTCACTCAACTGTTGTTATCGCTTTTATGTTTGATAATAGCCATATATGAATAACCAAATAGTTCTTCCATAAAAGTTGTATCCATAGGTTTCTATGAATCATCTAAACCTTTTTGGAGGGATCTCCAATTCCTTCATAGGATATGATTTTATCTAGGTAACATAGAAATGAGGGAGAGAGAGCTTTGGGAAGGTTAGAAATTTGCTCAGGAGTATCATAAGGAGAGTTTCACCATTTCCCAAGTTCTTGGTATCTTTTATATATTAAATGAGGATGATACCCATTCCATGTTTAGGATCACTTTAGGATATGATCAAAACTATTCGGGGTGAATTTTTTTTGGTTTCCTTTTGATCAATTTAAAATTTTATCTCATTACCACTTTAATAGGTTAAGATCTAGATTATAAAATTATTTTTCCTTTAATCCATTCATAATTGCACACAAAAAGTGGAAAAGATATTTAAAAGGTTCACCCTTTAATAAGAAAGTCTAATCCTTGGTGAGAATAGGAAAAATAATTACAATGACAATATAAAGATGTCTCATTAATTTAGATTATTCCTTATTGTCAGTGTGCTGCTTAAATATTCATCGTTCTTATCTTACGTGAACAAAAACATACTAGAACCATATTCCTTCTCTTCTTCTTCTCTTATAATGGATGAAATAATCTTATTTCTTTGAAAAAAATATAATTCACATAATTTTTCTCTCTTCTTACTCCCTTAAAAAAATGAGATTCATCTTCTTCTTGTGTGAGAAAAACTATACAACATAGCCTTTTTATTCCTCTACTTGGATGAAAGAAATTATTCTCTTACTTCTATATTCTTCGCTTCCTATGATAACTAGAGTGAAAAATAATATTCTTTTATTCTCTATTTCTCCTCCTCCTATTCTTTATTCAATGCAATCAAACTACATTAATTATTTTTCCTTCTTTCGTCAGTGCATATTAATAGCAACACTGGATCTCTCTCGCTTATCTTTGATACAAAAGGCTTTCTTGAAAGTATTTGCAGTATTATTTCTTTCCTCTTAACACTAGTATATTCTTATTTGAATAATAATGTTAATATCTATATATTAAAAATTTTTACCCTGCAACAATATATATATAGATTAAGAGATAGAGAGAGAATAGTTACAGTAATGTCTGATCTTCACCACCCTCTTTACTTTCTCATACATTAAATATATTGTTTGAATTAATGATTTTGAACTACCAAGATTATCAATAATAAAAAATCCTTAAGATATTTTTTTAAGGATCTACATTCCTTTTATATCTGTATATATCATACTTTGAATATATCCTCCTCAAAGACTTAGCTAAAGACTCGGTTCTTCCATCTAATTTCCCATTCATGATATATAAAAATATCATGCAACCTTTAATCCATAAAATCCATATATTAAAAACTTATCCATGTATGAAATATGAATTCAGAGTGCGGTTGTGTCTTCTCCTTGCTTCATGGCACAAATCACACTATTTTTCATTCATTTTTTTCATCGCATGCTAGAATTATGATTATTAGAATTTTGATATTTGGAAAATGAGATCACAAAACATGGAATTGTAATATTTTATTTTTCAAGTTAAACCATATATACCTCTTCTAGTAACTACTTAAAACACATAATAAAAGTGAACCATGGTGTGGTGTCACTTGGAATTTATAATAAGTGAATCTATAAATAAAAATTCCTTGTAAAACAATCATTTTGATGATTATCTCCCCATTTTTCAAGCTTCGAACAACACCTCAAATTTTCAACACTCTTTAAAATGGAAAACATGGATACACCATAATGCAACTTGTGTGATATGGAATTCATATGATCAAAGTCATATGATAAAAATTTAGAATTCGTATGATGATTGTGAAACTTAATATAAGTTATACATATTTTTTAAGATTTGTATTACCTATATAATATCCACATACATAAATTATTCTTACTATTTTCTTCTTTAATTTTATATGCATGTTCAATATTTTGATGATTATTTAAAACATTTTCACACATGAGATTCCAATAAATTCATAAAACTTTTTCATTGCATCAATTAGAAGCTTACAACATAGCATGAACATGTACAACATAAGTTTACTCTTACATGAGATTTTTTATATGATGATATTAACTCTAAATAGGTCTCAATGACCATTACATATTTTTTTTATTTCCCAAATCACCTTTATATAGATATGAAAGGCCTTAACATGGCTCCTGGATTTCTCAGTTACCCTTACACAAGAATTAGGTTACCTTTATACACAATGTAATTTCAAAATTGTACCTTGATAGATAATCCAAATTCCTTTACACAGTAGTACAAAAATTTTCATAACTTACATGTATGCATCTCACTAAACTTCATAATTACCCATAAACAGGGTACAATTACAATTACACTACATAGATCATTTTATTATGATATTACCTTTACATAAATCAAGATTTTAAAAATACATTTACACAAAAGCAAACTTACCTTTACGTAGTGAGGGTATGACCTTTATATAGCATCAAGAAATTTTGAGATACCTTTATATAGTAGCAATTTTACCCTTATGTAGATAAGTACCTTACAATAATTACCTTTATTCACCACTAAATGTTTCCAAAATTTATCTTTATAATTTCATAACTCCTTCAAATTAAAATATAGTTTCTTTAGTTAATATAAATACATTTCTAATACTTAAAACAACTTCAAAAATTATGAGGATAATTCAAAATTACATCTATGTGGTTTTAAAAACTTGTAGCATGTTAAATATTCTATTTATAATATTTTATAAAACTTCACTACCTTGTAATTTCAATATTACATCATCCCTTTCAAAACCATCACCCAATAGATATTTATCATGTATATTAGCATTCAAAATTATAATATAATCTAGGGAAGGATCTTCACAAATACCTTCATCATATAGATAGAAAGTTTCTAACTATAAATACTCTATGGAACTCCAACTGTTCAAACAACCTTTTTCTATGAACTATTCTCAAAATAATTTAGGAAAGGACTTTTTTTTATATAAAATATGAAAAGAAACTTCAAACATAAATCATACAAGATTTTTCTTCCAATTTCATTCACTTAATATAATATGACACGACACTTGGGAACTTATTCATCAATAATAAGCATGGGTTCATCTTATCTAGCTTCCAAGATTCTTTTTCTTCATTTTGATTCTTCTTAAACATATTGAAATCTAGATATATCAATACTTCATCTTTATTTATAAAAAATACAACACAAAAAAAGTGGGATAAATAATATTCCTCTTTATATTTATTTTCAATAACCTCTTAAAATGATATATCAATATGTTCTCTTTCTCTATTCATTACAATTATCCCCCTCCCCCACTCTCATTAATATTTTAGTCTATATTACTCTTTCCCCTTTATAGATAAGAAATAAAAAAAAATTATTATAGAAAGGTATCATTTCATGCTTGAGAAATGTTTCATCAATCATTTAAATCTAATCCTACATGAGCTATGCTGGGTGTAAAAAACAATGTAGTTTCATTTAGAAATCAAAGTTATCCATAATCAATTGAATTTTATATCAAATATAATGATATAATTAATACCTTTCTCAAAAAAAATTCAACAACTTTCAAGTTATGGAAATTGAAAATTTAAATTATGATGTGAATTTCTCATGAATACATCACCATGAATTCTTATACTCACTTCAATATACATATTAAAAACATTCAATTAGGATAAAAACCTCCAGGAATATATTTGACTATTATTTAAAATTTAGATTGTATTTTATTAATTAAATCAATTTCTAATCCTTTATATAAAGATTTTATTTTAGTTACCAAGTATGAGAGATGAGAAATCATACCTTTTCCAAGGACATAACTTCAAGAATATTCTATAATTTTATATTTTTATAGAATAAAAATTATTGTAGCTTCTTCTTCAATCATCAATTATCTCCTCCTCAAGGGGATACTCTATAAAACCCTTTATTAATTTTTATTTCTTAAAAATGGTTTTTTATATGGTTTTCTTGATTTGAAAACTTCCACATGTTCACCAAGGATGATCTCATCCTTATATTTTCTTTATAAAACTATTTGAGAAATCAATCCAAAATGGTTTTTTCTTTGTTATTATTGTCCAAATTTCAATAGAAAACTTTCCTCCTTTGGTTATAATCATAATACCATGATTTAACTTTAATTACCTTCATTTTAATTACTAATACTACACATAAAGGTAAAGTAATATGGTGGATCTTATTACTTATTAATGTTAACATAAAGGTTGAGATAATTTTCTCAACCAAGTTACTCCACTCTTCTTACTAACACATCTATTTTTTAGATCTGGTTTTAGCTTATAAAATATGGTAATATTTTCTTTTTCCATTTCTTTGTGTGATATACTTGTCCTTTATTTATCTATCAAGTTAAATTTATGTTAGGATGTGATATTCATTATTTTAATGGATTTTTATTATAATGGTAGTGTTATTAAAAAAATTAGCATTATATATAACCTTATCATGCCTTTCACATAAAACTTATTCAATAAATAGGTTTTATTTGGTAGACAACCTCTCATGAAATTTTTTATCTTCATGTGGAACCTTTTATTTCTCTTTAGAAAAATCCTTTATTTTTTCTTCCTTTATTTTCCTTACTCTCACAAAATCTACTGGAAAAATTAATAAAATATATTTGTATACATCATTAGACTTATTAGAGTATCTATGTGCATTATTGAGTGTTTTCTTCTTCACATAATCCCTTTTAGATGAAGCACTTCTCTTAAACCTTTTATATTTTTTACCCAAGGATGAACCATTAGCCTTATTTATAATTTTCTTTGGAATATTCTAATTTTTATTTATCTTTAGATTCATTATATTGAATGAAAAAATATTTTTTTATATTCCCTTATGTTATCTTATTTCAATTTTATTTTTATACATACCTAGATTAACATAAACCATTCCTATGACCACAACCATTACAAATATCATAGATATTTACAAGTTTTTATGACCTATTTTAGTTAGATAAATATTTCATAACATATGTATGTTACTTCTTATTTATCTTAATCCACCTTGAAATGGGATTCCTTTATACTTATAGAGTTGCTAGATTTTACCAAATATCTAGTTTTATGTTCCCAATTTTGGTTCAGCACAAACAGAACCCCACAAACTTGGATCTTCTTTTATAAATTACTTCTTATCCGAAAATTCCATATTTATTAGCAAGTTGTTTTGGGGATTTCTTCACCATTTTTTTGGATATTCTTGGGGATCCAATAGTCATAATCCTTATTTTATCAACCACGGACATGGTGATAAGATTATTTTAACTTTTCCTCATCTATATTTATACTGATTTAAAATCTATACATATATCAATTTTGAAGAAAAAAATAGCACAAAAGTAGATTCAGAAGTGGATGGTACCTTAAATTTTTATCTTGATGAGGATTTATCACAAGATGATCTCCATGTATTGATTATACTAAATGAAGGACTTTTTGAGCATGAATCCGCATTTGAGATTTGTATGGTAGCATTAATATTTTTCTTAGCTTCTTGTGAAGACTTGGATTGAGTTGTTTCCATATTTTCAAGATTAAACTCAAACTTGGGACATTTCATATTGAGAAAGTATTTCTCATTATCTGATAATTTTAATTTTTATTCAAAATCCTTTTTAACCCTTTCAACTTCTTCATTATGCATTTATACCCTTTCTTATAACAATCTACCAAATTCCTTGATTCTATTGGATATAACTTCTAATTTTTTATTCTTACACTCAATATTTTTATTCATATTTTATTTTAATTCATGTATCATATCATATAATTCTTTAGTGGTCTCGTAATTTTATCATATTTTATTTATCCACTCTTCTTTAAACTTGGATCATTTTTCTTTAAGAATCGCATTTGTAGCTTCTTTTTCTTCAATATTTTTGTAGATATTTATATAATATAAAGCCTTTTCATATCAATCCTTCTCCATTTTCTATAACTCATCCTCAATATTTGTGATATCTTACATATAAATTTTAATAATTCCATAAACTAAAGGAATAAGTTCTTTGAGAAAACAATGAAAGAAAATAACTTATAAAATCAAAAGATAAATATATTGACATATGATCACTCTCACTGATTCTTTGATCTTAATGGGTATAGTTTAGGTAAGAAGTAACACATCCCTCATGATCACTTGATTTTATTGAATTATTATAGGTAGAATGGTTATCCAATCCCATGGTGTTAGATTTAACCTCCTTTTCTTCTGCTTTTAAGAAGGATCTATCTACTTTGTTTAGAGAACCTAAAACTTCTAATTCTTGGAATGAGAGGTATTCATTATTCAATTTCTTATTTTATTTCTTATTCATGGTTGTCATGGTTTTGGTGGAAATAGAATTCTTCTCCAAAATAGAGGACTCTTTTCCAAAATTTCACTTTGTTAAAATTTTGGAATATAAAATAAAATATTTGAAGGAGAACAACTTCAAATTAGAGAATACAATAAAAGTATTAAACCCTCTTTGATACCAATTTTAGGATCACTTTGCGATATAATAAACACAAATAGGGGTTTTTGTTAGGATCTCAATTCTCTCATTCTTTTACATTTCCTCTATTCATCAGTACACACATAAAGTGGACAGGATATTTTAAAGTATCACCTTTCAATAAGAAATTATAATCCTTAATACAAATGGGAAAAAATCCATGATCACAATACCCACTAGAAAATAATCATGTGAGTTACAGTGAGTAGGGTGTATCCTTGAAACTCGCACACTTTAGTCTCTTGACAGTGCATCAACATCTATCTGGGTCTTTATACTACCTCCTAATAGTTTCACATAAGTATGGTGACAAAAAGAATATCTTTCACAAATATAGATCCTTCCTTATCATCTATGTGTTTCTTGAATCTTATTTCTTTTTTTATTAATTTCACATTATAAAGCAAGAACCTTCTTCCTTATCTTATTATTCTCTTTCACTGGATGCAATACACTTCTTTCTCTATAAAAACTAGACTTCAAAAAATCACATTCTCTTCTTTACCCTTACACGGATGGAAGTTACCTTCTTGTGTGAACAAAACTATACAACACAACCTTCTTCTTCCTCTACTTGAATGATAGCAGGTCTCATCTTCCTTCTACCTTCTTCTCTTACTATACGAACTAGAGTGTACAAAAATATTCTTCTCTTCTCTCTTTATCTTCTTCTTATTTCTTTTTTGTAATTAAAATCCACTAATTCTTTTTCCTCCTTTCATCAGTGCATCAACAACAGAATTGGTTCTCTCTATATCCTCTTTAATGCAAAAGTATTTCTTGAAAGTAGGTGTAGTTTCAGTTCTTTCCTATTGAAACTTGGATATTATTCTTGGAATAATAGTATATATATATATATATTACACTTTATTCAACCAACAAAAGTATACTGATATATAGATAGATAATAGTTGTAGCAGTATAGGGTCTTTAACACCCTATTATATTTCTTCTACATTCACATTATTTTTTAAATGTATGATTTTGAATTACCAAGATTATTAGTAATTAAAAAAACTCTATATAGTTGTTCTTAAAAGTTTCACATTCTTTGACCTTTTGTATATATGAAACTTTGAATATATCCTCCTAAAAGACTCAACTAAAGACTTGATTCTTCCTTCTTCTTTTACCCTTCATAACATATAAAACTATCATGAAAACTTCAATCCACAAAATATGTATATTAAAAACTTATCCACATATGAAATATTCATTTATAGTGTGGTTGTGGATTCTCTTTACTACATGGCACAAATCCTAGAATACTTCATTCTTTTTTCCATCACATGATAGAATCTTGATTATTAGAATAATGATATTTGGAAACTGAGATCAGAGTAACCTAGAATAAAAATATTTTATTCTTCAAGTCAAACCAAAGATACTTCTTCTAGGAACTACTCAAAGGGCCCACTTAAAGTTAACCATGGTGTGGTGTCATATGGTATTTCTAATAGGTGAAAATTTAAATCAAAATGCCATATAAAACACATGTTTTAATGATACTCTCCCAAATTTTAATGATTCTAAAAACAAAAAAAACAATGCTTTTTAAAATGGACACCATGGATACACCATGGTAAAATTCATATGATATGGAAGTTATGTGATTAATTCATAAGATCAAAATGTAGAATTCATATGATGATTGTATAACTTAATGGAAGTCATAAAGATCTATTCATCTTATGTTTTATTATATAATATTTTCATGCATAAACTCTTATTTTACTATTATTCTTTATGTTTTCATGCATGTTCAAGATTTTTATGATTATTGAAAACTTATTTTCACATGAGTTTCCAATAAATTCAATTAACTCTTTCACTACTTCAATTAGAATCTCGTGGTGTAGCATGAATAGATATGACATAAGATTACTCTTATATGAGCTTGTTTTATTCTAATATTACCATTACACATGCCTCAATGAATATTACATAGTTATTTAAATTATTATATTTCTTTTATGTGTCTTTGAAAGACCTTTACATAGCTCCTATATTACTCAGTTATCCTTACACATGAATCAGGTTACCTTTATAAATAGAAAAATTTCTAGAACTTACCTAGAAACATAATCTAATAACCTTTATCAAAGAATATATAAATATACAAAAAATAACCTTTACACACCTCACTTAACTTCATCATTACCCTTACACAGAGTCCAATTACCTTTACATAGCTCTAAAATACATTTACATAGCTCATTTTATTCTAAAATTACCTTTATATACCTCAAGTTCATATAAATACCTTTACATATAATCAAACTTAACTTTATTTAGGGAGGTTATAATGTTTAATTAGTATCAATAAATTATAAGATACCTTTATGCAGCAATAATTTCACCTCTTATGTAGAGGAGTAATTTCTAGGACTTGCCTTTATGCACCACTACATTTTACCGAATTTTATCTTCATAATTTCATAACTCTTTCCAATTAAACCAGAGATTAATTAATTAATATCAAGGATTTGTAAATTAATTGAAATAATATTTTAAATTTTGATGATAATTACAAAGTTATTCCATTTATTTTCAAAACCTTATAGCATATTAAATATTCTATTAAGAATATTTCAATAAACTTCACTACCTTTTAATTCCAGTTTTACTACAACCCTTTCAAAATATTCACTTGGTAGATATTTATCATGTATATCAGTATTCAATATGATAAGATAGTCCAGGTATGGATCTTCACAAATTCATTTATCATAGATATAGAAATTTTCTCATTATAAATCCTCTATAGAACTCCAAATCTTTAACAAACATTTTTCCATAAACGATTCTCCAAATCATTTTAGGTAAGGAATTATTTTTTTATATAAAATATGAAAATAAACATAAATAATAGATCATCCAAGACATGTATTCCAATTTAATTCACTTAATATAAAATTACACAACACTTGGGAACTTATTCTTCAACAATAATCTTGGGTTCATCTTATCCAGCTTCCAAGATTCTTCTTCATTCTGATTCTTCTTCAATATATTGACATCAAACTTTGTCAACACTTTAACTTTATTGATAAAAAATACAACACAAACAAAGTGAGGTTAACTCCATAAATATTTATTGGGACATTACTCATACATTTCATAAACAAACAAAAAATGGATTTGATTATAGCCTATGTAACATATAGCCATAACTCAACCATGCATGAATAATGATAACTATAGTGTAAGAGATTTCTTACCATTGGGTTGGTTTAATATTTCATGATAGCATCATGAATCATAAAACCATTCTATGTCTAGTTTTTATTATTGGGTAATATCATAAAATATGATAATCCCATGAATCCACCATATGAATCACAAACAATCATATATTATGATTTAAATAGACTTATTTTCAAGATTTGGGATATAAATTATATCATATAAAATGATATCCTCATACAGGTATGAAAATTATAACTTTCATGAAAGTAATATACTATGATCATTTGTATTATATCATATGATATAACATATATATATAATATCTTTTTGGAATATATCCTTTAATCTCCCGCTTATAATAAATCTTAAAGACTTTTCTGTTTTATTTCACCTTATATTGTATTTTATATGATAACTTGTGAAATCACTTCCAAAACTCTTTTGTATTTATTTCAAAACACTTTTAGAAAACTATCATTAACTTCACCTTATATTACATTATATGTAATAGTTTTTGAAAATACACATGAAAAACTCTTTTGGAAAAAACTCTAAAACATTTTACAGTGTTTATCTAAGTCAAACTCAAGCCCAGTTTGATGAACCAAAATGCATGACCCCATGGGCCTTCATAGCGTTGACAATAAAAATGAATCATCATATCTATAAATATAAGTAAATAGTTTCCTCTAGTAAAGCATCAATTAAACTCAAGCTATAAATCTATCTAGCATGATATTCATCAAACACGTGTGTCTCTATACATGTGTCCACTAGCCACATCTCATGCCAAATTACATTTTCATACATTTATATTTTCCAAGACATTGAGTGACCATGGGACTTGGTGCATGTCAATCCTATATGTCCTCTTAAAAAATTCTCTATTCTCTGAGTATAGATTGATCAGGTCGATGAATACATCACATGTCATTCATCTCATAGATAAGTATATCACATTCCCATCATCCAAGTAGATAAGTAAATCATATGTACTTTCTATGTATGGTCATTCATTTTCTAATTCTAACTCAATTTAGGGACTAGATGTCATACTCATCATATGAGAGGAAAATATCATCTTTGGTTAAGCTCCAACCAATGAAATGATCAAAAAAATACCTAACCACCACCTTATTAGATAAGACTCAATGGATAGTGTAAAGAAGGTATTTAAGTATTAAGGTTATCATGCTAGGTATCTATTCATACTCAGGTAGTGGGAACTCTAAATATGAAAAATACATCCCTATTATACCAAATACATAGTTTATGATGATCTATGTGATATAATTAGTGGTTCATCCAACACATAAAAACATTTTTGTGCATCATGGACATATTATATGTCTCATACAAGAATCCTACTCATAATAACCTTAACATTTATTCATAAACTATATTACTCCATGGAAAACATAAGTTAAGGATAACTCAAATATGTACTTTAAGAGTTCAATTATAATTACACCTTATGATATATATATATATATATATATATATATAAATACATACATAAAACCAACATGAAGGAATGATAAAGTAGATATTTCCATTTATATGAAACATTTAATATTATTAAACTCTTTTAATAATACATAACAAAACTCCACATATGCACATGTCTATCATATCATATAAGATAAACTACTAGATCATCCTTATATTTGTTGTACTTTATAGAGTTTTATTAAACTCATTGCATCCATATATAATTCTAGCTACATATCTATGTGACCATTTGATAAAACTCTCCCACTAAACTCTTTAGTGAGTAACACCTATAGAGGAAACTAGTTTGAATAATGGTGATATTTAAGAATAATATTATGACAACCCTTGTCTTTATTACAAATTAATTCATGATTTATTACATAAGATTACACATAATACAACCCATCCATAAATTGTTTTTTCATTTTCCAAAAAAAATATGGTTAAGTTTGAACCATAGAATCCAGGAAAATAGATGAGGCAACATTCCCAAGGGTATCCACCATTGAAGGCATACCCCAAACACCAAAAAGTGGCCTCAGAATGGGACAACCAAACAACCTCAGGTTGAGACAAACCAACATCCACACGAAACAAGCATGGTCACCTGCTGATGTCGCCCTACACACCACCCACAACACTCATCCCATCATGACTTGGGAAAGTGAATTGACATATCTCCTCAAGTATCGACCCTATCGCATGAGACTCAAAAAAATGGCACCAACCAAGCTGCATGAACCACCAGCACCTACCACACCTCTATCATCGGAAACATTGAGGAAAATGCACCCTCACCTCTAGAACCATGACCCAGTAGAGAACAAAAACATTGTGAGTAGAAGGTCTCCTCACCCTACAACTATAACATCCGATGAGCCACTGTAGACAACGCCTCAAAGAAGCACCGCAACAGATCAACCCCCACCAAAACCCCAAGCACAATCCAAATCGTCATGGAATCCATCACACTCGACCAAAGTGGGGTCATGAATGAAGTAGAACGAAGAAATATAAGAGGATACAGTGGGTAAGAAAAGCCATATGGGCATAATAAAAGACAACAAGGGGCCAAAATGGGAAACAATACCTACATAGAACTGATGGAGGAGATGAATAATGTTGCAGGATTTGTTGACAGAGCTCTAGAATGTGGAACCACCAGACCGAGAAGAGTCTCCCCATGTAGAACAACCAACAAAAGAAAAGAGTAAGTCACCATCAGATAAAGTGGGTGAGGCCTTCATGGGATCAGGAGTGAAGTCCTACAAAATAGATTTGTCTGAGGAGGTTGAATGATGATGTTGTTCGATAGAGCTCCAAATATCATGATAGTCCACAAAACCATGGGGTGGTCAAAACCACACCACGCCATCACTGTATGACCCAACCCCCAACTATGCCATTCCTAGGAAGAGAGAATAAGATAATGGAGGGATGAATGGCGGTAGGGAAACCCTAAGGAACCAAGGGGAGCTCTCTTGCAGTGACACCCCTTATGGGATCATTCCTTTTTGTCCACATAATACAACCTGGAAGATCAATAATTCTAGTGTATTTTGGAATTATTTACATTACATAAAAACTTATAATAGGGGGTAAATATCTATTATTGAAAACTTCTTTAATATTATCATAATATTCCATCGTACTTAAAACTATATGGGATAATCTGGGGATATACATAAGAAAGGGGTGATCTATAATGCACAGTAAGGTTATAAACATGGAATAACATGAATAAATTAGTATATTTTAAATAATTAATATTTCAATAGAACATAAAATTGGTTATAAACATTAATATGAACAATGAGTTATGATAAATCATGATAACATAAAAGAAACATGGAAATATGGAAACAACTTTAAACATGGCATCATAAACATAGATCAAGGCTAACCGCTAAGACATCATGGTGGAAAAAGTCATCTGATGTATTAGGTTCACTCCTTAATCCCTTGAATCATGTCTCATGATATGATAACATTACTCAGTGCATTGGAGTGCTATATAATTCTAGGTGCACCTGTACTTTCATATCATGTGTTGGCATAATTGTGTCACATAGATCATTCAATATAGAATCATTTTCCCCATATTTAATTCCATGATTAAAGAGTGTGGAATAAATACATGTAATTAACAAATAAAAGGAGTATAATTATGTCTATTTTAATACCCTTGAGTGTAAATAGTGATAGTATTCACAATAAAAAGGTTCGGCATGGAAAAATCACAATGAAATGTTGGTAGCATAATGGTAGTACATAAAGATTCATAAAATGGTTTAATGAGAGAGAAATTAATCTATAATTATTGTGAAATAAAATTTACAATAATAGGGACATGTAAAAACATATCAAAACATTATTAATTTGAAATAAAATACCTAAAATGAATATTATTCTTGAATAAATAGGAGAAGTAATGGATCCCTTGCAAAATTTTGGTATTGTAACGGCTTAGGTAAGGGTAAAAATGAGAGGGGATAAATGATATATAATTAAAATAAAATTAATTAAATAGATAATTGATATTTATAAAATCATTAAAATATAATTAATTTATATTTAAAAGGATAATTACAAATAATTTTCTTGAATTGAATAGAATAGAGAAAGGTCCCTCACTTTTGGTAAGGAAAATCGCAGGATAATTTTGACAGCATAGCAGGTGTACATAAAGGTTCATGGGAAATATTAATGCAAGTTAAAATGGTATATCATCACATGGGAATAAAAATATAATTAATAGGGATATATAAAAACATACCCAAACAAGAACAAATGTAAACTAAGAGGCATAACATAAAAGTGGTTCTTGAATAAAAAGAAGAGAGGGAGATCTCTTACCTTGAGAGGGTGATTCCAAAAGCTTGGGAGGATATTCTTGAGGGATTAGGGAAACCTTGGGAGGAATATAAAGATGGTAGGGAAGAGTAAATATTTTCTCCAAGGTTTTTTAGTAAATAGGAATGGGATCTTGGATGGTTTTATATTGAAAATGAGAGGGGAGTTATTTATTAATTCTCAAACTTAAGTTTTCAACTAATATAATAATTTAATCAAAACCACAAACCTTCCCATAGTTTTTTCCCATGGTTTTTAAAAAATAGTATTTTTTAATTATTTTATAAGTACAAGGTCCAAAATCATTAAAATATTACCCTTGGTGATGTGTAAGTGAGTCATGTTCTTAAAGAAATTATTTTAAAAACATAAAATATAATATGCATTTTGGAGGACTCATAATGGCTTTATAAAATTAATAAAATAACTTAAAAATAACATTATTTAAAAATTTAAAGATATATTTGGTATTATATACCCTTTATATAATTTATTATATCACTTTTGGGTCATTATGATGTCATAATACACACCGTATATTTATATTGTATTTAATTTTTACCCGAATATCTGATTGTCTCAGAAAATTATGAAAAAATCACCATTGGATAATTTAAACATGATTATTCAAAAACTAATATTTATTTTATCAAAATAATTTTATAAATATTTGAATTTTCACTTTTAAAATATAATATACATTTATTGAGAAATATTGGGTTTTTTACGATAACAATTTTCAATCCCTTATAAAAATTATATTTGACTTCATAAAAACTGTATGATCATTTATACTTCATAAAAATTATTTAATAATAATATTTTATTAAAATATTATTTATTTCAAGAATTTATTAAGTCTCCAAAATAAATGTCTTAATTGAAATTGAATATTACTCAAAATACAATTTTTGTTTTATTGTATAAAAAATGACTTATAAAGTAAAAATAATAAGAAGTAAATATAACCTTAATTGTATTGAAAATAAAATATATTATTAGGTTCTTGATACATATCCTTTTATTACACTAGAAAATTCCCTGAGGGTAAGGTGCATGATGGTGAGACTTTCATGGGGTGGTTTGACATACATGGTTTGGGTCATGATCTCGATGAGCTTGGAATTCTCCCAAAAACAGTTTTTATAATGCTTTAGTTATTGAATATTTGATTGACCTTGTTCAAGGTAAAATTTTGGTGATGGTATATCCCTCAAAAACTCTAATAAATAGGCTTTATAGGGTACGATCCTATTGATTGAGGCAATCACTTCCTTTGTCTATGTTAATTGGATTTTTCAAAGCCCTATATTTATATTAATCATATGATCATTGTTAAATGGATATATTATCAATGGTTGTGATGATTAATGGTATTTTAAATCTAATAGGATATAATAAAACCAAATCAGCTCATGTATTTTAGATAACCATAATACATAATAGGGAATTTAATTCAACCATAAAAGAAATTTTATTTATAGAAATTTGGGTCATTACAATCTTCCCCCTTCAAAAATTTCATCCTCAAGATTTTCATTTCATACAATAAAACAGATGAGGGTAATTATATTTCATCACATACTCTGGTTCCCACATATCTTCTTCGAATTTTTGGTTTCTCCATATCACTTTGATCAGGTGTATTGTATTATTTCATATAATTTTGTCTCTATGATTAAATATCTTCATCGACTACTCCTTATATGAAAGATCATTATCCAACAGTACCAACTCCAGATTGACTACATGTGAGGGGTCTGGTATTTACTTCTACAAGAGGGATACATAGAACACAAAAAGTACTTTAGATAGGTTAGTTTGGAGTGCTAGTTGATAGGCCAAGGCTCTAATGCGATTGAGGATCTCAAAGGGATTGATGTATCTTGGATTGAGATTTCCCTTCTTCCCAAATCACGTGAATTTATTCCATAGGGATATGTGGAGGAATACCTTATCTCCAACCTCAAACTCTATATATAATCAATTATTTCCATAATAGTTCTTATATCAACTTTGATCATCCCTGATGTGTTGTTAAATGGTCTTGACCTTTTCCACCATTTTCTCGACCATTTCAAGACCTATTAATTTGTGTTCCCCAACTTCATCCTAGCATGAAGTTTTTCTAAACCTCTTCCCATAAATGGATTTATAGGGATATATTTGGATGATTGAGTGGAAATTATTATTTTAT
The DNA here is from genome assembly GCA_963277665.1 of Viscum album. NCBI lineage: Eukaryota > Viridiplantae > Streptophyta > Magnoliopsida > Santalales > Viscaceae > Viscum > Viscum album. Next base: position 517,206,191 of record OY728130.1, read on the forward strand.
AAGAACTCAACCATAGGAAGATGTTGATCTTATCCTCCTTGGATGTAAATTGATAATGCTCTCAACATGTCTTCGAGTGTCTGGATAGTCCACTCAGATTAGATATCAGTTTGAGGTTGATAATTAGTACTGAAGTTAAACTCATTATTTAGATCATTTTTTGATACACTTTTAGAATTTAGAGGTAAATATTAGATATCAATCGTATACAATTAATAGTGGTGTACCATGAATCCTCACCACTTCTCTAATGTATATCCTTGTAAGTTGATCAAGTGATAACTCCTCTAAAATTGAAATGAATTGAGTAGTATTTGTAAGAATATACACCAAAACCCATATATAATTATTTACTATTGATTTATTAGGATGACTAGTGACAAATACAATGGTTATTTTCTCCCATTTCATGTAGGTATGTGTAATGGTTGCATCATCCCCTTGGATTTTTTTTCTTTCCACCTTCACTTGATAACATATGAGACATATTGATGAATATTCTATGATCTATTTCTTCATATTGTTCCACAAATAGTACTCCTGGGGATCTCAATACATATTTTTAATCCCTAGATGAATGGATAATTTCGAGCTATATGCATCATCCAACAACTCCTTCTTTAACTCAGGATTTGATGGTAAACAAATTCTTGGCCCAAATCTTACAACTTCTTCATTAATTTAAAAGACTAAAGATTTCCCTTTTCTTATAGCTTCCATGTTATTTTGAATTCCCATATCATTTCTTTGATCATCCTTTATCCTCTCAAGAAGTTATAGTTGAGAAATCATTTTTGAAGGATTTGTGATATTTTTCCCTTTATGATTCCCATGTCCATACTTTTCAAGTCTAAGAAGATTGGATCCTTCTCAGTTCTCATTAATAATAAAATTTTCAATCACTTTATACTTAGAGCATCTTTCACTTTATTTTATTTCCCATGATGGTAGTGTATTTAGTATCCATATTCCTTAATCATATATAACCATATTCACTTGATCATATTCATCTCTTTCAGTGTTAATATATACTTGAAACTCTTATAATCCTTATATATTTCACACTTCTACCCAAAGAGATAATGCCACTATAGTTTCAATGCTAAGATAACTAAATCCAACTCAAGATCATGTGTTGGGTAGTTTTTTTCAAGAACATTCAATTGCCTTGAAGCATAAACTATCACTTTTTCATTTTGCATTAACACACAGCCCAAGCCCTTCTTCAAAGCATCACTGTATACCATGAAAAGTTCTCCACTTATGGGTATCATAAGTACAGGTGTAGTGATAATCCTATTTTTAAACTCCTTGAAGTTATATTTACATTCACTATTCTAAAAAAACATTACTCCCTTCCATGTTATCTTGGTTAGAAGATTTTAAAACCAAGATAAATTTCTCACAAATTGATGATAATACCTAGATAATCCAAGGAAACTATGGATTTATGTTACATATGATAGTCTCATCCATCCTTAAATTTATTCTATCTTTTAAGGGTTTATATATATCCTATTAATTATAATAATATGAACCAAAAATGATACTTCCTTCAAATATAACTCACATTTACTACACTTTTTATAAATATTATTTGTTTTTAAGGTTTTTAGAATAGTTCTCAGATGCTCCTCATACTCCTCCTTACTTTTAGAGTCTATTAGAATAACATCTAAAAAGACTACCACAAATTTTCTTAGGTAATCTATAAAGACTATATTCATCAATTCCATTAATATTGTTGGAGAATTAATTATTCATAATGGCATTTCTATGAACTCATAGTGCACATACCTTGTACGGAAATAAGTCTTGGGGATATCCACCTTCACCCTAACTTGATAATACCCCAACTGAATATCTACCTTGGAGAATTATTAGGATCCAGGTAGATGATTGAATAAGTAATACATCTATGATATTTTATACTTCTTTGTTATCATGATATTTTTTAGCTCATGATAATCAATACAAAGAAGCATTGACCCATCCTTATTAACGAAGTGGACTAGTTCACCCCAAGGTGAAGAACTTGGGAATATGAACCCTTTATCTATATTCTATTGTAGTTGTTTATTCGGCTTCTTAAGGTCCATAACATCCATTCTATACAACATCTTGGATAATTTCAATTCCCCAGGTATAAGATCAATTGAAAATTCAACCTCTAAGCTATGAGGAATACCATGAAATTCTTCAAGAAAAACACTAGTGTATTCCCTCACAAAGGTCATGTATTTAAGGATGATATTGTTCTTAGACACAATAATTTTAGATAGATAAACTTTCTAATAGGGTAATAATATTCATTCTTGATATGTTGGTGCTAAAGAAGATTCATCCTCCTCCTTGCAATTGTATATAATCGGGGGACAATTCTCAATATAGAGACCGATTTCCTTCTCACGGAAATTTATGTTGGATCTATATATGAAAATCCAATCCATACCTATAATTGTATCAAGTTATAATAAATAGAGTATAATAAGTTTCATTGGAAAGTTTAACCCACAAATTTTGACAAGGGGGAGTTATATACTTGGGATACAATAATTTCCCCATTCTTCATTTTCACCGACAACTCTACTTCCATTTTTTGTGGTGGTATTTGAATAGTTCTACTAAACTTGAATGATATGAAGGAATGTGTATAACCATAATCAAAAAGTACATTCATTATTATTGAATGAATAACTAGTGTACTTATGACCACTTTGTTTTTGAGATCCACATTAGCAGTTGCAATGGAATAATCATGTCCTTGCTGCCTTGGAGGTTATTGGCATTGATTGTCTCTGACCACCATTGTCTTAGTGAATTGGTTTGAGAAGTGCCCTTATTCCTTGAAGTTGAAACATTGTACAAAAGGATGAGGGTTGAATAGAGTATTCTTATCTTCTATTTTATTGGTGTGTTTCTCCCATTAGAAATTGCTATCTAGGTTCCCTTCCTTTCCGCTCTTAAATCATTTCCTTGTCCCCCTTAGGAAATTTTTGAGGTGCTTATTTCCACACTTTTGACAAGTAGGATGTTGAAATTTCTAACCCCCATTAGATTTTTCCATCACACCACTAAAATTAAACTTCACTTTACACTTCTTATATCCATGAGACCCTTATGATTCATTTATCTGCATTTAGACTTTGAGGGAAAACCAAAAATATTCTCTATAACTATCAAAGTCTCAAATCTACAGGTCCTTTCATATACTAGGTTTTATCCTAATAAATAATAAATAAAATTTTCATTCAGGGGTAATGAAAAAGTCAGATGAATATCATCAAAGACTTGTGAAGTTTTCCTTGTATGCCCTGATGGATTCATCTACTTGTTGTTTTAGGGAAAGGAAATCCCTTTCCATTTCAATTCAGAGAGTGCGAGTAAAATTTTTTTTGAAAAAAAAATTGAATTCTTTTCACCCCATCACTTCAATCTCTTACTCATGATTATTATTCTTGATCAATGTTAACCATTGATTGGTTTATCCCTCCATATGATAAATAGCTAGTAAAATCTTATCTTTCCCAGAACATTGAAGGATGGATAAGATCTTCTCAATAGAGTTGATCCATTATTCCATGATTTAAGGTATTATATGATCTATTAAAATTCGAGGGCCTTTGTCACATTAATGTCTCTATATCATCTTGTTCTTTCTTAGGGAGATTTTGGTGTTCCTCCAAATTTTGGTTTCTATTCATAACTTGATTCAACTGAGATAGTATCATTATAAAGTTCACTATTCATGTTCCCATTGGATAGGGAATCTTGTTTGGTCAGTCATCACATTTCTCTTCACATTGGTTATTTACTCAGTTTCTCCTATTTCCATCCATTGTCTATAATAAAGGTAAAATTAGGGTTGAGTATTTTAAAACTATTAAATGAATAAACAAGAATCCAATGACATTAAATTGATAACTTATATATGTAATTTATTTCTTTAACTTGTGAATTTATAGCCTTCAATATATGTTATCCATGATCTATTTGCTAACATATACACTTATGGTAATTTTTGTTTCCTTAATAATGGTTCATAATGAGCTTGTGAATTTAATAAATAATTTACCTCAGGATTGTCAAACTAGGTTTTCAACAAGGCTCATTTTCATGCACCAGTTCCTGGTCGAGTCTAGTTTAATGTATTATTTTCAGGTTTTAACCTTAGGTACGTCTATGATAGATCCACATCCACTTATAGTATTCATACAAGGATGTATTTTATTAAAAACAACTTACTATATACTTTACCAAAATTTATGTATGTATTCTTATGTTTAGTCTTATCCCTAATGATTTTACTAGATTATTCTAATATTAATCCAAAAAATAACTAATCTTTCCTTTGATACTAAATTTGACAACCCTTGTCATTATTAAACATTAATTCAAGATTTATTACATAAGATTACACATAATAAAACTTGTAAGATTGAGAAGTATAGTGTCTTTGGGAATTAGGTTTATTACACAATAACTCAAAATATGGGGTAAATCACCATTATTGAAAACTTCCTTAACATTATCATAATATTCCATCATACTTAAAACTACATTGGATAACCTAGGGACATATATAAGAAAGTGGTGATATATAAAGCCTAGTAAGGTATAAATGTGGAATAACATGAAGAAAGTATTACATGTTAAAGAATAGTCATTTAAATGGAACATAAAATGGGTGATAAACATGAACATGAACAATGAGTCCTGATAAAGAATTATAACATAAAGGCAACATGGAAATGTGGAAAAAAATTTAAACATAGAATCATAAACATAGGTCGTGGTGTACAAAGTCACATGATGAATTAGGTTAACTCCCTAATACCTTGAATTATTTATCATGAGACTAAAATATTACCCAATTCATTGGAGCACTATATAATTATGGGTTCACTCATCACTTTCATATCATGTGCATGCATAAGTGTACCACATAGATCACTAAATATATAATCATTTTTCACTATATTTAATTTTTCGATCAAGGAGTGTGGGATAAATACATGGAATTATACAATAAAAGGAGTATAGTTATGTCAAGGTTAGTAACCTTAAGTTTAAATAGCGATGGTATTCATAATAAAAATGTTTGATATGGAAAAATCACAGTGAAATTTTGGCAACATGATGACAGTATTTAAAGATTCATAAAATGCTTTAATGAGAGAGAAATGGGTATATAATCATTTTTAAATCAAATGGATAGTAATATGGACATGAAAAAACATATATAAATACTATTAATTTGAAATAAAATACATAAAATGAAGAATATGCTTGAATAAATAGGATATGGAAAGGATCCCTTACTAAATTTTGGCATTATAACGACTTAGGTAAAGGTAAAAATGAGAGGGGATAAATGATCTCTCATTAAAATAAAATAAATTATAAATTAAAGTTATACTTATAAAATCATTATAATATAAAAAAATTATATTCCAAAATCTATTTACAAATAAGGTGCTTGAATTGAAAAGAAGAGAGAAAGGTCCCTCACTTTTGGTACAGAAAATCACAAGACAATTTCGGCAACATAACGGGTTTACATAAAGGTTCATGGGAGGGATTAATGAGAGTGAAAGTGGTATCTCATCACATGTAAATAAAAAGGGAAGTAATAGGTATGTATAAAAACATAACCAAATAATAAAAAATGGAAACTAAGAGGCATCATATAAAATAGGTGCTTGAATAAAAAGAAGAGAGGGAGATTCCTTACCTTGATAGGGTGATTCCAAAAGCTTGGTAGAAGCTTATTAAGAGATTTAGTGAACCATTTGAGAACTATAGAGATGTGAAGGAATATTAAGGACATGATACAATGTTTTTTACTGAATAGTAATAGGATCTTGGGTGGTTTTATATAGGAAAATAGAGGGGAGTTCTTTATTATTTCTCAAACTTAGGTTTTGGACTCTATATAATAAAGTAATCAAAATTAAAAACCTCCCTAGGATTTTTCCTATTATTTATACCAAAGAATATTGTTTTTAATTATTTTATAATCCCAAGTTCAAAACTCGTTGAAATATTACCCTTGGTGATGTGGAAGTGAGTCATGTTCTTATGGAAATTATTTTAAAACCATAAAATATAATATAAGTTCTGGAGGATTCATAAAGGAATTATAAAATTAATAAAGTAACCAAAAATTGCATTATTTTAAATATGAAACATATATTTTGTTGTTGATAACATTTATAAAATTTATTTCATCACTTTTGGGTCATTATGATGTCATAATACACACCGTCTATTTATACCATATTTAATTTTAAACTAAAAATTTGACTATCTTAGAAAATTATGAAATCCATTGGATAATTTCAACATGCTGATTCAAAAAATAATATTTATTTTATGAAAATTATTTTATAAATATATTAATTTTCACTTTTAAAATAGAATCAATATTTATTGAGAAATATTAGGTTTTTGACAATAACATTTTTTAAACCCTTAAAAATTTACATTTGATTTCATAAATATTATATGATAATTTATATTTGATAATAATTAATTATTAATAATATTTTATTAAAATTTTATTTATTTTAAAAATCTATTAATTAATCAAAATAAATTTTTTAATTGAAATTGAATATTACCCAAAAATACAATTTGTGTTTTATTGTATCAAAATCAAAATCATTTATAAAGTAAAAAAATAAGAAGTAAATATAACCATTATTGTATTGAAAATAAAATATACATATTTATATTATTAGGTTCTTGATACATAGCCTTTTATTACACCATAAAACGACGTGAGGGTAAGGTGCGTGATAGTGAGACTTTCATGGCGTGGTTTGGCGTACATGGTTTGGGTTGTGATCCTGATGACCTTGAACTTCTCTCATAAAAAGTTTCAATCATGCGTTAGTTGTTGGATATAGGATAGGGGTTGGTAAAGGGAAAACTCCAATGATGTTATATCCCTCAGAAACTCTAATAAATGGGCTTTATAGGGTATGATCCTACTGGTTGAGGAAATCGCTTCCTTTATCTGTGTCAATTGAATTTTTCAAAACCCTATATTTATACTAATTATATGATCACTATTCAAGGACTATATTATCAATGGTTAGGATACTTAACAGTATATTAAATATGATAGGATATAATAAAACTTAAGAAGTGCATGTGTTTTATATAACCATAATATATATTAAATAATTTAATTCAACCACAAAGGGAATTTTATTTATAAAAGTCTGTGTTGTTACACATGTTCTTAATGTTTATCTCTTTGAACATATTAAAACTCCTTTGCTCCATAAAATTAAATTTTATGATGCTAATAACTCCTATTTTCTAATTATAAATTTTATAAGATCATCATCCTCATCCTTGGAACCCTTTCCATCAAACTTTTCCCTTGAAATATATTAGTAACTAATGTAACATTTACATTGTATCTTTACTAGCACATCCTAAACTCATTTAGGATATTTAGTATAATTTACTATATTATAGTAAGTAATGTAACTATTATAATATTTCTTGACCATCATATACTAAACCTTTTAGGATATATAATTAAATTCACTAAGAAGTTTAGCTGGTATAATTTTTTATTTGCTAAATTTAAACTTATATATGTTTAAAAATACTCCTAATAGCCTCTTAGTTAATATACCCTCTTCAGAATATCATGCTAAGATACACAAAATACTTTTTGTTTCATAAATAACTCTTGTTTTCTTTTATTAAGAATATTTAATAAAAAATTGTTATTTCTGTATCATATATTGTATTCTATGTGTTTAGAAACCTTAATAAAAATAATACTTTATCGAATGTGACATTATTGATGACAGAATATTATTATATCATATTCTTATATAAACACTTTACCCAGATAAAACTCATTTTATCTATATCTTATTTTATAATTATGTTATAGAATATGGATGAATCCTAAACCATGTGTATCAAAAACCTTATCTAATTTATTTAAACATTAATTTTTCAAAATATCTTATCATAAGAAAAAAATGATAAAAACAATACATATTTTTAAAGTTTTATTCAAACTTGAAGTACTCCTTTCATCCATGTCTTTAATTCATCAACTCATTTCTCCATTACTTAAAATAAAACTCCAAGATTCTAGCTTTAATCCTTTATTTACCTTTGACCTCCTATATATTTAAAACACTTTTAAAATATACAGTTGGTATCATATACCCTTCAAAATATAAGAATTGAATTTATATAACATTAGTATATGATGTGGAATATCCATGGGGTTTCTTGGAAATCTTCAAGTATTCCTAGTAGTTCCTCTTTCAATGACCAAGATTTACACAATAGAAAAACTACCCCTCCTTACTACCCTTTGGTTTAAGTGGAATTGTATACTCTCCATGGACTTTTTTCTTCTCTTTCCATCCAAAATTATTACCCTTATCCTTATACACCATCATAGTGGCACTTGAGCCTGGACCTCCCATGTCTTGCTAAGTTTTCCTCAACATATTATGGAGATCAAGTGAATTTTTATTGAGTTCATTCATATTATAATTCATAATAAACTCTCAAAATCTTTCAGATAGTGATTTTAGAATAATTTACATAGCCATGTTGCACCTTAATAGGTGAACTTAGCATATCCAAGTCATTTACATACCCAATCATATTGAGCACATGAGTTCAAAATGAGGTTCCTATTAATATTTTACTTTGGAAGAGATCCTTTGAAACCTAACACCTTTCATGCCTAGGTTTTTACTGATAGAGTTTTTTTAGGTGACCTATCATTTTATAGGCATCCATGGTCTCATTTTTCTTTTAAAACTTTGATTCAATGGTTACTATAATGAAGGAAGATACTTATAGTGAATATTTTTGTTTTTTATCATAAGAATTTATATCTGATTGTTGAATTCCTTCACTAGTTATTTTCTTATCTTGAAGTGGTTTTTACAACACATAGAATTTTCCATCTTGATTGAGAACTTTTTTTCTGTTCTGATACTAGTCAAGGAAATTACTACCAATTAGTTTTTCATTAACAAAAATTAATCTCAATGTTAAGATTGGTAATGATGATTCCATTTATCCATAACATGATTTTTATCATATGTGTATCATGTTTTACATTAATTTAATAAAGAGTTTTATTAAAATTACTCCCACTAAAAATGATTACCTTGTACATAATGTTCATTTATTGATCCAAGATCCATATTTTACTAATATCCAAGTCTCTATAATTTCTTCCATCACTTAGCTATTTAGGTAGGTACACTTTCCAATCATAACACTTATGATTCTTTGATAGTTTAGTGGATAACTCCATATCCAAATCCATCATATGGATTGACTCAACTATATTCCTCCAGTAGCCTAATCATACTAGGGTCTCCAAACTAGTGTAACCCAAATTAGACACCAATAATAGGATATTAATCCTATTAGGATCACCCATTACTTGCTTTTTATACACGAGATAATCCATGGGCACCTAGATTTAGCATGACCAATATGGTTGGATGATCAAGGTTTTGAAAACTGATGCTTTAGATGGAATATAACACTTAGTATCTTTTAAGGGGATTTAATCTTGCCATATAATATCATGTTATTCCATTTATGTATGCATGATTCTAATGATTTAGTTTTGAAATCTCTATTCCAACCACCAAATTAACATGTGCACACCATATTCATGTGTAACTCTTTACACAACCCAAAAGTTGTGTTATCACCTAAAAATAGAATCTAAACATATTCATACATATCAAATTCATCTCATTAATAATGTACATTAACTTTTCAGGTAAAGGTTTAGAGTTGTATGAGATTGAAAATATCTATAAGAGTAAGCACGGGTAAATAGTTAGCCAACCCCACCATTATAGAACAAGTTATTAGTCTCAAGACCAGTGGGAAGTTCAATCCCAAGTCCCTATCCCTAGGGAGACATTACTCAATAGATAATCCAATTTATAATAACTCTAAAACCTAATATACACAAACTATGTCCAGAAACTAAATTCAAGTTTATATATTTATTACAAACTGAGTTCAATGTAGTTGAAAACTAAATCTTATATTGTTGTGACTAGAAGGAAAGGAAATTTATAAGAAGTATTTTATCTCATAAACTAAATCATATATAACAATTATATCTATGAATTAAATAGGTAATAATAAATACATGAGAAACTCATGAATTTAACATGTGAAAAAAATTATGTAAAATTCATAAAACAATAATTGTATACATTTTATAATTTATTACATAATAAATATAAACATTTTATTTTCCTATATAATGGAAAACTGAAAACTCAAGAGGAGGTGAATTGAGTTCTTGAAAATTTTCATTTCTTTAAAAGCACCCTCTTTAAGATATGCTAGTTTTGATATTTTTATTAATGAAAACAATCAGTAAAAAATAACATTTCAAAGGAAAAATATCAAACACAAGAGATTTATAGTGTTTTAGGGAACAAAAATATTATAGCCCACTCCACCAATACTCTACACCTCGAGTTTGGTGATTTTCACTATGATATCCCTTTTTCAGGGTCTCCAGACAGAGTGAAAGTAGTTTTTACTTATTACAAAGTTCCAAGATATTTTAACTAGGATCTCACTTCACAAGATATATCCATTAAATTAAAACACTTGATCATAATGAGTGTAAAAATAAGTAAATATAAACAATATTTGAAGAATGATGCAGCTCACGGTTGTAAGTAATAACTGAAATTAGTTAAAGATATGTCTAGAGAAGATGAAAAATATTCTAGGTTCAGCTATGGAAGTTATTTAATTAAAAATAATGATATTGTAATAACAATATAAAAGTATGTGATCGGTTCTATATAAACTTTGTAACACCCCAAGATTTCATGGTATGTTTCCCTTTGAATAATGCAATAGCTTGCATTGTACGCAACTTCGAGATTCTAACACACCGCGACCAATCAAACTAGCCATTATGAATAGTATTACCCACTTTTTAAAATTTTATAAATTTTATTTTTCAAAATGGACTTCATTTTTGAATTCGTAATATCGAAATTAGCTTAGGGTGAATTTTTGGTATTTTTCTGAAAACTTTCAATTTTTTATGAATAGTGAAAAACACAACGTTATTGGTTAAAACCAAATTTTTTATTTAAATAATTATTTATTTTATTTAAATTTATTTTAGGCCAAAATAGATACATAATACCTATATAAGTTCAATGTAATTCATTGGATTCATTTTATAATAAGTTTATATATAAAAAAATTTTATTGAACTTTTTACCGTCTTTTACCGGGCATTTACAAATTTGCATAAAACTTAATTTTACCGCTTATGTTAGTTGAATTTCAAAAATCCAAGAGACATGGTTGATATCAGTAAGTAAAATTTGGTTCAATAAGATAAAAATAATTTTTGGTGAATAGTAACTTTTGACTTTTATTTACCACAGTTAAAAGTAAATAGGGTAATTAAGGGTAAAAATGATATCATAATTACCCTAACACATGTCCTACTTCTATTTGGTAAGTTTAATTTGACCAAAAAACCCCTAGGAATAAAATATGATCCCCTTTGGTCCACTTCGGTTATATTAGGACATTTATTATTATTTTATTTAAAGAAGAGTTAAAAGAGTTAAATTCAAAGTTCAAAAACTAAACCATTTTTAATATAGGGTTATACATAAGATAAATTAGACTATAAATATTCATTATAAATCTAAAAATATTTCATACATAATGGTATTTTATTTATAATTTTTAGACATTAAATAATTTAATTTATTTATGACACAATGATGATGCAGTAATTACCTTATTAATGAAAGATTAAAATAATTAATATTATAAATATCCAAATAAATGTAATTTGAGACTTTTTATGAATCAAACTAATTTTATAGGTTAATATGACATGTTAGTTTTGATCAAATAATTTTTTTTCGAAGTAATCATGCTGTTATGATTTTCACAAAAACCAAATACTAAATAGTATCAAAATTGACATAATTGAGTTTTAAAAAAAAAATACTATATTATTAATTAATATAATATTTATAAAAATATAAGGTTCAGCCAAAGGACTTAGATAAGGTTATATATATTAATAATGAACTACTTGGAGTTCTGTTGGCTTGTTATAGTAAGTTTATTAACCATATAATATAAAAATACAAAAAAGACATGGTAAATGACAAACTATTTAACTAAGAGTTAAATCTAAAAGATAAGGTTAATATGGTGACCTAAACCTATATAAAACCCATTGGTTGAGAGGTTTTAGACCCATACCCACCTTATCCTCTAAATAAATCATTTTGGAGCCATTAGAAACTGAAAATAATTTTATTATAAAATAATATTTCAAGCTTTTCCTAAAGTGACCCTCACCTCTCTTATAAAAGGTCACTTCCCCTTCTCTTAATTTTAAACCTCCAAAGCCATTTGTCTCGGCCAAACCCTACCCAAATATCCTCCCAACTTTCCTACATTTATCTTATATGCCTTCCTTTGGTCATAAATCCAACCTAAGGAGCCCTTTTGATCAAATCAAAAGGAAGAACCCGAAGAAGAGGTAAATATTTCATCACCTCTTTCAAGTTCTTTTCTTCTTCCACTTCCTCTTTATTTGTTGTTTCCATTCTAAAATAATAAATCCAGTATCTTATAAATACTTTGATTTTATTATAAATATGTTACAACCTTATTCTTTATTATTTCCATCCTATAAATGAAAAAGTCACCATACGTGCGTGCGTATGGCTTACCGTCTCCACGTCGTGGTGTAGTTTGTTATTCAAACACTTCATTATTTTGGATGGGTATAATAATGAATATAAATTATGTAAATAATAAATATAACATGTTATTGATTCTGTATATTTTATATACTATCCAATTACATATGATTTCACCATCAATATAATGATATTGTCGCTCGTGCGTACGTACGAATTACCGTCTCCACGAACGCGATGAGATTCATTCCTCATCTTAATCATTCAAGAATAATTTTAGTTTTATGATTAAAAATAATGTTTATAAACATAATATAATTCTGTATATGAATAAAATACATCTTATCCATAACAAACATGGCTTACGTAACCAATCATATAATGGAAAATGAATCAGTTAACACCCAAAATGATGATACTACTAAAATATTATTAACAAAGCAATATTAAAGGATCATATATGATATCATATTTATGTATATGGTTCTTGTATAATTTAATAACAATTTTTTAACTATTATACAGGAGTTTAACATATCATCAACTAAGTAAAAGTACAAGGTAAGGGTTAATTTCACAATCTTTTTATTATCCAAAGTTATTTTTACGTAAGTATCTACTGGGACCTCTTTATCATCCACATCTGTGTTTTCTTAAAAATGTATTTCAAAAAAATGACTATTTATGATACAATGGGTTAAATTCATTTATACCCTTATTTTACCTTATATTTTTTGAAATGAATCTTTCCGTCATTTTCCAAACAAGGTACTTTATGACCTTTTTGACAAAATTAAGGTAAGAATGTTTTTTTAACATATATGATGGGTGTGGCTATTTTCCACCATTATAACATCATCAAAGCTTACCTTACAAGATTATAATAATATTTTCAAAATAAATGTTTTATTTTATAATTACATTACTTCTAAATTATTTCAAAATAGAAAGAGATATTTCTCTCAAAAAGTTTTGATTTCATCTATGTCAATATCTTTTAATGGATTTTAAACTTGTTTGAATTTGATTTATTATGATACAAATATTCCATATTTTATTGAAGTTTTTGTGATATGTTTGACTGTGGATGTGTTATTTTTACACCATTCATGATTTATGGATAAATTATTGACATTTCGTATGCTAGTTTTAATACGAATGTTTATGTTATGTTTAAACCTTTTCATATGAGGAATGAATTGGACTTAGTAAGTGACAGGTGGAGCCCACTATAGCTTCTCAATGAATCGGTAGGTCTCATGAGACAAACTAGTGTCTTGGCACATGGCATTGATAAAATCTTATTTGTAGTCTTGACACAAGGCCTTGACTATGTGGTTATGAAGTCTGTCATTATGTATTCCATCATTATGAAAGTGGCTATTGATATTGCATGTGATTATTCGACTAGTAGAATATCCATGTGAATAATTAAATGGAATTATTTGATTTTATCTTTTCTATTATGCTGAAGTTTAAGTTTAAAAAGCTTTTGTTTTAGTCTTATATATTGCCTTAAATGTTTATGCTTATTTATGAAAGTTTCCGCTATATTGTTATCCTTACTGAGCATCTGAGCTCACCCCTTTCTATGTTTTATTTTACCCAGGATGTGAATAAGTATTTTATGGTTGACCTATAGGGATAGGCTAAGGATATAAGTGTGTTCAAAAGGGGACAAAATGTTTTTGATGTTTTTATTTCATGATGTAATGTAAAACTTATGAATGTATCTAGTACTTCCAAGGCTACTAAACTGATTGGTTTTTCGGGATTTGATCCCTTGGGATCATGCCAATGTTATGTAATAATGCACCAACTCTGGGTAACTGGGATCGGGGCATTAAAAAATCTTTTTTCCCTTGTGTTTATTAGTGTGCTTATATATACATGCATATTCCCCCTTACTACAATAGCTAACTTTTCTATTTATATCTCCTCTTTGATTTTGAACTTAATCATACTCAATAATCACAATGGTCGAGTAAATAATAATTTTAAAAGTTGATAAGATAGGTTCTTAATAGTGTGTCTTCTTCTTTTATAAATATGTAACAAAATTCTACGGAGGTGATATCATAATTTTCTACTTTAGATCTTTCCGTTGTTGATAAAACAATACTTTGTCTAAATAATTTTCCTTATTTAGACATATCTTTTTCTAATATTATTTAAAAGAATGAATTGACTTATAAAAATATTATACCAACATTAAAAGTATAATCATGATGATCTACATGATGGCTTGTTCTTGGAAAGATAAACATATAAAAACATTATTCTTATAAGATGAAATAGATCTCTGAATTTTGTATAAGATAATATGTCTTCATAAGATAATATCTTATTTGCATATAATAATCAAATTCCATGGATTCATCATATTTTCATAAGATAATCTTTTTATGAATGTTATTTTCATAATATAAATGACTTATCTTAATTTTCTTCAGTCTGAGCATTCTAACTTTGATCAAGAAAGAGTTAATTTTTCTTTCTCTGTAAGAAAATATCTTACATAGTAAAATAAAATTTCAACATTGAGATTCCATTAGATAAAATAATTTTGCACAGACTAAAACTTAAAATAATATATTAATTTTTCTCTATAATATAATTATTTTATGCATAATATAAACACTCAAAGTAAGATAAATCAAACAACTAAAATCTAGAATAATAAATGAATTTATGTTCATATATGATAAATTTCTTTGAAATAAATAGAACGCAGATTTTAAAAGAATGAAATCTGAAACACTTAATTAAAACTCATTAGAATAAAAAATAGATTTTTTGAATCATAAAAACGCATAAAAAATTGAGATATTTTGAAATAACATAAGTTTTTCCAACAATCTCCCCCTTTTTGATGATCAAAAAAACCCATTGAATGATAAATAAAAATTTTACAAAAAAATAAAAGGTTTTAATTTTTTGTTTCCTCATTTTTCTTCTATACCTTTTTGTGATGCAGAAAATAATTAGGATAAGAAAAATAATAGAGTTAATGTTTAACAGGAAGAAATGTAAATGGTTTTAATAAGATATACCAAATATGAATAGAATTTGGAATGGACTTGTACTGAAAATAGAATTGATAGGGTATAGAAAATGTCATAAGAAATAACTAATGAAAATGAAACATATAAGATAGAAAATAATAAATTAGACCAAGGAACAATAATACTGAAATATTAGAAAGAAAATAATAAATAATAAAGAGTAAATAAATATATAACAATAGTGATAAATGAAAACTAAGAATGATAAAGTTTTAAAACAATCAAAAAGAAAAAAACTAGTAAAAAATTTAATATAAATAAACTACTAATAAAAAATTAAAGTAATTAGAAACATGCAATAAAAATATAAGAAAATAACTATTCAAATGTTTTTGAGAAATCAAAACTAGTTTAGTAACTCAATTATGAAAACAAATTAGTCTTGTCGTGTCGATCTATATTTCAATGGTGGAATCTTAAATGATTGAACATGGTTGATTGGTAAAGAGGATTTAGGTAGAGGAGCATCATCACTGACTCCAACAACATCTCATGGTGTATGAAGTGATCCTCTAAGACTGGATCTATCTCTATGAGAAATCTTGGATAAACTAGATTGGATATTGTGATCAGTTTGTTAAGATCTGGTGAAATAAAAGTGATATGTAGGTATAAAGGTTGACTGGGAGGAAGAGGCGGGTAAGGGTAAATAAGCTTCTTCAGAAAACCTAAGGTTCTCCCTTGAATATATTTCAGTCTAATCAAGGTTTTATTTGAATCTATGATATGTGGAGGCATGGTGATCAATAATGGGAGGTCCAATATATCATCTTCTTCTTAGATGATAAAGATCATCTGTGCACATGTCGATTCACTTCACTATATCATTTTTGAATAAATATAATAAATTCATGAAACCATTCAACATTCTTTGAGATACTCCCAAATAAGTTCTACAATATTCCTTTTGGCACAATTTTAAACTAAATTCTTTAAAACTTAAAACTAAATATGCAACAGACTAAACTAACCAATAATAATATTAGAAATAGGTTGTGATCCTTGAGGATAAATTTCTTTTCCTTTTGAAGAGTCTCGGTGATTCTTTGTCTCACTAAAAGTGTCTTCTTTATCAGAAAAAGAATCTAATTCCATGTTTCTCACCACTAACTGATGAAGATGACCAAATTTTTCTTCTATAACTTAAGAATTATTGGCCAATGATTCGGACATTTTTTTCAAACCAATTATTATAAGACTAGTTTTCTTTCATACTTGAACTAAAACATCTTTAATTAATAGTAATCTTTCCTTTAGTAAGGAATTGGTTTCCTTACTAGACTAATCAATATTCAAAATAGATCTTTGTGGGATTATAGGAATGATATTAACTTTAGAAATCACATTTATGTGAATATCTTACAAAATTTCTTTTGAGAGGAGCTCACATTTCATGGAAGCTATGGTGGAATTCAACATGTCTATAGTGATAGAAAATTCTTCCAACTTTTATTCTATAGCAATGTGATCCATTGATTTTTGTGATAAGGCTTATCTAGTAGAATATTTTAAAACTTTCTCCAAAAGTTATTGAAACAAGAACTTCAACTCAACAATATCATCCTTTGAGAAGGCTTGCTCTCAGAGAGTCATTATTTTAGCTCTAGACTCAATTAACTAATTCTTTAATGAATCCACTTAAGTAATTATATTGTAATAAATCACTTGATATCTTTCATCCATAGTATCTAATTAATCTATAGGCACTTCAAAATTGGTATGGTGGGATCGAATAATAGAAAATGGATCTTGGTGCACTTTGGCACTATGATCTTCATCAACTTGGCAATTTTCATCAACATGGAGAAATTCTCTGATAGTTAATAGTTTTCCATGTTCTGATCTTGATATTCTCTTTGTAATAAATAGAGTGGATTCATCTTCTTCACTTAAATATTTCTCATCATCACTAGAAGCACTCTGATTGATAAAACATATTGATTCTTTTTTGACTTTTATATTGGTCTCCATTGAAGGAGATATTTCTAAGAAATAGATCACTCTAGATGTAGTATAAATGGTCTTATCTTGAATAATATTGACTAAACTTGTAATTGATGAAGCTAAATTTTTTCTTTATATTGTAAATAGGTAAAAAATGGTTGGGTTGTAGCGAGGATAAGAGTTTCAAACACCTGACATGTTTCAAAGTGAACTTCTATGATAGCCTCATTCTCAGATTAAATTTCTTTAAAAATGGTAATTATAACTCTTATTCTCCTTTCAATAATATTTTCATTGTCCATAATATCTCTTAAATTCATATTCTCAACACATTGTTCAATGGGAGTAGGAAAACTTGATGAAGATTGAGTAGAAATACCACCATCAACCACTATATGAGATGAATCCCCCTAAGTATTAGCATGGAAGACTTCTATATCTTCCTATGAACTTACTAGCAGCAACTTATTCAAAGAAAAACTCTAGTGAAATCTACTTCACTTCAAAACACTATCACTTAACATTGTTAAACCATGACAAGGACTGGTAGTGGTTTCGTCCAAACAAACACAGGCTTAAATAAAAACCTAGGTTAACAACCTTCCAAAAGGGTAAAATTTGACTGGTTTATTTTCAATATGGAACATATACTTCATAATATATCATTCCAAATTCATGGGTTTTTATATTATAAATAGATACAACAATTTAATTTCTTGAAAGATTATTTTCTAAAACTCACTATTTCATTGATAAATGGTTGATTGAATGAACTTCACAAGAACCATTATCTCTGGTTCCAAATTTTTTACAGGATTCTTCTCCACATTAGGCATTCCAAAAAGGGAATTAATTATTTCTATAGGGATTAAACCATCTATTAGAGTAAAGGAGGTGTTGAAATTAGAATTCCCTTCATGATGGAAATGAAAAACTTTAGTCATTGTCATAGATGATATTGAAAAGTTCTTTTGGCTTACTTTTTTGTAACCATATCCTCATTATCAAAAAACTAAAACATAGCTAATTCATAGAACTCTCATACTTAATTATCATAGAAAAACTATGTTCACTTCTATTTGAACAAAAACTCCCATCCTTGATGATTTATAACTTTCTTGAGCAACATGTATGTACCATCCAACCAACTTAAATCAATAGCTCTCTCACTTAAAACTTTTTTTTGAGGTTCTTGAGCACTTGGATCTTCTAGAATTAGCACCATATTATCTCTTAGTTTTCACCATTTTTTGAAAAGGGCTTGAAGGATTTAAGTACAAGGGTTATGAGGGTTGAGATGTGAGAAGATGAAGTCTGTGAGGTTCACAAAGAGTTCACAAAGAAGTTTGTGAATAGGACTAATTTTCTTTATTTTGATTTGATGTAATCAAAGATTCGCACAGTGTGACATGTGGGAGAATCATCACAGACTAGCCTATGTTTCCAATTGAGATGTGACTAATACTCAAAACAGTGGTGATAATTTAAAAATAAAATAAAGTAAATATAAATTTACTGAACATAAATTTATTTTTATAGATTAAAAAATAAGTAAAATAGAATTAATAGAAATTAAAAAAAACCTAATTTAGATCTAACAAGATCAAATCTTTCATCAGGAATTTTTTTTATAAAAATGTCTATTTACTGATTTTCTATGAAAAAAATCTAAATAGATATCACCTTTTTGTGTATGATCTCTTAAGAAATAGTTTCTTAAATCAATGTGCTTTGTTTTAGAATAGTTTATCAGAATTTATGAAATATTGATAGCACTTGTGTTATCAAATTTTATTAAAACATGATTAAAATTGAATCCAAAATCTATTAGGGTATGTTTTATCCACAACACCTATTCACAGCAACTTCTAACTGCAATATTTTCATCTTCATCGGTTGAAAATGCTATAGAATGTTGTTTCTTACTTGACCATGATACTAAGGTTTTACCAAGAAAGTGATAGTTTCTTGAAGTGCTCTTCCTATCTATTCTTGTAACACCTCAATCTTCCATGGTATGCTTCTCTTTGAATAATACAGTAGCGTGTGTTGTATGCAACTTAGAGTTCTAACACACACCACAACCAATCAAACTAGTCGTTATGAATAGTAATACCCACTTTTTTAAATTTTATAAATTTTATCTTTCAAAATGGAATTCATTTTTGGATTTATAATATCTAAATTAGCCTAGGTTGAATTTTTGGTATTTTTTTGAAAATGTTCAATTTTTGATGAATAGTGAAAAAACACTGAGTTATAGTAGAAAATCGAATTTTTATTTAAATAATTATTTATTTTATTTAAATTTATTTTAGGTCAAAATAGATACATAATACCTATATAATTTCAATGTAATTCATTGGAGTCATTTTATAATAATTTTAGATATATATAAAAAAATTATTGAACTTTTCACCGTCTTTTACTCATCTCCTAGGAAAATTTTCAAATTCACATAAAACTTAATTTTACCACTTCTGTGAGTGGAATTTAGAAAATCTGAGATACACGGTTAATATTAAGGAGTAAAATGTGGTTAAATAAGATAAAAATAATTTTTGGTGAATAGTAACTTTTTACTTTTATTTACCACAGTTAAAAGTAAATAGGGTAATTAAGGGTAAAAATGATATTGTTATTACCCTAACACATGTCCTACTTTTATTGGATAAGTATAATTCGACCAAAAACAACCTTAGGAATAAAATATAAACCTTTTTGGTCCACTTGGTTTGGATTAGGACACTTATTATTATTTTATTTAAAGAAGAGTTAAAAGAGTTAAAATCAAAGTTTAATAACTAAAAAAATTTAATATAGGGTTATACATAAGATAATTTAAGAACCCGGTTCTTATTTTGAGGTATAGGTTTCTTCTTTTCTCCTTTACTTAAGTGTTTTTAAGGAAGTAAGGAAAATGGGGGGAAAATCCCAAATTTGGAAAGTACATGTCGTGTACTTTGTCCACACGTCGTGTACTTTTGGCCGTGTGGGATGGGTACACGGGGCGTGTGGCCATGCCGGGGATGAAGGGTGTAGGAACTGACTACACACCGTGTAGTCAGTCGGTAGGCCAAAACAGTAAGGCGGTGGAGCAGCCTCGAGCAGGGCGACAGTACACGCCGTGTATTCGGGAGTACATGTTGTGTACTCATGTCGACGGATGAACAGTGAGGTTGTGCCGCCAGAGGAACAGTTAAATGAAGTAAGTGCACGCCGTGTACTTGGAAGTACATGTAGTGTACTTTGTTTTTTTGCTTAAAATGGGCAGTAGTCTCCCCTATTCACAGGGAAGGCTTAGAACCGGAGGAAGGAGTGGGAGGGGACGGTCGAACCTTTGAAGATCCACCGAGTGTTTGTCTGGAATCTGTTTCTACCTTGGATGATCTCATTGGAACTTCACGGGTAAGCCCTCCACTCTCCTTAAGTTGTTCTTACCAATTCTTTCTCGAGGGAAAGTTATTTACGTTTGAATGGGTTTTCTTCTTCGTTAGATCTACGTCGTTCTTGGGCGTTTCTGGAACCGACGATCACGTATAACGTTCATTGGTGTTAAAGGTAGGTGGCTTGGTGTTTATTTTTCCAACTTTTGTGTGTTTTGTGTATTTTAGTGCCACGAACCCATGTTGGGGTGTCGTGTGGCTGAGGTCGTGGCTATTTTAACTACCTAGAATTGTATAGGTAATTAAATAATATTGTAAAATTGTTGTTTGGGATCAGTTCTTGGATCTACGACCACCCTGGGGGTGCGTTCCTCTGTTTAGCCGTTTGGCCAGGATACCCAAGGGTATGCCTCTAAAGTAACGATTGTGGAATTGCCTTGAGAGTAATTGCTTGTGAATGTTTATTTACATGTTGGGCATGGCCCGGTTACCTGTTTATCCTGAGGGCATTTTTGTGGTTAGCCTATGGGCACTGCTCTATTTATCCTGAGGGCAGTAGTTATTTCGGCCTGAGGGAAACTTCTTCCGTTCCTGTGGGAAGTTGATTCTGTGCCTGTGGGCGACACTTCCTACGCCCATGGGAAATATTTGTATGTCTGTGGGCAGTTTCTTGTGTTGGATACTCTTTACCTGAGGGTAGGGGTTTAAGTGTTTGAGGACAGTAGCTGTTTACTTAGAATATTTACTATGGTGATATTTTAAATTAAATGATTAAAGGATATTAAAATGGAAATATAATTGGTTAAGTTAGTTACTTTTTAGTACTGCTTACTTTATTGCATATTACTACTACACACTGTTGTTGCATATTTTGCACACAGTAGGGCACGGGCCTTTGGTGGGTGCCTACTGAGATATGTTCTCACACCCTGTTTGGGTTATTCTTTTCGGCCCAAAAAGATTACATTTCTGCAGGAGTGGATAGGGGAAAGAGTCCCTATACAGGTATGTGATTGTTGTTGGGGTGTAGGAGAGCGTGGGACCGAGCATTGGCTCATGATGCCATTGGTTGTTCTATTTTTCTTTTCTGTACTTGTACTCTATATTGTATTGTACTTATTTGTAACATGTTCTGGACTTTTTCTTAGAATTGGAGACATGTTGCATCATATCTATCTATCTGGTTGGTATATCTGCTTCAGTTGTTTATTTCAGTTGTGTATGGCTTACTACTTCATCTATTGTTGTTTGTTTTTTTATTTATTCTGCTGCGCTACACTTTGACAAATGAGGGCATAGTTTCCCCACTGTCAGACCCGGGCCCTCACCGCTAGTCGGCAACCTATGGAATTTGGGGAAATGCGCTTGAGGTCACATGGCGAACCGGGTTCGGGGCACCCGTTGCATGGCACCCAGACCCGGGACGTTACAAAGTGGTATCAGAGGAGTTCTTTTCTTTGACTTACTATTTGGAGCCTTAGTCGGGGATAGGATGGAATGGTAATTGGTAATAAGTTGTGCCCGGGCGTAGCTAACCCGTGTACAGGGAAAAGTCAATTTTCCTCGTATTTCAATTTTACTGATTTTGCAATTTACAGTTGATTTGATTTCACCATTGGGTGACGCACTTGGGATTGTGCTGTTATATTTTATCCTTGGGTTCTATTTAGTAGCAACATGATGAGATGAGGGTATGCCATCTCATGCGTCATTTAGGCACATGCTAGAAATCACATTCCATGTATAGTTCCATGCCATGTAGGTTCATTCAAAATTGCATGTTGTTGTGATAGTTGTTGTGCTAGTAAATCATGATGTTGTGATAGCTGCTTGATAAATACCTACTATGTGATATGGTATTATTGTGTGAGCTTGTTATATAATGGATGCCAAACTTTGGTTTTTGGGGAGTATGGGCCCCATTTACCAGAATTTGGTGGATCATTGACTGTTTATTTTGTTATAACACAGATAAGATGTCAAACTTTGATTCGTGGGGAGTATGGTCCCTCACGGGTCGTACTTTGACACTTAGGTGTTGTTTTAGATATTTTATGGGTTCCAGAGAAGTTTTTGAGGCATACTGTCTAGAAACCCATTATACACGTTGTGTAGTACTTCAAACACGCCGCGTATGGCCTTCTGTTCGGGAAGAAAAATGAACTTTTTGAGTACACGCCGTGTACCCCAAGTACACGCCGTGTAGTCTATTCCCATGTCACAAACTGTGTGGGTGGAAACACGAGGAAGGGAAGAGCTTGGGGCGAGCATGCCATGTAGCTTATGTACATGTCGTGTAGTGTTGACCCGGAGTCCGCCCGTGTAACTAAAAAACACGGACGGAGGAGACCTTGAGACAAACACACCGTGTCAATGATGGACACGCTGTGTAGTGTGACCTGGGAACTCGGCCGTGTAACTAACAACACAGGTCAGTATCACCTCTCCTCGAACAAGTCGTGTACCTATGGGACACGCTGTGTAGTGTGACCTGGGAACTCGGCCGTGTAACTAACAACACAGGTCAGTATCACCTCTCCTCGAACAAGTCATGTACATGTGGGACACGCCGTGTAGTTAGCCGTGTGACTGGAAAACAAGGTGGTGTACACGTCGTGTGTGGGTGTAACACATCGTGTAGTGTTAAGCCGAGTAGTCGGCCGTGTCACAGACGACACGAGCAGTTGGAAAATTTCACCATACATGCCGTATAGATGTTATACACGCCGTGTAGTTTTTGTTCAATAGGAGTCGTGTGGCTCAGCCGTGTAGAAGGACCTGAGCAGGGAAAGGAAGTCAAGTACACGTCGTTTAGTCAGTATACACGCCATATAGTCTTGTTTTGAAAATTTTGAAAGCCTTCTTCCTCCTATTCCCTTTTGGGTTTCTTTGTTTTCGGTCTTTGATAATCTTGTACTAAGGCGTGTTTTGACCTTGTAGTGTCATGCCGCCTAGACGACCGCGCGTTGTTCGCCAGGAGAGCGGCAACGAGTATACTCCAGAAATGGTGGGCCATGGACTACCAGTGGATCCCCCAGTAGAGGCAGATGCGGCGTCAGCTGTTATACTGGACACAGGCACAGAGGCGCAGTTCCGTAAAGGCTTTAGGCGGTTCATGCAGACCTTTCAGGGAGCACCGCCGGCTGCCACATCTATGGCTGAGCTTACTCGTATCTTTCAGCAGTAGCATCCGCCTACGTTTTCAAGGGATGGCAGACCACAGGCTACGGAGTCTTGGCTTGGATCGATGCAGACTATTTTCGAGTATCTTGAGACACCTCCAGGGCAGAGGGTCAATCTCACGACATATATGCTGCGTGATTCCGCCAAGAGGTGGTGGGATGTTACCACCCAGTCAGAGCATCACAAAGACATGGCGTGGGAATATTTTCAGGCAGTCTTCTATGACTTCTTTTTTCCTGAGATGCTGAGGGTAGATAGAGCACAAGAGTTTATGAATCTGCAGCAGGGAGCTATGTCAGTGATGGACTATTCTACTCGTTTCACTGAGCTTCAGCATTTTGTACCTGTTATGGTGGGTGATGAGACGCTGAGAGCTAGACGCTTCGAGGATGGTCTTCATTATGACATTCGAACATTGGTGAATGTTTTCAGGTTGTCTTCAGTACATGCTATTGTTAACCAAGCACTGATTACAAAGAGGAATCTGTGGAAATCTATTGGTGTGGGCCAGGGCGGTTCAACACCAGTTACTGGTACTATTTCTGCTGGCAAGAGGAAGAGACAGATGGACTTCTCTCAGGGTGGCAGTACCAGTCAGAATAATGCTTCAAGTGGATAGGTCATGTTCTAACAGTGTGGTAAAGAGGGGCACAAGAGGCCACAGTGTCCACGAGACCCAGTGGAGTGCTGAGCTTGCGGCAGGATGGGTCATCAGCAACACTTTTGTAGGGCATTTTCACCAGTGGCTAGTGAGAGGGGTTCTGTGTAGACTCCACGTGCAGGAGCAGGACCAGCAGCTTCTTACCAGTTAGGGTACTAGAATATGTCAGGGAGTGCAGGAATAGATGGTGGTTGTGGCCGTGGTAGCCAGACACCAGGATCTCAGAGGCAGCAGGGCGGGATAGCTCAGGGTAGCCAGGCTGTGTCGCAGGGCCGCGGCATTAGGCAGGCTATACAGTGCAACAGACCCAACAGAAGCAGGATCCCGGACCTTCTACAGTCATAGGTACTATTATATTAGCTTCTGTTTTATCTTCATCACTTCTCGATACGGGTTCTACACATAGTTTTGTATCTGTACCCGTTGTGGGGAGCCTTGGGATCTGTGTTTCTACTTATTCTGATATAATGATGCTAGACACTCCGTTGGGGACTAGAATGACTGGTGTGCGTCAGTGCAAGGAGTACCCCCTTGAGGTTGGTGGGTGTCACTTTCTTTGGGACCTCTATGTCTTAGAGATGACAGGTTATGACGTCATTCTCAGGATGGAATGGTTGGTTCCCTTTTGAGCCTTTGTAGACTGCTATCGTCGTAGGGTGTGTTTCACGTCACCAGAGGATGGAGAGTTCCTATACAAGGGCAAGTGGGATGTTCAGGCGAGTCAAGCTGGACCAGAGCATCGTGGGAGAGGTGGAGTCACAGCCCAGATTGCGATTTTATATCTGGACGACCAGGGGACTTGTCAGACGGATTTCCCTCCAATTTTTAGTCATTTTAGGGATGTCTTTCCGAATGACTTTTCAGGTCTACCTCCGGATCGTGAGGTGGATTTATCTATCGAGCTTGTGCAAGGAGAAGCACTGGTGTTCATTCCTCCTTATAGGATGGCCACGCCTGAGTTGCAGGAGCTCAAGAGGCAGTTAGAGGAGTTACAGGCAAAGGGTTTTATCCAATCCAGTACTTCTACTTGGGGTTCTCCGATCCTTTTTGCGAAGAAGGCGGACGGTACTCTCAGACTCTGTGTGGATTATCAGAAGTTGAACCAATTGACGGTTAAGAACCAATATCCCTTGCCGAGGATAGATGATCTTTTTGATCAACTTCATGGAGCATGAGTGTTCTCGAAGATTGACTTGAGATCTGTATATCATTAGCTGCGCGTTAGACCATCTGACATACCTCTCACAGCTTTCAAAAGCAGGTATGGTCTATACGAGTATACGGTTATGCCGTTCGGACTCACGAACGCGCCATCGGTTTTCATGGCTCTGATGAATCGTGTGTTCCATCCTTATCTGGAATCTTTTGTGGTAGTATTCGTGGAAGACATCTTGGTGTACTATCACACTCGACACGACCATGCCACCCATCTTGAGATCGTATTGAGTACACTGAGAGAGCATCAGCTATATGTTAATCTCTCAAAGTGCCACTTTTGGATGGACCAGATTCACTTCTTGGGTCATATCATCTCAGAGGCAGGAGTTTCCATGGACCCAGAGAATGTGAGAGCAGTAGTTTCCTGGGAGCATCCTAAGAACGTGTTTGAGATACGGAGTTTCTTAGGGATGGCTGGTTACTATAGATACTTCATATAGGACTTCTCCCACTTAGCAGCGCCGTTGACGGGTTTGACTAAGAAGGGTGTGAACTTCATTTGGACTGAAGCTTGTGAGATATCCTTTCAGGATCTGAAGGGAAGTTTGACATCAGCACCAATACTAATACTCCCAGATCAGGGGAAGAGCTATACAGTTTACTGTGATGCATCAGGAATTGGGCTGGGAGCAGTGTTGATGCAGGGAGATCGAGTTGTTGCATACAGGTCTCAGCAGTTGAGGCCACATGAGAAGAATTACCCGACGCATGATCTCGAGTTAGCTTTTGTTGTGCATGTGTTACGATGTTGGAGGCATTATCTTTTGGGAGAGCATTTTGTGGTTTTCACCGACCACAAAAGCCTTAAGTATATCTTTACTCAGCGTGACTTGAATCTGAGACAGTAAAGGTGGGTTGAATACCTTCAGTCCTTCGACTTTGAGCTTACCTATACACCTGGTAAAGGTAATGCAGTAGCTAATTCACTGAGCAGGAAGACTCAGATACAGGCTGTGCAGGAGGCCAGTGGCGAGTGGCAGCTCATGGCTTTATTCTCTGAGATGCATTTGGAGGTTCATGATAGTCAGGGGCAGACCTATCTTTCATCTTTAGTTGTGACCTCTACCCTCCTGGATAGAGTGAGGATGAGACAGATATCTGATTCAGAAGGCCTAGTTCTACGGGAGTTGGTGGAAAGTGAGGAACCTTCTCTTGGTTGGACGATAGGCGATGAAGAGGTTCTATGTTTCCATGGATGAGTATGGGTTCTAGGGGATATACGCGAGGAGATGATGCGGGAGTTTCATGCTTCAGCTTGGGAAGTTCATCTCGGGGTTACCAAGATGTACCGTGACTTGAGACGTCATTACTGGTGGCCAGGTATGAAGAGATATATATCTGGTTTTGTTACGAGGTGTTCCACCTGTCAGCAGGTGAAGGCGGAACATCAGAGGCCAGCTGGACTGTTACAGCAGTTACCCATCCCGGAGTGGAAATGGGATGATGTCGTGATGGACTTTTTGACTGGGTTTCCGAGGTCACCTAGAGGCAATGATGTCGTGTGGGTTGTTGTGGACAGACTCACGAAGGTAGCTCACTTTTTGCCGATCAAGGAGACCTTTGGTGTTGACGATCTTGGAAGTTTGTATATTCAAGATATCGTACGTCTTCATGGGGTTCCTTGTTCTATCGTTTCAGATAGGGACGCCTGTTTTATGTCTCGTTTCTGGAAGAGTTTTCAGAGGGCACTGGGTACATAGGTGATTCTGAGAACATCTTACCACCCTTAGACCGATGGCTAGTTAGAGCGTATGATATAGGTGCTTGAGGACATGCTGCGTGCATGTGTCTTGGACTTTGGGGGTTCTTGGGAGAAGTATATACCCCTAGTCAAGTTTGCCTATAACAATAGTTTTCAGGAAACTATTTAGATGGCACCTTACGAGGCTTTATATGTTAGGTCATGTCGATCACCCTTGTGCTGGTTAGAGGCAGGTGAGGTAGCTTTATTAGGGCCACATCTCGTACAGGAGACTTCTGATTAAGTCCAGTTGATTAAGAAATAAATGGCTACCGCACAGTCTCGTCAGAAGTCTTATGCTGATCGCCGCAGACGACCATTGGAGTTCGTGGTCGGGGATCAGGTTTTCTTTCATGTTTCACCGAGGCTGGGACATAAGCGGATCAGGAGATAGGGTAAACTTTCACCGAGGTATGTGGGTCCATTTGAGATTCTGGAGAGAGTCGGGCCAGTTGCTTATCGGTTGCAGTTACCTCAGAGGTACTGGGCCATGCATGACGTCTTCCATGTATATCAGTTATGTCGCTATCATTCAGACCTGTCTCACGTCTTTCAGCCTGAGGAGGTTGAGCTACAAGTAGATGCGTCCTTTGAGGAGCATCTGATTCGTATCGTTGACAGGAGCACGAAGGTTCTCTGAGGTCGGTCAGTTCCTCTCGTACGGGTGCTATGGCAGCATGGCTAAGTGCAGGACGAAACCTGGGAGTGGAAGACCGTTGTACGTGCTTAGTGGCCGGAGTTGTTCATGGCTTCATCTTCGCTACCCTTGGAAGGGGAATTTGGGGGAGAATTTATTTAAGGGGGGAAGTTTGTAAGAACCTGGTTCTTATTTTGAGGTACGAGTTTCTTCTTTTCTCCTTTACTTATGTTTTTTTTAAGGAAGTAAGGAAAATGGGGGAAAAATCTCAAATTTGGAAAGTACACGCCGTGTACTTTGTCCACATGCCGTGTACTTTTCGCCATGTGGGATGGGTACACGGGGCGTGTGGCCATGTCGGGGATAAAGGGTGTAGGAACCAACTACACGCCGTATAGTGGTCCTTTACATGCCATGTAGTTAGTCGGCAGGACAAAATAGTAAGGCGGTGGAGCAGTTGCCAGCTGGGCGACAGTACACGCCGTGTAGTCGGGAGTACATGTTGTGTACTCATGTTGACGAATGAACAGTGAGGCGGTGCCGCCAGAGGAATAGTTAAATGAAGGAATTACATGTCGTGTACTTGGAAGTACACGCCCTGTACTTTTTTTTGGCTTAAAATGGGCAGTAGACTCCCCTGTTCACAAGGTAGGCTTAGAACCGGAGGAAGGAGCAGGAGGGGATGGCCGAACCTTTGAAAATCCGCCGAGTGTTTTTCTGGAATCTGTTTTCGCCTTGGACAATCTCGTTGGAACCGCACGGGTAATCCCTCCGTTATCCTTAAGTCGTTCTTACCAATTCTTTCCTGAGGGAAATTTATTTACATTTGAATGGGTTTTCTTCTTCATCAGATCTACGTCGTTCTTGGGCGTTTCTGGAACCGACGATCACGTATAACGTTCGTTGTCATTAAAAGTAGGTGGCTTGGTGTTTATTTTTCCAATTATTGTGTGTTTTGTGTATTTTAGTGCCACGAACCCATGTTGGGGTGTCGTGTGGCTGAGGTCGTGGCTATTTTAACTACCTAGAACTGTATAGGTAATTAAATAATATTGTAAAATTGTTGTTTGGGATCAGTTCTTGGATCCAGGACCACCCCGGGGGTGCATTCCTCTGTTTAGCCATTTGGCCAGGATACCCAAGGGTATGCCTCTAAAATAACGATTGTGGAATTTCTTTGAGAGGAATTTCTTGTGAATATTTATTTACATATTGGGCATGGCCTGGTTACCTATTTAGCCTGAGGGAATTGTTGTGGTTAGGTTGTGGGCACTGCACTATTTATCCTGAGGGCAGTAGTTATTTCAGCCTGAGGGAAACTTCTTTTGTGCCTGTGGGCAGTTGATTTTGTGCCTGTGGGCGACACTTCCTACACCCGAGGGCAATATATGTATTCCTGTGGGAAGTTTCTTATGTTGGATACTCTTTACCTAGGGGTAGGGGTTTAAGTGTATGAGGACAGTAGCAGTTTACTTAGAATATTCACTATGGTGATATTTTAAATTAAATGATTAAAGGATATTAAAATGGAAATATAATTGATTAAGTTAGTTACTTTTTAGTACTACTTACTTTATTGCATTTTACTAATGCACATTGTTGTTGCAAATTTTACACACAGTAGGGCACGATCCTTTGGTGGGTGCCTACTAAGATATGTTCTCACACCCTGTTTGGGCTATGCTTTTCGGCCCAGACAGATTACGTTTCTACAGGAGTGGATAGGGGCAAGAGTCCCTATACAGGTACGTGATTGCTGCTGGGGTGTAGGAGAGCGTGGGACCGAGAATTGGCTCACGATGTCGCTGGCTGTTCTAATTTTCTTTTCTGTACTTGTACTCTGTATTGTATTACACTGCTTTGTAACATGCTCTGGTTGTTTTCTTAGAACTGGAGACATGTTGCATCATATCTATCTATCTGGTTGGTATATCTACTTCAGTTGTTTATTTTAGTTGTGTATGGCTTACTGCTTCTGCTATTTTTGTATGTTTTTTTATTTATTCCGCTGCGCTACACTTTGAAAAATTAGGGCATAGTTTTCCCACTATTAGACCTGGGCCCTCGCTGCTAGTCAGCAGCCTCTGGCGTTTGGGGAAATACGCTTGAGGTCACGTGGCGAACCGGGTTCGGAGCACCCGTTGCGTGGCACCCGGACCCGGGATGTTACAGATAAATTCGACTATAAATATTCATTATAAAGCTAAAAATATTTCATACATAATGGTATTTTATTTATATTTTTTAGACATTAAATAATTTAATTTATTTATGACACAAGGATGATGCAGTAATTACCTAATTAATGAAATATTAAAATAATTGATATTATAAATATCCAAATAAATGTAATTTGAGAATTTTTATGAATTACACTAATTTTCTAGGTTAATATGACATATTAGGGTTAGTTAAATGAATTTGTTTCAAAGTAATAATGTTGTTATGAATTTATCAAAAACAAAATACCAAATAGTGTCAAATTGACATAAAAGAGTTTTTAAAACAAATATTATATTATTAATTGATATTTTATTCCTAAAAATCTAAGGTTCAACCAAAGTACTTATATAATGATAGGTGTATCATTAATTAACCACTTGGGGTTCTCTTGGAAGTATATAGTATGTTTATTAACCATATAATATAAAAGTACAAAGAGACATGGTAAATGTCAAACTATTTAACTAAGGGTTAAATCTAAAAGATAAGGGTAAAATAGTGACCCAAACCTGTCTAAAACCTATTGTTTGAGTGTTTTTCGACCCATACCCACCTTAAACTTTAAATAATACACTTTGGAGCCCTTAGAAACCGAAAATTATTTCATTATAAAATAATATTTCTAGGTTTTCCTAAGGTGCCCCTCACCCCTCTTATAAAAGGCCACTCCCACCTTCTTTCTAATTCACACATTCAAAGCCTTTTGGCTCGGCCAACCCCTGCCCAAATATCCTATAAACTTCCCTCAATTAATCCTAGAGGCCTCCCTTTAGTCATAAATCCATCTTAAGGATCCCTTTTGATCAAATCAAGAGGAAGAACCCAAAGAAGAGGTAATAATTTCACCACCCTCTTTCAAGTTCCTTTCTTCTACCACTTCCTTTTTCTTTGTTGTTTCCATTATAAAATAATAACTCTAGTATATTCTTTATACTTTGATGTTATTATAAATATGGTACAACCATATTTATAATTATATCCATCCTTTTAATGACATGTCACCATACATGCGTACGTACGGCTTACCGTCTCCACGTCGTGGTGTAATTGTTATTCAATACATTATTATTTGGATGGGTATAATAATAATGTTCAATTGATGTAAATGATAAATATAACATGATAATGATTCTGTATATATGATATACCATCAAATTATATGTTATTTTAATATCAAAAGAATTATATTGTTGCTCGTGCATGCGTACGTACGTATTATCGTCTCCACGAACGCGATGAGATTCATTCCCCATCATATCCATTCAAGTCTAATTCTCGTTTGATGATTAAAAATAATGTTTAAGGACTTGATATCATTATGTATATGAATAAGATACAACCTATCCATAACAAACACGGCTTATGTAACAAAACATATAAAAGAAAACGAGTAATTTAACACCCGAAACAACGATAATACTAAGATATTATTAACAAAGCAATGTTACACTACTGGAAACATGATATTTCCCAACACTTCTATACCAACGGTTTGTAAAAACCATTGGTATATCTACCATTTCCCAACGGTTCACCAAAACCGTTGGGAAAGGGTGTGTTTTGAGCCCCTTTCCCAACGGTTTTGGTGAACCGTTGGAAAAGGTCACTCTTTCCCAACGGTTCTCAAGAACCGTTGGGAAAAATCCCGTTGGGATAGGTTCTTTAATTTTTTTCCAGACCCACTAACCGAGAACATTATATAAATCAAAATTTTAAATAATTATGATAATACATATATATATTTATGAAATTATGTTTACAAAAGTGATGTTAGCTTAGTGGTTAAGTCGTTCGATTATAAACGAGGGGTCCTGGGATCAAATCCCAGCGGATGTTTTATTTTTGGAATTTATATACCAACGGTTCCATTACCGTTGGTATAGATTTCATATTACCTATACCAACGCTTTCCAAAACCGTTGGTATAGACCTATCCCAACGGCTTACTTGGCTATGGTTCTCCAAACTGTTGGTATAGCCTATACCAACGGTTCCAAACCGTTGGTAAAGGTTAGTTTTCCAATAGTGTTAAAAGATCATACATGATATCATATTAATGTATATGATTATTTTATAATTTAATAACAATTATTTCACCATTATACAGGAGTTTAATGTACCCTCAACCAAGGAAAAGTACAAGGTAAGGGTTTATTTCACAATCTTTTCATTATTCGAGGTTGTTTATACGTAATTATCTACTGGGACCTCTTTGTCATCCACATCCATGTTTCTTAAAAATGTATTTCAAAACATTCTTACTATTTTATAGACTATGGGTTAAATTCATTTATACCTTTGTTTGACTTTTTATAAGACGTTTATAAAGGAATCTTTCTGTCGTTTTCCAAACAAGGTCATTTTTAACCTTTTCGACAAAATTAAGGTAAGAATGTCTTTTTAACTTATACGGCAGGTGCGGCTATTTTTTGCCGTTATAAAATCGTCAAAGCTTCCCTTACAAGCTTATAAGAATATTTTCAAAGTAAATGTTTTATTTTATAATTATGTGACTTTTAAATGATTTCAAAAAAAAGAGATATTTCTCTCAAATAGTTTTTATTTCATCTATATCAACATCCTTTAATGGATTTTAAGATTATTTGAAGTTGATTTATTATGATACAAAACTTCCATATTGTATTGAAGTTTTTGTGGTATGTTTTACTGTAGATGTGTTGTTTTTATACCATTCATGGTTTATAGAGAATGTATTGACATTTCATATGCTAGTTTTAATACAAATGTTTATGTTATGTTTAAACCTGTTTGTATGAGGAATGCATTGGACTTAGTAAGTGACGGGTGGAGCCCGCTATAGCTCCTCGATGCATCGGTAGGTATCATGAGACAAACTAGTGTCTTGGAACAAGGCCTTGACAAAATCTTATTTGTAGTCTTGGCATAAGGCCTTGACTATGTGGTTATGATAGTCTGGCATTATGCATTCCATCATTATGAAAGTGGTTATTGATATTGCATGTGATTATTCGACTAGTAGAATATCCATGTGAATAAGTAAATGGAATTAATTAATTTTATTTTTACCATATTATTCTAAAGTTCACGTTTAAAAGGATTTTGTTTTAGTTATACATTGCCTTAAATGTTTATGCTTATTTATGGAAGTTTCCGCTATATTGTGATCATTACCGAGCATCTGCGCTCACCCCTTTATATGTTTTATTTTTTCTAAGATGTGAAGAGGTATTTTATGACTGACCTGCAGGGATAGTCTGAGGGGATATGATTGTGGACTATGGATACTATGTTGTTGTAGTTTTTCAATTTATGATGTAATGTAAGACTTATGAATGTATCTAGTGTTTCCAAGGATACTAAACTAATCGGTCTTTCGAGACTTGATCTTTTGTGATCATACCAATGTTATGTAATAATGCACCGACTATAAGTAACTGGGGGAGGGGTGTTACAGTTGTTATCAGAGGAATTTTATTACAAACCTTGTAAGCTGGATTTATATAAACTCTAATTAGAGCACATAGACCTAAGATGGAATTTGAGGATTAGTATAGAAGAACTTACTAGAGTTTTTGTATTGTAGATATTTTGTGAGTTTTTTGAGAAATAAATCATTATCTGGATACGAGCAGGTAGAGGTGGCTCTGCCACATATGTACATAGGGGTAAAACCTGAAAACACCACTTTGAGCTAGACTCGAACGAGAACTGGTGCACGACAACGGGCCTTGCTGCACTCTTGGTTACGAAACTCCCGGGGGATATGCTTAGGATAATTCTCATTTTCATTACAAACCATTATGAAGGGTTTATGAGTATATACTTCCTCAAGGAAAACATTTTTATGATTATGGATTATATCCATAAACTGTTCAATTTATGTTAAGTGTTTTATAAGTTTGGAATTATGTATATCGATTTATAAACTGATCTAGTTTATTCCATTGTTTAGAAATGGCGCCTAGTGGAAGGAATGGAAAATGTATCAATGCACACACTCCATGTAGGTATTTTCCTCCTACTCAAGATAATTATAGTGGAGTTGGTGATACAACTGGTGTTGATCAACTTATCACTATACTGGGAAAACTCACACGGGTTATGAATAATAACCTTACCCGTATAGAGCACCCTGATCCACATCGTGGAGGATCAATGCTAGACCGCATCATGAGGAAACAACCACCAACATTAAATGGGAGTACAAATCCATTAGTAGCTGAGCAATGGATAAGTTCCCTAGAGAAAATATTTCAGACTTTGGGGAGTAGTGAAAGGGAAAAAGTTTTCATGGCAGTTTATCGCCTCACTGGCGATGTTGATCAATGGTGTTCATTGATACAAAACACAAAGGAAGATGATGAAGTATCAAATATGGAATGGAGGGAGTTTAAAGAGCTTTTATTAGAAAAATACTTTCCTCGTGACCATCGAGCAGATATGGAAAGGCAATTTTTGAGTCTGAGGCAAAAGGAGGATGAGAATTTCGCAAAGTATGAGGCTAACTTTACAAGGTTATCAAGGCATGCTGTAGATTATATATATAACCCAAGAAGTAAGATTGATTGTTTCTTTCATGGGTTAAAACCGTTTCTCCATTGATCATTAGTCTCACAATCCTTCTATTTGTACGAAGATATTATCTCATGTGCTATCAAGACAGAAAAAGAATTATCTAAGTCTTACAACTTTAAGGAAAAGCAAGAGAAGAAGAGATCTGTTGATCACTCTGGAAATGGAAATAAGGGGAAGAAGGGAAAATTTGAATATCCATCCTACAGTAAATGTGGTAAGAAACACCCTGGTACTTGCTTGAAGGGAATGGGAGTCTGTTACAAGTGTGGTGAAAAAGGCCACCAAGCTCGTGATTGCAAGGGGAAGAAAGAAGCTACTGATGTTCAATGCTACAATTGCAGGGAGATGGGACATTATGCAAATGAATTTCCTAAGCGTCAGGGGAACTTACCTCAGAAAAGGCCAAGGGATAAAGTCCAAGATTATGCTATCACTACTACTGAGGTAGAAGCTCTGAAAGACGTGGTGGCAGGTAATTTAATGGTTTCCTCAAGTTTAGAAAATTATTTATTTGATTCTAGATCATCGCATTGTTTCATATCTTCCCAGTTTGCTAAAAAAAATAGATATTTCCAATTTGATTTAACAAGGGAGTTTTTAGTTAAAACTCCTAAGGGAAGTATCATCGCAACAAAGTTTTGGGAATCAGTTCCCATTAGAGCATATAAATGTTCTTTATCTGCTGATATCATCATCATACCCATCATGGAATTTGATATAATCCTCGATATGGATTGGATTTAAGAACATGATGTGAATATTTATTATAAGAAGAATGAGGTTATGTTTTTTGATGATGATGATAAAGAACACCTTATCTTTAGAGCATAATCATCACTGCCTAATTCTTATCTAGATCCACCCCTAGTAGCTCAACTAAATTCAATTATTGGGGAGGAAGAGATTGAAATAATTGTGGGTGAGGAAAGGAATGTTCAAATATATTATGTACCTATTGTGAGAGAATATATTGATGTGTTTCCAGAATATTTACATGTACATCCTCCAGAATGAGAAATTGAGTTTTCCATTGACCTAATTCCTGGTTCAAGGCCCATATCGAAGACCCCTAATAGAATAGCAACTGTGTAATTAGTGGAACTAAAGAAACAACTAGAGGAATTGAGTAATAAGGGATTTATTCACCCTAGTGTTTCTCCATGGGGAGCCCCTGTCCTTTTTGTTAAGAAGAAAGATGGATCTATGAGGTTGTGTATTGAATACAGGGAGATCAATGATATAAAAATAAATAACAAGTATCCCCTACCTCGCATTGATGATTTATTTGACCAAATTCATGGATCTCAATATCTTTCAATGATTGACCTTCGATCTGGATATCATCAGTTGTGCGTGAAGAAGGAAGACATTCTAAAGACAGCATTTCGAACTAAGTATGGGCATTACGAGTTTACAGTAATGCCTTTTGGGCTGACTAATGCACCCTTAGTTTCCATGGATCTAATGAACAGAGTTTTCAAGGAATATCTCGATGATTTTATAGTGGTATTTATTGATGATATCTTGGTATACTCCAAAAGCTATGAAGATCATGAAAATCACTTGCGCATTATCCTGAAGACTCTTAGAAGACATGAATTATATGGGAAGTTTAGCAAGTGTGAATTCTGGCTTCATGAGATTTATTTTCATGGCCATATTTTCTCTAAGGATAGAATATATGTTGATCCTTCTAAGACAAGAGAAATCCAAGAATGTCCAGCACCAATGAGTATAACCGAGGTACGCAGTTTTATTGGTTTAGCAGGTTATTATCAATGTTTCGTCCAGAATTTTTCCCAATTGGATAACCCATTAACGAAGCTCACATGTAAAGGGGTTAAATTTGTTTGGGCAAAAGATTGTGAATAATGTTTTAATGAACTGAAGATAAGATTAGTCAATGCTTCTATATTGACTCTACCATTGGGGAATGATGGGTTTGTTATTTATAGTGATGCTTCAAATAAAGGACTTGGTTGTTTCCTTATGTAGAATGATAGGGTTATTGCTTATGCATCACGATAGCTAAAAATTCATGATCAAAACTATCCTACTCATGATCTTGAGTTAGCTATTGTAATCTTTGCTTTGAATATATGGAGACATTATCTCTATGGTGAAAAATGTGAGATATATACCGATCACAAGAGTTTGAAGTATATTTTCTCACGGAAAGAACTCAACATGAAGCAAAGGAAATGGCTTGAACTACTCAAGGATTATGATTCCATGATACACTACCACCCAAGGAAGGAAAATAAGGTGGCATATTCTTTGATCAGAAAGGATCATGGAGTTTTGAACAAGATGAGAGTTGAAAGGGATCCTATTTTCATGGATCTATTAAAGATGGATATCGGAATCATCATGGAAGGTGAAACATCAATTCTTTTTCAAATGGTTGCCAACCCATATTTACTAGAAAGGATAAAGAGTTCTCAGACTGGTGATGAAGAGTTTCAAAAGAAGATTAAAGCTGTGAATGATGGGAGATTGAGTGACTTTGTGTATGAAGATGGAATTTTGAAATTTGGGAAGAGACTTTGTGTTCCCGATATACTTGATCTAAAAATAGAATTGTTGGATGATGCTCATAGTTCCAATTTCTCTATACACCCTGGTCGCACTAAGATGTATAGAGATTTGAAGGAATATTTTTGGTGGGACGACATGAAGAGGGATATTGGTGATTTTGTGTCAATATGTATGGTTTTTCAACAAGTGAAAGATAGAAGGCAATATCCTGGAGGAGTCATGCAACCTCTTCCCATACCTGAGTGGAAATGGGATAATATTACGATGGACTTTGTCATGGGACTACCAAAGACTCCTAGAAGGAACGATACAATATGGGTCATTGTTGATCGTCTTACCAAGTCAGCACATTTTCTTGCTATAAGGGAGGATTTACCACTTGAACGTCTAGAAAGACTATATATTAATAAAGCAGTGAGACTTCATGGAGTACCCATATCGATTGTTTCTAATCGTGATCCATGTTTTACTTCAAGATTCTGGAAAAATCTTCAGAAATCCCTGGATACTGAACTTTGTTTGAGCACTGCCTACCAGCCTCAAACTGATGGACAATCAGAACGGACTATTCAAACCTTATAAGACATGTTGAGATCTTGATCACTTGAATTTTAGTGTATGTGGGATCAATATTTTCCTCTGGTGGAATTTTCTTATAACAATAGCTTCCATTCAAGTATTCGGATGGCACCATATGAAGCGTTATATGGAAAGAGATGTCGCACACCAACCTGTTGGGATGATGTTGGTA
This sequence comes from Viscum album, assembly GCA_963277665.1. NCBI lineage: Eukaryota > Viridiplantae > Streptophyta > Magnoliopsida > Santalales > Viscaceae > Viscum > Viscum album. The sequence goes on from OY728130.1 coordinate 517,244,835, forward strand.
AAAGAAAACTCGTAGGCCCAGAACTAGTGGAGGAAACGATGGAAAAGATGAAGGTAATCCAAAACCACATCAAATCAGCTCAAAGTAGGCAGAAGAACTATGCCGATAACCAAAGGAAGGATTTGTAATTTCAGGTAGGAGATCATGTTTTCTTGAAGGTATCTCCATGGAAGGGAGTTATAAGTTTTGGTAAAAAAGGTAAATTGAGTCCCAGGTATATCGGACCTTTCGAAATTCTAGAATGAATTGGGGTTGTAGCTTACCGTTTGGCAATGCTGCCAAATCTCTCCAAAGTTCACGATGTGTTCCACATATCACTGTTGAGAAAATACATGCCTGACCCAATGCATGTACTCACCTATGAGGAATTAGAACTGGAACCCGGTCTATCTTATTGCGAAGAGCCTGTCAAGATTCTTGATACATGAGAATAAGTGCTAAGAAACCGGACGACTCGTCTGGAAAGTTTTTTATGGAAAAACCATAAGATGGAAGAAGCAACATGGGAACCCGAGGAACTTATGATAAAGAACCACCCGAGTCTTTTTATGCAGTAATATTCTAGAAATTTTGAGGACGAAATTATTTGAAGGAGGGTAGAATGTAACACCCCAAGCTTCCACGGTATGCTTCTCTTTGAATAATATTGTAGCGTGTGTTGTACGCAACTTCGAGTTCTAACACACACCACAACCAATCAAACTAGCCGTTATGAATAGTAATACCCACTTTTTGAAATTTTATAAATTTTAACTTTCAAAATGGACTTCATTTTTGGATTTGGAATATCAAAATTATTCTAGGGTGAATTTTTTGTATTTTTCTAAAAACGTTCAATTTTTTATGAATAGTGAAAAAACAATGAGTTATAGTTTAAAACCGGATTTTTATTTAAATAATTATTTATTTTATTTAAATTTATTTTACGTCAAAATAGATACATAATACCTATATAAGTTCAATTTAATTCATTGGAGTTAGTTTATAATAATTTTAGATATATATAAAAATTTTATTGAACTTTTCACCGTCTTTTACCCATCTCCTAGGAGAATTTGCAAATTCACATAAAACTTGATTTTACCGCTTCTGTGAGTGGAATTTTGAAAATCTAAGAGACACATTTAATATCAAGGAGTAAAATGTGGTTCAATAAGATAAAAATAATTTTTGGTGAATAGTAACTTTTTACTTTTATTTACCATGGTTAAAAGTAAATAGGATAATTAAGGGTAAAAATGATATAATTATTACCCTAACACATGTACTAATTTTATTGGATAAGTATAATTCGACCAAAAAAACCTTAGGAATAAAATATGAACCTCTTTGGTCCACTTGGTTTAGATTAGGACACTTATTATTATTTTATTTAAAGAAGAGTTAAAAGAGTTAAAATCAAAGTTTAATAACTAAAACATTTTTAATATTGGGTTATACATAAGATAAATTAGACTATAAATATTCATTATAAAGATAAAAATATTTCCTACATAATGGTATTTTATTTATATTTTTTAGAAATTAAATAATTTAATTTATTTGTGACACAATGATAATGCAGTAATTACCTAATTAATGAAATATTAAAATAATTGATATTATAAATATCCAAATAAATTTAATTTGACACTTTTTATGAATTCCAATAATTTTCTAGGTTAATATGACATATTAGGGTTGGTTAAATGAATTTGGTTCGAAGTAATAATTTTTTTTATGAATTTATCAAAAACAAAATACCAAATAGTATCAAAATTGACATAAAAGAGTTTTTAAAACAAATATTATATTATTAATTGATATTATATTCCTAAAAATATAAGGTTAGGCCAAAGTAATTATATAATGATAGTTTTATCATTAAGGAACCATTTGGGGTTCTCTTAGAAGTATATAGTAAGTTTATTAACCATATAATATAAAAATACAAAGAGACATGGTAAATGTCAAACTAGTTAACTAAGAGTTAAATCTAAATGATAAGGGTAAAATAGTGACCCAAACCTATCTAAAACCTATTGGTTGAGTGGTTTTCGACTCATCCCCACATTATCCTTTAAATAATCCACTTTTGATCCATTATAAACCAAAAATTATTTTATTATAAAATAATATTTCTAGCTTTTCCTAATGTGCCCCTCACCCCTCTTATAAAAGGGCACTCCCCCTTCTCTCTAATTCACACCTTCAAAGCCTTTTGGCTCGGAAAAAACATGACCAAATATCCTCTCAACTTACCTCACTTCATCCTAGAGGCCTCCCTTTATTCAGAAAGTCATCTTAAGGATCCCTTTTGATCAAATCAAGAGGAAGAACCCGAAGAAGAGGTAATAATTTCACCACCCTCTTTCAAGTTCCTTTCTTCTTCCACTTCCTTTTTCTTTGTTGTTTCCATTATAAAATAATAAATTCAGTATCTTATATATAAATTGATGTTATTATAAATATGGTAAAACTATATTTATTATTCTATCCATCCTTTGAATGACATGTCACCATACGTGCATACATACGGCTTATTGTCTCCACCTCGTGGTGTAATTGTTATTCAATACATTATTATTTGGATGGGTATAATAATGATGTTTAATTGATGTAAATGATAAATATAACATGATAATTATTCTTTATATATGATATAACATCCAATTATATATTATTTTAATATCAAAATAATGATATTGTCGCTCGTGCATACGTACGGATTACCGTCTCCATGAACGCGATGAGATTCATTCCCCATCATATCCATTCAAGTCTAATTATCATTTGATGATTAAAAATAATGTTTAAGGAATTGATATCATTATATATATGAATAAGATACAACCTATCCATAACAAACATGTCTTATGTAACAAAACATATAAAAGAAAATGAGTAAGTTAACACCCAAAACAACGATAATACTAAGATATTATTAATAAAGAAATGTTAAAAGATCATATATGATATCATATTAATGTATATGATTCTTGTATAATTTAATAACAATTATTTCACCATTATACATGAGGTTAACCTACCCTCGACCAAGGAAAAGTACAAGGTAAGGGTTTATTTCACAATCTCTTAATTATCTGAGGTTGTTTATATGTAATTATCTACTGGGACCTCTTTATCACCCAAATCCATGTTTCTTAAAAATGTATTTCAAAACATTCTAACTATTTTATAGACTATGGGTTAAAATAATTTATACCCTTTTTTGAATTTTTATAAGATTTTTATAAAGGAATCTTTCCGTTGTTTTCTAAACAAGATCTTTTTTAACCTTTTCAACAAAATTAAGGTAAGAATGTCTTTTTAACTTATATGGTGGGTGCGGATATTTTCTGCCGTTATAAAATCATTTAAGCTTCCCTTACAATCTTATAAGAATATTTTCAAATTAAATGCTTTATTTTATAATTATGTGACTTTTAAATGATTTCAAAAAAAGAGATATTTCTCTCAAATAGTTTTGATTTCATCTATGTCAGCATCCTTTAATGGATTTTAAGATTATTTGAAGTTGATTTATTATGATACAAAACTTCCATATTTTATTGAAGGTTTTGTGATATGTTTGACTATGGATGTGTTATTTTTATACCATTCCTGGTTTATGGAGAATGTATTGACATTTCGTATGCTAGTTTTAATATGAATGTTTATGTTATGTTTAAACCTGTTCATATGAGGAATGCATTGGAATTAGTAAGTGATGGGTGGAGCCCGCTATAGCTCCTTGATGCATCGGTAGGTCTCATGAGACAAACTAGTGTCTTGGCACAAGTCCTTGACAAAATCTTATTTGTATTCTTGGCACAAGGCCTTGACTATGTGGTTATGATAGTCTGGCATTATGCATTCCATCATTATGAAAGTGGTTATTGATATTGCATGTGATTATTAAACTAGTAGAATATCCATGTGAATAAGTAAATGGAATTAATTAATTTTATTTTTTTCCATATTATTCTGAAGTTCCTATTTAAAAGTCTTTTGTTTTAGTTATACATTGCCATAAATATTTATGCTTATTTATGAAAGTTGTTGCTATATTGTTATCCTTACTGAGCATCTAAGCTCGCCCCTTTCTATGTTTTATTTTTCCCAGGATGTGAAGAGGTATTTTATGACTGACCTACAGGGATAGTCTGAGGGGATATGAGTGTGGACTATGGAGACTATTTTTTTGTAGTTTTTCACTTTATGATGTAATTTAAGACTTATGAATGTATCTAGTGTTTCCAAGGCTACTAAACTAATCAGTCTTTCGAGACTTGAACTTTTGTGATCATTCCAATGTTATGTAATAATGCACCGACTCTGAGTAACTGGGGGTGGGGTGTTACAATTCTACATCCACCAAAGTCATCATTTGAGTATGAAATTAAATTAAAATCATAAGTTTTTGGAAAAAGTAGAGAAATTGAAATAGTTCCTTTTAAATATATCAATATTATTTTGGAAGCATTTAGATGAGATTATTTTAGATTGGATTGAAATATGGCATAAAGAAATATTGTAAACATAATATTTGTCCTAATTAAAGTAAGATAAATCATGAATATAATTATTCCTCTGTACAACTTGTTGTAAATTGGTTTTTCAGCCTCATCCAAGTCAAGTTTAATGTTGGAACTCATGGGAGTTGAATAATTCTTACTAGTTTCAAGCTCAAACTTCTTAAGTGGATCAATTATGTATTTAATTTGGTTTAAAATATTTCCAAACTATTTTTTAAAAATTTTAAATCCAAGGAAAAAGTTTAACTCACCCATCATGCTCATTTCAAACTCTTTTTTCACGTGTTTAGAAAAATCATTACACGATTTTTGATTTTTCGATCAAAAAACTAACATCATCAACATATATTTTCACTAGAAAAGTACCTTTGAATAAAGTTTTCTTGAAAAGAGTGGGGTCTTCCAATTCCACATTAAAACCATTTTATAAGAGAAAAGAACATAATCTTTCATACCATGCTCTGGGTGTTTTTTAATTCAATAGATATCTTTGGTAAGTTTAAAAATATAATTTTGAAAATAAGGGTCTTTAAAACTAATAGGTTGTTCAACATAAACATCCTCCATTAAAAATCCATTTAGAAATTTAGATTTAACATTTTTATGATATGATTTAAAATTCATATGAGATGCATATAATATAATTATTCTAATTGCTTCTATCCTAGATACAAGGGAAAATGTATCCTCATAATCTATATATTCTTCTTAATTGTAGCCTTTAGAAACTAATCTATCTTTGTTCCTAGTGATCGCACTATGATCATCCTGTTTATTTCTAAAAACTCGTTTTTTTCAATAACAGGATAGTCATAGGGTCTATCAACTATTTCTCATACCTTGTTCCTTTTAAACTTGTTTAACTCTTCTTGTATTTTTAAAACCCAACTCTCGTCTGATAAATATTATTCTATAGATTTAGGTTCTAGCTTGGATAAAAAAGTAGAGAATTATACAAGGTTTCATACATTCCTTATATTCTTAACTCCTTCATCTAAACTTCTTATAACTATTTCTAGATGATGGGCCTTAAGGTTTCTAGGTTGTCTGGGTAATAGACTTCCTAGTTCACTAGTATCAACCCTTATAGGATTTGGTTCACTAAAAAAATCCAAATCATCATCTTTTTTGTTATTAAAAATAGGTTGGGGTCTCATGACTTCAAGAGAGTCACTTACCTTATCAACTCGAGTCATTTTGTGATCAAAAGGATCACTTTCATCAAATTTCACATGAGTTGACTCTTCAATAATCCTTTACATTTTATTGAAAACTCTATAAGCATTGGAAATAGTATAATATCCATGAAATATTCCATCATCATCCTTTGGGATAAAATTTACCAAGATTATCCTTGGTGTTTAGAATATAAACCTTACATTCAAATACTTTTAAGTATCCTATATTTTGTTTTCTATTATTCCATAACTCATAGGGTGTTTTCTTTAAGATAGTCCTTATTATAACTCTGTTGATGATATAACTTGTTGTGTTAACTTCTTCAGCCCAAAAATATGTGGGCATGCTATATTCACATAACATTGTTCTAGAAATTTATTGACTCTTAATAGCCCAAAGGCCTTCTTTTTTATTTTTATTATAGATAATCCCTCTTTTAAGGGTTGAAGGGGAACCCGTACATGACTCATAGGCCCAAGGCACAAGGCCCAACATGACCCGCAATACATGACCTAAAGGCCTAGACACATACCATGCCCATTACATGACCCGTAGGCCCAACCCACTAGAACTGCCCCTCCCCAGCGTCTTGCATCATTGATCGCCTTATCTCTCCACCTTGCATTACTGATCGGCTAGCATTGCCCCGTATAAAGTTGCACGGTGCCTGGTCCCGATGGCGGCTGTCATACCCTCTCATTCTTCCAATCCGTTTAGCTTTGCATCTGGTGGATGCTACTCCTGTTGCTCTGATCCTCTTCTAGGGCATGTTCTATGTGAAATGGGCTACTCCATGGTCTACGTGACCCAAAGACCCTGAGGCTCGAAGGCCTTTGATGACCCGAAGGCCCTGGAGACCCGTAGGCCCAAATCGGTGGCCCGAAGGCCCAAATCGAGTGAATAGTTCCAACTGCTACAGTACCGAACATTAACTACTACAGTAACTTCTATAGTACTTCTACAGTACTACTACAGTACTGCTACAATATCCCGGAAATTCGCCTCCACCCGGTTTTGAACCCGGGTCTCTTGGATGCCAAGCAGGAGCCCTTACCACTCGGGTACGGGCTCGTTGGCTTCTAAAAATTTATTGAAATTTCATATTCCTCCTTTCAATAACATCATTCTATAGAGGTGTCTTGAGGGAAGAAAATGTATGTTTAATACCATGTTTTGAGTAATATAAATTGATTTCATGATTCTAAAAATCTCATCCATGATCACTTATCAAAGTTATAATTGAGGCATCTTTTTCATTTTGAAAAAAATTATAAAAAATAATAAAAATTAAACAGACTTCACTCTAACTTTTAAGAAATAAACCCAAGTAAATATTAAAAAAAATATTAACCAATACATAAACAAAATATTTTCTAGTAAGGATTTCTATTCTAGAAGGTCTGAAAAGATCCATGTGGATAAGATCTGGAGATCTATAAGTAGCAACCTATTTAATTGGTTTTAAAGATTACTTTTGTTGCTTTTACATTTGACATGCATCACATAATTTCTTTTTATCCAATTTAAGGTTTGGAAAATCATAAATCAGATTTCTTTTGGATATCTTTTTCATAGAATAAATATTAGTGTTTAAGCCTTTTATGCCAAATCCATGATTCATTAACTTTATCTTTCAAAAAATTTACATTTTTTCTACACAAATAATTAAGGTGTAAGGTATATAAATTATTTGTCCTTGGTGATTTAAACTTGAGAGATTTTTCTGTAAAAATTGTGCAGGCATTGTTATAAAAATAAACTAAATAACCATTTTCACAAAGTCCATAAATGCTTATGAGGTTTTTCTTTAAGCCTTAAACATAAAGTACTTTATTTATAAGGATATATTACAGATTTCTAATAGATCCAATACCAAATATACTCCATTTTTCATTGTGACCAAATGTGACATAACCTCCAGCGATCTTAGAAAATGAGTGAAATTTGGAGAAATATTCACTCATGTGCTTTGAACTCCCACTATCCATAAACCATTTTTCATTGTTATTAATGTGGAAGCTCCCTATAATGACAAATAAAATAATAATATATTTTAGTACCCAAATACTTAGGTCCATAAATTTTAGATATAAAAGATTTAGGGATCCAAATATATTTTCATTTTCCAGAATATTCAACAATGAATTTTGAAAAACCTTTTGTAAGAAAACCATTTTTAATTCCCAAAAAATTAGGATTTTTCATATTACAAACATTGGAATAATTTCCTACTTCTCCATAGTGAAAAAAAGTAACTTTGGAGAGGTATTTTTTCCTATAACTAGGAACAAAATAGTTTTTTATAAAATTTGAGTCTTTCACCTTAACTTCCTATTCCAAATTATTCTCTTCTAAGTTGGTTTTAACCAAATATTTTGTTTAGGTAATCCTCCTCTTAGTAAAAAAAACTTATAGCATTATTGATGTTTTGAACTTCTTTCTATAGGTTCTTAATTGTGATAGTCTTTTCTAAGGGATTATTTTTCTTTTTTAAGATTGTATACATAGTTTCTAACATGGTACATTATTCATTTAATTATTTATATGAGAAATTTTTATTTTTAGACTCAAACTCATGCTCAAAATAATAATAAGAGTGTACCTAATCTAAATGTGCCATGAAAAACATGTTTTCAATTTGATTAGATATTTCAGATTCTGATTCTGAAGATGTGTAATCTCTAGAGTCTTTAGAATAACTCAACATGGATTTCATATCCTTCTTGGATTTCTTTATATATCCATCCTTATTGAAAAAAATGTATCAGACTTTTTATTTTCTTCCAATTATGGATGTTTTGGAATGATGTGTCTATGAATTTTTCACTTATAGCATCTCAATTATTTAGAATTTCTACCATTCTTCTTGTACTTGTTGAAAGGTATTTTGAAAACTCTTCTCTTGTTATAGAACATTTTGAACTTTATAGAAAATTGTGTAAGTTCATTATGTGATCCAGAATTGCGTGAGGAATCTTCTTCTTTAGATTGTTTAGATATTTGTATACCCTTGTTCTTCTTGTAATCTTTATAAGAAGAAACCTTCAAGAAAAAATTTTCCTTCTCGTCCAATTTATGTTCCCCAGCTTCAACTTCCATTTCTGCCTCATACATTATAAGATTTATAATGAAATGTTTTATTTTGAAAATATTGACTTTTATAGATTGTCTAACGGCGGCTAATATTCCACTCCACTAAGGTGGTAAAACTCTTAAAACTTTCAATGTTTTCTCTGGATCATAAATTTGTGTTCTTAGAGATGAAACATTATTTATAATCCCAGTGAGCCTTCCATTCAACTAGTTAATTCTTTCTCCTTCATCCATTTTAAAGGTGTCGAACTTAAGTTTGGCAGTATCATATATAATATCCTTCACATTGTGTGTACCTTCATAGGCGACCGCTATAGTAGTCCATATTTTATGGGATGTTTGACATTGAGAAACTTGGTTGGACTCATTTGGACCCAGTCTATATATTATAGAATTCACATCTTTAGAATTCAAATCATAGCTCATTTCAGTATCAGAATCTCATGTTTTTTTTTTGTGTTTCTATAATTTAAGAAGTCTTTGTAGCTTTGAGATAAACCTTTAAGCCAAGGTTCTTCAAATAAATGGTCATTCATGCCTTCCAGCAACCATAATTTTCACCATTAAAATAGGGAGCTATAACCATTTACATGACTTCTCTATTATCATCTATAGTATCCATTTGCAAAAAGATCTTTGGACTTCAACCTTTGAAAACTATGAACTCAAGAGTCATGAGCTTTAATACCAATTTTTGTCCCAGAGAATGACTAACTGAAAACTCAAGAGGGGTGAATTGAGTTCTTGAAAAATTTCTTTTCTTTAAAACCACCCTTCTTAAGGCATGCGAGTTTTAATATTTTCTTTAATGAAAGAAGGTTGTGGAAAATTCATAGGAAAAAAGTTCAAACACATGAAATTTATAGTGGTTTAGGGAATAAAAATACCCTAGTCCACTCCAAAAATACTCTACTCCTCAAGTTTGGTGATTTTCACTATGAAAACCCTTTTTCCAGAGGCTCCCAGCTGAGTTCAAGAAGTTGTTACTTGTTACAAATTTCCAAGAGATCTTAACTAGGCTCTCCCTTCACAAGACCTATCCACAGCCTTGACACGCTTGATCACAGTGAGTGCAGAAATAAATAATGATAAACAAGATTTAAAGAATGATGCATCTCACAGTTGCAAGTAGAAACTGATGGTAGTTTAAGATACGCCCATAGAATATGAAATATTTTCTAGATTAATCTCTAGAAGTTCTTTGATTTCAAAGAATGATCTTATAAGAACAATATTCATGTATGTAGTCTCTTCTATGCACACATTTTTTTTCTTTGAGTTTATCAATGTGCTCATATGTATGTGCATATTCCCTCTTCCTGCAGTAGCTAACTTTTATATTTATATCTACTCTTTGATTTTGAACTTAAATATACTCAATAATCACAATGTTCAAGTGAATAATCCTTTGAAAAGTGAATAAGATAGGTTCTTAATGGCATGCATCTTTATTTTTCAAATATGGAACAAACTTCTATAGCGGCGATGTCAGGAATCATCTTATTTGGATCTTTTCATTCTTAGTAAAATGAAACTTTTTATAAATAGAACTTTTCTTATTTAGACAGATCTTTTTCTGATATGCTTTAAAATAATGAATTGAATTATCAAGAGATTGCATCAACATTACAAGTATAATCCTAAAGATCTACAAGATGGATTGTTCTTTGAAAGATAAGCATCTAAAAATACTGTTATTGTAAGATAAAAAAAATCTATGAATTCTGCGTAAGATAATTCTTATTCATAAGATAATATCTTATTAGTGTGTGATAATCAAATTCCATGGCTTCGTCAAATGTTCGTAAGATAATCCTTTTATGAATGTCCTTTTTGTAAGATAAAATACTTCTCATAATTTTCTTCAGTCCGAGCTTTCTAACTTTGAGCAAGTGGAAGATATTTTTTCTTTCTCTATTAGATAATATCTTACTTAGTAAGATAAAATTTTAACATTGACCTTCCATAAGATAAAATACTTTGTAACAGACTAAAACTTTAAATCATATACTGATTTTACTTCGTAATATAATTATGTTACGTGTAAGATAAACACTCAATGTAAGATGAATCAAACAGCTAAAATCCACCATAATAATTGACTTTACATTCACATATGATAAATTTCTTTGAAATAAATATCCCACCTTTTATAAAAGGATAAAATCTGAAACACTTAATACAAAATCATTAAAATAAAAATAGGGATTTTGTGAATCATCAAAACACATAAACAACTGATATATGTCAGAACAACATAAGTTTGTCCAATACATTTTACAATTATTTTCAATATGAACATCTTCTTATTGTTTATATGGCATTTTATTCTAATATATGATATTTCATGAAATATAAACATTGTATATTTCAATTTTCTATTATATATCATTTTAAATAATCCAAATATCATATATTAATTTTTATTTGAACCTTTGATCATATTAATTTATAAAAACTCTTTTGATAAGTTTTATACATTTTCTAAATAAGGATATTTTAATTTTAACATTCCAAATTAATTATTATGAATATTTCATAATTTTATAAAAATAAACGCTTTATATTTTACCTTATTTTTGTAATTGATAAACTCTTAAAAAATTACTCTTATAATTTTTCATATAAAAATGTTATAGTTAAATGATAAGATGTTCCATATAAATTTAAAAATATATTTCTAATATTAACACATAATATTAATATAATATTTATAATAAATGTTTTGAAAAAATTTAATTAATTAATCATAAACATTTTATAATTAATTAATTTATAAATCCCTTTTATAAATTTATAAATATTCTAAAATATCTTTTTATATCAGTTATAAAAAATTATAAATAATTAAATTCAATTCATAATTGAAAATAAAGAAAAACAATTTTTCAACAATATATCACATTTAATGATTATGTTTCAATCATAGTATATGATTGATACTTCACTGGATATAATCTTATTACACACTATCTATCGTATTTTATGATAAATAGTCCAATCGTTAAATGTGATATATAGTCGTATATTACGACAGAAAGTTGTGTCATCTCCTATGATATCCATGTCATATTTTACAATTGACCAAGATATCGTGAGAGCAGTACGATGCCCTATTTTTTCAAAAAAAATGATATGGTTATCGTATTTTATGATATCTAGGTGTCATATCATCTAATCAGTGAAAAATATAAAGTTTAAAAATGTACAATGTCTTATGATATCATATATCATATGTTGTGAAACCGAACTAGCAACATATTATAACTAATCATATTTAACGACATAAATATGATATGTGATATGTTATGAAAAAACTTCATTTCTCAAATATTTTCATGAATCAAACAACATGTATCTTCTCAAATAACATTGATAGAGATCTATGAATATATTAACACTTAATATAATGGCGGATGCACATAAAAATCATTAATCCCAGGAAACTACATATGTTTGAAATTGAAAACCATAAACTGGAATAGAAGAATGTGTGAACCTTTTCCCCCTCGAATGATGCTACTGCTTATATGTTTTATAACAGACACCTTGGAACAACCAAATGGTTCTCCCCTCCAAGGTGTATCCACAAGTTTCTATGAATCATTCAAAACTTTTGGATGAGATTTTCAATTCATTCATGTGATATGCTAGTATCCAAGTAATAGATAAGGGAGGGAGAAGGTGCTTCGAGGTGGGTAAAGATTTGGCTAAGAGGATTGCAAGGAGAGTCACACCATTGCATAAGGGCTTATTCTCCATTTTATAGGCAACGTGCATGCTTCCCATTCCATGCATCCACATTGTGCCATTACACATAGATTTCATAAACGCATGAGTATTGGCTTCAATTACATCCCATGTAACTTATTGCCATAACTCTACCATGCATGAATCATGATAGTTGTAGTGTAGGAGATTTCTTAATGTTTGGTTAGCTGAATTTGTCATGGCGGTGTCATGAATCATCGAACCATTTGATGTTCATTGTTTATGATGGATAATATCATACAATACGATAATCCCATGTAGCCATCATACGGCTCAGAACTAATGGTATTTTATTATTGAAACGTACTTATAGTCAAGCCTTATGATATAATTTATATTGTATAAAACGATATACCCAAACATGCATGCAAATAATAATTTGCATGCAAGTCGTATATTATGACTAGATGTATCATGTCATATGATATAACATATATGTATACTATATATATATATAATGGATTTATAGTATATCTCCTTCAGTTATGATGGTGTGTTTGGTAGGTCAACCTAGTTCACTGAACTTGTATAATCTGGACCGTAGATCTGATCGGGCGTGATTTAACGGACAGATTTGTTCACTGGGTAGGTGTGATCTGAGCCACTTATTTAATCGAGTGTGATTCAATTGATATGATTAAATCTAGAAGTCATGCTTTTCTAGAAAATGTGTCTGCCCAATCTAAAAGGGTGGGATAACTTATCTGAATGGGAACTTTCATGCCTATAAAATAGTGTCTCTATGGAATAGAAAAATCATTCCCAAGCATTCCAAAATCATCTCCCAAATGCAATTATTCTTCTTGCCTTCAACAAGCATCAAATAGACTTTGTTGATGTGCAATAACAAATTCTATTCAAGTACACTCTTGTTTCCCGATGTTCTTCAAGGGTTACTCTCTGGGGGTATTATTTTCAAGTAATGAGACATTGTTTTATCTTAAAGTGGATTCGCTTGCAGCACATAGCACTTAGTAGAGAGTAACCCTATATGTCATTTCCAGAACCAATAAACAGATTCTTAACGCATGAAGAATGAATGCAACAAGCAAGATTAAAAATGGTAGCATCACCAACAATGACTAAACATAGCACAACGTGAACACTCTTGACATATAAAGGAATGCCAAGAGATAAACAAGATAGTTATGCTCAAACAACTTTTAAATTAATTCAAGAAGCAATGTTCAGCATTCAAAGTTGACGAAAAGATAAATGGAGAGCAGAAAATAGATATGATGATTTTTACGTGTTTCGATCAATTAACTTACGTGCATGGTACAGGGGTGTCGGGCGATGCAAAAAACAAGGGCAAATTACATATGCAAAATCTAGCGACCCAAGGACCCCACAACTACCCTTACCCGATCTATACAGGAGGATAAGAAATAGAAAGAATAATAAGGCAATATTTACAGTGTCGAGTTCTTATTACCAAGAACTCAAATCCAAGCGTCCAAGACCACAAGAAGTTGAAATAGGCATTCGTTGTTGTGCAGGTTTGCAACCTACGAGCCAAAACCAGATCCACTCCAAGCTCCTTCAATGCTCTTGGACCAAGCTTGCACGAACCATCACCGCACTAGCCTGAATCGCGACATTGCGTTTTTGTTGATCTCCATGATCTTGTTGGGATGCGATCTAAAAAGCAATAAACCAATGACCCAACCAACCAGAACACGCTGCACTGCAACATCAGCCAACAAGGTCAGGGGAGGATCCCCCCCCCCAGCCTCTGTGAGAAAGCACAGTTCAAAGCAAATCGGGGAGAAATAGGAGCGACAAGATCATGGAGATCAACATCTCAGGTTAACATAAGGGGAAGCATGGAGATAAGATGGAAAAATGATCAAATAAATGGAGGAAGTCTTGGTTTGAGTTGGATGTTATTGGGCATGATGCATTGGGCCTTGAGCCCTTGTGATTGAACCCAACTATAGTTGGACTTAATGGGTCAATGAATGAGTAAAAAATTGGTCATTAGGTCAAAATGTTGAAACCTAAAAAATGCAGCCCAATAATTAAATATCAAAATTCCAATCACAAAGGGTCGTTTTTTTAACTTTTGTAGAGATATAATTAGTAATCCTAACAAACATTTAATTTAATATTAAAAAACAATGAATGTCTAATTATAAATATATGATTAGCAAGCAAGGGAATGTTTATGAAGAACGAGGGATGAAATCTAGTTTCATACTACGCTTCAAGGTAACCATATCAAACGCAGGATTCATAATCTCAGACATGAACCAGCCCAGAAAACCTTTTTTTTACAGAAAAAAAATTAAAAAAACGAAATACAATTAAAAAACGTCACAATCCAGATTTAAATACAAAAGTTAGAGAAAACCCCGGTCAATATGGCAGCGTAAGAGTGCCGGAAAACAAGAGGGAGCTGCGTGCGGCGGTCCTTACACGGCGGATGCCGACGCCGATCGTTTCGCCTGCTCCAGCACTTCAAAAACCTCCGTCCTACTCCTCACCATCCTGTGGAAAACCTCCCGGATCTGCTGTTGCAGGGGCCATAGCCCTTCTTCCATCCTCCTGCAGATCCCCGCCAGCTCCTCCACACGCCCGCTTACCTCCTGCATCCGTTCCTCCTCCGCCGGAAACTGGACGGAATCCGCCAGCTCCGTCAGTGACGCACAGATCTTCTCCATCCGCTGCGCCTCGTCCAGCAGCCCCCGGGACGAGCCTCGTCGGTTCTCCTTCCGCCACTCCTCGGAGATCTTCTCCTGAAGGAGGATCAACGCGCCGGCCCAGCCCTGGTTCTTCGGGACCGGAGTGTGGGCGGCCAGCCCGCTCCGATCCTGGCAGGGGATCGCCGCGGCCAGGGTCCACATGACGAACGCCAGCACCGAGCTCATGATGCAAACCGGCTGGGCCAGGCCGGAGCCGTCGCCCCCGCCGCTGACCCCGCCCCGCTGCGGCGCCAGACTCGCGGACATCGCCTGGATCTGCTTCGACGCGGACCAATTGTTCGGCTGGCACCACGACGGCGATGGGAGGCTCCGGTCCCCTTTGGGGGACGCGCCTCGCCGGCCGAAGGACCACGTCCGCTCCGTCGATTTCTTCGGATTGCTGTCCCTGCTGTCGTCGATCTCGGCAGGGGAGGCGAGCGAGAGCAGGGCCTTCCTCGCCCGCCGGATCTGGCCCTCCCCTAGAGGGCGCTGCTGGAGGGCGCACACCGCGATCTCCGCCGGTCTCTGCCAGTTCCGGACGGCGTCGACGCCGTGGGAGACGGCGTTGCAGACGTCGAGGGCCTTGACGGTGCGGTCGAGAAGATCGGGGAGGAGGCGGTCGAGTGGGGGTTTGGAGACGTGGGAGAGGCCGCGGCCGGTGACCAGGACGGCCTTGAACTCGGCTTCGCAGCAGAGGAAGGTGTCGAGGAGTTTCCGGAGCCAGGGGATGGAGAGGAGGCGATCGACGTCGTCGGCGTCGGCGGGTGGGAGGAGGTCGGAGAAGCGGCCGGAGACGTGCTGCTGGAAGAGGTCGAGGAACTCGAGCTCCTGCTCGTGGTGGCTGTCCATGGAGGCGACCTGGCTCCGGCGGCTGCTGATGCGGCCGAGGAACGAGCCCTGGTACTCCGACCCGCGCATGGTTGGACGGTGACCGAAGGAGACGAAGAGGGAAACGAAAACGTTGTGTGGACGGAACGGTGAGGGACGGTTATATCGGGTACGAACGGACGGTTTGGGCGACCCTTTCTTTTTGATCTACCGATGTTGCCCTCCAGGCTCGCCATCAAAACGGATCATTTGGGGTAATTTTTTTATTTGGGTTTTTAAAAAATTAAAATTTGAAAGAAGGGTATAGGGTTCGAATAATTTTAAAAATGGGTCCGGGATGCGTGAACGGCGTTCACGCATCCCGGACCCGGGCGTGATGCGTGAACGCCGTTCACGCATCTTCCCGAGAGAAGGGATGCGTGAACGGCGTTCACGCATCTCACAGAATACCTAGTGAACATTTTTGAAAACTCCTTTGCACATTTTTTTCTATTTAAGATAATCTTAAATAATTCTCACTTTTAAAACATGGATAATTATCCAAATATGAAATTAAATTACATAAATGAAGAGATATATGAAAAAAGTATAAATGTATTATTTATATTTTTCATGAAGAATAAGGATTGGTATTTGGAGTGAATATGGAATTTGGTGGAATATTTTATCTAACACATATTTTTAACTTTATTTAAAAAGGAATCCATCCAACTAGCTACATAAGGGAATTAGGTGCAGCCACTTTTGAGGTGGGAACTGGAGTTGACTATTGTATGGGAAGAAATGGTAGGCGAGCATGAATTCACATGAGGCACATGGTATTAGAGTGGTGGTTCAATCATGTGTAGTGGAATGGTGTTAGAGAAGACAACATGGGTCGATGCCAGTGAGGATTTGAGAGCGTACCCCAGTAATCACTTCTACCAAGCTGAAGGAATGATAAAATAAATAAGGAAGCACTCAACCGAGTGATATTATTATATGGGAAAATGGTGACACAATCATTGTCTCTCCACTAAAAACATGCAGACATTTACACAACAGTTTGATCTAACTTTTTCAAGTTGTCTAATTAGTGAGAACCTTCTTCCCTTTCTCAAGGGTTTTATAGAGCATTGGTTATCTACCATTGATGAGTCACAAAGATCATGGTTGGGAATCCTTGGATAAAACCAAGGACCCTTCCATATTAAGAAGTCCATGATGAACTTATAATATCCAAGCATGATCCAAGAACAAGTCATGTTCAATATTCATGCATTGTCGTGCATGAACTGAAGGATCCCAAGACTTTTGATGAAATAGAGTCTTCAAATGAAGTAAGATCTAGATTTAATGCCAAGGTACAATCATGATAATATATTCATGAAGTTACAATTTCATTAATATAATTTAAATAATAAAATGAATAGTTCATGTGATGAGAGTAAAAATTTATTCTAAAATGAATATCCTATGTGATGAAATGTGAAACATAAGTATTCGGGTGATTAGAAGATCATATTTTGATGAATCCACGTGAATCAGATTCTTACATGAGTTGTAACATTTATGTGAAGAATGGAGAAGACCCGAGCATTGGGTATTTTTGATGAGTTTTTGTATTTTATTATGTAATTAAATATGAGTTACATGTATGAATATAGATAATGATTCATAGAGATAGACACCACATTAAGAAGAAAGAGGGGAACCTTAATCCTTCTAGTATTCTTTATGAGTTGCATGAAACAAAATACCCACAGAAACTAATGGGGCATTCAATATGAGGAAAATATGATACCACTACTGATGAGTATTCATATATAAATGTGTAATTAAATGTGTTATTACGAAACAAATTTAAATAAGGATTTAAATGATTGATTTTAAATCATGTAATAATGATATATTACCCATGAACAATTATTGTTTGTTTTGTGAATAAAGTGTGTATGAAGGTGATGAAGACTCTGTGTTGAATTGAAATATTATTTCTGATAACTCGATACAAAAATGTATCAGGTAAATACAGAAAGATGAATTGATGAGTTCTTGATTATTTGAATATTGAGGAGAATCTAGATTGCACAAAATCTGAAAAGAGTCTTAATATAATAATTTCTAAAATTATTGATAAAGTACACAAGGTAGGAGTGACTAGATTTCTTATAGAGTAAGTCTATTTGAAGAAGAACTTCTTCCTAAATTTGGAAGTAGATGTATCTTTTGGATTATAGAGTAGAATGAATCTCCAATGTATTATGGAGAAAGAGAGTGTATAGTGGATTATTTTTTGTTATAGAGAGGAAAAATGGATTATATGTCATTGTATTAACTTGTGGAGATAGTGAATAATACATGTTGGGGGGTATAACCAATATAGAAATGAGTAGTATTTTCAAAATAACCCTGTAAATAACATGTGATTCTCCCTATTTCATTACAACTACACTTGAGGAATGATTGAGAGTTTATATTGAGTGGATCAAAAACCTAAACAAATTTCAATAGGTTGAATTTAAAAAAAGAATTAGTAAAATAAGGCTACCACTGATTCACCTCCCTCTCATTACCACCTAATTGATCCTTGGCCACTAAAAATATCTCTTCGTATCAATAGATCTTGGTGAAATAGGTTTACACACATCAATTTGCATTAGTTCAATCACTCTTATTGACCATTGATCTTTAACCTTTTATATATTTCAAATAATCTTCCCTTGTTAGAAAGAATCGCATGTATGAGTATGATCACATGATAAATTAGAGAGATCTTGAGCAGTGTCACATTTCAACAGATCTTCCATGTATGATTGGCTCATATAAATAATAAATTTATACCACAACCTATTTTCTTCTTCCTTGGATATAAAATACATATCTTCTTGTCCACTCACAAGATATAGATTCCCCTTTGTGTGTTTTCCTTACAAAACAACTCCACTATATTTTCCCTTGATAATACACACCTTATTTGTAAATATTATAGTGTGTCCCAAGTCACATAGTGACCCTCAAGGCTATGGAATGAGCATTCTAAGAATTCCCCATATTTCCACAAAAATAATATTTGATAAATGGTTTATTCATGTGCATCACTAATACACCACTCATTATTCCTTAAGATCACTAAATATTCTGATTCTAATTCATACCAAAATAAATCTTTATCCACATAACAGGCTCTTGTGTTCTGACACCAATCATTACTGCTTTCTGTTTATGAACAATAACCATACCATTTGTGGCATTACGATGTATCATTTTCTTCCCTAAACATTTTTTAACTATTTTTTGGACCTATGAACCATAATTTTCCTTTTTTCCATCACTTGTGTGACCTAATTTCCTAATATCATATTAGGAGTCAAGAGTTTCTCTTGATCCTATATTTAATTGTAGGACAACAAAATCCTCCTAAAGTTCTTCAATACATTTTACTTGGTCTTTTAATATGTTATTCATAAAATAAATAGCCTTGGATTATTATTTAACCTTTATGTTGAACTTATTGAATTTATATGAGTATTATGGAATTTCTAATCATATTATTTATTATACACACATATATATATATATACATTGGTAGATAATTTGATAACAGTAAGACACTTATTAAAGATATAATAGAAGTCTAGATAACAGTAATACACATACAAAACGTATCATAAATCAAATGTCAACCTAATCTACGCCTCCGGTGTGGATGCTCCTCTGTCCCACAGTCAGGCGTATACTGGATGCGTCCACGCCGTGTCTGTCTACGTCTGTGCTCTGGCGTACGCTGCGCATCCTCATCGACAGCCACCTCCACATCCTCCTGTGTGACAGACGGTGGATGTACAGTCTCACCGCCTGTACCCTGGCCTGCATCTAAGGATAGTGGAAGCTGGCTGGAACTCTCACCAATATAGGAAGTAGATGGCTGCTCTGCTGTGGATGACTGTAATAAAACATCGAACTCAATCCAGTCAGCGTCTGTAAGTACCTGTGGCTGTGCCTGAGAAGCTGGAGGAGCATATGACTGGTCATGCTGAACACCCTCCTCCAGTGGAATAATATCATGTGGCTGAGCAAGCTGAGCAGCCTCATCCTGTGGAACAACAGCAGGCTCCGCGGCCTCCGCAGCAGGCTCCGCGGCCTCCGCAGCAGGCTCCGCGGCCTCCGCAGCAGGTGGTGGATCAAAGAAAATGCCATGATAAATCTCGTCCATCGACGGTAGCATCTGTCGTACAAGGCTGTGAAAATATGCTGGGTCAAAGGCAGCTCTCTCCACTGGATCAGACATATGCAGTAGATGACAAATACGAGCATCCTGCGAAAACAAATTCTGTTATTAACTAATTTGAATAAAAAATATGTTGAACTGTGAAAGAAAGAATGCATACCAAGTCATGGAAGCCCCGTCCGTGCCGTGTCAGAAATCTGACGGGAGACCTGATGTACCAGCCTGCATAATCCATCTGATCCATCAAATGAAAACGTACTGTCCCTGCCCCTCGCAACTGGGACTCTCGTCGTCTGTCCCATAACGCAACATATCTCGCATGGTAGCTCCTCCAATCAAAATCTCTCTTCCCTGACATCTTCAGGGAATGCAATGAATCCAACTGACTGGGCGGGTCAGGAACTGGCTGAAGGAATCCAAACTGTCTCATAACCCTATCCGTCTGATGCCACTCGACTATATGAAAATGAATCAGTGGAACCATGCAGGAGCCGATATCAAGCATCACTGTACAGTATGGGGGCAGACTCTGAAGGATAGCATCTGTATATGGCATCCATGTAATCTGAAAGAAAAAATGAATAATCAATTAATAAATGAATAGATTTACAGTAAAGAGTAAAGATTTAACAATATAAATAATAATCACTTACATCGTCTGGTCGAATGCTGTCTAGCATAAGTCTGTAGGCGTGAACATCATGTCTGGGAGAATCTGAATGTCGATGCGCCTGACTCCACCTGTAGATAACATTTTTTTTACATTTCATAAAAGAATTTTATACAAGTAAGTTAGATATTAGAAAGAATTAATAACATACCAACGTCCACGTGGAGCCTCTGCTACAATATCTACGGGTAATGGCGCACGAGCATGTGGAGCTAAACGAGGTATGTGCTCCCATACCCACATCTGTAGAAGAACCATGCATCCTGTGATCTGCATCTTCTCGATGCGACATGCACTGCATAGGGCTCTGTATGTATATGCTAGGCAGGCAGACCCCCAACTATATCGACCTGCCTGGTCCAAATCCTCTAAAAAAGATAGATACATCAGGTGCACAAAAGTAGTAGAGTGGTCAACAAAAAGCGTGCCACCGATCAGCCTCAAAATATATGCCCGTGCAAAGCGCAGCACGGTGACGTCATCAGCATCATCTGGTAAATGTGTGAAGTGCTGGTCTAACCAAGGCATCCGCAATCTACCACCGACGATGGTCCTGCCATCATCCTGGACCTCTATGCCCAGAAGTCTATGAACAAGCTCAGGCAAATCTGATGGAACTCGGCCTGTCAAAGCATGTCCGTCGATAGGGAGGCCCAACATAATAGCCACATCCTGCAATGTAATAGTCATCTCTCCCTCACTGAAATGGAAAGTATGCGACTCTGGTCTCCATCTCTCTACAAGTGCGGCAATGAGCTGATGATCAAGAAACGTGAAGTCGCACATCGCTACGCCATAAAATCCAGCTCGACGAAGATGTGGGACGATAGCGGGAGGTGGTGCAGTATGATGGAAATGGTGAGATCTACGTACACTCAAGGGAGCCACAGGACGTCCCTCTAAAAGCAGTCGTGATACATGAGTAGCCTGAGATGTAAGCAATGGAAAACCTGCCATCTGCACACATGATATCATCGTTACTTATTAATAGTGGAATCATGATATATTCATTTTTATTTGGTGTCACAATCAAGATTAGCCTAGTCTCACAATCAACATTAGTTAAGGATGCTCAGACACTCAGATGCCATTACTAAAACTAGACATCTTATAAGAAAACCATAATTTAAAAGTGAAAAATTAATTATTTCTTCTTATTTGTGAAATTACGTTTGTTAATTTATCAATTATCCATTAAATAACCATCAACATTATTCCACATTAAAAATTAACAGGAAAAAGTGAAAAATTAATAATTTCTTCTTATATGTGAAATTAGGTTTGTTAATTCATCCATTATCCATTAAATAACCATCAACATTATTCCACATTAAAAATTAACAGGAAAAAGTGAAAAATTAATTATTTCTTCTTATTTGTGAAATTACGTTTGTTAATTTATCCACTATCCATTAAATAACCATTAACATTATTCCACATTAAAAATTAAGAGGAAAAAGTGAAAAATTAATTATTTCTTCTTATTTGTGAAATTACGTTTGTTAATTTATCCATTATCCATTAGATAACCATTAACATTATTCCAAATAGATCAAGTTCCTAAGTAACTATAGAAACTTCCACAATAGGTTATTCAACCACAACCTCTTCCTCTTGGTCTTCTACTTCTTCTCATCCTCATCCTCTATTTCTTATTCTTCTTCTTCATCATCGACACCAACCACAACCTCTTCCTCTTAGAGCAGGTACACAGACTCGATCATGG
Source organism: Viscum album (assembly GCA_963277665.1). NCBI lineage: Eukaryota > Viridiplantae > Streptophyta > Magnoliopsida > Santalales > Viscaceae > Viscum > Viscum album. Next base: position 517,267,513 of record OY728130.1, read on the forward strand.
ATGATGAGATTTGGAACTCTGTCCTGCCACTTGGGGACATCTCTTACGAGTATGTCCTTCTGCGTGGCAGATACTGCATCGTATTCTCCCTCCTCGTTGCCGAGGCCAATCCATCTCATTTCTGATGCGAGTTGACTTCGGTCTTCCTCGAGGCCGCAACCTAGTAGCATGAAGCCAATAATTTTAAAAATGACACACATTGAAAAAATTATAAATGATACCAAAACCGACTTATGAAAACCTGGAAATATCAGGGACTATGGTCGGTTGATCAGCAGGCAATGTGATAGAATGGAAGTCACCAACAGGCATCCAAGCAGCACTATAACAGTTAACCAAAGTGCTCATGTGATACACCGGGTCAACATATGGCTCCCACGATATATTTACCGAAGCGCAAGCTGTAATAACATGTACACATGGATATCTCAATGCCTGAAAGCTGCCACAATCACAGTACCTGTTATCCAACATCACGACAAACACTCCACCATTAGTGCATGCACCCTGGTCGTAGCACTTTCTTACCCGAAAACTCCTCTTTTCCCTATCAAAGGCTATAACATTCCATCGTGAAGCCTCATTCCGTATCCAGTCAATATCAGTTTGAAAATGCTGAGTAAAAAGCATTCCATTTTCCATCCTCTGGTAGGCCTTTTGGGACCGGTCAACAAAGTAGTGAACACATCTAAAAAATGTCTCTTGCACTAACCCTGTGATTGGGAGTTTACGCACACCCTTGAGGACCCCATTTACGCACTCCACTATATTAGTGGTCATATGCCCATATCTCATGCCACCATCGTATGCTAATGACCATTTTTCCTTTGAAATTTGCATCATATATTCATATACCTCCTCATTAACTGTTCGGATCTCTTCAAGACGCCGATCAAACCTTTCTTGTTGGGGTTCATATGCTGAAAGCATAACATAATAATGTATTAAAATGGATAGTAAATTTTGTTAAAAAAAGAAATTTTAGAAAACCATACCCAATTTGAGGATCGCCTTCTTTATGGCCTCATCTCTAAACTGCTTATGCACATTACTTGCAATATGTCTAATGCAATAACGGTGATAAGCATTCGGCTCAGTCCAAGAAACCCCATCACTACTCACGACCTCTATAATCGCTCGATGACGATCAGATATCAGACACACGCCCTGTTTCTGCGTGACATGAACACGTACACATGCCAAGAACCAGCTCCAGCATTCAAAATTTTCTTTTTCAACAACAGCAAAAGCAAGTGGCAGAGGAGCGCGATTACCATCCTGTGTGGCAGCAATGAGTAGAACACCTGTATACTTTCCATAAAGGAATGTGCCATCTACCTGAATAAATTGTTTACAAAAGGGAAATGCAGCAATGCACGGTCTGAATGCCCAAAAAATCCTCTTGAACTTCACCTTTGACCGATCAACTAGATGATTTTGGGATACATACTCAACAGTGTCCAACTGATAAACAATCTGATTATTGAGAGACAACAATTCCATAAGCTGTGGCAACAACGCATAAGACTCATCCCAATCACCATACACTTTTACAATGGCTTTCTGTTTTGCATTCCAAGCTTTGTTGTATGATACCTTATAGTTATACAACTGTTGAATTCTTTCCTGAATAAGGGCAACAGGAACATCCTGACTTGTTCGTATCATCTCACAAATAACAGTACATATAAACTCTGCATCAAGAGAAGAGTGATCTTGTGCCAAGCTGGGATGCAGACAAGTGTGTGGGCCTTCTAATTTTGTTATCTTCCAACATCCATAACATTTATCAAATACTGCTCTTAATCGAAATTTACATTCTGACCCATATTTTTCACAACGAATGAGATATTTGGTCTTCTTTGACTCATAAACCACAAATGTGAAATGTCGCTCAATGTGGTATTGCTTTATCACATTTTTCATGACCTGTTTAGTTTCGAACTCCTGCCCAACATATATGGCATTATCATTTGATGCAGGCATATTCCCTATAATGCCAGGGAATTCAGAAGCTGGTGTAATGACATCCCAATCAAAAAGTTGTTCACGAGACATTCCTCCAACTAAGGAACTCAAAACTGAAGGCTAATTACCACTAACTGGTGGATGTAGTGGATGTCTGTCTCTCAAAGGAACCTCAGAAGGTTCATTTCCAACCACATCATCTCCTGCTGACTCCCCAGATTCTTCTTCCTCAGATAAAATTTCTTGCACTATATCAGCACGGAAAGGGATGTCATCTACATTTCCTTCCAAATTTTGATGATATTCCTCATTACATTCTTCCACAGGAGTCGTATGAGAAGGAGGCAATGCAGAAGACTGTTGTGAAGGACCGACTTCTATAGAGGTCACAAAGCATGGTTCTGTAGTAATCGATTGCACCACATCAATATCAGAAATGACAATAAATAATTCCATCAAACCATTAATACACTGTTGCCTGAATAACTGAGAAGCCTCCATCCAATCCTCATCATCGACTATAGGGTAGTCGCTGTGCCACATACGCTCAGGATATTGAAGATGTCGGTATCTAATTGAAGTGATTTCTTGTCCTGCACTCAATTTTAACCGACTATGAATCTTATTACGAACTGCATCCAATGTCATACAACCATGGAGATTTACCACTTTGACAGGTGGCACACTGTAGCTAAAACCCTGCTCGGTACAAATTACCCCATCGTTGCAATATATTTGAGCAGACATAATTACCTATTAAAAAAAATTTTAAAAATATTATACACTACAGTAAAATTTTAAATTATTTAATTTGGTTTTGAATAATTGATTATCTTGAGACTTTTTTATGTATTGATTTATCACTGTTAAGGTATAGTGATTGTGATTTTAGCACAAAAGCAAATTTAATATAATGTTTCATAAAGTTTGATTACTTATGAATATATAATCATGACTTGATCTTGAGACTTGCGATTAGTTTATCATTATCAGATAAACTAACCACAATTTATATGAGTAAACTCCTATCTCTATTATCAAATATTGCAGCAACCGCCAATCTCCTGTCAAATAGCAACGCCACCTCTCGAACGAGTTCTCAAATGCCTCTTCGTCGACACCTCTTCGGGGATGCCTCTTCGTCGACACCTCTTTGGGGCGTCAGTCTTTTATTTACAAATTTACTCACATGCATGTGAGAGGGTCTAGGGGTATGAAATACATAAATTAATTTAAACGGACACGCAGGTCCTTACACTTACTGAGAGATGACTCGCAGGTCATCAATACCGAAAAAATGCAATTATTACAAATTGAATAACAACATACACAAAATAAAACATGCAATTTCAATTATGCATGGTCGGTAATCTCAAGATCAGTCATCACTCATACCGTGTTTTTTGGTATATTTATTATATTATCCGTATTATATAAAATCTATATTAAATACTACACCTATTTTACAAAAATTTAACTTCATGTGTATATATATATATATATATATATATTTATTAAAAACATTAAATAAATTTTATTATAACTGATCTAATTGAGATTTACATAATAAACACTTTTGTTATTTTAAATTTTATGAAATTGTAATGTTTTTTGGCCATTCTTCTACTTTTCAAAATATAAGTAAATATATTTTATACTTTATTGATTAAAAATATTATTACTAGTAATTAAAAGTAATTTAATTTACACTTACATCAAAACCATCCATTAAAATAAATTTCTCCAACATAAATTACTTTTTCTAAACATTAAAAAGTTTAGACATAACATAAAACATTCAATATTTAGACAACAGACATTCAAAAAATTAAATCATACGAACATTCAACATCAAGAAAATTAAATCATACAAAACATTTCATGCATAACATATGAAATAAATAAATCATACACACAATTACACATACAAATGAAATAAATAAATACAATTAAACATACAAATGAAATAAATAAATACAATTAAACATACAAATTATTAAATAGAAATTTTACCTCAATAAAAGCAGCAAATATTTGTTGAGAAAGAATTTCTGCAGGGCTTCGCAACGAAAATCAGAGGAGAACAATGGGTATTGGGGGGGGGGACCCCTCCTTTTATAACTTCTCTCGGCCGGATGCGTGAACGCCGTTCACGCATCCTTCAGCTCGTCCGCGAAGGATGCGTGAACGGCATTCACGCATCCTTCGCCGCGGAGAGAAGCGTGAACGCCGTTCACGCATCTTTTCCCGCGCAAGGATGCGTGAACGGCGTTCACGCTTCCTTTAGCTGGTCAGCAAAGGAGGCGTGAACGCCGTTCACGCTTTACCGTCGGGGTCCGGGATGCGTGAACGCCGTTCACGCATCCCGGACCCATTTTTAAAATTATTCGAACCCTATACCCTTCTTTCAAATTTTAATTTTTTAAAAACCCAAATAAAAAAATTACTCGATCATTTGCATCGTCGGAGAGTCCTTAATTAATAGAAGGATATAAAACATGTGAAATTAGTGAATTAATATTAATATAAATAAACAATGTATTTAAATTGAAAATTTAATGAATGTAAAATGCGGGGGAATTCAGGAGAACTCAGTCTCGTTATCAACTTTCTCAATTGGTTCCATCATGAGAGAACCTCCTCCCCACATATTTTAGCAGGCAACCACATGTGTGATGAAAGCTCCGCTCTTGAGATGAGAGAAATCCTTGATAGGCTTCGTGTACGATTTAAAACCCAATATGGTTACCCTATAAAGGTTCGTCAATTAACCATGGGAGTGTTGATTTAATGATTTTCAATGTCAAAGTATAGTATCTTCTTATTTAAGGTTTGTAATCGTGAGAAGTTGTCACGAACCAACCCGTCGGGACCCACCTGGCTGGCGATAATCTAGGTGTGATTACTCCAAATCCACATCCCATAGGTCAAGGACTGACGACCAATGATGAGTAGACACAACTCATACATTGGAGGCATTAGCCTATTAACTCAACTCAAATTGTTTTCCTTTACCATATATGTATTGGGAAAAACATCTAGGGATGTTATGGACCCTCTTAGTATTATGCCTTAATTCCACGACCATCAGGGGTTGTTGGAATAAATTAAAATACGTTGAACATTACATTCAAGAGCCCTTGGGGGGTCCCCTTTTGTTATACTATGATTCTTTGGTTAAGTGTCTTTTTTCCACCCTAGATATGAGATAATTGTATAATTGAGAGATTCCATTTTGAGTTTTTTACTAAGATGTTTTTAATTCACCACCCACTACTACAAAAACGGCCTATATCAGCGCTTAAAAAGGGCTTTAACAGCACTAAAAAAGCGTTGTAAAGCTCAGCGCTAATATAGGGGGTCCCTTTTATCAGCGCTTCGAAAAACGCTGATAAATGTCAAAAAAAAATTAAAAAATAAATAAAAAAGAATTAAATAATGCGGGGAGAGCTTTTAACAGCGCTTGGCCCCCCTTTATCAGCGCTAGGAGGTCTCCTGCGCGCTGCCCTTCCCGCGCATCCTCACACGCGCACCCCTATGCTTCCACCCGAACTCGAACCCATAACATCTCCCTTTCGCGGCTGCCTCTTTACCACTAAGCTATTTCATTTTTTCTCTATTTAATGATATATCTATTTATATTTATATACATATAGTTATATTTATTCGTATATTGATATAGATTCATATTAATATAAATATATTTATTCATATATTAGTATATATATATTCATTCATATATTAATATTTATTTATATTTATTTATTTATATATATATTTTTAGTTATAATTTTTTATCCGTATATTTATTTGTATATTAAAATATACTTATAAGATTAGTTTTAAATATATTTATGAAATATGTTTTTTATTTGTGTTTATAATTAAATAAATAAATAAATACATACATATATACAACACACACACAAACACATATATATTTACGGATAAATACATATATATATGTGTATTTGAAAAAACACAGAATGTTAAAACGATCATAACTTATAATCTAGAAGCCCGTTTTAACTCCACAAATAGTCAAATCGAAGAAAATGAAACAATATTCGATATGATATGTGGTACAGGCTTAACGGACATCCGGATCAGAAGTTATACCTGTTTGAATGTTAAAAAATCGGGGTATCCCGACTAAAAACTCAGTTTTGGAGGCCTTATGGGCCTTTTTGGCCTAAAAAAATGTGACAAAGGCTATTCCTGAGTTTCTAGCGCGTAGAGCTTGTCGCAGGCTTCGATTTGATATGCTGTAGAGCTCAAACGGACACCCGGATCAAAAGTTATGGCCGTTTGAAGTTTGAGTTACATTTTCAACTTATTTTAGATCTTTTATTAATTGTTTTGATTTTTTGTGTCTTCAAATTGTTATTAAATTATTTTTAATCGATAATAATTAGCAAAATATTAATTAATAACATCTTTTAAAATATTTTAAAGCCATTTTCATTAAATTTCTTATATTTTAAATTTAATAGTCTATTTATACGTATCTAAAACATATTTAAAAAATATATATTATATATATATCAATATAAATATACTTATATAACAATAATTTATTTTTCATGATTTTTTTTGAACATAAAATTTATCACCGATAGGAAAAAACGCTGATAAATCCCCCCTTTATCAGTGCTACTACAAAAAGAACTGATAAAGGGGTCCCCTTTATCAACGCTTTTTTTAGCGCTGATAAAGGGGTAGCGCTTTCCTTGCCCGTTTTTGTAGTAGTGACCTAAGAGTAGGTAAGTTCTTTTTGGGCTATGTTCTATCCTTACATGTGATGTAGAGTGATTCAATGGACAATATGTTCCATGTTTGAAAATTAAATTAATGGTAATTATGTTCTATATAACCAATAGGTATTCCTCCTTGGTAGAAAATAACATAGAGGGAACAAAATAGCGTCCCTTAGCCTCCCTTGAATAAGTGATGTGTGGATTATGTGAGGTCAGTGTGAGCCTTGACCCAAATGGAACTTAGTGTTTCCTCGTAGAATTTTTGACTTATTTGACTAACTTATGGGGTGAGTGTTTCTCCCCATTCCGACCTGTAATATCTGAGTAGGTTATAGCTTAGTTTTGGATTTGGATATGGGTTCGGCATGTGTGGATCAACTAATCTTTAACTTTGAGTGAGTCATATGTTAGGAAAACCTGGTTATGGTTTATTTAGTATTTTCTAAGATGTTTATTATGCCATTTTACGTTGTTTATATACTATAGGACACTATTCCCATTGATAATTCTATTTTTATGTGGTGGAAGTGTTGCCCCTTGATTAATATCTTTGTTTGGGTCTGGGATGACCCGCCTAATCACTCAGACATAGCCTATGGACTGGGATGATATGAAAATTTATGTTGAATATGCCTAAAGAATGGGATGATATACTTGATGTGATACTGTGATGTGTTGTATGAGTTTCATTTCCCACTTACCATATAATAACGTGATATGAGATGCTATACCAATTATGAAATATTCAAATGGTTTGAGATGCACTGCCCAATAATATTGATATCTTAAAGGAATTCATTTGAGGGATGATATACCCATTCTATGGTGAGCCCATGACTAGGGAAATTATACCTTAGTGTTGGGAAATGATGCCCACTCCTTCTCCTCCGTCACCGCTGCCTTTTCCTCCTCCTCTGCCGCGACCATCCTCCTCCTCCTCCTCCTCGATGCTAGGTATCAATCATTGGTTAGCTAAGATCTATGATGAGGCTTATCTTCCATGCTTGTTCAATATATCTTAATTGTTATTATATATCTATGATGAGGATGAGGCCTAGAGACCTTGAGATTGCAATGTAGAGATACTCCACCAAGGTGAACATTCTTTCAAATTTTTTAAAGTTTATGTTTGGCTATACATCATGGGGTATATCCGATTTTCCCCAAGACATAAATTATTTTAGTGGTTCAGATTGTATTGAAGGTTAGTTATGTTATACCCTCCCTAGGATCTACTTTATGTATGTTCATTTAGTCAAGGGATCTGTCTTACATTGGTAGTCCTTCTCACGATCCACTTTTAGTATATACTATTAGCCATGCAGAATACCTTGCATTAGGGATTTAGATTGCGTTAAAGGTTAGATTGGTTATTCCTCTTTAGGTCCTCCTTTATGTATGTGAGTTTATCCATGGGACCCGCCTTATGTTAATGGTTTGGATCATGTGGGAGGTTGGCTATGTTATGCCCTCCATACTGTTTTTTTGGGGGTGGATGTTATTCCATGAGGCATATAGTCACATCACAATTCATGATCAAGATTTAATGGTTCTGCCTAGGGGATGAGTGTTGCAATGTATTCCTTGTGGTAATTCAACAATGTGACATCATAGGGTGCACTATGCAATAGACCCTAAGGCTACACCATAATGTACCCTATTCTTGAATTGAAAAGAGATTTTTTAGTATTTTTAATGAGGTTCCCCTATTCCTTATTAGTCACTCGACTTCATCACCCAAACCTCTCTTCCCCATAATTTTCCCCTCTCACAATTCACTCTTTAGGATCCCTAATGGTTGTTTCATAGTGGACAACCCACCCCCCTCCTTGGACAACCCACACCCCCCTCTCCCACACCCCTACATCCCCCCACCTAGACAGCCCACCCCCCACCTTAACAGCCCACCCCTCCCTGGACAGCCCACACCCCTCCTCCCCCACACCCCTGCAGCCCCTACCCCCCCTCGGATAGCCCACCCCTTCCCCTTTTAACCTTTTATGTTTTACTGGATTTTTCCCTTTTCTCTTCTAGAACCCCTTCACGCTATGCCAACCTCCCCCCCCTCTCCTCTTGGGTGGTTCTCCCTCACCCGGTGTATATTTCATCTTTCATCACTTGTATTAGAGATCCTAGGATAATTTTTAACTCTCTTATTCCTTCTATATATTAGTGTTTGAACCCCCCCCCCCAAATCCTATATTTAAATGGACATGGGTCAATTACAATTGGGAATGTAATGATACAACCCAGGATGGTATCATAACCAACAACTGACCTGACTTTCCACTAACCTAAGAGGTGTTCATGATCCCTAAGGGATAACAATGATCCCCTGGAAAAAAATACAATTAATGTGGGATATTTTACCCCTAAATTAGAGTAAATTAAAAATGATATTTCTCTTGAAAAGTAGACATGTCCCATTAATAAGTTGAACATCTAGGAAAATAGTAGATACACAAAAAATAAATAAACAGGAAGCAAATATCATAGATGGAAAATAAAATCCCACTATTGACCAATAAAATTGTTTAACACGTGAGTTCTCATTTTATGTTTTCTTTTCAGTTGGAAATCTCCTCTGCCACATGCCTCTCCTCTACTGAGAACACACCTCTGCCGCACACTGAACGACACGTTCGCGGTAAGTTTTCTCCTCTTACTCATTGGTTTCCTATTGTTCAATTATTATCACTATTTGATATTGATGGTTATGTTGTGAAATGTACGAGCTAAACACCCCACTGAAAATCATGGCCGTTGGTAGTCCTCGTTTGCACAATAAATGATTTACATGTTGGTTGGTTCCTGTTGAACATTTGAATATAAAAATTGGTAATTTACATATACTGACTAATGAATGAATGCCCCAGGATGATAAAACTTCTGTGATAACCCCTAAATTAACAAACATGATTGAATAATGGATGCTTTTTAAAATCTGAAATTGTGATTGTTTGGTTTGTATGGTGTTGCGATTGTGAGAATGATTGTGTGTTTGTATGGTGTTGCAATTTTTGGAATGATTGGTATGACATTTTTTTCCATGTTGCAGTTCTTCCACCATTGAATATCAATCCAAACTTTACCCATTTCAATGGCACCACCACTTTGTTACTAGTGCAATTCCACTGAATCTTAGAAAACCACTTCACTAGAGGACTCTATGAGACGCTTTATGGACACCCTAATCAAATAACCATAACAACACATGCAATTAATCCTTCCACCCACAAGCACTCAATAAAAAATCATACCATCTATTAGTTTAGTACCATAGTTCTTGACAAGAGACATTATGTTTCTAGAGAAACACTAAAAACCGGTTTACAACAATGAATATAGATCACATGTGGGATACTAAAACATTCTAGTGCAAGGGTTTCTCATAGCTAGTTCCATTATCAGGTGGTTGGGAAGATGGGTGTGATATACTTTGGTCCTGAGTAATGCATGGAGAGGTAAGGGTATTGTTTACCATAGCTAGTTCCATTGATTATAGTTGGATTATGACCATAGTTGAACATCTTTTGTGTAATTATTTTGTTAAATATTAATATTACTGTATCAAACAGGATGAATATGAATAAAGAATAGATGAATGCCAATCAGTTGACAAAAAAGTATGAATATGGCATGGAAGATTTTATCAAGTTTGCAAAAGATCATGCATATAACCCTTCTCAAATCCTTTGTTCGTGTTTACGCTGTTGTTATTCAAGAAAAATTAGTCCAGAGGAGTTAGAAGAACACCTAACCTGTCATGGAATAGATCGAAGCTATACATGTTTGAATAAACATAGGGAACAAATGAATGCAGGTAGTGGATGGGATAACATTGAGTTTTATGGATCATCTGATATGATTACAAGCGTGAACAATGAAGATGATCGTATGAAGGATGTGATTACAGATGTAAATGATGATGAAGATCGTATTGAGGAAATGACAAGGACAGTTTAAGATGAACTTCGTGATTGCCCAAAATTGTTTGAGAAGTTAAGGAGTTGTGAAAAGACACCATTGTATGATGGTTGCACTAAATATACAACATTGTCCACCGTACTGAAGCTGTATAATTTGAAAGCAGACAACGGGTGGAGTGACATCGGTTTTATGGAACTACTTGCTCTCCTGAATGACATGATACCAGAAGATAATGAGCTCCCAAGATGAACATATGATGCCAAACAAATACTATGATCAATGGGTACGATCTTTGAAAGAATACACACCTGCCTGAATGACTATATATTGTTTCAAAAGGACCGCCAATCACTTAAATAATGCCCAAAGTTTGGTGCTTCTCAATACAAGAAAGATGAATCCAATCCTACAAAAGTTGTATGGTAATTTCCAATAATTCCAAGGTTTAGTTGGAAGTGAGGAGACTGCAAGACAATTGACATGACATGCAGATACAAGAATTAAAGATAGGAAACTATGTCACCCGACAGACTCTCTTTAGTGGAATAGAATTGATCGTGAGTATCCTGAATTTGGAAGTAAACCGAGAAACCTTCATCTTGCATTATCTATAGATGGAGTGAATCCTTTTGGTTTTCAAAGCAGAAATCATAATACATGGCTGGTTATGTTGGTAAATTATAACTTACCACCGTGGTTACGCATGAAATGAAAATACATCATGTTATATATGCTTATATCATGACCAAAAAAATCAGATAATGATATTGATGTTTATTTGGATCCATTGATCAAGGATTTGAAATTATTGTGGGATTCAGGTGTTACGTTGTATGATGATTACAAAAATGAAGATTTCACTTTGAGATTCATATTGTACGGGATGATAAATGACTTTCCTACTTATGGAAATTTGTTAGGATATAGCATTAAAGGAACTCAAGGGTGTCCTGTTTGAAAACAAGGTACACAGTCAATTATGTTAAAACATTCATAAAAAACTGTGTTTATAGGACATCAAAAATTTCTACCCCGATGACATAAGTACCGATATTAGATGACATCATTCGATGGAAGTTCAGAAGAATGCACAACACCGTCTCCACCAACAGGTGATCAATTATTTGTGAAAGTAAAATATGTGGAAACTACTTTTGGTAAACCATTTTCAAAAAACCTTACGAAAACTGGCTGGAAAATGAGATCATTTTTTTTGAATTACCATACTGGAATTGTCTATATGTCAGAAATTTTCTTGATGTTATGCATGTTGAAAAAAATGTATGTGATAGTGTCATCGACACATTGCTAAATGCACCTGAATAAAAAAAGGATAGAATTAAGGCTAGATTGGACATGGTTGAGATGGGAATATGAGAAGAGTTGGCACCAGTGAAGGGTGAGAAATGAACATTTCTTCCTCCTACTACTTACACTCTTTCCAGACAGGAGAGATATCAGTTTTGCAACTTCTTGAATGACGTAAAGGTTCCATAGGGGTATTTATCAAATATCAAGAACATCGTGTAAATGAGTGATTTAAAGTTAAAGGGTCTAAAATCACATGACTTCCATGTTTTGATGAAAGATATAATTATTATAGATTTACATTGAATTTTGACCAAGAATGTCTGCCATACATTAATGAAGATATGTTTCTTCTTTAAAGCTATATGCAACAAAGTTATAGACCCAAAAAAATTTCTAACTATGGAAAGAGAAATTGTTGTCATATTATGTGAATTGGAAATGTTATTTCCACCAACATTATTTGATATGATGGTTCATTTGATGGTTCATTTGGTGAGAGAGATTTGACTGTGTGGTCCTGTACATTATAGATGGATGTACCCCATTGAACGGTATATGAAGATTTTGAAAGGGTATGTCAAAAATCAAAGTCGGCCAGAGGGTTGTATTGAAGAGCAATATATTGTTGAGGAAGCTGTTGATATATGTATCTAATACCTATCTAGTGGGGAAATCATTGGCCTACCTAAATCTTGTCACACTGGGTGGCTTGAGGGTGAATGAATTTCTAGAAGAGAGGTTGTCACAATCAATATTACAGATCGAGAGCAGACCCACCTTTACATTTTGCATAACATTTTTGATGTTGACCCATATATTCAAACCCACAAAGAAATTATTAGGAATTTGAATCCATATAGGGCTGAAAAATGGATATTAGATACACATAATTGATAGTTTACAGGATGGTTTCAGGACCATATTTTTAAGAAGTTAGATGAAAATAAAAACTCAATTTCAGAATGACTTCGATGGCTAGACGGAGGAGCAAGTGTGTATGTATTATCTTACAATGCTTATGTAGTTAATGGTTATATATTTTATACTAATTAACATGATAAATACAGTACCATGTAGAATAGTGGGGTTACACTTATGGATGAAGCGATGCATGTTTCTAGTGCTAAGGACAAAAATCCAATTTATGTGAATATGTCATACTTTGGCATCATTAAACAAATATGGAAGTTATATTATATGAAATTCCAAGTGCCGATTTTTCAATGCAAGTGGGTTGATAACAGGAGTCCTGTTAAAATAAATAAATTAGGATTCGTAAAATTTGATTTCAGTAAGGAAGGGGAGTAAGACGAACCATTTATAATGGAATCACAGGCAGTACAAGTATTTTATGTTCTAGATCCCACAAACTGAAACTGGTCAATTGTTATGTTATTGACCAAAACAACTGAAGGGTCATATGAAAGTTCAATGGAGGATGTGTAGGTTCCGGGCGCAGCGGAAGCGCGTTGGTGGGTTTTCCCAACTTAATTTTTCGTTAAACAATGTTCAATCTGAGATCCGTCACGATATAAAACGCTGAATCTTCGGAATAGAATGAAGAAAGAAAAGAAAAGATGAGTCCCGGAACCCTTGAGTAGGATCATCATATGTTGATTATAATTAATTTAATTAATGCATAAGAATTACCTCGTTGGAATTCTTTCTTCGTTGATGTGTCCGGTCACGATTCGGTGATCCGTCGTTGCGTCATAGAATCCAAGTGTAGGATTCCTCTAGCGGTGATCCACACATGTGTCACATATCTCCGGACGTCGTCGAAGAGATCTCCGGGTGCTAGCGCGGAAGAACCTTCGCTTGCGATGTCCGCCTTTGACCGCCTTGATCTAGTGGAGGATCTTGCTCTCGTAACTTGGGGGCGTTCTTGGTGGAAAGGGAATTCTCTCTTGGCTTGAGAGTATTTCCAAATCCATTGTGCACAACAATGGCTCACAAAAAAATGTTGGGGTTGCGAGGATATTTATAATCAGGTTTGAGGTTAATAGAGTTATGACAATAAATAAACGCGTTACGCGTTTTATTTATTTCATTAACTCTTATTGAAAACCCCCATGTCGAATTATTAATTCCTTGACATGCGCCCACGCTGATTATAATAAATATCATTTAATAAAACAATATTAAATCCTCAAAATCCCAATTGGAAAAACTACACGGCGTGTAATAATTAATACATGGCGTGTACTTGTTTTCCATAAAACTACACAACGTTTATATTTAATATACACGGCGTGTACTTTTATTTTCCATTTTTCTCCACCACATTTATTAGACCTTGAGTAATGACTATTTATTTCTTAAATAAATGTAACTGAATTACTCGCTAATAAATATATTATTTTATCCACAGTATATTCTCTCGAATAACTAGTGTCAAAATAAATGCGATCAGACATCCTTAAATAATTATTAAACCACAGTCGAGAATAATATTTATTTAACTTGTTAAATTAATATTTAACTGAGATACATGGACACGCTTAGTGTGTGACCCTCTAGGCCTCTTTCTTAGTGGAATTAGGCTGAGCCTGCCTAAAGTCCAAGGTTAGCGTCTAGCAACACGCCAAGTCACCCATAGAGAAAGAAGTTAACGCCGCAATGACGTGTCACCTCCTACGAACGCTTACCATGTAATATAATCCATTTGTCTCGATATCTACAATCAAGAGGGTTGCATGCTAGTGCCATCAACCCATGTGCTTGATTATTATTTCTTTGACTTCCTGGAATTGAACTTGCCCATACCTTACCATGGACATGGATTTATTTAGGCTATATCAATTCCATCAAAGGGCCTGAGATATCTACTTCTGTTATGGAACAGAAGGGAAAAATTCTTTCTCGCATTATCTATTAATGCGGTATTACTCATGACGCACCCAACGTATCCTACCTCGCTACGAACAGTGTGTTGTCACAGTTTTCGTCAATACATCTAAGTGCGTGAGTTGTAATACCCATTAATAATAATCTTAAAGTCTAAGGATCAATACACACGTCCGTAGATAGGAATATCCAATGACACTATGAAATGTGGATTTCCTACTGGCGGGTCTCGTTCTCATAATATCCTCCTGGATATTACCAAGGGCGCACACCATGAGAAGGTACCTCAAAGTTTTATGAGTCCTCACCCCTAATGACCTGTATTATTTGTGTCCCTCAAATAATACCATCCGGCCATAGAACATACATTCAAGAACAGTGTTATGGCACTTTCGGGTTCTCATCATAGCAGGGATCCGCTACGACCCTTTAATGCAACAGCCGTCCTTAGGAAATTATCACATGACATGTCACGCAGAAGAACAATCAAGATGTGATAAGGATTTTACTTAATGAATAAAGTACAAAGTAGTTGGTTCTAGACCACCAACTCCAACAGACTCCCACTTCGACTAGAGCCAACTGCTAACAACCCTTAACCCGCTAGCTCTCACATGATATTCATGCTTCTGCTGAGATATGCCTTTAGTCATGGGGTCCGCCACGTTCTCTTCCGTGGACACTCTGCTTATTGCAACTTCACCCCTTTGATAGAAATCCCTCAAGAGGTGATACTTCCGAAGTATGTGCTTTGTCCGTTGATGTGACCTTGGTTCTTTTGCAAGAGCCACCGCTGCAGTATTATCACAATACAATGTAATGGGATCTTTACTGCTAGGCACCACATCAAGCTCCTGGACAAAGTTTCGAATCCAAACGGCTTCTTTGGCTGCATCAAAAGCCGCTATATACTCGGACTCCGCTGTAGAATCGGCGAAAACTAGCTGCTTTGAACTCTTCCAGCTCACAGCTCCTCCATTGAGACAGAAAACATATCCAGATTGCGACTTTAGATCATTCTGATCTGTTTGAAAACTATCATCAACATACCCCCTGATGACAAGCTCCTCGTCTCTTCCATACACCAGGAACATATCCTTAGTTCTTCTCAGATACTTAAGGATAGTCTTAACAGCAGTCCAATGCTGTTCTACTGGATCTGCTTGATATCTGCCTACCATGCTCAGTGCATAGGCAACATCAAGCCTGGTACATAACATGACATACATGATGGATCCTATAGCCGAAGCGTATGGGATCTTGCCCATCCTATCTTTCTCCTGTTGTGTTTGGGGACACATTTTCTTAAAAAGATGTAAGCCATGTGACACTGGAACCAATACCCTCTTGGATTTTTCCATACTAAATCTCTTTAGTATCTGGTCAATGTATGTACCCTAACTTAGTCCAAGCAGCCTCTTGGATCTATCACGAATGATCTTGATCCCTAGAATGCAGGCTGCTTCTCCTAAGTCCTTCATGGAGAAACACTTGTTCAACTAGTCCTTAACTGATTGTAAGGCTGGTACGTCATTTCCAATAAGCAATATGTCATCAACATATACCACTAGGATGACGACCACATTCCCATTAAACCGTTTATAAACACATGGATCACATTCGTTCTTAATGAAACCAAATTCCTTTATGGCTTCATCAAATCTAATGTTCCATGACCTGGATGCTTTCTTTAATCCATAAATGGATTTATGCAACTTGCAAACCCGTTTGGCTTCACCTGGTGTCACAAACCCTTCTGGTTGTGTCATATAGACATCTTCCTGAAGGTTCCCGTTAAGGAATGCTGTTTTGACATCCATCTGCCAAATCTCGTAGTCATGGTAAGCTGCTATGGAAAGTATGATTATTATGGATTTAAACATGGCAACTGGCGAGAAGGTTTCATCATAGTCAATTCCTTGACGCTGTCTGAATCCTTTAGCCACTATCCTTGCTTTATAGGTGCTAACTTGACCTTCCATGTCCAGCTTTCTTTTGAATACCCATTTGCATCCAACAGGCTTTACATCAACTGGCTCATCGACCAGAACCCAAACTTGGTTATGATACATGGAATCCATCTCAGAATTCATAGCTTCTATCCATCTTGCAGCTTCTGAGCTTTCTACTACTTCCTTGTAGGATAGAGGTTCATCATTGTCCAATAATAATGATTCACCATCCTCGGTGACTAGGAAACCAAATCTCTCCGGTTCCCTTACCTCTCTTGATCTCCTACGCAGTACTTGTGTTTCTGGAACCTCTTCCACGGGGACCTGTGGAACTTGTTCCTGTACCAACTCCTGTGTATCTTGAGTATCAACTTCGTCTAAGTCAATCTTGCTCCCACTATCCTTCTTGAGGATGTGCTCCCTCTCAAGAAAGACGGATTGTCTGGCGACAGTCACTTTCTTGTCTTGGGGGTTATATAGGTAATATCCTTTTGTTTCCTTGGGATATCCTATAAAGATACACTTCGTGCCCCGGGGTGCTAGTTTGTTGCCTGAGAAGGCCTTAACAAACACCTCGTATTCCCATACACGTGTGTGCAACAAAGTGGGTTTCCTTCCATTCCATAACTCGGATGGAATTCCATTTTCCGCCTTAGTTGGTACTCGGTTTAATGTGTATGCTGCAGTTTGTAATGCATATCCCCAAAAGGATAATGGAAGATCCGCATGACTCATCATCGACCTCACCATATCCAACAAGGTGCGGTTCCTCCTTTCACTAACACCATTTCACTGTGGTGTATAAGGAGGAGTGAGCTGAGATAGAATCCCAGACTCCCGTAGAAGATCGATGAACTCTTGGTTCAGATATTCTCCACCTCGATCCGACCGAAGCTTCTTTATCTTCTTACCAAGTTGATTCTCTACTTCATTCTTGAATTCCTTAAATTTATCTAAGGACTCTGACTTATACCTCATTAAGTAGACATAGCCATATCTACTCAAATCATCAGTAAAAGTAATAAAGTAAGAATATCCACCTCTATCTTCTACTGGAAATGGTCCACACACATCTGTGTGTACCAATCCTAGAAGCTATGTGGCCCTTTCACCTTGTCCACCAAAAGGCGGCTTGGTCATTTTTCTTTGTAAACAAGCGTGACATCTATCAAGTGGTTTTAGCTCAGTAGAGTCTAAATAGCCATCTTGGCAGATCTTTGTCAAGCGCTTCTCGTTCACATGACCAAGGCGGTGATGCCATAACTGGGTGATGTATGATTCATGTGAGTTTGTTTCGTTATCGATTGCCAACACTTGGTTTTTGTAATTTAATACATACAAACCATTATTCAAATGTGCCATACCATAACATACGTTGTTCTTATAAAAGAGACAACCCTTATTTCCAAACTTGAAAATAAATCCATCCATATCCAAACAAGATACAGAAATTATGTTCTTGGTAACACTAGGCACAAAATAACAGTTTTGTAAAACCAAAATCATGCCAGTTGGCAACGAGAGGTGATAGTCGCCAATAGCCAACGCATCCAGCCTTGCGCCATTGGCAGCTCGAAGATCCACCTCTCCTCTGGCGATCTTTCTAAATCTACTTGGTTCCTGTATTTGAATACAGATGTGATCCCCACAAGCTGTATCTAATACCCAATGTGTAGAAATAGAAAGATTGCACTCGATAACGAACGCAACTTTAGCGTCCCCACGCTTCTGGGTGCAGTTCCTCTTCCAGTGGCCCTGCTTGCCACATGAAAAACACACTGCTTCCTATTCCTTGCCCTGCCTCTGGATCTTCCCCTTCTTGGAGGGACGGTGCTCGGGGGCTTCAGACCGTTTATAAGTCTTTGTCCCCTTTGCCTTGTCCTTCCTTTTCTTGTTCACCATAAGGACCGCGGGTTTGTCACGCCCCATGTCCTTATCTACCTGGCGAATCAAGGTCAGAAGCTCCGATAGCCTCTTCTCATTGCCGCTCATGTTATAGTTGACAATGAAGCTAGAGAAGGTCTTGGGCAATGATGATAGGATGAGATCTGTACGCAACTCATCTGGGAATTTAATCCCTAAGATGTCCAAGCGTTCAATGTAGCCAATAAGCTTGAACACATGAGGCCCAGCTGGCGCAGACTCTCCAAGATTCGTGGTAAACAAAGCATTGGAGATCTCATACCTCTCCTGTCTCGCCTTCTCTTGGTAGAGATCTTTAAGGTGAGACATCATGCTATACACATCCATGTTTTCATGTTGCTTCAAGAGCTCATTAGACATTGCCGATAGCATGAAACACTGGACATATGTGGCATCATCCATGTGTTTCATGTAGAGAGATAATTCCTCATCACTAGCCTCTTTCCCAGGCGCAACTGGAATAGGCTCTTCCAACACATATAATTTCCTTTCGTGGCGAAGGACAACGCGTAAACGCCTCTGCCACTCTTGGAAATTGGTGCTAGTGAGAAGGTTTTCTTTTTCGAGTATGGTGCACAATGATATGTTTGAAGTTATTTTCTTTTCATTTCTACAATTTAAGATGAGCAAAGGTTTAGTACTTTAATATAAAAATTGAGACAAATAAATAAATTAATACTTATTAGTCTCCCACTATTTTATCGAAATCCAATAGCCCTCACCATTGACTTCAGAATATTCTATTGCGTGAATATTCTAGTGGCAAGGATCCATATTGCCCTTCGCATTAACCCAACTAGGGTTGGTCAAGCAACTTGAAGGGTTTTAGGTAGGCATTCCAAATGCCAACTGCATTAACTCGCAGTTCCTTGATCCGCTGAGTGGACTCCCCAATCCTGAAATCCTTTTTGGATTTCCTCAACCTTTGCCTCTTGGTCACACCAAGTCCTGCTGTGGCAGTCAACCCTTGATGCGAACCAAGTCAAGTCAACCCAAAACCTTGAATTAGAATTCTCCGATAATTTAAAGCACCCCAACTAGGGTTGGTCAAACACTTTGAACTATGGTTTGATTCTAACCAAGATTATGGAAGGCTATGCCGACTTAATATTTTTTTTGAGGGATTTTATCCTTATACGTAAATTGCCATTTTATTATCTTTGATTACATGCTTGTTAATATTAAGTGGGATATACTTAAGTGATTAACCATTTCTAAGATAATATTTACGTATAAGCCAATTTTATTTTAGTTCCATCTTGCATGCTCGTTTAATTCATTAATTGTGTGATCGTGACAACACACCCACAATAAATAAACCATGTAACTGATAGAAATAAAATAAATGGTATGATCATGAGCTTTTCTATTGGTTAGTTTATCTAGCGGTTGATAAACTAACCCAAGACCTAGGGGAGAAACACCTTGAACCTTTCGGGTTCGTGTTTACAGCTTTCCACCTGTCCACCTTTGTATCTCCTTGGATTGGTTTCATCTTGGCTCCTGACTTGAGCCGCCTCCACTAGCTTGGGAGCTCCATCAATTACATATTCATTTATCTCACACGCAGGTGAGGGGAAAAAGGGGTTTTTACATAAAAGAATCCTTGGGCGCGCAGGCCCTACATATTAATGAGGAGATGGCTCGCAGGCCAACAAATTTAATTTAAATAAATAAATTAAAAGAAACCATTCACATACAAAGGTCTCAGTCTAGCTCATGATCATCCATACATGCAACGATATTTACGCATAAATAAAACTAGCATTCAATTCTTTAATCGTTCTTGTTTAAGATAAATCACGCTCGAATCAATTAATTATCTTTAATTAATCAATCCTTTTATCTTAAATCCCTTTTCTGAATTTCCTTGAGATTCTCATCCATCATAATTTTAAACAAATAAATTCATTTAAAATTATCCTTGTACACAACTTGTACCTTGGAGGTAACCCAGTGAATTCCCATTTATTACGCAGATGTTAAATTAAACACATATATATAAAACACCTATCACGTGTTGTGCCTCAGCTTTACGCCTGCACCATGGTACACGTCTCAAGGGTTTGTATAATATAATAATAAATTTTAATAAATCTGCGTAATTTGGGTGAGTACACGGCATGTAGTTCCGACTACACGACGTGTACTTTTTCTTCACCGTCCATCCGAAGTACACGCCCGGGGATAGGGCCTGTTAATGTACTTCAGAAATTTTCGGAGTACACGGCGTGTACAGTGGGACACACGCCGTGTAGTTTCCGCGTTACACGGTTTCCAGCCTGGCAGGCTATGTACGGAGTACACGACCCAACCCTAACCCGAAGGGACTACACGCCGTGTTCATTGGACCACACGGCATGTATTCCGGAAACTGTGTGCCACCTGTTTCTGGTCAACACACGGTGTCTTAAATTCTTAGAAATAATCCAATACACGGCCTGATTTGGCGGATCAGTCAATGCATTGAACCTAGACTACACGGTGTGTACTTTCGAATACACGCCGTGTATTCTGGTGTTATACGGCCAAAAACATTTGGCTCCTCCGGATGAGTTCCTCTATTTTATTTTAATCAAAATTAAAAGAAAAATCAGTTTCTGTGAGGTGAACGAGAAACGAGAGAGGAGGAACAAATCTCGATATTCAGATTTCCAGAACGATTAAACATGAATTGAAATAACTAAATTATTAAATGCGTAAATCACCAACAAAAAACTAAATAATTATAACCAATGATATGACCCCCTCTGATACCACTTGTAGGTTTCGGGCGCAGCGGAAGCACGTTGGTGGGTTTGCCCAACTTAATTTTTCGTTAAACAATGTTCAATCCGAGATCTGTCACGATATAAAACGCCGAATCTTCGGAATAGAACGAAGTACGAAAAGAAAAGATGAGTCCCGGAACCCTTGAGGAGGATCATCATATGTTGATTATAATTAATTTAATTAATGCATAAGAATTACCTCGTTGGAATTCTTTCTTCGTTGATGTGTCCGGTCACGATTCGGTGATCCGTCGTTGCGTCGTAGAATCCAAGTGTAGGATTCCTCTAGCGGTGATCCACACGTGTGTCACGTATCTCCGGACGTCGCCGAAGAGATCTCCGGGTGCTAGCGCGGAAGAACCTTCGCTTGCAATGTCCGCCTTCGATCACCTTGATCCGGTGGAGGATCTTGCGCTCATAACTTGAGGGCGTTCTTGGTGGAAAGGGAATTCTCTCTTGGCTTGAGAGTATTTCCAAATCCGTTGTGCACAACAATGGCTCACAAAAAAATGTTGGGGTTGCGAGGATATTTATAATCAGGTTTGAGGTTAATAGAGTTATGACAATAAATAAACGCGTTACGCGTTTTATTTATTTCATTAACTCTTATTGAAAACCCCCATGTCGAATTATTAATTCCTTGACATGCGCCCACACTGATTATAATAAATATCATTTAATAAAACAATATTAAATCCTCAAAATCCCAATTGGAAAAACTACACGGCGTGTAATAATTAATACACGGCGTGTACTTGTTTTCCATAAAACTACACAACGTGTATATTTAATATACACGGCGTGTACTTTTATTTTCCATTTTTCTCCACCACATTTATTAGACCTTGAGTAATGACTATTTATTTCTTAAATAAATGTAACTGCATTACTCAATAATAAATATATTATTTTATCCACAGTATATTCTCTCAAATAACTAGTGTCAAAATAAATGCGATCAGACATCCTTAAATAATTATTAAACCACAGTCGGGAATAATATTTATTTAACTTGTTAAATTAATATTTAACTGAGATACATGGACACACTTAGTGTGTGACCCTCTAGGCCTCTTTCTCAGTGGCATTAGGCTGAGCCTGCCTAAAGTCCAAGGTTAGCGTCTAGCAACACGCCAAGGCACCCATAGAGAAAGAAGTTAACGCCGCAATGACGTGTCACCTCCTACGAATGCTTACCGTGTAATATAATCCCTTTGTCTCGATATCTCCAATCAAGCGGGTTGCATGCTAGTTCCATCAACCCATGTGCTTGATTATTCTTTCTTTGACTTCCCGGAATTGAACTTGCCCATACCTTACCATGGACATGGATTTATTTAGGCTATATCAATTCCATCAAAGGGCCTAAGATATCTACTTCCGTTATGGAACGGAAGGGACAAATCCTTTCTCGCATTATCTATTAATGCGCTATTACTCGTGACGCACCCAACGTATCCTACCTCGCTGCGAACAGTGTGTCGTCACAGTTTTCATCAATACATCTAAGTGCGTGAGTTGTAATACCCATTAATAATAATCTTAAAGTCTAAGGATCAATACACACGTCCGTAGATAGGAACATCCAATGACACTATGAAATGTGGATTTCCTACTAGCGGGTCTCGTTCTCATAATATCCTCCTGGATATTACCAAGGGCGCACACCATGAGAAGGTGCCTCAAAGTTTTATGAGCCCTCACCCCTAATGACCTGTATTATTTGTGTCCCTCAAATAATATCATCCGGCCATAAAACATACATTCAAGAACAGTGTTATGACACTTTCGGGTTCTCATCATAGCAGGGATCCACTACGAACCTTTAATGCAACAGCTGTCCTTAGGACATTATCACATGACATGTCACGTAGAAGAGCAATCAAGATGTGATAAGGATTTTATTTAATGAATAAAGTACAAAGTAGTTGGTTCTAGACCACCAACTCCAACAGGATGACCCTTTAATTGGGACTTCGTAATCATTTCACAGCGGTCCCAATGTAGAAAACTTTTTGTATGTTATAGGAGACCACAATGAAGGGATTTACATAGTCGATAGAGGGGTCAAATCTCTTCAGCCTTAAAAAAAGAGTTCAATAATCAGGTTATTTGTTTATTGTAATATACATTGTGTCACATTATGTTATTATCTGCTTGTTGATGCTTTTATGTAATCTAAATTAAATGTTAAACCACTTCTGCAAATAATGACTTATTCACCTGCTGATGCACCCAATCCCGAGGCACAACAGGTCTCTCAACCTGCTACTGTTGGTCCCAGTGCAGAGCAACAACATGTTTCTCAACCTATTGTTGTTGTTCTTACTACCGAGGTACAATAGGTTTCTCAACCTGTTTCTTCTATTCTCAGTGTCGATGCTAGCGCTCTAGAGGAACATAATGATGATGCTTCTGAGAAAATGGTAAGAAATGAAACCCTGGCGGTGAAAAAAAAACAAGAGCACCGTAGTTTGACAGTGTTAGCCAAAATCCTTAAGACAAAAGCAAAAGGCATCAAATATGAGGTGGGATGGAATAAGCGAGGACAACATGTTAACCCCAACAAAGCCATCTTTAGTAGCTACATTTGAATCGTCCCTTAGCAACGCGTTCCAATTGATATACAGTCGTGGAACCATGTTGTCATCAGGCTTAAGACACTAATGTGGGAAGAGATTACGGTAACATTATGATATCATTTATTTAATTTATTAAAATAAAATAAAATATGAAAAAATTAAATTACTCTTCATCATCCATTAGAGAGTACATTTATAGTAGATGCCTCGCACAAAGAATATGTATTAAGAGTTTCAGGAAGGATTCATAGAGGCTTCCACACAATTTTAACAAAATATCATCTTAAAGATGCTGAAGGGAAAATCAAGCCACACCCACCTCCTCTTTATGCACACTTGATATCCCAAGGAGCATGGGATGCATTTAGAAACCTTCGTGAGGAGAAGAATTTTTAGGTACATTGTGTCTCGTAATACGTTGTTTGACGTTGCTTGTATTCATCACTTTTATTGGCAATTTTTTATTTATAAAACAACAACTGAGTGCTGAAAATAAAGAACGGGAAACAAAACCGGCATACCCCTACCATAAAGAAAGGATGCGGTACGCTTCACTTGAGAAAAAAATGGTACACATTTTAAATATATCTTAATACTTTTATGTGACTTAAAACAACACCATAACCATGTTCCTATATTTACATGTAGATTAATGAATCGAAATCAAAATCCACTTCCATCCCACACCATGTAATATGGAAGGAGGCTCGTGTAAATAAAGAGGGGATACTGATAGATGAAAACACACAAAAAGTGTGGGAAACATGTGTAAGTATGACATAATATAAATTTGATTTTCTTTAAATTACTATTACATAACAATGAATACTTATTTTCCTATATTTTATATCTGACATAGTCACATGAATCAACAACACCCACACCAGATATATAAATACTTTCAACGGCCTTGAAGCAACCAGAATAGTATGGTCACATCAGAGGTGTGTGTTTTGGGGTGACACCCCGAACATATTATCAGAAAGAAAAACAAGCGGATGATAAAACTAAGAAAATAAAAAATATGAGAGAAATAATAGCTATGTTTAAAAAATAATTACAATATCAAAGAGAGGTGATAACAAGTTTGATGGGGGGAGGCAAAGAGAAGAAGCAACTCAACAACAACCCATGCGTAAAGATCCTGCCCCACCCCCCAGCTTTGAGGCGAGCCATTCCCCTAAAAAACCTAACTTAGCTAAGGTAATCAATGTTATAATAATTTTTTCTATGAAATGTGAATCACATAAACACTGATACTTTTACTGTACTAATATTTTATAGGGTGAAAATTACTGTGATTTATATCTATCAACTCCCACCTATCATCTTGTAGCGAGAGCTACGATGTTCAATATGCAGAATGACATGCTACACAACATACAACTTCCAACAGATCATGTCAGAGTGTTGATTAATGTAGATAATGATTTGAGTGCCGAGCTACCTATTCCAAATGAAGATGATGAAATTCATACAGTCGAAAAAGCTGTTGGAACATTCATCGCATGACCGTCAATTCTCGTAAAAAAATATGTTGACAAGGATGTATCTATTTCCAATTTATTTTTCAAGCTGAACCTTTAACATTTAATGAAAAAAGGTCTAAACCGATGAATGTTATTATATAATGACAAAGAGAAGGGGGTGAAATGAAATATCAACTCAAAACTATCTCAAGGACCAACCAACGAATTAAAACGATCTATTGAGAGAACCTTCACCCCACCCATTCTATATCCAAATTTAATATTTTTACAGGCACATGTGGATAAAAAGTTGATAGATGACAATTCTCACATAGTTGATTTTGAAAAAAATATATATGGAGAGGAAAAATCATATTTCATTAGTGCTAAAAATATAAATTAAATCCTCAAGTATGAATGGCTAGGCGCCTCAGTTGTAAATGTTTACATGAGGTATGTTTTCATGATTTGATTTTACAAAAGCTGATATACTATGATAATTATGACTAAATACATTTTATATTTTTCATAGGTGTATATATGAAAAACAATTGAAGGGATTTCCCCATGAACACAAATTTGGACTCGTTATTCCTCACATCACCTCTTCAAAAGAAGAAATAAATTCTAATAAAGAGGCTGAAATATTGTCATCCCTGCTCAAATTGTTTGAAAAAAAAATTACGGATGACAGAATCTTTTTAATACCAATGATATAGGGGTAAAACTCTACAATTTAATCATATCAACTATATTTTCATTTCTTTCATTACTTATTCCTTTTTATGTTTTTAGGCAGCATTGGATGCAGATTGTAGTCAATTTGGATACTCCAAAGATTTATTTTTTGGATTCAATGCATGGATATGCAACAAACTGACCACACATGATGGCGTTTTTCATTTTTTAAAACACTAGATCCAAAATTTTAGAACTAAACATCTATTTATATAATTTATATTATCTTTTAATGAGGATTCTGTTATGATAGAGTGGTGTATCAATATCGTCTACTTCATGGAATGAATCCAGGGCCTAAGGAAAAGAACACCTACAAGATATATAAATAGACCAATATCCTGGTATATATAATAAGATTTTACTATCCAAATACATATAAAAACAAATTACTTATTTTTCTCGATGTTTCTGCAGTGTCCAAAACAAACAAATGGAAAGGGATGTGGTTATTATGTTTGTAAATTTATGAAAGAGATCGTATTTCATCAACAAACTAGCATACCTGAAGAGATATTTTTGAAAATAATTACGAGTTCATTTAAAATATTTATTAATCCTTTGTGTATTTATATTTTTTCAGTACTACCATGACTGTCACAAAAACTCATATTCACAAGATGATATAGATGTGTTTAGAAATGAATGGGGATCATACCTGATGGAAGATTATACATAAATAGGATGAAGGTGAATTCCTACTACTTATGTTATCCTTATATGACCATTGATATATCCCTTGTTTACACTTATTGAGCATATATGATCACCCTTTATTATGTTTTATATCCTTAGGTTATGAAGAATGGTTTTATAAATGATCTGTCTTTCTAGTAAAGCATAACTTAATGAGAGACTTTTATAAACTAGTTATTTATGTTTCCATGTTTCTAAAAGCACTAGACCTAAACTATTATATCATGGATAATTTATATTCTATATTTTGGTCATTTATTTAGCTGTTTCTACTAATGCAGTGTGTTAGAAGAATATTGGTTATGCACCACTCACAAATTTAATAATAAAACTAAGGATTCTTCACTACTGTTGGTTAACTAACGCTTAACATAACATCTGATCTGAACATACAATCTGAAGTCCCCGTGATGCTCTCATCTCACACCATCTCTATGATATCATCATTCACCATTCACTTTTACTTCTCTTCTTGCACCCATTTACTAGGTAAATGGGTGTAGGAAGAGAAGGAAAAGTGAATGCTGAATGATGATATCATAGAGATGGTGTTAGATGAGAGCATCAGAGGGACGTCTGATCATAAGTTCAGATCAGATGCTATGCTAAGCGGTAGTTAACCAACAATAGTAAAGTGCAAAAAGAATCATTAGTTTTGTTATTAGCTTATATTTGGAACAAAGAAACCATTTGAAAAGATGTAAAGGTAGTGTTACGATATAATATATCTATTTTAACGAAAAATTATATAATGAAACATTAATTTGATTTTCATTATTCTTTGTAGGGTTAGTTTATTTTAGAATATTTCTATCCATGTGACATGCCTTTGCAGGAAGAGAAACGATGTTGTATCTGCTCAATCACAGAGGTAATCTTGATATTTGCACAGTAAAATCATTGTCTATAGATCTTTCATCTCAACAATTGCTCAATTAAACCTGCATCATATATACATATGAATTCCCATAAAAATATGGGTGCCTATGAACCTCATATATAACCTGCATCACATTAATGCCCAGATTCATACACACCTCACATAAAAATTCCATAAGAAGAAAAAATGACTTTGTTATAAGTAAGTGAATACTTGACTGATTCCATTGGGATTTTATTTTTCTTTTAGTATTCTATGATATTCTTGTTATTCCATGAAATTTCCTATATATAGGAGATTAATGGGAAATCTATTTCACTAATGACTCAATATTTCATAGCTCTACTAGAACTCTTAGGTTTTTTCTCTACTTCACATAAGCCTCTTCATGTGATCGTTCCATATAAGATCCTTTGTATGAATGCTTCATATGAACTCATCATGTGATCACATCACATGATCAAATCACATAAACAAATCACATAATCAAAGTAATTCACTTGAAACATGATTTGTGTATTCTTGTTTTATTTACATGATCTCATAAAGCTTCAAGGGCTGTGTAATCGTATAAATCTCCCAGGTTCATTTGATCACATGATCCTATTATGGTCATGTGATCACATGACTTTGAACAAGTCATTTACTTAATTTTGAATCCTATGTGGATTGATTTTAAAAGGTTCTAACATGATTTGGAGCTTAAAACCCATATTTACAGATAAAAAATGTAGAATTATATATCAAATTAGAAGTTTGGGTGGTTATTTGGCTAGGTTATTCGATCAGGAGGAAGCTTTGGGGTGAACTGAGGTTGTCCCTTCTTGGTTTAGTGTACTACCACAGAGTTTTTGGTTGAGCTGAAAAAGATAGGATTTTATGAATCTATTTAGGATTACCAAACCTTTACTTATTGAAACAAAATTCTTATGGTATACTTGTTCAGTTTATAGTGTCAATACATGAACACATTTCATTTTATGTATAGTGAGTTCGACATCAGTATATGGGACATTAAGATGATCTATGGTGTGATGATTTTAGAAGACAAGTATGATGAGTAAATTCATCCCCTATATACTTGAGATGACATGGAATAGAATCCTCCCATTATGAAGGATCTCATCAATATGTCCAGAACATCCCTTGGGAAGGACCCATATCCAGGGGTTGACATCCCCTTCAAGAAGTGGGCTGACTTGTTAATCAAGAAGACTTAGCATGAGTGTATGAATAATAATACCAAGGCCTGTACATCATGATAATCCTATGGGGAAGATGGTTATCACTTTAAAATATTTTAAGAGTGTCAATTCAATGACTAGGGATGGTCAGTCACCTCCCAGGACCATCACCTTATTCATCTAGTAAGCATGTTAGCAATGTACCTAAGCGGGTACTTATTCACAATGAAAAAAGGTGGAGTTATGGTCTCCAACTTAATGATGATAGAAGTGATTGTATTTGGTATGATTATAATCTTGTTTGTTCCCATGTTAGATAAGTTATATTTATAACTTCACTACATCTATAGGGGTATTCCTCGTTCAGAATATTCATCCCCTTCCAACTGTGGTGGGGTTGGATGAGGGCCCACATTGGTGGATATGAGTTACTTAATACTCACAACATTCTAAGTTACCAGTTCAGGAAATTTCTATAAAGTATTAGTGGGGTCTGGAAAATCACACTAAAGAACTAGGAGATCAAGAGAAAAGTGAACTGGTATGATCAGTTTCTTTATACCATACGGAGCACCAACCAGTGAAATTACCAATAAAGTAAAGGGTGATCCTATAGAATAAGCCTATCTTTTAGCCATTTGTGAGGGTGTTTTATCCACTTGGATTAACTGAAAGATATTCTATGAGTGGTATGCATCATACCACTTTGGGAGATAGTTCAGTGCATTCAAATGAAATTCCCCACTCCTCCCCACATCTGTTCAGAAATGCATCCCATGGTGGATCACAAATTATAGATAATGTTCACCTGATAAGAAACTTAGGTTTGGGTGACCTTCCCTCTAAATAGTGTGGGTTTTTTCCTCTCCAAGGTTTATGTCGATACCTTGGTCCGATCATACCCGAATGGTCAGTTGGCTCCATTGGTGATAAAGCACAAAGATTTTCTAATAGTGGATGAGGAGGAGGACACAAGGGCTTTGGAATCATCAAAAAGTTAGATTCTAGACAAAAAAACATCTTCCAGAAGACCCACAACTCTCTATATGTCTTAGAAGAAAATGAAGCACTTAGATCCAACACCATCAACAAGGAGAGTGCCAAAGGATTTGGTAACAATGTATGGGGTTCCCGTGAAATAAGTTCCAGTCGGTGGGGGATCAGCTCTAATTATGGTGGTGTTTCCCATCACATTCCAATACTGGGACAACTAGAGGAGGAATACATTGACCATAGAGGTCTGGAGAGTGTCATGTCAAGTGGAAATAGAGATAAAGGGATTTGAGAGTGTGATCTCTCCCAAATAAATCTTCTATGAACAATATCCTATTGAAGTCAAATCACTTATCCAAGAACTTAGTGTGGTGATTCATTCTGTCAAAGGCCAAGTCCATTACACACCCCTATCTTAGAGAATGATAATTCCTAGCATAATGGTAACTAGTGATGATAAGGGAGACTAGGATGGCTCTAATGAAGAGGTAATCTAAGTTTTATCATCACTTTCATATATTATTTGATATTTTTAGGACTATGGTGAACTTTATTTTCTATTGGATATTTCAAGAGGCTGGTAAAATTTGGTCACCTCCCACCTCTCTAGTTTACTTTCCCAGGGACACGGTGGCCAAATTTGGTTCAAAAAGTGACTGAGAGGCTAATGATTAGGGATGTCCAAGTCAAATGAAGCTCATGGATGTGGTTGTTTCTGATCCAAAGGAAACACCATTTGTGCCTCCATCAGCACTACCTTTGGCACCTCAAGTTATCTTTTGAAGTTACTTCCTCAAAGAGGACTAAGAAGAGAAAGTGGGAAAGTCCATACAATAAGAAAACTCTCAAAATCATTAATTGTTGTACTTTGTGGACTTTTTTCCTTTTCATTACTCTGGTAGCTTATCATGGCTACTTACCTACCCATATCAAGGTCAGGTATCAGGTATCATCTAGTCTTATGGCCCCCTACCTACCCAAATGTGTCTTTTTTATTAAAAATTGACTTTTTATTAATGTATTCTTTCATATTAATTTTTAATTTATTTCATTATTGTATTACTAACATAATATTTGTTTTCTTATATAGGTGTAATTTTTTTTCAGAGTTTGGATGCTTTGTTCAGCAACTAATACCATGGAAGACAATTTTTGAGAGGGGATCACAGATGAAAAAAGGATGAAACATTAATTTTTTTAACTGTTTGTTGGATAATTGAAATTGTAACCATATAAAACATTGCTTTAAATGTATAGAGAAGTGTTTTTTTGTAGTCATGATTTCAAGTAAATTTATATAGCATTGTTTTTGAAACTCTTGTGTGGGCTGTTTTGTTCTTCTATGCTTGTTTGTGTGTAGGTGTTGTTTTGTGCAGTTGTTTTATGTGAAGGTGCTATTTTTTTGTGTGTGTACAGGTGCTATCTCAGGTGTGAAGGTGATGTCTTAGGTGTGTAGGTGTTGGGTTTTCTCAAGAAACTTGGCCTTTATTAGCACTAATTGAGTGATGATAAAGGGGGAATTTATCAACGCTCAAAATAGCACTCATAAAGGATCCCTTTATCTATGCTAAAAAAGTGATGATAAAGTGGGATATTTATCAGTGCTTTTTTAGTGCAGATAAAGGGAACCCTTTATCAGCTCTTTTTTAGCGCTGTTAAAGGGGACCCCCTTTATCTTCACCATGATTAATGGTGCTTTTCTAGTGCTGTTAAAGTCAGTTTTCAGTGCTTTTAAAATTCTTATTTGTAGTAGTGCATACATAGGTGAGTATAAAAATACCCAATATGACACCCTGAAATCATTAAACATAAAGTATCAAGAGTAGTAAACTCATAATAGTAATACAATAATAAACAAAACTCAAATATACTCATAATATACAACTGGTCTCAAATGGTCTAAACCAATACTTCCAGCCACAGACTACTATTTGAGGCTTTTGTTAGAGTTGGTATCCTAGGACCAACTGATTGTCCTTTGATTACATGTATATTTGATGTATTAAATATTAATTTAATATCTTATTACATATTTTTCATTGTTTCTGCATGACTTTAATGTTATAATTTCCTAGATTATTGTCACATTAATGTCATAGCAGTTCCCTACTATGATGATAATTTTTAAGTGGTATGAAAAAATTCTTAATATAGTCCAGTGGTTGGATAATTCACTCTGATGGGGAACATAATATTTAAACTGTCAGGTGTGAGTTCTCATAATCATATGATGCTTCTTTCCATGAAGTTCACACTTGGTAATCTCCAGGATGAGAGATTATAAGAATAGACCCGCTGGTAGGAATTCCACTTGTTTTGGTGTCATTAGATATTCCTATAAATGAGTGTGTGTAATGGTCCTTAGACTTTAAGAATATCATTAATGTATGTCACGACTCACACACTTATATTTATTGACCAAAACCATCATTCCATATCTTGGTGAGAAGTAGGGTATGTTGGGTGCGTCACAATTGACATGTCATTAATGGATAAGTTGAGGAAGGATTTGTATCTTCCATCTTTATGGAAGCAGATATCTCAACCCTTTTATTATAATAGAACCATCACATTAAATTCCACAGTCATGGTGTAACGATGTGTTTATTTCAGATAGTCAAATAAAGATGTATCGAGTAAATAGGTTGATGAAACTGTCACACAACCCACTTGATGAGATATTGTGACGAATGGATTATATTACCCAGTGAGCGTTCATATTTTATTTTCAACATTGCAACATTAAGTTCTTTCTCTTGGGTGTCTTGACCTTTTGTTAGACATTAATCTTGGACTTTAGACAATCTCATATAATGCCAACAAGAAATAATCTTAGAGGGGCACACACTGAGTGTTTCCATTGATCTCGATTAAATTTTATTTGAGTTTAATTAATGGAATAAATATTATTCTCAAGTATAAGGAATAATTTTATTCAAGTTATATTGATCTCATAAATTAAATAAATATTTATTCATCGGTATGTGAATAAAAATATATTTATTCATTTTATTTAAAATTAAATAAATATTTATTCACCGGTATGTAAATGAAATATTTATTTATGAATAATATTTTTATTCGGGTGTTTAATAAATGAAAGAGTAGTTCGAATGAACCATACCGTGTCCAGTGAAAAATATTAATTAACAAGCTGACTAAATAATATTTTTTATTGTGCATGTTGGCACACACCTCAAAATAATAATAATATAATTATTATTATATGGTATGATATTTATTAAAGGTAATAATTATATTTAATGGATAACATGCAATTAAATAATATTTTAACTTAAACCCTAACTCTATAAATAGACATCCATGTCTATCATGTAGAGCATCCAAAATTTGAGAATAGAGAATTATTACGCATAATGAATTCTCTCACAACTCCTCATTCTCCCTCCCTCTCAAGAATGAGAATCACAAGAGATATTTCTTCAAGATCAAAGAATGATCAATCGAGAATGAACAATGCAGAACATTTGACTCATCGCGCTTGCATATGAAGATCAAGTGGTGTTGTTTGGAGATCATAGGAGCACATGTGGATCACTTCCAGAGGGATTATAAAATTGGATCCTCATAGCGGAATGAAGGTAATCTGAAAGGGTCTTTTTGAATGATCAATATTGACCAATGAAAAAAAGTTCATAATCCCAGATATTTATTTCTTCTAATATTAAATAAATAATTATAAATTTGAAGTGAAAAATCATCGTTCTTGGTTTCGAGAAATGATTATTAAAAGAAATTTTAATATATCACCCACCACTACACGCTTCCACTATGCCTGGAACCAATAAATGGTATCATAGGTACACGACATGTAGATGGACTATACACATTGTGTATGTAGGTTCCGGGTACCGCGGAAGCATAGGATGATCATGTACCTGACTTTGCAAATTTTTATGATCAATGATTAATCCGAGATCAATACGACGATAAATTCTAGTATCCACTGAATTGAATCAAAGATAAAATACAAAGGAGAGAACCCAGAACTGAAAAGGGAGGATCAACATATTTTGTTTATAATTAATTTAATTAAATTAAAGAATTACCTCCAAGGATATTCTTTCCTCGTTGATGCATTCAACCAAGGGTCTAAGGTGCAGATTCATTATGATGTAGAATCCAAGTATAGGATTTCTCTAGCGGTGATCCACACGTATCTTTAGACGTCGCTGAAGGAGTCTCCGAGTGATAGTGTGGATGATCCTTTCACTTATGATGTCTACCTCTGATCACCTTGAGAATCACTTCCAAAGTGTTCTATTATATCCGGTAGAGGAGGATCTCTCTCGTTCTTGAGAGCGTTCTTAAAGAGGGAAGAGTTCTCTAGGCTTGAGAGATTTTCTCCAAGGATGTTGTGCATGAAACCATTTGTTAGCCGATGGAATGACCCCTTGGCTAATTAGAGAATAATAACATAATAGAGAATTAAATTCTCAAGGTAATAATAAATAATTAGCACAAGTTCCATTACTTATTTTATTATTCCATGTGAAACCCCATGTCAAATAATAATATCAATTCTATTATTTACATGACATGTGATTAACTTTCACGTTATATTTAAATATTATTTAACCAAATAATATTTAATATTATTTCTCACCGGACCCATAACTTGGTCATCCAATACTCTTTAATATTTATCAGGCCTTGAATAATGACTATTTATTTATTGAATAAATATAACTACATTATTTTCCGATAAATAAATATTCCATCTGCAATATATTCTCTCGAATAACTAGTGACAAAATAAATGCGATCAGGCATACTTGAATAATTATTAAACCACAACCGAGAATAATATTTATTCAAATTGTTAAATAATAAATTATTTAACTGAGATACTAGCTGCACTTAGCATGTGACCCTCTAGGCCTCTTTCTCGTTGGCATTAGATGGGCTTGCCTAAAGTCCAATATTACTATCTAGAAATGGGTTAAGACACCCAAGAGAAAGAATTAGTTGTCTAAACCTCATAAAAATGCTTACCATGTAATATAATCCCTTTTTCCCGATATCTCTAACCAATCAGGTTGCATGTAAGTTCCATCAACCCATGTGCCCGATTTCTCATTCTTTGACTTCCTGGAATTGAACTTTCCTAGAGAACACCATGGACATGGATTTAGTTAGGCCATATAATTTCCATTAAAGGTCCTGAGATAACTATTTCCATAGAAGTAAAAAATCCTTT
Source organism: Viscum album (assembly GCA_963277665.1). Taxonomy (NCBI): domain Eukaryota; kingdom Viridiplantae; phylum Streptophyta; class Magnoliopsida; order Santalales; family Viscaceae; genus Viscum; species Viscum album. Next base: position 517,302,735 of record OY728130.1, read on the forward strand.
CTCACATTATTCATTAATGGAATATTACTCACGACACACCCAACATATCTTACCTCGTTGTGAACATCTATCGTCATAGTTTTAGTCAATACATCTAAGTGCATGAGTCATAGTAATAATTAATAATAATCCTAAAGTCTAAGGACCAATACACATGTCTGTAGATAGGAACATCCAATGACACTTATGAATGCAAATTTCCTATTGGTGGCTATTGTTATCATAATATCCTCCTGGATATTACCAAGGGCGTACACCATGAGAAAGTGCCTCAAAGTTACATGAGTCCCCACCCCTGATAGCCTATATTATTTGTATCCCTTCAAATGATATCATCCATCCATAGAACATATTTTCAAGATTAGTGTCATGGTATTTCTGAGTTCTCATCATAACAGGTATTTTCTATAACCTTTTAGTGCGACAACTATTATTAGAACATTATCACATGTTATGTCACATAGAAGAATAATCATGATGTGATAAGGAGTTTATTAATATTCATCCAATGAATACAGGTTTATCATAAAGTAAAAATAAGTTGGTTTCTAGGGCACCAACTTCAATAGAATCCCACTTGCACTAGAGCCAACTGCTAACAACCTTCATTCCACTACCTCTCACATGATATTCATACTTCTGATGAGATAGACCTTTAGTCAAGGGGTCTACCACATTATATTTCATGGACACTCTACTCACTTTAACTTCAACCCTTTAATAGAAATCCCTCAAGAGGCGATACTTTTAGAGTATGTTCTTTGTTCGTTGATGTGACCTTGTCTCCTTTGAAGAAGCCACCAATGCAGTATTATCACAATAAAATGTAATGGGATCTTTACTTATAGGTACCACATCAGGATACTAGAAAAATTTCTGAATCCAGATGGCTTACTTTGCTGGATCAGAAGCTGCTATATATTCTAACTTCACTGTAGAATCAATGACAACTGGCTGCTTTGAACTTTTCTAGCTCATAGCTCCTCTATTGTGATAGAAAACATATCATGGTTGCGACTTTAGATCATTCTGATCTGTTCAAAAACCAGTATCATCATAACCTCTAATGGCAAGCTCCTCATTTCCTCCATACACCAGGAACATATCCTTTGTTTTTCTCAGATACTTAAGAATAGTCTTGACAACATTCCAATACTATTCTCTTAGATCTTCTTGATATCTACCTACTATACTCAGTTCATAGGAAACATCATGTCTGGTACTTAACATGACACACATGATAGATCCTATCGCTGAAGCCTATGGAATCTTACTCATCCTATCTTTCACATGTTGTGTATGGGGACACATTTTCTTGGAAAGATGTATACCATGTGACACTGGAACCAATACCCTCTTGGATTATTCCATACTAAATCTCTTTAGTATATGGTCAATGTATGTACTTTGACTTAGTCTAAGAAGCCTCTTGGATCTATCACAAATGATCTTGATCCCTAGAATGTAGGTTTATTCAGCTAAGTTCTTTAGGGAGAAGCAATTGTTCAATCAGTCCTTGACTGACTACAAGACCAGTATGTTGTTTATAATAAGTAGTATGTCGTCAGCATACACTACTAGCATAATGACTGCATTCCCATTAAACCTCTTGTAATCACATGGCTCACATTCATTCTTAATGAAACCAAATTCTCTTATGGCTTCATTGAATCGAATGTTCCATGATCTGGATTCTTTCTTTAATCCATAAATGGATCTCTACAAGTTTCATACCCTTTTAGCATAACCTAGTGTCACAAACCCTTTTGGTTGTGTCATATAGACATCTTACTGAAGGTTCATGTTAAGGAATGTAGTTTTGACATCCATCTGCCAAATCTCATAGTCATGGAAAGCTGCTATGGAAAGTATGATTCTTATGGATTTAAACATGGAAACTGATGAAAAGGTTTCATCATAGCCAATTCCTTGATGTTTTTTAAAACCATTAGCCACTATCCTTGCTTTATAGGTACTAAATTGACCTTCCATGTCCATTTTCTTCATGAATACCCATTTACACCCAACATGATTTACATCAACTGGCGCATCAACCAAAATCGAGACTTGGTTCTGATATATGGAATCCATCTTAGAATTCATATCTTCCAGCCATCTTACAACTTTTGAGTTCACTACTTCTTCCTTGAAAGATATAGGTTTATCATTGTCCAACAATAATGAGTCTCCATCATCGGTGATAAGGAAATCATATATCTATGGTTCCCTTACCTCTCTTGTGCTCCTACACAATACTTGTGTTTCAAGAACTACCTCTTCGATAGGGACCTATGGAACTTTTTCATGTACCAAATTCTATGTATCTTGAGCATAAAATTCATCAAATTCAATCTTTATCCCACTATACTTTTTGAGGATGTGATCCCTCTCAAGAAAGATGGCATTTCTGGAAATAGTCCCTTTCTTGTCTGAGGGGTTGTATAGGTAGTATCCATTTGTTTCCTTGGGATACCCTATAAAGATACACTTCGTGCCCTGAGGTGCTAGTTTATTTCTTGAGAAAGAATTAACAAATTCCTTGCTTCCACATACACTTATATGCAACAAATTGGGTTTCTTTCCACTTCATATCTCGAAGGGAATCCCATTTGCTGCCTTAGTTGGTACTTGGTTTAATGTGTATGCTGTAGTTTGAAATGCATATCCTTAAAAGGATAATGGAATATCTGCATGACTCATCATCAACCTTACCATTTCCAACAAGGTATGGTTCCTCCTTTCACTAACACCATTCCACTGTGGTGTATAAGGTGGAGTGAGTTGAGATATAATACAAGACTCCCATAAAAGGCCAATGAACTCTTGGTTAAGATATTATCCACCTTGATCTGATCAAAATTTCTTTATCTTCTTACCAAGATGATTATATAATTCATTCTTAAACTCCTTTAATTTATTAAAGGGATCAGTCTTATGCCACATTAAGTAGACATAGCCATATCTACTCAAGTCATCAGTAAAAGTAATGAAGTAAGAATATCCACCTCTAGCTTCTACTGGAAATAGTCCACACACATCAGTGTGTACCATTCCTAAAATCTATATGGCCCTTTCACCCTATCCACCAAATGGTGGTTTGGCCATTTTTGTAAAGACCCGTAAATTCAAGGGAATTTTTTTTCTCTTAATTTTCTTTGGAATTTTACAAGAACGCGGTTTCTGACGGCACCTGATTCCGAGGCCCGGAGTGCCCGGAATCAATTTCCGAAGTTTGGCTCGGGTACGTTCAGTGAACGAACGAGCGAGAATTTCTAACTTTTGATCCAGTGCTCGGAATTGAAATCCGAGGGCACCGATGAACTCGCAGCGCCGATATTTGCTTAAGGAGACCTTTTCCGAGGTTGCGTTTATTTCGGGTTGAGAGTTAGTTTTTGGGAGATTTATAAAAAGTTGAATAAAAAAAATGTGGAATTCTTTTTATTTTACTATTGTTGGTTTACTTCTCTCAAAGGGGGTTAGGGGTGGGACCCACACCCACTTAACCTCCCTTGAGAGGATTAAGTGTGGTGGGACCCACACGAACCTAAAAATTTCATTTTCTCCCTTAAACTCCCCTTTTTTTTAAGTTGGAAAGTTGGGTTAATTAATGGCTTGAGTTGTCTTAATTCAAACCTTTGAAATTCAAATGGTTTGGTTGAGTTATTAAAATAACCCTTAGCTTATTCTTTTTTTTGGGTTAGAATTGTTTAGCCAACTTGTGAGGATTTTGAGAGCTCCTCCTCCTTCTTCTTCAACTCTGACGAAGAACACGAAGAACCTTCGAACTTCGACGAAGAACTCCACGTTCTCGGAAACCGTCTTCCGTGACGACATAACCGCGACATCGACGTTCTTCTTCCGTGACGCCGACCACCGCGACGCTCGACTTCCGCGAATCGTTATCGATCATCGAACTTCGTTCCAGAACCAAGGTAGGGGTTTGTTCTTTTTAAATTACGTGTATCATTCCCTCGATAATGAAAGAATAATCCGTTGAGCGTAGTTCCAAATTTTATTAAAAATTTGTGAAACGTTCATTGTTGTGTTATTACGATTGACCAATTGATATCGTTTTAACGGGAGGAGACCGGACCGCATGAACACGGCCGAATCTCCTCCCCCTTCTAATCTTTCGTGTTGTTTTAGAGGAGACAGCGCGGTGTCGTCACACCGCGCAGGAACAAAAGAATTTAAGGCCGGTTGGGATCTCGACGAAGAAACGCGGCGTTATAATGCTGTGCCTTTGAAATCGGATGAGACCGCGGCCGGAGTCGGGCCGCGGCGGAGGGGCGTGACTCCATTACGCCGCGCCAATCGTTCAAGGGCCGAGCAAGAAGGGGCGGCCGGAAAACCAGCCACCGGCGGAAGAGGAAGAGCCGCGGCCGGACGACCGCGGCGGAATAGCCAGAGGCGGCCGGCCTCGCCGGCCGCCGGAGATCGAGAAGGGCCGCGGCGGAGCAGCCAGGGGCGGCCGGCCTCTCCGGCCGCCGGAGATGGGAAGAGCCGCGGCGAAGAAGAAGAAGGCAGCCGGCCGCGCCGGCCGCCGGTTCGGTTAGAAGGCGGGATCCGCGGGTCCCGTGGGTTAATTAAAACGGCCGGCAAAAGCCGGCCGAGATCCGGAAAAGGGGGGGGGGTTTCGCCCCCCGCGTGCGGCACGTGCGCGGCACCCTGGCCGCGCCGCCACCGGCCGGGCCGGTTCCAGCGGACCGGGTCGGGTCGACCCGGAACGGGTCGACCCGGTTCGGGTCAGACCAATGGGGGGTCGGGCCGGGTCGGCCCGGACCCGGACCCCCCGTTTTCGAGACAGTTTTGGTCTTTTGGCCATAACTTGAGCCATAGACCTCCGAATGACGAACCGTCTGCGGCAACGTGATCCTTGGATCGAGACAGTCGTTTCGATATATCGCACTCAGGGTTTCGGAATACTTTGAGTTCGGCCGGGTTCCTTCGTTCACGAAACCAACCGGGCCCTCGGAGCGGAAACGCTCATATCTTAAGCTACAGACGTCCGATTGACGTGCCGTCAGCTTTGTTGTGTTCCTCTTAGTGAGACGGTTCTTTTGGCATACTCCGCCCAAGATTTGGACGCAGGTGGAGTACGGTCGGGTTGGTTTTGCCTTAAAAACCAACCGGGCCCCGGGGACGAAAATGCCAATAACTCTCAGATCAGGCGTCCGATCGACGCGCCGTCTGTTGCGTTGAGTTCCTATTGACGATACAGAACTTTTGGATACATCAACTCTGGACTTTGTGACAGTTGATGTATCAGCCTCTCGGCTCGTGGAGCGGACCCTCCGAACGAGCTTGCTGTGTGCGGGAACCCTAGTGCTGACTGCGACTGTTACTGCGACTGTTACTGCGACTGTTACTGCGACTGCTACTGCTACTGCTACTGTGACTGCGACAACGACAGTACATAGATCCTGTGTGGATTCGACGACGACGACTACTGCACTCAGCGATCCTACGTGGATCAGTGCTACCGATCCTGTGTGGGTCCGATCCTGTGTAGGTCACTGCGGGGGTTAGTACCTATCGATCCTTCGTGGGTCCGACGACTTAGATGGTTCATTGACCATCTTTAACGTCATCCGAAGAAGTATACATGTGTGAGCTGAATCTTCTGTTTTACTCGATAGAGGTGGTGCGCTTGGTTGTAGCGGCAGAACCGCGATACTGGAGACGAGCGTACGGAGTACGGAGACCGTGTAGCCGGCTGAGACCTGAAGACTGCTCGACCGACTCGACTTGGAGTGAGTCGACTAGCCTAGTGGACGGAGCGCCCGGTATTTGGCGGCAGACCCACGACGGACGGAGCGCCTGGTAGTTGGCAGCAGACCCGCGGTACTCGACTGGAGGAGTACCTCTGTAGTCTATTTGGGTGAGCGCCCGGTATTTGGCAGCAGACCCTCAGCGGACGGAGCGCCCGGTAGTTGGCGGCAGACCCGCAATACTCGACAGGAGGAGTACCTCAGCAGTCTTAGGTTAGTGAGCAGTACCTCAGAGTCGTGACAGGACTCTGTGCACTTCAGAGATGGGGCTCTTCAGTAGTTACATTTTTGATAATGAAAATCCTGTGTGAGCTGAATCCTGTTACTTTCCTGTGTGGATTGTGTTGTGCTATCCTATGTGGATTACGTTTTGCTTTCCTGTGCGGAATACGTTTACTTTCCTGTGTGCACTGAGTTGTACTTGGGCTCGGAGGTTGGAGCGTATTTGAAATTGATGACTTAGGTATATGTATGGGCATATACCTAAGCAGTGTCGGTTGTTACTTCGTGATTGTAACTTTCTTTGTGGTTTATCCTTTGTGGATTTTGAGAGACCTTCAGGGGTCTCGGGGTCCCTACTGAGTAGCTTATACTCACCCCTGCACGGGCTTTGCCCGCACTACGTTGTGTTGGTTGCAGACGACGGACAGCGTTGATCTTAGCTGAGGCTTACAGAGCAGGACGGTACCTGGAGGTGGACCACTGGGCGGGACGTGCTCGGAGCGGACGGCGGGACCCGTGGAGCAGTGGAGCTATCTGTACCCACCCTTCAGGTGGGATTTCCAGTGGACAGCTCGGTGTAGCGTCTTTTACTTTTCAGTTGCTGTTTTCCCTTTCGAGTTGTACTTTACTTTCAGTTTGGGTTTGTATACTGGCCCATTTACTTTTCCGCACTTTCAGTTGTACTCTTCTTTTTCTTAGTGTTTACTTTCCGCTTGCTTACTCTGAGGTGTTTGTTTACTTTACAAAGGCAATGCCTTCCCTTTTTACCGGGATTTACGCCTTGGTGCTAGTCGCCATCCCCTGGCCTATGGAAGGCGGGCTTGGGGTAGTCACGACACGGACCCCGAGGGCGGGTCGTGACAATTTTTCACTTATAAACAAGAATGAAATCTATCAAGTGGTTTTAGCTCAGAAGATCCTAAATAACCATCTTGACAGAGCTTTGTCAGGCGCTTCTCGTTTACACGACCAAGGCGGTGATTCCACAACTGGGTGTTGTATGAGTCATGTGAACTTGGTTCATTATCAATTGCCAAAACTTGGTTCTAATAATTTAATATATATAGACCATTATTTAAATGTTCTATACCATAACATATTTTGTCCTTATAAAAGTAACAAAATTTATTTTCGAACATGAAAATAAATCCATCTATATCTAAACTCGATACAAAAATTATGTTCTTGGTAACACTGGGTACATAATAACATCCACATAAAACCAAAACCATTCCCATCGACAATGTGAGGTGGTAGTCACCAATGGAAAGAGCAACTATCCTCACACCATTGGTAGCTTGCAGATCCACCTCTCCTCTGGCAATTTTCTGGGATCTACTTGGTTCCTAAATTTGAATATAGATGTGAGCCCAGCAAGCTATATCTAATACCCAATGTGTATAAATGGAAATATTTCACTTGATAATGGGCACACCTTTGGCTTCCCCTTACATCTAGGTTCAGTTCCTATTCCAGTGTCTTGAATTTCCACATGCAAAGCATACTACCTACTTTTCCTTGCCCTGCCTCTGGATCTTCTTCTTATTGGTCGGATGGTGTTTAAAGGATTTATATTTTTTATAAATCTTAATCCCCATTTCCTTGTCCCTCCTCTTCCTATTCACCATAAGGACTGTAGGTTTTTCATGCCCCATGTCCTTATCAACTTGGAAAATTAGGGTAAGAATCTCTGATAGAATCTTCTCATTATTTATCATATTATAATTCAAAATAAAACTAGAGAGGGTATTAGGCAGCAATGATGGTATGAGACCAGTACACAACTCATCTAGGAATTTAATCCCTAAGATGTCCAGGCACTCAATGTAGCCAATAAGATTGACTACATGTGGTCCAATTGGCATAGTCTCTCTAATCTTAGTAGTGAACAAAGCATTGGAGATCTCATACCTCTCATGTCTCTCCTTCTCTTGATACAGATCCTAAAGGTGAGACATCATGCTATAAGCATCTATTTACTCATGTTGCTTCAAGAGCTCATTGGTCATGGATGATAGCATGAGGCACTGAACATCTGTAGAACCATTTAGATGTTTCTCATACATAGAGAGTTCCACATCACTCACCTCATTTCCAGGAAGAACTGGTAAAGGATCTTCCAACACATAAAGTTTCCTCTCATGGAGAAGGATAACTCAAAGGCGTCTTTTCCACTCCTGGAAATTAATGCCGGTGAGAAGGTTTTCCTTATTGATTATGGATCGAAATGATATGTTTGATGTCATTTTTTTGATGTTTTCTCTAAAAGTAATATGAACATATTTTTAGTACTTTATCTCGATAAATATATAGAAATAAATAAATAAATATCTATTAGTCCCCCACTATTTTTTCGAAACCCAATAGCCCTCACCATTGGATTCATAATATCCTATTGCTTGGAAATTGATAAAACACTATTTTTTTGAATATTTTATTGATAATAAATGATATAATTTCCTCACATTGTGCTAAATATATTCATTTATGAAATATTTGGGATTAGATCATTCATTTGATAATTTGATGAAAATTCCAGTTTTACCCTTTTAAAATGTAATGTAGTATTTTGAAGATAAATATTTTAATATTTATTATTTGAACTTAATATTTTTTTACAGTGTTCCTAACTTAATTTTCTACAACTTTTATTCAGGACACTAGAGCTAAAGAGTGCATTTGGATGGAGTAAATGGGCCATTAAGTCAATGGTGGGCTGGACTCGGCAGAATGGACATGGGTTCTGTATTTGGACCATATCTTCTTCATCCGGGCTTGGATTGATCCCAAATTTAAGAAAATATTATGGAAATGATTTTTCACAAATCATACTTCTAGAAGGCTATCCAATTCATGCATTTTGGAGGTAAACTAGGCGGTTCAACTTGGAATAAAATATTTGGACGAGTTTTTCATTTCACACTTAAAAAAGTTATGTAACCCTAGCCCTCAAGAACTCTATTTAAAGGGGTTTTCACTCTTTGAGAGGGCCAGTAGAGGCTTTGGGAAGGTGTGTCCGAAAGGGTGTCTCTTGTGATCCCCTCAAAACTCTTGGAAGAAGTAAGGCTTTATGAAAACCTCTCTTCCAAAAAGGCTCTCCTCTCCCACCTCCTCTTTGTATTTCTTTTCTTTCATGTTTGTATCTTGAATTTTTCTTCAAATAAGCTTATGTGTTATTAATTTTTATTATTATATTAATATTCTTAATTGGGTTGGAATCAAGAGTGGAGACGAGATTGGGTTCTACCCTTTCAATCCTTTTCTCATGCAAAATGTCTCCACGATGACCACACCGCCCATAGAAGAGTAGTTTTTTTAGTGATCGATCTATCTTATACCCTATTCATTTAATTATTTTGAATCATTGAGAAAATGTAATTCACTTAATATTATCCATGAATTGTGTTTTTAAATTATAAGAAACTAAGCAAGCAATTTAACAATTAACACAAAAACATGCGAGGTCGAGATTTTGTGTAAATTGTGAGAGCGCGATCTTAATTGGTAATATAAAACCACACGGGATAAATTCGTAGAGTTAAAATATAATCCCTAAACACAATTCATCCTCATTTCTAGAATGTATATGTGCTCTAATTAACCACTTACCATAAGCTAACCTTATAACAACAATCAAAGCAGGGTGCTGCGATTGCGTGTTTCAAAGCTAGCCTAGGGTTTAAGTAATTTCATCTTTGTGGTTAAGTTAACTCTTGTAGGGTTCGAGGGTTAACAAATTAGGGGATCATAATTAAGTGGATATTGATTTAAATGATAATTATTAATAACTAAATGAAGAGTTAGAGTTAGATCTATTACGCCTTTTAAAATATTTTCTAAAAAAAAACATCTTCTTGTTGTGTCTTTTTAATCAAACTTCATTTCAAAATTAAAAACAAAAAAATGAAATCTTCTTCCAGCAAACTTCTTCTAGATTTATAAACTATAAACAACCCCCATCCTTTAAAGTTGTGTTTTAATTCTATTCTATTTTATTTTTAGAATACCTTTAAGAAGTTGTTTTAATTTACTTCCTCTTTTGAGAAATGACCTTGGTCAGCCACTCTACTGCACCTAAGTACCCCAAAATCACATTAATTATTTGAGGAAACCCACGACAACACTCTTTAAAATTGGAGCCTTTGCTGGGGAGGTAAGTAATTTATTCAACCAATTATAGGTATTTATTTTATTTTTCATTTAATTCTTTTCTTCTCCTCTTTCTTTCTTCTTTCCCCTTTCTCAAGTTTTTTTTATCTTACTCTCTTCTTTTATTTTTATCGAACCAACTCAAACTTCTTTTATTTTTATTATGGTCCACTTTTCTTTATTTAATTTTCATCTTTCATTGATTTATGAAATGAACTAATCCCGAAGATCTCTTAGATCTTGACCTTGAGATTTAATGCAGCCTTAGGGAACGAATCAAACATTCTCAGTCTACGAGAAGTTTCAACATTCAACCAGTTGAAGAATTACTCCAATATCAGAACATTGAAATTGGAAGAAATTCAAATTCAACCATAAAACAAGAACCAATGACTGAAAATAATGGAAATGAACTTAATAGAACCATTCGATAATTGGTTGGACTTGATATTAACTATCAACCAAATTGTATTGCATACCCAAATCTTGAATCGGACTTTGAACTAAAATCTGGGCTAATTCACTTATTTCCAAACTTTCATGGACTCTCTAGTGAGGATCCCAATAAACATTTGAAATAATTTAATGTGGTTTATAGAGATAATATTTTCATAATTTTTCATATGTGTTTCAATTATTTAACCCCTTCCAATTAATCAATTTGATCTGATTTGTATCATTTTAGTATTTTGGTGAATTATGGGCTTAATTGTGGAAATTGGTTAATTCTGGAAATTTAACAGTTTTGTGGAGCTTCTGTATTTCGGGAATATCTTTTATATTTTTGATCAAAATTGTATTGTTCCTTTTTTGTAGGATTTATATGCTTGTGGGCTTCATTTTATCCTTATGGACCCAAAGCTCAATCCATCATTTGGAAGCTCAAATTCAGCTCACAAACCAGGCCTCGAAAACTGTGTACAGATTTGGAAGGTTTTAATTATGAGATTTTATCTCGAAGCTGAGTGATCAAATGGATCTGATATTCGACAAGGATCTGGAAGAGGAATTAATGAACATCTTTAATTAAGGCGGCCACGTCTTAATCGGCTGTTTTCAAGGTCTTAATGTCATGGTAAGTTGGAGTTGTGGAAGACGAAGAGTCACCTGGACAGAATTAAATATCCGGAGTAATATGACCATATCTCCTTCATAAGTGGAACAATTAGGATAAATTTTTGTGGGTCGACAGAAGATATGGAGGGGAACAACTTTCAAGAATGAACAATTCTCAAAATCGGTAATTTAATATGCCAAACGGACTCAAACTTTCTGGGGAGTAATTTTGGAGGGAAATTTTCTACTCCCCAATCCTATAAATAAGAGTATTCACTTCCATTCAAAGGGGTTGAAGAAGGTGCAAGAAGGGCTATGCTGGAGGATTGAGTTCTTTATGTTCTTTGTATTTTCTATTTTCTTTTTACTTAGTTTGATTATGCTCTCTTCTTCCCCTTTCAACTCTAATACCCTTCACATGGAGGGGTAAAACCTTTGAGTGATTGGGGAAGGGGGAGTTTCTCTTTTGTAATGTCGGAGTTTTGTGCTTAAATGTAAAACCTTATCTTTCTTCTGAATGAAATCTATTATCAGTGTTTCCCAATTCTCTTAATGCGATCGTGTTTTGAGTTTGGTGTATTCATTTTTAATAGCTTTGGTTAAAGACTTTTTATCTCCCTCTGCCTAGTGCAATTTGTCTCGATCGAGAAGATTGTGTTAGGTAGTGAGTGTCTAACGATCGTTGGCACGTGTGTGGAACTAGTAAACTTTTTCTATAGTTCTAGGGATCAAAAATTCCTGATTGGGACTTGCCTTAGTTGTTTAGGAATTTTTTATGAACTTTCATGCACATAGGAGTGAGTTCTATTTTCTTCTTTAACCAAGGGTGATAGATGACTCGATCGAGGAGTCTTTCATTTGTCATTCAAAAGGAAGAGAGGTGAGATGATCTTTGTGACTATGATGACATTAAAAAAGGTGATCCTACCCTGACCCCATCACTCTCTTCATCAATTAGTTTTCAACCTTCCATTTCAATTGCTTGTTTTATTTTTCAACTCAAACAACTTTCAAAAAGAACCTCTTCTTATTTCTTTAATTTAAGTGACAAACGTAATTGTTGTGCACTCCTATCTGGAGACAACTTAGGTTACCCACTTTGCTAAATTTTAACTTAGGTTTTATTTGTTTTTGTCACACCCCACGACAGGCACGTGTCAAAACTTGGCACCGTTGCCGGGGAGGTAGTGCCAACACTTTTTTCTTCTTCTTCTTTGTTTTCTCTTTTCTTAATTTCATTCCAAGTTTCATGAATAGAACCTCAAACACTGAACCTTGCCCCATTGATCCTGAAATTGAAAGAACTTTGTTGAATAGGCTCAGAAACCTCAATTTACAATCTGAATTTGAGGAAATTTCTCTCATAGACTTGAGTGAAACTTCAAGTGTTCACTCTGAGCCTGTCATAATGGATGGAAATCAAAACCCAACTCTCAGAGACCTTTGTGCCCCACAATTCCTTAATCAGAATAATCAACTTGTCATTCCAGTGTTACAAAATGATTTTGAGATGAAACCTAATATGATACCATTGCTTCCAAAGTTTCATGGTTTGGCAGGTGAAGATCCCAACAAGCATATTAAAGAATTCACACATGTCTTCTCAACCTTCATACCATGTGGAGTAGCTGAGGAACAAGTAAAGTGGAAGGAATTCCCATTTTCATTGGAAGGAGCTGCGAAAGAATGGTTGTATAGTCTACAACCTGGAGATGTGGATGATTGGAATGACCTGGTGAGATGCTTCATGCAAAGATTCTTCCCCTCCTCTAGAAGCACAACCATCCGAAAGGAGATCTATGCCATCAAACAATCATCTGGAGAAACCCTTTATGAGTACTGAGAAAGATTTAAAAAGCTATGTGCCAGCTTCCCACATCAAGCCATCGAGGATCATCACTTTCTTGTCTTATTCTATCAAGGCTTACTGGATAATGATAGGAACCTTCTTGATGCATCATCTGGAGGTGCTTTGATTGACAAGTCACCAGAAGAAGCAAAAGGTTTGATTGAGAAGATTTCTCAGAACTCGCAGCAGTTTGGTACAAGAGGTACTGGAACAAGAGGTATTCATGAGGTACGAACTTCTCATCCATAACCCTTACTAGAAACTAATATTGAAGAGCTAACTAGTTTGGTGAGACAGATAGCCTTGAAACAAGTGGGCGACCAACAAGAACCAGCTAAGGTATGTAGTTTATGCGCATCACCTGATCATTTCACTGACCAATGTGCTGAAATAAAGGGAATGGAAACTTGTGCGGAAACCTTTCAACCAAGGCAGTACCAACAAAATCAAGGATGGAGAGAGCCAAACCATGTTCAATATGGGTTTGGAAATCAGCATAATCAAGCTAGACCCCCATTCCAGCAACAATTCCAAACCCCCCCACCATTTCAACAAAAGCAATCTTATAGCCAGCCTTCTCATCACCAACCACCCACTTTCTTAAAATCCTATGAGCAGCCATCAACCAGTGCACAACCCATAATTTTGAACCAACATCATATATCTGATATTGAGGGACTAAAAGGCTCTGTAAAAGATTTGACCACCAAGTTTGACGGTCTTATGGAATTCCTAACCAAAAATCCTGGGAAACTTCCTTCCCAAACAATCCCAAACCCAAAGGAGAATGTCAGCATGATAACAACAAGAAGTGGAAAAGAGATCTCACCACCAGAATCCCAAGAAACTGAAACAAGACCACTTGAGTTAAGGGATAATGAAGTTGAAAAATCTGAAAAATCTGTGAAAATTCATTATGAAGAAGAGAAGAAAGAGGAGGAAGAGAAGGATAGGCCAAGTAAGAAGAGACCAGAAACACCATTTCAAAGGAAACAAAGGGAGAAGAAAGACATACCCCCTCCATTTCCATCAAGGATTATTGAATCAAAGAAATTGCAGGATGAAGCACTTCAAAAAGAAATTTTTGACACCTTCCAGAAAGTAGAAATCAATATCCCATTACTTGAAGCAGTCAAACAAATTCCAAAGTATGCTAAATTTTTGAAGGATCTGTGTACTAAGAAGAGGAGACTTCAGGGGAATGAAAGGATCAACTTGGGAAGAAGTGTCTCAGCCCTTATCACACCACAATTTCCAACCAAATGTCAAGATCCAGGGACATTTTCTATTCCATGCACCATTGGTTCTTTAAATTTCTCAAATTATTTGTGTGATTTAGGTGCTTCGATTAATGTATTGCCTCACTCGGTATACACTTCTTTGCAGATGGGAGACTTGAAGCCCACAAGAGTGGTGGTCCAGCTTGCAAACAGATCCACCGTTTTCCCTGCAGGAGTTTTGGAGGATGTCCTTGTGAAAGTCAAAGATCTCTTATTCCCAGCTGACTTCTACATTCTCAACATGGAAGAAGATAGGAGCCCGTCACATTCACCCATCATTTTGGGGAGACCTTTCTTGAAGACGGCGAAGACCATCATCAATGTCCATGAGGGGACACTCACCATGGAGTTTGGAGAGAGCACGATCCACTTCAAAAATTTTGAATCCATGAGGCACCCATCAGATGATCACTCCCTCTTTTCACTTTCTCATGAAGTTGGTGTAGAACCCATTGAAGAATCAGGTATGCTTTATGAATTCTTAGACTTAGGAGAGACTTCTTCCATCGGAAATATCATTGAACATGTGGATGCCCAACATGCTGAAGATTCTGACTTCATGTGGGAGGAAGAGGTAAAATCTGATTTCTTTGATGATTTATTAATTGATGAGGAAGATGATATGGTTTCTTGTGTGTAGGAGATCCAAAGTTTGGAAGAGAGAGATGTCAATTTAATTTCATCCCTTGAGCATCCCCCTGATTTGGAACTCAAACCACTCCCCACTGATTTGAAATATGTGTACCTTAGGGAGGGAGATAAACTACCAGTGATAATCGCTAATAATCTCTCTGAAATCCAAGAGAAATCATTGATAGATATTTTGAGAGAGAATATCCAAGCAATAGGGTGGAGTTTAGGTGATATTCCAGGAATCAGCCCAAATATATGCTCACATAGAATTTTTCTTGAGGGAGATTCCAAACCTGTTAGGCAACCCCAAAGGAGGATGAATCCCACTTTAATGGAGGTTGTAAAGAAGGAGGTTGAGAAGCTATTGGAAGCTGGGATCATCTATCCTATCTCAGATTTACAATGGGTTAGCCCAATTCATGTAGTTCCAAAAAAAACTGGCCTAACCACTGTGAGGAATGAAAAGAATGAATTAATCCCTGTGAGAATTCAAAATAGCTGGAGAGTGTGCATTGATTTTAGGAAGTTGAATCAGGTCACTCAGAAAGATCATTTCCCCATTCCCTTCATTGATCGGATGTTAGAGAGATTGGCTGGGAAAACTCATTATTGCTTTTTGGATGGATTTTCAGGTTATTTCCAGGTACCCATTGCTCCTGAGGATCAAGAGAAGACAACATTTACATGTCCCTTTGGCACTTTTTCATATAAAAGGATGCCATTTGGATTATTTAATGCTCCAGGTACGTTTCAGAGGTGCATGGTAAGTATATTTTCAGATCACATTGAAGATTGCTTGGAGGTTTTCCTGGATGATTTCACGGTGTTTGGAAACTCTTTTGATCATTGTTTGAAAAATATGGAAAAAGTTTTAAAACCTGCATTGAAAAGAATCTTGTTTTAAATTTTGAAAAGTGTCATTTCATGGTTGAGAGAGGTATTGTTATTGGTCATGTCATTTCCAAAAAGGGCATTGAAGTTGATAAGTCAAAAATTGAAGTGATAAATTCTTTGCCTTACCCAACTTGTGTGAAGTATGTTAGATCTTTTTTAGGACATGCAGGATTCTACAGGAGGTTTATCAAGGATTTCAGTAAGATTTCTCTCCCTCTCTCTAGATTGCTTTTGAAAGATGCTGATTTTGATTTCAATAGTGCATGTAGGGAATCCTTTGATGAGATGAAGAGGAGATTGATTGAACCACCGGTGATGCAGCCACCAAATTGGGAAGAACCATTTGAGCTACTTTGTGATGCTTCCAACCAAGCAGTTGGAGCAGTCCTTTCTCATCGAATTGAGGGCCGACCAAAAGTCATTGCATATGCTTCAAGAACCTTGGATGCAGCTCAATTCAATTACACAACCACAGAAAAGGAGTTTTTAGCACTCTCAGGTACTTGATGAAGAAAGCTGAAGCTAAACCGAGGCTGGTGAGATAGATGTTACTGCTACAGGAGTTCAACATAGAAATCAAGGACAAAAAGGGATCTGAGAACCAAGTGGCTGATCATTTAAGCAGACTTCCTAACACTGCTGAAGTTGAAATTCCAGAGAAAGAACCATTGAATGATCACCTTCCAGGAGAGCAGTTGTACTTGGTTAAAGGAGAAGTGCCTTGGTATGCTGACATGGTCAATTATCTGGTAACATCTCAGGTTCCATCTCATTTCAATTCTCATCAAATTCACAAACTGAAAGCTGAATCTAGATATTACATTTGGGATGATCCATTTCTTTGGAAGATTTGCAATGACCAAGTGATAAGAAGATGTTTGCCAGAGAGTGAAATTGGTTCTGTCTTTGAGTTTTGTCACACATTAGCTTGCGGAGGCCACTTTGGACCTCAAAGAACAGCAAGGAAGGTTTTAGAATCTGGACTTTATTGGCCAACCATTTTTAAAGATTCTCATGAATTTTGCAAAAGGTGTCCAAAATGTCAGTTTTCTGGAAACATCTCAAAGAGACACGAAATGCCCCAACAACCACTTAATTTTTGTGAGATTTTTGAAGTTTGGGGGATAGATTTTATGGGCACTTTCCCAATGTCATTTGGAAATTCTTATATCTTTCTTGCGGTTGATTATGTTTCCAAATGGGTGGAAGCAAAAGCCACCAGGACTGATGATGCTAAAGTTGTTTGTGATTTTGTCAGGACTAGCATATTTTGTAGGTTTGGAGTGCCTAGAGCCATAATCAGTGATCAAGGGACTCACTTTTGCAATAGGATAATGGAGGCTTTGCTGAAGAAGTATGGGGTGCATCATAAAACATCAACTCCCTATCACCCACAAACAAATGGTCAAGCTGAAGTGTCCAACAGGGAAATCAAAGGAATTTTGGAGAAGACTGTTAAACCAAACAGGAAGGATTGGAGCCAGAAGCTGGAAGACACATTGTGGGCTTATAGAACAGCCTACAAGACCCCGATTGGAATGAGTCCATATAGGCTGATTTATGGAAAAAGTTGTCACCTACCTGTGGAACTGGAGCATAAGGCGTATTGGGCTGTGAGGAAGATGAATTTGGATCTTGAAAGTGCTGGGGAAGAGAGAAGGTTGCAGTTACAGGAGCTGGAGGAAATTAGAAGAGAAGCATTTGAAAATTCCAAGATTTACAAAGAGAGAACAAGAGTGGATCATGACAAGCTGATCCAACTGAAAGAATTCCATCCTGGAGATAAAGTGCTGCTATTCAATTCAAGACTCAAGCTGATGCCAGGTAAACTTCGTTCCAGATTGGAGGGTCCTTTTATAGTTACTCATGTATATCCTTTTGGTGCTGTGTAGATTTTGAAGGATGGAGAGCAGAAGCCGTTCACTATTAATGGGCACAGGCTGAAGAAATTCCATGGGACCATTCCATCAGACCCAGGGGAAGAGATCCCGCTCCTACAAGCTGTCTATCAATAAGATCCATCAGGTTGTACCTCTCCTTTACACTTGTTTGCTACTGTGATTCATTCTAAAATATACTAACATGTTAAATCCAGTTAAATTCATTGAGGACACTACATCATTTAAGTGTGGGGGAGGGAACCTTTCTAGTTTTGGATTTTCATTTGTTGTTTGTTTTCAAAAAAAAAATTGTGATTTTTCTAATTTTGTGTGTGTTTATTTTTCAGTTTTTTTGGTGTGTTTTTGAAACTTTTGAGCTGAAATGATTATCATTTCTGTTTTTGAAACCCATGTCATTGAGTGAACCAATTTATTCCATGAAACTGAGCTTAAATGAATGCTGAAAATGATTTTGTTTCAAGTTCAATTCTTTGTGAATTTCATGAAAACTACTCAGGTTTTTGAATCCCATGCCACATACCACTGTCTTTATCTTTGAAATAACTTTCCTGTGAGGCTTCTAAACCATTATTGTATATTGTTTTCATTCACCTCACTTCTTGAGAGAACCAGACCATGCTTGTTTTAACCAGAATTTGATTCATTCCTTTCGAAACTTGAGGGTTTGGGGTACATGTGTTTTAAATGATTGAGGCGTTTCTTTGGTTTGAAAGCCCCCTTTTCAAGATAATCCCTTTAATTATGGCCTACCTTTTAAATTAATCCTTGTATCCCATAGAATCCATGAACAACCTGTTAGGTTAGCCACATTACAAGCCAATTTTCCCTTTCCAACCTGCTCTTGAAGTGAAATTGCATGATCTAGTTGAACTTAAGTGTTGGGGAAGCTGCCTTGTGTTGTGCTACCTTATTTTGGTGAAACTTTGGGTGGAAAATAAAATGCTGAAGATATGTTTGTGATGATGAAAAATCATCATGTTTAAAGCTGTGCCTTTTCTGGAGCTTTCATGATAAAGAAGCTGTGCCTTTCTGGAGCATCTAATGGAGGAAGAAAGCTGTGCCTTTTCTGGAGCTTTCAAGAAAATCATGCTTAAGAAGATTGAAATTTTTTCTGAAGAAATGCTGATCTATTTGAACATTTCTTGATATTTCATGATGATGGAGCTGAATTTCCACTAAGTGGAGTGAGGAGGATACCATACTTGAGTGAAAATTAGAATTGTGCAATTTTGCTTCAAAAAGAGCCAAGCCTTCCTCATTCAGCCTCAGAAATTTTTCACATAAAAATCCTACCAACCAAAATCCACAGAAAAACCTTGAAAATTCCTCATGATAAAAAAATATCCTTGACTCAAATAGGGTGGATAATTAGGAGTTTTTCAAACCTATGGTGACCCTTGCATTGGTTTGGTTGAGAAAAACTTTGTTGAAAATTGATATTTGTGAGATGAGAGAAAATTAATGTGAGGTAGGTGTCTTGTGTTCATGGGAGGAGAAATGAAGAGGAAAAATATTGAATGATCTGATTTGAGAACTTGGAATAATGGTTATGGATGATGCATGATAACCTTTATTTCATGGTGTGGAATTGGTGGATCTCAATGGCATGTGTTTCGAATTTAGTTTGATTTGATTTTGATTTTGACTTGTCCGGGAGTCCAAGTGCTAAGTGTGGGGGAATTGATAGAGATAATATTTTCATAATTTTTCATATGTGTTTCAATTATTTAACCCCTTCCAATTAATCAATTTGATCTGATTTGTATCATTTTAGTATTTTGGTGAATTATGGGCTTAATTGTGGAAATTGGTTAATTCTGGAAATTTAGCAGTTTTGTGGAGCTTCTGTATTTCGGGCATATCTTTTAGATTTTTGATCCATATTGTATGGTTCCTTTTTTTAGTATTTCTATGCTCGTGGGCTTCATTTTATCCTTCTGGACCCAAAGCTCAATCCATCATTTGGAAGCTCAAATTCAGCTCACAAACCAGGCCTCGAAAACTGTGTACAGATTTGGAAGGTTTTAATTATGAGATTTTATCTCGAAGATGAGTGATCCAATGGATATGATATTAGACAAGGAGATGGAAGAGTAATTAATTAACATCTTTCATTAAGGCGGACCCGTCTGAATCGGCTTTTTTCAAGGTCTTAATGTCATGGTAAGTTGGAGTTGTGGAAGACGAAGAGTCACCTGGACAGAATTAAATATCCTGAGTAATGTGACCATATCTCCTTCATAAGTGGACCAATTAGGTTCAAATTTTGTGGTTCGACAGAAGAGATGTAGGGGAATAACTTTCAATAATGAACAATTCTCAAAATCGGTCATTTAATATGCCAACCGGACTCAAACTTTTTGGGGAGTAATTTTGGAGGGAAATTTTCTACTCCCCAATCCTATAAATAAGAGTATTCACTTCCATTCAAAGGGGTTGAAGAAGGTGCAAGAAGGGCTGTGCTGGAGGATTTAGTTCTTGATGTTCTTTTTATTTTCTATTTTCTTTTTACTTAGTTTGATTATGCTCTCTTCTTCCCCTTTCAACTCTAATACCCTTCACATGGAGGGGTAAAACCTTTGAGTGATTGGGTAAGAGGGAGTTTCTCTTTTGTAATGTCAGAGTTTTGTGCTTAAATGTAAAACCTTATCTTTCTTATGAATGAAATCTATTATCAGTGTTTCCCAATTCTCTTAATGTGATCGTGTTTTGAGTTTGGTGTATTCATTTTTAATAGCTTTGGTTAAAGACTTTTTATCTCCCTCTGCCTAGTGCAATTTGTCTCGATCGAGCAGATTGTGTTAGGTAGTGAGTGTCTAACGATCGTTGGCACGTGTGTGGAACTAGTAAAATTTTTCTAGAGATCTAGGGAGCAACAATTCCTGATTGGGACTTGCCTTAGTTGTTTAGGAATTGTTTATGAACTTTCATGCACATAGGAGTGAGTTCTATTTTCTTCTTTAACCAAGGGTGATAGATGACTCGATCGAGGAGTCTTTCATTTGTCATTCAAAAGGAAGAGAGGTGAGATGATCTTTGTGACTATGATGACATTAAAAAAGGTGATCCTACCCTGACCCCATCACTCTCTTCATCAATTAGTTTTCAACCTTCCATTTCAATTGCTTTTTTTATTTTTCAACTCAAACAACTTTCAAAAAGAACATATTCTTATTTATTTAATTTAAGTGACAAACGTAATTGTTGTGCACTCCTCTCTGGAGAAAACTTAGGTTACCCACTTTGCTATATTTTAACTTAGGTTTTATTTGTTTTTGTCACACCCCACGACAGGCACGTGTCAGTGGTTTTCTCAACCCTAAAACCTAGAAATGTCTCTTAAGATCAAATCAAACTAAGAGAATTCCCATTCTCACTTGATGGAGCTGCGAAAGACTGGATGTATTATTTACAACCTGAAGATGTAACTTGTTGGAACAATTTGAAACATCTTTTCTTGCAGAGATTTTTTATAGCATCGAGTACCACTTCCATTCGTAAGGATATCTCGGGGATCAAGAAAGCACAAGGGGATTCAATGTATGAGTGTTGAGAGCGATTCAAGAAGTTGTGTGCAAGCTTCCCACATCACCAAATTAGTGAGAAATTACTCATCCAGTACTTCTATGAAGGACTCACACCTATAGAGAGAAGCATGGTGGATCCTGAAGTTAGAGGAGCATTGGTATACAAGACACCAGTAGCTGCACATACGTTGATCGACAAAATGGCCCAAAACACCCAACAATTTGGCGATCGAGGTACACCACATATCAGGGGAGTACATCAGGTAAGCCCATCTTCTCTTGAAAGTCATTTGATTGATACCAAGTTGGAATAATTGAAAACTATGGTGAGACAAATTGCTTTGGATCAAAAGACATCCCAACCCCCTCCTTTAAGGCCTTGTGGTATTTGCACTGAGACAATCCACCCAACTGACTGTTACCCACAACTCCAAGAAACAGAAGATTGTGCAGCAGTACTCCCTAGGAGACCATATCAGCAACAAAAAAAAAACCATATCCCCAAAATAAGTTTGATCCAACATACAACCAAGGGTGGAAGGATCAATCAGACATGAGGTATGGATCTGGACAATAACAAAGGCCACCCTTTCAACAAAACTTTCAGCAGCCTCTGCCTTACCGGCAGGGTTTCCAACAACCCCAAAGGAGATTTGAAGCCCAAGCATCAGCAAGATAGAAACAAGGGAATCCCCCACCAAAGGTAGATTCTAACACTGATGACCTTTTGAATCAAACTGTTCTTAATCAACAGAATGAGTTGAAGAGTCAAGGTTCGGAGTTGAGGGAGTTGAAGACTCAAATGAGCCAGATTGCCACTGCCCTCCATGAACTGCTAAGTAAGAATTCTGGAAATTTTCCTTCTCAACCTACTCCCAATCCAAAGGGGAATGTCAGTTCCATTACATTGAGAAGCAGGAAGCAAACAACTAATGATTCTCCACCTATGATTCCACCGGGATTCACCTCAACTCCGGAGAAGCCCCATTCCATACCAACTGATGATCAACCCAAGGAGACAGATAAAGGTAAGAAAAATATTAATGATGTTCCTCCTAAACCCCTTCCTTTTCCAAACAGAGTTGTTCAAACCAAGAAGATGGCTGAAGAAGAAATGAAAAAAGAGTTTTTGGACACATTCAAGCATGTGGAGATCAACATTCCTCTACTTGAAGCCATTAATAAAATTACAAGGTATGCGAAATTATTAAAAGAATTTTGTAACAATCAAAGAGGGCTCAAGGGAAATGAGAGGATAAATCTTGGAAGGAATGTGTCCACACTCATTACACCAACTCTAGCAATGACGACAAAGTGCAAGGATCCTGGGACATTCACAATCCCATGAACCATAGGGGAGTTACACTTTTCTGATACTCTTTGTGATTTAGGAGCTTCCATAAATGTGATACCTCACTCTGTATTCTCTTCTTTGCAGGTTGGTGTGCTAAAACTGACGAGAGTAGTGGTGAAGTTGGCAAATAGAGCTATGCCATATCCAGCGGGAGTCCTTGAGGATGTACTTGTCCGGATAAGAGACATGATATTTACAGTATATTTCTACGTGCTTAACATGGAGGATGATCAGGTAAGTTCTCATGCCCCCATTATCTTAGGTAGACCCTTCCTCAAAACTACAAAAACTATCATAAATGTCAATGAGGGTACACTTTCCATGGAATTTGGGGATGAAGTTGTGATATTTAATGTTATGGATTCCATGAAGTACCCCTCAGAGGATCATTCTACATTTGTTATCTCCCATTTTGAACCACCAAGTAAAAACACCATGGAATTGGATTGTCATATGCTTAGAGAGATTATGAGTATTGGTTCTAGTTTGATGTCTAAGAGTACTTCCACACCCGTTTCTAAGGAACAAGACTCTCTAAGATTTGATTTTGAAATGGAATCATATTCTAATTTTGATCATGTGAACTCTAATTATGACATGGCTGTTGAGTATGCTGATGGATTTGATGATTTATTCTCTGATTGTGATGATTTCTATTCTGATACTGATGCTCTTTGTACACATATTTCAGTTCCTTCTATGTTTCCATCCATACACCACCCCCCTACACTGGAACTCAAGCCATTGACACCAAATCTCAAATAATCATACTTGTTAAGTGGTGAAAAATTACCTGTTATCATTGCTAACAATATCCCTTTTGAACATGAAGAATTTTTTTTGAATCTTTTGAGGGATAACATTAGGGAAATCAGGTGGACCTTGGATGACATATCAGGTATTAGCCCCTCCATTTGCATGTATAGGATTCTTTTGGAGGATAGGGATAAACCGGTGAGGCAACCACAAAGGAGACTCAATCCAACCCTTCTGTAGGTTGTTAAAAAAGAGGTTAAAAAATCGCTTGAGGTAGGTATAATCTATCCCATTTCAGATTCTCAGTGGGTAAGTCCTATTCAGGTTGTGCCTAAGAAAAGTGGTGTTACTATTGTTAAAAATGAGAAAGATGAGTTAGTTCCAATGAGGGTACAAAACAGTTGGCGTGTGTGTATTGATTATAGGAAACTAAATCATTCCACTTGCAAAGACCATTTCCCCCTCCCATTTATTGATCAGATGCTTGAGAGACTAGTTGGGAAGATACACTATTGTTTCTTGGATGGATTTTATGGATATTTTCAGGTTCCTATAGCTTCGGAGGATCAGGAGAATACTACATTCACTTGTCCCTTTGGCACATTTGCCTACTAGAGGATGACATTTGGACTTTGCAACGCCCCAGGTACCTTCCAGAGATGCATGGTGAGTATTTTTTCTGATTTTATTGAGACCTGCATGGAGGTATTTATGGATGATTTTACAGTGTATGGGTCTTCATTTGATGAATTTCTAAGTAGTTTGGGAAAGGTGTTGAATCATTGTATTGAGAAGAATCTGGTCCTGAACTTTGAAAAGTGTCATTTTATGGTAGAGCATGGAATTGTCTGAGGGCATGTAGTGTCAAAACACGGAATAGAGGTTGATATATCTAAGATATACATTATTTCATCCTTACCCTATCCTTCATGTGTGCGTGATGTTAGATCTTTCCTAGGGAATGCAGGATTTTATCGGTGCTTCATCAAATATTTTAGTAATATTTCTCTTCCTATGTCATGATTACTTCAAAAGGATTCTAATTTTGTGTTTGATGATTCTTTCAAGACTTACTTTGATGAGATAAAGAAGTGTCTGAACACTCCACCGATCATACATCCCCCATGGTGGGAGATTACTTTTGAGATTATGTGTGACGCCTCCAACTTCGTGGTTGGAGCTGTCTTATCTCAGAGGGTGGAGGGACGTTCACATGTGATCGCCTATGCATCAAGGACACTGGATTCAACCCAATAAAATTACACAACCACGGAAAAGGAGTTTCTTCCTGTCATATTTTCATTAGATAAATTTCGTTCATATTTTTTGGGCTCTAAAGTAGTTGTTTTTTCTGACCATGCAGCTCTGAGGTACCTCTTGAAGAAGCCAGATGCAAAGCCAATGCTGATCCGATGGATGCTCCTTTTTCTGGAATTTGATATTGAGATAAAGGACAAAAAGGGGTCAGAAAACTTG
Source organism: Viscum album (assembly GCA_963277665.1). NCBI lineage: Eukaryota > Viridiplantae > Streptophyta > Magnoliopsida > Santalales > Viscaceae > Viscum > Viscum album. The sequence continues at coordinate 517,327,603 of OY728130.1, forward strand.
GTGGCGGACCACATTAGTAGGCTTACTCACACACTAGAGGATGACACATTGGACCAGGTACCACTTCAGGACACTTTCCCCGATGAGCATATTTATTCCATCTCAGGTACGCATCCTTGGTATGCAGATTTAGTTAACTACCTTGTTGTCTTTGAAATCCTTGCAAATTTAAAGAAACATCAAGCCCAAAAATTAAAAAGTGAGTCTAGGTATTATGTTTGGGATGATCCATACCTATGGAACATATGTAGTGATCAAGTTATTAGGAGGTGTGTTCCTGATCATGAGTTGGAGTCTGCTTTACATTTTTTTCATACACTTTCTTGTGGTGGACACTTTGGACCCCAACGGACAGCTAGGAAATTTTTAGACTCTGGATTATATTGGCCTAGCTTATTCCATGATTCCCATGTGTTTTGTAAGTCATGCTCTTGTTTCCAACACACTGGGAACATTTCTAGGAGACACGAGATTCCCCAACAACCCATACTATTCTGTGAGATTTTGGATGTATGGGGAATTTATTTTATGGGTCCTTTTCCTAGTTCATTTCATTTTTTATATATTTTGGTTTCTGCTAATTATGTGAGTAAATGGGTGGAGGTTAAGGCCACCAGGACTGATGATTCTCATGTTGTTGTGGACTTTGTCAAAGTGAAATTTTTTGCAGGTTTGGAGTACCGAAGGCCATCATTAGTGACCAAGGGACACACTTCTACAATCTGAATCTTTCTTCCCTTCTTCAGAAGTATGGGTTGACACACAAAACATCAACACCATACCACCCCCAAAAAAATGGCCAAGATGAGGTTTCAAATCGTGAGTTGAAACAAATTTTGGAGAAAACCATGCATCCAAATAGGAAGGATTGAAGCAAGTGCTTGGATGATGCATTGTGGGATTATAGGATAGCATACAAGACACCCATTGGTATGTCCCCATTTTGGATTGTTTTTGGGAAAGCATGTCATCTCCCTATGGATGTTGAGCATCAGGATTATTGGGCTATAAAGAAATGAAACATTGATTTAGCCCAAGATGGAATCAAAAGGAAGCTGAAAATTCAAGAGATTGAATAGATTCTATTGTCTTCATATGAGAACTCAAGGCTCTATAAGGAAAAATCAAAAGCAGCTCATGATAGAATAATCCAACAAAAGGAGTTTCATGTTGGATAGAAAGTCATTCTCTACAGTTCACGACTGAAGCTAATGCCTGGTAAGTTGCATTCCAGATGGTTAGGTCCTTATGTTGTGACTAATGTTTTTCCTTATGGTGTAGTGGAGATCACACAAGAGGACACAAGGAGGAGCTTTACAGTCAATGGGCAATGTTTGAAGAGATACATTGAGGGACTTCCTAACGATGAAATGGATTTTATCACACTACATGACCCCATCATCACTTGAGCACATCAGGCTATTCCTAACCCTTTAACTTTGTTATTCTTTGTCCTATTTAAAATTATACATTTCATGTGCATATATAATCTCATGGGTTCACATTGAAGACAATGCAATATTTTATGTGTGGGGTAGGGAACCTTTTAGTTTAGTAATTTCAATTAAAAACAAAAAAAATGTGTGTTTTTCAAATTTTGTGTGTTTATTTTACAATTTTCTATGTGTTTTTGAAACTTTTTGAGCTGAAGTGATTCTCATCACCATTTTGAAATCCATATCAATAAGTGAAACAATTTATCCCTTGAAATGACTTTGTTTCAAGTTCAAATATTTAGTAATTTCATGAAAAGTACACTGAATTTTGAATCCCATGACACATCTCATTGTCTTTATATTTGAAACCACTTTCCTGTGAGGCTTCTAAACCATTATTTTCATATTATTTAAATTCACCTCACTTCTTGAGAGAACCAAACCATGCTTGGTGACCCTTTTATGAGTTTGGATGAGAAAGACATTGCAATTTTTTTGACATTTGTGTGATAAGAGAAAATTCAAGTGTGGTAAGTGTTTTGTGCATGGGAGGATAAATAAAGTGGAAGTATATTGAATGATATAAATTAATAACTTGAAATAATGGTTTTTATGAGGCATGATATCTTTTGTCTCTTGTTGTGTAATTTTTTTATCTCAAGGATATGTGTTTTAAAATTGGGTTTGATTTGATATTGATGTTTACTTGACATGAGGTTTTGCCCAGGAGTGCAAAAGGGTATGTGTGGGGGAGTTTATAAAACACTATTTTGTTGAATATTTTATTGATAATAAATGATTTAATTTCCTCACATTGCGATAAATATATTCATTTATGAAATATTTGGGATTAGATCATTCATTTGAAAATTTGATGAAAATTCTAGTTTTACCCTTTTAAAATGTATTGTAGTATTTTGAAGATAAATATTTTAATATTTATTATTTGAACTTAATATTTTTTAAAACATTTCCTAACTTAATTTTCTACAACTTTTATTCATGACACTAGAGCTAAAGAGTGCATTTGGATGGAGTAAATGGGCCATTAAGTCAATGGTGGGCTGGACTCGGCAGAATGGACATGGGTTCTGTATTTAGGACATATCTTCTTCATCCGGGCTTGGATTGAGCCCAAATTTGAGGAAATATCGGGGAAATGATTTGTCACAAATCATCATTCTAGAAGGCTGGCCAATTCACGCATTTTGGAGGTCAACTAGGTGGTTCAACTTGGAATAAAATATTTGGACGAGTTTTTCATTTCACACTTAAAAAGTTATGTAACCCTAGCCCTCAAAAACTCTATTTAAAAGGGTTTTTCACTCTTTTAGAGGGCTGGTAGAGGCTTTGGGAAGGTTTGGATGAAAGGGTGTCTCTTGGGAGCCCCTCACAACTCTTGGAAGAAGTAAGTATTTGTGCAAACCTCTCTTCCAAAAAGGCTCTCCTCTCCCACACCCTCTTTGTATTTCTTTTCCTTGATGTTTGTATCTTGAATTTTTCTTTAAATAATCTTATGTGTTCTTACCTTTTCTTATTATATTAATCTTCTTAATTGGTTTGGAATCAAGAGTGGAGATGAGATTGGGTTCTACCCTTTCAATCATTTTCTTATGCAAAACGTCTCCACGATGACCACACCGCCCTTGGAAGAGTAGTTTTTTTAGTGATCAATCTATCTTCTACCCTCTTCATTTAATTATTTTTAATAATTGAGATACTTTAGTTCACTTAATATGATCCATGAATTGTGTTTTTAAATTATAAGAAACTAAGCAATCAATTGAACAATTAACACAAAAACACGCGAGGTTGAGATTTTGTGTAAATTGTGAGAGCGCGATCTTAATCGGTAATACAAGACCACATGGGATAAATTTGTAGAGTTCAAATATAATCCCTAAACATAATTCCTCCTCATTTCCAGAATGTATATGTTCTCTAATTAACCACTTACCATAAGCTAACCTTATAACAACAATCAAATCAAGGTGCTGCGATTGTGTGTTCCGAAGCTAGCCTAGGGTTTAAGTAATTCCATCTTTGTGGTTAAGTTAACTCTTGTAGGGTTCGAGGGTTAAAAAATTAGGGGATCATAATTAAGTGGATATTGATTTAAATGATAATTATTAATAAGTAAATTAATAGTTATAGTTAGATCAATTATTCCTTTTAAAATATTTTCTAAAAAAACATCTTCTTGTTGTGTTTTTTTAATCAAACTTCATTTCAAAATTAAAAACAAAAAAAATGAAATCTTCTTCCAGAAAACTTATTCTAGATTTATAAACTATAAACAACCCCCATCCTTTCAAGTAGTGTTTTAATTATATTCTATTTTATTTTTTGAATACCTTTAAGAAGTTGTTTTAATTTATTTCCTCCTTTGAGAAACGACCTTGGTCAGCCACTCTGCTGCACCTAAGTACCCCAAAATCACATTAATCATTTGAGGGCACCCACGACATCAATATTTCAGAAATTCTAGTGGAAAGGATCCATATTACCCTTTGAATTACCCCAACTAGGGTTGGTAAAGCAACTTTAAAGGTTTTAGGTAGACATTCCAAATTCCAACTACATTAACTCACAGCTCCTTGATCTATTGAGTGGACTCCCCAATCCTAAAATCCTTAATTTTGGATTTCCTTAAACTTTGCCTCTTAGTTACACTATGTACTTCTAGGGAAGTCAAACCTTTATGTAAACTAGGTTAATTTAACCAAAAACCTCAAATTAGAATTCCCTGATAATTGAAAGCACCCCAACTAGGGTTGGTCAATCACTTTGAACTATGGTTTGATTCTAACCAAAGTAATGAAAGGCTATACCAACTTAATATTTAATTGAAGGATTTTATCTGTTATGCATAAATTTCCACTTATTATCTTTTCACATGCTTGTTAATATTAAGTGGGATATACTTAAGCAATTAACCATGTATAGATAATATTTATGCATAAGCCATTTTATTTTAGTTCTATATTGTATGCTTGTTAGTTATGACTGAAAATTAAAATTTTAATTATTAAAACACTTTTAAGGAAAAAGTGAGAAACCATACATGAATTCACGACATAAAACAATCAAACCACTATGGTACAAGAGTTCAAGGCCAAACCACATAAGTTTACATAGAAGAGCCCCTACCCAACATCAAAACAATAATATCAGTTTCCTTGTACTCCTTGCTGCCAACTAACTGTCCCATGCATGAATGCAGGGGCCTGGAACCAATGGAAAAGCCATACCCTCTCAAACTTCCAATTCTAAAGTGGAGACCCAGAGAAAACCCTCTGCTCTAACCCCCATGGAGCCACCCCTTGTGAGACAGATGCAACTAACCTCAAACCTCAAACCACAGGGCCAAAAGAAAACACAATGCTAAGAGATTATTCAACCAATTCAGTGTATTTAGCCAACAAATTCATCATTTCAAAGCAAAAAAACACAATTGATGAAAAAACACCAAAATTAGGTCTATGATGAAACATGTACAAATTGATACTCCTCCATACACACTAAAAACACTCATTAAATTTGATAAATCCTTTATGCTCCACCATTGACATAATCACCAAAACCCATAAGAAATCAAAATCCATCGCTGAGACCACGTCGCTGCCGCAACGCCAAAGAAAACCCACCGTAGAACATGAAACTAGATCTAAACCACAATCAACATGGCATCCAAATCACCCAGTAAGAAACCAAAAATCATAAATGGATAATGAGAAAAACCACCACAAATGTGAACTGCAATCCAACCGTCGCCTTTAAGCCCACACACGATGACTAGATCTGCCCAACACAACTAGACAATGTAAAACTAGGACACCATCCACACCATATCAACTGAGAACTCAAACCTTAGACCATCATCATGCCGCCGAGAGCCCTGTCCAACTTAGGGAAATAATAAGGCCAATAAAAAATGATATCACCGTGAATTTTGAGATGTCATTTCCATGGGAGACACTGCATACCATGGACCCACCATCCGAAGCATTAAAGGGAAGCTAAGCCATAGTGGGGGAGAGGAAGACGATGACGGGGGAAAACCCTATGTGGAGCCCCTTATGGGCGCATCTCTCCCAAAAATCACTCCCTCTGGTCATTGTTAGTTCATTAATTATGTGATCATGTCAAACATCCATAATGAATAACCATACAACTGAAAGAAATAAATAAAGGGTATGATCATGATCTTTACTATTGGTTAGTTTATCTAGAGTTTGATAAACTAACCCTAACCTAGGGGAGAAACACCTTAAACCGTTAAGGTTCATGTTTATAGCTTTCCACCTATCCACCTTCTTATCTCCTTGGACTGGTTTCTCATCGTCTCATAACTTGAACCACCTCCCCTATATTATGAGCTCTATCTATTACATATTATTTTAACTCACACGTAGGTAAGGGGTAATAGGGAGTTTACATAAAAGAAACCATGGGCATGCAGACCCTACATATTAATGAGGATAAGACACACACACATACAATTTTAATTTAATAAATAAATTAAAAGGGAACCAATCACATACAAAGGCCTGTTCTAGCTCATGACCATCCACATACATGCAATGAATTATGCATTTAATAAAAATAAAATAATATTCTTTAATTATTATTATTAAGATAAATTATTCTTGAATCGATTAATCATTATCTTTAATTAATCAATTCTTTTCATCTTAATCCTTTTATGATTTTCCTTGAGATTCTCATCCATAACCCTTTACATAACTTTTAAATTGGAGGTAACCTGGTGAATACCCATCCAAAACTACCCAGCATGTGTAATACTTGTATACACTTTATTTTTTGTGATATGCAACATGCACACATAATTATAATTTTAATACAACTCATACATGATGTGAAGATCTTTGAACATTATGCAGATGTTAATTAAACACACATATATCAAACACCTATCACATGTTGTGTCCCAACTTTACACCAACACGAAGGTACATGTATCAAGGGTTACATAATATAATAACAAATTTTTAAATCTGCATAATCCGGAAAAATTACATAGTGTGTAGATCCGACTACACAGTGTGTACCCTTCTCACCATCCATCTAAAGTATATGCCTGGGGAAACAATGTTTGAGGTGTAATTTGGAAATCTTTTGAGTACACGATGCATCCAGTGGGCCACATGCCGTGTCGACTCCATGTTACATGATAACCAGATGGGAAACCCGTGTATGTGATTCAAGACTTGACCCTCACCCGAAGGGACTACACACCATGTCCAATGGGCCACACGACGTATAGTTTGGCTGACCATGCACCATTCTGTCTTGATCAACACATGGTGTAAGAATTAACTACATCGCATGTCATTAATGCACACAGATTGAGTAATTAACGAATTACTTCTGATGCGTTGAATACAACTACACGATGTGTGATTCAGATTACACGACATTTATGGCAGATGACACAACGTGTAACTCCGAATAAACAATGTGTACTGTCATGTTACCTAGATAGAATCATTGGTGCTTTCTGATGAGATCCTCTATTTAATGTTAATCAAAAAAATTATTCATTTCTATTAGATTTGAAAGAAACGAAATAGGAAGAAAAAATCTCAAAATTCAGATTACAAGAACAATTAAACATGAATTGAAAAACTAAATTATTAAAGTGTAAATCATCAAAAAATTATTTAAATAATTATAAATGAAAATATGACCCCTTTGATACCACTTTTAGGTTTTGGGCTTAGTGGAAGCACAAGATGGGAGTGTACATAACTTTGAAAATTTCCACGATCGATGATTAATCTAGGATCAATACAATGATAAACACCAGTATCCATAGAATTGAATCAAAGATAAATGAAAAAGGAGATAACTAAGAATTGAGAAGATAAGATCAACATATATTTTTTATAATTAATTAAATTAAATTAAAGAATTACCTCAAAGGTGATTTTTTATTCATTGATGTGTTCGACCATGGGTCTGAGGCGCGACTTCATTTAAATGTAGAATCCAAGGATAAGATTCCTCTAGAGGTGATCCACACATACTCCACATATCTCCAGACTTTGATGAAGGAGTATCTGTGTGCTAGTATGGAAGATCCTTTTACTTATGATGTCCACCTTTGATCGCCTTGAGAATCGCTTCCAAAGCATTCTCCTAGATTTGGTGGAGAATGATCTCTCTCGTTCTTGAGAGTGTTCTTGGAGAGGGAAGATTTCTTTAGGCTCAAGAGCTTTTCTCCAAGAATGTGGTTCACACAACCATTATTTAGTCGATGGAATGACCCTTTGGATAATTAGAGAATAATAACATAATGAGGAATTTAATTCACTAGGTAATAATAAATAATTAACACAAGTGTCGTTACTTATTTTATTATTCCATGTGAAACCCCATGTTAAATAATAATAACAATGCTATTATTTACATGACATGTGCTTAAATTTCATGTTATATTTAAATATTATTTAATCAAATAATATTTAATATTATTTCTCACTAGAATCATAACTTGGTATGCCAATCCTCCTCAATATTTAACGAGTCTTGAATAATTACTATTTATTTATTAAATAAATATAAATGCATTATTCACTGATAAATAAATATTATGTTTTCAATATATTCTCTTGAATAACTAGTGGTGAAATAAATGCGATCAGGCATACTTGAATAATTGTTAAAGAAAAATCGGGAATAATATTTATTAAACTTGTTAAATAATAAATTATCTAAATGAGATACTAGCTACACTTAGTGTGTGACCCTCTAGGACTCTTTATTGTTGGCATTAGATAGGCTTTCCTAATGTCCAAGATTACTATCTAGTATTGGGTCAAGGCACCCAAGAGAAAGAAGTTCATGTCGCAATGACATGTCACCTCATATGAATTCTTATTGTGTAATATAATCCCTTTGTCCCAATATATCCAATAAATAAGGTTGCATGCAAGCGCCATCAACCCATGTGCTCGATTTCTCATCCTTTGACTTTTCAAAATTGAACTTTTCTAGAGAACACCATGACCATGTATTTATTAGGCTATATCATTTCCATCAAAGGGACTGAGATATCTACTTCTATAGAAGTGAAAAATATTTTCTCTCATTATTCATTAATGCAGTATTACTAACGACACACCAAATATATCCTACCTCTCCAAAAACATCTATCGTCATAGTTTTCACCAATACATCTAAGTGTACGAGTCATAGTACCCATTAATAATAATCTTAAAGTCTAAGGACCAATACACACGTTCAAAGATAGGAACATCCAATGACACTTATGAATGTGGATTTTCTACTGATAGGTCTTGTTTTCATAATATCCTCCTAGATATTACCAAGGGCACACACCATAAGAAGGTGCCTCAAATTTTAATGAGTCCCTACCCCTGATAGCATATATCATTTGTGTCACTTCAACTGACATCATCCGACCATAGAACATATATTCAAGAATAGTGTCATGAAACTTATGGGTTCTCATCATAGTAAGGATCCACTATGACCTTTTAGTGTGACAACTATTCTTAGGACATTATCACATACTATGTTATGCAGAAGAACAATCATGATGAAATAAAGAGTTTATTAATATTCATCTAATGAATACAGGTTTATCATAAAGTACAAAGAAGTTGGTTTCTAGGGATCCAACTCCAATAGTATAGTCTCCCATTAAATGAAAAAATTAAAAATTACAGAATTAAAACCTTATTTTATTGATTGACACACCAATGTGTGTTTGAAAATTTAATAATGGTTTTAAAGAATATTAAATACTCAATTAATTTATTGTAATTGATATTTCATTATTGGTTTTACAATTTATTTTCCATGAATGAAATAAATGATGGACATCACCAATTTAGTTCGAATGATCATTAAGATGAAAGAGAATTAATTAATTAATTCAAGCGCGTTCATCTTAAATAATAAAGATGAATAAATAAATGAATTTTAGCTAGTTACTTTTACATATTCATTGCATGTATGATCATTCATGAGCTTGACCAAGACATGTGTATGCGTTGAATGTTTTAATTGAATTTATTACATGAGTTTGCAATTATTTATTATTAAATTAAATATGATGGCCTACGTGTCATCACTCCCTCCATTATTATGTAGGACCTGCAGGTCCAATGATATTTATGTAATCTATTTTTAACCAATCATTTGGTTCCCCTAACCTGTGTGAGAGTTATAACTACATGTAATTAATGGCGTATCCCAAAGCGCGTGGAGGCGGTTCAAGATGGAACCATAATGATGGAAACTCAGGTGATACACATGCGTAAAAGTTGAATGTTATAACTCATGAAAATACCAGAAAATGGAGTTATTTCCCCTAGTTCATAGGTTTATTTAATGTATTATCATTAAATAAACTATTAGATAAAGCTCATGAATGAGTCATTTAATTAATTAATTATTTATATCTATGCGGTTATTTATTTTATGAATGCAAGATTGTGATCACATAAATAAATTAATTAATTTGAAAGATGGAATTTAAATAAATGTATTATGCATAAATTTTTTATCCAGTATGATTATTTAATTAAGTAACATCCACTTAATCGAAACAAGACATGTAAAGGATAAAACAAGATAAAATTTATACACAATAAATTAAATAAATGAATTATCTATAAATGTTTTATCCAAAATGGTTAATTAATTAAGTAACATCCACTTAATATAAAAAAGACATGTAATAGATAAAACAAGATAAGATTTATCCATAATTAATTAAAATCCCTCAAACCTAATATTAAGTCAGAATTGGCCTTCCATTACTTGATTAGGAACAAAAATCAATTGAACTAAGTGTTTGACCAACCCTTGCTAGGAAACTTACTTTTATAAGGGGATTTATTATAATTTTTTTGTGTAGAATTAACCATTTCACATAAAGAGGAGTAGCCCTTGCTAGTCATGGTGTAATTTGGAAGAAAGTGTTGAGAAAATTCAAGTCAGGATTTTATGATTGGGGAATCCACTCAACGGATCAAGGAGTTGCAAGCTAATAGTTAGCAAAGACCTTCCTACCTAAATACCTAGAAGTATCTTGGCCAACCCTTTTTGGGGTTATGATAAGGGGAATATAGATCCTTGCCAATAGAATGTCCTAAAAACTAAACATTCTGAGTTCAATGGTGAGGGCTATTGAGACTTGATAAAATAGTTGGATATTTAAGAAAATCAATTAATTTATTATTTCTCACATAATTTTTAATCAAGAAAATTACTAATAATCTTCTCTTTTTAATTGTATAATAAAATGGAAATATCATCATCCACATTATCCCTATGATAAATATTAGATAAAGAGAACCTCATAATTGTTAGTAACTTCTAGGAATGGTATAGATGCCTTTGGGTTGTTCTATGACATGAACTTAAATCTTACGTGCTAGAATATTCAATGCATAATCCACCTGCTAAGGAGGAGAGTGATGATGATTTCTTATTCTACAAGAAACATATAAATAACGCGGTCAATGTTCAATGTTTGATGATTTCATCTATGTCTAGTGAACTCATGAATTCTCCTCAAAACATGGATGTATATAGAATGCTTGAGCACTACCATGGTCTTTACTAGTAGAGAGAAAGACATGATCAGTTTGAGATTTACAAAGCACTCTTTCAGAGTAAGCTTGTGGAGGGTTCCCCAACTAGGCCTCATGCAATCAAACTCATCGGCTACATTGAGCGCCTAGAGGTTCTAGGATTTAAACTCCCCAAAGAACTAGGCATCGATCTTATTATAGCATCACTCCCTTAGAGATTCTCTAGATTTTTTATAAATTTTAATATGAAAAACATTAAGAAGTATCTTCCATATCTTCTCACTCTTCTTTGATAAGTAGATAAGGATACAAAGTGTGAAAAGCCTTTCATCCTTATGGTGAACCAATGGAAAGGGAAAGAAAAGAGATTTAAGACCAAAGATTCTTCATGCACTTACAAGAAGAGTAAGATCAAGTGGAAAGAAAGGGAACAAGATTCCATTTGTTTTTCATGTGTCAAGAAGGGCCACTGGAAGAAAAACTACACCCAACCAAAGAATCAATGAGAAGCTTCAGGTGCATTTTTTATTGAGTGAAATTTATTTGTTTCTACAAATTGGGTATTAGATACAAATTTTGGTGCTCCCATATGTATTCAAATATAATAACCAAGTAGATTCATAAATATTGACCGAGGGGAGGTAGATATACAAGCAGATAATCAAGATAAACTCTCTATTGTAGCTATTGGGGACCACCACATCACATTGTCGACTAGGATGATCTTGTTTTTTTGAAAGGATGTTATTATGTTCCATCTGTTACCAAAAAAATTATTTTTGTATCCAGACTTGATAAAGATGTATTTATTTTCAAATTTGGGAATAAATGTTTCTTCTTTTATAAAGATTAATTTTTTTATGTGAAGGCACATTTAAATAATGGTCTTTATGTGTTGGATTACTCGAACCAAGTAATGAAAATCGATAATGAAGTTAATTCACATGAATCATACCACACCCAACTTTGGAATCACCGGATAGGTCATGTAAATGAAAAGATCTTGACTAAATTAAATCAAGATGGATATTTAGATTCTTTATAACTAAAACCACTTGGATCATGTCATGCATGTTTACAAGAAAAAATGACCAAAGAACCATTTAGTGGTAAAGGTGAAAGGGATAAATAGATTCTTGAATTAGTTCATACCAATGTGTGTGGACCATTTCCTATTGAATAAAGGGGTGGGTAGTCACACTTCATAACATTTATTGACGATTTTAATAGATATGGATATTTCTTCTTAATGAGGTATAAGTAAAATTATTTTGATAAATTCAAGGAATACAAAAAATAATTTGAGAACCATCTTGGTAGAAAGATTAAGAAACTACACTCAGACCATGGTGGATAATATCTTAATCAAGAATTCATTGATTACTTACAAGAATTTGAGATCCAATCCCAACTCACTCATCCTTACACACCTTAATAGAATAGTGTAAGAAAAAGGAAGAACCAAACCTTTTTGGACATGGTTAGATCAATGATGATTCATACGAGTCTTCCATTATCCTTTTGGGGATATGCGTTACAAAAAACATTGCATATACTAAACCAAGTACCAAAAAATTGATAAATGGTGTTCTATATGAATTTTGTAGTGAAAGAAAACCCATGTTATCAAATTTAAATGTGTGGGGAAGTAAAGTGTTTGTTAAGGAATCTTCAAGTAACAAAATTTCATCTCGAGGCACAAAGTTTATCTTTATAGGATAACCCAATGAAACAAGGGTATATTACCTATACGAACCCTCATAAAAAAGGTTATAGTGGCAAGAAATTCCATATTTCTTGAGAGGTAGAACATATCTAAAAGAGATAGTGAGATAGAGATATATAATTCGATGCATTTGAGGCTCAAGGTACACAAGAGTTGTTACAAGAATAGATTCCAAAAATCCCTGTGGAAGATGAAATTGTTTCGGAGACACAAGTACTATGTAGGAGTACAAGAGAGATTAGAGAACCAAAACATTATGATTTTCTAGTCACTGAGGATGGTGACTCATTATTAAATTTAAATAATGATCCTATAACCTACAAGGAATCCATAAGTGGAATAGATGTTTCCAAGTGGAAAGAATCCATGAGATCTAATGTATTCAATGTACCAAAACTAAGTTTGGATTTTAGTATATCCTCTTATGGATGTAAATACAGTTGGTTTCAAATGAGTATTCAAGAAGAAACTATACATGGAAGGTCAAGTCAGTACCTATAAAGTACGATTGATTACAAAAGGGTTTAAACAGCTTCAAGGCATTGATTATGATGAAACATTTTCATCATTTACAATGTTGAAATCCATCAGAATTACACTTTCCATTAAGTCTTACCATGACTATGAGATTTTGAAAATGGAGGTCAAAATAGACTTACTTAATGGGAACCTTTAAGAAGATTTCTATATGACACAACCCAAAGGGCTTATGAATTCAAAGAATGATAATAAGATATGAAAATTGAAAAAAAAATCCATTTATGAATTCAATTAACTATCTCAATCATGAAAAATTTATTTTGATGAAGTTGTAATGAAATTTGGTTTCATAAAGAATGATTGTGAACCTTGTGTCTACAAATATTTTAGTGGGAGTGCAGTCGTTTTCTTAATATTATATGTTGCTGACACAAAACTTATAGGAAAAAATACCATTATTATAATCTATTAAGATGTGGTTGAATAAATTATTCTCCATGAAGGACTTATCCAAAGAAACATATATTCTTGGGATCAAGATACATCATGATAGATCAAAGATACTGCTCGACCTAAGTAAAAGTACATACATTAACATGACATTGAAGAGATTTAGTATAGAAAAATATAAGAGGGGACTATTTCTAGTGTCACATAACATTCATCTTTCTAGGAAAATGTGTCCTCATAAACATGAGGAAATAAATAGAATGGAAAGGATTCTATACACATCAGTGATTGGGTTAGTAATGTATGCTATGCTATGTACTAGGCTAGATGTTTCCTACACATTGAGTGTGTTAGGAATATATCAAGATGATGTAGGTGATTTCCAATAGATGACATTCAAGACTATCCTTAAGTATCTAAGTTAAACTAAGGATATGTTCTGGGTCTATGGAGGAGATGGGGAACTAGTCATCAGAGGATATGAAGATGCTAGTTTCTAAACTAATCAAGATGACATGAAGTCACAAATGGGATACATATTTACTTTTAATGGAGGTGTTTTGAGCTATAAGAGTATAAAGAAGGATATAGTCACAGGTTATAATACAGATTTCGAGTGCATTATAGCTTCTGATAAAGCTAAGGAAGTAATATGAATGCAAAACTTTATCTAATATATTGATGTGATACCTATCAGTAAATATCCTATCACACTCTATTATGATAATACTGCAGTGGTGGATCTTGAAAAAGAGCTAAGGTCACATCAACGGACGTAGCACATACTTCATAAGTATCATTTAAAGAGGTATTTTTCTCAAAGAGGTGAGGTTTCATTAAGTAGTATTTACACGTAAGATAACATAGAAGACCCCTTGACTAAAGCCTTGACTTAATAGAAACATGATTATCATGTGAGGTCTAGCGTATTGAAAGTCATAGGAAGTTGGATATAGTCTAAGTGGGAGTTTTTTAGATTTGGTGTTCCAGGATCAACTGATTGTACTTTGATTACATGAATATTTTATGTATTGAATATTACTTTAACATCTTATTAAATATTTTTCATTGTTTATGCATGGATTTAATGTAATAATGTCCTAGATTATTATCACATTGATAAGGTCATAACAGTTGCCCGCTATGATGAGAATGTCGAAGTGATATGAAAATATTCTTAATATAGTTATGTGGTTGGATAACATACTATCATGAGACACATAATATTTAGACCATTAGGTGAAAGTGCTCATAAGAGGATGAGGCTTCTTCTCATAAAGTTCACACTTGATAATCTACAAGACCGGAGATTATGTGAAGATACTCGCTATTAGGTATTCCCCAAGTTTTTGTGTCATTAGATATTTTTATCTGCGAGCATGTGTAATGGTCCTTATACATTAATATTATCATTAATGTATTTCATGAATCACACACTTAGATTTATTTATGAAAACCATCATGTCATATGTTGTAAGAAAGTAGGGTATGTTGGGTGCATCATGATTGATATGTCATTAATGGATAATTATAGGAATGATTTATCCCTTCTATCTTTATGGAAGTAGATATCTTGTCCCTTTAATTAGAATAGAACTGTCACATTAAATTCCATGTCCATGGTGTAACGACGTGTTTATTTCTGATAACCAAAGAATGAAGTATCGAGTAAATAGGTTGATGACACCATCGTGCAACCTTCTTGAAGAGATATTGTGAAAAAGAGATTATATTACATAGTGAGAATTTGTATGTGTCTTTTGAGGTTGTGACATTAAGTTCTTTCTCTTGGGTGTCTTGACCCATTACTAGACAACAATCTTGGACTTTAGACAAACCCACCTAATTCCAATGAGAAAAAAATCCTAGAGGGACACATACTAAGTGTTCCCGTTGATCTTAATTAAATTATATTTGAGTTTAATTAATTGAATAAATATTATTCTAAAGTCTGATGAATAATTTTATTCAAGTTATATTGATCACATAAATTAAAAAATATTTATTCATCAACATGTGAATACAAAATATATTTTTATTTTATTAAATATTTAATAAATATTTAATAAATATTTATTTTATAATATGTGAATGAAATATTTATTTATGAATAAATTTTTTATTTGGGTGTTAAATAAATATAAGAGGAGTTAGAACATACCAAGACTGTATATAATGATAAATATTAATTAACAAGCCGATTAAATAATATTTGTTATTGAACAAGTTGGAACACGCCAAAAAATAATAATAATATAATTATTATTACATGGCATGTGGTTTATTAAAGGTAATAAATGTTATTTAATGACTGGAATGAAATTAAATAATATTTTAACTTAAATCCCAATTTGTAAATAGACAGCTTTGTTTATTGTGTAGAGCATCCAAAATTTGAGAATAGAGAATTTTTGCACACAATGAATTCTCTCTCAACTGCTCATTTTATCTCCATCTCAAGAACAATAAGTGCAAGAGACATTTCTTGAAGACTAAATAATGAGAAATCAAGAATGAAAAATGCAAGACATTCAAGTCACTACATTATCACATGAAGATCGAGTGGTGTTGCTCAGAGATCATAAGAGCACATGTGGATCACTACTAGAGGGATTCTATCCTTGGATCCTCAGAATGAAATGAAGGTAATCCAAAATTGATTTTTAGATGATCAATATTCACCAACAAAAAAAGTTACTAATATTAGGTTTTTATTTATTAAAATATTAAATAAATTAATTATAAATTTTATGTTCAAGATCCTCACTCTTGGTTTTGGGAAATGATTATTAAAAGAAATTTTAATATATCGTTCACCAACACACATTTTCATTATGCCTGAAATAAACAGCTCTAGGTAATGATATTTCTAGGAGCACTCACTCCACAAGTCATTCTATCACTATTGAAACTCATTTAAGAGGTCGTGATCATTGAAACCTACCCAATAAGTACTCACTAGATATCAGAAGATCTCATTATACAAGCAGGGCTCATATCCAGGGCTACTAGGGGACACCACAAACCCTATTAGATCTGCATGCTATATAGGGGATCAATGCCCTATGCATGGTTATAATGATCTATTTCCTACCAATCTATTTCTTTTCTAGTTTTGGGTGTTAGAGGTGTTTTAGGGGAGGCTTGAGGAGGTTTAATGGTGCTCAAAGGAGGAATAGAGAGATACCAGAGGTGTTGGTAGTTAAAAATATATAGGTAGGAGGAATAAACATCGTATAAAGTTTATACAATGTGAATGTAAGGTTAATGGATTATTAAGGATGATTTACAGGGTGTTACATGATGTGTAATAAATTTAGGATTTAATAGTTGAGGTGAAACATTTTTTAGAGAGGCTTGAAACATTACTTTTACATGATGTGTAAAGGGTACATGTCATGTAAATCCCTTGTACATCGCTGCTATAAAGGTTAGAGTGTCTTAGTTTTTTTCTTTAAAACCCACGATCCTCTCATTTCCAGGTGATCTAGAGGCCCTCTCTTTAGGATTATTGGGATTCCTTCCTTGTAGATCAATCCTTAGCTTACCTTATTTGATTCTTAGTGAGTAATCATCTATTTATTATGTATTTCCTTTCATTATTCTTCAGGGATTCGATGCGAAAATATTTCTTTGGATTGGGGTGTGATTTGGGATGTGTTTTGATTATATTTTTGAGTGTGGTGTAGATTGATTTTTAATTTTATTGTGTGGTGGTGGTTTCTGGGTATTTTTTTCTCTCTATAGTGCACAAAAATATTAGAAAGATTTTTTGAGTTAGGGAATCCTTATTCTCACTCTTTTACATGCTATGTGTGGGATCTACATGATTTTATTACCTTTTGGGTAGATAATATGGGTCGACATAATCATAAAATTAATTATAATGTCTAAAATTGATGGGTATTGGGATTTATCACATGATTTACTACTTTGATATATATTGATGATATTATTATGCATGCCTGTTGCTAATTCTAAAAATAAATTCTATTGGGAGCCTTGTTTGCATTGTAGTTGTTATGTGGTGATGACCCTTATTGTGTTGTTGTGTGATCGCTTCCAAAATAAAAGGATAAGGAATGTATACTTGGATAATAATTTTTTTCCATTGTATTATGGTTTGTGTGATTATACCCATGCTAACATAAATAAGTAATGTGATAAAGCCCCTAAATAAATGTGAAGCCAAGATGTGTTGTTGTTGTGTGTGGTTGTGTTTCTTGTGATTCTTTTTTGTGGATTGCAGTTTTTGTGTGATGATGTTAGTGATTTAATTGGTTGTATAGTATGAAAGGTAGTGACACATTTGTTGGTTGGTATGAATGCTATGTGGGAAGTTGTGCGATGTGGGGAGTTGTGCAATGTTGGTAGTTGTGGGATTTGGCACAGTGGTTGTGGCATAGAGGTTGTGGAGTAGTGGCTGTGGTGCAGTGGTTGTGGTATATGGAGGATGTGTTTGTGTTATGGATGATATGTGTGGTTTTTATATTATTATATGACTTGGGAGATGTGGCACGATAACGATGGTGGATGATTAGTGATGTAGTGGTGGATATGTGAGCTGGGCCAGTTTTTGTGTGGCGTGGTTGAGTTAGTTTCCTGGTTAGACATGGACCAAATGATGATTCTAAATGAATATAATGGGATGGAATTTGATGTTTGGTAAATGGAATAATGAATAAATGTGGTGAAACTTTTAAGATGAAAGTGGGAAAATGTTGTGTGGCTTGTGTGGTGGTTGCGTGGTGTTGCATATAGAGGTGAAAGCAATTGCGACGATTGATGTGTGGTACATGGTGGTGATGTTGTGTGTGCTAGTGTTGCTGATGTGAAACCTTAGGTTGGGTATTTTGTGATATATATATATATCATGTATTTTTATGTTATTTTATACATTCACCAACTAAGTTTGACAACCTTACCAATAATCAAAGGTGCCAAGTTCTGGGCATTTTCCCCAACATCCAAGATGGTAGTGATAAAGATGGCCAACTATCCCCTCTCCCCAGATCTTTCTTCAACAGTGATGTGTGGCCCAGGTGTCTTCAGGAGAGATATAATGTGTTGTACCAAGTGTCTTTAGGTGATATGTGATGTGGTGTGATGTGATATATGGCAGGGGTCATTCATGGTAGGAGGAGGTCATGAGGTTGATGTCCTTCACATTCATGATACCCTACTGCTTTGATTTTGATTCTGATGTGTGGCCCAGGAAAATGAGATGCGATTTGATGTGTGAATCAAGTGTCTGCAAGAAGGATGTGATGTGATGTGATGTGATATGTGTGGAAGAGATGGGAGTATATGACATTTGACATTGGGGTGTGATGGCAGCAAATCAGTGGAGAAGAGGAAGCGAGGAATTTTTCTTTGTTATGATCTCAATTTTATATCATTATTTGGATACATGATTTAGTGAGTGGTCAATGGTGAGGATGGGTTAGGTTAGATGAACTTTATAGGTGCTTGTTGGTTCTACTATTTATTCATTGGTTCTCAAAGATCCCAGTCAGTGTATTTTTATCACTAATAGGGGGAGGGGTGAATTAGTGATAACTTTTCTTTTATGTTTCCTTGAAAATTAAATAACCTTCACCACCTATTAAATATTTCAATCCCTACTGAAAACAATTCATACACACATCCATAGGAACACAAGTATTTACAAGGTTCACTATTCAATAAGAATAACTAAGTCCTTGGTATAATTTGGAAATAATCCAATACCACCAATTCACTCAAAAAAAACTTGGATTACAATGAGTAGGATATACCCTTTCAATCATGTATCACTTTGAAGACAATCCAAAAGTGCACGCACACCCTCTTAGCACAAATAGGGTAAAAAAATTTTTGTGTAATAACTCATGTTACTTGTGATTATTTTTAAATTCCACAAATGTATTCTTTGAAATACAATTCTTCAATTCCCCACCTAGAAGATGGTAAGAACTTTAGGACTTTGATATAGAATTAAAATCTAATTGTCTAGTCTGATCTTCTCACTCTGATTCTTCAGATCCAATTGCTCAATCTGATATGCCCCCTCCAATCTTCAAATATGATTTCCCAATACAATATATTTATCTCTTTCCAAAATACAATTGAGATAATTCATAATTCCTTATTACTTAGTCTGGAAACCCCAATACGAATGTCCCGATCCAATTATCTATCCCGATACAATGATCTACCGAATACGATGAAAGTTGAATATTAAAGACAAATAAATACGATGAATATTTAATACAATGAAAAAATGAGTAACATTGTGATACTTTATCTTCTACTTCAATTCAATCCATCATTTTTTTTCAAAAAAGATCAATATGGAAAACTCTTTCTCTCCCTAGAAAGATAGAGTTTCCCTCTCTTCAGTGAACAATACATCTGAGTTAGTGATCCGAGAAATTACAAAGTACTTCTCCCATTTATAGGTGACCCAAGGATGGATTTTGTATGAATCCCAAAAAATTTCCCACTCACCCAAATTTTCTGAATTTGCATGTTTCCTATAATTTAGGGCGAATATTAACTTTGTCAACTCTTCTTGAATCTTTTTGGTCCTCTAATCTTCTATCATCTTCATCTCTTCCTTCACTTTATTTTCAATCACTAATATGAATTCAATTTCTAAATCCAATTTTCTCAATCTGATTTCTCTAATATAATGATCTATACCAATTGAAGAAAACAAAACTTTCTTTGAATTTCTAGACCCCCCTTGAAAACACATCTATCTATTTTCTTCAGCAGTTCTCTTGATCCACTTGATTGGTAAACAAAGTAATTCAACCCTCTATAAATGGTTTACTACATTGTTGATTAAGATCTAAAATTCCTCTTTGTAATGATCACTTCATTATTTTCTTTTATTTTCATTCATTATATCTCAAACAATTCTTCTTCTGAATACAATTTCACACCGAGTTCGATTAGCATTTTTTTTCTTCTAAATACGATGACGATTGAATGCTATAGTGCCTTTAGAAACATCCTTATTTCCCATTCATCCTGAATCCAATTGTCCAGAATACAATTTCCCTAAATATAATCAGGCAGAATATGATATCCAACACCCTTATTTCTTTTCATCCAAATCTAATCAATCTGAATAAAATCACTAGCACCCTTATTTCTTTCCATCCAGATCCGATCAATATGAATATGATTGGAAACATCTCTTCCACTTATTCTTTCTTCTATCAAGATTGCATAATAAGTTTCACAACTTACTTATGATTTATGATAACTCTAAGATCATAAAAGAATCATCACATTTGATTTATCATAGTCATGTAGACTCTGATATTCCATCAATCAGATTCCGAGTGAATCTGATGACCATTTACTTCCAGCAAGATTCTTCCTCAATACAATCTATCTTCTCATTCTGGATTTAATGTGAATCTGATGAGACTATTATTCCATACAACTCCACCCGAATATGATGAACCATTTTAAGCATTGTGAGTCTGATTCTTCTGAATAATTTGGTTAGTCCGAATGTCACCAAAATACAAAATGAGGTGATATTTCCTTTCTTTTAAAGCATATTTGAAAAAAAAAAATACAATAATTGAATAAAATCACCTTCATAATTAGCTTGGTTCTAACAATATACACCTTTATTTAATCTAGATTTCCACCCATCATATTTCTCAACATACTGATCGATTGAAAAAAATACAACAAAAACACAACTTAGGCCTAACAATCTCCACCTTTGTATTTGTTGTCAATACCCACTTCAACCACTTGAAAACAATAATTGGTATTGTTTTCTTTTCTCAAATTTTATTCTTTTCATTCCTTTCTTGATCCCCCTATTTATTTTATCTCTCACCCTTTATCTTATCTCTCCCCCATATTGATAAAAAAATTAAAAGGGACCATCAAGACAAGTTTTTCCCAAATGATATCATTTCCAGGGATTATAAATTTTCATATCTGAATCTTGAAACTTTTCTTCAACATAGGTATCACATGATTTTATTAAAAAATAACCTTTAACTAAAAAACTCTAAGTCTATATGGGTAGACCTGATGTAGAAAACAAGAGTGTATAATCAAGGTGATCAATGTTGTCCATAACACAACATTCATGTAGTACCCTTTTCATGTTTCTTCCAACATTCTCATGATTAGGGGAAATCCTTGAAATAATTTGTTTAAAAGTAACCTGCTACCATATCAACAAACATATCAGAAAGTTCAAGTGTATAAAAACAAAATTTCAATAACTCATATTTTTCATAACCTCATTACTTTATTTTGAAAGAATAGTAGGATACTCATAAATTCCACCTTCCTTATTTCAACTCCTTAAATTACCTGCATGTTAGTACAAATATACAAAAATTTGGTAATAAATAAGAACTTATATTGTTTCATAGAAACAACAATTGGACTGATATTCCTCTCTCATCCTTGAATTCTTCTTTTTCTTGGATTTTTCATTGGATGTGCTTTCTTCCTTATGTTCATCCTTCATAGATTTTGTAAAAAATTTATTATTATCTATAGAATCTTATGATGAGGATTTCAAATTTTCTTCATCTTTAGTAGAATATTTTTTACAATCAATTTGTAACATTTTCCCCATGTATGTCTTTTATTTTGGAAATATAGTTGAATAACCTTTGATATCATGCCTCTCTTTCTCATAGCCACAATTTGTTGATACCTTTTTGTAAAAACTTATTATATATTTATAAATCTATTTCTCACCATATTCTTTTACTTATTTTTGTGCTTCCTCTAACTTCCTAGCCAAGTCAATGTGTTCTGAATAGATAACTAAGAATTCTTTCTTTTCAGACTCAACAACACTGTTTTTTCTAAAATTTCAAAATATCAGACTTCTTAGAATTGTTCATAAACATTTTTTGAGCTGGTAATAAAACAAGAAATACTTTTCTCAAGGTGTACAATTTGTTCTCATATTTCACAAATAGTTTCCAAATGTTGGAAACTATTTCTAATTCTTACTCTACTCTACTAAGGTTTCTTTAAAACAACCTTCTCTGACTTCTTTTTTTGAGGATATTGAATCCACATAAAAATTTTTCTTCTATAACCTATGGAATAATAATAATGTTTTTGTTTGAACCAACATATGTTAGCTTTATTCCCAAATCCACCAAAATTCCAGTAGTATCCATAGAAAGAGTATTTTCTTTTGTAACTTCCATATTGATAGGATTTGTAAATATGTTTCTCACTAACATTATTATTTTTATTATCTGAACCACCAACCTTTCTGTTATCAATCAGAATATTATTTTTCTTTTAAGACTTAATGTAATCAGAATTATTTGAAAATTTTCTAGATCTAGATAAATATTTTTTGGACTCAGGGTATTTTGAAACTTCTAAATTCTTCACTTTGTCAATTTTGTCCACATACATAACTTTCCCAGCTTTATTCTTCTCAAAAAAAATTCCATCCTTTTTATCAACCTTTAAAAGTAATTTTTTTTTGATTCTTATTAGGTTTATCAATATGATAACTTTATACAACTTCAAAGATATAGTTTTTTAAATTTATACCTTTCTCTTCAACTTTAGAAAGTTCTTGTTGGAAAAGTTCCAACTCTTATTATTTTACTTTTAGATTAACCTCCAGATGCTCATTATGATTATTTTATTCTTCAAGAGATTTATTTAAATCAAAAATTTATATCAGAATCTTGTTCTTCTCTTATGAAATATTTCTTGAATTTTTTAGGAATATTCATCTTCTAACTTCTTGATTTGTTTTTCCAGTCTTCTGATATTTATTAAACATTCTTTTAAATATTCTTTCAAATGCTTTTCAAGTTGAGTTTCTTTTTCATTAGAATTGATTATTCCAAATTATTCACCATTAATTATTGTAATAAAATTATTTTCACCAACATACTCAACAGATTTTTCAGATTCATCTTCACTTTCTTCTTCTTTAGTGAAACTAATTTCACTACAAGAAGAACTTTCCAAATTAAATATTTCCATAAACATGTTCTCTTAAAAAAAATTACAACCTCCTTACTATCATCATAATTAGACAAAAATATTATCCTTTTGGATTTGGAGAACTTCTTATATTCCCTCTTGGAATATAATTTTTCTTCATCACTCTTTTTCTTCCAAGATCTTTTTAGCCTTATGTCTTATTCTTCACTTTCTTCTTCATCAATTTATTATTCATTAAATATTTGAGGAAAATTGGAAATAAAATTCCCAATGAATCCAAATCCAAAATTTTTTAAGGGAATTTTCCCTTTATACCTTCCCATACCACTTTTAACAATTTTAGAAAACAAGGAAAAAATTTCATTAAGATTTTTACATTCTTCATATTTGGAATCAAAATATCCAGCTTCTTATTCTTCAAGAATATTATTTGAATTTTCTTTCTTGGCAGCTTGGAAAGAAATTTCTCTATTAAATTTTTTTCCTTTCATAGAATTCTCCCTTATCATTTCATAAGTAATGAGAGTGGTATGCAAATCACCTAGAGACAATGTTTCTGGATCTCTATCTTCCAAGGAAGAAACCTTAACATCAAACTTATCAGGGAGAATTCTCAAGTTCTTTTGAACAATAGTAGAATATTCTAACTTTTCACCAAGACATATAATAATACTCACAATTTCATTTACCATGGTAAAGAAGTCATCAACATAGTTATGCTCACCTATCTTGATATCTTCATAATTCAATCTCCATATTTGTAACTTTTCCTTCTTCACTTTTGTATTGCCTTCATAAATGTTGTTCAACTTATCCCAGATTCCTTTGGAAGTGGACACTCCTTTTACTCTCAGAAACTCACTTTCAGAAAGTGATGAGAGTAAATCATTATTATCACTTATATCATTCTCAAGGTTTTACTTATCAATGCTAGTGAGAGGATCATTCTCAATATGAGGAGGGAAACCATCTATAATAGCTCTTGAAACATCATACCCAAGAGACATAAGATAGGGAGACATTATTCCATTCTAGATATGACAATTACTATCATTTAAGATTACAATACCCTTATTATTCACAAAACTTAGATTATCCATCATAAATTCTTCAAATAATTCAAAAAATAATAAGTGAAGGGAACCTTTCACTCTGATACTTTTTGAAAGATCCCATTTAGTGTATTTGTATCACTAAGAAGGGAAGGGGGTGAATCGGGGATGACTTTTATTTTATGTTTACTTACAAATGAAACAACTTTCACCTCCTATTAAATATTTCAATCCCTACTGAAAATAATTCAAACACACATCCATAGGAATATAAGTATTTACAAGGTTCATTGTTCAATAAGAAGAGCTACGTCCGTGGTATGGTTTGGAAATAATCCAATACCGCACAATTAACTAGAAAAAAAAATCCTTGGATTATAATGAGTAGGATATACCCTTTCACTCTTGTATCACTTTGAAGACAATCCAAAAGTACGCGTGCACCCTCTTAGCACAAATAGGGTAAAACAATGTTTATGTAACAACTCATTTTACCTGTGATTCTTTTCTACTTCCATAAATGTGTTCTTTGAAATAAAATTCTTCGATTTCTTACCTAGAAGATGGTAAGAACTTCAAGACTTCAATATAGAATTCAAATCTAATTGTCCAGTCCAATATTCTCATTTTGATTCTCCAAATCTGTTTTCCCAATCTGATTTTCCCACTTCAATCTTCAAATATGATTTCCCAATACAATATATGTAGCTCTGTTTAGAATATGACTAATATAATTCATAATTCTTTCTTTCTCAGTCCAGAAACCCCAATACAGAAGTCCCAATCTGAATATCCAACCCAGTACAATGATCTGTTAAATACTATGATAATCTAAATATGATAGATTGTTGAATATGATGAATACTGAATATGATGAACAACTGAGTGACATTGTGATCTTATCTCTTCCCCTTCACTTGAATCCATTGAAACTTTTTTCAACAAAACTGAATACAGAAAATTATTTCTCTCCCTAGAAAGTCAGATCTTCTCTCTCTTTAGTGAATAATACATCCGAGTCAGTGACATGAGAAATTAAAAATTACTTCTCCCTTTTATAGGTGACCCAAGGATGGTTTTGGAAGGAATCCCAACAAATTTCCTACTTACCCAAATTTCCTGAATTTGCATGCTTCTTATAATTTAGGGTGAATCTTGACTTCGTCAACTCTTCTTGAATCTTCTTGCTCCTTCTCGAATCTTCTATCATCTTCAGCTCTTCCTTTTAATTTATTTTTAATCACTAATCCAAATTCAATTTCTAAATCCAATTTTCTCAATCTGATTTTTTCAATACAATTCTCTGTACCAATTGAAGGAAACAAAAATTTCTTTGAATTTCAAGCTCCCCCTCAACAACACATCCATCTATTTTATTCAGCAATTCTCTTGATCCACTTGATCGATAAACAATATAATTCAACCCTCTTTAAATGGATGACTACATTGTTGATTAAGATATAAAATTCCTATTTTTAATGGTCACTTCATTCTTTTCTTTTCTTTTTATTCATCGGATCTTAAAAAATTCTTTTTATGAATACAATGTCACATTGAGTCCGATTAGTAACTTCTTTCTCTTCTAAATACGATGACGATCGACTACTATAGTTCCTTTAGCAACATATTGTTTTTCCATTCAGCATGAATCTAATTGTCCAGAATATAATTTCCTTGAATACGATCAAGTTGAATACTATCTCCATCACCCGTATTTATTTCCATCTAGACCTGATCGATCTGAATACAATCTCCATCACACTTCCTTATTTCCATCCAAATTTGATCAATCTGAATAAGATCAGCAATATATATTTCACTTATTATTTCTCCCATAATTCTTGCATCATAAGTTTCACAACTTACTTATGATTTTTGAGAACTCCAAGATCAATAAATCATCATCACATTTGATTTATCATATTCATGAAGACTCTGATATTCCAACAACTAGATTCAGAGTGAATCCGATGACCATTTATTTTCAGTAAGATTCTTCCTCAATATGATCGATCTTCTCATTATGGATTTAATGTGAATCCTATGAGACTATTCCTCCACTCAGCTTCACTTGAATACGATGGAACTTTTCAAGCATTGTGAGTTTGATTCTTCCAAATACAATGGTCAGTTCAAACATCACCAAAATACAAAGTGAGGTGATTTTTCTTTTCTTCTAAAAAATATTTGACAACAAAATATAACACTTGAATATGATCACCTTCATCATCATCTTGGTTCTAAAAATATCCCCATTTCTTCAATCTTGTTTTCCATACATCATCTTTCTCAACATACTGATCGATTGACAACAAATACAACCAAAACACAACTTGGGCCTAACAGGTGCATTAGCATGATCTTGTCACATGTTCACTTAAGGCCTTGGTTATTTCCATACTGATTATACCTTTTATGCTCACCCTTTGTATATAAACCATTTTTAGGTTACTAGGAGGACTTTAGGGACCAAATTAAGATCCTTTATTTTTCCAGGTATGTCCCTCTTTGAGTTTTTTATTTGAGCCTTGGTGGCTAAGTCTTGTTTGGAAACAGAGAGCATTTTTTGGATAAAATGAATTAAAGTCTAGAGATGTATGTTTTTTTGATTTAATGGAGTCTAGTTATAAATGTGTTTAATGGGTTTATGAGGGTTTTTACATGATTGGAAGGATTTAGAGGTGTTCAAATCCTTATGTAAGGAAAATGAGATGAAATTTATCAGTAGGAGAATTACACACCATGTAAAAGTATTACACAATGTGTAAACTCTTCCAGACACATGTCATGAAATAAATACTGGGCATGAAATTGTTACACGTCATGTAAGAAATACAAGTTGTGAAATGTTTTTTCTAATTAAATAATAATATAAGGTGATAGGTTTTTCAGTGTAATTCTCTAAAAAGAAATACACGACGTGTAGATGAGTTACACATCGTGAAATTTCATGAAATTCAGTTATAAATAGTGACACATGGTTGATTTTTTTACCTCACCTGCAACATCCTCCTCTTGAACTTAGGGAAGCTTCCAAGAAATTTTGGAGCGCCTCTCTTGATTCCAAACACCCCGATCACATATCCTATCCCTGGAACCTTGTTATGATCATCTTCACCATCATTCCAATGGATAATTCTATTAGAAGCATTGGTTGATCATCAGTTAATGGTAGGGGTCCAAACCTTAACCCCATGGTCTGATTTTCATCAAGTATGTGCAATATTTTAATTGCGCTAACATATTTTGCACTGAATAAATTAAATGATGAATTGGATTATTACTTGGAATCTATTTGGATCCAATTGGTTGACTTGGAGTGTGGCTACTATTTGGGTGAGTGAACTCTTTATTATAAATGAATTTATGAATGGATTAAATTATGTTTATCATGACATGCGATTTGGGAGATTGCTTGATATAGATTCACCTTGTCTTGACTTTTTTATTGAGATAACCGACTTGTTATACCAAATGATTAAAAATGTATAATTGAAATATAAATGGTAATTTTCATAATGAACCATTTAGCCTTATGATGTGATACTATGATATCATAGTTTCTATGACATGTGTTGTGTTTTTTACACTGTAATGATTATATAGGGCATTGGATGAATCTGATTGTTGAAATATTTATATACGGTGTTGGACCAGTTTACATGCTAAAATGATGATATAGAAGGCTATGCCTAGTGACACATGTTGAAATGTTTATATACCAGGATTGGACCTGGAACATGCTAAAATGCTTATATACCAGGCTTGGCCCTGATACTTGCTAAAATGCTTATATACCGGTCTTGGCCCTCAGATATACTGAAATGCTTATATACTAGGTTTGGCCCTGATTGATTGCTGAAATGATTATATATTAGGTTTTGATCTAGATTTTTGTGATTCATACCACGAATATATGGTTATGGTTGGAAGGGTTGTGATACATGCACAAAGACATTCTGGCATGACACTTAGGTAGGTTATGTTTTACCATGGATATATGTTTTTGGTTGGCATGGTTGTGTGACATTCTGACATGGTACCGAAGAAGGTTGATGAAGTATTAATTTAATTGTTTAATTAATTAATACACATATTTATTGCATTATTGCATGAAATTATTATTGTACTAGTTATGTTGATACAAATCGATGTCAACCTACTGAGTTATACCCATACCCTATTCGGGTCGTTGATTGGTACCTGAGCATATTACATGGATGAAAGATTGGAAAAGGTAAAAGGAACTTGCTGTTTATTGTTTCTTACTGGATGTGATAGAGTTTGGAGATGGGAACAAAATAGGGTTCGAGACTGGGGTATTTATTGAGTTTTCTAGTAATTTATTTTGTATTACTTTTAAAATGACATTTAGTTACATTCTATCATGATATTACATTATTCCATTATTATTTTATTGGGTTATTAAGTTGGATTTTTTTGGTTTTCTATTATATTATGTCATTTCCATTATTTCTGAACTCTGATATTTATTTATTATTGTTTTATGATTATTATTCTATGTTGTAACTTTGAAAATAGGGGGTATATTATTCCCAATATACATATTAAAATCCCGCTACTAGTCGATATCCTCTAGAATATGAGGAGGCATGCTTGAAGTCATGTAACCAACCCAGTTCAGCCACATGATAGAGTGCCGGGTTGGGAGATGTTACAAAGTGGTATTAGAGAAAACCAGGTTTGTTTTATATTTATTTACTATTTTGAAAAGGTATAAAGGAGAATAGGATGTGTCCGAACTTGGTAATGATCTTGTGCATGAGAGTAGCTAACCCAAGTACAGGGAAAATCTGAGTGCCTAGGGGTGGATTTCTTTTTATATTTATTGCTTGTTATAGTTGATGTTATTTCACCCCAAGTGATTCACATGTTGTGTGAGGTTATTATTTCATGATGTTATTGGTTATTTAGATTTATACTCATGTCCTGGTATGACACATGATGAGTATGCATGCATCATGATAGATACATAAGGATATATATTTTCATACATTGTTCATGATAGGGGAATATCTATTGCATGTGATATATACTATCATATTTGAACCGTGATATGAGATACCTGTTATATATGAGATATGAAATAAATGAATTGTTATGTCATGATGAAACACTTGTAATCCATGTCTATAGAGACAAGGAGTCAATGGTTCTCTATTGTTGTCACCCGTTGAGGTTGAATTTGTTATAGCCAGTGTTCTAAGGAATGTGTTTTTATTGTAGATAAAATTACTCGTCATCATCTTCAAGTTGAGAATTAGGAGAGGGGAAATCATCACATTCATAATGCATCTAAGCCAAATATTCCTACAGATTTTGAGGATTAGATGGATGTTCATTTTCGTGACAACTTCTTGAGGGTCATGAGATCCATGGAAAGAGAGAATTTTCAAATGCTTCCTTTGATGTATGAGTTGAAGAGAGAGTTTCAGCTATATAATACACCAATGTTCACTATGGGAGGGAGGCCCCCAGGCACCTGAGTTCTTAATAGAGTCAGTCCAGATGATATTTAAGAATATCAAGACACCTGTAGATAGGAGGGTGAAACATGATGCATATATGCTTCATGGACCAGCCAAGAATTGGTGGGACATTCTGGAGAAGGCATGTAAGTAGGAGGAGTTATATTTTAAGGACTTTAAGATGAATTTCCTAAGTCATTTCTATCCTAATATGTTGATGGATGAGAAGGCTCATGAGTTCATACACCTAACACAGGAGGGCATGCCAGTGATGGACTACACTAAATGTTTCACCAGCCTATAGTGTTTTGTGCCATCATTGGTAGCTGATGTGATCTTTAGGGTGAGATTTTTTTAAGATGGTCTTCACTATGTGATTTGGTTATAGGTGAACATGTTCAGTCTGACTAGTTTTACAGATGTGATGAATTATAAACTTATCATAGAAGTGAATATAAGAGGGTTCCCAAGTAGTGGTCAGGCTATTTCAATAGGGAAATCTATGAAATCTTATTATAGTGGAAAGAAGCATTTCTATGACTATTTTCACTAATAAAACAATAGTTTAAGTAGTCAGGGCAGTGGGCATCCATCTCAATACCGTGTTCCATTACAGTGATATCAGTGTGGTAAGATGGGCCACAAACAACCTTAGTGTCCATACCCTGTTTTGGAGTGTCATGATTTCTGAAGATTTGGAAGCCTATATAGGTTTTGTAGGGGCATATAGCAGCATGGCATTGGAAGGGGAACATGACATGTACTGGATTCTAGGAAGGACTCAACTAATCCTTAGCAGGCAGGTTTCTAGAGTTCCACATGACATTTTGGTCAGGACAAGGGATGTGGTACCACTACGCATAAACAATAGTACCAGGTAGAGGGTATAACTCAAGGGAGTCAGGCTGGAGCCTAGGGTAGAGGGGATGGCCAGCTGCACATTATACAAACTACTTCGGCTAGTGTGGATGTGGCTCCTTCTACTATCATAGGTATGATTCTTGTATCATCTACCCTTTCATGTTTTTTTGATACAAGAGAATCAAATTCCTTTTTATCTGCTATTTTTGTAAATGGTTTGGTCTTTGATGTGGAAATATTGTATGGTGTTTTGACCATTAACACACCATTGGGAATGCGGTCAGATAATATAAAACGTTGCGAGGCATGTTCTCTAGAGATTGGTGGTTACCATTTATTTTGGGAATCATTCATGATAGAAATAATAGGTTTCAATTTGATTTTTGGTATGGATTGGTTAGTTCTATATGAGGACCATATCAACTATTAACAAAGTAGAGTTACCATTTTATCTCTAGATTGAGGCATCTATTCTCATTAGGATGAGTGAGATCTTTAAGCTGGTCGTGCATGACCAATTCAGTAAAGATTGAATTTTCTCATGGATCAGATATCCAGTCTTTCTATAGATGAAGGTGGAATGCAGTAGGATTATTTTTCTCAATGGCAGACCATTCTCAAGAAGTCTTCCTTGATTATTTTTATGGCTTACCACCTGAGTGACATATTGAGTTTATGATCGAGTTGGTGCTAGTTGTAGAGCCAGTTTCTATCCCACATTATAGAATGACACCAATAGTTCTTCGGGAGTTGAAAGTTCAGTTAGAAGATTTAGAAACTAAAGGTTTCATACTAAAAAGTTCATATTCTTGGGGTTCTCTAATTCTATTTTATAAGAAGGATGATGAGACTTTTCACTCATGTCTGGATTATCAGATATTGAACCAGATGACGATCAAGAACCAGTATCCCCTTCTATGCATTGATGATCATTTTTATTAATTGAGAGGTTCTAAGACCTTCTCCAAGATCGAACTAAGATATGCATACCTCTAGTTTAGGGTGATAACATCGAACATACCTCAGACTAATTTTAAGAGCTCTTATGTCTTGTGTGTGTTCATTGTGATGCTGTTTGGTTTGACTAACACACCGTAGGTATTCATGGAATTGATAAATAGGATATTTCATCATTTTTTAGATCGGTTTGTGGTGGTTTTTTTCAATGGAATGTTCGTGTAATCCAAGTAAAAAACTATCATGCCAAACATCTTGACACTGTCCTAAGTACTTTGAGAGAGCATCAAATATAAACCAAGATAACCAAATCTAGTTTCTAGTCTGATAAGGTGTAATTCTTGGGCCATGTAATCTCATAGGCAGGAGAGTTAGTGGGCCCTAGAAAGTTTTGGCTATGGTATCTTGGGATAATCCCAAGAATGTCTTCAAGATTTGGAGTTTTCTGGGTTTAATAGGTTATTTTCA
The DNA here is from genome assembly GCA_963277665.1 of Viscum album. NCBI lineage: Eukaryota > Viridiplantae > Streptophyta > Magnoliopsida > Santalales > Viscaceae > Viscum > Viscum album. The sequence continues at coordinate 517,360,072 of OY728130.1, forward strand.
AAGATTTATCCAAGACTTTTCCCATTTGGAAGCACCAATGTCTGGGATGACCAAGAAAGGGGTGAAGTTTTTTTGGTTTGATGCTTATGAAAGATCTTTTTAGGAGCCTAAAGGTAGGATGACATAAACATCTATCCTAAATTTACCTATGACGGTTAAATCATATACTGTATACTGTGACACATCTGGAGTTGGACTCGGAGCAGTTATGATATAAGAGGATCGAGTGGTTACTTATGAATCATGATAGCTGAGATCACATGAGAGGAATTACCCTAGCCCCGATTTGTAGTTAGTAGTAGTGGTACATGCCCTGATATGCTAGAGGCATTATCTCATGGGTGAGAGGTTTGTGTAATACTTGAACTATAAGAGCCTCAGGTACATCTTTTCTCAGTGGGATCTAAAATTTCAGCAGAGGATGTGGGTTGAGTATCTACAGTCTTTCGACTTTGAGTTGTATTATACATTAGGTAAGGAAAACATCATTACCAATTCTTTGAGCTGAAAGACACAGGAAGAGGTAGTATGAGAGTCTTACAACAAGTGGAGGGCGATTTCCTTATTTAAAAACATGCATCTAGATGTTAAAGATTCTCAGGATGAGTAGCCATGACTTCGACATATTTTATACCCATTCTTTTGGACCAGATAACAACTAAACAATTATTTTATCCATAGTGATTAGTTCTGAGAGACAACTTATATGGTGGGGAGATACCATTGGGATGGTCTCTTAATAGTGATAATTATATTTTTTTTTGTGGATGAGTATGGGTTCTTATGGGCTTTCATGAGGAGTTGATGAGATAGTTTCATGCTTCTAGATGGGAAGTATATCCTGGTTTGAAAAACATGTATTATGATCTACATATATAGTACTTGTGGTTAGGAATGAAGAAGGAGGTATACGGATTTGTGGTGAGATGTTTCACTTGTCAGCAGATGAAAGCAGAGCATTAGATGCCAGTTGGGATTTTGCAATCTTTGTCCATTACTAAGTGGAAATGGGATGATTTCACCATGGATTTTGTGACAGGATCACCTTGTAAAACCCATAAGAATGATGTCGTATGGGTGATTTTGGATTGAATAATGAAGGTATAAAACTTTTTTACTAATAGGGATACCTTCATAGTTGATGATTTGGGTAGTCTTTATATCCATATGGTAGTTGGGTTTCATGATAATCCAAGGAGTATTATTTTGGATAGAGATCCTTATTTCACATAACATTTCTATAAGGGTCTTCAGAAGATTCTGGGACCAAAAGTTCTTTTGAGTAAGAACTATCATCCTCAGAATAACGGTCAATCTGAGAGGACTGTTCAAGTTTTAAAGGATATGTTACAATCATGTGTTCTGGATTTTGGTGGTTCATGGGAGAAGAATATATAAATAGTGGAGTTTTCATATAATAATAGCTTCCAAGAATCCATATAGATGGAACATTTCAAGGCCTTGTATGTTAGGTCATGCTATTCATATCTTTGTTGGTTGGAGGTAGGTGAGTCCATGCTTGTTTCACCTAGTCTCGTATAGGATATGTCCGAGAAGGTTCAGTTGATCAGGCAGTGGTTGGTGACCATGTAGAGTAGGCATAAATCATACGTTGACCATCACAAATGACCTCTATAGTTCAAGGTTGGTCAATGTGTTTTCCTTCGGGTGTCGCCTAGGTTGGGGAAATGCCGTATCAATAAATAGGGGAAGTTAGAACCTAGGTTTGTCGGGCTATTCGAGATAGTGGATAGGGTCAGTCCAATGGCATAGTGATTAGCCCATTCATAGAGCTATGGTTCCATGAACAAAGTGTTTCATGTGTTGTAGCTTTATAGATATTATTCATACCCTTATCATGTGATAGATGTAGAATATTTCGAGCTTAGTACTGATGTGTCCTTTGAGGAGCATCTGATATGGATTATGGATTGTAGTTCGAAGTACCTTTAGGGTAGGGATATTCCTTTTGTTTGAGTACAGTGGAATCATGGGAGAGTTTAGGAGGATACCTGGGAGAGGGAGTCTGATATACGATTATAATGGCCAGAATTTTGTCATCGAGACCCCATAGTGATGCTTAGAGAATCTAGATAATGATATATTATATGGTGGAGAGGTTGTAAGATCCACTTTTTTTCTAGGTATTCCCCTCTTTGAGTTTTTTTTTGAGCCTAGGTGGCTGATTATTATTCTAAGGTGGTGATCCTTTGTTGGGGAAAAGACTTAAAGTTTGGGGATGTCTCTTTGTTTAAATTAATGGGGTCTAGGTATATATGTGTTTAATGGTTTTATGAGGGGTTTTATATTCTTTCAATTATTTATAGGTGTTTGGATCCTTATGTAAGGAAAGGGGGGATGGAAGTTGTCTGTGGGATAATTACACACTGTGTAAAGGTATTACACGGTGTGTAAAATTTACCAAACACATGTTGTGAAACAAATACTTTATGTGAATTGGTTACATTTCATGTAAGAAATACATGTCATGTAATATTCGGTCTAACTAAATAATAATACGAGGTGATGGGGTTTTCAACATAATTCTCTAAAAATAATTACACGACGTGTATATGAGTTACACACTTTGTAATTTCATGACCCTTAGTTTTAAATGGTTCCACATGGTTTATTTTCTTTACACCTCTCATAAAACTTCCTCCTCTCAACCTTATGGAAGCTTCTAGGTGATTTTGGAGTGCCTATCTTGATTCTAGATGTCCCGATCATGCATCCAATCCTTATAAACTTCTTATAATCATATACATCTTATTTTTTTGTGGAAAATTCTACTAGAATCATTTTTTGATCACCAGTTAAAGGTAGGGGGTCTAAAACTTAACTCTATGGTTTGTTTTATGTCAAGTATGTATAATATTGAAATTGTGCCAACATATCATGTGAAGAATAAATTAAATGATGAATTGAATTATTCATTGGAATCTTTTTGGATCTAATTGGTTGACCTGGCTTGTGGCTACCGTTTGAATGAGAGAATCCTTGATTATAAAAGAATTGATTAATGACTTAAAGTGTGTTTATCATGACATGGAATATGGGTGATTAGTTGATATAAATTCACCTTGGTCTGACTTGTTTATTGAGATGACAAACATGTTTTTGTTTTAAGATCAAATGATAAACTAAATGTGTAATTGAAAGATAAATGGTAATTTTCATAATTAACCATTGAGACTTATGATGTGATATTGTGATATACTTGTTGCTATGACATGTGTTGTGTTTTCTACACTATAATGCTTATATGAGGCATTGGCCCAATTTAATTTTTGAAATGTTTATATAAGGAGTTGGCCTATTTTACATGCTGAAATACTTATATAGTAGTCTATTACTAATGACACATGTTGAAATGATTATACACCAGGCTTGGCCCTAACACATGCTAAAATGCTTATATACTGGGCTTGGCCCTAACACATGCTGAAATGATTATATATTGGGCTCGGACTTGAGACATGCTAAAATTCTTATAACTGGGCTCGACCCTGATTGATTACTGAAATGATTATATAGTGGATTTTGACCCAAATTTGTGTGATTTATACCATGAATATATGGTTATGGTTGGCATGGTTGTGATCCATTAATAGAGACATTTTGGAATAGCACTGAGGAAAGTTATGTTTTACCATGGATATATGGTTTTGGTTGGAATGGTTGTGAGATATGATTAGAGACATTACGACATGATGCTAAAGCTGGTTGATGTGGTATTAATTTAATTATTTAATTAATTAATATACATGTTTATTACATTCTTGCATGCACTTTTAATCATATTGGTTATGTTTAGACACAACGATGTTGAACTACTGAGTTATAATCACACCCTACTTAGGATACTGATTGGTATTTGAGAAGATTTCATGGATGTAGGATTAGACAAAGGAAAAGGACCTTATTGTTGATTATTGCTTACTGGATGGGTTGGAGTTTAGAGAAGAGACCGACATGGGGTATGCGATTAGGGTCTTTATTGAATTTGACAGTCTTTTATTTTGTATTACTTATAGAAATAAATTTAGTTACATTCCAGTATGACATTACAGTATTCCCATATTATTTTATTGGGTTATTCAGTTGGATTTTATTGTTTGGTTTTCCATTGTATTTCATTATTTCCATTATTTTTTCATGCTGATATTTATTTATTATTTTTATATTATTATTCCTCTATGTTGTAACTCTGTAACAAGGGGGTATTGTATTCCCTGTTGGAGTTTGTTCATTAGAAACCAACTTATTTATACTTTATGATAAACTTATATTCATTAGATGAATATTAATAAACTACTTATCACATCATTTTTATTCTTCTGTGTGACATAGTATGTGATAATGTCCTAAGAATAGATTTTATATTAAAAGGTCATAACAGATCCCTACTATGATGAGAACCCATAATTTCCATGACACTATTCTTGAATATATGTTCTATGGCTAGATGATATCATTTTAAGGGACATAAATGATATAGGCTATCAGGGGTGGGGACTCATGAAACTTTGAGGCACCTTCTCAAGGTGTGCACCCTTGGTAATATCTAGGAGGATATTATGAGAACAAGACCCACCTGTAGGAAATACACATTCATAAGTGTCATTGGATGTTCTTATATGTGTACATGTGTATTAGTCCTTAGAATTTAAGATTATTATTAATGGGTATTATGACTCACACACTTAGATGTATTGACGAAAACCGTGATGATAGATATTCGCGGTGAGTTAGGATATGTTGGGTGTGTCATGAGTAATACTACATTAATGAATAATGCGAGAAAATATTTTTCACTTCTATGGAAGTAGATATCTTAGTCCCTTTGATGGAAATGATATAGCCTTACTAAATCCATGGATATGTTGTTCTCTAGGAAAGTTCAATTCCGAGAAGTCAAAGAATGAGAAATAGAGCACATAGGTTGATGACACTTGCATAAAACCTACTTGATTGGAGATATCAGGACAAAGAGATTATATTATATGGTAAAAATTCGTATGATGTGACATGTTTTTGCGACATAAACTTCTTTCTCTTTGGTACCTTGACCCGTTTCTAGATAGTAATCTTGGACTTTAGGCAAGCCCACCTAATACTAACGAGAATGAGGCCTAGAGGGTCACCACTAAGTGTAGCCAGTATCCAGTTAAATAATTTATTTATTTAACAAGTTGAATAAATATTATTCCCAATTTTGGTTTAATAATTATTCAAGTATGCTTGATCACATTTATTTAATCACTAGTTATTCAAGAGAATATATTGCAGATGAAATATTTATTTATCGATGAATAATGAAGTTATATTTATTTAATAAATTAATAGTCATTATTCAAGTCCTGGTAAATATTGAGGATGATTGGAGGACCGAGTTATGGGACCATTGATAAATAATATTAAATATTATTTGGTTAAATAATATTTAAATATAACGTGAAAGTTAATCACATATCATGGAAATAATAACATTGTTATTATTATTATACGTGAGTTTTCACATGGAATAATAGATTAAGTAACAAAACCTATGCTAATTATTTATTATTACCTAGTGAATTAAATTCCCCATTATGTTATTATTCTCAACATTAGACAAGGGGTCATTCGATCAGCTAACCGATCGTTGCGTGCACAACATCCTTGGAGAAAAGTTCCTGAGCCTAGAGAACTCTTACCTCTCCAAGAAAGCTGTCAAGAACGAGAGAGATCCTCCTCCACTGGATCAAGGAGAATGATTTGGAAGCGATTATCAAGGTGATCGAAGGGGGACATCAGAAGATCAAGGATATTCTACGCTATCACCTAGAGACTCCTTCAGAAACTTCCAGATATATGTGGATCACATGTGAATCACTGCTAGAATATTCTTATCCTTGGATTATATATCGCATCGAAACCACACCTCAGGCCTATGGTCGGACACATCAATGAAGAAAGAATCACCTTGGAGGTAATTCTATAATTTAATTAAATTAATTATAAACAAAATATTTCAATACTCTCTTCTTAGTTCCGGTTTCTCTCCTTTGTCTTTTATCTTTGATTCAATTCTGTAGATACTGGCATTCATCATCATATTGATCCCGGATTAATCATTGATTATGGAAATTTTCAAAGTTGGGTACACACCCATCCTGTGCTTCTACTGCCCCTGGAACCTACAAGTGGTATCATATCGGGTCATATTTTCACTTATAATTATTTTAATAATTCGTTGATGATTTACGATTTAATAATTTAATTTTTTAATTAATATTTAATCGTTATTGTAATCTGAATTTTGATATATGTTCCTCCCTTATCATTTCTTGTAGATCTAACAGAAACAAATTATTTTATGATTAAATTAAACTGAGGATCTCATCAGGAGGCACCAATGGTTTTGTCCAAATAAAACAAGATTAAACACCATGTAGTTAGATCTACATGTTTTGTATTTGTGTTCAATGCATCATGAGTAATTCAAAAATTACTCAAGCCGTGTGCATTAATGACAAGCGGTGTAGTTAATTATTACACTGCATGTTGACCAGGATAGACTGGCACACGGTCAGTAAAACTATACGCCGTGTGACCCACTAAAAACAGTGTGTATTCCCTTCAGGTTAGGTTTAAGTCATGTATCCCATACACGACTTTCCTGACTGGTTATCGTTTAACACAGAGTCTACACAGAGTGTGGCCCACTGAACCTTCCATGTACTCTGAAGATTTCTGAAGTACACCTCACACACTGTTTCCCCAGGCATATACCTTAGATGGAAGGTGAGGAGGGTACACACCATGTTGTCAGATCTATACGCCGTGTACAGTTTCCATATTACACATATTTAAAAATTTATTATTATATTATGTAAACCCTTGATATTTTTACCTTTATGTGGATGTAAAGCTGGGACACAACATGTGATAGGTGTTTGATATAAATATATATACATATATATAAATGTTTAGTTAACATCTACATAATGTTCAAATATCTGCACATCATGTATGAGTTGTATTACAATTAGAATTATTTGTGCATGATACATGTCACACAAAATAAAGTGTATACAAGTATATATACATGCTAGGTAGTTTTGGATGGGTATTCACTGGGTTGCCTCCAAGGTACAAGTTATGTACAAGGTTATGGGTGATAATGTCAAGGAAATTTAGAAAAAGGATTACGATAAAATGTTTGATTAATTAAAGATAATGATTAATTTATTCGAGCATAAATTATATTAATAAGAATGATTAAAAAATTGAATGCTAGTTTTATTAAATGCATAATTTGATGCATGTATATGGATGATCATGATTTAGAACAGAACTTTTTATGTGATTGGTTCCCTTTTTAATTTATTTATTAAATTAAAATTATTAGCATGCATTCCTTATCCTCATTAATATGTAGGGATTGTGCGCCCATGGTTTGTTTTATATAAACCCCCTTTTCCCCTCACCTGCGTGTGAGTTAAAATAATATGTAATGTATGGATCTCTCAATATAGTGGATATGGTTCAAGTTGGGTGCCGAGGTGAAACCAATCCAAGGAGATAAAAATAGGTGGAAAGTTGTAAACATGAACCTTAAACAGTTCAAGTTGTTTCTCCCCTAGGCCAGGGTTAGTTTATCAACCTCTAGATAAACTAACCAATAGTAAAGCTCATGATCATACCCTTTATTTTATTTCTTCCAGTTGTATAGTTATTCATTATGGATGTTTGACATGATCACCTAATTAATTAACTAACAAGAATAAAATATGGAACTAAAATAAAAATGGATTGTACGTAAATATTATCTATACATGGTTAATCACTTAAGTATATCCCACTAAACATTAACAAGCATGTGAAAAGATAATAAGTAAAAATTTATGCATAAAGGATAAAATCCATAAATTAAATATTAAGTTGGTATAGCCTTCCATTACTTCAGTTATAATCGAACCATAGCTCAAAGTGCTTGACCAACCCTAGTTGGGGTGGTTTCAATTATCGAGGAATTCTAATTTGAAGTTTTGGGTTGAATTAACTTATTAAACATCAAGGGTTGATTGCTTTAGTAAGACATGGTGTAACTAAGAGGAAAAGGTTGAGGAAATCCAAAATTAAGTATTTCAGGATTGATGAGTCCACTCAATAGATCAAGGAGCTGTAAGTTAATGCATTTTGAATTTGTAATGCCTACCTAAAACCTTTAAAGTTTCTTGACCAACCCTAGTTGGGGTAATGTAAAGGGAAATATGGATCTGTACCGATATAATGTGCAAGAAAAAGGATACTCCGAAGCCAATGGTGATGATTATTGGGTTTCGATAAAATAGTAGGAGACTAATAGATATTAATTTATTTACTTGTCTATATTTATCAAGATAAAGTACTAAAACTCTATTTAGCTTAATTTGTAGAAACAAAAATCAAAATGCAATCAAACATATCATTGTGATCCATACTCGTTAACTAAAACCTTCTCACCAACACTAATTTCCAAGAGTGGAAAAGGCACTTTTGGGTTATCCTTCACCATGAGAGGATACTTTATGTGTTGGAAGATCCTTTAATGGTTGGGCCTGGAAATGAGGTGAGTGATGTGGAACTCTCTATACACGAGAAACATCTAAATGATGATATATATGTTTAGTGCCTCATAATATCATTCATGAACAATGATCTCCTGAAGAAACATGAGAAAATTGATGCTTATAGGATGATGTCCCACCTTTAGGATCTATACCAAGAGAATGAGATACAGGAGAGGTATGCTATCTCCAACGATTTATTCACTACTAAGTTTGGAGAGTCTGTGCCAGCTGGACCACATGTAGTCAAGATTATTGGATACATTGAGTTTCTTTACATCTTAAGGATTAAATTACCAGATGAGTTGCATACAAATCTCATACTATCATCACTTGCTAATACCTTCTCTATTTTTATTGTGAATTATAATATGAGAAATAACGAGAAGAGTTTATCAGAGAACCTTATCCCGATTCACCAAGTTGATAAGGACATGGAGCGTGAAAAACCCACAGTCCTTATGGTGAATAGGAATAAGAAGGAAAAGTCAAAGGGTCCTAAGATTTATAAACAATATAAATCCCCTGAGCACCATCTAACCAAGAAAAAGAAGATCCATAGGTAGGGAAAGGAAAGGGAGGTAGTATGCTTTGAATGTGACAAGTCAGGCTACTGGAAGAAGAAATACACCCGTAGGAAAGGGTAAGACAAAGGTGTGTCTGTTATCAAGTTCAATATTTCCATTTCTACACATTGGGTATTAGATATATATTGTGGGGCTCTCATCTATATTCAAATATAGGAACCAAGTATATTTTGGAAAATTGCTAGAGGAGAGGTGGATCTGTGAGATGCCAATGGTGCGAGGCTGAATGCTCTTTCCATTAGTGACTACTATCTCAAATTGCTAACAAGAATGATTTTGGTTTTACATGGCCTTTATTATGTAACTAGTTTTACCAATAACATAATTTCTATATCGAGTTTAGATACAGATGGATTTATTTTCAAGTTCAGAAATAAATTTTTTTTACTTTTACAAGGACAACATATTTTACAGTATAGTTCATTTAAATAACGGTCTATATGTATTAAATTATAAGAACCAAGTGTTGGAAATTGATAACAAACCAAGTTCACATGACTCATACAACACCCATTTGTGGCATCACCACCTTGCTCATATAAACGAGAAGTGCCTAACAAAGCTATGTCAAGATGGTTATTTAAACTCTTCTGAGCTAAAACCACTTGATAGATGTCGCACTTGTTTACAAGGGAAAATGTCCAAACCACCATTTAGTGGATAGGGTGAAAGGGCTACAAATCTTCTAGTATTGGTACACACTGATGTGTGTGGACCATTTCCAGTAGAAGATATAGGTGGATATTCTCACTTCATTACTTTTACTGATGACTTGAGTAGATATGGCTATGTCTACATAATGTGGTATAATTCCATGTACTTTGAAAAAATAAAGGAGTTCAAGAATGAAGCAGATAATCATCTTGGTAAGAAGATAAAAAAACTTTAATCGGGTCGAGGTGGATAATATCTTAATAAAGAGTCCATTGACCTTTTACAGGAGTCTGGGATTCTATCTCAACTCACTCCACCTTATACACCACAGTGTAATGGTGTTGGTGAAAGGAGGAACCATACCTTGTTGGACATGGTAAGGTTAGTGATGAGTCATGCAGATCTTCCATTATCCTTTTGAGGATATGCATTTCAAATTACGGCATACACATTAAAATAAGTACCAACCAAGGTGGAAAATGGGATTTTCTTCGAGCTATGGAGTGAAAAGAAATACACTTTGTCACATACACGTGTATGGGGATGTGAGGCATTTGTTAGGGCTTTCTTAGGCAAAAAATATCACCTCGGGGCATGAAGTGTATCTTTATAGGGTATCCCAAGGAAACAAAGGGACACTACCTATACAACCCCTTATACAAGAAATTGATTGTTTTTAGACATTCTATCTTTCTTGAGATGGTGTGAATCCTCAAAAAGAATAGTGGGAGAAAGATTGAATTTGATGAATTTGATGCTCAAGATACGAAGGAGTTGGTACAGGAACAAGTTCCACAGGTCCCCATGGAAGAGGTAGTTCCTGAAAGACAAGTATTGCGTAGGAGCCCAAGAGAGGTAAGGGAACCAGAGAGATATGTTTTTTTATCACCAAGGATGGTGACACATTATTGTTGTACAATAATGAACATATCTCCTAAAAGGAAGTAGTAGAGATCTTAGAAGCTGTAAGATTGCTAGAAACTATGAATTCTGAGATGGATTCCATGTATCAGAACCAAGTCTGGGTTTTGGTCAATGCGACAATTGATGTAAATCCTGTTGGGTGTAAATTGGTATTGAAAAAGAAATTGGACATAGAAGGTCAAGTTAGTACCTATAAATCAAGTATAGTGGATAAAGGTTTTAAACAAAATCAAGGAATTGACTATGATGAAAAATTTTCACCAGTTTCCATGTTTAAATCCATAAGAATTACACTTTCCATAACAACTTTCCATGACTATGAGATTTGGTAGATAGATGTCAAAACTGCATTCCTTAATGGGAACCCTTAGGAAGATGTCTATATGACACAACCATAAGGGTTTGTGACACCAGGTGATTCTAAAAGGGTATGAAAGTTGCAAAGATCCATTTATGGATTAAATCAAGAATCCAGATCATGGAACATTTGATTCAATTAACCCATAATAGAATTTGGTTTCATTAAGAATGAATGTGAGCCATGTGTTAACAAGAGGTTTAATGGGAATGCAGTCATTATCATAGCAGTGTATGTTGATGACATATTTCTTATTGGAAATGACATACCAGTCTTGCAGTTAGTCAAGGACTGGTTGAATAAGTGCTTCTCTATGAAAGACTTAGGCGAAGTAGCCTACATTCTAGGGATCAAGATCATTCATGATAGATACAAGAGGCTTCTTGGACTAAGTCAAAGTACATACATTGACCAGATACTAAAGATATTTAGTATGGAACAATCCAAGATAGGATTAGTTCCAATGTCACATGGTATACATCTTTCCAAGAAAATGTGTCCCCAAACACAACATGAGAAAGATAGGACGAGTAAGATTCTATAAAATTTAGTGATAAGATCTATCATGTATGCCATGTTATGTACCAGAATTGGTGTTTCCTATGTACTGAGCATGGTAGACAGATATCAAGAAGATCTAGGAGAACAAAATTGGAATGCTGTCAAGACTATTATTAAGTATTTGAGAAGAACTAAGGATATGTTCATGGTGTATGGAGGAGACAAGGATCTTGTCATTAGAGGGTATATTGGTTCTAGTTTTTAGATATATTAGAATGATCTAAAGCAATAATCATGATATGTTTTCTGCCTCAATAGAAGATATATGAGCTGGAAGAGTTCAAAGCATCCAGTTTTCACTGATTCTAAAATAGAGTCCGAATATATAATGGCTTATGATGTAGCCAAGGAATCTATATTGATTCAGAACTTTGTCTAGGAGATTTATGTGGTGCCTAGCAGTAAATATCCCATTACATTGTATTGTGATAATACTGTAGTGGGGGCTCTGGAAAAAGTGTGAAGGTCACATCAACGGATAAAGAATATACTCCGAAAGTATCACCTCTTGAGGGATTTCTATAAAAAGAGTGAAGTTGAAGTGAGTAGAGTGTACACATAAGAGAACATGGTAGACCCCTTGAATAAAGGCCTATCTTAGAAGAAGCATGAATATCATGTGAGAGCTAGCGGACTGAAGGTTGTTAGCAGTTGGCTCCAGTGCAAGTGGGAGTCTGTTGGAGTTGGTGCCCTAAAAACCAACTTATTTTTACTTTATGATAAACCTGTATTCATTGGATGAATATTAATAAACTACTTATCACATCACGATTGTTCTTCTATATTACATAGTATGTGACAATTTCCTAAGAATAATTATCGCATTAAAAGGTCATAGCTGATCCCTGTTACGATGAGAATCTAAAAGTTCCATGTCATTATTCTTGAATATATGTTTTATGACTGGATGATATCATTTTAAGGGACACAAATGATACAGGCTATTAGGGGTGGGGACTCATGAAAATTTGAGGCACCTTCTCATGGTGTGATCCCTTGGTAATATCCAGGATGATATTAGGAGAATGAGACCCACCAGTAGGAAAAACACATTAATAAGTGTGATTAGATGTTCCTATTTGTGGATGTGTGTATTGGTCCTTAGACTTTACTATTATTATTAATGGGTATTCTGACCCATACACTTATATGTGTTGATGAAAACCATGACGACAGATGTTTGCGGTGAGGTAGGATATGTTGGTTGAGTTATGAGTAATACTTCATTAATGAATAATCTGAGAAAGGATTTTTCACTTATATGGAAGTAGATATCTTAGGCCATTTGATGGAAATGATATAGCCTAACTAAATCCACATCCATGGTGTTCTCTAGGCAAGTTCAATTCTGGGAAGTCAAAGAATGAGAAATAGAGCACATGAGTCGATGACACTTGCATGAAACCCTCTTGATTGGAGATATTAGGATAAAGAGATTATATTACATGGTAATCATTCATATAAAGTGACATGTCGTTATGACATTAACTTCTTTCTCTTGGGTGCCTCGACCCATTTCAAGATAGTAATCTTGGGATTTAGGCAAGTCTACCTAATGACAATGAGAAAGAGGTCTATAGGGTCACACAATTAGTGTAGCTAGTATCTAAATTAAATAATTTATTTATTTAACAAGTTGAATAAATATTATACTTATCTATGGTTTAATAATTACTCAAGTATGGTTGATTGCATTTATTTCGTCGCTAGTTATTCGAGAAAATATATTACAGATGGAATATTTATTTATCATTGAATAATGTAGTTATATTTATTTAATAAATAAACAATCATTATTCAAGGCCTAATAAATATTTAGGAGGATTGGAGGGCCAAGTTATGGGACCGGTGAGAAATAATATTAAATATTATTTAGTTAAATAATATTTAAATATAACATGCAAGTTAAGCACATGTCATGGAAATAATAGCATTGCTATTATTATTTGACATAAGGTTTTACATGGAATAATAAATTAAGTAACAACACTGGTACTAATTATTTATTATTACCTGGTGAATTAAATTCCCCATTATGTTATTATTCTCTATATTATCCAAGGGGTCATTCGACCGGCTAACCAATTTTTGTGTGTAAAACATCCTTGTAGAAAATATCTTGAGCCTAGAGAACTCTTCCCTCTCTAATAATGATCTAAAGAACAAGAGAGATCCTCCTTTACCAGATCAAGGAGAATGATTTTGAAATGATTCTCAAGGAGATCAAAGGCAAACATCGCAAGTGAAAGGATCTTCCGTGCTATCACCTGAAGACTCCTTCAGCGACATCCGGAGGTACATGGAATGTGTGTGGATCACTGCTAAAGGATTCATATCCTTGGATTCTACATCACAACAAAGCCACACCTCAAACCTCTGGTCAGATGCATCAACGAAGAAAGAATCACCTTGGAGGTAATTCTAAAATTTAATTAAATTAATTATAAACAAAATATATCAATCCTCTCTTCTTAGTTCCGGGTTCTCTCCTTTGTCTTTTATCTTTGATTAAATTCTATGGATACTGGTGTTCATCGTCGTATTTATCTTGGATTAATCATCGATTATGGTAATTTGCAATGTTGGGTACATGCCCATCCTATGCTTCCGCTGCGCCCAGAACCTACATTCCCACTATATATATCACACCCCCTATTTTAGTTGGAAACCTATGAGATATGAGTTGGAATTCTTGAGGTCATATAACCAACCCAGTTCGGCCACGTGATAGAGTGTAGATCCGGGGGATGTTACAACCGAGTTGGACTATAATGCCCCGACCCCAGTTACCTAGAGTTGGTGCATTATTACATAACATTGGCATGATCACAAAAGATCATGTCTCGAAAGACTGATTTATTTTATTAGCCTTGGAAGTACTAGATACATTCATAAGGATTATATTACATCATAAAATAAAAAACTACAACAACATTTTTTTATAGACCACACTCATATCCCCTCATACTATCCCTGTAGGTTAGTCATAAAATACTTCTTCGCATCCTAGAAAAAATAAAACATAGAAAGGGGTGAGCTCAGATTCTTAGTAATGATAACAATATAGCAGAAACTTTCATAAATAAGTATAAACATTTAAGGCAATGTATAAGAATAAAATAAAAGCCTTTTAAACTTGAACATTAGCATAATATGGAAAATATAAAATCAAATAATTCCATTTACTTACTCACATGAATATTCTACTAGTCGAATAATCACATGCAATATCAATAGTCACTTTCATAATGATAGAACGCATAATGCCAGACTTTCATAACCACATATTCAAGGCCTTGTTTCAATACTACAAATAAGATTTTGTCAAGGCCTTATTCCAAGACACTAGTTTGTCTCATGAGACCTACCGATGCATCGAGGAGCTATATCGGGCTCCAAACGTCACTTACTAAGTCC
Source organism: Viscum album (assembly GCA_963277665.1). Classification (NCBI taxonomy): domain Eukaryota; kingdom Viridiplantae; phylum Streptophyta; class Magnoliopsida; order Santalales; family Viscaceae; genus Viscum; species Viscum album. Next base: position 517,375,170 of record OY728130.1, read on the forward strand.
AATGCATTCCACATATGAAAAAGTTTAAAAATAACATAAACATTCGTATTAAAACTAGCATACGAAATGTCAATACTTTATCTATAAACGATGAATGGTGTAAAAATATCACATCCACAATCAAAAATATCACAAAAACCTTAAATAAAATATGAAATATTTGTATCATAATAAATCAACTTCAAACAATTTTAAAATCCATCAAAGGATGTTGACATAGATGAAAATGATTTGTAAAACTCTTTGAGAGAAATATCCATTTTTCATGAAAACATTTAAAAATTCACATAATTTAGAAAGGAATACATTTAGATAAATTTTTGGATCAAAGTGTCCCATCCCACTTTGCAGTTTTTAAAGGAATTAACATTTTAAAAACATTCATGTCCATATAAATAAATCCTTAAAAACCATTTTGAAGACATGGACATTAATGAGAATGATTTAGAAGAATAAATATTTAAAACATTTAAAAGGAAGTTTTAGTAAAAAAATTCCCTAAAAGAATCCCTTTGAAAACTCTTTCATGAAACATGGACATGGATAATAAATATGTCCTAGTAGATACTTACGTAAAAACAACCTCGGATAATAAATAGATTGTGAAAATAAACCTTACCTTGTACTTTTCCTTGGTCGATGGTAGGTTGACCTCCTATATAATAGTGAAATATTTTTTATTAAATTATACATGAATCATATATATTAAAATGATATCATATATGATCTTTTAATATTGCTTTGTTAATAATATTTTAGTATTATCGTCATTTCGGGTGTTAACAGATTTGTTTTCCTTTATATGATTTGTTATGTAAGTAATGTTTATTATGGATAGAATTTATCTTATTCATATTCATAATGATATTAAGTCTTTAAATATAATTTTTAATCATCTAATGAAAATTAATCTTCAATGGATACTATGGGGAATGAATCTCATCGCGTTCGTGGAGATGGTAATCCGTACGTATGCACGAGCGACAATATCATTCTTTTAATATTAAAATAATATATAATTGGATGGTATATCATATATAAAAAATCATTATTATGTTATATTTATTATTTACATCAATTATACATCATTATTATACCCATGAAAATAATAATGTATTGAATAACAATTACACCACGACATGGAGATAGTAAGCCGTACGTAAGAACATATGGTGACATGTCATTCAAAATATGGATAGAATAATGAATATGGTTGTAAAATATTTATAATAACATCACATTATATAGAATATACTGGAGTTATTATTTTATAATGGAAACAACAAAGAAAAAGGAAGTAGAAGAAGAAAGGAACTTGAAAGAGGTGATGAAATATTTACCTCTTCTTCGGGTTCTTCCTTTTGATTTGGTCAAAAGGGATCCTTAGGTTGGCTTTATGACTAAAAGAAGGCATCTAGGATGAAGGGAGGATAGTTGATAGGGTATTTGGGCAGAGTTTGTCTGAGACAAATGACTTTGAATGTGTGAATTAGAGAGAAGGGGGAGTTCCCTTTTATAAGAGGGGTGAGGGGAACCTTAGGAAAATCTAGAAATATTATTTTATAATAAAATAATTTTCTATTTATAATGGCTCAAAAATGGATTTTTTAAAGTATAAGGTGGGTATTGGTCTAAAAACACTCAACCAATTGGTTTTAGACAGTTTTGGGTCACTATATTAACTTTGTCTTTTAGATTTAACTCTTAGTTAAATAGTTTGACATTTACCATGTCTCTTTGTATTTTTATATTATATGGTTAATAAGCTTACTATATACTTACAAGAGAACCCCAAGTGGTTAATTAATGATGAAAATATAATTATATAAGTCCTTTGGCCGAACCTTAGATTTTTAGGAATATAATTTAAATTGATAATATAATATTTGTTTTAAAAACTCTTTTATGTCAATTTTGACACTATTTGGTATTTTGTTTTTGCTAAATTTATAACAGGATTATTACTTCGAAAAAAATTCATCTAACCAACCCTAAAATTTCATATTAACCTATAAAATTATTTTAAATCATAAAAATTCTAAAATTAAATTTATTTGGATATTTATAATATCAATTATTTTAATATTTCATTAATTAGGTAATTACTTCATCATCATTGTGTCATAAATAAAATAAATTATTTAATGTATAAAAAATATAAATAAAATAAAATTATGTAGAAAATGTTTTTATCTTTTTAATTAATCTTTATAGTCGAATTTATCTTATGTATAACCCTATATTAAAAATGTTTTAGTTATTAAACTTTGATTTTAACTCTTTTAAATCTTCTTTGAATTAAATAATAATAAATGTCCTAATCTAAACCAAGTGGACCAAAAAGGTTCATATTTTATTCCAAAGGTTGGTTTTGGTCAAATTGTACTTATCCAATAAAATTAGGACATGTGTTAGGGTAATAATAATATTATTTTTACCCTTAATTACCCTATTTACTTTTAACCGTGGTAATTAAAAGTAAAAAGTCACTATTCACCAAAAATTATTTTCATCTTATTGAACCACATTGTACTTACTGATATCAACCGAGTCTCTTGGAATTTTGAAATTCCACTCACAGAAGTGGTAAAATTAAGTTTTATGTGAATTTACAAATTCTTCTAGGAGGTGGGTAAAAGGCGGTGAAAAGTTCAATAAATTTTTTATATATCTAAAATTATTATAAACTAACTCCAATGAATTAAAATGAACTTAAATAGGTATTATGTATCTATTTTGACATAAAATAAATTTAAATAAAATAAATAATTATTTAAATAAAAATTCGGTTTTAAACTATAACTTAGTGTTTTTCACTATTCATCAAAAATGGAAATTTTTCAGAAAAATACCAAAAATTCACCCTAAGCTAATTTCGATATTCCGAATCCAAAAATGATGTTCATTTTGAAAGATAAAATTTATAAAATTTCAAAAAGTAGGTATTAATATTCATAACGACTAGTTTGATTTGTTGTGGTGTGTTAGAACTTGAAGTTGCGTACAACACACACTACTGTATTATTCAAAGAGAAGCGTACTATGGAAGCTTGGGGTGTTACATTATCCCCTACTTCAAATAATTTCATCCTCAAAATTTCTAGAATATTACTGCATAAAAAGACTCAGTTGGTTCTTCATCATAAGTTCCTCAGGTTCCCACGTTTCCTCTTCCATCTTATGGTTTCTCCATAGAACTTTTACCAGACAAGTCGTCCAGTTTCTCAGCACTTGTTCTCTTGTATCAAGAACCATGACAGGATCTTCGCAATAAGACATATTGAGTTCTAGCTCTAATTCCTCATAGGTGAGTACATGCGTTGGGTCAGACATGTATTTTCTCAACAGTGATACGTGGAACACATTGTGAACTTTGCAGAGACTTGGCGGTATTTCCAAACGGTAAGCTACAACACCAATTCATTCTATAATTTCGAAAGGTCCGATATACCTAGGACTCAATTTACCATTTTTACCGAAACGTATAACACCCTTCCATGGAGATACTTTCAAGAAGACATGATCTCCTACCTGAAATTCCAAATCCTTCCTTCAGTTATCGACATAGCTCTTCTGCCTACATTGATATGCTTTGATGTGGTTTTGGATTACCTTCAACTTTTCCATCATTTCCTCCACCAGTTCTGGGCCTACGAGTTTTCTTTCACCTACATCATCCCAATAGGTTGGTGTACGACATATATTTCCATATAATGCTTCATATGGTGCCATCTTAATACTTGAATGGAAGCTATTGTTATAGGAAAATTATACCAGAGGTAAATATTGATCCCACATACCTTGAAAGTCAAGTGAGAATGATCTCAACATGTCTTCTAAGGTTTGAATAGTCCGTTCTGATTTTCCATCAGTTTGGGGGTGGTAGGCAGTGCTCAAACGAAGTTCAGTATCCATAGATTTTTGAATACTTTTCCAGAATCTTGATGTAAAACGTGGATCATGACCAGAAACAATCGATAGGGGTACTCCATGAAGTCTTACAACTTCATTAATATATAGTCTTGCCAATTTTTCAAGTGGTAAATATTCTCTTATAGGAAGAAAATGTGCTGACTTGGTAAGACGATCAACAATGACCCATATTGCATTGTTCTTTATAGGAGTCTTTGGTAGTACCATGACAAAGTCCATTGTAATATTATCCCATTTCCACTCCGGTATGGGAAGAGGTTGCAAGACTCCTACAGGCTATTGCCTTCCAGCTTTCACTTGTTGAAAAACCATACATCTTGACATAAAATCAAAAATCTCCCTCTTCATGTTGTCCCACCAAAAATGTTCCTTCAAATATCTATACATTTTGGTGCTACCAGGGTGTATAGAGAAATTGGATCTATGAGAATCATCTAACAATTCCCTTTTTAGATCAGGTATATCGGGAACACAAAGTCTCTTCCCAAATTTCAAAATTCCATCTTCATACACAAATTCACTCAATCTCCCATCATTCACAGCTTTAACCTTCTTTTGAAACTCTTCATCACCGGTCTGAGAACTCTTTATCCTTTCTAGTAAAGATGGTTTGGCAACCATTTGAAAAATCATTGATGTTTCACCTTCCATGGTTATTACTATATCCATCTTTACTAGATCCATGTATATAGGATCCTTTTCAACTCTCATCTTGTTCAAAACTCCATGATCCTTTCTAATCAAAGCATTTTCTACCTTATTTTCCTTCCCCAGGTGGTAGTGTATAGTGCAATCATAATCCTTGAGTAGTTAAAGCCATTTCCTTTGCCTCATGTTGGGTTCTTTCTATGAGAAAATATACATCAAACTCTTGTGATCAATATAAATCTCACATTTTCACCATAGAGATAGTGTCTCCAAATCTTCAAAGCAAATATTTCAGATGCTAACTCAATATCATGAGTAGGATATCTTTTCTCATGAATTTTTTGTTGTCATGATGCATAGGAAATAACCCTATCATTCTGCATAAGGAAACAACCAAGTCCTTTCTTTGAAGTATCACTATAAATAAAAAAACCCATCATTCCCCGATGATAGAGTCAAGATAGGAGCATTGACTAATCTTCTATTCAGTTCTTCAAAACATTCTTTACACTTTTTTTTCAAACAAATTTAACCCCTTTACCTGTGAGCTTTGTTAATGGGTTAGACAACCGGGCAAAATTCTGGATGAAACGTCGATAATAACCTTCTAAACCAATAAAACTACATACCTCAGTTATACTCATCAATGCTGGCCATTATTGGATTGTCTTGGTCTTAGAAGGATCAAAAAAGATTCTATCCTTGGAGACAATATGGTCAAGAAAATAAATCTCCTGAAGCCGAAATTTACACTTGCTAAACTTCCCATATAATTCACGTCTTCTAAGAGTCTTCAGGATAATTTGCAAGTTATTTTCATGATCTTATTATCTTTTGGAGTATACCAAGATATCATCAATAAATACCACTAAAAATTCATCGAGATATTCCTTGAAAACTCTATTAATTAAATCCATGAAGACAGAGGGTGAATTAGTTAATCCAAAAGGAATTACTGTAAACTCGTAATGCCCGTACCTGGTTCGAAATGCTGTCTTCGGAATGTCTTCCTTCTTCACACACAACTGATGATATCCAGATCAAAGGTCAATCTTTGAAAAGTATTGAGCTCCATGAAGTTGGTCAAATAAATCATCAATGTGAGGTAGGAGATACTTGTTCTTTATCGTTATAACATTGATCTCCCTGTAGTCAATGCACAACCTCATAGATCTATCTTTCTTCTTAACAAAAAGGACAAGGGCTCCCCATGGAGAAACACTAGGGAGAATTAATACCTTATTAATCAATTCCTCTAGTTGTTTCTTTAATTCCAATAATTCCATAGTGGCCATTCTATAAGGGGTCTTCAATATGGTACTTGAACCAGGAATTAAATAAATGGAAAACTCAATTTCTCATTCTGGAGGATGTCCAGGTAAATCTTCTGGAAACACATCAACATATTCTTTCACAATGGGTACATCCTCTATTTGAACATTCCTTTCCTCAACCATAGTTATTTCATTCTCTTCCTCCCCAATAATTGAATTTAGTCGAGCTACTGGGGGTGGATCTAGATAAGAATTAGGTGGTGACGATTCTTCTCTAAAGATAAGGTGTTCTTTATCATCATCATCAAAAATCATAACCTCATTCTTATTACAATAAAATTTTGCATCATGGTCTGAAAGAAAATCCATACCAAGGATTATATCAAATTCAATCATGGGTATGATGATGAGATCAGCAGATAATGAACATTTATGTGCTCTAATGGGGATTGATTCACAAAACTTTGTTGCAATGATTATTCCCTTAGGAGTTTTGACTGACAACTCCCTTGTTAAATCAAATTGGAAATATCTAATTTTCTTAGAAAACTGGGAAGATATGAAACAATGCGATGATCCAGAATCAAATAAAGAATTTTCTAAACTTGAGGAAACCATTAAATTACCTGCCACCACATATTTCAGTGCTTCAACCTCAGCATTAGTGATAACATAAGCTTGGTCTTGATCCCTTGGCCTTTTTTGAGGTAAGTTACCTTGACGCTTAGGACATTCATTTGCATAATTCCCCCTTTCTCTACAATTGTAGCATTCAAAATCGACAACCTCTTTCTTCCCCTTGCAATCACAAGCTTAGTGACCTTTTTCACCACACTTGTAACAGACTCCCATTCCCTTCAGGAAAGTACCGGAGTGTTTCTTCCCACATTTACTGTAGGATGGAGATTAAACTTTTCCCTTCTTCCCCTTATTTCTATTTCCAGAGTGTTTGACAGATATCTTCTTCTCTTGCTTTGCTTTAAAGTCGTAAGACTTAGAGAATTTTTTTTCCATCTTGATAGCACATGAGACAATATCCTCATACGATGAGAAGGATTGTGAGACTAATGCTCGATAGAGAAATGGTTTTAACCCATAAAAGAAATGATAAATCTTACTTCTTGGGTGACGTATATAATCTACAGCATGCCTCGCTAACCTTGTAAAGTTATCCTCATACTTTGCGACATTCTCATCCTCCTTTTTCCTTAGACTCAGAAATTGTCTTTCCATATCTGCTCGATGGTCACGAGGAAAGTATTTTTCTAAGAAAACCTCTTTAAACTCCCTCCATTCCATATTTGGTACTTCTTCATCTTCCGTTGTGTTTTTAATCAATGACCACCATTGATCAACATCTCCAGTGAGGCGTTAAACTGCCATGACAACTTTTTCCCTTTCGCTACTCCCCAAGGCATAAAATATTTCTCTAAGGAATTTATCTATTGCTCAGTTACTAATGGATTTGTACTCCCATTGAATGTTGGTGGTTGTTGCCTCATGAAGCAGTCTAACATTGATACTCCACGTTGTGGATCAGGGTGCTCCATATAGGTAAGGTTATTATTCATAACCTGAGTGAGTTGTCCCAGTATAGTGATAAGCTGATCAGCACCAGTTGCATCACTGGATCCACTATAATTATCTTGAGCAGGAGGACAATCACTACATGGAGTGCATGAATTGATACGGTTTCCATTCCTTCCACTAGACTCCATTTCTAAATAACGACACAAACTAGATTAGTTTATGAATTGAAATACAAAATTCCAAACTTTCAAAAAACTTAACATAAATTGAATAGTTTATGGATATGATCCATAATCATAAAAAAATGTTTTCTTTGAGGAATTATATACTCATAAACCCTTTATAATGGTTTGTAAAGAAAATGTTAATTATCCTAAGCATATCCCCTTGGAGTGTCGTAACCAAGAGTGCAGCAAGGCCCATTGTCGTGCACCAGTTCCCATTCGAGTCTAGCTCAAAGCGGTGTTTTCAGTTTTTATCCCTAGGTACATCTGTTCTAGAGCTGCCTCTACCTGCTCGTATCCAGACAGGGATGTATTGCTTGTAAAACTCACAAAATCTCTACAATACCAAAATTCTAGGAAGTTCTTCTATACTAATCCTCAAATTATATCTTAGGGCCATGTGCTCTAATTAGATTTTATCTAAATCTAGTTTCCATGGTTTGTACTAAACTTCCTCTGATACCAACTGTAACGCCCCGACCCCAGTTACCCAGATTCGGTGCATTATTACATAACATTGACATGATCACAAAAGATCAAGTCTCGAAAGACTGATTTAATTTAGTAGCCTTGGAAGTACTGGATACATTCATAAGGTTTACATTACATCATAAAATGAAAAACTACAACAACATTGTTTCCATAGACCACACTCATATCCCCTCAGACTATCCCTGCAGGTCAGTCATAAAATACTTCTTCACATCCTAGGAAAAGTAAAACATAGAAAGGGGTGAGCTCAGATGCTCAGTAAGGATAACAATATAACGAAAACTTTTATAAATAAGCATAAACATTTAAAGAAATGTATAAGACTAAAACAAAAGCCTTTTAAACTTGAACTTCAGCATAATATAGTAAAGATAAAATCAAATAATTCCATTTAATTACTCACATGGATATTCAACTAGTCGAATAATTACATGCAATATCAATAACCACTTTCATAATGATGGAATGCATAATGCCAGACTTTCATAACCACATAGTCAAGGCCTTGTGCCAAGACTACAAATAAGATATTGTCAAGGCCTTGTTCTAAGACACTAGTTTGTCTCATGGGACCTACCGATGCATCGAGGATCTATAGCGGGATCCACCCGTCACTTACTAAGTCTAATGCATTCCACATATGGAAAGGTTTAAACATAACATAAACATTCGTATTAAAACTAGCATACGAAATATCAATACTTTATACATAAACCATAAATGGTATAAAAATAACACATCCATAGTGAAACATATCACAAAAACCTTCAATATAATATGAAATATTTGTATCATAATAAATCAACTTCAAACAATTTTAAAATCCATCAAAGGATGTTGACATAGATGAAAATTATTTGTAAAACTCTTTAAGAGAAATATCCCTTTTTCATGAAAAAATTTAAAAAGTCACATAATTTATAAAGAAAGACATTTAAAGACATTTTTGGATAAAAGTGACCCATACCACTTTGAAAATTTTGAAAGTAATTAACATTTTAAAAACATTCATGTCCATATAAATAATTCCTTAAAAACCATTTTGAATACATGGACATTAATGAGAATGATTTATAAGAATAAATATTTAAAACATTTGAAATGATGTTTTAGTAAAAAAATTACCTTAAATAATACCTTTGAAAACTCTTTCATGAAACATGGACATGGATAATAAATATGTCTCGGTAGATACTAATGTAAAAACAACCTCGAATAATAAAGAGATTGTGAAAATAACCCTTAACTTGTACTTTTACTTGGTCTATGGTAGGTTAAACTCCTCCATAATGGTGAAATAATTGTTATTAAATTATACACGAATCATATACATTAATATGATATCATATATGATCTTTTAATATTGTTTTGTTAATAATATTTTATTATTATCGTCGTTTCGGTTGTTAACTATTTCGTTTTCCTTTATATGATTTGTTATGTAAGTAATGTTTATTATGGATAGGATATATATTATTTATATTTAGAATTATATTATGTCTTTAAACATAATTTTTAATCATCTAATGAAAATTAGTCTTGAATGGATATGATGGGGAATGAATCTCATCACGTTCGTGGAGACGGTAATCTGTACGTACGCACGAGTGACAATATCATTCTTTTGATATTAAAATAATATATAATTCGATGGTCTATCATATATAAAAAATAATTATTATGTTATAATTATTATTTACATCAATTATACATCATTATTATACCCATCCAAATAATAATGTATTGAATAACAATTACACCACGACGCAGAGACGGTAATCTATACGTACGCACGTATAGTGACATGTCATTCAAAAGATGAATAGAATAATGAATATGGTTGTAAAATATTTATAACAACATCACAATATATATAATATACTAGAGTTATTATTTTAGAATGTAAACAACAAAGAAAAAGGAAGTGGAAGAAGAAAGGAACTTGAAAGAGGTGATGAAATATTTACCTCTTCTTCGGGTTCTTCCTTTTGATTTGGTCAAAAGGGATCCCTAGGTTGACTTTCTGACTAAAGGAAGGCCTCTAGGATAAATGTAGGATAGTTGATAGGGTATTTGGTCAGAGTTTGGAAGAGCCAAATGGCTTTGAAGGTGTGAATTAGAGAGAAGGGGGAGTTCCCTTTTATAAGAGGGGTGAGGGGAACCTTAGGAAAAGCTAGAAATATTATTTTATAATAAAATCATTTTCGGTTTATAATGGCTCAAAAATTGATTATTTAAAGGATACGGTGGGTATGGGTATAAAACCACTCAACCAATAGGTTTTAGACAGGTTTGGGTCACTATATTAACTTTATCTTTTAGATTTAACTCTTAGTTAAATAGTTTGACATTTACCATGTATCTTTGTAGTTTTATATTATATGGTTAATAAACTTACTATATACTTCCAAGTGAACCCCAAGTGGTTCATTAATTATGTACCTATCATTATATAAGTCCTTTGGATGAACCATAGATTTTTATAAATATAATATTAATTAATAATATAATATTTGTTTTAAAAACTCTTTTATGTCAATTTTGACACTATTTGGTATTTAGTTTTTGTTAAATTCATAAAAACATTATTACTTTGAAAAAAATTCATCTAACCAACCCTAACATGTCATATTAACCTATAAAATTAGTTTAAATCATAAAAAGTCTCAAATTACATTTATTTGGATATTTATAATATTAATTATTTTAATATTTCATTAATTAGGTGATTACTAAATCATCATTGTGTTATAAATAAATTAAATTATTTAATGTCTAAAAAATATAAATAAAATACCATTATATAATATTTTTTTATCTTTCTAATGAATATTTATAGTTGAATTTATCTTATGTATAACCCTATATTAAAAATGTTTTAGTTATTAAACTTTGATTTTAACTCTTTTAACTCTTCTTTGAATTAAATAATAATAAATGTCCTAATCTAAACCAAGTGGACCAAAGGGGTTAATATTTTATTCCTAAGGTTGTTTTCGGTCGAATTATACTTATCCAATAGAATTAGGACACATGTTAGGGTAATAATAATATCATTTTTACACTTAATTACCCCATTTACTTTTAACCGTGGTAAATAAAAGTAAAAAGTTACTATTCAACAAAAATTATTTTCATCTTATTGAACCAAATTTTACTTACTGATATCAACTGTGTCTCTCAGATTTTTTAAATTCCACTCACAGATGCGGTAAAATTAAGTTTTATGTGAATTTTCAAATTCTCCTAGGAGGTGGGTAAAAGACAGTGAAAAGTTCAATAAAATTTTTATATATCTAAAATTATTATAAACTAACTCCAGTAAATTACATTGAAATTATATAGGTATTATTTATCTATTTTTACCTAAAATAAATTTAAATAAAATAAATAATTATTTAAAAAAAAATTCGGTTTTAAACTATAACTCAGCGTTTTTCGCTATTCATCAAAAATTGAAAGTTTTCATAAAAATACAAAAAATTCACCCTAAGCTAATTTCGATACTCCGAATCCAAAAATTAAGTCCATTTTGAATGATAAAATTTATAAAATTTCCAAAAGTTGGTATTACTATTCATAACGGCTAGTTTGATTGGTTGTGGTGTGTTAGAACTCGAAGTTGCGTACAACACACGGTACTGTATTATTGAAAGAGAAATGTACCATGGAAACTTGGGGTGTTACATGGACATTACTAGCTGGTTTGGAGTCTTTTTTTAGTTTCTACAGTAGAATTTTCTTTTTGGTATTTACTTTGAAGACTTTTATATGTATCGATTTTATTAGTCATGCATTGTGAGATGTTTTTTTGGTTTAGCATTATATTATCTGTTGGAGTTGTTTAGTGATTGTTTTTCCTATCTTCTTATCATGTTTTATTTATAGAGGGTAATTCCTCCCATATCGTGAGTTTTTTATACCCTTGGTGCTAGTTTTTGTAATAGTGGGCACCCCAGACCCAACTAAATAGTACTTTTTGATTACCATTTCATGTATACAGTGTGATACGCATGATGTAAATTTACCATTGTAGTGTAGATTTTTGTGCGTCCACTATTTAAAAGGTAATGTCCATAGATTAATTGTTGTATCAAATGATTATAATAGATCCCATGCTATAATAAGAACCTCGAGATACTTTGACATTAATCTTAAATATATTTCCTATGGTCTAGATACATCATACTAACTTGATACAATTTATGTTTAACTATCAGGTGCCGGGGGCTCATAAGCATTTATACTTCTTCTTATGAAATTCGTAGTTGGTGATCTCCACTAGTTAATATCATGAGGGAAGACCCACTAAAAAGAACACCACATGGTTTGGGTGACATTGGATGTTCCTATCTATAGACATGTATATTGGTATCCTAACATGATATCATTATCAATGTGTTCTATTTGATCATGTACTTTGATGCAAGGGAAAACTATGATAATGAAATCATGGCAAGATATCTTTTTGTGGGTGCATCATTGGTGGTATAAAATTGGTTGAATGATCAAGATATAATTTTTCACTTCCGAGTTAAGGAAGTAATATCTCGGGCCTAGTTGATCTGGATGGTAGTACCTTCATAAATCCATGACCATGGTAATCGAGGGTAAATCCATCCAGTTAGATCAACAAATAATAAATTACGAAAGGATGATGACACAATTGTGAATCCTTATATATGATATATTTAAAGATAAAGAGATTATATTACATAGTGTATGTTTGTAGGTTGGTTTTCATTTCTATGACCACTCATTATCTTTTTAGGGGCCTTGATGGATTGACAGTCTTCACTCTTGGTCTATGAAAACTATTCACTACTATCGAGATAAGGGCCTAGAAGGTCACACACAATACTATATTAAATAATCTTCCATATTCAAGTAATTAGGTATATAGGACATATTGAGCCCCACCAAAGGGTCTGAGAGTTGACCAATTTTATTGATCACTGATAAATAAATAAATAAATTTTTATTTAATTAAAGAATAATTGGGTTGAATTTATTTATTAAAAGTATTTACAAGTAATAAGTAAATACACAGATTAATATTATATGAAAAAATATTATCTTAATATTCCCGACCCATTTAATATTAGTGGGAATTACTATTTGAGTTAAATGGGTCAGTTTTATCATGTAATATATTTAATATATATTACAGGTATGTGATAAAATATAAATAAAATTTTTGATGCAGTTAGTTCGTCATAATTAATTAATTATTTCTTATTTAGTGGATGTTAAATATATGAAGGCTAGGGAACCCTTTATAAGTATTTGAGCATCCACTATATATAATAGGAGATAATATCATTCCATGAACTATTCATTTAGTTGAAATTAAAAGCTTCTCTCTCCTCTCAGATCCTAGAGAGAGAATCACTCAATTGAGAAAACGATTCAAGTTCACCTTCGTGAATTGAATATATTAGATCATGGTGATCGATGTGGAATCAAATGGATTGTTGAAGAATCGTGCTAGCACCTGAAATCTGATGAACGAAGTGCATGCAGATTCAAGAAGCGTGTGTGGAAGATCTAATGGGGTTCGATGATAGATCCTTCGAGAAAAGATCATTGATGACTTGTGTCAGAAATGCGCACTTTAGATCAGAATAAGTTAGTTGTTCTTTTATTTTTTATTCTTTGATTAAAGCACACGATATCCTCATACTATATTGGGGGTCGGATCGCTAGAGATGAAGAAGTTTTATTGCTTTGGTGATGGGAATTTTTTAAATATCCAGCCCACCAACTTTTGCTACGTGCTCCGGTTTCAACAATTGGTATCAGAGTGATCACATGGATTTTATAATCCAAGAAAATTATTTTGATTCAAATTTAATTAGAGGGTATTAAAATGGTCCCAATAGATACACTCACGCTTCAATCCGTTCTCATATGGCCAAGTTACGGCCATTCGAAAAAAATATTTTGGATCAAAAGCAATGGTTTGATTTTATGATATTAAAATTTTGGTTTTTTTGAATAACATGATATATATATATATATAACTATATATTTTTATTGTGTTTTTACGAATTTTGGTGACCTCATTCTATCCTGACCAAGAACTGAACAAAATCTAGCCACCAGAGCTCCACCAAATGATGATAATTGTTTCCACATGGCTTTGGAAGATTTCAAAAAAATAAAATAAAAAAGGAAATAATACTTGGATGGATGACTTAATAAAAAAAAATGACATATAATTTTTAAAATATTCCTTTTAGACTTTTAATTTTAAAAAAATATTGGGTTTTGACAATATGGGTGGCAAGGATACTAACAAGGAAAGGAACCATTGAAAAAAACAAGGCCACATTATTCCCATGGAAGAAATGGTTAGAAGGTCCCCCTCCCTTGATACCTTGTTTGGGAGACCCATTCCTCACTAGTAGCCAAACGACACTACTGTAGGGTCTCCCAATCATGCCTCCCTTCCCCTTTTTCCAGTGCAACACCCCCGTCTGAGAAAACTTGAGCCACTAGGGGTCTCCTCCTTTGTATCTGAGGTCACTGCACAGACGACTCACCTCTTCCCACTGGCCCCTCTCCAGCCAGACTAGTCACCTATTATGACCTCCTCCTAGCACGAAGCCCTAGTGCCTCCCTCCTTTTCAGATCTGGACGAGGCCGTTTATGCCACCCTCTTCTCCAGACTGCACCGAGGATGATTTTGGGAGCTAGCCCCTACCACCAACACTCAGATTTGGAAGCTAATACTTCCCTACATCACAAACCCATTGCTGTTGAGGGATCTTGACACTAAAGTTCCCTTATCACCATCCTACTGAATGCCTGACTACCCAAAAATCTTCCCTCCATCACCGTCTAGACCATGACCATATCCAATCTCCAATACAAACTAGGAGCTGCTACTGCCCCTCGCCCTTTGCTGGATGCTCACGATTTCCACCCTTCATTGAATGTTATGCCTCTGATCTGGCTACCACAGTATTAACCACTATACACCATTGATTAGTCCTGACCGATTAGTTGTCCCTCCTTCAACCATTTCTAGCATTCACGAACCCCTGTATAGTGAGGTAATCCCCTACCACTGGCTCCGTCTATCTTATTGGACCTCATCTTCCCCAAAACAGGTCTGGGTAAGTTTTCTCGACACGAAACTGGTCTGGGTGGGCCTACCTGGCCCAGAATACTCCTGCACGAGGTCTGCATGACCTAGAATGGGCTTGCATGAGGTCAGCCTGACCCAAAATGGGCCTCAATGGGGGTTTCCTGGCCCAGGTTAAAGTAATATAATAAAAAATAATTAATTTAATTTTAGCAATAAATTGAACTAATTTAAATTAATTTTTGGTTAGAAATTAATAATATTTTAAAAGTATAATAAATTAATTTAATTTTAGTATTAAATTAAATTATTTAATTTATTTATTTTTTGGAATTAAATTTAAATTATAGCCAAGACAGAATAAATTAAATTATTTAAATTTATAAAATTAATTTAATTTATTTAAATTCCCTCTTACTTTAAATTTATAGTAATTTAGTTTTATTGCTTGTTTATTTTTTAATTTTTCATTAAATTATGTGACAACTGATTTTGATCATAGATAGACCAATGCATGTATGGAATTTTAATTAATTAATTTATTATTTTAATTGCGCGTGATGTATGTAATTAATTTAAAGATGGTCTGCACATTATCATTTTTTTTCTTATTTAATATGTATAAGGGCATGTGTGTCCATGAGTGCTGTTTTTCTATGTATTACGCATTCCTAAGACCCACTCACCAACATGCGAGTATGTATATATTATAATAAAGACATAGTAAGATGTGAACCATGTCAAGATGAGACGGTATTCCAGGTGAGACGATGACACATTGGATTGGGCTGTGAGCTGCAATACGAGTCAAGACCCGACTTAGGTATTATACCCCTAGGTCATGGTTGGTCCATTGAGTTTAAATGGATCAACCAATAATAGACGCTAAAGATCAGTCATGTAATATATATAATTAATGCATTTTTTATTATTTTATTGAATCTAATAGTTTAAAAAATCATATAACATAATAAACATAAAAAATGCATAGATTAAATAAATTTATGACGCGATGAATGTTTTTCTATTTATTGCATAGTCAGTTGTGAGTGTGATCACATAGAACGTGCATATCAGATATAAAATCATTTCTTACATTGATTAAAAATATTAAAATCCCTCACAAAAATATTAAGTTGAAAATGACTTCTATAGTTTGAATTTGAACTCAACTAGGTGTTTGGGGTGATCAATCAACAATAGTTGAGGGTACCTCCTACTACGTGAGTTCTTATGAGAATGATGATTTGACCTAACTGAAGTTGGAAGCAAAGGAGTAGTGATATCTATCCTGATGCAACTTTGGAGTAAAACATTGAGTAAATCATATTTATGATTTTAGAAGTTGAGACTTCACTCAACAGATTAAGGAGCCACGAGTTAATGCAGTTGGATAATCAAACACCTACCTTGAAATCTTTGAGTAGTTCCATATCCATAGCTCGTATACTATGAGGGGAGGTTCAATGATCCTTTCCACTAGAATAATCAAGCGATAGAGTATTACGATTCCAGTATAGAGGGTTTATTTAGAGTTCAATTAAATAGTGGCATAAATTTAATGATTTTATTAATTAATCAATAATATCTAAATTGGAAATCAAGATAAAAGTACTAATATTCTAGATTTAGTTTTTGTAGAAAATGGAAAGAAATACTCTGACCCCATTGTGTTTAATTCTGGAAAAAATTCAATGTCATTTCCAGCATGAGTTTCCAAGATTAGTACATGTACTTGCACAAAATACTATGATATAAAAAATTAAAGGTGGTGGTGTCCCCAATACCTGTTAATCCACCTCAAGAAGAGAGGGTGTTAAAAATTCAAATAGGATACTCATGTATGACACATATGATTGTCATATCATAATACTACCATCAACATCCAATGTAAGTTGTGACTACTACATCAAGACATGGATGATATTACATGCACTATCATCTATGAGAATATTGTGAGGAGAAATAGAAGCACATATATGAATAGGTGATGGTTACACTAGATATTTATAAATTGAAATATGTATCATTATCTTTCAATGGATACATTTCTCATATCATTTTCATCCATATACTCTAGCTTTTTTTAAGATTAAAAAATGAACAATGTGGAGAAAACACTTCATTACCTTCCAGGTAAAGTTTTTCCAAGAAATAAGAACTTAAAGAAACTATAATATTTAATTCTTATGGTGATAAAGTTGAATGACAAGGAGAAAAGTCCAATGGAAAGAATGACACCAAAGTCACCTTCGCAATGACCTTCAAAGAAAGAGTTATTAAAAAAGAGGTTATTTACTTCACATTTCATGAAATAAATCTTTGAATGTTTAAATGAAATGAATTGAATTTCATAAGAAAGTATTAAGTTATTCTTCCGGTATATTTATCAATATAAAATGTAATGTTTCATTTATAATTATTGGGTATTAAATACAATATTCCTATTATATATGTGTATTTAAATATAGTAACCAAGTAATTATAGAAACATTACTAGAAGTAAGTTGTGTTCTCCAAGCAGCTGAGAAAAGGTGGTTCCTAAGTTAGCGATGAGAAGCAAAAAACTTATAATTTCTAAGTATAATGATTATTGTAGAACTTTTATTAATTATAACCAGAACATTTATCTCATGTGTCCATTGGACACTAGGAGGAATTATTCCAGTTCTAGAATAAATGTTGTATGTTCTCAACCAATAGTTCAGTGATAATTGAATCATATGCAATACCCAATGAATATAAAATGTAATACTTATATAACCACTTGTGGAAAGATAATTATCTGTCAAGTAAAACTAAAAGTGTAAATTAAGGATATACCTAGTATGGTATTTAGACTCAGTGGATGTAAACACCTTAGGTATTATCAATGTATATAATTATTTAGTTTTGGAAAAAGAAACCTTCAAAAATAAAGGTAATCCACAAAGCCTTCAGAACTAGTTTAGGTAGAGATCATGGACTATTCCAACAGTTATATAATGTAAAGTATACTTTATAAGAATCCTTTAAGTGATTAAGGAATTCAAAAGTTAAGTATGATATTTTCATGGTTAAAAGATATAAGTTTCTTCAGGATAGTGTGCCAAATAATATCTTAAACAAGCATTCGTCGATAATTATAATGTAGTGTGGAGTAATTCCTAAATGTATATTACCTTATCCACATTAAGGATATGATGCTAATGAGAAGGATCGATGGCACGTCTTAAATGTTAACATTGAGAAATAAAATTTAGCATGGAAAAATTATTATATGCACATTTTCTTATACACATTGGGGTTATGATGAAAGTAAAAGGAGCATAAATGTTGATAAATATATTCATTACATAAACATCCATTATTTTCAATACATGAATAAAAAATAACAGTGTTATCATATAACCATATTCCAATTATCATGACTATTTTTTAAAAGGTTGGGGCCAAAGACTCATTTTATTATTAAAGATAAGACCTATTTTTGTCTAGGTAGAGGGAGAAAAACTTGTACATCTATAATAATCAAACTAAAATTTTATTAGGACATTATATAAATTCCTATAATAAAAAGGTTATAGTAAAGTGATAGATGATATTTATATAAAATGATTAACATATCTATTTGAGATAATGGGAGAAAGATTAACTTGGGTTTAGTAAATTCCAGATATGCACAAGTAGTTGGAATAAAGAATAAGTTCCAAAAGACCTTATGGAAAAAGAATGTTTCAAAGACACATGCTGCATAGGAAGGATAAAACCATGATTATGGTTTTATATTCACCACATCCAGTGATACATTATTCTTTGATAATAATAATTCCTAAATTTAGGAAGTATATAGAAATTATCTAAAATTGAAAAGATCAATTAAAATTCAATAATGGATTCCATGTATCAAAGTACATGGTGATTATAATTTTGAATACTGTGGTGGGTATTCAAGTGAGATTATACATGGATAATAAAAGCATGGTACCAATAAGGCATGATTGGTAATACCAAGTTATTATGCCTAAATCCATTAGAATTTTACTTATCATAGCTATTTTTATATGATCATATTATTGAGAATTGGATGTCAAGACCACTAATCTTGGAAGGAATTTATATGATGAAACCAGAAAGGAATAACGACATCATAGAATTTCAATTAGGGTGAAAGTTACTGAAATCCAATTCAGGATTAAAGTAAGCAACAAGATATTAGAGTATTAATTTAGAATGATTTTTTTCCATGTGTCTACCAGAGGTTAGTGGGATCACCATTTTTTTCCAAGTAAAATATATTTGGTAACATATGGAAAACAATTATTAGTCTTACAGTTAGCTAAGACCATAATGAAAGTAATTCTACAATTATTGACTTAAAGTATCAACCTAAGTTATAGGGAACATGATCCATTGATGTATATTGGATAGTTTCTTAGGCCTAGTCAATCATACATATATTGAAAAAGTATTAAAAAATACAAATTGAAAAAATTCAAGTGAGAATTGTTATCAAGGTCACATGGCATAAATCTCTCCATGAAGACATGTACGATACATAGGAGGAGATTAAAGTGGTGAGTTGATTTCGACAAACTTTTGTGATGGATCCATCACATATTACATGATATGTAAAAGATATTACATTTCCAAAAAATACTTTATATTAGGAAAATATTATTCATATCCAAGATAATTACAAGGGAATAAGTTAGAACTATCTAATTGTATTTGAGAAGTATAAAGGATATGTACCTGGTATATAGAGAGGAAGGGATACTAGTTATAAGGGGACACAAACTAGTATTCCTTGGATCAATGTGATATAATATCATAGTTAGGATAAGGTAATGAGAAATAAAATCTCATTCAATATAGTGGTATCCATGCTTGAAAATACTGAGTGTATTGTGTCTTCTCAGGTAGCTAAGAATTAGTGTTAAATACAATGCTTGTTCTAGTTATTGGAATCAAACCTAGTAAGTAGAGTATTATCATAATGTAAATTATGATATTCTTACCAGCCAAGATTCCAAGTTTTGACAATGAAAAAAAAGGAATACACTCGAGGTTAAAATATACTAAGGACTTTTACTCAGGGAGATGAGGTCACACATAGCAGAATAGCCATGAAACAAAGGCATAGAAGACCCAAAAACTAAATACATGACTCGACAGAAACATGATCTTAATCATGTTAGAGATAAAAAGGATAGTTATCAAGTTGGATATAGTGCTTGTGGGAGTGTTGTAACAGTGGGTTCCCTTAACCCAACTAAAAAATAATTTCTGATTACCATTTCATGTATACGGTGATATATGCATGATTTACACTTACCATTGTAGTGTATATATTTATGAATCCACTATTTAAATGTTAATTTCCATAGATTAATTTTTGTATCAAACAGTTATAGTATATCCTAGGCTATAATGATAATCTCAACATACTATGACATTAATATTAAATATATGGTCTATGGTCTAGATATATCATACTGATTGGACAAAATTGATGTCTGACTATTAGGTTCTTGGAAATCATAAGCATTGAGACTTCTTCTCAACAAGTTTTCACTTGGTGATCTCTATTAGATGAGATCACGAGGACATACTCGCCAATAGGAACACCACATGTTTTGAGTGTCATTGGGTGTTCTTATCTACAAACATGTTTATTGGTCCCCTATATTGATATCATTATCATTGTGTTCCATTTGATCACATAATTTGATATAAGGAAAAAACCATGATAATTAAATCATGGAGAGAAAGATCATGTTGGGTGCCTCATTGGTGGTATGGCATTGGTTGAATGATCAAGATAGAATTTGTTGCTTTCGAGTTAAGGAAGTAATATCTCTGGTCTAGTTGATCAGGATGGTATTACCTTCATAAATCTATGACCATGGTAGTCAAGGGTAAATACCTCCAGTTAGATAAAAAAATAATAAAGTAAGAAAGGATGATGAAACAAATGTGCATCCTCCTTTATGATATATCTAAAGAAAAAGAGATTATATTACACAATTCATGTTCGTAGGTTGGATGTCATTTCTATAAATACTTCTTATCTCTTTAGGGGCCTTGATGGATTGCTATAATCCAGTCTTGGTCTATGAATACTATTCAATGCTATCAAGATAAGGTCCTTAAGGGTCACACATAATATCATATTCAAGAATCTTCTCTATTCAGGTGAATAGGTATATAGGACATGGTAGGCCCCACCATGAGTTCGAGAGTTATCCAATTTTATCGTTCATTGATAAATAAATAAATAAATTATTATTCAAGTAAAGAATAATTGGGTTGAAAATTATTTATTAAAAGTATTTACAAGTGATAAGTAAATACAAGGATTAATATTAAAGGAATGAATATTATTTTAATATTCTGGGTTTGTTTAATATTAGCGAGAATTATGAGTCGTGTTAAATGACATAGTTTTATCATGTAATATATTTAAAATATATTATAGTTATGTGATAAAATATAAATAATATTTATGATGTAGTTAATTCATCATATTTATTTATTTATTTCTTATTTAATGGTTGTTAAATATATGGGGGCCAGTAACCCTTTTTGGGTATTTGAGAATACACTATATATAGAAGGAGAGAATCTTAGTCCATGGGCTATTCAATAAATTGAAATTGATATTTTCTATATCCTCCTAGATCCTAGAGAGAGAAACTCTCAATCAAGAAAATTATCCAAGTTCACCTTCGTGAATAAAAGGTAGTGGATCATGGTAATCGACACGATGTCGAAGATATCATCAGATCACCATGTTAGAACCCAGAATCTAAATAAAGACATATGTACATATTTTAGGATTGTGTGTGGATGATCTAGAAGGTTTTGATGTCATATCCTTTGAGAAATAATCGCTGATGACTTATGTCAGACATGTATGCTTTAGATCGGAATGAGGTAATCGTTATTTTATTTTTAGTGCTCTGATTAAACCATGTGAGATCCTCAAACCATATTGGGGATCATATTGTCATATATTATTAAGTTTCATCACTCAAGTGATGGAAAATTTTTATATCCCCAGCCCACAGGTTTCTATTGTGTGCCCTGGTACCAACACTAGTCACCAACCCAGGGTCTACTAGATGCGGGAATCAGGGGTCATTGTATCTCTCCCTTAATTAAGAAATATTTGGAGGGAGGGGTCATGATAGAGTGTATCAAACATGATGGTTTAGAGATAATATGGAGTTTGGATTTAGGAATAATGAGGATTTCATGGGTTAGTATAGAAGTAGTTTCAGTTGGCCTTGGTGCGTGACATAGGTCAGGGGGACTAGCTAGGACATGAGATTTTAGGCCCCCACATGGTCCAATGTACAAAATCTAATCTTATTTAATAAGTAAGTGAGGTAGACTTATTTATAGGGTAGATACCTGGGAGAGTTACATGCATCAGGATGACTTGTTTTCATGTTTGAATTGAGTGTTTTGGGAAAATAAAATGAATAAATTAAATAATAATTTATAAAATTACATGATAAAAAGATTATGATGTTCTCCTTGTTTTCAAGAATGGATCATGTTCATATTTTTTGAGTTACTCAGGAATTTTAGGTTCTATAGGATGATACAGTTGATCATAGAAGGGTTGATCCAAAGGAGGAGGATGAGACATGATAACAATCTTTGCATGCCTTTTAGTGGCAGAGTTTGGGCTAGTATGAGGTGAGTGTCTCAGATCTGGAGATAGAGCACTGGATAGAGGATCTTGAGATCACTTTTGTTATGATCTAAGAACAGGCTAATCTTTGGGTGCCACTAGTAGTTATTTAGATGTAGGGATCTACACGTCAGTGGTGTAAATTGTTTCTTGGTGGGCTCAATGAGGCATATGTGTTGTGGTATAACTTCTAAAGGGAGTTTCATGTAGAGTTTATATCATTGATGATGATGGAATCCAAGAGGTAGGAGATTATCTCCCATCATCAGGGGAGTCTGAGTGTATATGAGATTGGTATCAGGTTCAAGGACCTCTTGCTCTTTGCTTCAAATTTCTTCTTAGATGAGGAGTCTAGAGCGTGGTGTATAAAGGAGTCTATTTTTCTAGTGATCAGGTATGCGGTCACTCCATTTATGCTCCCAATATATCTAGATATGTATAAAAAGATGAGGTTATCGAGAAGATTATTTCCTTGGGATTTGATCCACAATAGGGTGGCCATTAGGGCGTTCCGAGGAGTAGAGCTTTAGGCAGTGGGCTGCAGACATTGAGGCAGTCAGGGATCCATTCACTGGGGAATCAGTCATGAAAATTTATTTTTTGACCATAAAGTAATGGTGATTCTGAGTTCAGTTTGAGGGTTTTATGTTTTCATGAAATATCAATAGGAGATATGGGCCCAACCAGGATCAGTGTCCAATAATTCAGGGAGGCTAGTTTTGGATGGGTGGTCAAGTCCATTTTCATCAGTGGTAGTTTCCTCCAAGATAGTTCCAGTGGAAGGAACCATAGGTTTTTATTCAACAGCTAAGAGTAGGTTTATTTGGTAGAGGTAATCCTTGTGATGTTCCCATTTCACAAGGACCCAAGCTAGAGCTTCTACAAGGAGACCAATAGTAGAGAGGTATAAGAGATGGGCATGGTTAGATGCACACGTTAGTGGCAACAATGCCAACAGAGTTAGGAGTTGTTCAAGTTATGATCAGTTTATCATCTACCCTTGTGTGTGATTTGTTTTATTTATGAGACTTATACTCCTTTTTTTCTCATAATTTGGTATGTATGTTGTGACTATATGTGGACAGGATTCCAGTTCCCCTGGTGTTATCTATGCCAGTTAGAGGCTTGGCTTCCTTATTTGATGTGTATCGGGAATGTAGACTGGTGATGGAAAAACACTAGTTAGTAGGGGGATTATTTTCATTGTACATATGTACATAATATTTTATACTTAGAATATATTGGTTGTATTCCATTCATACAATCATTTAATGATTTCATAGGATAGTCTCATTTTTTGTTGTGAAGGGACAACAAGTGGCATTCGTTGGAGAGTGAGGTTATCAGTCAGGTGATAGGTGAGTGGAGCCTCTTTAATTGTAGTTGGTAGATCTGTTAGTAGAATATTATATTGGGGATACTCCCAAGGTTGTGGAGGAGTTACTAGATGTTTTATTAGAGGAGGTTATGACACTTCCTCCTCATCGTGACGTTGAGTTTGGTATAGAGTTGCAGTCGAGAGAATATCCAATTCTGATGGCTCCCTATTGGTTGGAACCCATGCAGTTACATGAGTTGAGGATATAGGTGGATGATATAATTAATATGGGTTTCATTAGACCCAGTGTGTCATTGTGGGGTACTCTAGTGTTGTTCATGAAGAAGGAGGATGATAGTCTGAGGTTGTGTGTAGACTACTGGAGGTTGAATTAGGTAATGGTCAAGAATCATTACCCTCTTTTGAGGATCAATTATCTTTTTTACTAATTGAGAGGATCTAGTTGGTTCTCTATGATTGATATGTGATTCGGATATCACCAGTTGAGAGTGAAAGATGAGGATATTCAGAATACTACCTTCAAATGCAGGTATGGGAACTTTGGGTTTTTGTTATCACTATTTGGTGTTACGAACACACCATCTGTGTTCATGGACCTTATAAACTATATGTTCCATGAGTTACTAGAATATTTCATCATTAAATTAATTTATGATATCTTGATCTACTCTAAGTCATAGGAGGAGAATCTCGATAATCTTAGAGTTTTTTTGTAGGTACATAGACACCACCAGCTTCATGGGAATTCTTCCAAGTGCGAGTTTTGGACATAAGAGGTTCATTTACTTTGAAATTTTGTGTCTCATAAGGGTGTTTAAGTGGACCTATTAAAGTTCTAAGTAGATGTTTCTTGGAAAACACCCAATAATATGGAATAGTTTCATAGTTTCCTTGGTATTACAGGCTATTATATGAGGTTTTCACCTAATTTATCTTAATTTATAGCCACATTGATAGATTTGAATAGAGAGGACCCGGATTTTGTGTGGATATATCAGTTCCAGGGATCATTCTATTATCTGAAGGAGAATTTGGCTAGTGCTTCAGTGATTCAGTTTCTCGAGGAGGGTGTGTTGTTTGAGGTTTTTTGTGATGCATCCTTTTTGGGACTGGGATGTATGTTGATGCAGCAGAGGGAAGTGATCTCTTTTGAGTATAGGAAGTTATTTACCCATGAGAATAACTAGTCCACCCATGATTTGGAGTTGGTTTCAGTTGTGTTCTCACTAAAGTTGTGGTGACATTTCCTCATTGGAGAGCATTTTGTGGTTTTCATGAACTGAAAATGTCTAGGATATGTTTTCTCTCAATATGATATAAATCTATGCCAATGGAGACAGATGGGGTTTCTTCAAGATTATAATTTTTATATATCTTACACCCTAGGTAAGGGTAATGTAATTTCTGATGTGTTGATTCAGAAGTCCCGATAGGATGTGGATTGGGATTCTGTGGATGTTTGGAAAGGAATGTAGGAGCTTACAGTGATGAATTTTGATGTTAGAGAGAGAAGTGTCCAAGTTTTCCTTTATCATATGACCTTGGATTCATCTTTTTATGAATCATGTGGATGAGTCTCAGTGGGGATACTCAGAGGTAGAGGTGATGCTTTATTGTGTTGGCCATGGTGATTCTCCTAAGGGATGGATAAAGGATGGTATAACCAGGTGTTATTCTAGGATAAGATGTTTTTCCCGTAGGTGATGTGTGAGGGAGTTCTATATGAGTTTCATATCTCACCTTTAATAGTAAATCCTAGTATGATAAAGATGAATCATGGCTTGAGGATACATTTTTAGTGGCTTGGGATGAAACAATCAGTAGAGGAGTTTTTGGAAAGATGTATTGTTTTTTAGTATGTGAAATTGAAGAACTTTGTTCTGGGAGGTTTGTTGCAATCCTAGGATATTTATGAGTGGAAATAGAAGGAAATATCGACGGATTTTATCATAGGGTTACCCCAATATCTGGGTGTTTGTGATATGGTTTGGGTGATAGTGGACTGACTGATGAAATCATCTCACTTTCTGGAAATTCATGAGTCAAGTGATGTAGATGTTTTGGTGAGGAGGTATGTATATGATGTGGTTAATATTCCTAGGATACCAATGAAAATATTATTTTATTGGTATCATCATTTTATCTCGAGAGTCTAGAGGGAATTTTATCATGATTTTGTATCTTATTTGCACCTTAGCACTGCTTTCCACCCTCAAACAGATGATAGGAAAGAGCATACCATCCAAACACTAGAGTATATATTGTGGTCATGCATCTTGGGCTTTAGTGGATCTTGGTTATGAAACCGACCTTTGGTTTAGTTTTCGTAAAACAATATCCATCACTCGTCTGTTGGTATAGATCTATTTTAGGCATTGTACATGCATCCATGTCATTCTCCGTTATGCTAGGCAAAGGTTGTTGAGTCATCAGTTCCTGATCATGATGTGGTTTAGAGCATGAATGAGAATATCTAGATGGTTTGTGAGTATATTAGGGTGGTGCAAGACTATCATATGGCCTATACTGATTGTAGGATAAGGCCCCTAGAGTTTGATGTTGGAGACCATGTTTTCTTGAGATTCTCTCCTCGATGTGGGTAGTGGAGGTTTGGTAGGGGGAGTAAGATTTCTCCCTAGTCTGTTGGGCCCTTTGAGGTGTTGGGGAATGTTGGTGAGGTGTCATATTGGTTGGAATTCCCACTGCATATGGAGAGGATCCATAAATCCTTCCACATGTTACAGCTTCATTGATATATTCACGATGAATCCCACATTATTGACTAGGGAGATTTGGATGTTGAGGATGATGTGATGTTTTTAGAGTGACCAATAGAGATCTAGGATCATCTTGAGAAGGTGTTTCATGGTTGGAAACTTCCCTTGGTCCATGTGTTATGGAGGCATGGTGGCTTGGAGGAGAGTACTTAATATTGAGAGACACAGATGCATGCCCAGTACTCAAATCTATTTTGAGTTTTACTTTTTTTTGTTTTTCTTATGATGTGATGGTTATGTATTACTTTTTTATGAGATGTTCTATTTCCCTTGACGTGTGATGTGTAATAAAACCCCCGATATATGGAAAGGGGAGGACCTGATTCCTAACAAAGACACATTAACTATGATGTGATTAAACCATGTGGGTGAGTTCGTGCTTCCAAGAGTGGATAGTATCTTAACATAGAGGATGGAATTCCCTTATTTGTACGTTTGAGGTAGTGATGTTTGTTGGTTGCGATGGTTGTTGGTTTGGACTGTGTGATGGTTTTATGGTTGTAAAGGTGTATTTGTGGTGTGTAGTGGCTTATGGTTGGTATCATATATTGTGGTGATGTGGTTGTATAGTTATGAGGTTGTGTGAAGTGTTTTGTGTCTGTTTGGTTTGGCATGTTTGGCTGGTGGTAGCGTTAGTAATGAGATCCGTGAGAGGCATCTCGCGGGTTGGTAGGTTGGAACCTTTTTTTCCTTCTTGGATTGGTTTTGGATTCTTGAGGGAAATAATAATTTTAGAATTATCTGATGTAATGGTCCATATCCTCATAGTCCATCACTTTTATAGTTTTTGGTGTTGGAGATATTTTAGGTGAGGCTTGATGTGGTTTCGTGGTGCTTGGAGGAGGTATAGAGTGAGACCATAGGTGTTCACTATTAAAATGTTATAGGTAGGAGGATTACACATCATGTAAAGTTTACATTACACTAAAGGAAGGTTCACAACATGTGAAGGATGATTCATAGGGTGTTACACGATGTGTAATAAATTTGGGATTTAATGGTTGAAGCGGTGCATTTTTCAGTGGGGATTGAAACACAAATTTTACATGATTTGTAAAGGGAAAATTCCATGTAAATACCCTTTGCATTGAAACTATAAAGGTTGCAGAACCTATGGTTTTTTCTTCAAACCCTATGCTCCTCTCATTTCTAGGTGATCTGATGGACCTCTCTTTTGGGGTATTGGGATTCATTCATCAACGATCTATCCTTGGCTACCCATATTCAATCCATATTGAGTTCTTATCTCTTTCTCATGTGTTTCCTTACATTATTATGGGATTCACTATGGAGATGTTTCTTTGGATTGGGGTGTGATTTGGGATTCATATTTATGATCTTTGGGGGTGGTGTAGGTTGATCGAAAAGTTTCTCGTGTAGTGGCATTTTTTGTATAGTTTGTTCTTCTCCCTATAGTGAAAAATGATATTAGAAAGCTTCTTTGTGGAAGGGAATCCTCATTCTCACTCTTTTACCTGATATGGGTGGGATCTTCATTATTTTCTTACCTTTGGGTGGATATTAAGGGTTATAATAATCACATTTTTAATTCGAATGTCTAAATTTATGGGTATGGTGAGTTATCGCATGCTTTACTACTTTGATATATGTTTTTGATGTTATTATACATGTCTATTACCAATTATAGAAATAAAAACTATTGGGAGTCTTGATTGTACTGTAGTTGTTATGTTGTGATGAGCCTTGCTGGGTTGTGTGATTGCACCCTAAATAAAAGGCCAAGGAACATGTATTTTTCTAATAATTAGTTCTCCTTGGATTCTGGTTTGTGTGATAATAACCATTATAATATAAAGAAGTAATGTGGTAAATCCCTTGAATAAATGTGAATCTAGGATGAGTTTCTATTGTATGCGGTTGTGCTTCTTGTGATTCTTTGTGCAGATTATAGTTGTTATAAAATGATGTTAGTGACCAACTGAGTTTTATAGTATGTGGGGTAATGACATGGTAGTTGGTTGGCATAGATGTGATGTGGTAAGTTGTATGATATGATAAGTTGTGCAATTTAGTAAGTTGTGTGATGTGGAATAGTGGTTGTTTCATAGTGGTTATAGTGTAGTGGTTGTGGTGTAGAGGTTGTGGTACAATGGTTCTGGTGTAGTGTTTGTGGTGTAGTGGTTGTGGTATGTGGAGGTTGTGGTTGTGTAATGGATGAAATGTGTGGTTATTATGTTGTGACATGGATTTTACATTGTGGCTTGATGATGACGGTGGATGTGTAGTGTTGCAGTTGTGGATATGTGAGATGGGCTAGTTGTTATGTGGCATGGTTGAGTTAGTTTCCTGGTTATCCACAGACTAAATGATGATGCTAAATGAATATAATGGTATGTAATTTTATGTGTGGTAAATGTCCTAATGAATAAATGCGGTGCAACCTATAAGCTAAAAGTAGGAAAATATAGTGTGTCTTGTGTGATGGTTTCATGGTGTTGCATATATTGATGGAAGCAGTTACAACGATTGATGTGTGGTACATGGTAGTGATGTGGTGTGCACTAGTGTTGGTGAGTGAACCTGTAGGTTGGGTATTGTATGCTATCTATATATCATGTATGTTTATGTTTTTTTATATGTGTCCCACCTGAGTTAGAAAACCTTACCAATTCTTAGAGGTGTTGAGTTCTTGGTGTTTTCCCTAACATCCAGGATAGTAGTGATATGAATGGATGAATAGGCCCTCTCCCCTACTCTTCCTTCATCAGTGATGTGTGGCCCAAGTGTCTTTGGTCGATATGTGATGTGTTGGCCCATGTGTATTTATGCGAGATTTGATGTGTTGTCCCAAGTGTCTATATTTGAGACGTGACGTGGTTTGATGTGATATATGGTGGGGTTCATGCATGGCAGGAGGATGGAATGAGGTTTATTTCCTTCATGTTCATGATACCCTAATTCTTTGGTTCTGATTGTGATGTGTGGCTCAGGTGTCTACAGGTGAGGTGTGATATAGTAATAGTGGGTGCCCTAGACCCAACTTGAATAATACTTTTAATTACCATTACATGTATACAATTTGATATATACATGTGTTTATTCTTACCATTATAGTGTTTATATTTTTTCCATCCACTTTCTACATGGTAATGTCCTTAGATTACATGTCATATCAAAAGGTTATAGCAGTTCCCAGCTATAATGAGATCCTCAAGATACTATGATAATAATATTAAATATATACTTCCTATGGTCTAGATACATCATACAGATGGGATACATATGATGTTCGACCATCAGGTGTCGGTGGCTCATAAGCATTGAGACTTCTTCTCGTGATGTTTGCACTTGGTGATCTTGAGTAAATTAGATCATGGGGATATACCCACCAATAGGAACACCACATGTTTTGGGTGTCATTGGATGTTCTTATCTATGAACATGTGTATTGGTATACTGACTTGATATCATTTTCAATGTGTGAAATTTGATCACATACTTTGATGCCAGACAAAGACCATGATAATGAAATCGTGGCGAGGTAGATTATTTTGGGTGCGTCATTGGTGGTATGAAATTGATTTAATGATTAAGATAGAATTTTCTGCTTCTAAGTTTAGGAAGAGATATTTCCAGGGCCTAGGTTGACCAGGATGGAAGTACCTTCATAAATCCATGGTTATGGTACAAGAAGTTAAGTCTATCCATTAAGGTCATGAAATATATAAATCAATAAAAGGATGATGATACAAGTGTGCATCCTGATTTATGAGATATCGCAAGACAAAAAGATTATATTACACAAAATGTGTTCATAGGAGGTAGTTGTAGCTATGAAATTTATTATCTCCATAGGGTTCATGATGGGTTTCTAGAAACATCTCTTGGTCTGCAGGTTAGACTCACTACTATCAAGATAAGGACCTAGAGGGTCACACACTAAGTGCATCCACAAGTTCCACCTATTCTAATGAATATGAGTTTATGATAAAGTGATCCCCACATACTAGGGTCAATGAATGTATGAGTATGACCAATCACATTTAAATCTAATTAAATTACATTAATCAAGTTTATAATAATGATGATTGAATTTATTTCTCAAGTTATTCACAAGTTGTTTGATCATAAAAGTGAATATAAGAAAATATAATTTTTTGAACAAACATTGAATGTTCAATGTTTGTTATATTATTTGGGGATATTAAAAGCTGATTTAATGGTTTTTATTTTATCATGATACATTTTATAGTGTTACAAGTGATAGATAAAATATTTTTGACATTTATGACAAGGTTATTAATTCATATGTATGCGAAAATGTCTAAAATGAAGGTTATTACTTTCTAGGGACTAAAGTGAAATTTCAGAAAATATAACCTAAGTATAAAGTTCATTTTATTCTATTGAATGGATAAATCCACAATTGGATGAATAGTGATATAATATCTCCTCTCCTCTCATCTCAAGTTCTTAGAGAGTGATTGTGAAGGAATAACAAGGTCGGATTGATCCTTCTTTCTCAATCGTGGCCACGTTATTCAAGTGATCGAAGGAACATCATAAAGCTCTTTGATTTATTGTGCTATCACCTGGAAAATTTAGATCAATGATCTAAGAATTGTAGAGAATGTTTTGAAATTATAGAGGACACCAATTTTGGAACCTTTTAGCCACGACATGTCAATGATGAGCGAATGAAACCA
Source organism: Viscum album (assembly GCA_963277665.1). NCBI lineage: Eukaryota > Viridiplantae > Streptophyta > Magnoliopsida > Santalales > Viscaceae > Viscum > Viscum album. The sequence goes on from OY728130.1 coordinate 517,406,828, forward strand.
GTGACTTCAATCGAACAAGGCACCATTTATGATTTCATTTGATTTTTTTTTGGTGATTAAATTTAATTACACAAAATAATTTTAGAAATATGAGAAAGGGGTTTTATGTATTTAGTTTTTTTAACATGAATGCAAACCCAAAATTTTAAATTGCATGTTTTCATGCTTTCTCTATGCCTTGGGTTCATTTAATTGGCATCAAAGAAAACATGTAATTATTTAAGTTGAAAACTATGAAATTTCAATTAAATTTTCTATTATTTGTAAAAAGGTTTTAGATATGGTCCCAATGCAATTGATAGTGTGTTGATCTGAGTTTTTATATCCAATATATGTCTTATTGAAGATTGAAAGGTTTTGCATAAAAAGTACTATGAAAATTAAAGTTTTATTTTATGATTCACTTTAAAGGCTACCAATGTGATGATTTTTTAGCTGGAGCACGATTTAAGTATGTTTCATATTATCTAGATATACCAAAATCTTATTGGGGTAGTTCATTGGAAATACAATCTTTCCATGGAAGCCTGTTTAATTAAAATGATAAATCTTCCCATGAAAGCTAGTTTAAAGCTTCTCATGAAAGATTATTTAATTAAAAGGATAAAGCTTTCAATTGAAGCTAGTTTAAAGCTTCTCATGGAAGCTTGTTTAATTAAAATGACAAAGCTTCCCTTGGAAGCTTATTCAAATATTTCCATAGAAGATTGTTTAAAATATTAAGAAAAAAAGAGGCAAAGATTCATTTGGAATATTTCTATCATTTTATATTATATATGTATACATATTACATATCCTTTAAAAGTATTCCTCATCTCGAGTTAAATCAATTTGGTTCAGGACTGACCGACCTGACCCGTTTAACTCATCATTAGTCCTAAATTAATTTCTAGGGATGTGATTTAGTTCCAAATAGACCTAAAAAAATATAAAATATTTTCAAAAATTGAAATTAATTTTATGGTATTTAATAAAATTATTTTAGGTGTTGTGGGACTTATCAATAATTAATTAAATTTATTTTAATGCAAGTGAATAAGTTAAAAAATACCCTCAAGTTGAATTTTAGAAAATTTAATTTTTTTATTGAATATAATTGTACATTGACTAATCATGAGTCTAGACTGACCCATGCATGTTTGGTTTGTTATTTATTTAGTTTAATTATTGATTTTTTTTTATAAAATGTAATAATTATTTTATTTTGAAGATCTACGCATTGTCCCTCCATATTAAATTTTTATAAGGGCCTATGTGTCCATATTTAAGTTATAAAATGTATTTTCACACCCCATATTCCCCTCACCTGCATGTGACTATATATTGTAAAGATAGTTGGAGTTCATGGAAAAGTGGTTTGAGTTGAGAGCCGATGTAAACCAAACAAGTGAAATGCACGAGAGTTGTGGGTGATGCAATTCAAGTCAGGTATTGACTTAAAGAATTCTCCTATGGTCTAAGTTAATCTATTATTCACTTTATGGATTAAAAAATAGTTAATGTCTCATGATCATGTCATTATTTATTTATTTTATCATGTGTATGTCTTATTATTTTGTGAATGTGTATTTATTACATGTGATCACATAGTATAATAATAAACAATAATGAAAAGATAAAATGAACATGTGTGGTGAATGTTTTCTATTTAAAAGAATGGTTAAGTTGTGAGCACTATCACATAGAACAATAATGTTAAATAGAAAAATATTTCATTCACCGATATTAACTTATCAAATCCGTAAAATAAAATATTAATCCATTAAATTCCATCTATCTCTCAAAGATAAACAAAACTAGGTGTTTGGGGTCCTCATTAGCCATAGTTGAGGGTACCTCTTACTACAGTGGAGTTCTTATAATAGTGGTGGGTCGACTTAACTAAAGTTGGTAGCAAAGGGGTATCCATAGCTATATTTTTAAAACTTTATAGGAAAAACATTTAGAAATACAAGGTTATTATTTTCAGAAGATGTTATTCCAATTAATAGATCAAGGAGCCGCGTGTTAATTCAATTATTCAGTCAGACACCTACATTGGACTATCCGAGTAGTGGTGTATCCATAACTTCTAGACAACAAGGAGGGGTTTTAGGGATCATTTCCACTTTAATAATCAAGAGACTTGGTATTATAAATCTAGTTATTGATGGCTACTAGGATTTGATAAAATAGTGTGAGAAATTTAAAATTAATAATTTGAAAAATGTCTACTACTAATCAAGATAAAAGTACAAATATGCAATATTTTTTTTATAGAAAATGAAAAGTAATACCACAAGCACACTGTGATAATATTAGATAAAGATAAGGTCCAAACTAGCATGATTTTTCAAATATTAGTATAGGAAGTTGCGCAAAGTAGTACTACATCATAAATTCAAGGTGCTAGTGTCCCCAATACCTATTAAGACACCTCAGAAAGTGAGGGTGTAAAAATTATTACAGGAGACTCATGCGTAATTCATATGATGGTTATTTCATATTGTTATCATCAATGATAAATGTGAGTTATGGATACAACATCAGGACATGGATGATTTTACATATTGTCTCATCTCCGAGAGGCTTGTGAGGATAAAGTGAAGCGAGATATGAATAAATAATGATCAAACTGAAAGATGGACACAATTTTTCAATGAATCCCTTTCTCATATCATTTTCACCCTTTTACTCTAGTTTCATTTAAGATTAAAAAATGAATAGTATTGAGAAAATGCTTTGTTACCTTATAGGTAAGGTTCTCTAAGTAATAAAAACATTAAATTGAGTTTAATATTTAGTTCTTATAGTGAAAAAGATGAAAGACAAGGTGAAAATTCCAATAGAAAGTTTCATGACAAAGGCACAATCACAATGTCCTTCAAATAAAAAAGGCACTAAATAGGATGTTATTTTCTTCGTATATCATGAAATAATTCTTTATAATATAAATGAAATTTACTGAATTGAAGAAGAAACAAGTCACATATTCTTTAGGTATATTCATAAATATTTGTGATGTTTCTTACATACTTATTGGGTATTAAATAAAATATTCCTATCATATATGTGTATTAAAATATAATAACCAAGTAAGTAAAGAAACATTACTAGAAGTAAGGCATGTTCTCTAAGATAATGAGATAGGGTGGTTTCTAAGTCAGCAATTTGAATAACACAACTTCTAATTTCCAAGTAAATGGTTTTGGTTGAAATTTTGTTACCAAAACATTTATCTCACATGTTATTTGGAAACTAGGAGACATTATTCCAGTTCTGGGATGAATGTTGTTTGTGGTGTTAGAATCTTTGAAAATACGCAATGAATATAAAATTAAAGGCTTATATACCCAGTTGTGGCATGATAATACTTTGTAAAAAAAATAGTTTTCAAGGATATACCTTGTATGGTTTTAGAATATTTGGAGTTAAAGACCTTAGGTACTATCGACACACTTATATACTTAGTTTTGGACAAAAACTATTATAAATAAAGGTAATCCATAAATATTTTAGAATTAGTTATGCCAGAGAGTGTGAACTATTACAAGGATAATATATTGGTAAGTATAATTTATAATATTCCTTTAATAATTTATGGAATGTGAAAGTGAAGTATGGTATATTCATGGTTATAAGATATGAGATGCTTCAGGAATGTGTGCTAAAGAATATCTTGACCAAGTATTCATCAATAAATATAATGTAGTGTGAATTAATTCCCAAATTCACATTACCTTATACACATCAAAACTATGATGACAATAAGGAGGATTTATGATGATTATTACATGTTAAAATTTATCAATAAAATGTATTTTAGAGAAATTAATAAATGCACATTTCCTTATACACATTAGAGTTATGATTCAAGTAAAATGAGCATTAATGTTAAAATTCATGCTTTATAGATACTTCCATTTTCCAAGACATGCTCTAAAAATAGTGACATTATCCCATAACCATGTGCTAGCTATAATGATAAATGGATTTCATATGAGTTTTAGTATGATATAAATCCATTTTTATAAGAACATGTGTTTAGATACAAAGAGTTTGTTAGGATATAAAAAAAATTGCATCAAGAAAAAACATAATGTGCATATATAGTAATCATCCTAAAGTTTTAAAAAGATATTAAAAAAATACATATGATAGAAAAGGTATAATCAAGATATAGACTATATTTCTAGAAAAGGGTGAACATTTCTATTTGAGATAGTGGGAGAAATATTGACTTGGATCTAGTCAATGCTAGAGATGCAAAAATAAGTTGAAAAAGGAATAAATTACACAAGACCTTTTGAAAAAGAAATGTTCTAGAGAAACATACTATATAGGAAGGATAAAACCATGGTGATGGTGTTATATTAACTATGGATGATGTTAAATTATTCATTGAGAATAATAATTCCAACAAGTAAAAAGTATATGGTAATTAGCTAAAATTTACAAGATCAATTAAAAATTCAATAAAAGATTCCATGTATCGAAGTACAAGAGGCTTATTATTTTGAATACTGTAGTGGGTATTCAAGTAATACTATACATGGATAGTAAAAGCATTGTACCAATAAGGATCAATTGATAATAACAAGTATTTATGACCAAATCCATTATAATTTTACTTATCATAGCTACTTTTTTATGATCATTAAATTGAACATTGGATGTCAAGACCAATAATTATGGAAGATGTCCATATGATAAAACTAGAAAGGGATGGTGACATCATAGAATGCCAATACGGGTGCAGGTTACTGAAATACAGTTTAGGATTACAGTAAACAAATAAATTATAGAATATTAATTTGTAATGAATCTTTTCCATGTGTCTACCAGAGGCTAGTGGTAGCTCTATTATTTTCAAGTAAAGTTTGTTTGATAACATATAGAAAACAACTATTGGTCTTACAGTTAGTTATTATCAGGATGATAGAAACTCTCCAAAGATTAACTACAATTAGAAACCAAAGTTTTAGCGAATTATATTTAATGAGGTAGATATAATGGTTTCTTATACCTAGTAAATAGTATATATAATGACAAGGTATTGATAAAATACAAGTTGGAACAATTCAAGAGATAATTATTATGAGTGTCACATAACATCAATCTCTCCAAAGAAGGCATGAAAAAGCATAGGAGGATATTATTGTGGTAAGTGTAATTCCATAAGAACCACAAATGGATATATCACATATTCCATGATATTTATAGACTGAAAATTAATAGTTTTATTTTCCAAAAACTTTTGAGGGAAAAGTAGAAACCAAAAAACACTTTTGAGGAAAAGTGGTAAACCATACATGACTTCACAACAAACTTCAAACACCATTGACAATGGCCAACCAAATAACTCATTCAACATACAAAATCAACCACACCATCATTCAAATTGACAATCTTAATCATAGGAGCTGAAATCACCCAAGAGAAGGCTAAGAAACCACCACAAAGAAGAAAACAAAAACCTCAGAAAAGCATGAAAAAACCTCAGAATCGGCCTCCTTGAATGCCAATGATGCGACCATCGACACCAGCCCAAATCCACCAACCCGCCAGTGAACTCCAGTCGGAGGTCACCCAAACCCTCCTGCGACATGAGATGGACTTCCGAAAATCCTATTCCATGATATGTATAAGACATTATATTTCCCACATATATTATATGGTAGGAAAATATTAGTTATGTCTAAGAGAAATATAAGGGAATAAATCAAAACTATATGATTGTACTTGAGTAAGTACAAAATATATGTACCTGGTATTTAAAGAGGAAGAGATACTAGTTATAAGAGGACACAGACCAGTCTTCCTATAAGGTCAATATTATTTAATATAATAGTTAGGCAATGAGAAATACAAGATAATTAAAGATAGTGGTATCCATATATATAAACAATGAGTTTGTTGTAGCTTCTGATATAGCTAAAGAAGCAGTATAAAATACACAATGGTTTTCTCTAGTTTTTGGAATCAAACCTAGTAAGTAAATTTTTATTGTTATGATAATTATTATAGCAACCCAGCATTTTATTAAAATAATATTACATAATTTTAATGATAAAAAACATAATAGTATTACACATAGAGGATCCAATGGTTTAGTGTCTTGGAAAAACTAGTACCATACATAACAAATTACAACATCGAGCAAAAACACATTTTTTTAATTTCTTTTTCTCTAGATTCTTATTGGAACTTGACCCATCCTTAGTACATGTAGTCACCTGAGGATATACATCAAAATGGGTGAGATAAAATCCCAGTAAGAAGATATATAAGAACAATATAACAATGGGTGAGTATAGCATAGGCAAAGGTACATGAACATGAGGGGAATCGTTAATAAAAACTTGAAATGTGGCAATGCATAAAAATGAAACATCATGTATTAGTGGTTATCTAACACACATATTTGTGAAAAAAGATAGAATCTTGTTAAAAAATAATTTTACATAAACTCATGATATTAATCACTTTACCAAATGCATTGGAGAACTGTATAATTCTGGGTGCACCCGTCACATTGAAACATTCATATTACGCTATATAATTCTGGGCGCACTCGTCACATCATAACATTATCATTTATCATGCATTCCAAAATGAACATATATAAAAAATGAACATAAATAACCCATTAAAATTAATGGGTTTAATCTCATAATAACACATTCATAAACTTTGGGTTCCCAAAAGAAAGAGGGAATAACATACATGTTACAAGAACCATTAACCTTGAATGAGAAGTAAAAGGTGTGTTATTAAAAGAAGAGTTCTTTTGGAAAACATTTTGTTTGAAATAAACACTAGTGAGAAACATTTATATACCAGAAAAGGAAATAAAATGATGAAAAAATGATTTTTAAGGATTAAACATATCAAGAAAGGAGTGAAAGTGGGAGAACTTGAAGGATGAAAGTTGGGTTCGAGAATTTCCCCATACCTTGTATCTGAATTCTTTCTTCACTTATGTCTTGTATAACCACATTATATTCATTAATTGAAAATTACAAAACCTTTTTTACATGAATATGGTTCATTATGTTTTCATTAAGTTATTTTATGGGCCTTTGGATGAGTTATATAGTTTAAAAACATTGTTCATGAATGTTTGTTTTTATAGTTTTCTTGAGCGGTTAACATGTATTCATAAATGGAAGTTTGTGTAGAACATGGATAAACATAAAAAACATATATTACGCATTATTAATGATATTAAATAAGTTAAAATGATCTTATAATGAATTATATTATATACCAAGTGGATTAATCATTGGATAAGAATTAAATGATGATTGTTTGGGTTAATTTGGGCGGTTTTTCGACCACAACGAACTTTTTTTTAATAATTTAGTAATATGTACATAAGTTAGTTAAAAAAATTTAAATAGGACATAATAAATATAAAATATTATGTTTCAACCATAAAAATGATTTCATGACCATATCTGAAGGTAGAAATGGAAAAAAGAAAACATGTCGTTCTTGAAGGTGATAGATTAACACCTCACGAACAACGTTTTCTTTTATAAAATAAAAGGAAGAGGGAAAGGGGGTTGGATGGTATAATATACCATTAGTATCATAAAATTACAGTATATGTAGTATAATGGAGTTACCATATCATGTGGATGAATATATGTGGGGAGAGAATAAGAAAAGAACTTGAAATTGAAAGGAAATTAAAGGAAAGAGGAAGAGAAATTACCTCTTGAATCCTCTTCTTGAGATCCTCCTTAAGGGACCTAAGCTTGGTCTTTTGATGAGACCATAAGCTCTTGTACATGGAGAATGCTTTAGGAAATATGCTTGGTCTGAGTTTATACAAGGCTTGAAGTTTGAGAGGTGTGAGGAAATGAGGGTGTGAAGGGTGGTATTTATAGTGGGGGGAGATGTGATTTCTCAATATAAAATTCATTAATTTATTATTTCCCCAAAAGAAAAGGAATATTGATTATTAAATGACCAATAATAGTAATTTTATAATGTTATCTTGAACCAAATGGGCTTACATCAGTAGAACATCATACATGACTCTATAATTAGCTTATTTTGTAAATTATGGTATTTCACTATTCATAAAAAATTCAAGTATTTCAGAAAAATACCAAAAATTCACCCCTAACATTTTTAGACTTTTAGAATCTAAAAATGATTTCCATTTTTCAAAAATAAATTTCTAAATATGATTAATTTAATATTTAATTAAAATCACAATTTATTTGAAAAAAACAGTTTTTAAAATTAAAACTGATTTTATAATGCTTTCAAAAATTACTTGAGGTCTTGTAAAATTATCTTAAATCTTTAAGACATATATTTTTTAATTTATTAACACTTTTTAATAAAATACATTTTATTTTAAATTAATTAATTAATTATAATTAATTATTTATGGCTTACAAAAATAACATTGCTTATAAGATGCTCAAATTTTATTTAATTATTCATGGGTAAGGTTACTGTTATTTTGGGAAATTTGCTATAAGGGTTGATAAAAAACTATTTTATTTAATATTTTATTGATAATAAATGATATAATTTCCTCACATTGTGTTAAATATGTTTAATTAGAAAGTATTTGGGATTAGATCATTCATTTGAATATTTGATGAAAATTCCAGTTTTACCCTTTATAGTTCACTGTAGTATTTCGAAGATAAATATTTTTATATTTATTATTTGAATTTTAAATTTTGTAAAAGTGTTCCTAATGTAATTATCTACAACTTTTATTGAGGACACTAGAGCTAAAGAGTTCATTTGGTTGTTGAAATTGGGCCATGAAGTCAAAGTTGGGCTGGGCTCTCTAGAATGGAGAAGCTTCTGTATTTCGGTCATAACTCCTTCATATGGACCTGTATTGAGCCGAAATTTGGATAGAAGATAGAAGACCCATATCCTCACATTTTATCCTTCTAGAAGGCCGACCAATTCACGCGTTTTGGTGGTAAAATGGGCGGTGAAAGTTGGAATAAAATATTTGGCCGAATTTCCACATTCACACTTGAAACCACTTGTAACCTCTCCTCCCCTACCCTATATAAATTGGATTTTTTCTCATTTGGAGGGGTTGGGACGTGAATTAGGAGATTGGAGGCAGAGGATAATTTGTTTCACCCAAATTATCCAACCATTGTAAGAGGGGTATCTCTTGAAGCAAGGATCCCCTCATCGAAGCCTCCTTCTCTTCTTCATTTTGTAATGTTTTCATTTGTGTAATAAACTTATTTGTTATTCTTTTATTTCTTATATTTTCTTATATTTTTTTTAAATTAATTCTTCTATTAATATTCCTCTTTGGTCTGGAATTCTTGAGTAGAAGCGTTATTGGGTTATACCCATTATAAACCTTTGCACATGCAAACGCTTCTACGATGATTACGCCACCCATGGAAGAGTAGTCTTTTAGTAATCGATCTATATTATACCCTCTTCATTTAATTATTTTGAATCATTGAGCTACTGTAATTCACTTAATATGATCCATGAATTGTGTTTTTAAATTGTAAGAAACTAAGCAAGCAATTGAACAATTAACACAAAAACATGCGAGGTCGGGATTTTGTGTAAATTGTGAGAGCGTGATCTTAATCGGTAATACAAGACCACAAGAGATAAATTTGTAGAGTTCAAATATAATCCATAAACACAATTCATCCTCATTTACAGAATGTATATGTGCCTTAATTTACCACTGACCATAAGCTAATCTTAGAACATCAATCAAAGCAGGGTGCTGCGATTGCATGTTCCGAAGTTAGCCTAGGGTTAAATTCACATCATCTTCGTGGTAAAGTTAATTCTCGTAGGGTTCGGGATTTAACAAATTAAGGGATAATAATTAAGTTAATGTTAATTTAAATTATAATGATTAATAATAAAGTGAAGAGGTAGAGTTAGATCGATTACGCCTTCTAAATAGATTTCTAAAAAAACATCTTCTTGTTGTGTCATTTTAATCAAAATTAATTTCAAAACTAAAAACAAAAAAAATTATACAATCTTCTTCCAGAAAACTTCTTCTAGATTCATAAAATACAAAAAACTCCAATCCTTTAAAGTAGTGATTTTATTCTATTCTATTTTATTCTTTTTAGAATACCTCTAATAAGTTGTTAAATTCACTTCCTCCTTTGAGAGACGACCTTGGTCAACCACTCTGCTGCACCTAAGTACCCCAAATCACACTAATCATTTGAGGGCTCCCACGACAGCGCTTTATCAAATTGGCGCCGTTGCCGGGGAGGCAAGTAATTATTTCAACCAATTAGAGGTATTTATTTTATTTTACATTTTATTCTCTTCCTCTCTTCTTTGTTCCTTCTTTACCCAATTTGATTTTTCTTCTTATTCTTTTATTTTATTCTACTTCTTTTTGGACCATCAACTCAAACTTCTCATTTTTATTTTACTATGGTCCACTTTCTTTCTTTTCATTTTTATTTGATCTATGACACGAACTAATCCCGAAGATCTCTTAGATCTTGACCCTGAGATTGAACGTAGCCTTAGGGCTCAAATCAGAAATTCTCAGTCTACGGGAAGTTTCAATATTCAACCAGTTGGTGAATTCCTCTCATCTGGAAACATTGAAATTGGAATCTATTCAAATTCAAACATAAAAGAGGAACCAATGGCTGAAAACAATGGAAATGAACTTAATAGAACCATTCGAGAATTGGCTGCACCTGATATTAACTATCAACCAAATTGTATTGCATACCCAAATCTCGAATCAGACTTTGAACTAAAATCTGGGTTAATTCACTTACTTCCAAAGTTTCATGGCCTCTCTGGTGAGGATCCCAATAAACATTTGAAAGAATTTAATGTGGTTTTCTTAACCCTAAAACCTAGAAATGTTTCTGAAGATCAAATCAAATTAAGAGCATTCCCATTTTCACTTGATGGAGCTGCAAAGGATTGGATGTACTATTTACAACCTGAAGATGTAACATGTTGGAACGATTTGAAACGTCTTTTCTTGCAGAGATTTTTTCCAGCATCAAGGACCACATCCATTCGAATGGAGATATCAGGGATCAAGCAAGCACAAGGGGAGTCAATGTATGAGTATTGGGAGAGATTCAAGAAGTTGCGTGCAAGCTGCCCACATCACCAAATCAGTGAGCAACTCCTCATCCAATACTTCTACGAAGGACTCACAACCATTGAGAGGAGCATGGTGGATGCTGAAGCTGGAGGAGCATTGGTGGACAAGACACCAGTAGATGCACGAGCATTGATCAACAAAATGGCCCAAAACTCTCAACAATTCGGTGATAGAGGTACACCACATGTTCGAGGAGTACATAAAGTAAGTCCTTCTTCTCTTGAAAGTCATTTTATTGATACTAAGTTAGAAGAATTGACAACTATGGTGAGGAAGATTGCGTTGGCTCAAAAGAAATCCCAACCCCCTCCTTCAAGGCCATGTGGCATTTGCACTGAGACAAGCCACCCAACTGACTGTTGCCCACAACTACAAGAGACAGAATATTGTGCAACAATGTTCCCTGGGAGACCATTTCAGCAGCAACAACAACAACCATATCCCCAAAATAAGTTTGATACAGTATACAACCAAGGGTGGAAAGATCAGTCAGACATGAGGTATGGCTCTGGACAATAACAAAGGCCCCCTTTTCAACCAAACTTCCAGCAGCCTCCACCTTACCAACAGGGTTTCCAACAACCCCAAAGGAGATTAGAAGCTCAAACATCAACGAGTCAGCAACAAGGGAATATCCAACACAAGGTATACTCTAACACTGATTATATTTTGAAACAAATTGTTCTTAATCAACAGAATGAGCTGAAGAGTCAAGGTTCGGAGCTGAGAGAGTTGAAGACTCAAATGAGTCAGATTGCCACCGCCCTCCATGAACTTGTGAGTAATAATTCTGGAAATCTGCCTTCCCAACCCACTCCAAATCCAAAGGGGAATGTTAGTTCCATCACATTGAGAAGTGGGAAGCAAATGAATGATACATCTGGACCTACCATTCCACCGGGATTCACCTCTACTCTAGAGAAGCCGCAGTCCATAACAACTGATGAGCAATCCAAGGAGAAAGATAAAGGTAAGAAAAATATTGATGATGTACCTCCTAAACCCCTTCCTTTTCCAAACAGGGTTGTTCAAACCAAGAAGATGGCTGAAGACGCAATGCAAAAGGAGGTTTTGGACACATTCGAGCGTGTGGAGATAAACATTCCTCTACTTGAATCCATTAAGAAAATTCCAAGGTATGCGAAATTCTTAAAAGAACTTTGTACCAATCGAAGAGGGATCAAGGGAAATGATAGGGTCAACCTTGGAAGGAATGTCTCGACACTCATTACACCAACTCTAGCAATGCCAACAAAGTGAAAGGATCCCGGGACATTCAACATCCCATGTACCATAGGGGAGTTGCACTTCTCTGATGCTCTTTGTGATTTAGGAGCTTCAATAAATGTGATGCCTCACTCTGTATTCTCTTCCTTGCAGGTTGGTGAGTTGAAGCCAACAAGACTAGTGTTTCAATTGGCAAATAGAGCTACGGCATATCCAGTGGGAGTTCTTGAGGATGTACTTGTTCGGGTAAGAGACATGATCTTTCCAGCGGACTTCTATGTGCTTAACATGGAGGATGATCAGGTAAGTTCTCATGCCCCCATTATCTTAGGTAGACCCTTCCTCAAAACTGCAAAAACTATCATAAATGTCAATGAGGGTACACTTTCCATGGAGTTTGGATATGAAGTTGTGATATTTAATGTTATGGACTCCATGAAGTACACCTCAGAGGACCATTCTGCTTTTGTTATCTCCCATTTTGAACCACCAAGTAAAAACATCATGGAATTGGATTGTCCTATGCTTAGGGATATTCTGAGTATTGGTTCTAGTTTGATGTCTAAGAGTACTTCCACACCCGTTTATAAGGAACAAGACTCTCTAAGATTTGATTTTTAAATGGAATCATATTCTGATTTTGATCATGTTTACTCTGATTATGAAATGGCTGTTGAGTATGCTGATGGATTTGATGCTTTATTCTCTGATTTTGATGATGTCTATTCTGATACTGACGATCTTTGTGCACATATTTCAGTTCCTTCAATGTCTCCATCAATAATACACCCTCCTTCATTAGAACTCAAGCCATTGCCACCAAATCTGAAATACTCATACTTGTTGAGTGGTGAGAGATTACCTGTTATCGTTGCTAACAATCTCCCTTTTGAACATGAAGAAAAGATTTTGAATATTTTAAGGGAGAACATCAGGGCGATTGGGTGGACCTTGGCTGACATATCAGGTATTAGACCCTCCATTTGCATGCATAGGATTCTCTTGGAGGATGGGGATAAACCGGTGAGACAGCCACAAAGGATACTCAATCCCACCCTCCTGGAAGTTGTTAAAAAAGAAGTTGAGAAATTGCTCGAGGCAGGTATAATCTTTCCCATTTTAGATTCTCAGTGGGTAAGTCCTATTCAGGTTGTTCCTAAGAAGAGTGGTGTTACTGTTGTTAAAAATGAGAAAGATGAGTTAGTTCCAATGAGGGTGCAAAATAGTTGGCGTGTGTGTATTGATTATAGGAAACTAAATCAGTCCACTCACAAGGACCATTTCCCCCTCCCATTTATTGATCAGATGCTTGAGAGACTAGCTGGGAAGACACACTATTGTTTCTTGGATGGATTTTATGGATATTTTCAGGTTCCTATAGCTCCAGAGGATCAGGAGAAGACTACATTCACCTATCCCTTTGGCACATTTGCCTACCGGAGGATGCCATTTGGACTTTGCAACGCCCCAGGTACCTTCCAGAGATGTATGGTGAGTATTTTTTCTGATTTTATTAAGACCTGCATGGAGGTATTTATGGATGATTTTACAGTGTATGGGTCTTCATTTGATGAATGTCTAATTAGTTTGGGAAAGGTGTTGAATCATTGTATTGAGAAGAATCTGAACCTGAACTTTGAAAAGTGTCATTTCATGGTAGAGCATGGCATTGTCTTAGGGCATGTAGTGTCAAAACATGGTATAGAGGTTGATAGATCAAAGGTAAATATTATTTCATCCTTACCATATCCTTCATGTGTGCATGATGTTATATCTTTCCTAGGTCATGCAGGATTTTATCGGCGCTTCATCAAAGATTTTAGTAAGATTGCTCTTCCTATGTCAAGATTACTTCAAAAGGATTCTGATTTTGTGTTTGATGTTTCTTGCAGGAATTCATTCGATGAGCTAAAACAATGTCTGACCACTCCACCTATCATACAGACCCCAAGGTGGGAGATTCCTTTTGAGCTTATGTGTGACGCCTCCAACTTCGCGTTTGGAGCTGTCTTATCTCAGAGGGTGGAGGGGCGTTCACATGTGATCGCCTATGCATCAAGGACATTGGATTCAGCCCAATCAAATTACACAACCACAGAAAAGGAGTTTCTTGCTGTCATATTTGCTTTAGATAAATTCTGTTCATATTTATTGGGCTCTAAAGTAGTTGTTTTTTCTGACCATGTAGCTTTGAGGTACCTCCTAAAGAAGCCAAATGCAAATCCACGACTTATACGTTGGATGCTCCTTCTTCAGGAATTTGATATTGAGATAAATGACAAGAAGGGATCATAGAATTTGGTGGCGGACCACATGAGTAGGCTTACTCACACACTAGAGGATGACACCTTGGACCAGGTACCACTTCGGGACACTTTCCCCGATGAACATCTCTATACCATCTCAGGTACACATCCTTGGTATGCTGATTTAGTTAATTACATTGTTTTCTCTGAAATCCCAGCAAATTTGAAGAAGCATCAAGTCCAAAAATTAAAAATTGAGTCTAGGTTTTATGTGTGGGATGATCCTTACCTCTGGCGCATGTGTAGTGACCAAGTTATTAGGAGGTGTATTCCTGATCATGAGTTTGAGTTTGTTTTGCAATTCTGTCATACACTTGCATGTGGTGGACACTTTGGACCCCAACGGACAGCTAGGAAAGTTTTGGACTCTGGATTATATTGGCCTAGTTTATTCCATGATGCCCATGTGTTTTGTAAGTCATGCTCTCGTTTCCAACACACTGGGAATATTTCTAGGATACATGAGATGACCCAACAACCCATACTATTCTGTGAGATTTTTGATGTGTGGGGCATTGATTTTATGGGTCCTTTTCCAAGTTCATATGGTTTCTTTTATATTTTGGTTGCTGTTGATTATGCGAGTAAATGGGTGGAGGCCAAGGCCACCAGGACTGACGATTCTCATGTTGTTGTGGACTTTGTCAAAGCACAGATTTTTTGCAGGTTTGGAGTACCAAAGGACATCATCAGTGACCAAGGGACACACTTTTTCAATAGGAATTTTGCTTCCCTCCTTCGAAAGTATGGGGTGACACACAAAACATCAACACCATGCCACCCCCAAACAAATGGCCAGGCTGAGGTTTCAAATCGTGAGTTAAAACAAATCTTAGAGAAAACCGTGCAACCAAATAGGAAGGATTGGAGAAAGCGCTTGGATGATGCATTGTGGGCTTATAGGACAACATACAAGACCCCCATTGGTATGTCCCCATTTCGGATTGTTTTTGGGAAAGCGTGTCATCTCCTTGTGGAAGTTGAGCATCGGGCTTATTGGGCTATAAAGAAATGCAATATGGATTTGGCCCAAGCTGGAATCCAAAGGAAGATGCAAATTCAAGGGCTTGAGGAGATTATATTATCATCATATGAGAACTCAAGGCTATACAAGGAAAGATCAAAAGCAGCTCATGACAAAATGATCCAACAAAGGAAGTTTCATGTTGGAGAGAAAGTCCTTCTCTACAGTTCACGACTGAAGCTGATGCCTGGTAAGTTGCGTTCTAGATGGTTAGGTCCTTATGTTGTGACTAATGTTTTTCCTTATGGTGCAGTGGAGATCACAAAAGAGGACACTGGAAGGAGATTTACAGTCAATGGGCAACGTTTGAAGAGATACATTGAGGGAGTTTCTACTGATGTAGTGGATTTTATCACACTGCATGACCCCATCATCACTTGAGCACATCAGGCTGTTCCTAACCCTTTCACTTTTATATTATTTGTCCTATTTAAAAATTCTGCATTTCATGTGCATATATCATCTCATAGGTTCACATTGAGGACAATGCAATATTTTAAGTGTGGGGGAGGGAACCTTTTAGTTTAGTAATTTCAATTGCTTTCCTGTTAAAAAAAACCAAAAAAAAATTGCGTGTTTTTCAAAATTTGTGTGTTTATTTTACAATTTTCTTTGTGTTTTTGAAACTTTTGGGCTGAAATGATTCTCATCACCATTTTTAAATCCATATCAATAAGTGAAACAATTTACCCCTTGAATCTAAGATTAAATGAATGCTGAAATGACTTTGTTTCAAGTTCAAATATTTAGTAATTTCATGAAAAGTACACTGAATTTTGAATCCCATGCCAATCTCACTGTCTTTATATTTGAAATAACTTTCCTGTGAGGCTTCTGAACCATTATTTTCATATTCTTTACATTCACCTCACTTCTTGAGAGAACCAAACCATGCTTGATTTAACCAGAATTTGATCTATTCCTGTCAAAACTTGAGGGTTTGAGGTACATATGTTTAAATGATTGAGGCATTTGTTTGGTATTAAAGCCCCTATTTCAAAGAATCCTTTTTTATAATGGCCTACCTTGAATATTTAATCCTTTTAGCCCTTATAATCCATGCACAACCTGTTAGGTTAAGCCACATTACAAGCCAAGTTTCCCTATCCAACCAACTCTTGAAGTGAAATTGCATAATCTAGTTGAGCTTAAGTGTGGGGGAAGCTGTCTTGTGTTGTGCCGCCACATTATGTGATACTTTGGGTGGAAAATTAAATTTTGAAGAGATGTGTTTGCTGCTAAAGAAAGTCATTATATTTAAAGTTGTGCCTTTTCTGGAGCTTTCATGACAAGTGAAGCTGTGCCTTTTCTGGAGCTTCTAATTGAGGTGGAAAGCTGTGCCCATCTGGAGCTTTCAAGAAAATCATGTTTGAGAAGATTGAGATTTTTTATGCTGAAATGATGAATGGTGTAAACCTTTCATGACTTTTCATGATGATGGATCTGAATTGATACTATGGGGATTGAAGAGAAGACCATATTTAAGTGAAAATTAGATTAATGCAATTTTGCTTCAAAAGAGTCAAGCCCTCCTCATTCAGCCTCAGAGTTTTTCACATCTTAATCCTACCAACCGAAAGCCACAGAACAACCCTGAAAAGTACTCATGATAAACATATGTCCTTGACTCACATTGGGTAGTGATTTAGGAATCTATCAAGCCTATGGTGACCCTTGTATGAGTTTGGATGAGAAAGACATTGCAAAAAAAATTGATATTTGAGTGATGAGAGAAAATTCAAGCGAGGTAAGTGTTTTGTGCATGGGAGGATGAATGAAGTGGAAATATATTGAATGATATAAATGGAGAACTTGAAATAATGTTTTTAATGAGGCATGATATCTTTTGATTCTTGGTGGGAAATTGATTGATCTCAAGGATATGTGTTTTAAAATTGGTTTTGATTTGATATTGATGTTTACTTGACATGAGGTTTTGCCCAGGAGTGAAAAAGGGTAAGTGTGGGGGAGTTGATAAAACACTATTTTATTGAATATTTTATTTATAATAAATGATATAATTTCCTCACATTGTGTTAAATATGTTTAATTAGAAAGTATTTGGGATTAGATCATTCATTTGAATATTTGATGAAAATTCCAGTTTTAACCTTTATAGTTTACTGTAGTATTTCAAAGATAAATATTTTTATATTTATTATTTGAATTTTAAATTTTGTAACAGTGTTCCTAACGTAATTATATACAACTTTTATTCAGGACACTAGAGGTAAATAGTTCATTTGGTTGTTGAAATTGGGCCATGAAGTCAAAGTTGGGCTGGGCTCGCCAGAATGGAGAAGCTTCTGTATTTCGGCCATAACTCCTTAATATGGGCCTGTATTGAGCCAAAATTTGGAGGGGAGATATAATACCCATATAATCACATTTTATCCTTCTAGAAGGCCGGCCAATTCACGTGTTTTGGTGGTCAAATGGGCGGTGAAAGTTGGAATAAAATATTTGGCCGAATTTCCACATTCACACTTGAAACCACTTGTAACCTCTCCTCCCCTACCCTCTATAAATTGGAGTTTTTCTCATTTGGAGGGGTTGGGACGTGCATTAGGAGATTGTAGGCAGAGGAGAATTTTTTTCACCCAAATTATCCAACCATTGTAAGAGGGGTAGCTCTTGAAGTAAGGATCCCCTCATCGAAGCCTCCTTCTCTTCTTCATTTTGTAATGTTTTCATTTGTGTAATAAACTTCTTTGTTCTTCTTTTATTTTTTATCTTTTCTTCTGTTTTGTTTAAATTTATTCTTCTTTTAATCTTCCTCTTTGGGCTGGAATTCTTGAGTAGAAGCGTTATTGGGTTATACCCATTATAAACCTTTGCACATGCAAACGCTTCTACGATGATTACGCCACCCATGGAAGAGTAGTCTTTTAGTAATCGATATATATTATACCCTCTTCATTTAATTATTTTGAATCATTGAGCTACTGTAATTAACTTAATATGATCCATGAATTGTGTTTTTAAATTTTAAGAAACTAAGCAAGCAATTGAACAATTAACACAAAAACATGTGAGGTCGGGATTTTGTGTAAATTGTGAGAGCGCGATCTTAATCGGTAATACAAGACCACATGGGATAAATTTGTAGAGTTAAAATATAATCCCTAAACCCAATTCATCCTCATTTACAGAATGGATATGTGCCTTAATTTACCACTGACCATAATCTAATCTTATAACATCAATCAAAGCAGGGTGCTGCGATTGCATGTTCCGAAGTTAGCCTAGGGTTAAATTCACATCATCTTCGTGGTAAAGTTAATTATCATAGGGTTCGGGATTTAACAAATTAAGGGATTATAATTAAGTGAATTTTAATTTAAATTATAATGATTAATAATAAAGTGAAGAGGTAGAGTTAGATCGATTACGCATTCTAAATAGATTTCTAAAAAAACATCTTCTTGTTGTGTCATTTTAATCGAAATTCATTTCAAAACTAAAAACAAAAAAAATTATACAATATTCTTCCAGAAAACTTCTTCTAGATTCATAAACTACAACAAACCCCAATCCTTTAAAGTAGTGCTTTTATTCTATTCTATTTTTTTAGAATACCTCTAATACGTTGTTAAATTCACTTCCTCCTTTGAGAGACGACCTTGGTCAACCACTCTGCTGCACCTAAGTACCCCAAATCACACTAATCATTTAAGGGCACCCACGACAATGCTCTATCAAGTGTCATATTACTATTCATAAGGGTAGGTTACTATTCATAAGGGTATGTTACTATTCCCCAAAAATTATGTTGGTTTTATTAGACTCCAAAAATCATATTAAACACAACCGTGTATGTCATATTTTCAAAATTCCAAACATAGAAGTGACACAATTATGTTTAAAGGTAACTTAGAACTTAGTAGTTCATTTTGTTGTGTTTTCATGTGATTTTATGAAATATTTATAAGAATATAATTTCCAATGCAAACTTTGGGTCATTATATTCTTCCCCGATTATGAAATTTTTCCCTTGAAATTTCATTTTACACAAACATGTGAGAGTACTTCTCCTTCATCACCTCCTCTGGTTCCCATGTAGCTTATTCAAACTTATTTTTCCTCCATAATACTTTGACAAGGTGGGTTATCTTTTTGCGTATAACCTTATCTCTCCAGTATAGAATCTCTACTGGCTGCTCCTCATAGGAGAGATAATCTTCTAGCTATACCACCTCTGAGTTAAGAACATGTGAGGGATCAAGTATATACTTCCTCAGGAGTGATATGTGAAACACATCATGAACTTGAGCCATATTTAGTGGAAGTTCAAGATGATAGGCCACAACTCCTATGCAGTCAAGGATCTCAAATGGGCCAATGTACCTTGGGCTTAACTTCCCTTTCTTTTTAAACCACATGAATCTCTTCCATGGTGATATTTGAAGGAATACTTTATCTCTAACTTTGAAATCCAAGTCCCTTCGATGATTGTCAGCGTAGTTCTTTTTTCGACTCTGTGCAGCTTTGATGTGTTTCTATATGACTTGAACCTTCTCTGTCATCTCTTCCACAAGATCAGGTCCAAGTAGCTTTATTTCTCCAACTTCATCCTAACAGGTTGGAGTTCTACATCGCTTTCCATACAAAGCTTCATATAGAGACATCTGAATACTCGAGTGGAAGCTATTGTTGTGTGAGAACTCAACCAATGGGAGATGATGATCCCATCCACCTTTTAATTCTTGAGAGAATTATCTTATAATATCTTTAAGCTCTTGAATAGTCCTTTCAGATTGGACATCGATTTGGGGGTGATAGGACGTGATGAAATTTAATTCAGTACTCAAATCATGTTGAAGGCTCCTCCAGAATTTAGATGTGAACCTCGAATCACGATCAGAGACAATTGAGAGTGGAACACCATGTAGTATCACCACTTCCTTCACATATATCTTTGCAAGTTGTTAAAGTGAGAGGTCTTCCAGAATAGTGATAAAATGGGAAATCTTGGGGAGTCGGTCAACCACAACCCATATCACATTATTTCCATTCGACATCTTCAGGAGACCCGTGAAAAAGTCCATTTTAACATTCTCACATTTCCACATGGGTATAGGAAATTATTGCATCAACCCTTTGGAAGTTTTTCACTCTGCTTTAACTTGTTGACATACCAAGCACCTTGAGATATATTCCGTGATCTCTTTTTTCATGTTATCCCACCAGAAGTGTTCTCGGAGATCACGGTACATCTTGGTACTCCCAGGATGGATAGAGAATGTGAGATATGTGCATTGTCCAATAGATCCTTCTTTATCCCGAGTGATGAAGGCACACAAAGCCGCATTCCAAACTGAATCACACCATTATCATCGATATGGAACTCTTGAAGCTTCCCTTCCTTTACTTCATGCACCCTCTTTTGTATCTCCACATCATCTCTTTGTTCTTCCTTAATCTTCTCTTGGATGGATGAATGCACAATCATTTGGGGAAGGTAGGATGTATCCCTTATCCTTATGATTTCTAAATCCATCCTTTACATATCCAAGAAGATAAGGTCTTTCTCAATCCATAACATGGATAGAGTAGAAGGTTATTTTCTACTTAGAGCATCGACTACATTGTTCACCTTTCTAGGATGATAATGAATAGAGCAATCATAATACTTGATTAGATCTAACCATATCCTTTGACACATGTTTGATCTCATTTTGTGTGAATATATACTTTAGGTTCTTGTGGTTGGTGTATATGTCACACTTCTCACCATAAAGATAGTTCTGCCAGATTTTCAAGGCAAGAATCATGGATTCCAGCTCTAGATCATGCATCAGGTAGTTCTTCTCATGTATCTTCAACTTCTGTGAGGAATAGGCTATCACATTATCATTTTTCATGAGTACACAACCCAATCTTTTCTTAGAAGAATCACTGTATATCACAAAACTTTCTCCACTTTTCAGTAGTGTGAGTATAGGTGTAGTGATCAGCCTTCTCTTTATCTCCTTGAAGCTTCCCTCACATTCTTCCATACAGACATACTTTACCCCTTTCCTTGTTAACTTAGTTAGAGGGATTGACAATTTTGAGAAGTTTCTCAAAAAACGTTGGTAGTACCCAGCTAATCCAAGAAAACTATGGATTTATGTGACACTAGAGGGCCTGGTACATTCCTCAATTGCCTTTGTTTTTGAAGGATCCACAGAAATTCCCTCACTTATGATCACATGTCCCAAGAAAGTGACTTTCTTTATCTAAAAGTCACACTTGCTGAACTTGGAATAAAACTTATCCTTTCTCAATGTCTCCAACACAAGTCTTAGATGTTATTCATGTTCCTCCTTGCACTTTGAGTAGATGAGAATATCATCAATAAACACTACCACAAATTTGTCGAGGTAATGTATAAAGTCTATATTCATAAAATCCATAAAGATTGCAGGGGAATTAGTAAGTCTGAAGGGAATCACCAGAAACTCATAGTTCCCATACCTTGTACAGAAGGCAGTCTTCTGAATATCTTCCTTCTTCACCTTTAGCTGATGATATGAAAAATGAATATCCAATTTTTAGAAGTATTTAACTCCTCTTAACTGATCGAACAAGTATTAAATCCTTTCAAGAGGATACTTGTTATATATGGTGATCTTGTTGAGTTCTCGATAATCGATACACAACCACATTGTTCCATCCTTCTTCTTTACAAAGAGCACTGGTGCACCCCAAGGTGATGCACTTGGGCGTATGAACCATTTGTCCAGATGCTCTTGCAAATGCTTCTTTAACTCCTCTAGTTCGATAGGATCCATCCTATAGGGACACTTTGAGATAGGAGTAGCTTAGGTTATGAGTTCTATTGAGAACTATACCTCACAATCCAGGGGAATTCCAGGTAACTCTTTGGGAAATACATCACCGTATTCCCTCACGATGGGAATTTTCTCAACGTTGGCACTTTCCTTTGACTCAACAATTTGGGCAAGGTATGATTCTTCATAGGGAATCAACACCCACACCATGGAAGGATTTTTCAAAGGAGATTCATGATCATCCGTGCATTTGTAGAGGAGCATAGGATGGTTTAGAATATGAAAAGATATTTATTTTTCTCAATAGTTGATATGTGCTCTATATAACAAGATCCAATCCATTCCCATTATAGTGTCAAATTCCACCAAGGGAAGTATCACGAGATTCGCTAAAAGAATCTTCCCACATATGACAATAGGAGAAGATTAAAACACTTGGGTTGTGATGATTTCACCACTTAGTGTTTTTACAAATATCTTTACTTCAAGGTTTCGGGGATTTTATTCTATAGTTCTAGCAAACTTGCAAGATATAAAGGAATACATAGAACCAGAATCAAACAATACATTTTCCATTCTTGAATGAATAGGATGTGTACCTTGTACGAATTAATTATCTTGATCCACTTCCACAGTAGTGGTGGCATAAGACTTCCCTTGTTCCCTTGTCTTTGGTGGCTACTGACGTTGATTACCCTTGAAAACTCTCGGTTTAGTGCACTGGCTTTAATATTTCCCTAGCTCCCTATAGTTGTAGCATTGAACCATGGGTGGTTCTCTCCCTTCATCCACCACATTCTCCTTCTTTTTTATGTATTTTCAACACTCTTTAGCATGGTGTCCTTATTTCCTACACTTGAAGCACTTCCCCATCCCTTTGCGGTAGTTCCCATGGTGAAACTTCCCACATTTTTGGCATGTGGGTCATTGAGTTTTCTTCCCACCTTTGTCATTAGATCCATCGGCTTGAAACTACATCTTTAATTTATTATCACTATATCCATGGGACCATTATCCAAACTCCATCTCCACTTTGATATCACATCGAACAAATTCTTCATAACTCCCAAATTATCGAATTTCAAAAGCCTTTCTAAGGTGTGGTTTTAATCCACTAAAGAATATATGAATTTTTCTATCATTGTTGATAACAAAACCTGAAGTGTACCTTGAAAGCCTTGTGAAATTCGCTTCATAGGTTGTGAAAAATTATCCTTCCTTTTTCTCGAGCTCTATGAATTCTCTCTCCATCTTCGTGCGAAGAGTTCTTGGGAAATACTCGTTAATAAACATTAACTTAAAGTCTTCGCATTCCATCTCTTCAATTTTATCCCTTGGCTTGGTGTTCTTAATCAAATCCCACCATTGATCGGCCTCTCCATCTGGATGATAAACAACTAGTGTCACCTTCTCCATATCAAAATAGTGAAGCACATAAAATATATTCTCCATGAAGTTGACCCACTGTTCCACAACTAGTGGATCAGAAGATCCAATAAACATCAGTGGTCTTTTCCGCAAAAAACATTCGATAGCCAGTTTCTCTCTCTTTGGTGAAGGTGGATGTTCCCAATTATTATGGTTATTGTTAATAACTTAAGATAGTTGAGTAATCATTTCCATGAAGTTTTTAAATCCACATCCCAAATCATTGGGGATGTCGTTCAAGTAATCGTTACATTAGCCCTTGCACGAGTTGTTGGCCAGGTTTCTCCTGGTTCCCACCATTTTATAAAATAGAAAAGGTTAGAAAAAAACATAAGTTAAAAAGTCATGAATAAATAACTTATTAATTTGCACAATTTATACTAAAATAATAACATATGGGATCCCTATGTAAATCTTCTTTTATGCATATTTGTACTTAGTCTCATGCTAGAGGTTTTCTCTAGGGTTCAATAATCCTAATTCACAAATTAACTAAACCTTGCCTCTGATACCAACTATAGTGACCCATCCTTTTCATACATTAATATTAAATCATTTTAAAGATAAAAAACATAATAGTATTACACATAGAGGATCCAATAGTTTAGTGTCTTGGGAGAACTAGGACTATACATAACAAATTACAACATCGAGCAAAAATAATTTTTTTAATTTCTTCTTCTCTAACTTCTTATTGGCTCTTGAAACCTCCTTAGTACATGTAGTCACCTAAGGATATACATCAAAAGGGGTGAGATAAATCCCTATAAGAGGTTATATAAGAACAATATAACAATGGGTGAGCATAACATAGGCAAAAGTATATGAACGTGAGTGGAGTCATTAATAAAAGACTTGAAATGTGGAAATGCATAAAAATGAAACATCATGTATTAGTGGTTAACTACCACACATACTTGTGAACAAAGATATAATATTTTTCACACATAATTTCACATTAAATCATGAGATTCATCACTTTACCCAATGCATTGGAGCACTGTATAATTCCGGGCGCACCCGTCACATCATAACATTATCATTTATAATGCACGACACAATGAACATGTATAAAAAATGAACATACCTAACCCATGAAAAGGAATGGGTTTCATCTCATAAGAACACATTCATAAACTTTGGGTTCCCAAAATAAAGAGGGAATAACATACATGTTACAAGAACAATTAGCCTTGAATGAGAAGTAAAAGGTGTGTTCTTAAAAGAATAGTTTTTTTTGGAAAACATTTTGTTTAAAATAAACACTAGTGAAAAACATGTATATCCCAGAAAAGGAAATAAAATGATGAAAAAATTATTTTTAAGGAGTAACCATATCAACAAAGGAGTGAAAGTGGGTGAACCCGAAAGATGAAAGTTGGGTTCAAGAATTTCCCCTTACCTTGTATCTGAACGCTTTCTTCACTTTAATGTCCTGTATAACCACATTAGATTCATTAAATGAAAATTATAGAACCTTTTTTACATGAATATGGTTCATTATGGTTTCATTAAGTTATTTTATGGGACTTTGGATGAGTTATAGAGTTTAAAAACATTGTTTGGGAATGTTCATTTTTATGGTTTTCTTGAGCGGTTCACATGTATTCATAAATGGAAGTTCATGTAGAACATGGATAAACATCCAGAACATATATTACATGTTATTAATGATATTAAAGAACTTAAAATTATATTATAATGAATTATATTATATACCAAGTTTATGAATCATTGGATAAGAATTAAATGATGATTGCTTGGGTTAATTTGGGCGGTTTTTCGACCACAACGAACTTGTTTGGTTTAATAATTTTGTAATATGTACATAAGTTAGTTCCATAACTTTAAATAGGAAATAATACATATAAAATATTCTGGTTCAACCATAAAAATGTTTTCATGACCAGATCTGAAGGTATAAATAGAAAAAAGAAAACATGTCGTTCTTGAAGGTGATAGATTAACACCTCACGAACAACGTTTTCTTTTATAAAATTAAAGGAAGTGGGAAAGGGGGTTGGATGGTATAATATCCAATTAGTAAAATAAAATTTAAGTATATGTAGGATAATGGAGTTAACATATCATGTGGATGAAGATAGGTGGGGAGATAATAAGAAAAGAACTTGAAATTGAAAGGAAATTAAAGGAAAGAGGAAGAGAAGTTACCTCTTGAATCCTCCTCTTGATATCCTCCTTAAGGGACCTAGTCTTGGTATTTTGATGATAACAGATGCTCTTGGACGTGGGGAAGGGTCTAAGTATGATTCTTGGGAAGAGTTTAGACAAGTCTTGAAGCTTGAGAGGTGTGAGGAAATGAGGGTGTGAAGGGCAGTATTTATAGTGGGGGGAGAGGGGATTTCACAATATAAAATTCATCAATTTATTATTCCCAAAAAGAAAAGGAATAGTGAGTATTCCATGACCAAGAATAGTAATTTTATAATGTGATCCCGAATCAAGTGGGCTTACATCAGCAGAACATCATACATGACTCTTTAATTAGCATGTTTAGCTTATTTTGTAAATTATGGTATTTCACTATTCATAAAAAAATCAAGTATTTCAGAAAAATACCAAAAATTTACCCCTCTCATTTTTTGACATGCAGAATCAAAAAATGATGTCCATTTTTCTAAAATAAATTTCTAAATATGATTAATTTAATATTTAATTAAAATCATAATTTACTTGACAAAAATAGTTTTTAAAATTAAAACTGATTTTAAAATGCTTTCAAAAATTACTTGAGGTATTATAAAATTATCTTAAATATTGAAGACAAAGATTTTTTAATTTATGAAAACTTTTTGAGAAAATACATTTTCTTTTAAACTAATTAATTAATTAAAATTAATTATTTATTGCTTACAAAAATACCGTTGCTTATAAGATGCCCAAATTTTATTTAATTTTTCATGGGTAAGGTTACTGTTATTTTGGGAGATTTTCTATAAGGGTCATATTACTATTCATAAGGGTAGGTTACTATTCATAAGGGTATGTTACTATTCAAAAAATTTTTTGTTGGTTTTATTAGACTCCAAAAATCATCTTGAAGACAATCGTGTATGTCTGATTTTCGAAATTCCAAACATAAAAGTGACAAACTTATGTTTAAAGGTCACTTAGTGCTTAGTAGTTCCTTATGTTGTGTTTTCATGTGATTTTTTGACATATTTATAAGAAGGGATTTTCCATTGAAAACTTTGGGCCATTACAATTATATTTCCAGTAATATACAAGATGTAAAGTTTAAATAGCAGAAAAGGGATATACTTGGGGATATTATCTCTTGATAAATATTAATTAAAGAAGTAAAGTCATAGATAATATAATAGCAATGCAGTGGAAATGTGTTAGTCCTGTGGATAAATCCATAACTCAATAGAACCATGATATTATCATGTGATATCTAAAAAGTATGGTTATAAAGTTGTCTCCAGTGAAAGTGGGAGTGTTGTAATAGTGGGTGACTTAGACTCAACTTGAACAGTACTTTTGATTACCATTGCATGTATATAGTTTGATATATATTTGTTTTTATTCTTACTATAATAGTGTTTATATTTCTACATCCACTATTTATATGGAAATTTCCTTAGATTATGTGTCATATAAATAGGTTATAGTAGTTCCCAACTATAATGAGAACCAAGAGATACTATGACATTAACCTTAAATATATATATGTCTTATGGTCTAGATACATCATACTAACATGGAACATATGATGTTTTACTATCATGTGCCAGGGGATCATAATCATTAATAATTATTCTCATAAAGTTTTCACTTGGTGATCTCGAGTAGATGATATCATGAGGACAAACCCACCAATAGGAACACCACATGTTTTGGGTGTCATTGGATGTTCCTATCTATGGACATGTATATTGGTCTCCTGATTTGAGATCATTATCAATGAGTTCCATTTGATCATGTAATTTGATGCAAGGAAAAACTATGATAATGAAATTGTGGAAAGGTACCTTGTTTTGGGTGTGTCATTGGTGGTATGGAATTTATTAAATAATTAAGATAGAATTTGTTGCTTCCAAGTTAAGGAAGAGATATCTTGAGGGACCAGGTTGACTAGGATGGTAGTACCTTCATAAATCCATGGTCATGGTATAGGAAGGTAAGTCTATCCTGTAATGTAACAAAATATATAAATCAAAAAAAGGATTATGACACAATTTTGCATCATACTTTATGAGACATCATGAGACAAAGAGATTATATTACACAGAACATGTTTATAAAAGGTAGTCATAGCTATGAAATTTTTTATCTCCTTAGGGGACATGATGGGTTTCTAGAATCCACTCTTGGTCCATAGGTTGGACTCACTACTATAAAGATAAGGAACTAGAGGGTTACACACTAAGTTTATACACAAGTTTCGCCTATTCTAATGAATAAGATTTTAGGATGAAGTGGGCCCCACATGTGGGGGCCAGTGAATGTCTGAGTATGACTAATTATAAGTAAAACTAATTCAATTATATTATTAAAGTTTAGAATAATGATTATTTAATTTATTTATCATGGTATTCACAAGTTGTTTTATCATAAAATTGAATATGAGAAAATATAATTTTTCAAATGAACATAGGATGTTCAAGGTTCATAAAATTATTTGGGGAGATTATGAGACAAGTTAATGGTTTTTATTTTATCATGTTAATTTTTATAGTGTAACATGTGAGTGATAAAATATTTGTGACATCTATGATAAGGTTATTAACTCATATGTGTGTGAAAAGGACTAAAATGAAGGTTATTAATTTCTTGGTACTAAAATACAGTTTTAGAAACTATAACCTAAGTATAAAAGCCCATTTTAGCCTATTTAATAGAAATATACACCATTTGGATGAATTTGGTGAGAGAAGATCTACTCTTCTATCCTCTCAAGTTCTTAGAGAGATATCCTGAAGGAAGAACAAGGTCAGATCAATCCCACTTTCTCGATCAAGTCCACATTCTTCAGGTGATCGAAGGGATGTTGTAAAACTCTTTGATTTCCTATGCTTGCACCTGGGAAATGTAGATCAATAATTAAGGAATTTTGGATCTTGTTCAGATGATCTATAGGATTCCAAGTTTGTCATATTTCATCCACAACACATCAACGACTAGTGAATCAAAACAATGACTTCAATCACACAAGGTACCATTTACGCTTTCATTCGATTTTATTTTTGATGCTTAAATTAAATTACATGCAATAATTTTAGAAATATCAGAAAGGTTTTTTTTGGATTTAGTGTATTTAATATGAATCCAAACCCAAAATTTTAAATTGTGCATTTTTCATGCTCCCACTGCACCCCAGTTTCCTTTATGTGATGTGATGTGTGGCCCATGTGTCTATGGGAAGGGTGTAATGTGATGTGATGTGATGTGATATGTTTGGAAGGGATGGGAGCATATGACATTCAGCATTGGGGCATGAGAGTGTAAAATCCATTGGGAATAGGTAACTGGGAACCTTTATTTGATATGATCTTGTTGTAATATTATTATATTAGATGCATGATTTAGTTAGTGAGCCATGGTGAGGGTGGGTTTGGTTAGATGACCTGTATAGGCACTTATTGGTTTTGTTGTTTGTTTACTGGTGCATTAGCATGCTCTTTTCACATGTGCACTTGAGTCCTTGGTTATGTCCTTAATGAGTATACATATTATGATCACCCTATGTATATAAACTATTTTCATGTTTCTGGGAGGACTTTGGGGGCAAAGATGGACATTACTAGCTAGGTTGGAGTTGCTTTTGAGTTATTGTTGTAGACTTGTATTTTCGGTATTATTTTGGAGACTTTTATATGAATAATTTTTATTTATTCATGCATTGTGGGATGGTTTTTGGTTTACCTTTATATTTTCTGTTGGATTAGTTTGGTGATTTATTATCCTATTTCTTGATCTTGTTTTATTTATAGAGGGTAATGTATCCCATATTGTGATATTTTTATGCCCTTGGTGCTAGTCTCCAACACATGGCCTACAGGAGGAGGGACTCAGGGGTCATTATCTCTCCCCCTTCATTACAACATATTTGGTGGGAGGGGGCCATGATAATAATGGTCACACCGATACCACAAACCCCACCTAAGAATGATATATGATCCCACCCTAGTCCCATAGGGGGATGTACTAGACTATATCCAATATTTCATCCATAAATGGGAGCACAACCCTATTCCAGGGATGTAATTCTGCACCCTACCCTCATGGAAAAGGAGCAATGTATCACAATTAATTGAATCTGGTCTATACTGAAGAGATGAAGGGATCTAAACCATCTCTAAGTAAGTACACAATATGTAATTCTAAATCTAGACCTTCCCAAGTTCCTCTTCTCATTCTAGTGTACCTTGGGTGTGCCTATGTACACCTGGACATGTTTGAGTACACAACTCAGCTTGTGTACTCTGACCATGTTTGAGTACATAGCTTGGCCCATGTACTGGGACTATGCCCATGTATCCTACAAGATACATGGCAGGACACCTATCAAAGGCCACAAAAAATGTGGTATGGACCACATGATGTGTGATCCTTATCTCTTCTATAGAAATCATAACACTACAGTTGGGGTCCTATACAACTTTTAACATTGTGTAATATGAGATTTTCAAGATCCCATAAATCCTTTACATGTCATTTGGATCTATCATATCCACTGTAAATCTCACTAGGAAACTCAAATATGAGGTTGTTTGATCCTCTCCATCACTTCTCATCAGAAAAATGGGCCTCTATCCACTTGAAAATCAGTCTATATAGCCGAACTGTTACCACATTCAACCGTCATCACCTATCCATCAAGAAAACAGAATTCTTTGGTCTTATCCCACTTCACCTTTGGTTGTCCTCTATTTTTGAACCTCTATCACACATTCAATCATGAAACGCATCCACAATATTGATCTATTGCACCAAATAACAATTGTGAAATGATCAAATACCCGATATTCATCAAACCATTTGAAAAAGAAATTACACGTGATAATCATGTGAAGAAATGGGGGACAAAACCATAAATAATAAATGTGGGGAATAAACCTAGGCCTTTTTTCATTTTATCCTTGATTTGTTTTCATAGAATAGATAAATGAAGAGGAAAAATCAACAAAGAACAAATAAATTAACTGTAAGATAAATCAACTATCGATGCATGAATCAATTCTTGTTTGTGGAATTCGTCTTTGCTCGACACGGGATAAATAGATGGGAATAATCCACATAAATAAAACATCTTACCTCAATATTGATCAATTATTGGTGAGGAATTATTGTACTTTTTTGTCATTGGTGAGATCCAAAAGCTATGTTTTTGAAGATGATCCTCGATTATCGATGAAGATCTATTGAATTCTCCAAGCTATCCTCTAATGGAACCTTTAGATCTCTAAGATTATGCAGATAACCCTAAGATTTATTCATAATCATATATTTATAGGAAAACTCATGTCATGTAAAATTAATAAAATAAAATAAAATAACTAATTAATTTATTTGAAAATTCTCCCATGATTGCACCCAATCTGAGTGTTAGATTCACTATAAGGTTATGTGATGCCTAGTGTAAAAATCACGCTCTGGAATCAATAGTTTCCTTAGATTTTTAATATGAGGCCCCATTCTAGAGTTATTCCACCTTTTCATAAAAACTATGCACGCATGATATTAATATATTTATTATTTTTCAAATATCAATTCTGGGCTCACTGAGTCACAGAATATCATTCCGTCTCAACGCTTATTTCTGAAAATATTACTTGATATATTTCAAAGTTTTACATTGAAAAACCTAAGATGTTACATTCTGCCTACCTTAAGGATTTTCATTCCAAAAATAAAAAATACCACTCAAAAATATGTGAGTTCTGATCTTGCATCTTGGTCTCCCAATCCCAGGTGCTCTTCTAAATATTATCATGTTTTCACTAGAAACACACCAATGGAATCTATCTCCCATATAAATCTTCTCATACCAATCATCAGTATCCACTGGGTACTCTTTAAAGGTAGATTAATCCTTGATGTTCAGTTCAACTTAATTGATAACATGATATGGGTTGTGCACATAACTCTTCAACTACGATGTGTGGAATTAATTGTGTGCCCGATCCAACTATAGTTGTAGAGATAAGAAGTATGCCACCTCACCGAATCTATATAGTATCTAGAAAGGGATAATGAATTTCAGAGATATCTTTCCTCCTTGAAAAAATATCCACAATTCACATTGAGGTGTGACCTTTAGGAACACATGGTCACCCTACTCAAACTATATATGCCTCCATCATTTGTCCTCATAGGAGTTATGATATCTTTATGCAGTCCTCATCAACTCTTGGAAGATCTGCACCTCCTCTGTCGTAGATCACACCAAATTTGGTCCCATGAGTGGTGACTCTCCTTGGTCAGTCCCACATAGTGGTGACCTACAGTGTCACCTATAAAGGGACTCAAATGGTGCCATACTGATGGTGGAATGGTAGTTTTTATTGTATGCAAAATCCACCAAGGGTAGGTGATCCTCTCAACTATGAACAAAGTCTAACATGCATGCCTATAGAATGTCCTCCAGAACCTGAATGGTCTGCTCAGTCTGACCATTAGTTTGGGGGTGTGGCACTATTATCAAACTCAATTGATTCCCAAATGCCTCCTATAATACTCACCATAATCACGATGTGAAGAGACCATCATAGTTAGAAATGATTAATGAGTTAAATCCATGAATCCAGACTATCTCCTTCACATAAAGGTATCCCAATATCTTTACTAATATCTAATATCAAATATCTAGGAAGTGGGATGACTTGGTGAGTCTATCTATGATCACCCATATTTAATTTCATCCTTTGGATGTATATAGTAACCCCATCACGAAGTACATGGATATCCCATCCCACTTCCACTTTGGAAAATCAAGGGGTGGAGATAAACCCTCTAGAACTTGGTGCTCAGCCTTTACTTTATAACAAGTTAGGCATCGAGAGAAAAACTCTGGTATTTAATTCTTCATTCTTGGCCACCAAAAGTGACACTGGAGGTCCTGATACATCTTGTCCACACCTAGATATACTGTTAAAGGGGATATATGAAACTCCCTCACTAACTCCTCCCCCAATGCCACTGGTACCATCATCCATCCTATGAAAATAACAACATTATCCCCATATTCATAAGATCCATTAAGAACATTTCCAATGGATATCTGAGTATGTAATGTCTCATAGTCAGTATCTCCATGCTGAGATCCCCTAACACACTAAAATTGGCGGGGTAACAACCATTGAATGAAGATATATAGAACCATACTTATACACTAAGGAAAACTATAACAAGGTTAATTGCTTAGATACATTGACCAAAAACTAAGAATAAGATCTCTTACTAAGAGTGTATTCCACCACACCCCCCTTCATAGGAGTATAGAATATCTAGAATTCATTGTCCCGGAGGAACACCAACCACCCACTCTATCTCAAGTAAAGATATGTATGATAGAATATATACTTGATACTCTTGTGTTTAGAGTATATGATTATGAACTCACCTATAAGGTAGTATCACCACATCTTTAGGTAAAAGACTACCACTAGAAACACAAGATCATGGGATTTGTAGTTTACTTGTGTGGCCTCAAATATCAAGACCCATAGGCAATCACAAATTGACTTTACATAAACACATAACCAAGTCCAGTCCCTAATGTATCATAGAACACTACATACTTGACACCCTCATCTGGGAATCTCAAGATAGGTTCACTTATCAACCTCTACCTAAACTTCTGGAAATCCTTTTGGAACTTTTCCATCCAAACAAAAAGCTTCTTCTTAAAGTCAAAGTAGTCAAAGGTTTTGATATACTGGAACAATCAGGCACAAATATCCTATGGTATCATTACAAACCAAGGAATATTAGAACCTCCATCATTCTCTTAGGTGGATTCCAATCTAACACTTCCTTGACCTTGGTTGGGTCTACTACTACATCATCCACCAAGATGACGTGTCCCGTAAAGTGGACCTCCTAAATCAAAAACTGGAACTTCAGGATCTTCCCATAAATATGGTTCTATAAAAGTGTGTTTAAAACCATACTTAAGTGTCTTATGTGATCCTCCTTGTATATTGAGTACACTAGGATATCGTCAATGAAGAACACTACAAATCATTCTAAGAAAAGAAGAATGATCTGATTTATGAGCCCCATGAACACTGATAGGGAATTCATTATGCCGAAAGGAATCACCAAGTACTAATAGTGACCATAGAGACATTTGAATTCCATATTAGGTATATCCTCATCCCATACTCATAGATAGTGATAACTTGAACTGAGGTCAATCTACGAGAACCATTTCCCCCCTTTTAACTAATCGAAGAGGTCATCGATCCTCAATAATGGATAAATATTCTTCATGATCACTTAGTTCAGACATCAATAGTCCACACACAACCTCAAGCTCCCATCCAACTTCTTGGTGAACTACATTTGGGCTTTATAGGGTAAAACACTAGGTCTCACAAATCCCTTCCTCTGCAGGTCCTCTAACTACACCCTCAACTTTTGAAGATTTGAGGGATCCATTTGATATGCTGGAGTAGATATCGAGGACACCTTGGGGTGTAAGTTAATGTAGAAGTTTATATCTCATCATGGTGGTAAGCCTAAAACATCATTAGTAAATATGTAATCATACTCCGCCACCACTATAGGAAACTGGTATCCCATAGCATCTACTACTCTAAGAGTTATGCTAGCAAACTGGAGAGTAATCAGATACATTGTCCTATGTATGAGCCTATCCTTATCTGTTTGGGTTTCCTCCTTACCCATAAAGGAAAAACTTATCCCATCATTACAGACACACCATATTCTCTTTCTGATTCAATAAATATGGGCATGAACTATGGATAGATATTCCATACCTAAGATGACATTGTAAGGTCTCATTGATAAGTGTATTTCATGAATAAATTTTAGGGTGTTTTAGTACAATGATTTATATAATTTAATTGTTATTTTTTCCAATTTTTTTTCTATTTAACTTGTTTTGTGATTTGTGTAAGGATACAAAAAATATTTTAAAAAGGAACAAAAATAGATGATTTTTGTGAGCTAAACATAACAGACACCAGAATATTGAAATCATATGCCAAAACCCCATGGATCTAGAGAAGACTATAGAACCTGGAGAAATAAATTTTCACTTCACAAACTCAATTCACATCATGAGTTTCATTCACGGGTTCAATAAAAATATTCTCCAAATAAATAGTCTCCCCATCAAGCCATGAAATAGCAATTCACACTAAAAAATATTTCACTTTTCCCAACGGGGGAATATCTATTGGTAAAAGTAAATTTTCTGTTGGTAAAACATTTTACCAACATATATTTCCCTATCACTAAATTGTTGGTAAAAACTCTATTGCTAATTTTTTTATGAAAGATAAAATCATTCTGTTACAACTATAATAATACCAACAGATAATATATATGTTGGTTAAACTGTTTATCAACAAGTTTTAATGAATTTTTTTCTGTGGGTAATAATATTACCAATATATAATGTTTAATTATAAATTAAATTTGAATAAAAATTATAAATTTTAATTTCTAGTAAAAGTTTTTATTATATTTCTTAATTTATCAAATATGAGATTTTCACACATGATCAAAATTTGGAAAAAACTAATTATATTAATAATGAAATTTAATACAAAATGAATCAATACATAATAAAAAATTCACACATCCAAAGGATCCATCACACACCCCACCAACCCACAATGACTCCCCCCATGCTAGCGAGCTACCCATCCATGCCACACCAAGGACCAACAAGCACCCTCGAACCAGTGAGCCAATAACAACTCATCCATTCCCTAAGACCAGCGATCTCGCTCCGGCCCATCCATTCCACCCCAAGGAAAAACAAGCACCAAAAACCCTTCCATGCCTCGGGACAAGCGAGCCAACTCAAACTCAAATTAGTGAGAAATATCTGCATGAACCATGGTTGTTTCAAATTTAACAAACCCAGAAATTATTAGACAATGTTTGACATAAGATGTAATTTTCAATAGTAATGGAAAAGACAAATAATAGTCTTTTTAATATTTTATTTCATATAAATGGAAAATGTGTGATGAAATATGTTATTTGAAAGACATCAAAAACACATAAAAAACACACATTGTAAGAGACTGACCTGAAATGGCGTGAATTCTTCCTAAAAGTCAGCAAAATTAAAAGTGATAGCGTCTCCATGTAGAATAAAACCCCTCATAAGAATGGACCTACCGCCACCCATAGTCATGTCACCTGGAAAGCCGAATTGAATCCACCAACATGTAAAGAACATCCAAGATAAAAACATTATGAAAACCCCCAAGTATAAAATGCCAATGTGCTAAGAGTCAAGAATAACTTTAAAGAGAAAAAACTACCAAAATAGGTTCACATCAGCACAAATTTCATCAGCTCCATGCATTGAACTATCCTAGTATGGTTGAAACATTGGTGTTTCCTCAGAACCTATAAAGAAAAAGAGTATGAAAGAAGAGTGATCGTGGCACCCTACAATAGATAAGATGAAACTATTCAATTTTCTGAAGATCATGTATATAGTTTTTGTTGTAGTGCTTGAAACAAAGAAAAGTAGATTTTTTAGGAGCATAAAAAGTGTAGCATTAGCATCAGAGTATCCAGATAAAAGAGCAACAGACAACCATTCAAGTACATCAAATAAAGTGAACTACCATCACACAGTCTACAAAAAATAACACTTTGAGCCCCACTTTTCAACGAATCATCCAGAACTAGAGTCGAGCAACAAATTATAGTCAATCCTTAGGCAAATTTTGGGCATAAAAACCAAATCAAAAGAGGATACCCGGTAAAAACTAAGCACCTACTACCTAAATGAAACATAAAGAAATGCATTCTTCACTAAAACTAGACTATAACATATGATCCTTTGGATAGTAAATAGATCCCATCATACCTGAAATAGAAACCATGATAGCCACACATCAAAGCTTCAAGGAAAAAAATATCCTCAAATGTAAGGCCCATATAAATATCACAATCGTCTCAAGTCCTCTTTGCAAAGTATCAAATAAAAAAAATCCTTCAGAGGAGTCCACTATTCAATAATTGAGGATCCAAGCATTGATTAACCATCCAAAGTCCAATGAAATCCATTAAGACCAACATAAAAATCAACAAACTACAAGGTGATCATCAAGGATAACAATTTCAAGGTGAAGTCATCCATCATTGAAACATTATGATTTGAGGAAGAAAAGTAACTCTTTGAGTGATACTCAACTAGTTAGTATCGATAAGACAGACCAAAACAACTCAAAAATCACCTGTAATTTACCAAAAATATTTCATATAAATATAATCCATGATTTGAAACAATCTATACTTACTTCCAAGTGACTAAAAACATACCGTTTAGGTAATAAAATCACTATGGAAATACAAATTCCAAGTAAATTTGAAAGTAATAAACTCACATCCCATGGAGAATTATAATTTAACAATTCCTCGGGGACTCATGAGAACAAAAAAATAAATGGACAGAGATG
This sequence comes from Viscum album, assembly GCA_963277665.1. Taxonomy (NCBI): domain Eukaryota; kingdom Viridiplantae; phylum Streptophyta; class Magnoliopsida; order Santalales; family Viscaceae; genus Viscum; species Viscum album. The sequence continues at coordinate 517,444,339 of OY728130.1, forward strand.
AAAAGACCATACCACAAAGAAATTTGATCCTGAGAAGGAAATAACGATGATAGTTTGTTCATTTTTCATGTGTGGATTTAATGATCAAACCAATAGAGTGAAAAATCTTAAATAACCAATTCACTTTTTCATGTGATTTTTAGTGCATTGTTGATTTGTGGATTTAATGATCCTCATAATGAAAAAATATTTTCTCTATCACATAAACCCATTCTCTAAAGGTCTCTATAAGAAGCATATATACCATGAATATTTCCTAAAATTATAAATAGAATAACCATATAATCTTAGATTTTATCTTGGGATGTTTTTGTAAAAATATATTATATGTTTATGTCTAAAAATCATAAGAAAAAAAAAACCCACATAAGATGTACACCCACCTTCACATCTTATTTTGTAACACCTTGTAACTAGTTTAATCACTTAAACACAACTACTTAAAAATTTACTTAAAACACACCTACTTAAAAAACATAAATAAATTTTAAAACTACATATAAAAAATAATAAATAATTAGAAAAACATAGAAAAACATATGTCTCTAGGAAGTATGCTCAATGATGAAGTGAAATAATAACTTGAGAAACCTTCATATGTCATATCAAAGTCCCTGAAACAAAAAACCAAAGATAATATTAATAATCATTCATAAATCAGAAACATGATAAAACAATATCATTTTAATAAGTCATGTAAAAAAAACTAAAAAAATAAAACAAAAAATGAGAGTATTTTGTCTCAGCATGAATTTACAATCCAAATTAATAAAAATTTTATACAATGGTACTTAATGGTATTTTTAGACTTTTATGTAGAATTAATAACTATCATAGAATCAAATAAAAATAATAATAAACTGAAATAATATATATTTGAAATCATTGAACAAGTATAAAATAAAACACTTACTTGACACCCTGTAAACTCATGTCGTTGATGGGTCCTATATTTTGAATTTAGATTTAAAATTCTTACTATTTAATTATAAAAAAATGTGGCCTCAAAATCAAATATTTACATTAATATAAAATTGAAATATCAAATGTTATATTCCTAAAATAAGTAAATTGGGTAAAAGAAATGATTTTCTAGTTGCATTACCCAAAGTTTTCTCATCATCATCATCACTGACACCATTGTCATGAGAGAAAATATCACACCAACAAGATATCTATGGAATTCCATCCTAACTATAACAACACCATGAACACATCAACTCCCTAATTTTTAAGACTAAATCACCAACAAGTTGAATCTCTAGAAAGTAATAGAATATCAGCACCATCTTTAAAACTTAGAGACAACCACCAATATAGTACATAAACCACAAAACTATACATTTATGTGGATGAAACAAAAAAAACATCCAAGATATGTAAAAGAACAAAAATAAAAAACAAAACCTTGCACTAAAACAAACCTAACTAGAATCAAAACTCACCTTCTATTTTCCTCTATGATCCACCGTGTTCTGCATTTACTCTATAAGCGAGTGCCATCAAGATGGATGTGGTACCTCCCCAGAGAATAACCTTTTATTAAAACAGGTAGAAAACTACCTTATAAGTAGTTTGGAAATCCATATCCAATTATCTGAGAGAAATATGTTATAGAATTAAAAATAGCCACAACATCCAGAGATTGTCCACGAACCAATAAGAAATTGGGAAGAGGATATCATAGAAGAAAACCAACTGCCTATAAACACCTACATCTTAAAATCCCAAATCACTAAAAATTAAATCTTATTTGACAGGTCTAAAATACTGTGGATGATGACAGTTGAGAGTGGATATGACAGCTTGGAAAACTAGGGACGACGAGGTATAATAATGGGTTTTATGCAAGGATGCTGGCTGGGAATAGAGATGGTGTTCCCATAATGATGTCAGAGGGGGATGTCGGTCAGGAATAGAGAGGGTGGTTCCCGCGATTATTATTCTTACAAAGTGTGATTTTACTCTTCTGAAGTCCTATGTTACCCCTTTGAAGCCCTTCATTTGTCAAATTTCGATATCTTTAGTCATTATTACTCTTACAGAGTCAATACATGGCCATTTTTCAGCCTCAACTCCAGAACTATATATTTCTTCATAAAATCATAGATTTAATCCAAATTACTATAGTAGCTGTGAAAAATTATGATAAGTAGTTTGGAAGTAGTTATAGGAAACTAATTTTTGTAAAAAAATAGAAAGATAAATAATAGAAGAATTTTAATTTTCTATAATAATTTAAAATTTCATGAAAATTGTAGTTACCTATAAACATTCATTGATATGAAGTGGAGTTTTGTTGTTCTTATAAAATATTAGTGGAGTCAAATATGTGATCACAATTGATGTTGATGTCACTTTGATAAGCTAGGAAGAAAACCTAGGATTTTACCTGAAGCATAAGGGCATCAATAAACAAATATAAGAACATTGACTATGTAAATTGTATTCTATCATTAAACTAAATTTGAAGAACATAAATAATGAAATAGATGGTATCTATAATGTATACAAGTATGAAATTTGTACAAAATAAATCACCTGGATTTGAATATTTCCAAAAAATGGAGTGTAGGGATTGAACATTAATTTTGTAGTATTCATGATTGTAGTAAAAATTATAGGATCTGAAAGGTAATACATAAAAAAATATAATTGAATAATTATTAAGGTGTGTGATATTGATGCTAATAAATGAAACATTGATATTGGTGAAAAATGATCACTATTTCTTTTTGCATGAACTAATTACACCACTAAAATAGTTTTTGGATATGAATTTTCATTCAAGAAGAGTGTTACACTTCCATCGATTCACGAAGCTCAAAAAATGATTCAATTCCACAAACAGATGCATTGGAACAAAAATATAAATATAGTATACCTGTGAGTGAAAACTGGATCCTGCAACTTCAAATTAAAATCCACCAAACAAGTCATCAATCCAACAACATGGATTAAACATCGAACGGAGAGCCCCAATAGCACTGTTGCCACTGGGTGCTGAAAAACGTTGTCGAGAACCATTTCCCAAAACAGGAGCCATTTTTTCCGGACTAGCTTTGCCGCCACTCAGAATCACTACAAAGCTAACTACAAATTATGGATTTCACACAAGGAATCCGGTCGGGAACATGGAGGGGGTTCATGTGATGATGTATGTGGGTGATGTTGGTCGGGAAAAATGAAGGGGTTCTTTCGACTTCCGCGAGGAATTCCATATGTTGGGAACACCATCCAAGGGGAATGTCGAGTGTGGGGAACTCTGGGTGTGGGGAATGTCGTCAACAGAAAATGCTGGTCATGGGGAATGTCGTCCATGGGGAAAAAATAGGTAGGGGTGGGGGAGGGATGTCATAGGGATCGAAAGAGCATGGGGGTGGGGAATTGAGACATGGGGGGTGTTCTTTTTGGTAATATTAGGTTTTTTTTTTCATATTTCATAATTTATTTATATAAAAATAATGGAAAAAAGTTTGGAATTTATATAAAAATTATATTGTATAAGGATTATATATGTATGTATCAATATATATATATATATATATATTACCAATAAATGTTACTAAAGTATGGATATTTTAATTAATTATATATTTTTATTATCAAAATGATATACTCGTAATGTGTAATATATATATATGTATATCTATATATATTCAATTTTTGGTAAAATATTTGATGTTATTGAATAATTTAGTGGTAATTGATTTTTTTAATGGAAAAAGATTTATTGATAATAATAACTAATAACAAAAGATTCATTTATTGGTATTATTATGAGAATACGGCAGATTTAAATGTTGGTAAAATATTTGTTGGTATTGAACAACTAATATAAACACATATTTTTGTTGGTAAAAATAATTGTTAGTACCTATATTCAATATCAATAGGAATTAATATATGTTAGAATTAATCATATTTACCAACATATATATTTTCTCCTAGAAATTATCTTTTGGTAAAAGTCACTTTTTTGTAGTGTCATGATGTGTGTACTATTCATGTCGTGAGAGTATTAGGAGAATCATATTTGGAGAAGACACTGGTACATCTTACACAATGTGAACCCATCATAAAGTATAAATATTTAATATATTAGAGGGTGGATATTTTGATGGATGGATATTTATTCATACCCTTGGACACACACTTGGGGGACTAGGGACCTGGGAGATACATGGACGACCAGAAAGAAACGTGTGCGCCACCACAAAGACTTGCTGCTGCCATTCCTCACCATCATTCTTCTCTGGGTATCCATGATAATCATTCTCATCATGTTTAGCATGATCGATTAGTTATTTATATTCCAAGTGATGTGAGTTTAAGGGTAAGTTTTTTTATGGATTATTTCCATTTCCTTTTATTGTTTTTGATTTCTTCAACTTTATTTCTCAATTCCAATTCTTCTTATTTTCCTATTTCATAACCATTATTTACGATCTGAGGAGATTTTATTTTATTGCATCAATTAGTTAACTTGGGCTGCACATGATAATTACAAAATATTGGGAAATTATGTTTAAATATGGTTTTAGGTATCCTAGTTATATGATTGAACCAAGTAGATAACAATTCCAATGGTGAAATTACAATATTGGTGTAGAGTACCCAGAGCAAGGACCCCTAAAGAATTAATTTCAACACCAAACATGAATGATCCCAAAATAAATTGAATCCATAGCACAAAAACATAAAAATAACCAAACTTGGAGCACTTCATCCATTGATTTCAAAACCTAATTTTCTTTATTTTATCTCTCCCTACAAACAATCAATCAATTTCAATTTCAATTACTTTAATTCATTTAGGGAATATGGGACCATCCTTATGGGTTAAACACTTAGACTTTCCAAGTATCACATATTTGTATTCAAGTTTTATATTTTTTTATTTATTAAATTTTTATAGACCTGTAAGAAATAACAATTCCCTATGAGTTTTTAAATCTTTGGCGTCTTTTCTTGGGATGGTTGTCGTTATACTTAATTTAATTAGGAACTGTGATAATTATTTTTATTTTTATTCACTATTTTACTCTTTGTATTGTTGTGATGTTGTTTTAGGATCAAATACATTGCACAACTACTCCACTCATAGGAAAGAAAAAGTAAATAATCTTGCATAGGACCCAGAGTTGGAGAAGACATTACACCAGCAGAGAAAGTATAAAGAAGAGGTAGGAAAAACAAAACAAGTTATGGTTGGAGAAGTTTCACAACCACTATTGGATATTTCCATGCTTATGTATTATGGAATATCATTAAGGATTAGTATTTATCCTAGTATTCTGGCACCCCTAGTTGTAGCATTGTAGTTTGAGATTAAGTCATAAATCATCAAGTTGATATCAAAATCAATCTTGTTTATTGGACTACCGCGTGAGGTTTTGAACATGCACATAGGATTTTTTCTTGAACAATTTGATAATTTTCAATTTAAAAATGTTTCCATTAATGTGGTTAGGCTTAGATTATTTAGATTTTCATTTAAAAAATTCTAGATAATAGATTCAAATCCTCCCTTATCATTACATCACTATATAGGATGAGTTGGTGATAAATTTTATGCCTCGATTCCTCCCACCTTCAATATCAATGAACATTATTGTATATATTTTAAATTTTAATCAATTTGATGATGATTAGATTTATAGTTTGTGGGAATGGTTTGAATATTTAACTAGAATATTCCCTCATCATGGGATTAAAATTTGGGTTCTTATAAAAACATTTCATAAAGGTTTGTCACATGAAAATTGGTTGATCATTGATGCAGCTTCTGGAGGATCTCTGATGAGAAATTCACCAAGGAAAGCTATAACCTTATGGATGAGATAGCTTGAAATATCTTCCAGTGGAACATTGAAACCACCCAAAGGCAAGGGGTTAACATGGTGGACAATAGATGGATGACTTCTCAGATAGAGTCAATGACTAGGAAAATGGACATGATGATGGATTTTCACAATACCCAAGGTACACATATATAAGATGTGAATTATATTGATTATAATCTAAAAACTAAATTTTAGGGGTATAATAAGAAACAATTGTAAGTCCAAGGGTATTGACAATGACCATAGGGATTTCAGTAACAAGAATCTCAGGTTCCCTTACTGTTGATCCATATACACTCCTTAAAAGAAACATTGGCCACATTCATAACCACTACAAGGCCTATACTCAAGGAAATAAAGGAATAATAAATGATCCAAAAAGTGGTATTTCATAACTTGGAGCACCATGTTGGATAAATTTTTTAACAACTTAGGGGGATTCCAAGAGGAGTTTTACCAGCATCTCCAGAAGTTCAACGATGTGCAGATGTGAAAATAATAACTCTAAAAAGTGGAAAAGTCACCAAGGAAAACATTTAACTGAGAAAAATACAATAATAAGAATAAGGATAATGTTGAAGAATAAAAATTAATGGAAGAACCACCACCACGAAAACCACGTCTACCATTTCAAGAGAGGATAAAGTAGAAAAATATAGATGCACAAAGAGGTAAATTTAATAAACGATTTAAAAAATTGAAAATTAATATTCATTTTACATAATACCTTAATAATATTACATCATATTAAAAGTTTATGAAATAGTTGGTAATGAAAAAAAGAAAACTAGAAGTGATTGGAATAATAACACTCTCAAGAGAATGCTCTATTATGGTGTCAAAGGATTTACCAATGAAGAAACAAGACCCAAGTAGTTTTTCAATCCATATATTTATTTTTTATAATATATTTGGATAATATTTATGTGATTTAGGTGAGAGTGTTAATATAATTTCATACAACACCTTTAAGAGCCTAAGAATCGAGGTCCTAAAGCCTACGAGAGTTTCCCTTCTATTAGTAGACTCAATAGTGAAGTACCCTCTAGGGGTCATCAAAGATACTCTGATCAAATATGAAAAATTATACTTCCCCATAGACTTATTAGTATTGTACATGGAAGAGGAGCATACACCTCTCATTTTTGGAAGATTGTTTTTATCTGTAAGGCGTGTGCTGATAAACCCATAAAATGGAGAGCTATGCTTAAGAGTAGGTAGCCAATAAGCGAGTTTCAATATCCATCAGGTGATAAATAATTATGATGTGATAGAGGATAATGAATTTGGAGAATAAATAATACCCAAATTTGAGGGTATTTTTGAAGTCAAATAAGTATACGAGGTAGCTACTGTTGTGTAAAAGGAGACTCAAATTAAAATTGATGAGAAGATGAGAGGTCAGATCATTGACATTGGAAAAGCGACTGACTCCACCATGTTTGAGAAGGGACAATAGGTATGGATGGTCAATGAACTTCCATTTGGTTCATTAGGATTAAGGAATAAATGGTGTATCAACCTGATGGAAATTAAGAAAGTGCTACCATTAGGAAGAGTTAAGTTGTTTAGAGAGAAAGGAAAGGTACCAACCTATGTGGATAGGACACCAATGAGACCATTCATGGACCTCTACTAGGTACCATAATTTTTATCATCCATCACCTGAGTTTAAGATGAAATAGGTATGTTTGAGAGAATGATTTTAAACAAAAGAACTTCTAAGAGGCAACCTGAGTTTTTAGGATTTTTCTTTATTTATTTTCTATTTTTAAGCATGTGAACTATTCCCCAAATATTTTAAATTCCATTTATTATGATTTTTAATTTCACTTGTATGTATTTATTTTTATAGGACCATCAAAGGCACCATAAGTAAGAAAAACTAGTCATGAAGAGAAGCTACATGATCACTATACATTGTGAAACCCATTCACATTGTGAAAACCAGAGAATACACTTTGTAAATCCGATACAGGAAGAACCTGCATAACCAAATTTGAAGCATCATTCAAAAGGGTAGTAGGCATTTAAATTATAAAATTTTATACTATATTCTCCGCATTTAATTGTTTTAAAGTTTTAAACTACAAATTTCATGCCTTGAATTTGATTATTACTCTAATCAACTGAAGTAGGTGACATAAAATACCTAGGATAATTAATTTTCCATGAATTTAAATTTCTTTTTTAATATATTTGAATTAGAAAAAATGGGGGAAAGAATTAGAAAATATGAGAATATGGATTAGGATTGGAAAAATCATGATTTAGGGGTGAATTTTAATTTTTGTAAATGATATTTTTTTGATATTTGTCCTGCCTTGAATTTATGATATTTACACTAATTGATTTAATTATTTTCATGCATTACCACGAGTTATTGAGCCAACCATAATTATCATTATAGAGACATCATCTAAGACTAATATTTCCCATTCTTTCTTAAAGTATATTTCTTTTTAAACTTTGGAATGATCTATTTTATAACTTTCCTATGATCTTATAAAAGCTATGAATTCACATAATCACTTTTAATATGACCAATGAATATTTTATTTAACCCTTTATCCTTGGACCCACAATAAATTAATCATTTTAGCCCTTAAAATCAATGAATAGACTTGATAGGATATGATATTAGTTACAAACCTACTTTATCCATTATTACCTTTCTTAAAATATATTTCATGATATTTAAAATAATAAGTGAGGGGGAGTGACTTTCCATGATGGATAGAGATGTATTTCACTGAGTAGTCTGTTTTGGGGTTTTCTTTATGATTCAGGGATAAACCATTTATTAATCATTATATTTTATTGTACACCTCTATTTATAAAAAAATAAAAAATAAAAAATAAATAAACAATAAAAAATGGGTTTTGTATTGGGTGGATTATAAATCACTATTTCTAGACCAGCGATCTTTTGATAGTATGTGGTTGGGTGGTGGTTGTGATATTTGTCTTAAGAATAGATTTTGAAAAGGAAAAAAATTCAAGGTAGGTCGATTCTTTCATTGTTCTTACTTTTATCATGAGACCACTTTGATCTTTGAGAGGGGAAGAAAGTTGAAATATATAAAAGGATATTTTATTGAGATTAAAATTTTATATCATGGATCTTGATTTAGAGTCAGGCGTCCTCTTTGAGATTTACTATTTACTTCATTTACCCACCTACCTTAAAGCCTTAGGGTCAATTTACTCTAATGGTGAAGGTCTCATGATTAATAGTGATCTCTATCTTAATGTGGTGGTTATGTTAGATGCATTGAAAGCCTATGGTAAGTGACATGTTCTTTAGGTATGCACTGAACTCTATTAACATTTGTACCTTGATGATGATAGGAAAAAATTCAAAGTGAGGTAAATCAAAAAATAGAATGAATATTAATAATGGATTGAAAAATAAAAATGGATGAATGAAAAGTCTTGGTTGTTTTAAAAGAAGAAAAGTGAAATACTTGGTTGATTAGTTTCTTTGAAAAATGGGCATTAATGAATTTTTCTTTGTGACACTTGAATATTTAATTTCCCATTATATCAATTTATTTTATTGAATTTTTATTTAAATAATGGTAAGGTAAGAATAATTTTTAGAATGTTGAGATTCCATCCTTAAGGAAAATCGTGAATTCAAGTGCAGGGTATTTGATGCGTGTATTTCATGTATACATTTTACAGTGTTTTAATACACTTATTTTTATAATTTAATTCATACTCTTTCCAATCTGTGTACTATTTAACTTGTTTTGTGATTTGTGGAAAAATAAAACAAATATTTGAAAAAGGAACAAAAATAGATGTTTTTTGGGAGCTAAATACACTTCACACCATGACACGAAGTGGTACAACATGACAATGGAATAGTGAATATGGATGCCAAAATCCCATAGAGCTGAAGTAGACTACAAAACCTAGAGGAAGATGTTTTCATGTTGTGAACTCAGTTCACATCATGAGTTTGATTTATTCTCTCAAGATAGAGATATGATGAATAAATTTTTTCCCTACCCAACCATTAAATAGAGATTCATTACATATAGATTATTCATGTCGTGAGAGTATTGAGAGAAGAAGATTTGGGAAAGTCACCACTACATCTTACACAATGTGAAAAAATTTCATGTTGTGAACCTGTTAGAAAGTTTGGATCTTTAATGTTATAGTGTGATGATATTTTAATGGATGCCCATTTATTCAAATCCTCAACCACACACTTCTGGGATTGGGGAGTTGGGAGATACATGAATGAATGACCATAGAATCATGTACCACCAAGGATCCCTGCTGCTTCCATTCCTCACCACCATTCTTCTTTCGATATCTATGCTTCTCATTCTCATCATGTTTAGAATTATAGATTAGTTCTTTAGATTCCATATGATTTTATTGTTGGGGTACATGTTGTTAGGGATTATTTATATTTTCTTTTCATGTTCTGGATTACTGCAACTCTATTTATCAATTCCAATTCTTATTCTTTTCATATTTCTTAACTATTTTTTGTGATCTAAGGAGGTTTTTTATTACAGAAATTAATTAACCTAGTTTTCACATGATCATTGTGCAATATAGGGAGATTATGTTCAAATAAGGTTTTAAGTTATCATGTTCTATGACTGAACCTAGTAGATGACCATTCCAACAATGAGATTATATGATTAGTGTAGGGTACCCAGAACAAGGATCCATAAAGTCTTAATTCCAACACCAAACATAAATGAAGCCAAAATCAGTTGAATCCATAGAAAAAAAGCCTAAAAATCACTGAAACTGGAATAATTCATCCATTTATTTAAAACCCCAATCATCTCTCCTCTCTCTATCTCTATCTCTCCAAACAATTAATCAATTTCAATTTCAATTACTTTATGTAATTTAGGACATACAGACTATCCTTGTGGGTTCGACATTAAAACTTTCCAAGTACCACATCTTTTTAGTTAGGTTTTTTGAGTTTTATTATTTATTAAATTTGTGTAGCACAATATGATTCTAAAAACACCCTATGGGATTTCACTCATCACTACTAAAATTAGATCCCATATGAAGATCTTTCCTCTAAGCATCAGGTCACACTGTTGATAGAAGTGTGTGATTTCTAAGTCACCTCTGGTAAGAGTCTCTAAGTGAAAAGGCTGAACCAAGGGCTCTACCAGAATATCTAAGTCTCAAACAAGGGAAGTGTAAAGAAAGGAATGAATCACACATATGTCTAAAAATATTTAAACTAAGGTAGAAAAGATATATATCATACATTGTATCATCCTTATATCCTTGGGGTCAAAGGACTACAATGCCTGCAACTATCCTCACCCCTATAAACCAACGCCTCAATCCTAGTGCAGACCACTTGGGGGTGGTGGTGGAAATAATTCAAACCACATGCCACATCCTACTACTTTACCCACTCCTATTCCATGTTCACCACCCTACAGACCTCCCTTCTCCTACCTTTATCTTTTCCTGGGTAGTTCCTTGACCATATCCTTGTTAGCTATACTATGGGTCATAAAATATCAAGAAAGATGTCCCCGAATTTTTCATGAGAAACACCACCTCTCCCATAGTTGAATTGATCTATCTTATAAGACCAAAACTACTAATCCTCTCTCTTGGGATTGTATCCTAAAGCATCTGGCATTGCCAAATTCTTATGACTATCATTGAACACCATCTATCGAGGTATCTACTCTTAGGTTCCCATAACATAACCCATATTTAGTGTATTCTCTACCAAGAATATATCCACAAAACAATCCCACTTGAGAACTCCAACATAAGTGGTAATGTAAAGAGATAACACTAAAGACTTGATATCTTGGAATAAGCCTTGATTGAAGGCATGTTACCAGAAGAACAGATCTCACACCATATCCAAGGATTATCAAGAGAGATCAATAAATCTCACTGAATACTCCTCCATGGTCATACTACCCCTCTATAGACGTATAAGCTCCTAGATGCACACTGATCACAACATTACTAGATAAAACTCCTCCCCGAATATACACTCAAAGTATGACTAGGAGAGATCTATATTTTTGTGTGACTGAGTCACATAACTCTACCATTACCCAAAATATTCATAAAGAATAATCACCACGAGGATTTAAATATGATCTATAGGTGTCCTCATGAGGAAGAAAACATAGGTTACTGCCTCTGGTTAGTCCTGATCCATCTAGGGGTTTGGATTTACCTAAAAAAAAGGATTTAACTACCTTTGAAACCAATATAGTTCACTTAGCTTGCATTCATACTTATCCAGTACCATGGGTGCTATCTGTTTCTCAACAGGTGGTGGTTGGACTCGTAAAACACTCAGAGGTACCACATATGGTATAGGTCACTGTACCAAAGCCTCGTTACTCATTGGATCATCCTTTTGATCATGTAGTGGAGTCATGGATGATTTTATTCATGGAGGAATACTAAAATAAAAAATATATACCATGATCAAAGAGTATATCTTGGGAGATAATTCAAGGACACAGAAACCACAAACCATTCCTATATGATTCTTGTACTAATGTTTTTCCCTACAACCAGTGTTTACATGTACTAAGTCAACAAGAAGGTTATCAGAGTCTTGGTGAATATATACATTAGCTTCCACACCAATACTGGAGTCCCTTACTTGAAAGCTGAACTCAAAACAACTTAACACTATTTACATAAATCCCAAACCAATCCCATATCTAGAAAAAAACTCTATACTCTGGTCATAAGGTAGAACCACCACCTATGATACCACTTTGTTATGACCTGACCCACTAGGGACTATCTGGATAGTTATAAATTAAGTGTGACTTCTCCAAGACTTCCTCCAATAGGCTAGGGTATTTTGACCAGTACTGAGTAGGAATAACCCATAAATAGGAGGCATTATCCGAATGTACCTATATATACACACACAAATCCAAGCCCATAAAAAGATGATAACGTACAAGTACCTAATACTAAAAATGTATGAACAAAATCTATCCCACACTAGAGTATAAAAAAATTATTGAAAGTAATAAAGGGTCCAAATACAATCCCAACCAAAAACTGTAGAGAGTCCAACCTACATAGAAGGAGTGGACCAATATTAAATGAAACCACCTAAAAAACCTCAGACCATCTATCCTATCTATGATATACCTTCTCCCTACCCTCCCAGGACACCATTATAAGGTCCATCATCTTCATAATATAAGAAATCTGTTGGAAGAGACTATACATGGGTGAGTATAACAATACCTAGTAGGATACCTAGAAATCAATAAACATAAAGAATCAAAAGTAGTCAAATCATTACAATATTATATTAATAAAAAAACCCAGATATAGTCATAACATAAAACTAGTATCAAATGGACACAACCAATACTACCAACCACATGCTACAAATCGAGGATTATAGGTAATGATCATTCCAGGAGTACTCACTCCACGAGCCATGCTATCACTGATGACACTCATCCAAGAGGTCATGATCATTGGCCCACTCCTAATAAGTACTCACTGGGACTTAGAAGATATCATAATATTGGTAGGGGGTCACATCTTGGGCCACTAGGGGATACAAAAATTCCTACTAGATCTTCCTACAAGATAGGGGATCAATGCCCCATGCATGGTGGTCATGTTGATACCATGAAACTCGCTTAGGAATGATAGAAGATCCCACCCTGGTCCCATAAGGGGATGCACCAAATTCTATCCAATACTACACCCATAGATGTGATCATAATTCAATACCAGGGATGTAATGCCACATTGTACCCTCATGGGAAAGGATTAAGGTATCACATTGAATTGAACTTGGTCTATACTAAAGAGTGAAAGGGATTCAAGCTATATCTAAGGAAGTACAAAATGTGCACTTAGGGCACACAATGTGTACTGATAAGTTTATAAATTCCCATGTCTACGCCTATTCCCATGTACCTCAGGCCATGCCCATGTACACCTAGCCATTTCTAAGTACACAACTCAACCCATGTACTCTGGCCATGTTCGAGTATATGGATTATCCCCTATACTCATCTCATGATCATGTATCCTTCGTGATACGTATAATTACACTGGAAAAAGGACACAAAACATGTGGTAGGGACCACATAGTGTGTGATCCTTATCTCTTCTATAGAAACACTTGTGCCAAAGCTAGGGTCCCCCATGGTGTGTAATGCCAGATTACACATTTTATACCATGGGATTTTATAGATCATATAGAACCTTCACACATCATCTAGATCTATCACCACCATCATCAATATTTATAGGAAACTCAAATCTAAGGTTAACTAACCCTCTCTATAACCTATAATAAGAAATCAGGCCTCGATCCACTCATAAATCGGTCCATAGAGCCGAACTATTTCCACACCGAACCACTGTCGTGTATCGAATGGGAAATCATAAATTTTTAGTCTAATCCCACTTCACCTAAGTTTATTCTCCATTGTCACACCTTGATCACACCCTCGATCATGCAACGCACCCATGGAATTGATCCATTGTATTGATGGATGGTTTTACAAGGATCAAATACTCATTATTTATTGAATCGTGGGACAAAGGAATTGCCCGTGATGAATGTGTGAAGAAATAGGGGAGAAAACCATAAACAATAAATGTGAGGAATGATCATTGGCCTTTTTTCCATTCAAACTCGATCCATTATCATATAATAAATGAATGAAGAGGAATAATCAACAATGAAAAAATAAATCAACCGTTAATGCTCAAATCAATTCTTGTTTATGTAATTGACCCGAGTTCAATATGGTATAAATAGATGGGATGAATCAACATAAATAAAAAATCCTACCTTAATTTGGATCAATCATTGGTTAATAATGGTTTTACGTAACTATAATTGGCGATATCCACAAGTTTCGTAGGTGAAGAGTATCCTCAGTTATGGATCGGGATCTGTTACATTCGCCAAGATATCCTCCAACAGATCCTCTAGATCTCCAGGGTTATGCAGATAAAATTGATATTTCCTCATAACCATATATTTATAGGCAAACTTAGGTCATGAAAAATTAATAAAATTAATTAATTTATTTAAAAATTCACCCTCGACTGTGCCCAACCCAAGTGTACGACACACTTCAAGGTTATGTCATTCCTAGGGTAAAACCCATGCTTTGGACTCAACAATGACATTAAAAATTCAATATGAGTATCCGTTTAGGATTTATTACACTTTTTAGGAATAATTCATGCGTGTGATATTAATATATTTAATATTTTTAAAATATCAATTTCGGGATCACCGAGTCTCAGAATGTATCACCGTCTCATTGTTTGGTTCCAAAAATATTACTAGATATATTTCAAATATTTACATGGAAAAACTGAGATGTTATAAAAGTGTATAAATTTTGGAATCAAGGCCTTGGTCATTTAATTATGACTCCTCCTTCATTCATGGTCACCTGTAGTTAATTTTTGGTCATATTTGGTTTTTAAGAAAAATAAGTCTCATATATCGTTTTCACAACATCTTTGACACTCCAATAATACTTCAGTTATCAATTGAGCATTAATATAGTCCATAATCAGCCCTCTACCAAATAAATAGTATCTCAACTTGTCACAAACGGATCCTTCCACAACTTTTATTGAGTCAATAAAAATATCGAGAGTGAAAAAATCATATCAGTGTGAGATGTATGATGAAGTTATAGGCTATAAATGGTGAGGATTGCATTGGGTTGGTAATATAGTAATATAATTTGAACTTAATGGGTGAATTAACCCTAATTAAACCCAAAATTGATGTAGAAAACTCCTTTGATTATATGTTAGGAATCTAATCACATGAGGATCCTTACTATAGGAAAGTGTATTGAATGTAAAGTCTCTTTATATGTATAAGATTAATTCATAATATAATATAAGTTCATGACTATTTCATATGTTTATTTATTTTAATTTATGTAAAAGATAAATTTTTTAGTGAATATAAACCATTTACATATCTACATGCTTAGGATTTCTTTTTCTTTACTATAGATATGTTTTTATATGATTGTAACATCTATAAGTTTTGATGGACAATTCAGATTTGATTTTCGGATTTTGGATATTAAATTATGTATAACTTCATCTAAATTTTGGAAATTTAGAGGTTAAAAATGGAGTTTACCAGATAATTGGAGGGTGGCAGTGGCGGTGTAAAGAAAAAAAAAACAACTGAGTACCTAGTAGGTGGAACTGGGTACCTCATAAGTCTTACAATATAGTTAACCAATTCACTAATTAATATCTAGGTACCCAATGAAATCAATCAGGTTCTTAGAGGTCTCTGGGGACCGATACCAATAATATATATATATTTTTGTAAAATTTTGAGAGATCTAAGAGAAAATACCCCTTTTCTTCCCTTAGATAGTTGAAAATAAGAGATGTTGGAGTGATATCTCTAGAACCAATATAATTTACACTTTCAATTACCATAATATTAATGAATATCTTATCAAATGATATTTGTTTTCATAAAATTAATGTGATGATGTCCTTAGATTATTTTTCGCATCGAACAATTATAATATTTTCCCACTATAATTAAAAGCTATAGGTTACATGAAAATATTATTAAACATATGTCCTATGGTCTAGATGACATCTATTTGATGGGATAGAGATGATTTTTTACTATCAGGTGTTTGGGGATCATAAGACATTGAGACTTCTTCTCATGAAGTCCAAACATGGAAATCTCTAAGAAGGGAGGTTTTTAGGATAAACCCACAAATAGTAATTTCACAAGTTATATGTGTAATTGGATATTATTATCAATAGATGTTTTAATTGGTCCATAGAATTGATATTATTATTAATATATATCATGAATCATGTATATTGATGTATGGATGAAAAATATGATAAAAAATACTTTGATGTATTCACCTGGCATCCTAATGGCTTTTTTTTTCTCTCACCCTCAAGCTGAGTTAGAGGTGAATTTTTTTATACGAGATGATTGGAATTGTTTCATTTGGAACCTCCTTATAGAAAACATGCACATAATTTTGAACATGGGATCCTTTTAATAGTTCATAGTTATGTGGTTCTACAGTGTGGATCCTTCTTCAGAAAAAGGTACTCTCCATAAGTTAGCTCTTGTAGGAGGGTGTTGGTCCATTTGGGAAATCTGTAACTGACCAAGACACCAAGATTTTCCCACTGGATTATAGTATATTAATATCAGGTTTATTTCATTGATTCAAGATATGATGTATCTCTCAATTGGTTCTTTTTTACATGATCTGAATTTGAATATTCTGAGTTCTGTAATTCACACTAGTGAAAGAGGTAATGGCACTGGGTGCGATGGATCCCACCTCCCTCAGGTTTCAAACTTAACTCAAATGGAACACATTTTAATGGTATCATGATAGGTGGATGTATAATTAGAGACAACCATGGTTCAATTAATTAACCCCATAATTCCTTTTATAATGAAGGATATCCACTAAAATCCAAATCCTAAGCCCTAGTCATTGGTTTTTTTTTTATTTTCTAGGCTAGGTATATTCCCTTAACTATACTTAAAGTATACTCAATATCAACCAAAAATTTTATGAGAGATATTTATACCCCCAATACTCTATAATTTACCTCATATGAGAATACATGAGACTGATCAACCAGGAAGATATGATCTACCACACTTCGTGGGTGGGGAACAAGGATACAAACTTATCATCTTCTAAATGCATTAAATATTACCCCATATCATTTATTCCTCTTTAGGATCCTTACCTCAAGATTGTAAAGATTTTTTAAGTGGGTATTCTCTTGATCTCCACTATTTTAGACCTATATATATATATTTACTTATTGTGATTTCTTTTGACTAAAAAATCAACTTTTAGTTAGTCACACATGCTCACAGTGAGGTATCATACATTAGGTGCAACATAAGTGGTCTAAAATTAATTGAATAAGTCAATAAAGGATTTGTAACTTCTAAGTTAATAAAGAAATATATCTCTAACCCTTTGATTGAAATGGAATTGTTTTATTAAATCCATGGTCAAGGTAGTTCATTGACGAGTTCATTTCAAATAGTTAAAGAAAGAAAAATCAAGGATATAAGATGATGATACAGGTATGAATCCTGATGGATGAGTCAACATGATAAATTGATTATATTAAAAAATATTTTTTATTAGAAGGTTTTTTCATTGCGAAACCAACTTCATTCTCTATGGGTTCCCTGACATGTTTCGATATGTTGATCTTGAACATTAAGAAAGTTCACCTAATGCCACCGAGAAAGAGGTATAGAGGGTCACACACTATGTGTATCTATAATCATGTCAAATTATATTTAATTTAATATTAATAATAAATATTATTCTCAACTAATGTAATAATAATTATTGAAGTCTAGTTGATCACAAAAATTCAACCACTAGATATTCAGGTTTAGATTATGTGAGTTGAAAATTATCTCTTGTTGGTTATTCACAAGGTAATAAATAAATATTATTTATTCACCAAATTAGTGAATAGATAAATAAAAATATTTATTTATTTATGTGAATATTAAAATAAATAATTATTTTTGAGTTTATTAAAGATAATATTTACTTATTTATTGGAAAAATAAAATTTATTTATTTAATTATATATTTTATTATTCAAGGTTTGATAGTTTTAGAGGAGGATTGATGAGATGAGACAGGGTCCGAAAGAAAATGATATATTATATTTAGTATCATTAAATAAATAAATATTTATTTATTTAACAAATGATTTTTAAATTTACGAATGTCAAGTGATATAATGATAATATTATTAGACATGAAGAATACATTAAAAGATAATATTTTTTAAATGTCCTTAGTGTAATTATCAGAGGTTATACCTAGGTATATATTTTGATTTACATCATTTTAGATTGGATGAGTCATTGTGTAAAATAGATAGGATTAGGAAATTCTCTAAATCCCTAGAGAGAACACCCCTCCCTCTAAATAATAATATATAACAAGAGAAACCATTCATTATAATCAATGTTGGACAACATGAAACACTAGGTTCCTCCACAATAGCACCAAAAATACCAAGTGCATTGTTCATAGATTTATAGATAAGATGTGGATACTGTTGTACATCTCGTTCCCCTCGTTGTTTGATTTTCATGATCACAATCACCTTTCTTATTTGTCTAATTTTGTTTGAAGTGTTTTTGTATGATAGGCACAAGGTTGCCAAGAAAATGGCCCAAGAAAGAATCATCAAATGGACTGAATTGCAGTCCACCGGCCAACCGGTGTGGTAGCACCGGCCAGCCGGTGGACCTGGCAGAGGCATTGCCCACTGCCAGGCTCCACCGGTCAGCCGGTGGCTCTGTCACCGGCTAGCCGGTGGCATCCAGCAAAACAGTGGTTGCTACTGTCTTGCCACCGGCCAGCCGGTGGCTCTGGCACCGGTCAGCCGGTGGCCCCTGGAAAAGAAGAACAGCTACTGTCTTGCCACCGGCCAGCCGGTGGCTCTAGCACCGGTCAGCCGGTGGCCCCTGGACAGGAATCCTATGCCTTTTTGCAAACACCGGCCAGCCGGTGGAGCTGTACCGGCCAGCCGGTGGGCCCAGTCAAACTAGCCGTTGCAGTTTGACCAGGCTGGCCCACTTGGCTCCCAACGGCTCTTTTAGCCTCTCCAACGGCTCCGAAGCCTCCCCAAGGGTTCCATGCCTATAAATAAAGGCCAAGGAAGCCCCGGACACTAACCGGAACGATACCCAAGCCACCGGACACATTGTTGATCATTTTGGCGAAGCTCCGGCGGATTGTTCCAAGGGAACCCCAAGTGCTCCATCCATTTCCACATCCAAGAGCACCACTCAAGAAGCTTGGGAGAGCACGCTACATCAACTCCATCATCCAATTGGCGCCCAAGTCTTCCTCCAATATGGTTTTTCTTGTTTTATTCATTTTGAGCTTAAAATTGGGTTTGTGCCTACAAACCCCAAACTCTTTCTCATCTCCTCTTTATTTTGGGTTTCACATCACCACTAAGGTGTGAAGAGGTTAGTCAAGCCTTTCCTTTTAAAAGGCTTGAGTTTTCGGTGAGCTAGCCTTCACCCGTTAAAAAGGCTAGTGGGTTCTTACTTAACCATTAAAAGTAAGTGGGTTCTTGCTTAACCACCAAAAGAAAGCTGTAATAGGTCCTAGTGCTACCTCAAAGCCTAGTGGGTTTCTTGCTAAAACCATTGAAAAGCAAGCGGTAGGAATCTCTCAACGGTTGAGTTGGGAGCGGAGACGTAGGCCGGGTTTTGGCCGAACTCCGTTATCAATTTTGTGTGTCTTGCCTCTTTATTTCCGCTGCATTCTTCAACTTTGATTTTTAATTTGTTAATCATTTTTTAAAAGGCAATTAACCCCCCCTCTTGCCATCATTCCTCGCTTTTCTTCCGACCCAACAATTGGTATCAGAGGGGTAATTTGAGTAATACCTTAAAAGGTTTCAAATTCAAAGATCCATTGTGATGGCATCCACCTCTTTCGCCCCCGAGGGATACTCTTTGGGTCGGGCTCCATTTTTTGATGGGTCCGACTATAATTATTGGAAAACCCGCATGACCACTTTTTTAAGAAGCATAGGATATCCCATATTTAAAATTTTCATGCAAGGTTATACTTTGTCTACCCCCGACGAATCCAAATGGACCCCCGCCGATATTAGAAATTTTGAGCTTGATGGCAAAGCCATGAACGCTCTCCATTGCGGCTTAGATAGAAATGAGTTCAATCGAGTGTCTACATGTACCTCCGCACATGAAATCTGGAAACTTTTGGAGGTTACCCATGAGGGGACCAACAAAGTAAAGGATACTCGATTGGACATGTACCGTCAGGATTTTGAGTCTTTTTCTATGCATCCAAATGAATCTATTTCTGAAATGTTTACTAGATTTACTGACGTGTGCAATGGGAGAAAGTCCCTTGGTGATGATTTTTCAGCTGAGACGATGGTCAAGAAGATCTTATGGGTCCTTCCGAGCTCATGGGCACCTAAAGTGACGGCGATCCAAGAAGCTAAGGACGTCAAAAATATGCCGGTAGAGGAGCTCATTGGATCTCTAATGACGTACGAGATCACCATGAGGAGGCAAGCACAAAAGGAGGGCACCCCTATCAAAACTCCAGAGAACATCGCCCTCAAGGTACAAAAGGAAGTAAGCTCCTCCTCATCCTCTTCCTCATCTCCTTCCTCATCTTCCTCATCATCAAGCGGCGACTCGGAAATGGAGAATCTTGCCCGCCAAATGCACAAGTTTATGAAGAAGCACAAGAAGAAGAAATCTCGCAAGGCGCGAAAGCAAGAACCCACCGCAAGATCCGAGCCCAAGGTAAAATGCTACGGGTGCGGCAAAAAGGGCCATTACAAGCCCGATTGCCTACTCAACAAAAAACGGGCCACGCCAAAGGAAAAAGGAAAGAAAAAGGTCCTCAAGGCGACATGGAGTGACACCTCCTCATCATCCTCCTCCTCCTCCTCCTCGAGCGACCAAGGTACAAAATGCCTAATGGCATTTCATGAGGTAACTTCTTCCGACTCCTCTTCCTCTTGTTCTTCAAATTCCAATTCTTTAAATCATCTATCTTATGAAGAACTCTCACACGCTAGAGACCAACTAGAAAAAGGTTTTCATGCTTTATCGTCAAAATTTGTTGCTTTAAAAAAGTCTTTCAAAAAAATCTCCTCCGAAAAAGAACAACTTCTCAAAGAGAAGGAGGAGATGTCCCTAAAAATCCAAAATTTTCCAAATGTTGATTCTTTGGAATCAACCATCAAAGACCTAAGGGAGACCCTAGCTAAGTTCACCCAAGGGGAACAAAATTTGAACAATCTCCTAGGTTCCCAACGAATTTCTAGGACCACTCAAGGACTTGGCTATACCAACCAAGCCTCCTCCTCCCATGCACCCACTGTTTTTGTAAGGGGGAGCTCCGCTTACAAATTTTGTAATTATTGCAAGAAGACCGGGCACCTTATTTATGAATGTAATTGTATAAATGCCCGGTACGGTCAACCCAAATCTTTTTACTTTTCGGACGAATTTTATAGGAGAAGACCCGCTATGAGACAAGTATGGATTGAAAAATCCCTTCTTGCGAGTCTCTCCGGGCCAAAATTTGTTTCGTCTCCCCGGTGATTTATTGTTCTTATTTAGGGGGAGTTAGGATTGTTTAAGTTTTTTTTTTCTTTCAATTTCAATTTTTCGATTCAAACTTTCAATTTCAACTCTTGGTTTCAAATTTCAAAATTCAATTGGTTTTTGATTCAAAACTTTCAATTCAAACTGTTATTCAATTTTTGATTCAAAACTTTCAATTCAAACTGTTATTCAAATTCTCATTTCAATTTCAAAAATTTCAATTGATTTTCAAATCTCATCTTGTTTTTCAAATCTTTTCCCTCAATCAAGTTTTATGCCCCATTCTATTTTGATAATCACAAAGGGGGAGAAATTTCTTGATTGATTGGGGGAGAATCCTTTTCATCATGCTTAGCATTTCCTTTCAAATTCATGTTTTTATTTTAATTGTTTTGGTGATTGTGATCATCAAAATAGGGGGAGATTGTTGTACATCTCGTTCCCCTCGTTGTTTGATTTTCATGATCACAATCACCTTTCTTATTTGTCTAATTTTGTTTGAAGTGTTTTTGTATGATAGGCACAAGGTTTCCAAGAAAATGGCCCAAGAAAGAATCATCAAATGGACTGAATTGCAGTCCACCGGCCAACCGGTGTGGTAGCACCGGCCAGCCGGTGGACCTGGCAGAGGCATTGCCCACTGCCAGGCTCCACCGGTCAGCCGGTGGCTCTGTCACCGGCCAGCCGGTGGCATCCAGCAAAACAGTGGTTGCTACTGTCTTGCCACCGGCCAGCCGGTGGCTCTGGAACCGGTCAGCCGGTGGCCCCTGGAAAAGAAGAACAGCTACTGTCTTGCCACCGGCCAGCCGGTGGCTCTGGCACCGGTCAGCCGGTGGCCCCTGGACAGGAATCCTATGCCTTTTTGCAAACACCGGCCAGCCGGTGGAGCTGTACCGGCCAGCCGGTGGGCCCAGTCAAACTAGCCGTTGCAGTTTGACCAGGCTGGCCCACTTGGCTCCCAATGGCTCTTTTAGCCTCTCCAACGGCTCCGAAGCCTCCCCAAGGGTTCCATGCCTATAAATAAAGGCCAAGGAAGCCCCGGACACTAACCGGAATGATACCCAAGCCACCGGACACATTGTTGATCATTTTGGCGAAGCTCCGGCGGATTGTTCCAAGGGAACCCCAAGTGCTCCATCCATTTCCACATCCAAGAGCACCACTCAAGAAGCTTGGGAGAGCACGCTACATCAACTCCATCATCCAATTGGCGCCCAAGTCTTCCTCCAATACGGTTTTTCTTGTTTTATTCATTTTGAGCTTAAAATTGGGTTTGTGCCTACAAACCCCCAACTCTTTCTCATCTCCTCTTTCTTTTGGGTTTCACATCACCACTAAGGTGTGAAGAGGTTAGTCAAGCCTTTCCTTTTAAAAGGCTTGAGTTTTCGGTGAGCTAGCCTTCACCCGTTAAAAAGGCTAGTGGGTTCTTACTTAACCATTAAAAGTAAGTGGGTTCTTGCTTAACCACCAAAAGCAAGATGTAATAGGTCCTAGTGCTACCTCAAAGCCTAGTGGGTTTCTTGCTAAAACCATTGAAAAGCAAGCGGTAGGAATCTCTCAACGGTTGAGTTGGGAGCGGAGACGTAGGCCGGGTTTTGGCCGAACTCCGTTATCAATTTTGTGTGTCTTGCCTCTTTATTTCCGCTGCATTCTTCAACTTTGATTTTTAATTTGTTAATCATTTTTTAAAAGGCAATTCACCCCCCCTCTTGCCATCATTCCTCGCTTTTCTTCCGACCCAACAGATACTACTAGAGGAATCCAAATTTGGATTCTCAAACAAAATTATGACATGGTAAGAAAATATTCATAATTTATCATAAGTAATTATCACATTTGAATTAATTCTTGTTTTAAATTAATTATAAATTAAGTTAGGCCTATAAGAGGCTTTAGTGAGGGATGCCTTGGGGGGAGTGAATTAGGGTATGTAAAATTATTTTTATTAATTAATTTTCCTTAAAGTTTCAGTAACCTAATTAGATCTTGAAGTAATGATTAGTTGGTTAATTATTTTTCTCTTGTAATAGTTATTTATCTGGTTAATATTCCTTGTTCCTTTTTTCCTCTAATCAAATTTTTATACCATTGCTTAACCACTTTTATCAGTTGGTTTCAAGTAGAATATAAATTAATGTAATAAAATATGATACAAGTATATTTCTTGGTTTACTCACAAAATACTAATATAAGGATAATGAAATCTTAAATTCATTAATTCACGTGAATCCCATAACCTCACTAATTAATGTTGGGTTTAGGATACATCACTTATGTCCTGGGTAATTCCTTTTATAACGATTACGTATGTATCACTAGCACCCTTGGATGATACCATCACTTCCTATCCCTTTTCTCACTTCTCTAAGAAAGGATTTCCACTTTTAGAATACAATCCCAAATTATTAGTTTCACCACCACTTTATTGCATAAAATTTAGATAGGATACATTGATCCCTTCACTATTCCTTCAAAGACGAGCTGTAAACTCCTTCATTAATAGTGTTATCTCCTCTCCATGAGATGCCGTGAAAACCACCTCCTTCTTCTTTGTTAAAATCTTCAAATAGTTTCAAGATATCCTATTTTTTTATTAGAATTCCTCTCTCAAAATATCATATATATCAATTTTTCAACTCTTCCTATCATATTGTACAATAGTGGATTCCCTTGATTTATAGGGAAAGATATCTCTATGATTTCAACATTATAGAAACCCTTATCACTATGTCAGGATAGATTATTTATGTTTCCATTTATGAAGTTATTCAAGCCTTCATGAGCATGATGGAAACAAATGTCTTTCAATATTCTTTGGAAACCAAATAAAAATCACACATATATATCATTTAAATTCACGTTAAGATACCCATTTTAAATATCTTCAATTTATCAAAAAATATAGGATATTTAAATCTACTGACTCAAAAAATTCCATAACACAATCACTACTTCTGTGGAATGATCCACTTCGATCTCTAAAGAATCAAATCCTCCTATCAAATTCTATGAGAACCTTTTTAGTGTGGTTAATACCTCCATGGAAAGGTTCACCTTATCTTAAAACAATATACATCATGGTTTCTCTTTTGCAATAGTGTGATTAGTCAAAATAATGATCCACAAAATCCTCTTGATATCTTCAATTTAATCCACTCAAATAACTTCATGATATCCTTAAATCTTCCTCGATCTTAGATTAGATATAATTTAGAACCTTCTCTATGATGTGAATATCCTCAAATCACATGATCCACTAAACTTTTCCTGATCAAACTTTGTGGTATGGAATCCATCCTGGTGTGTAAAAATTAAATTTATCAATGTCACCATAGATTGGATGGATAATGTGACATGGACCTCTCCAAAATTGATGAGCTATAGGAATCCATATAGCTCTCATTGTTTTATGGTGATTTTCTCTAAAATGTGGATACATGGACACCTGAAATACCAAGTCATGCTCATTAGGAATATTCAATGTGGTTTCTAAATTTTGGTATGGATGTAATTACATGAAAATTATACCATATATGGTGACTCCCACATTGAAGTTCACTTTTTTTTCATCTGATTAATAAAAAGGAATGTAAAATCTTTTGTTTATTGTCCTCCTATAGTACCACCCCACACTATGGTCATATACTCATAGAGTTTCCCCACATTGCATTTTCTCCATCACCCATTGGAAACCCATGTTGGGATAGTCCACTCATATTTTTCAATCCATGCTCATATTTATATTGAGCTTTGTGTTTCCTAGCACCGTCCTTGCTCTAGTTGGCCGTTTAAGAGTTATCCCCCATTTTTCCTTTTACTCAAACTCATTCTACATAAAAAAACCTTTTCATTATAGCATTAGGGGTTCTATTTTTTAAAAATATAAAGGTATGAATCTTAAAAAGTTTCTATATACCTTATTCAATTTGGTCTTTCTAGAAAAACCCGATTCATAGTAGTATTCCCAAAAACCTCATAAACTTCTTTGAGGTGCAGCTACCTATGTTACAATGTGATTTCTATATTCCAGACAGAAGCAAATGATACTACTCTTTTGAGATAACTCAAAATTATGATCTTATTTTATAACTTCCAATCCCAACATCAACATGTGCTAATAGTAATTTTAACACACACAGACCCAACACCCATTGATAAAAAAACAAACCTTAGAGAATACCAAAACTAAATGTGATTTTAATAATAATTTCCTTTTTATTTGATGGAAACACCTCTCATCATGAATATATTTCCTTGGGAATTTTCAAAAATACCTCCATTATCAAATCCAAAGATGCATAAATAAACCACAATTCTTTCTTCTCTCCCTACATAGGTTGGGAAAACTTCTCCTCCCACTTTGTGGTTTGATCAAACTTCTTCTCCTTGGTGAATTCATCATGGATTCATGATTTTTCTTCTCAACCTTTGACATAAAATAAAAATATTTATTCTTGAGATATTCTAATTTTTTAAAATATTACAATTATTTATCTTATCATGAGAGAATACAAGTAATTTTGATACCCCAAATCTACTTGATGTCAAAAAAAGTTCTATATCTTAGATACCAATTGTTATCATTAAACACCAATATCTGGATGAAATTAACCTCCTTTACAATATAGAGTCATAAATTGATATTCTATCCCTATGTTAATGAAGTATATGCATTAAATTAAACAAACCAATCTATACCTTTTACAAAATAATCCATAACTCATGCAACTTATAGATCCATTTATCAACCACTTATAAACACCAGATACCATTTATTAATCACTAACCAAGTTCCAGATTTAACTGTCAATATTTTAATTTTTATCAAATTTTGTTCTAATTATGATAAAATCAATGATTTTACTAACCACTTAGCAATACCCCATAAACATATCCTCTAAGATGATTGAGACAAGGATTGGTGGAGGAATGGAACTAAATATTTTGGGGTTTGAAAATTCTAGAACATTTTAGGACCAAAGTTATTTAAGTAAAAATTTCCCTACCATAGAGGTTGGACTTTTGTAGGCCAATTATACTTCCATATTAATTTATTCTTCCTAAATGGCCTTGGGAATACTATAGTGCAAAATCATTTCTATATACTTTTATGTTAAATCCTGATTCATCCTCTTTATAACTGCATTCTATTTTTGATTTCTAGGTACTATGATTTCAAGCTTGATCCCTTTATTCTAATAGAAGTCCTGAAAGTTCCTACAAGTGTATTCTCCACCATTATCAAATCTTATTCACTTCAATTTCTGTAAACTTTCCAGCTCCTCCATGTATTTCCATTTTACAAAGGCATAAAATACATTATATTTATTTTTAAGAAAATAAACCCATACTATTATCATGGAATCATTAATGAATGTGAGAAAGTATCACGATCCTTTGTGAGATTGAAATAAAGAAGGTTCTAATATATCTATATAAACTAGCTCGATCTTCCGATCACTAGGATTCTAGCTATTTAGATTGAATAAGACCCTATTTTGTTTTCTAACCACATTAATCTCACAAATCACAATAGTTTTATGATCAAGATTTACAATTCCATTCCTTTCTAGAATGTTCATTTTTTTCTCACTAAGGTGACCCAATATTCAATTCTAGAGTTCCAAATTTTAAGTGGATGAAATTCTAGCCATTAAACTCCCATCTAAAATTCCAATTAGATATTAGGTTCTTTCCTTCACTCCTCATGCTGAAACCATGGATCCCTGAGTCACTTTCTAGGATCCATTATTAAAATTACTATTGAAACATTAATTATCTAATTACCCCAATTGAAATGATATTCTTCCCGAGTCTTCTTTTATGTCTCACTCCTTTCAATCAGAGAATATTTCCATTATGCATCCAAATATTTACATATCCCTTTCCAATCACTTCCAAAGCTTCATTATCTTTTACAACACTCCCAAATATTCCAGATACATATCTTATCATGTATCCTTGATCATCCTATGAGTATAAGGATGCACTAGAATCAACCACCAAGGAATTTAACAGATTATGAATAGTGATAAGTAGATCGTTACCATCTTTTGTTGCATTAATGGATTTTTAACTTTCGGTATCTTTTCCCTAGGTATTTCCCTTTATATTTTTGAAGTTCCTATAAAGAATTCATCTCTTTCTAAAATTCTAATAGGTAATCCCTGGAATAGTAAAATTTACATGAATGTTATCTTTGGTATTTTCTTCTAATTTTAAATGATTATTTTGATGAGGTGAGAATCTGCTTCTACTAGTATTAGATGCACTATCAAAAGGTACTTAGACCTCTATTTATCTGATCTCCTCATTAAGGATCAAATTATCAATGTGTACAATCACAAGATCATACTATACCTAGGAATTACTTACCATAGTAACCATTCCATACCATGATTTAGAAAAAAGATAAAAGTAGTAATATATCCATCACATCATCTATGAAGGTCAATTTCACTGACTCGAGCTAACTTCTGATGATGTTGAAATATTTTACATAATATTATATTTATTGACCTTATGATAACCAAATTCTAAACAAACACCTCATCAAGAAAATTTGTTTAAAGCTTTTAGTTTTTCATACATATCCTCCAGGTCCTCCATAAGTGTAGTTATAGTATTTGTCTCCTAAAATGTTGAAGTCAACATTCCAAGACACCATTATCCTCACAAAGACTAAATTTTTTTTGTCTAAATTCTTCCATTATCCTTTCTCTATCTTGTTAGGTTTATCAAAAAATGGAAATTTGATATCATTCTGGGTTAACTATCCCTCTATCTTTATCTTTGAGAAACCAAATTCAGTTTCATTCAGCTGACTGATCCAAACATTTCCTTCATCCATTTCCATATCTTTCGATTATAGTAGACCAACTAAAATTCAATATGAAGTTGAATCAAGTGAGAAAGTTACCTATATTTTCAAGTGTTTCCAAATGATATATACCTTTAATAAAACTTATTAGGGAAGACTAAACCTCTTGAAAACATGATATGAAATACCATATGGTTGAACCTTGAGTTCAACAGAAGTCTATATCCATCGGTAGTTTAGCACAATGGAATTTCAAACTAGTAGATATTACACCTATATCTTTGAGTAATTAGGAAGTAATTCAGCACCCTAATCACCACTCAAGATACAAATCACACACATACATACAAATATAAATAATAAGACAAATAAATAAGGAATACCAGTTTTTCTATGTGGTTTGGAATTTTATCTTACACCCATGGGAGAAAAATGTCAGCTCTTTTATATTACAGGAAGTAAAAGTTTTTAAAAAACCATTTCTAAATAAGTCATCATTAATTTTATTTTGTAAATTAGTTACTATCCTACCTAAAATCTAGTCCTAACACCTTTTATAAAGGATCATTACTGGTCAAACATGCAACATCAAACTTCAAGATTTTTCATTAGCCATATGTTGACTTCTTAATTAAACCAAGGCTTCCACCAAATCAATCATCCCAACAAGTACAATTTTTATGGTACTCATAACATAATATTCAAAAATATCCACTAGAAGTTAGTAAACTTATAGTGGATAGACCTGTATGTTGAAGTTTCCTAGTTCCACTATCATGAAAAACCTAAAGTAAACTCTCAGAAGCATGAACTTATGATGAGTGAAATTTTGGTAACTTGAAGAAACTTTATGATCTAAAAAAACCAACCAAAGAGATACATAAGTTAATAGTATAATCTTGAAACTTAGTATATGCATCTGGTAAAGAATTTATTTATATTTTACTAGCGTATCTTAATAGTTGGATGAAGTTGGGACAACTTTTGGTGGCCTGTACTACACACTAGACTATAACTCCCCTGGTTAAACCTCTATGGTGTGGTTTCTAGGGGTTGTAGTGGTCGAAGGCCTTTTTTAAATATTGTGGGGGCACTGTAGAAATGTTGGATCACTATAGAAGAGTAGACCAATGACACCAATAGGGAACTATAGTAGTGTATAATTATTTTAGCAGCATGTAACAAGACACTATAACAGGGTGGATATCAACATGGCATTGTAGTAGTATTTGACTAGTGACACTGACAAGTCACTGTAGCTATGAATACTTCAAGCCACCAGTTATAGTTCCATGTTGATGATCTCATTTGATGTATGGTTTTTATGTGTGTTAAAATATAATTTTTCCCTATAAATTTTATATTGATCATATTGTTGTTTATGCCTCTCTGTTGATGTAGGGATCATTTCTTGAACTATATAAATCTCTGTATCATGATATTGTTCTCGTTTTTTTGTTTTCTATTTTACTCTCATTTTTGGAACCATCCATTATTGTTACTCTTAGAGTTTTCTCAATAATTTCCCATAGGGTAAAGTTTTATTTATCCCTACTCGATAAACCAACCAATATATAAAAACTCATGATCATATCATACATTTATTTTACTTTTTAGTGCATGGTAATTTATTTATTTATGCGATTAATGGTTTATTTTTATGATTAATCATGATCACATAAATTAAATAAATTAATAATAATGATAATATGAAATAAAATAAAATCATTATACCAAAATTATTTTATAACCATGCTAAAAATGGTTAATTTATTATGAAAAATAAACTTAATATTAACTAGAATGTAAAAAATGAAATAAATAATATTTATACATAAGTTAAAAAAAATCCCTCAAAGAATATATTAAGTTATAAAACAACTTCCATCTTCCAAGTTAAGATTAAACCATATTTATAATGACGGTAAGGCCATAGTTGGGGAAAATTTTCATTCATCTGGGAGTTTTAACACGAAAAATGGGTTGAATTAACTAAACTAGTATTAAGGGTAAAAAACATAGTCTACACAATATAATTTATAGGAAAATGTTAATAAAACTAGAGTATAGGATTTTATGATTGGGGAATCCACTCAATAGATCAAGGAATTTCGAGTTAATGCGGTTGGAAAGTAAATGAAAACTAAATACATTTGAGTAATTTGTATGGCCATAGTATGGTTTATGAGAAGTGAAATATATATCATTGAAACTATAATATCTCAATGATGGAATATTCTAAATCCAATGGTAAATGATATTAGGATCTGATAAAATAGTGGTCGGTTAATAAAATTAATTTATTACATCACAACCAGTTATCAAAAAAAGTATTAAAATCATTTTATATTTTATGTAGAAAATGGAAATTCATTTTACCATAAAACTATACTTGAAATACATTTTAGAGAAATATATTATCCTAACTGGTGATAACTAAAATCTTTGGGACAAACACTTGTATATCCCATGACACCAAGATTGAAATTTTTATGTATTGGCGTCCCCAGTTCCTACTGATCCATCCATAGAGAAAAGTCAGGAGGTATTCAAATTATTTTGGAAATACATGTAAAATTTATTAGATTTATAGTGTCTCTTGTAATCATTCATTACTAAATAGATCCAAAAGCTTCATGAAGACAAGAATGCATAAACCATGTTGCCTCATCTTCATGATCTTCATCAAGAGATAGAAAAATAAGCGAGGTATGAAATATTCAAGGCACTATTTATATGAAATATATGAGAAGGGGTAACAAATAGACCTTATTTTTTAAGATTATTGGATATTTTTATCATTTGTAAATTTTGATCTCTGAAGGAATTGTGCATTGAACTTATACTCACCACACTTCCTTTGATCTTCAATTTTTTTTTGTGAATTTCAACATGAAAAATATAGATAATACACTCTTAGTTATATTAAAAATAATTATCAAAGATGATAAAGACATGAATCATATAGAACCTTCTATCATGATGGTAAATAATAGGAAAGTAAAGGTGAAAATGTCTAAGACTAATTCCATGTCTAAGGAACCTTTACCCCAACCTTCCAAGAAGAGAAAGATCCAGAGAGAGGGTAAGGAGATGAATGCAGTGTGTTTTTCTTATGGAAAGAGAGTCCACTATAGTAATATATTTTCCTTAGTAAATAATAAAATGGAAGCTTCAAATATGTTCATTATCGAGTGTACTCTTCCTATTTCTATAAATTGGTTATTAGATATAACTTATGGTTCTCATATTTGTATCCAACTATAAGAACCAAGTAGATTCTAGAAGAGTACTAGAGTTGATGTGGATATTTGATCTTCCAATGGAGAAAGAATAACTTCACTAGGTATTGGAGACTACCATATCATGTTGTCAACTATATTAATTCTAGTTTTAAAGAATTAATATCATGTGCCTAGTGTAACCAATAACATAATATATATGTCCAGTTTATACATGGATGACTTTGTTTTTAATTCTGAAATAAAAGTTGTTACATTTGTAAAGATAGAATATAATATAGGATAAAACATTTGAATAAAAATATTTTTATACTAGAATATGAAAATCAATTATTTGAAATAAACAATGAATGAAGTTCACATGAATCATATCACACTTAAATGTGACATCAATATCTTGTTCATGTAAACAAGAATCATTTGACCAAATTACATCAAGAAATATATTTATATTATTTTTAACTAAAATAAATGGATATATTTCATGTTTTTTTCAAGGAAAAATGACAAAATATCCATTAAGTGGAAAAGGTAAAAGTGCCTCAGAGATTATAGACTTAGTTTATATAGACGTGTGTGGACATTTTCCAATAGAATCTAGACGTAGATAATCTTACTTCATAAATTTTACCAATGACCCTAGTAGATATATATATATATATATATATATATATTTACTTAACAAGGTATAATTTAGATTCCTTTAATAAATTTAAGGAATAAAATAATTAAGCAGATAATCATCTTGGTAGGAAGATAAAGAAAATTTTCTGAAACCAAAGTGGGAAGTATCTTAACCAAGATTTCATCAATTATTTTAATGATTTTGGGATACTATATCAAATAAATCCTCCTTATACATTATAATTTAATTATGTTAGTTAAAGGATGAATCACACATTATTAGACATGGTGATATTGATGATGATTCATAAAGATATTTCATTATACTTTTAGGGATGCTGATTATAGACTGCATAATACATACTAAATCGAGTTACAACTAAAGTGGTAAGCTGTATTTTATATGAGTTGTGGAATTTTAATAAATCCATTTTGTCACATATTCATGTATGGGGATGTAAGGTGTTTTTTTAAGGATAATCCTATAAAAAATTGTAATCACAAGGCATGAAGTGAATCTTTATTGAAAATCATAAAAAAATTGAAGGATATTATCTATAAAATCCCAATGATAAAAGGTCCAAAGTTGATAGATGTCCCAAATTTATTGAGAATGAAAAAATATTTAAAATTGATATTGGGAGAACTTTTGGCTTCAATGAAACTAAATCTTAGGATATACATGTGCTGGAATAGGAATAATTTCCAAAATATGTAGTGGAAAAAATTGTTCCATATATACAAGTATTGTGTAGGAGAACCAAAGAGGTTATAGAACTAGAGGGATATGATTTTCTAATCACTAATTAACTTGTTACATTATTAGTTGAGAATAATTAACCTATATCCTATAAGGAAGTAGTAAACAACTTAGAAATTATAAATTGGAAAGAATCCATGAATTCTAAAGTGGATTCCATATACCAAAACAAATTCTTGGTTTTAGTAGATCCTCTAATTAATGTAAATCCTATTGGGTACAAATAGGTATTAAAGAAGAAACTGGACATCAATGGTAAACTCAGTACCTAGAAAGCATGATTGGTAGATAAGGGTTTAAGAAACATCAAGAAATATACTATTGAAAAAACATTCCACCAATCATGATATTGAAATACATTAGAATTATACTTTCCATAGTAGATTACTAGGATTATAAAATTTCGAAAATTGATACAAAGATATATTTTCTCATTGGAAACCTTTTGGAATATATCTATATGACACAACCATAAGGGTTCATGGCACCAAAGGATTCCAATAAGGTGTTCAAGTTGTGAAGATTCATTTATGTGTAGAAGCAAGAATCAAGATCATGGAACATTCATTTTGATTAATCCACAAGAGTATTTTCTTTATTAAATAATGAATGTAAGACTTATGTATATAATATGTTTAGTGGTAGGGAAATAGTTTTCATATTAGTTTATATTTATGATATATGACTGATGGGAAACCTAATTAATACATGGTTAAACAAATGACTCTCTAAGCACTTAGGAGAAACAACCTATATTCTAGGTATTAATATCCATTGTTATAGATCTAAAAGGATCCTTAGACTAATTCAAGGTAAATACAATAATAATTCATTAAATAGATTCAATATATAGAAATCCAAGATTGGATTGTTTCCAATGTCCCATGGCATACACCACTACAAGAAATGTTTTCCTCATAAACAATAGGATAAAGAAAGTGAATGAGTAGAATCCCTTATGATTTTTATATAGGATTTATCATGTATTCCATGTTATGTTTTGGGCTTGATGTTTCCTATTCCTTGAGCATGGTATCCAAATATGAAGTAGACCTTGGAGATCCATATTCACCACCTATAAAAGCTATGACGAAATACCTATGGTGTATGAAGGATATGTTCATAGTTTATAGAGGAGATGAGGAACTAGTTTTGAGGGGATATTTGAATTATAATTTCTAAATAGATTAGAATGATCTAAAATCATAATCAAGATATGTGTTTTTTTCTTACAAGATTAGTTGTGAGTATGAAGAGTTCTAAGTATCTAGTAGGCCAATTCTACATAAAAGTATGGGTATATTGAATCTCTTGATATAGATAAAGAAGTATCATGGAAACATAACTTAATTCTGTATCTTGATTTTTTACCTAGAAATGAAGATTCTATTACCCTATATTATGATAATACTATAAATATGGTTCTTGCTAAGGAACTAAGGTCACACCAATATAAGAATCATATAATTCTGAAGTATCATATCTTGAGGGATTTTTCTCAAAAGGGTGAGTTCACATTAAGTGGAGTAGACACATAAGAGAACATGGAAGACCCACTGACTAAAGAATAATATCAGGAGAATTATGAATATCATGTGAGGGATAATAGAATAAAAGTTTTAGTAGTTTATTCTTGTGAAATAGGGTGTATATTGTATTTGGTACCCTATAACCAACTTAATTTATACTCTTAATTACCAAAATATTATTGAATATATTATCACATGATGATTAGTTTTATGTGTAACATTAATGTGATAATTTCCTTATAGAGTATTTGACACATCAAAATGTTATAGTAGTTCCTCACTATATCGAGAACCTATACATGATGTAGAAATATTCTTATATATATATATATATCCTATGTTTTAGAAAATATATTCTTTATGGGGAACTAATAATGTTTGACTATCAGGTGTTAGAAGCCCATAAGACTTTGAGACTTCTTCTCTTGAATTTTATATTTGATAATGTTCAAGAAGAGATGTTTTGAGGACAAACCCACCAATAATAATTCTATATGGTATATGTGTAATTATATATTCATATATATGGGAATGTGTATTATTCCTTATACTTGAGATTATTATTAATGTATATCGTGAATCACATACAATTACATATGGATGAAAACTATGATGACATCTACTTGCAGTGAGATAACATACATTGAATACATTATAAGTGATATGAAATCATTTGAATAAGTCAAGAAAGGATTTATCCCTTTAAAGTTAATGGAAAACGATAATTCTGACCCTTTTATTGAATCAATGGCTATAGTAGTTCATTGATGAGTTTATTTCAGAGAGTCAAAGAAAGATAAATCAAGCATATAGTATGATGACACAAGTATGCATCCATATTAATAATATATCATGAAAAGGGATTATATTACAAAGTATAATTTGTTTAAAGGTTGTTTTCATCATGACATTAAATTCTTTCTTTATGGGTGTCTTGACATATTTTTAGATATTGATCCTGGACATTAGATAAGTTCACCTAATGCCACTATGAAAGATATCTATAGGGTCACCAAGTAAGTGTATCTAGAATCTCATTAAATTTGATTGAATTTAATATTAAGAATAAATATTATTCTTTCCTTGTAAAATAATATTTTTTTCAAGTTAATATGATCATATAAATTCAATCACCAGATATCCAGGTTTACATTATGTGAGTCAAATATTATCTATTGTTTATTATTAACAATATAATAAATAATTTTTTATTTATTCACAATTTTATTGAATGAATTAATATAAATATTAATTTAGATATGTGAAAATGTGAATAAATATTTATCCATGAGTTTAGAGAATATAATACTTATTTATTTATTAAAATAATATTATTTATTTAATTAATATGATATTTTATTATTCAAGGTTTAATAATTTCTTAGGAGGATTGACAGGATGAGTTAAGGGACCAATGAAAATGATATATTTTATTTAATATAATTTAAATAAATATTAATTTATTTATTTTAAAAATTATATTTAAATATATACATGTCATGTTATATGTTATTATTATTACTATTATTAGACATTGAGAATATATTAGAGAGAATATTTGATGAAGGGTCTTAGTGTAATTATCAAATATTAACCTTAGGTTTATATTTTGATTGATAGAATTTTATATTGGCGGAGTTATTCTATATAATTATGAGACTTAAGAAATTATCTTGATCACTAGAGATAAAATCCTCCTCCCTCCCTCTCAAGAACAATAGAGAGAAATAGAAACCTTTCATTACTATCGACTATGAAAAATGTGAAACACTAGGTTCCTTTGAACTAGTACCCAAAATAACAAGAGTATTGTTAAAAGATTCATGGATATTGTGTGAATAAAAATAAAGGAATCTATGTTAGAATTATCAACCAGAATAACAATATGAAAATAGAAACATTTGTATTGATCACGAAAAATTATCACATTCGTGGTAATTCTTGTTTTAAATTAAAAAAATTTAAACATAGAATATCCTATATTAAAACATTTGAGGGTTTCTTTAGTCAAGTTATTTGGATATTATACATCGAAATTTATTAAAAACTACTATTGGTCACCAGCCCCATAGCTTCCACTGCACCTAAAAACCTTCAAGTAAACCCAAAATCCTTCTATTATTCTCTCCTCCCCTCTCAAATTAATATCATGTTTGGATTATCATTTGATGTAAGATTATAAAACTGTGAAGTAAATAGAAATACTTAAGGTAATACTAACCTCATTATATTCTTAATCATTATTTTCTTATACCATTTTGTGGATCTCCCCTATAAATCCCTAATTTGGGGCTTTTTGAAAGATTATTTGATATCACTCGATTGGGGATGGATTAGATAATGAACTTCAATGAGTGTATTCTTACTGAATAATGATAAGTTGTGCTTGATATTATCTGTTATTTTATTTATATTTTTCATGATATGTGATATATAGGCTTGGTTAAACATGTGCATGGACCTAAATGAGAACTTAAAGTCTTTTATAATGATGTGTGATGCTTCATAGAGAGAGTTGTAATGTGGTTTAGGCTATGTGATAGGTTCACCCAGTGGGTTAATTATGAAATGGGTAATTGGGGCCCAAGGGATTTGGGTTCACTAGTGAGATGATCTACATGTTTGATGAGTTACGTCAAGGGTGTTCGAGCTCAGTTTAAGGTAAGGTAAGGTATGTGTCACCTGAGATTGACAGTGGTTGTGGTCTATGAGATATGGAATGCATGAATCTATGATTTATGTTACTTTTTTCTTGAAAAGTGATAACTTTTATGATATTATATTCCCATGGGAATTGGATATGTTACACCTTTTACCATGAATTAGATACACTTACCACAAAGTCAATTATGCTATGTCTAGATCTTGAATCTTCCTGATGGATTGGATATTTTACACCTATAACCATGTCTTAGAAGTTCTTACCAAGAGGATGGCTATGTTATATCAATACCTTAACTCTTTATAAGAGATTTTATATGTTATTAATTGACCTATGACTCAGATACACTTTGTAAGAGGATGGTTATGTTACACCAATACCTCGAATCTTTTTAATGAATTTTTTATTTCATACCTTTTCCAAAAAATCAAAAGCACTTAATAAGAGGTTAGATATTTTATATTGAGAACTCAAATCTTCCCAAGGTATTGAATATGTTATTTCTCTACCATGAGTTTGATACATGTTACTAACTTAAAGAGTTGGAAAGAATAAATATGAACCATTATATAGTGGATTCTTATATAATTGATATACATAATCTTAATTCACTATAATTGTTCAAAATAGGTAGGGTTTATCTTTTTGGTGGTTTGATAAGAAAAATCTTACTCGACTTGGTTAGTTATATGATATGGATTACTGATTTACATATGAGAATGCTAATGTAATCACATATATTTTGTATTATCTTAAGGTTCTATTGGTAGTGTCCTACTTTGTTTTACACTCACACTCTATATTTATACCTTGATGTATAAGAAAACCTTATTATTTGATATGAAGGAAAGGGAAAGTACCATATTATAGGTGGATAATCTAAGGTAACTTGATAGGGAGGTCAAGGAATTTATGATACTAGGCGTAAAATTTTTTATAGTGAAGTATCCTAGTGTCCTAATATTATTTTTTCACATACCATGTATATGATTGGACCATAGAGTGATCACTATTATGATGTATGGGTATATGAAATAACATAGGTTTTATATGATATTTCATAGTGATATTATTATTATTATGGATATATTTTCACTATGATTCCATATGTGTACTATGATGTAATATTTTATAGATGTTTATCCATTTATTTTTATTGTTGGTTATGATATTGAGGGTATAAGATCACCCTGATATGAATTAGACCTACATGTCTTGTTGATATCCTTTGGGATATGGGAGGCACACTTATGGTCATGTTTTGTTCCTTCATCCAAGCCATGTGATTCAGTTCTATGCTAGGAGACATTATAAAATGGTATTTGATCCTAGTTTTATTAGATTTATGATTTGATATTTAGTATATGGGGATAAAATGGTTGGAAATTTTTATATAAGCCTTATATGTATTTGACTAACACTTGTAGGGTGGAAGACCAATTTACCTGAGAGTGGGATTATTATTATTGTATTTTTTATTGATATTATGTTATTTGATAAAATATGATACTATTATTTGTGGTTTATTTTATTTCACTTGGACATATGTAGAAATAGGGTGTTCATAGATAAATCACACTTGGTATGTAGGTTCACAAGGCATGTGTATGACTATTCATGTCAGGAAAAGGGTTTTGGAAAAAGTTTTTTGATTAATTAAAATTCCAACAATTTTTTTTGATATTTTATTGAATAAATTATTGGCGACACATTAATCAAATAAAATTTATGGTTACAATTGTCTTTATTTTCACTAAAATTGTAAGGATGATGTGAAAATATATATGTGGTGTAGATAAGTTCCCAAAATAAGGTAGTGCATTAATGTGGATTGTTTGGGAATGTATGAAAATTTATTCACATATTTGTTCTTTATGAGATTCATGGTTGACACACATGAGATCTATGGTTAGTTAGGGTAGGAATTTGAGCCTATATGTGTGAGTTATGATCCATATGGAATGTATTGAGTGTGGTGGTAGGGCATTATGACATATGATACTTGATTTTGCTTAAATGTTGTTGATATTGGAAAACTTATTAATAATTATTCTAAATTGTAGTTTTATAATTGTAGAAATATGCCACTATGATCGTGTCTGGTTAAATACTAAGAGGGAAGATATGGGCATGTTCCTCCAATGGAGGCTATTGGGACTTTGATTTATGATAAACACATAGAGATCATGTTGAGGGTGATCCATTCGATAGAAAAGGGATTTTAGGGGATGAGGAAACTATAAAGGATCTTACGAGGAGGCTATAGATTAGTTATCTACCCATATTCTAGGGTGGTATTTGACTATATAGTACACATTATTGTCTCAATATGAACTAGTGTTATTCAAATAGATTAATAACCTAGAGGAGAGGAATATGAATGTAAAGAAATTTTTATTATAGGATCCATTAAGAAATTGGTGAAACATCTTGGTGTAGGATAAGATGAATGAGGGGTTATAAAAAAGTATTTTTAGAACCTCTTATTAGAGAAATTATTCTTATAGATGATGAAGATAGATGAAGACACATAGTTTATAGAATTATGTAGGTTGATATTTTTATGATGGATTATGCTTCTCACTTCATATATTTTCAATGGTTTATACCAATGCTCGGAGGAGATGAGGCCATGAAGGTCTATTATTTATATATTAATCAGTAATATAATATCAAGAGGGGATATGAGATAATGATATTATCATTAATATTGAGTATATAATCCTTCTTTATATATCTCAATATGAGTAACATTTTCCACAAACGATTCCTCTCTATCTTGTTCATTCTCGAAATCATGTGCCATGGAGTTAGTAGGGCCTCCAATGGTCATGAATATTGACGTGAAACCTAATGTAGGAACTAAGTCTTTATCTACATCTGATAAGTATAAAGACTCATTATTTTATGAATAAATATTTAAAATCTGAACATAATAATTCATTTTTTTAATTCCTAATAAGGCCTGATATTTTTATGCTGTATAATGGATTCTTCCATATCCTTTTTATATTCTTATCGATATATAATAGGGGCCTATTTTTGGAAGGGTATTTTGAGGGAATCCCCCTGACCACCATTGAATATGATCCAAATGAAGTCATTAGATCAATATCTATTTGTATTGCAGTCTATGTTGATGACCTCAACCATGAAAATACTAATTTACTTGGAGGAGATACATCAATAACCCATGTGTATTTTTTATTGATTGATAATATTGAGGGTGATTATGGGGGTAAAAATACCCCTATCCCTTTAGGTTGTGGTTTCCCTAGGATGTTAGAGCTATGAATCTCCTAAATTTTTGGGATCTTATTTTGATGAGTGTTAGATATAGTGTATATATTGAATAAAACTAGGAAATACTAACATTAAACCTAATGTAATCCATAACAAGGCCCGCAATGTATTCCTAATTGTTATGGGTTTACAAATAGTGTTGGAGAATCAAGATTACTCAATTGGGAA
The DNA here is from genome assembly GCA_963277665.1 of Viscum album. Lineage (NCBI taxonomy): Eukaryota > Viridiplantae > Streptophyta > Magnoliopsida > Santalales > Viscaceae > Viscum > Viscum album. The sequence goes on from OY728130.1 coordinate 517,485,476, forward strand.
TTATTTTTCTTGATAAATTATAAAACTAAATATAAGGGATTCAATCGAAAACCTGACATGAACCTCCCATATATTGGTGAGCCATACATATCAAATAAATAGTTTGAAAATAAATATTACTAAACATGGTTTATTATGAAACAATAACTCAATTATCACCAAAATATAACATCATTTAATAAGAAATATCAATAAGATTTATCCCTACAAATTCAACTATCATAAATATAAATCTAAAATATAAAAATAATAGAGGGTAATAGGATGGGAAGTCAAATTGAATGAGTAAATTTGAATTACTAAAATAAATGACCAAAAATATAATAAAAAATACACATAGGGGATATCCATGTCTATGTGACAAGGGTAAGTCTCCCACTTATCACTATCTCTGTACTCGGACCAAAACTACTAAGAGTCTATCACCTCATAGAGATACTTTCCCTTTAACAATATCAGAAAAAACATGATCTGCATATAAATGAAGTGATCATTTAGGATGTGATCAAAACATTCATAGTAAGATTCCACATATTATTTATATAAAACCATTGTAAAATGAAGAAAGTAATTTTAGTTTGAACTAAAACTATAAAAGTTTCATTTTTATCCTTTTTGAAAAAATTAACATGATAAAATTCATTATAATGATTCTTTCAAAACTAAATAAGTTAGACCTGAAAAGGATGAGTATACAAGTCCAATCATATAAGTACATGAATAAAATCACGAATGGTAAAAAATTTACAATAAAAATATTTCAAATAATCATGGAAGTTCACCTTTAGGGCTAAGGTAGGGAGACCTAGGATATTCGTACTTCTCATACCCATAATCATAATCATATCAATTTTTGTGCATTCTACTAGCCAGTGTGACATCCTATAATAATTGATAAATACACTTCCCAAAAGATAAATCTTGAACTAGTGGTGAGCTCATAATGCGACAAGTCAAATAAAAACCATAACTAATCAACCCTAGCTAGTGTGGCATTGAAACTAATTGTGTTTAGGATATGTAGAATTATTTTAGAAACACCATTTTCACCCAAGTTATTCCCATGAAGTTTTACCTTTATCAATTTGATTCAAATCATCTAAAAAAGTACATGAAACAACCCATTAATGAATAAAATCTATATAGATATAATTTATAATTAAAAGGAGTAATAACAATAAGGGGTGAATCATTTAATACGTATTTTAAAGAATCCAAAAACTAATTTACCCTTGAAAATACTTTAAAAAACACTTTAATAATCCTTTTAATATATGTATAATAAGTTTATAAAAATAATTTCATTTAAGACATTATATTACCGTGCATGTAATTTCTATAAACACCTTATGGGAACCATTTTAAACAAAATAGAATTTATGTATTTAAACACTTTTCTTAACTAAGTCATTTTAAAATAATATATTTAGAAAAATTTATCAAGTATAGTTACTATTGATTTCTATATAAAAAACACTTAAAAAAATTAAGAACTCATGGTTTAGTGCATAAATAAATTGACATTAATCCACCCACCGTTATTTGAAAAATCTATTTTAAGATGGTGTTTTTATATGTATAGAGAAGGAGAAGGATACTTATATAAAGACTGGATAACCTAAAATTGAAAAATACTTTATTATAATTAATCCATGATAATATCTAGTTCACAATGTCCAAGGTAATAAAAAAATACAAAAGATAATGTAAAAAGAATTTAGAGGATAAATATTAGAACCCCTTACTTGAATAGATCAAGGCACTTTGATGATGAATCAATAAATAGATTCCAAGAGAGGAGTGAAACCAAGGGGTATAGTGGTTTGGGAGATCTAATAACATTCCTCATAAAACGATGAATTAATAGGTGGAAACTTAGATTAAATTTATTTAATGAAATTTATAATATTTAAATTTTCAACAGGATACATGGTTTGGGTTCATAGTTAGTCTAACTGTGCAGCAACCATGTATAAGGTTATGTATTTTAATTTCTAGACCTATATTGTTAGGTTTCATGATTATTACAATAATTAAATATCTATTAGAAACTCAAATTTGAACCATATGGTTCACATGTATGGTTAGGTTAACTGTGTTCCCTAATCATGCATCATAAGAGTTTTCACTAAAAATACAAATTATCATTCAGAAACTAAGTAAATGGTAATACCAATGAAAAAATCAAAATTAATTAAAATATAATCATGGGTTTCATAATTCTGTCCACCACATCACTTTATTACCTCAAATAGTCTGCATGAAACTATTGATCCAAAAAGCGGTGAGACCATTTATCCTTTATTTTTTATTCTCACTCCCATGTTTCTTGAGAATCAGTTTTGTACCATCATAAGTCCCAAAATTAAGGAATTTAATTCCCTCAAATAAATTTATTTTGAGATTTAAAATTCATATTGTTTTCTCAACCATTGAAATATCAGGATCTTATTCAATCTGTCCCAATTTAGAATGTGGTAAGGGTCTAGATAATACCTTTTTAGCTGGGAGACGTGGAATACGTTATGAATCATTGTCATACGAGAAGGTAATTTCAAATAGTATGTTACCTTTGTATATATTTAAACAATCTAAAAAGGCTGTACATACCTTGGAATCAATTAACCTTGTATCCCTAGTCATCGATGACCCAATTGAATAGATAATATCAAGAACACTTGATCAACAACTAAGAATAATAACAGTCTATGAAGATGAATAACATAAGATATTTTCAAATAACCTGTATCTTCTCTATATCCCTATACACTATACCATATCCCACTAGAGATGCTTCACCTATCTTATCCCAATAAGCTGCATCTTCTCTATATTCCTATACACTATACCTGATACCACTATATATGTTTCACCTATCTTAGACCAATAAAGTGGAGATAAAAAATTACAACAAATCAAGTCTTCAATGGGAGATATCTTTATTTAAGATTGTAAGTTATTGTTATATGAATATTCAACCAATGATATATGAGAATCCCATGATTCTCCAAAATCTAGTACACAAACATGAAACATATCTTCCAAAATTTGGATTTCCCACTATGTTTACCTATTGATTGGATGCGCCCGTAAGGGGCTCTGCGAACTAGTGCTCTCCCTCATCTCCGCCACTCCCTTCACCTCGGGTTGGTGCGACGTCCCTCCTCGCACTCGGTTAGCTCATGGCAGTGGATCTCCTGTTGCCATGGTGTCGTGTAGCTTCGCGGACTTGACCATCTCGACCTATTCTTCTGCTGCTGGCCTGATCTCTTCCCTTTTCCTTTCACCGGATAGGGTTTCCTATGGTGGCGTGGTGACAGTCCGCGACCAAGCTCCAGCTCCTGCGGCCTATGGGTTGCTGCCTCGGTTCCATTGTGTGCGTTGGAAGTTACATCATGTCTTCTGCTGGCATCTTGGTTGGCGGTGACGAGATCTGATTTATAGCGAGGCTACCTTCTGATGTTCTGGTGATGTTTTTCTATCTTCGATTTTGCTTTCATTTTTTATTTTGGATGTGAGTTTGCTGTTCGTGATGTTGAGTTCGTGATGGCCTGATTTTCTCGCCAGAGACGGTGTTATTCTAGATTGTTTCTCTTGTTGATTTCCTGATTTGGTTGTGGATTTGATGTTGGTTGGGGATCGGTTACTCGATGATTTGTTTAGTGGTGACCCGAGGATAGGTGGTCGTGTATTCGAGGCTGCCATTTTTAGAATTCTAGCTCACCGGGGATCCTGGCATTGGGGTGCCTTTGATTTGGATTTTATGAGATGATATGCACTTTTTGGTTTGGTTTTGATGCTTTGAAGTTTTCTGGTGTGGTGCGATTTGATCATCTAGTTGTTTGAAGATTGCAGAGTTAGTGAAGGATCTGCTATGAAGTTTTGAAGTACTTTCATTTGGAATTCTATACATATCTTCCCTAGATGAGGTTCAGAGTAAGAAGTTTCCACCTACGCATGCTATTTGGATTTGAAAGTTTGAGAGGGTATGACTCTGCCATCGGTACCGTGCCTGTGCAACTATGCATGGGACTGCTAGCCAAGTGGTCATGCGATGGCAAAGGATTTTTTCACAAATATGTAATTGCTGGGGAGGGGCAGATTTTGTAGCCTTGATTTGAATTATCTGTTTAATGGTTTTTGGTTGTAATGTTGGATGCTGTGGTTTCTCACTTTTTTCCTCAAAAGTGTTTTGATAATAAAAAAATTAATTTTCAGTCACTATGTTTACCGATTCATTTGAGGATGGTATATTGTGATAAGATTAACCTATGAACCCATATCCTCGTAAAGTCCTTAAAAACTATGATTTGAATTGAGGATCTCTATTAGATATGATTATTGAATACACACTATATAGTTTCATTATCTCTTGTATATCTTCCCAAGGTCCTCAACCATAGTAATATCTATAATTGGAAGAAAATGGCTTGATTTGGTTAGATGATAAATAATCATCCAAATATAATTATTTCCTAAAGGGATAAGAGGTAATATAATGATGAAATCCATGGATATCTTATCCCATATCGAAGTAGGAATAAGAAAAGTTTGAATCATATAAGAAGGAATTTTGTGATATACTTCTACTTAATAATATATGATGTATTGAAACATGTAATTAGTGAGGTCCCTTCTCATTCTAGGCCACCATTACTAAAATTTCATATCATAGTAAATTTTGGTAGATCCTGGGTGCACCACCTACTAAGAGTGATGGAAATTTTTAATTATTATCACTCTCATAAAAAATGGACCACATAACAATTTATAAAAAAAAATTATATCATCACAGGATAGAGACTAATCAGTACTGGTCTCCCTAATATTTAATAATTTCATGATATGCTTGCATTCATCATTATTTGGTTGTTTATATATAATAAGCTAAAAGAGATAAGAAGTAATTTAAACACTAACAAAAACTATCCCCACCTTCTCTTCCTTAATCTCAAGATATATTTCTACAAAAGGATAATTTGGTTCTATTTATCACTATAATATTTTAATTCCAATGATGTAGAGCTCCTACTGAGTTCATTAACAACCACATTCCCATTTTTAAGTGTACATATGAGGTTGAAATCAAATGATTGAAGATACTCAACCCATTACTATTGTATGAGGTTCAAAATAATTTTGGGAAAATATATAACTTAGACTTTTGTGGTTAGTATACATTGCAAACTTATATCTAAATAGGTAGTGTCACTAACATTTCATGGCATTCATAACCACCACTAATTATAGGTCACGAGTTGGGTAGTTTATTTTATATTGATGAAGTTGACATGAAACATATGCTACTACATGGTCTTTTCACATAATCACGCAACCCATTCCCATGCCCAAGGAATAAAAATAAACCACATATCCTTATTTAGGCTCTAGAAGAATTTAAAATGGAGCTACTATAAATATTTATTTTAGTTCATCAAATGGATCTTTACATTGAATACATCATTCAAACTTCAATCCTTTATGAATGAGAGACATAAAAGGTGATTGGATATTTGGGTAATCATTTATGAACCATATATTCTATCCCACTAAACCAAAAAAGATTCATATATCAAATAAAATTTTCAGAATCTTGCAAAACATAACAGCTTTCACTTTCTCAGGATTAACTAAAAATCATTTTTCGAGAACCACATGTCCCAAAATCTTCACTTATTGGATCCAGAAGTGACACTTAGATAACTTGGAATATATCTAGTGGTATCAATAAATTCCCAAAAAAATTATCAAGTGATACCTGTATTCCTCTTTAGAACTTTAATAGACTAAGATATCATCTAAAAAATCACAATAAAATAATCAAGGTATCAATGGAATATCTTATTCATGATAGTTATGATAACAAAATGAGTATTTTTTAAACCAAAAAACATCAAAAAATAATCAAAGTGACTATACATACTTTTGAAGGTGGTCTTGGGTATATTAAACTTCTTTTATATGAGTTAAAGATAATTGGACCAGAGTTAAATCTTGGAGAGACCCCTTTCCCTTTTCATATAATCAAATAATTCATAAATTTTGGGAAAGGGATATTTATTGTTCATTGTTACTTGTTTAAAATTCCTATAATCAATGCATAGGCATAAGATTCCAATAACCTTCTTTTCAAAGAGCTCATGGGTAGCCTATGAAGATATAGTGGGATGATTAAATCACCTATCGTCATCCTTGTCAATATAAATCTTCAATATATTTTTATCATCAAGATATACTCGATAAGAAGCTATATATAATGGGTTTTTTCTAGGTATAAGATCAGTGGAAAATTTAACTTTGCACTCTAGAGGAAACCTAAAGAAGTCAGTAAGAAATAATTCTAGGAAATCTATCACTTGGGAAGAAGATCTTCTCTTTAATTCCCCATTTCAAAATTTTATTAAAAGATAATATATAAGACATGTACACTTTCTAATTTTAGGAAGAAGAGGCCCAAAAAGACTTGATTAAGAGTCTCATTTCCCATGAAATATATGATAACTTCCATTAGAATGCATAAATATCATCCTTTGGTGATAAAAATCAATGAAATATTTAAATAAAATAATTCAATACATACAAAGGATGCTATCAAAGAGTTCCATTAAAAGGATAGGTAAATCCCATAACAATTTCTCTTTAGATATAGAGATAATAAATGATGGACACCAGAAGCTTTTCTCTTTCTTCTTTCCAAGTGGATTTGATATATCCATCATTTATAATATTGGTTTAGATGGAATGTTAAATAAATACAATCCATGGGTAGATATAAATGAGTATGAGGAACCTGTATAAAATAAAGTTATGGTTGTGATTCCCTAACCCATAACGCCTATCTGAGCCAGAGTTCTACATGGCCTCAAGCATACCTCCCTATATTCCAAAGGCCACCAAATAGCATAGAGAGCCTAAACCATATAGTCAAGAGACTCTGCCCTAAAATTAGAGTTATAAAACTACAGAAAAATAACTAAAACATCCATATAATATAATTAAAATATGGATAATCAATAAAACACAATTCCATAAAAAATGTAATATAGTATAAAGACACATGACCATATAATATACATCAACCAATCCCCCACTGATATGATCCTACATTCAAATAAAAAAGGAACAAAAATACACACATTATACCTACTTATATCCTCATGTATCAAAATAATCTGATATCTACATAACCATCGATATTCCCCAACCTGATCCACTGTACATCCAATGATCAATCTAAGAAATAGACATAAAGAATGCATACACACCAGGGTGCCCATGCATGGTGTGAAAAATATATCCTAATAGGATCTCACTAAGTTCCGTAGTATACTCCATCATATACATTTTTCATGGAAACAAAATTTCATGAAAGTGCATTAGACATCATGTGCTAACAAATAAATCGTGGCTCCCTATGTGTTGGGTCACTATATACTAACTAGAACACCAAAAAACATGACCATAACTGCTTCTGTACCATTAATATATCCACCTTTTACCTCATTTAATCACCCATGTAATAACACTTTTACCCAAGGACTCATGGTAGGGATAAGTCCAAGTCCTCAACCCACCAATAGATGGAATAAGGTATGATCATGCATCGAAATTCCGACCCACTACCTCATCACTTGAGGTAGGGTCCATTATCCAGGTTCAACATAATGTCACAACCTATCCCCTCACAAACAGTCCCTAACCTAATCCTAATCAAGACAAGGTCCATCATTATGACCCAAGATTTGTAAGGAAATTTCATACTTCATGTAAAAAGACTCCATCTCACCCACGATAGTCCAGCTAACATCATCTCACTCATGGAGGGGCTAGGACACATCATCCCATCCTCTATTGGGTATATTTATTATCATAGGTATAAGCTCACACATGAAACATGAGAAATGCATAAAATAATCACATAGATCATCATCAGGTCATATGGTGCTAGTCATGCATACCTAGACACTCATGTAGAACATGTATTTTCTCACCCATTGGGGAATCCATTGGGTCCCTCTAACCCTATCCTAGTATCTTCTTATCGATACCATCTTGATTCCATCACCCAAAGATAGACTCATAACCCAAAGGCTCCCAATAACCCATAACTTAAGAGGTTAGTCCACACAATCATCCAAACCCCACTTCACAACCCTTACTCACACCTTATCTCACATCACTATCAGAAGATCCATGAATCACATCACTCAGATAAAAACACTCTTTATTATACAATGGTTCTACTACCCCTGGTCCACCCTAATCTATACAACTCTAATCCCCCTTGTCCTACCATTGTAAAACCTTATAATAATTCGCTCGACCCACAATGAGTTTCATCTCACACCTCCTAAGTAAGATCTATCAACCTAATAACTTGAGGAAACCCCTATCCATCACACCTCACTCAAACTTGAATAACTCATCTTACTCATAATTCTCATCGAGTCTTATACTATCTGTTGGAGGTGTCACCCATTAGGTGTGAGATGAATGGTCATCTCACCCATCACCAGTAGTATTAAGCCTCTCTCTCTTGTTCAACTAGCCTGAAGGAAACCTATCTTGTTCTATTGATGCATCATTTAAAACCTCAATACCTAACCAAAGACACTCATCACCTCTATTGACATGCTCTCCCCTTTGAGACATAGTCACCAGAAGATCCAAAACCACCTAAAGTGCTTAAGATCACTCATCCAAAATCTAGGAGGCTTATATTCACCCTACCTCTTCTACTCAGGAACTCCCGGTCCCTAATTCCCATACCCAAACCCATGAAACTTTCATGAAACTTGAAATCATGTATAATAAATCATATAATCTTGAATTATAAGGACCACCTATCTCTATGAAGGAGTAACCACCCACACCAAGCACACACACCCTCTGCCAAGCCACTCCATGCCTCATCTAAGATCATAATTCCAATCAAGCTATTTTCTTATGAAATAAACCATAAATAAATAATTATAAAAATTTATAATAAAATATTTAAAACAATTCCAAAGGCATATTCTATGAAAAAATCACTGCACATCACCACCATCGCCAAAATTGTTTCCAACAACATGCAATCAACCTTCTAGGTCCTCCTCTAGCCACCACACATGAAATCCCCAACATCTATGATGATTTTCACCATGATCAGGTGAAAAGCATCAATACACACTAATGAAAATTGAACCAAATCAGAGGATATAAACTGGGAACCAATAATGAGAAGAGAACTAATTATATTACCTCAAACCATTATTGGATGATAACCAAAAATCATCCACTCTTAAGGGGGATTGAAGGATGGATTAAAGGGGTAATAATAGGACATAAATAGACTTCTCCAAATTCATTAAAAACCTAAATCTTGATGCACCCTAACCTAGAGGAGACATAATTGTCCCTATCTAAAAAGAACACACTTAGAAACTATTCACGGTTTGAACCAGAGGGTTAATGGTGTGAATGCCCTGTAACTTGAGTATTCTATTGCCTGAATCCTAGTTCATGACCTGAAATTATCAAGGAAGAGAGACCCTTCCATTGACCAACCTCATCATGTCATGGAAAAAGGTTCATAGTGTGAATGGGTATGTAAAGATCCCCCACCAAATTTTTTTCCAAGCTTTGATGCATAGTTCATGGATAGAACTTCACCTCACTAAAATAATTCATGACATAAACCACAGTGCATGGCATGAACTACTTTTAGCTATTGAATTTCAGCATGTGAGTCACCTGAACCCTCTCTGATGCTCACATGAGAACCTATACTACTATCTGGGATTCATTCCACATTAAAAAATATCTCCTTAAGATGTTCCAAGGCTCAGTTCCCTAATCTGAATCCCAAATCATGGAATTCCCTTTATCTAGATAAAAAATTATAATTTTATCCAAAGTATAATGACATGAAAATCTATAAGACATTAAAATATCCCCAAAATAAAACTTATCATCCATGAGAATAATTGGTATTCCTTCATTCATCAAACTTGACCTATCCTGACCATCAATCCACCAAGAACTGGTCATATTCCATGTCTGAACACCAAAATCGCTTTCTTTGTGCAACATCAGTATCCAAATAAACTATTAACCAAATAAAAAACCACCCAATCACTAGAAGTTATAATGTTGAGATGATGCTAATCACACCCATCTATCCAAACAAACTAAGGTATCTTCAATTGATTCATCACAAAGATTATGTTGGTCCCCACTATAAGACTCCAATCATGAAAGGTAATTCAATGTCATGGTTCTCTCCACTATAAGAATGAAATACCGAAACACGATTCTAGGGTTCCAACTACCCACAAAAAAATTTCAAATAACACCTCTATTGCTGCTTTCACATCCCAACATACCACTATATACAAAATCACCGGTCAGAACTCTTCTGACAAATTTTTATGAAAATGCTCATCCGTACTCTTAAATTCACTTTCCCACCGCCTAATCATGATGCCTTAACTCCAAAAGTCATGCCTGGACTATCTAAATACCCACACTGAATTTCTAACCTAACTCCTAGTGTAACTACATGGTTATTTCACCAACTTCCTACTTTATCCATCAAGATCTCACCCTGAGAACCGACACACCATTGATCCAATTCACTCTTAGATCACACCAAAACCACCTCGAGCTCAATGTCAATGAAACAACTCTACCTAAAACCACATCCATTTTCTAAATCTAGAATCTACCAAGGAACTATATAAAATTGAATCTTTCTATGCACTAGAATCCTGATGTCGCCTCGACCATCCACATATTAGACCCACCACAAGAATGAACCATTAAACATGAGGATTTTTTACCCATGACCATTATAAGGCTCCCCACCATAGAAGTATCATTATGATTACTCTATTAAACCAAATACCTAATATCCATGACCCAAACTGCACCCATTATATAACGTAATTAATTGTAGTGACCATCCAAACTATACCCGATCACTTGAAAAAAAACCAATAATGCCCATCCCAACCTACAAGGAAAGATATCCTACAGTAGACAATGGCGTGATCCCCACTATATAACTTCCCTTATTCAAATCCTCATGCATTGAAACAAATGGATTTCAACACCACTCTTCTGAGAATACAAAATTATCAAGAACAAAAATCCCTAGACATATTGATCACGAGCATCTAACCACCACAATATCACTATAGAAATACTCGAGTTAATCCATTACTTGGAAAATTATCAATGGAGCCACACACAACCCATTCACTGACCCTCAACATAGTTGAGCATGACATATAACTAGTGCACACTTACCCTTACACACTAATAATTTTCCAAAAAATTCTTGACAACACCCATTCTCCTACTTTAAAGGTTGAGTGATCCATTGAGAACCCTCTCATAGGTTCTTACCTTCTATCTTCCTCTATCTCACCCAAACCCAATAAACACACAATCCCATATGGTCTGATCACACAACCTAACTCACACTCTCATGATTCACCCCCATCGAACCTAGGATTACTCTCCCAACCCACTAACCATGCTCCTCATGTATGTTAGTACCATTCCATAGCACAAGGAATCTCCCTCATGTTGAGGCTAACCATATGACCACCTACTACCATGGCATTATTCTGAAAACAAGATCATCTATGCATGCTCCCACTACACTACCGAAAGTGAAACCAGTACCAATAGGTCTTGGAATCTAACCAATCCTTCCCTTAAAAATAATCCATGATACCAAGATAACCTCTCGTGATCTATACCATAAACACAATCTATTTACATTTCATTCCTCAACCCACTTAGGTTTACCCACACAACCACTTGGCCCAATTAAAGAGGGTTACACTAAGAATATTTACAAGAAAACACTATATAGGTTATTGTTAACACTTTAAGTAATTTCACTCACATCATCAAGGAATCCCATTACCATCCTTGGATCACCCCTTAGGAATCAATGACTATATTAACCCACAAAGGGTCCTTATACAACCCTTATATGACGGAATTATATAGTTTTCTTCGAAGAAAATCCTATACCCGAATCCAAATGACCTGTATCAAATAAAATACTATAGTTATACAAAGTCAAATGATAACAACAAGTTATATAGTAAAATTACATATAAGTTGTTATTAAAAATTTAAAAAACTAAACCCCCATTAGAAAATCCAATCACACACAACATGTATATCCCATGTGAATCCTACATGCCAAATATGATGCATAAACATGGCCCTATTTCAAAAATTCCAATAGATAAATATATAAATAACATCCTCCAGAAATGTATCATATTTAATAAACATATTAATCATAATAGAACAAGCCCGGAACAACAATCTTGTCACCTTGGTAACTGGGAATTCCCATTGGAAAGTTATTTATGATGCACTAGTCTGAGGTCCATCCCAACTTTTGACACATTCATAGACCACCAATATATCATCTCTCTAAACATAAAGAAAAAAAATCTCTAACACCACATTGTTATTCCCTGACCCAGAACACCTATCTGAGATGGAGTGAAATTTGACCTCAAGTGTGTATTCTCATATGATAGAAGCTACTAACTAGCGGTGAGTGTCAAATTCATATAGTGAGGATAATATTACCTCAAATAAAAGACACAAAATAGTGGAAAAAATAAACAAAACATAAAAAACATATAATAATAGTATTTATAATCAATAAAAAAATTCTATAGAAAATATAATTAATTCTACTAAAAAACCATACAATATAAATAAAATTATTTCTCACTGGGATGATCACACATAAAAATAAAAAAATAAAAACACACACACACACTAACCCTACTAACATTACTAAACTACAACAAACCTAATATCTACAAATCCATTGATTTTCCACATCTTGATCCACTACACATCCTGTTCTCAACATAAAAAATAAACATAAGGTCTACACGTGCACTGGGATAATTATGAATGGTGTGATAAATATATAATAGTAGGTTATCCCTAAGTCCCCCTAGTATATTTCATCATATGTGTGTATACATAGGGTAAAATAAACATGTCACACAAGAATTCCATATTTCATGTTCTAACTAGGCCACCATGACCCCCTGTGTGTTAGGTCACTATATGATAACTATACCACCACTACACAAAACCTTACCAGCTTTAATTCCATGATAATATCCACTTATGACCTCAGGTCATCACCCATGTAACCCAACATGTACCTGATGAATTAGGGTAGGGAATCATCTAAGTTCTCTACCCTATACCTGGAGGAATATGGTAAATAATTCATTCAAATCCTGACCTATTACCTTGTTACTCAAGGTAGGGTATTTTATCCAATCCCCACATCATGTAATGGACTAACCCCTCTTGAGTGGTCCTCAACCTAATCCTATTAAAGGAAATGGTCCACAATCATGACTCAAGACTTTCAAGTCAATCTAAATCATGTATAAGGACTCTATCTCACCCATGATAGTCTATCCAATGCCATTTGACACATGGTGGGGCTAGAAATCTGGATCATCCCCCACTAGGTTTGTCTCATATAAAAAGAACAAACACACACATGAAACACAAGAAGTAAATATGTCCCATCACATATATCATCATCTCATCATAGGGTTCTAGTCACTAAAAACTATCCCCTCATATCGAACACATCATAGATCACATATCAGTGCATTCACTGGATACCTATGACCTATCCTGATCTTTACTCATCAATACCATCTTGTGTATATTACTCATTAATGACATCACAACCCAAAGTATCTCACTAAAACATACATGAAGAGTTCACTCTACATCCTTATCCAAACCCCAATTCATAACCCTTACAAGGGTCCTGTATCACATCACTCTTGGAATATTCCTAAATACCATCACTTGTAGGAAAATCCAATTATCACACCCTAGTCCTACTACACAGGGACTATCTCAATCTATCCTTATCTAATCCCCCTTATCATACCCATTCCAAGCCATCCAATAATACCCTCAACCTGAACTGTATATCATTTTACATCTCTGAAGGGATATCTCTCTACCCGTTACCCATATGAAACCCCTCTATATCACACCTCACCCAATTCCAAAGGACTCATCCTTCTCATAGAACTTACTAAGTCTCAGACCACCCTTAGGTGGGTGGAAATCATTATAGATAAAATGAACATACATCTCACCCATCTCCACTAGGATGAATCCTCTTTTCCCTATCTTCACAGCCTTAAAGAAACTCATCCTAGGATACCCACATCTCATATCAAATCCTAATACCTACCCAAGGTCTCTCATTACCATCATCAATATCCTCTCTCCTTGGAAACTTATTCATTAGGAGAACCTAATCCACCAAAAGTGAATAGTATCACTCTTCCAACATCTTAGAGGCTTATAACCACCCTCTATTTTCTATATGGGAACTATAGATCCCTAATTCCAATACCTAAAACCATGTAATAGGAATATAGTACGAAACCATGCATAAGTAGGCATATGAGATTGTTTGATAGGGACAACCTACCTCTATAAAGAAGTTACTATCCACACTGATCTCTGTATGTCATTTTATAATATATTAAATGCCTCATCTAAGCTCATACCACCACCCAAGATCCTATTTTATTCTAAACACTATAAATAATTAATTATAAACATTTATAAATAATTATTTAAAAACTTATAAAGGTTTATTCACTGAAAAAATCACTGCACATTACTACCACACTGAAACTGCTTCCAATGACATGAGATCAACCTTTTGTGTCCTCTTCTGGACACTTCACACAAAAGACCCAATGTGTTAGAAAATTTACACCATGATATGGTGGGAAAATTTAATAAACCCTAACCAAAATCAAACAAAATCATAGGATAATAACACAGGACAAATAAAGACAAGATCACTGATGAAATTTCACCAAACTATCATAAAATTTAAACCATAATCATCCCCTTTCAAGGGAGATCAAAGGAGGGATAAAGGGAGAAATAAATAATCCGAAATTTTCTTCTCTTAATGACCAAACCCTTAAATCCTGAGGCACCTGACCCAGAAAAGAGGGAATTTCCCTCAACTAAAAAGAATACACCAAGAACCATTCACTTTGTGAACCAGGAGGTCCACAAAATAAATTTCCTATATATTGATCATTTCAAAGCCTAAACCCTAGTTCAAGATCTAAAAAGATCAAGGAAGAGGTAACCTTCCCTCAACTAAACTCATTCATGATGTAAACCAAGGTTCGCAATGTGAATGGTGGTGTAAAGGTTCTAACCTTATCCAAAAAACTTCTAATCCATGAATCCTCATACATGGAATAAAATTTACCTTACTCCAAGAATTAATGGTGTGAACCATGTTTCACAATGTGAACTCCCACATGACATTGAATTTCAGTACCTAGGTCACCTGACCACTCTTTGATGCTCACCTGAGAACCTGTACCCCCATCCAGGCCTTGTTACATGTCCAAAATATCTCATTGAGAAGTTCCAAGGTTGGGTTTTCTGATCCAAATCCTAAATTATAGAATAAATTTATACTCTTGATAAAAAAATTGAACTTATTCTAAAACACAATGACCCAGAAATCTAAGGGGCGTTACAATAACCTCACACTATTGTTGGTCAAATTTCAGATTTCATAGAATCCTTCTTAGTAGTATATAATTTCTTAGATTCAATATGATTTTGAGACTATCTACTAAATTGAGGTTCACTTATCAGTTTCCTTTTACCATGAGAAGAGCCTCTTTTACTTATATATTCCCAAGGTCAAGATACCATATGTCCTTTAAGGCATCACATTGCACTTGGGATCCCTTTGGAGTTGAGGTTCCCACACTTCCTATTTTAGGAGGATTTTTGTTGTAAAATATTTTAAGATGGACCATTTAACCATAATAATAAAAAATCTTTGAGATCTTCCTAACATGAATGTCTCAAGTTTACTATCTTTTTACATTGATTAAATATGATAGACCTATCTCTCACTAGAGTTGATGAATGTGAATGATTACTTGGACTATTTTCACTTCCTTATCATAAATCATCAGACTTATGATTCTTCTCTAAGAAGCCACATTTAGTTACAGTAGGTATATTAGAGGAAGATCCACCCATTCCCGATAATCAATCTTGGTTTATCTCCTCCATAAAAACCTAACATACCACTTTAATATAAATGAGAAACATAAATAGGAATAATTTTTTATTAGACAACTTAGAAGATACCCATATCAAACCATTATACTTTAAATATATCATCTATGATAATATTTGGTTAAAAACGAATGATATTGGAAAATAAATTAGCACATTCTATCAATGTCTGATTTCCTTGCTGTATACATACATACTTCCTTAATTTTTCTAATTCCATTATATCATATTAAAAATGATGAGTAAATATGGACTTAAAATCCTTCCATGTTATATTCTCATATATATTCACCTAGACCATGGATTACCACCATTTACATCTAGTCCACTTGAGAATAAATGTGGCATACTTCACTGTCAAAGTCAAAGGATTCTCATGTAATTAATAAGTCCTATCTATTTTCTCTATCTAATCTTCAACTTCTTAAGAATCATTCTTTCATTAGAATGACGTATGATTATAGTATTGTAACTCTTAAGATTGATCCCTATATTGGGATGAACCAATGATAGATTCATGTTTCATTGATCAAATAGTTCAAATAACTACCTCAATAATATTTTTATCAATGGGAGGATTAGTTTGTGGAAAATTATTTACTTCTTAATTCATAGGGTTCACAAGAATTATTTTGGGAGGTATGGTTCTATATAAAATTTAAAAAGAAATAAAATTATATCAATCATATTGAAATCCAATTAAAATATTATAAAAACATCAATTTAAATCATAAAAATTCCATGAAACATGTAAAATATCATAAATATACATTGAAGAAGAAAATTAAATAAAAAACATGTTTTTTATGCTGTACAGTTTTACAAACCATGCACTGAATACAAAAAACTCACTGTATGCTTGAAATTAGGCTGCCTAATTACCCAAACCACATGATAACCATAAAAAGGTCACCAAACCCTTCCATAATATTTTTCATGGTTTTTACACATAGTTTATCGCATGCACACTAACTGTAAGCCTCTAGAATATCTACTAATTTTCTACTATCAAAGATAAAATCCATCAAAAATGAATATTAAATTAGAATTGAATAAAAAAAATATAAGTTTCAGAAATACCATGGAACCTCAAGGTTCATCGTAATAAGTATTATACAAAAACTTATTTTTGAAAAACCTCCCAAGATCCAATGATCCTATCTCATATCTACCTTGACATCCCAAATATCATTAAAAAAAACTAGGCCCTGATGCTATTTTTAATGAACTAAGCTAGGATACCCTGAAATGATACCTGATATGGCCTATTACAAGGCCTAAAATTCATTCTTGATTTCCATGGGATGAAAACTAGTGCAAGAGAATTGATCTTACTCAATTGGGAATGATTTAAATTGATAAATTATAGAACTAAATATAGAGGCTTTAATCAAAAACCCAACATGACCCTCCCTTATTTTGTTCAGTTATACATATCAAATACATAGTTCTGAAAATAAACATAACCAATCATGGTATAATATGAAACAATAACTCAATGATCACAAAAAAATAACACAATTTAATAAAAAATACCAATAATAGTCATTCAAATAGATCTAACTATTAAAGATATAAATCTAAAATATAATAAAAATTAAAGGGTAATGGGATGGGAAAATGATAAGTATAAGTATATGAGGATCACTAAAATACATGCTAAAAAATATTATAAAAAAGCTCATGATTATCCATCCACACATGATAAGGTCGAGTCTACCACTTTCCACCACATCCATACCCAAATTTAAACTACCAATAATCCACCACCTTATAACAGTGATTCCCCTTTACCTATATCAGATAGGAAAAATATAAAAACATACGAAGTTTGTATATAGGGTGTGGAAAAAATATACCCACCAGGATTTCACCACATTTTCCATGTAAAAACTTTATAAAATAAACCAAGTCATGCTAGTTTGGACTATAACTATGAAAGTATCATTTTTAATTTTTTTTAAAATAAATAATATAATCAAAATTAATTTTAATGATTATTTGAAAACTAAATAGGTTCAACATATAAAGAATAAGTATATAAGTAAATCCAAACATACAAATATATGGTAAAAATTATTAATGAAGAAAAACTTATAATAAAACTACATCAAAGAAAAATTAAAGTGAACCTCTAGGACTAAGGTATGGAGGAATAAGATCCTTATAATATTCAAATCCATAATCATAATGACATGACGTATGTCATGATCCTTGCATAAAAACTTATTTTTTAAATCCTAGAATAAAGATTAGTGGTTGACCAGGGTCATTTTTATTATGGATTAAATCTAGGATCTCACTACTTCTTACACATTATTAATGTTTTTTGGGTTTCTATTTTAAGGGTAATGAAATAAGGATTCACCATGCATGAGTTTTAAATTGAAAAAAAAAATTTAAAAATAAAGAGAAACAAATGAAACAATGAGAAAGGTGATGATCTCAAGTTTAAATTATAGTGGAAACTTTATTATCAAACTAAACTATTACAAACTAACTTCATAGATAGATCAATAAATCTCACTAGTTACTCCACTCAATCTATGTAATGAAACTTAGTGTTTTTTTGGAACCTCCTTGATTCACCATGCTCCATATTCTTTAAGTGGTGGGTTAATTCCGTATATGCCCAACCTTATCATGTGAAGGTAATACCATTAGAAGGAAGGGATAATGAATTATCAAAGAGGGAATAATACAACCAATGACATGTAGAAGATAAGATTAAAATCATTGATCTAACACTATAAACATCCATTTCTTTATCAAATATAAGAAGAAAAAATTATGCATTAAAGTGTGGGGATTCTAGCAACTAAGAAATCTCCCCAAGGGGCCGATTCTTTAGTTAGTATTCCATAATCATGGAAGTGATAGATCAAAATTGTTGAGAGAAGATAAATGGAAACCCAAATAATGAAATTAAAATTATAAGTTAGAATAAAAATATGATACAATACTCAACAAAGAGCTTCTTTAAACTATCCTTCTCTAGGAGTTGAACCTTAATCACAATGATCACCTTATTCTTTAAAAGGATTAAAAAACTCCAAAATTAAAAGAACCCTCCACATTTTGATTCTGATTTGGTCTATATTACCAGCTTCTAAGAGGATCCAATTTCAAGAATCTCTTTCTCCCACTTCTTCTGTATCTCCCATGATCCTTGATTCCATTTTTTAATTGATGTGCACCACTTGGAAATATACAATGATTCTAACCCATTTTTTCCATGTATAATAAATTTAGATACTCTTTTTATACCAATGATTCATGCATAAAGTACATGTGGATGTTTATGGGATCAATGGATCTAGTGATATTTATCTGATAGAGGTATTAATTACTCTCACCCATACATCATCACACATCTCTCCCTTTAAGTAGTGTTCGTGACATGAAAAGTTATGTAACACCATATCCTTAAGATTTTAATCATTCAAATGTCTCTATAAAACTTTCCATTATATAGAATTTCAATGATCGTGGCAGTGACCATTTTATTTTCTCCTTTTCATAGTGATTTGGTGACCCTTATATAGATTCATCATTCACACCATGTACCTTTACATAGTATAAGAATCACTAGTATAACATTTACGTGAGTGTATTTCCACCCTTACATAGCTGAGGGATCCTAAGATTTACCCTTACAAAACCTTCATATTCTTGGATTTACCTTTATGTAGTGACTAATTACCTCCATTTAGTTCATTGGAGGAGGTTATAACTTTATGATGAATGGTAAATATTATAATTTCATGAGAATTTATCCCTTGTACCTTGATGTGGAACTCGTAGTGATCTTTATTCCTTTGTGTTGTCATTTAGAGGCATGACCTACCAGGACACGATGGAGCTCTACCCTTACGTAGATCAGATTGTATGACTTTGAAGTCATAAAATTGATGAAAGTTATAAAATTGGTTCTCAAGAAAAAGTTATATGATCAACTCCACCAAATTTATCTAATGGACTAATTAAGTTTTATGATTCTAATAGGTAAGTCTTACGATCTGGAGGTTGAAGTCATATGATCCCACCTTTGTAGTTTTTCATTCTTGAACCTACAATAGTGAAAATATATGGTTTTCTATTTAGGCTCCATTAAAGTTAAAATCATGATTTAAAATAATTAAAAACTAGATTAAAGGTTTTTTAAATAGTTAATTAAATAATTCAAAAACAAAGGTATGGATTTTCCAACAAAATACAAAAAATATTTTAAACCACTAAAAATCATGTTTAAATCTAATTATCTAAATAATTTTGTATTTCAAAAAAGTAAACAAGTCATTAGATTATTTGGGTTCAAGATTAATTAGGGGGTTAATTACATTTAAAAATAGAAAAATAATATTTAAAATATAGATCATATCATTCCCCCATAGTTACATTATTACACTCTTTAGAAATAAAAATAATTCAATCTATTAAAAATATATTCCTTTCTTAGATTCAAATTTACACACTAGATAGGAGGGAAGAAAAAAATTCATCAATTTTGTAGAAATTTCATGAATTCAATATGGATTAATACTACCTTACCACTTAAATTGAAGCTAAATTTCCAATTCCAAGAGTGGAAAAATTTGTTGTTTTTGTGGAATTAAAACTTTAACATGATTTATTATCAATTATCACTCTCCCATAGGTTCCTTATACCAAAGATATATTTCCCTCTACCTTGATACAACTGAAATTATATTATTATATGTAAATTTATCTTTTTTTATCTGGGTTCAATATTCCTATCACCTTAATCCACTCATTTTTGATAATTAGGAACTAATTGAACTTTTACCAAACATGTTTGTGAAAAGAACATATTGAATTTAGAAATGGAATTTTTTACTCACACATATAGTGCCTAAACATATTAGAACTTTATTTTAGGATTATAATTTCACATATTACTCTAGTTTCAATGTTCTTATATGACCATATTTTGAGTTGGATCCCTGAGGTGTCCTTTTCCACAAAGGTTAAGTAACCCAAGTTCAAGTTAAAAAATCCAGTTTCCTTATGTTATGATTATAATTATACTTTAAACTTTTATTTCACACTCTCTTTCCCAATTCTAGATAGAAATTCCATGAAAACAGAAGTAACATTCACTTAGAAATCATGCAATTATAATAATTATAGAATTTATTAAATCTTTAAAACTTACATGAATTAATTTACTAGGAAAAACAATAATTAAATCTTACTTATTTTAACCTAGAAACACGCAAAAAAGAAAAAATATAAAAGAAAAAAATATAAAAAATTTTATTTATAGATTCTAAAATAAGATCTTAAAAATATTCTAGACTAATTTAAAATAGGGTTGAATCCCTTCCTTTATAATTATTTTTCTCTTCCCAATTAAGCTCAACAAAATAAATACAAAAATTTAATAAATTATTAAAAATGGTGTAAAAAGAGAGAAACAACATGGTTATTTCATATAAGTTTGAATTAAGTTCTCCCCTGATGCTTTATAGATAGCCTAATATAATCTATTTGGTTGTTTTACACTTTTGTAAACATATGTAAAATATAATTAAAACATGATAATGTTATTAAAAAAAATAATAAAATGATAAATTAAAGGAAACATGGTTTGAATCCAAAGTGGGTATAATGTTTTGATTTCCCTTAAAAGGTAGTTTCATTTATTAACTACAATCAGAAGAGAGATATGGTTTCATTGATAGAAATCAATGTATTTTATTTTTTTCACTATCCCTGAGAGAAAACTAGGAGAGTTGAACCCCAAGGGAATATAAAATGAAATTTTCATCCCCAAAATTAAGAAGTAGTTTTATAAATGAGAGTGTAGTGGGGGTGGGATTAGAGAGTAGAGGGGGTCCCTTTTTATTATTTCATCCTACATTTTGACTTTCATAATTTTTTTGAGTAGTAACATGATTTATTTCATACCCCAATAATTATTCTTCAAAACTCTTTAGAGTGAATTTACACATATTATTAAAGAATTATTCACCCCGCTCCTCTTTGTCACTTAGTACAACCTCTTATTCTATCTCTAGCTCTACCTTATCTTCAAAGGTGAATGTCTCAGACTCATCATCACTTTCTAGAAAAAATTTCTACTTGGAATAACCTAAAAATTCATGATATAAGGAATTAGAGTTCATTTTAAGTAGTGATAAATCAATAAAAATATAATTCATAGAAGGATACACTCCCTTAGGTGGCTCAACCATGAGCTATTTCTTCTGAATGGGTTCTCTTGACTGATTTCTTTAGGCATGGGTAGTGATTCCATCAATTTCATTCAAATAATAGAATATTTTATTCTTTAAATTATTACAAGGTATACCCCCTCAGTGAAAAATATGAATTTTCATATCACAGGGGGTCAATTTTAAAATGAATTAGAGAGAATCTAAAAATAAGTGATTTTAGAGAAATACCACCCCCTTGAATGTTTCAACTAGTATCATTTTTCTCTCCATGAGGGCCTCAATTATCATCTAAAAAATGTGTGGAAGAGACATATAGAGAGAGATTCCAATTTTTATTCTACCTCAATGACATCTTCTTCATATTTTAGAGGTATGTGATCATTTTATGCCTCAAGAAATTGTTGATAGAACTCTAGAAAGTATTCTTGGATCTCAATAATATCCTTGGGAAAGTATTCTAGCATTGATGGTTTAAGGTCCTATTTGAGATCCTATAAACATTCCCTAAATGTCTCTCTACTCGTTTCATTTATATCTCTCCTTACCTCTCCAACACATGTAAAAAAATCTATTCCTTGGATGGTTGAAAAAAATATTTTATCATTTTTTTATATTTTAAATTTTTAATTTTAAAATATTAAATATTTATAAAGTGAAATAGAAAATATATATTTCTAACCTAAATCCTTTGCAACAATGCTAAATATGGAAATGAATTCATGGTCCTTGCATAAAAATGATTTTGAAAGATTTGAATATGACCTAGTGGTTGAATAAGGTTGTTTCACACAAGGATTTATTCCAGTCACTCACTACTTCTTACACCTTATTAATTTTTTAGGTTTTTATTTTAAGATGAAGGAAATAAGGAAAAACTATTCAAGAATTTGAAATTGGAGGAAAAGAACAAATGATAGGAAACAAAAGATTAAATGAGAAAGGTGACAGTCCCATAGTTAAATTATAGTGGAATATTCATTATCTTGCTAAAATATTCCAAAATTACCTTATATATAGATCAAAACATCTAATTGGATACTCCCCTTAAGCCAAGTTATGAAACTTAGTGTGCCATGGTAACCTCCTCATCACACCATGATTTGTATCCTCCAAGTGGTAGATCACCATTTCATACTGAACTCCATCATGTGAAGAGAATTCATACAGAATTGAGGGAGGAAATGTTATACAATAGGTAAGAATACAATTAAGTTCATATATAAGATAATATAAAAAAAACTTTTGTCTAACTCTCCACACACCCACGGCTACATTAGAGACAAGAAGAAAAAATTATACATATAAGTTTGGGGATTTTAGTACACAAAAAATCTCCATCAGGGATCAAGACTAGAGTTATTATTCTATAACCATGAAATTGATATATCATAGTGTCTATGAAAATAGAAATGGAAGAAAAAAATAATGAAATTAAAATGCGATGTCTGAATAAAAAACAAACTCTACACTACTCAGTAAAGACCTACAAAACAATTTCCTCAACCAAGAGGAAAATACCAATCACAATGATCTCCATATTATTTAAAGGATTCATAGAAACAACATAATCAAAATACACATCTATGTGTAGGTTTATATTTGGTCTACATCAAAATATTCTAGGAGGTTTAAGCTTTGAGAATCTTCTTCTCCCACTTATCTAGAAGCTCTCATTTTCCCTGATTCCCTTATTGAATAGATATGAACCAGGTAGAAATCTATAATGATTATTACAAGATTCTAAAATTTAGAATGTATGAGGATAATCTTTTCATAACAAGTTTTCATTCATCAAGGCCACATGGAAGCATATAGGATCAACAACCCTAGTGGTGTTCATGTTTTAGAGGTGCTGAGTACTCTTGCCTACACATCATTGCACATATCCCCCTTTAAGATTTGGACAAAACCTCCAACATAGTGTAGAACCATTTCCTTGAGAGTTTCATCCATAAAAAATCCTTTTAAAACATTCCCTATAATGGTATTTTAGTAATCATAGCAGTAGTTATTTCTTAGTGACCTTTACATAGCACTTTTGTGACCCTTTCATTCCTCATAACTTGCACCATATACCATTATACAACAGAGGAAGTGGATGCATGACCTTTACATGAGTTTATTATGATCCTTATGTGGCTGAGGGATCATGATATTTACCCTTATGAAGCATCAATATTCTCATATTGACCTTTATGCAGTGGTTTATTACCTCAACATAGTGCCTTGGAGGAGGTTCTACCTTTACATAGCCCTTCCAATGTTATCCTTATGTGGTCATGTATCCATTTTACCTTTATAAAATGCTTATAGATAAATTATTACCTTTACATAGAACTTAAGAGGAATGACCTAGAATGATGTAGAGCTCAATGGTTATGTATTTACCCTTACATAGCTCAAATCAAATGAATTTTAAATCACATGATCAATGAAATTCATATAATCAGAGACCGGGATAAAGTCATTTGACCATCTCCTCCAAATTCATATGATGACCTTATGAAGTTTTATGATTCTGGAAGGGAAGTATTAAAATTGTCCAGGTGAAATCATATGATCCTATCTTTTTCATTTTTCATCCTCAAACCCATAAGAGTGAAGATATCAGGATTTTAGAGTAGGATATACTCAAGTTAAAATTAGAATGAATTTTAAAAATGAAAAAAATATTAAATATCCTTTAAATAGTTAATTCCAATATTTAAAAATCATGGTATGGATTTTCCATTTAAATATGAAAATATATAAAACTTCAAGAAAACATATTTGAATAAATTTTTCAAAATAATTCCATATTTCACCAAAGTGAAAAAATCAATAAATTATAAATATTCTAGATTAATTATAGGGTTAATTATATTTAAAAATAAAATAAAAAAAATTAAAATAAAATTTGGGTCATATATATAACCATATCCCATTGCACACAAGACACTTTCCAGAATGGCATCCTATATTAGTAGGTAAATCCACTTACCATAATAGAATCATAAACTAGTTGGGAGATCATAATAGAACTAGTTAGAGTGGAATCATAAATATCCCACCCTATCTTGAGTGGCATCATAACTAGGTGGAAATAGTCCAAGAATAATGACATCCTTTCATAGAAAGGTACTTATCCATGAAATCCCCTAAGTACCCAAAATATTCCAATAATGTTTAATCTTTATTGGTATGATTATAATCAACTAAAAAAAGTACTTAAACCCAATGATTTTATCACTATATATAAACCCTCAATGAAGTATATCTATACATATACAATTTATAATAAAAATGAGTAATAATACTAAGGGGTAAATCTTGTAATAATCATTTTGAAGAAGCCACATACTACTTTACCCATGAAAATAGTTAAAAAAACACTTCAATAATTCATTATAAGATATATAAAATCATTTTTAACATCCCTAACCTAGTAAAACCAAATAAACCATATAAATATGGCACCATATGACTTCAAGAATGCCTCCTCATATGTCAAAGGTTTCCAACTATCTATTACGGCATGGGTTGATAGTGGGGTGACTATACCCTTTGATATAGATGTTCATAAACAACATAGAGGGAATTAATAATATACCATATCACTAATAAATATCTAGTAAACAACTAATAATAAACCACATGCTATGAAAAATAAGTATCCATAATTTCATACAAGTTATGAAACAATTACATGGATCTCCCTTAGGTCGATCATACAATAAAATAACCAAAATTAACAAAAGGGATAACTCTAATGTGACACTGAGGATCTTGTCAGTTCATCTCTAAAAACAATCAATTTCTCACCTAGTCACCCCCTGTATCTATCCCCTAAGAACCAATTATTTATCCCCTTCCCTTACCCAAGTCACAAGATATAAAGTCCACATGTGTAATAAGGTGACCACATAGAGTGAGAGTATAAAATAAATAGAAAACCACTAATGTAATACCTAGATAATATCCACATGTATATGTGTGAATTAAGTACAAAAAATAATAAAAAAATGATAAATAAACCCCACTCCACTTCACACTCGACAAGACATAGGTGAGAAACCTACTTACTTTAGAAAATACTATAGTAGGATAACAACCCCATGGTCTGATCATATATAGAGGCACACAAATCTCCCCAAAAATGTTCACATCACTCTATGAAACAAACTGCCTCATTTTATCTCAACCGTGAAACCCATTATAGATCACAACCTCTAGATCAACAACCCAAGGACACTTCCTCATATAGTGAGTTACTCACCCCCGAACAATGATCAAAACCACCTCTTGATACCCATGGAAAAGTATGCAACATATCCCTCTATAAATTCAATGGTCAACATCACAAACCTAAGTCACGTTTATAGAGTATACCGCTACCACCTAGTAAACGAGTCACCCAATCATCCTCTAGTGTGCACACAATCCCAATTACCTCATCCCTAATGGTGACATACATCCCCAACACCTTATGACTATAAAATTGATGATCCTCATTCACCACATAACCATGAGAACCACTCACATCATATTTCCAATGAACCTCATTCAATAAAACACCCCATAAACTATCACTATATAATCTATGGAAAATTTTCATGAAATCCATGAATCCCCCAACTAAGAATAACCCATACACACCATAACCTAAGTCAAACCCTACATGACACTAACCCTAAACATCTTCTTGAACCATAAAACCCAAAAGTGATATCTTTCCCAATAACTCATACACCCACATCTATTCTGGTAAATCACATGATGAAAAAATCATATAGAATAAAAAAAATCTTGGAACCAACTAGCTAGAACTTTCAAAACTCTACACCTCAAATTTCATTATCTGATTTGACCAAAGTAAGAAGAAATCTGGAATCCCAAGAAAAATCCCTAAAATGAATATTTTAGTTGAAATCTACTACAACGAAGACAAAACTAGAATTAAACTAAGGATAAAGGTGAGGTTTTAAGGGTTTTTAATGATTCTAATAAAAATTCTTAGAATTAGTGAAAATTATTTTAACTCTTTAAAACTTTTTTTGAGGATCTACCATGTAAGATAAATGAAACTATGTATGAAGATGAAATAAGGAACTATTATAAACATGTGTAACTTACATTGAAGAGAACATTTCTTGTCTTATAAACCTTTGAATTCCTTATAATGTGACTGATAAAGATAACAATAAGAGTATCCAAAAGACATATTATCTCCTCAGTTATACATAGGTTGAGCGAATCATTCGACATTCAGATGGGATTATTATTCCATTCATGATGTGATAACATATCATATGCAATAAAGGAATAAATTAGGGTTTCTTGTTTTTGGTAAGTTAATACAAGTATAAAAATCTACATTTCCATCATATGATAATGGTTTATAAATCCATAATGAAAACCCTTAGGTTGTAGTGCATGAGTGAATACTTTGTCCAGTAAATGCATTCATCATATGAATGCTATACCTACTCACCATTACATCTTATGAAATAGTTCCTTACATGATATCCAAGGTGGAGAATGGATTATGTGTTTAGAACCCATGAAAATATAGTGCATATATATCATCTTATATATAATATATATATATATATAAATCTTTAGAGAATATTCCATTAAATATCTTACTTTCACTAAATCCTAAAATACTTTGTGCCAACTAACCTTATATTATATCATATACAATAACTTGTGAAACCATATAAAAAACTACATTGGACATATTCCAAAACTCTTTTAGAAATATATCTTTAAGTTCACCATGTATCATATCATATGAAATACCTCGTGAAAACCTATCAAAAACACTTTTAGATTAACTCTAAAACACTTTTACAGTCTCTTTCTATGTCAAAATAAATCTCCATTTAGTTAACCAAAAATTGTGACCACACAAGCCTTTATAGTGTTGAAAATAAATATGAATCTCTAAATTTATATATATAAACAAAGGGAACCCTCTAGTAAAGTGGTAATGCTACTCAAGCTATAAAGGGAGATGGCATGATCCCCATCAAACACATTTATCTCTATACATGTGTCCACCGGTCATAATCATATGAAATTGTGTATTCTGATATTTTCTCTTTTCCTAATACAACAAGTGACCATGGGACACAGAACAAGGAAATACCATATAACCAACTCATCTGTTCTGAATTCTTTGAGTGTAGACTGATATGATCGATTATTACATCACACATCATTCATCATTTTGGATAAGAACATCACGTGTACCTTATCCATATAGATATAAGATATCAAGGTGTGGATAAAAAATCCCATATTATATCTTAATTAAGGGTCCATATTCCATAATCACCATTTGATATTAAAAATACCATCTTGGTTAAGCTTAAACTGCCAACATGATCAACAACATACCCGACCACCCCCATATTAGCTATGTTGATATGTATACTTTCATAAGTATGGTACCAAAGTATGAAGGTTCACATGATAAGTATCTCACCAAAATTAGGTAATAGGGACTAAAATATGATCAATTCACCCCTAATATGCCTATTTCATCAGGAAATAATGTGAATGTGTTTTTTCCCAATAGGTTGATTGTCGGAGGTTTCAATGCCTTTCTCAATCATTCGCATTGGGTTTTACCATTTATTTAGTCTTCCCTAGAAAATACCAATGGTTCCCACATCCTTAAATGTGTAAATACCTACTTTCCAAAGGTAGGTGGTCCTTTGGGGTTTCAAACCCAACGACTCTTAAGAACTCACATTGGTCAAGAGGATGGGAGGTCAGACTCATCGCACCCTTTGGGTGGAGGTGGGGGGAATTGTTTCATACTCCATAACTCTCGTATAGATTTAATATATGTTTATGAAATCCTTCCCATACCCTCAGACAAGAATGGTTACCACTATTTTAATGAATTGATTATGAATATGTATTAGTATTAACTATTGTGTGAATATCATGAGTTCTTTATCATTAAATTATGTATTTATGATGATTATGTTTGTGTCTATGTTTGGGAACTATAGAGTTTATTGTTGTCTAAGGATGTGGTTGGTGTCTTGGATATGGGATCAAACCTCTATGACACATCCTATATATCATGTGAAAATAAGAATACAAACCCACATAGTTCATTTGACATACTTTAAGGTTGTGTGACCGGACCCATCCATGCAGTTTAACATCATGAGGTAAGGATGTAAATATCAAGCTCAGACCTCAGTGTGGTGTCCTACGTATCCTATTTTAGATAAGAATTAAAGTATCTTTATTTTTTTATATGATTTTCTTCATTATGAGAGATACAACCACAAAGGCCTTAGACGAGACTTATCCATATAATACTGCCCTAGATTATCTCATCAGGAGTATGCCCCTTTAAGTGAGGATGAGATGTAATTATACTTATGTTCCAATGATGTGACCATACTAGGGTATCATCATCCTTATATTGGTACAATCATCGCTAGTCTCTTAACCCATGTGAGTCATACTCAGTGTGAGCAGCAAGAGATAGTGAGAGATCAAACACATTTCATGAGAGGATATTTGACTGGTTCTTACACATCAATATTTCCCTATGATAGGTATAATTACCCATCTCATGGAGGATATGGTATGGAGATCAGGCCTTATTAAGGAATCCTATATATCATATTTTATAATATAAACAAGATTCCTCATAGTTTAGTTTATCCTTAACCCACTGATGGGTTTGAGGTACTCGAGGGAATGATCAGGATTGATACTTAGAATGATGCTTGTGTATGAGACCAATTATTATCCAATGATGGATTATGAAGGATGGTTTAATTATGGGATAATTTTTTCCCATAAGTTAGAAATATTTGGGACATGAAGGGACATATACCAAAGTGGATTCCCATTGGAGCTCGGGCCTTAGGAAGGTATCCTATATATCCCAGTTATGGTGGGAATTACAGTTCTCTAAGTTCACTATATCCCTAACCCAATGATGGGTTAAGGTAGATAATCACACTTGTAGAAATTATTGTTATCCATAAGGTTTCAAGAATGCTTGGGGCTTACTCTAGGATGGATACCCATTGGATATTAAGCCTTAGGAAGGCATCCATCGTATCTTATTTGGACAGGAATCAGAGTTCCCATAGTTCAGTTAAACCGGGGATTACACACTAAGGTTTCCCTTATGTACACTCATTCTCTATCTTATGATGGATAAAGAGAGATTAAAAATATAAAGGTTTAATATGAGAGCATGACATTGATAGGGTCTCATAAGTGTGTAACCCTAGCTCATTAGAGACACTTCCCTTATAAAATGGGCATGAAACTGAAGGTTACTAGCTAGGTCCCACATGGAATGAGTCCAAGTGGGTTTGGTAGACAAAGTTGACGTTCCAAAAGGGATTTTCTTGAAATATCATGGCCATTTGATGGACATGTCTTGATTGCCCACATGACATGTTCAGGGTGTCAATCTATTATGGCAGACACATTCAAGGGTATCTTCTTGACATATCCACGATGCTTCACATGACCTAAGTTGACACACATAAGATTTTACGCATGATCAAAGTGGACGTTTCTAGGATCTTTCACATGATCAACTAACGTTTTTTGAATTATTTCATATGAGTGAAGAATACATGTCCAAGATGCTTCACATAACCAAAGTGGACATGTCCAATGTCTTATGTATGATCGAAGAGGTCATGTCACTATGATATCACATGATCAACCTGGCTTGTATAGAGTCTATCTTATGAAAATGAAAATATGTCATGGGACTATCTCTTGATCAACTTGAACTGTCATTGTACTTCCACATGACAATGGTGACATGTCAATCACCCATCGAGAGATCAACCTGATTTTTCCAAGGCTTTTCATATGACCAACATGAATTGTTCATGAGACATTACATAATTAACTAGGCTTTTCCATAGACTATCTATTGATCAAATTGGTTTGTCAAAGACCGCATAAGGGAATCATGAGACCAGTGATAGATCATGTTATTACATGTACCTGAGAGGGTTTTGTGGTAGGGTATCTCAAACATGTTTAGGATCACTCATATGAGAAAGGGGGCACACTCAGGGGTTAAGGAAACCTGTCTAATGGTACTATGCCTAATGTTTCATGGGAAACTATACATGCCTAAGTGTGCATGTTGAGGTAATACACTGTAAGGATTTAATAGAAAAATGAGGTCCTATCCATGGACTCACACTCATGTCTAAAGGCACTCATATGATGACCCATTACTTATACGATTCACATGAACTCATAAGGGTCTTATGAGGAATTCTGTGAACATTATCAAAGGCTTCCCAATGACGCCACAAACATGGGTGAGGGTCTATGGTGCATACAACCTAGGGTTTTCCCATTGACTTACTAGTATATCAATGAGTATCTTCATGAAATTATTTGATGCCCACACTCATGCGATCTACATGAACTTCATAAGGTCTTGTGATGGGTTTTGTGATTATGTGTAGGGGCTACATATCAAAACTGAAACATGCATGGGTGCTGGTAGAAATTTCATAATAAGGAGGAGTGCGTGGAATATGGGGTGCATGTCTTAAATCCTACACCATGAGGCTGAGCAGGGGGAATCATGAGACCAATGGTGTTTCTCCTTATCTCTGTATAACAAAGATTAATTTTTTAAAACTTAACCCATACACTGCATGATATTTTAGGTATCATGTGAGGGACTCTACAGACATGTGATGAGGATAGATGTTAGTGTTGTATACATAGACAAGGACCTCAACCAATGATTATCGGCCCAATTTCATGCATGGGGTTTACACTCTCAATGTCTCCTTCACATAACCAGGGAGATGCATGGAATTGTACACTGAAGCCATTGCTTTCGTGATTGTGTTCAAGAATCAAAAAACTAAGGGTTCATGGAATCACAATACACACATCCACTGATGCATACCTACTGACACTAGTAGGGATGTGCTTCATATTCAAAGAACTACCCAATCATGTCGCATGAGGTTCTATTACTCATGCGATCACATGACCTGAAGGGAGGTCTTGTGGGGGATCTTGTGAATGAGTGTCGGGGTTCATATCTAAGTAGAGAAAACATCTTATAGAGGGATTCTCATGATGTTTTTTTTTCATGCGATTTCTTTATAATATGATCATGCAATGAGTTATTGTGAAAACATTATTGTGGAGGATTCTCGGAATGGGAGCCTCATATTAACCAGGGGTGATCTCCAAAGGTGCTAGCCAGCTCCCCTATTACTCCTCTCCCTTCTCATTTCCTTCCATATTTCCCTTTCTTTAAACGAGGGAAGGGTTCATATAGACTGAGGTGGCCCCGAAGGTGGTGCCTCATTGTACGGGGAGGACACTGTGTGTGTTGGCTGTGGAGGTGGTGGATCTATTGATAATAAAAATTAATTATGATGGTAAAATATGTAGAATATGGGAGAGTCACATGGTCATATAATTTACGTGATGACTTCATTTGTTGTCTTCATTGCTTCTCCTAACTGTAATGAACTTATGAAATACTTGAAATGAATTCTAGTGGTTCACATGAATGCGACCATGCAAGGGAATCTATTAGTCTAATCCCACTATATGAATGAAAATGCAGTTTCATGCATTCCTTAGACATTGAGTGATTCTAGTCTACCTTGGATCAATCATCGGGGAAGGATGTCATG
Organism: Viscum album; assembly: GCA_963277665.1. Classification (NCBI taxonomy): domain Eukaryota; kingdom Viridiplantae; phylum Streptophyta; class Magnoliopsida; order Santalales; family Viscaceae; genus Viscum; species Viscum album. The sequence continues at coordinate 517,518,495 of OY728130.1, forward strand.
GAGGATCGAGCGATGTCAAGCATCTCTACAGCGTTGAACCAGTGGCACGAGAGTGAAGTGGATGAGCAGGTGAGTGGGAGGTTGAATACAATTGTGTGATCATGAATAGACGACTAGGATTGATATGATTGTGTGTCAATGTTTATTTCCACCTTTCAACTATGAGTGAAAATTACATGGAGTTTCTTCATCCCACATATAAGTACCACAACTCTACCACTACGGTTTAATAAACAAGTGATGTAGCTTGGGGTTCAGAAATACAAACCCTCATACTGCCATGCCATCCCACACTGTGGTACCATCCGTCCTGTTGCACTACCTCCCTGTAGGGGTGATTTCTCCCCTCTTATGTGGGTGCTTTCCTGTGCATCCTATGCTACCTATGTACTAGCTAGTTGGGTTGGATCCCTTGTCATGGTTTAGAGAACTCCTACATGGGCTTGGATCCAGTTAGCTAGGCCTATTGGTGATTACTAGGCCACCTTATTTTTTTTTTGGAAAAGGTTAATCTCATAAATACTTAGAAAATAATCTTAAGTAAAATGATTACGGGCCAAAACTCTATTCCTCTTATAGATAAGATTCAATCCATAAGTGAAACCTTTGTGTCCATTATTTAATGTATGTAAATATTTTTTCATAATCTTCAATATGATGAAATCCATTATGGAAAAGTGCATATCACACAATTATGGGTGTTAACAAAATTACCCACTTAGAATGAGACTCATTTAAAATAAAAATAATCTGATTGTAAGGTAAAAAAATATCACTTTTCCACATATTTTAACATATGATGAAATTTGATACTGATCTACATGAGTGGATTCATCTAGAGTATGTTAAATAAGGAATTTAAAGTGATATCAAGAGGTAGATTATGACCATGAATGCTTGGATGAATCCAATAAAGAAAGTAGATTCATCTTGGGGCATAGATACCCAGTAATTGGAATATATATGAATTCTAGAATGGAACAGGTATTGGGTGAAAATTAACTTGTGGCTAGATCCAAAGTTACTTGGCCATCACTATGTATCCCTTGAAAATAGTAGTCAAACCATATGTAGATCTAAAATATGCCACTATGCAGATCATAATCATACATAAGGAACATAGGTTCACAGATTAAGAAATCTATGATGAATGTCCTTACATATATCTAGCTCATACATAGGAAGGAGGATGTCCCTGTCTTGTGATGATATCCTGGGTAGAGATCCATGTTCTGGTGGTGATGTTGCTCAGATCATCCATGATAATCATCCTTTGTGTGTAATAACAAATAGATCTAATCACTTGGATTTGGGTGATCAACTTATAATTGGTTTATCTTCAGAAATGATCATGAATTACAATCAACATGAGATTTCTCATTGATTTACCTACTCTAGTTTTGTTAATATCGTCTGATTTATAAAGATAATTTGTGTATGGTATCCACCCTAGAGGGATAATGCTCTAACTTCTACCTAAATTAGGGGACTTAGTGAGAATGGATTGTTTTTAAGGCCATATGGTGGGCCCCACAAACTTTGAATCTCTTTATTTATTTTACCTAACGTTTTCCTATGATTTCTATGTAGGAAGACTTGGTGGGAATGGACTTGGATTTTTTTTCAAGTCTCCTTCTTATAGGTTTTTGACCTAAAAAGTGTTTATGCCTCTCATATTTCATAAATGCTCAATATTCCCTAGATGACACAAAGTGAATGTACATTGAGAAGTTAATCAACTTTTTTCTAATATACCCTTATCGGGTTTTCATCCTGGATAGCATTATGTCTCTTTCAGTTAGATATTTTAAGGTTTTGCAAGCTAGACTATCACTATGCTACTGTTTAGAGTATTTTATCTCAAAACTTTTTTGTACTATAGTTTAGGGTCTTCTAGCTCAGACCTTTGATGTGCTTTAGTTTAATGTATTCTAGATTGGACCTTTATTGTACTATTGGTTTGGGTCTTCTAGCTTGGACCTTGAGATGCTATGAAATTTAAAGTCTTACTTACAAGACTTGATTGATGAATATGGAATATGGGGAAGATAGAACCAGGTGACTAAAGATATGATAAGGTTCAAAGTTCCACCGTGGTGTTGTCAGAGCTCATGAGAGTTCCTCTCTTGTATGAAGTAAATGCCTCTGATTTGTAGTTCAAATCCCTTATGCATCAATATCATTGTCAAATAGAGGTGTCTACAATCTATTCCAAGGGCTATGGAAGATTTATAGGGGTAATATTGGTTGAGGATGAAATACTAGGGAAGATGGGCCCACCTATATAGTTGGAATGTGGATGATATAAATCATATTCCCAAGAAATTGAATCGAAGTGTAATGGAATAGGGAATGCATTCCATGGATGAACCAAGATACCATAAGGTTATGAGTTTCTTTGTGGTGTCATCGAGGCTCATGAGGATTGAGTCTTATTTTCTATAAGGAGGGAACGACTCTGGTTGGTAGGTCTAATCCCTTTATGAATTGATATCATGGTCATAAAGAGGTATTCCCACTCATTTTCAAGGGCTATGGTAGGTTTTAAAATTCTCAAGCATCTAGCCAATGAAGTTGGGTGTGAAGGAAAGCTATCAAAGAAGGGTACTAGAACCCTAGGTAAATTTATCTCTTAAATTAAATATCGATCCCTATTCACTGTGGTTTTGAATCATGAGGTGTGGGACCTCAAAGGTTTGAGAATGAAGTATCACATTATTTATTTGAGAAAGGGTACAATATATGGTGAGATAACATCAAGGGTTTCAAATCCACTTAAGTAGTTTGGTTTATAGAATTGAAAATCATGGTCCAAAGTTATCAGGTCTTGAGGAAGGTATGGGAAAATCATGTCGAGAATGACCTAGAACACCCTTAGGTGTTGGGTTCTTCCATAATGACTTTAGGCTCACAATAATTATAAAGCCCTTTATATTGGTCCAAGATGTCCTTAGTTGGCAGGTCTAAGCCTTTATGCATCAATAAATAGTCCAAAAAGAGAGATCTATTTTCCTTTCCAAGGTCCATGAAAGGTTTTCAATGAACCAAGGAACTTAAATCATGAAGTTTGATTTATTAAAAAATGTATGATTCAAGAAGGGGTTGAGTACCCTAAAAGTTGTGTCACAGTATAGAGAACATGTTATCATGGTGAGGATATCTGACAAACTATTACTCAAAATTTTTCCTAGACCAAGGGGTCCAGTGAATAGAGCTTAGCTTTTAATGGCGCTACAAAGTGGTCCCTATAATATTTATGCCTTATTTATTTGTGCCCTAATATTTTATTAAACTCTAGAGATGAAGAGTTTAGCAAGTAAAGTCTTGAATTTTTCTTAGGCCACCCTTTGCTGGTTTTCAACCTAAAAAGTTTTGTCTCTTTCACTAGCAGTTTAAGGCCTTACGATTCAGAACATTATGGGAAAGAGTTTAAGGTTATACAAATTTGACCAAAGTATAGGTAGTTTAACATAATAACACACATGGACCTAATATGGGGGATGATTCACAAGATCCCAATTATGATACCCAGGTTCAAGATCACTCCAACATCCTTTTGAGTGGGAGATGAAAGTGTTGTAAATCATGTTTTTAGATTCTCTGGTTATGAGAAATGGTATGGGACAATCATACCAGGGATGGACTAGAACACCCTTTGGTTATGAGTTCTACCATATTGACATCAGGCTCACATGGATTAAAAAACCCTCCTTATAGATCCAAGATTTCTCTGGTAGGTAGGTCTGAGCCCTTATGCATCGATATCATGGTCAAAAAATGATATCCCTTTTCCTTTCTAAGGGCCAAGTAAGGTTTGAGTAACCTTTAGGTTCTTGAGACATAAAGTGTGATTTATGAATTGAGGTGATTAAAATATGTTGGAATCACCCCATACTCTGTCTGACCAGGGTAAGGCTCTTATGGACCTTTAATAAAGGATGATAATGGATGATGGTCTGTACTCGCTTCCGTGTAGTTCAACATCATGAACTAAGGAAATTTTACTTGTAGTTTAATAATCATGTGGTAAGGACATGGGAACTGATGTGAAAAATTGTGAAAGATATATTACTTTCACAAGCAAGACGTATGTAGATCTGACTTGTATGTTGAAAAAAATGGTCTTGTATGGATCTGCCTTTATGTAGTTGGGGTTCATTTTTTATCGTTTTTTGTAGTTCAGCCTAGGGTTGGATATCTAGGTATCAATATTATCCTACAATGATAGGAATCATGACACAAATAATTCTTGAACTAGAAACTCTCTATATAGGTTTGAACCATACATAGAGGAGGTAATTGTTTCCATTGATTGTTGTAGCTGGTACCATGATTGGAGATATGGATGCCACTACATATCCTGTGATTCAAGACACACATAGTTCTTGAGAAACCATGTAGTTTAACATCATGTGGAAAGGACATTGGCTTCCTGATATGAAAAGGGGTATTAATGCTAGATCAATGGATGGAAATATGGATATCACTGTTTATCGCACAATAATAAGAATCTATCCACACATTTTTCTTCAAACAGAATATTCCTATGAAAGTATGACATATACGCATGAAGTGTCCATTTTTATGTATATTTGTTGTGACTGGGCCAGAGGATGGAGGCTTAGGTCTCACTATGTATCTTGTGATTTCATGAATAAAGTCATATTTAGTTCTTGAATGGAGGTGTGGTGGGAGACCAACATCAACAATAGTGGTCCTCTTAGGCTAGGTCTATAGAAATGCACAGTTTTATGTCGTGTAAAGGATATCAACCGTGCTGTTTAATATCATGCAGTAAGGACTCATAGTATGCCATTTAAGGTATTTCATTTAGGACCATTATAACCCTCTCATGATTTGATATGACTTGTTCATGTGGGAAAAACCTTACTAAAATTCCTAAGCTCACGTGGGCTATGCTCGGTGTGAGAAATAAAGAATTTCACAGATTCCCCTCACCATGAAAAGGCGATTAAACCCCAGAAAAGGGTCATTTTGTATCAAGTTATGGCTGGACCAAGATATATGTTCAACTTGTCCCTAGGTATCTCATAGAAATTATAATCAATCCATACATAGTTCTATAAACACATTCATTTTAATGTCATGAATAAAGGACATCAATCGTGAAATTTAACATCTTGAGGTAAGGATGTGGGTGAATCAACATAGAAGAGAAGGAATTTTATGGATCCATGAAGTTTTACATCATTTGATAAGGATATTTTCCATGTAGTTTAACATCATTCTACAAGGACATCTACTATGAATTTTATTATCATACAGTAAGGATAAGGATCACCCAACATGGATAAAAAAGAATATTATAGCTGGGTCCAAGACTAGAGGTTCAGGCATCACTAAATATCATGTGATGATAGGAATCAAGCCACATGTAGTTTATTAATGTAGAGAATCCCTATCTAGAGATAAATATCACAGGGTGATGGGGACGTTTCCCCCTTCCTTTGAATAGATATAGATCATGTGTGGTGAGTCATTAGTGAGATGGTGCATCCTGTGCAATTTAACATCATGAAGTGATGAAATATTCTATGAAATTTAACATCATGTGGTAAGGACCTATTCTATATAGTTTAACATCATGTGGTTATGTTGTGAGAATCTATGTAGTTTAAAGTCTTAATGCTAGGACTTGGGTCTCCCAATATGAATGAAGATTAACCATCATGGGATCTGTGCAGTTTAACATCATGCAGTGAGGATGTGCTCCATACAGCTCAGCACTATGTGGTCTAGATTTGTGACACTGAAAAGTTTAAAGTCTTACTACTAGTAATTGAGAAGCCATGCAGTTTAACATCTTTATAATAGGACATGTTTGGTATATTTTAACATCATGTGGTTATGAAGTACTTTGTACAGTTTAACGTCATTTGGTAATGATTTGATCCATACAATTTAACATCATGTGGTTAGGAAGATCTTAGTATAGTTTAATATCCTTTGGTTAAGAAAAAATACATACAGTTTAACATCATGTGGTTAGGATGTTTACCATACAGTTTAACATCATGTAGTTAGGTGGAACTTCATACAATTTAATATCATGTGGTTAGCAAATTTTCTAGAACTCCCTTTTGGACCTATTTTAGATCTCATAATTGGAAGTGGAAAAGGGTCTAGGCATGTTTGGGAGGTTAATTTTGGTTAAAACTCTCTATATATCCATGTCATTTGCTTCTTCATCAGAGCTATATGCCTTTATCTAGTTAGACCACACAGGTTTCCTCTATGGGTTTCCTACTATTTGCGGTGAATGATTCTGGTGATTTATAGGGGAACTCTATACAGTTAACCATGTTATTGTGAATATATTTCTATATGAATGTGACTGATATTTTTCATCACCTCTCTATAAGAAGGTGTCTGATATTTTTGGGCACCTCTCTCTATAAAGGTGTCTGAAAAAATGGAGGATTTCCTTGTACATGGGATATATCACTATCTGGAGGTTGACCACAGTGGATGTTAGGAGTAGAGTCCCCATGATCCATCTAGATACTACCATGAGGTGGACTATCATGGTAATGATCACCTTATGCTTCGGTTGAAGAGTTGGCAGACCATTGGGGTGTTAAGAATGTGTCTCAAACAACCTCAAGGAAACTTTTCATTGAGCTAGTTAGGTGTATGAGCCTCACTTTACATCATGGATGGAATATTCTATCCTACCTTTTAGAGTTGAGAAGAGATATAATCCTGCTCTATGATGGATGATAGAATATATTGATAATCGTCTTGTGTTGTGTGAATATGATCCCACTATTGAGAAGCTTATAGAGTATGCTAATGAGCTTCTCTGATAGAGATATGATCATGTCCTGAGCCGTGTTCCACTATCACTTAGTGGCCCTCATCTATAACAAGAATACGAGCCTAATCCAAGGCCTTTGGAATATGCTCCTAGTATTATTTGATAGGATTATGAGCCCATCCTAGGGCATGTTCTTCTCTCACTTGGTGAGCCTCGTTTGGAATGAGAATATGATCCTGGTCTGAATATGTATTCCCCATTAGAATATGTTGAAGGACCACCAGAATGAGATAAGGGATATAATCCACCTCCTCTAATCTACTGGGATATTTCAAGTATATTTTTTTATAGGAATATGATCATATCTTGAGGTATGTTCCACTCTCCCTTGGTGAGACTCAAATAGAATGAGGATATGAGCCCGATCCTAGGTCTTTAGAGTATGCTACTCATATTTTTTCTGTAGGTACATGAGCCTATTTTGAGGCATGTGCCACTATCACTTGGTGATCCTCATCTATAATGGGGATATAATCTAGATCTAAAGCCTTTGGAGTATGCCACCTATCTTTTTTTGATAGGGATATCAGCATATCCTGAGGCATGTGCCACTCTCACTTGGTAATCCCCAGACAAAAGGGGATATGAGCCCAATCCCGAGCCTTTAGAATGTGACGCCAATATTTTTCAATAGGAATATGAGATTACCCCAAGGCATGTGATTATATCACTTGGTGAGCCCCAATTGAAATGAGAATATGGGCCCAATCCTTATACTGAAACCTTTATCAAAATATGCCAATAATCCCCCTGGATAGGAGCAAGGATATGCGTTTTCTCTGAAGTAACCACTTGTTTACACTGATCAGAGTGTTGTTATTATCTGGATATTATGATAGGAATATATTCCCATATCAGCATCTTCTCAAGAATATACCAGCCAAGCTCATCCATTTCTATCACAAAGCACCGACACATCAATAGTGTATGTATAGGTATATATACTCATACGCTCTTAGCTACCAGGATATGTTGACTGATGTATTTTATTGAATTATAGATATATACCCACTCCTATACTCCTTATTCCATTAGAATATATAGATTTACTTTATGCATGGGGGTAAGGATTTATACCTGCCCCATGCATGATTCCCAAATATGCTAAAATACCTCATTTAAAATAGTAGGGGTATGAGCCTGATTTCTATGGCCCATAACTTTTCGCATATGAAAAGGTGTCCTTGACACTCAAATTTGAATGTTTGGAGATGTGACCTTTTAGAGAATTCCCTTAGCAGGCGTACAAGTGGTATTGGTGATTTTGTGATATAGCATGGATCAATATTATACTGTATTGTTGGTGCTTCTAGAGATTGAAATTTCCACATAATCCATAAAATGTTCCCTAGAGATTAAGATGCCACACAGTTTATCATCCTGTGATTGGGACATGTTCCATGCAGTTTATCATCATGAAGTAAGGATGTTAATATAGGTGCCTGGTCCAAGATATAGGATCTAGGTGTCCTTACATATCTCATTGAAATGAGAATCAATCCATATGTAGTTATAAAAACCCGTGTATTTTAATGTTGTGTGGAAACTAAATCATCTGTGTAGTTTAATGTCTTGCATAAAGTATGTGAATATAGGTGTATGGGATAAGATATAGGATCTTTCATCCCAACATATCTCATTAGGATGAAAATAAAGTTGTACGTAATTCTAGAGACCCATGTTGTTTAAAGTCACGTGTTAAGGAAATCTTCCATGTAGTTTAACATCTTTAAATAAGGATGAGATACATGTAATTTAACATCTTGTGGTAAGGATTATGGCCATGAAATTTAATGTCTTGCGGTAAGGATGTTGGCCATTTAGTTTAATATCTTGTGGTAAGGATGACGGTAATAAACTATTAGGAGGGTGGTTCTTTCAATGGAGCTTGGATAACTCTTAGGAATATTGCATGAGTTTTGGGATCCTTCAACTCTATCATACCTTCACTTACCTATATCTTTAACCAATCCTTGAATACAAATAGTCTCTCTATTTTGATACTATGACATAGATGGTAGGGGAAATGGTTTTCATGGACTGTCAACCCTACCTCATTCAGATTTCTTATTAACGAGAGTTCCATCAAACTATTTTCCATAGAATAGTCAAAATACTTAGAGACATGATTTTTTTAGAAATAATAGGTTTTGTTCAATATTTCATTTATATATGGTTGTTTATTCCTAGGAGGTAGGTTTCTCATTCTCCACTTCACAACGAGTGTGTCTTATTTAGAGTGATCAGATAACTGGAGTATGGATTCAGGTGTTTGTAGTTCCAATATCCCCATGTCCATTTTCACTTGAATCCAATAATTAATGGAAAATAAACCTTCTATTGTGTGCCCTAGATGTCGATGGTAGGGTTAATGATTGTATTGAACTTCTATCCTTGCCTCATTGGGATTTATCATCATCAAAAGATTTATCAAACCATTTTCCATGGAATATTTGAAATACATGGGAACATGTATTGATTGGAAGGAATATAATTTTCATTGTCTATATTAAAGAGATGGGAAGGAAAGATACTTCTCCCACATGTTATTCATACCTCAACTGGCACTGGTTCATGGTTTATTTTTGAGATAGGGGTACAAAGTCCCGATTTTTATTGGTCCAGGGGCATGTGCTGAAGCATTGGGGGTTTTGGACGACGTAGATTCTTCCCACTGATTAAAAGATACCAACTCTCCTAGAGTTTTTTTTGGAAACACATGAGGGTAGATGGTTTCTAGAATATCCATGATGAGGAGGTGGAAAATATAGAAAATACCCTAGGCTTGTGGGTTGAGGAGATGTGAAAAAATATCTGAATTTCACCCAATGAGGGGATAACAAATATGAAAATGCCCCATCCTTGTGAGATAGGGAACTTCACTAAAAGGAGGGATTCCATAGGAAAGTTCTAGTACATAACTACATGGTTGATATCTCAAGAGTATTTCCAAAATTATTTCCCAAATATACCCATTCTCTCATTGGATTTGGGTGATCTGTTATTTTTCAGAAATTGCCTTGTCATCTTGAAGTGGGTGGCTGGAAGGATCCATGAAAACACCCTCTCCTCTATCAGTGGTAGAGAGAGTGGATGATGAAGGGATTTCTAAAGTGGATACCAGAGACTAAATACATTTCTTCCACTATCCATATGGTCCATTATTATTACCCTCTAAAATACTAACATGGTTGATATCACCTTTCTTAGATGCCTGAAAGATACCGCTGAGCCTTTCTTTTCTCATGCCAGTGGTAGAAGGTTATCCAACTTGCTGTGACTCAGATGACTATAGGAGGGTATGATTGTACTCTTTAGGATCATGGTCATCTTGATCCAATGAGGATTCTCAGATCGGATTGATATCATATTGATTAAGACACAAGAGGGATGATGCTCCTCCTCAATCGAGTATCTAATTTGGCAGGTCATTGCGTAGTATATCATTTGGAGGGTTGGTACCCATTTTACCAGTTGAGGGGTCAGTGCCCATTTTACCATTTGAGGGGTCAGTTCCCTTTGTAGCATTTGATGGTTTGGTGACCATGTTGAAGATGATTCCATACTAAAATTTGAAAAAAATGACCCTAGCCCTATGGGCTGGGGTGATCCCTTGGATCTAACAGTTACCAAGGATAGTTGTGATGAAGTTAGAATCTTCTAGCTAGTGATTAACTGAAAATTGATTCTAGTCTAATATCAGGATACACTGGTGGGCCTTAGACAAATTAGTGGTATAAGGGATATAAGATTGCTTAGGAGATGCATTATTTTGATACCCCTAGCAGTATCTATTTCTATATAACCCAACTTTGACAGTTAGTGTAGGCGAAACCTTCTCTACAACTCCTTATGGAATCATGGTCACATGTTGGTGATGATGAATAGAATAGATGGGATACCTCTTAGGTATATATTTATTGATTGAAATGACATGATGATTTTTCCCATCCACATCCATGAATTAGGGAAGGTATGCATTATTGCGCTCTAGGGATAGGCTCCCAAAGTGATTGAATATGGAAAAAAGTGCCACTTCCTCTCTTATGGCCTATCATGGGAAAGATGACTAGTGGGAATTCATCCTCAAAAGGATTTCATGGGGCAATTTCGGAGTTGGGATTGAGCTATTGATGTGGTACTCCTAGAACAATATTTTCACCAAATGGTTCTAGAGGTGTTGTGTTGGTGACAACTTACGTCGGGGCCTCATGGAAAAAGCATATTGTTCGAAAATCTTGGAATCCATTGGCACATTTTATGATTTAATTTCAATTGTAAGGAATATGGAAAGACATAGATAATAAACATGACCCCTTATTTTTGAAGAATCATATATAAGAGTATATGTTAGATCAATAACTTTAACAATTTAAAGGATAAATAAGCAGTCCCTTATTTTTATGTGTGGTTAAACATAGTTGAAAGAAACATGTTAGGGTTTCCATTTTGTTCTGTGAAAAGTGAGGAACATAATGGACCTGAAAGGAATTAGACAGTCTATCCTTTTTGACCCATGAAAGGTATGATACAGTCAAAGAATTTCATTTCAGGATCACCATTTTGTTTTGTCGAGAAACGATGTGGATGGGTTGTGGCCTAACAATTTTATTTTGGGAGGTTTCAATGATTTTATCAATCAATCACATGAGGTTTTACTATTTATTAAGTCTTACCTAGAAACTCCCAATAGTTCCCAAATCCATAACTAAGTACAAATTTTCTTTCGAAAGACAGGTTGTCTTTTGGGATTTAAAACCCAACGACTCTTAGGAACACACATTGGTTGAGAGGATAAGAGGTCAGACTCATATAAACCTTTTAGGGGGAATTATTTCCTACCATTAGACTCTCTTATTGATTTAAGATATGTTCAGAAAATATTTCCTAGACTCCAATATGGGAGGGGTTCCCCTTATTTCAATGAATTGATTAAAAACATGTATTGATAGGAACAACTGCATTCATATAAAGAGCCCTTTATCATTCTGTTATTTATTTAAGATGCTTAAGTTTGGGGAATTTTTTGGGAACTCTGGAGTTTATTATCATCCTGAGAGGCAGTTGGTGTCTTTGAGATGGGATTGAACTTATACAAGGTGTCCTTTTTATTTTATGAAAACAAAAATCAAAAACCACATAGTTCATTTGACATAGTTTAAGGTCATGTGACCAGACCCACCCATGTAGTTTAACATCATGTGGTAAGGATGTAAATAAAAATCTTGGACCTCATTTAGGCATCCTATATATCTTATTTGAGATAAGAATTATAGTCTATGTAGTTCTTATACAAGAATCTTTATTGTGAGAGATACAACCACATAAGACATATATGGGACTTATGCATATATGACTTCCTTGGATTATCTCATTGGGAGTATGGCCCTTTGAGTGAGGATGAGATGTAATTAGACTTACATCCCAATGATGGGACCACCCTAGGGTAGCCTCATCACACTATTGGTACAATTTTCACCAATATCTAATCCTACATGAGTCATACTCGGTGTGAGTAACAAGAGATATCAGGATATCATACACATTTCATGAGAGGATATTTGAGAAGGCTTACACATCAAATTTTCCCCATGAGAGGTATAATTACCCATATTATGGAGGATATTACATGGATCTTTGGCCTTAGTAAGGTATCCTATATATCCTATTTTATAACAAGAATTAGAGTCATCGTAGTTCAGTTCATCCTTAACCCGCTGAAGGGTCTGAGGTAATCGAGGGAATGATCGGGATTGACACTTAAAACGATGCCCATGTATGAACCCAATTCTCATATATTGAAAGATGATGAAGGATGGTAGAATTATTGGAGAATTTAGTCCCCTAAGTCATAAATACTTGGGACATGAAGGGACTTACACCAAAGTGGATGCCTATGAGAGATCGTGCCATAGGAAGGCGTCCTACATATCCCGGTTATGGAGGGAATAAGAGTTATCATAGTTCACTGGATCCCTAACTTTATTATGGGTTAAGGTAGATGATCATAATTGGATACATTATTGTTATCCTCAAGGTTTTAGGAATGTTATGGGCTTATTCCATGATGGATTCCCATTGGAGCTTGGGCCTTAGGAAGGTGTCCTATATATCCTGTTTGGATAGGAATCAGATTTCTCATTGTTTAGCTAAGCTAGGATTTACACACTAAGGTTTCCCTTCCATACATTCATTCTATATATTTTGATGGTTAAAGAGAGAAAAAAACCATAAAAGGTCTATCTGAGATCTTGACACATATAGGGTCTCATGAGTGTGTAAACTTAGCTCATCAAGGACAATTCCCTTATAAAATGGGTATACGACCAAAGGTTCTTGCCTGGGGTCCACATGGAATGAGTCTAAATGGGTTTACTAGACAAAGTTGACATGCCATAAAGGGATCCGGCTGACATGTCTTGGGTTTCTACTGGACATGTCTTGATTTCCCTCCCAACATATTCGGGGTGTCAATATGTCATGGCAGACATATCGAAAGGTATCTTTTCGACATGTCCACAATGCTTCACATGACCTAAGTTAACATGTGTAATATATTCCATATGATCAAAGATAACATGTCTAGATCATTTCACATGATAAACTAAATTTTCTTGGATGTCTTATCATGAGTGAAGTAGACACGTCTAAGAAGATTTGCATAAACAAAGCGGAAATGTCCAATGTCTTGCGCATGATCGAAGCGATAATCTCTCTATGCTATTATAGGATCAACCTAGATTGTCTAGATACTGTCTTTTGACAATGTAGACATGTCAAGGGACTTTCACTTGATTAACTTGGATTGTCTTTGTATTAACACATGATAATGGTGACATGTCATTTAGCCATCACATGATCAACCTCATTTGTCCAAGGATTGTTGTGTGACCAACATGACTTGTTCATGACCCATCAGATGATCAAATGGAATTTCTATAGACTTTCTAGTGATTAACTTGGTTTGTGAAAGGCAATATAAGTGCATCACGATACTAGTGACAAATTATATGATTGTGTATCTCTAATAGGGCTACGAGGCGGTGTCTTGCGAGCATGTTTAGGATCAATCACATGATAAAGGGAGAACACCTGATGGTTGAGGAATCCTCTCCAAAGGCATCATGCCTAATATTTCATGTCCAATGATACATGATCAAGTGTGCATGTTGAGGGTGTACACCATTGGGATTTTATGGAGAAAGGAGGTTCTTTCCATGGAATCCTACACATGTCAAAATTTACTCGCATGATGACCCATTGTTCAAACAATTAACATGAAATCAGAAGCGTATTTTAAGGGATTCCTCAAAAAATGATCAGAGTCTTCCTACTGACACCATAAGAATTCATGAGAGTACATGTTGCATATAGATAAGGGTTTTCCCATTGGATTAACTGCTTGTCAATGGGCATCTTCGTAACACCGTATGATGCTTGTACTAATGTGATCTACATGACCTTCATAAGGTCCTGCTATGGGTTCTGTGATTATGTGTAGGGGATGAATATCAAAACTATAACATGAATGGGTGATGGTAGACCTTTCATAGTGAGGAGGAGGGCATGCCATATGGGGTGTATGTATTAATGTCTGCACCGTGAGGCCGAGTAGGGGACATCACAAGATTGAGGGTGTTTCTCCTTAGCTCTATATGAAAGAAGAGGCAGTTTTCAAGAACTTCACCATAAACTGCATGATCTTTGACAGATCATGCGAGGGACTCCAAAGACATGCGCTGAGGATGCTTGTTAGTGACACATACATAGATAAGGACCTAGATCGAGTAATATCATCCCAATTTAATTCATGGGGTTCAAACTCTCAGTGTCTCCTTTGCATAACTAGGGACTTCCAGGGTATTTCACACTGAATCCATTGATTCTAAGGTTGTGTTTGAGCATCACATAACTGAGGGTTCATGGTGTCGTAAGATGCACATCCACTAATATATTCCTAATAACACAAGTAGGAGTGTGATTCATGTCCAAGGAGCTATCCAATCGCATTGCATGAGGTTCTATTACTCATGTGATCATGTTACCTGAAGGGAGGTCTTGTGGGGGATCTTGGGAATGAGTGCCGAGTTTCATGAATGAGTGGAGACACCATCTTATAGGGGGATTCACATGATGTTATTTTTTCATGAAATCATGTGATCTTATGATCACACAATGAGTTATACTGAAAACATTCCCACAGTGGGTTATCACGATGGGAGCCTCATATTTACCTGGATGTGATCTCTGAAGGTGGTGGCTGGATCCCCTATTTCTTTGTTTCCCCCTTCGTTTCTCACGTGTGTTCTTTTTTTCAAAGGGGAGTGGGGTTTATATAATCCGAGTTAGCCTGAAGGTGGCACCACTTTATACGAGGAGGATACCACATGTGCTTGCTGAGGCAGTGGAGGCTCTATTGATAATAAAAATTAATTTGGATAATAAAATATGTAGAAGATAGGATATTCCCAATGTCATAAACTTTACACGATGAATTTAGTGGTTGTCTGCATTTCTTCTCTAGGATGTCTTGACCTTTAGAAATTCTTGTGATGTATTCTCACGGTTTTCATGAATGGGATTGTGTAATGGCGTTTCATGGTTCGATCCTACCATATGCATAAAAATTCAGTTGCATTCATACCTTAGACATTGAGTGAGTCTCAGCTACCTTGGATTGATCGTTGTGAGAGGATTTCATGGAGGATCGAGTGACATCGGGTGTCTTCATAGTGTTGAACTTGTGGTGAGGGAGTATAGATGATGAGAGGGCAAGTGTGAACTTGAAGACGATCGCGTTCTCAGTATTTTTGAATTATATTCAATATCCTGAAATCCCTGATGGAAAAGTGAATATCACACAATTATGGGTGTAAAAAATACTCAATACTTATGTATAAAACTCCATGAAATATACTTAGTTGGTCATCTAATGAAAACAAAGAATCCTATTCTCTGTATTGTGACTTATGAAGAATATTTTTTATATATATGAAATAATCCTACTCATTCTAAACTTAAATTTTCTTTATAACCCATAATAATACTTGATGAACATTAATTAGGGATGAACTCACAATCATACTTTTATATTTTAATTATCATTACACTTCATGAAATTTATATCTATATATAAATTTATGTATCTAAGGTGGAATAATGATAAAATGGAGGTATCCTCTAATACGATACATTTTAATATTATTAAACTCTTTTATAATATTTAAAAAAACCAATATAATCATCGTTTTATCATATCATATATGATAAAATTCTAGGTCAACACTATATTTTCTATAATTTTTGGGTTTTATCAATGTATTACATTATATATAATTCCTTTCACTTATCTATGTGACTATCTTATAAAACTCCCCCACAAAACACTTTAGTGAGAAACATCTATATAGTATTCTAGTTTGAATAATGGTGTGATTTTGGAATCATATTTCTGACCATTCAACTTCTTAAATATATTCAAACTTCTTAACTCTACAACTTCAAATGTTATGATGTAAACATATGTTGACTACTTATAACTCTTTATAAGTTCACTATCATAATTATTGGAACCCTATTCCATCAAAATACTTCCTTGAAATAATGTAACTACTTACATTATTGTTAATTGATCCTCCTAAAATCTTTTAATACAGGGTGACAATTACTTTAATATGGTAACAAAATGCAACTCTTTCATTTCTTTTCACATACCCTAAATTCTTTTAGGATATCATGTGTAATTAACATTTCATTTTGAATGGTATAATCATTCAAGAAATATAATCTTTCACTTTTAATGATAAATAAATGTAACTCTTTATGTTTTTATTTATCTTCACATATCCTAAACTCTTTTAGGATATTGAGTGAAAAAACACTCTAATTTTAAAATAGTATAATATTTTAATAAAAATTGATATCCACATTTAAATGGTACTAAATAAAACTATTTAAATTTTTATTTATCATCACATATCTGAAACTCTTTTAGTATATTAAGTGGAAATAAATTTAAGATTGTTGTAATCCTTTATTTGTTAACTTTGAACTTCTCAAAGTTCAATCATACTCCCTCCAGTTTCATAGATTCTAAATTATTTTCAGAATATCTCACTAAGAAACAATACAAACCTTTTTTTTAGGAAATAACATTTATTTTCTTTTAGTAGGAATATAAAACAAATGAACTATCGTCTTTATATCGTATATGGTATTATATTTGTTAGTAGATTTTACTTTTTTTAAAAGAATATTTTTATTAAAGCATACCATCTATGGATGGTGGGAACTGTCACACCACGACCACGGACGCCCATGTTTTTTTTATTCTTCTCTCGGTCCTGCGACGTTGGGCAGAGTTACGTTGGGTCCAAGTTTGAACTTTCTTTGAAGCATTGATGTTTTCGGTGGGTTTCATGCTAGTGCGTAGTCACCGCACTGCTAGCGGTCACTGCACATTCGGTCCGGGTGGGTGCGCGGTCACCGCACTGCTAGCGGCAGTCGTGCGTTCAGACCCGGTGAGTGCGCGGTTGCCCAACTATTTAGATAAATGATAAAAATTAAAAGAATAAATTAAATTGAAAAGAATTTTATAAAATGTTTAATAATAATGATAACAATAATTTATAATATTTTTATTGTTATTATTATTATTATTGTTATTATTATTCATTTACTTTATTTTTTATTTTATTATATCTTTTTTCCTACTTTCTTCTCCTTATCACTTTTTTTTCTTTCCACGCAGTGCTGCTCCCATTTTTTTGTGCACACCACACCCGAGGTCTTCCCCCGGGTCTCCCTTGTCCAGATCCACCCTCCTATAGTGCCGAACTCACCGCCGTGCGACCCCCCGCCACCCACACGGCCTCCCGTCGTCCAGAACCTCTGCCCGAGTCCTCCGCCAGGCCTCCATGATCCAGCGCCTGGCCAGGCCTCTGCCAGCCCCTTCCCCATCCAGCCCAGCCGGATCCCTTCATGCTTTCCCCCCCTCCTGTAGCACGCCTGCAGCACCTTCGCCAACACCTCTCCACCACACCTCTGCAGTGCCTAGCCACCCCCTGTCTACGGCCGTCTCCTGCTTCCGCCGCATAGTAGCCGGGCTTGCGACCCAGCACCCTCTCCTGCTGCTGGCGCTGCACATCGTCCTCCCTGCTCACCTTCTGCCTGCTATCCCTCCTACAGATCATGATCCAGCTCCTGGATTCTTGTATGCGGCACCCAACCACCTCAGCTCCCTATCTGGCTCATCCTCCCTGCTCTCAGTCCGCATCGCCAGCTGCACCTCGCCCCAGCCGCGTTCCAGCAGCCTGCCACCCCTCTTGTCCGGCCTCCGCACTTGCAGCCTGCCTCCTCCGCCTGCTGACCTCGTCCCTGTTGCGATCCAGCTGCACAGCACCCCTTCCCCATCACTGTTCCGCGCTGTGAGCCCCCTTGTCTATCCCTTCTCCAGATTCATCGGCCAGCCTCCCTGCTGTTGACGCCTACATCATCACTTTCCTTCTCTGCCTCACCTACGTCCCGGCTGCCCGTCACCCTGCATCTCGCATCCCCACACAACATCCCACGCGTATGCCCCCACTACCCCACTACGGATCTTCCTCCCTCTATAGCAGCTTGCCGTCCCGGCCTCTCCTGCTTCCTGCACAGCAGTGCCAGACCCGACTCACCCTCCTTGCTCGCTTCCTCCTGTAGGGCCTCCTATAGCCCACCTCCTATGAACCTCCTGTTTTCCCCCTCCGCTGCACATAACAGCCCGCCTCGGCCCCCCCTGCTACCCAACGGTGCACGCCTCGGCCCCTGCTTCCGCATCCTGCTCGCCCGCTCCCCATCGCCTTAATGCGCTCGATCAGCCTGTCAATGACCTGCCTTCCTTGCACCCTGCCCATCGGCTGCCACACATTGCTACTGTCCGGCGACCCTCGCCGCACCCCCTGGTCAGACCGTGTCCAACCGTGCGGACGCCTTCCGCTGTTCCGGTGTGACGCCCTCCGGCGGTTCGTTTCTTATCGCGACCCTCCCTGTTGGTACCCCTATTTTTTTATGCCCGTTTGGTATTTATATTTGATATACATATATATATGACTTGGGTTGATTAGAGTTTTTATTAATTAATTTTTATTTGGTTCGGTTTGACGTTCTAGGACCCGCGCGTGTCGTTTCTGAGTGAGCACCATCGCCGCTCTTTGTTTCTGAGGTTGCGTCGTCGTCGCGCCTGTTTCCGAGTGAGCACCATCGTCGCGCCTGGGTCTTGAGGTAGGTCCCCCACTGCGCTTACCTTTGGATTTAGAATTTATTAATTGCTCATTGTTTTATTAATTTTTAATGAATGAGAAATAATATAAGTTAATTAATTTTTAAATGATTATTTGTTGTAAAAAGAGACGTTTATTTTATACCGAACTCTTGAAATATTTTCTTGGCAACCAGACACCTAGTAGTGAAAGAATTCCAATTTTTCCTCTAAACATAATTTATAGAATTTCAAATGTGGTTCTGGTTTTAAAGATAAATGATTTCTTCTAAACAAGTGTTTTGGGTTTTCTAGAGAAACGAGGTTTTTCTTTAAAATTGATGAAGGACCATTTGGCACTTTAATAAAATAAATTATTTTGGAAAACCCACTCAGGGGATTGGGCCCCTTGCTTAGGCCATGCAGGGCCATGCCGGGCATTAGGGAATTATGAAGTCATCGAGTTAGGGCATGCCTTTAGGATGAGTCAGATGTATAGTACGTTCTAAATTGTTCACGATCTCCTAGGTTCGACCCATGTTTCATTTATTGTGTGTTTTTTTATGGTGGACGATCGAGAGGTCTAGTTCAGTTGCTGGCCTATGTGCGCCACTTTTCCCATTTCCCTTGGTGTGTGTTCTGTGCTATGTGTGGTTTTCCTTTGGTTAATAACTGAAGTCTAGATTTCTAAATTGTTCATAGAAAAATGTTTTAAAAACGAAATGCACCTCTTCCTTTAAACATTTAAAAATTGTTTTCAAATTATAACGGGCAATGGACTGATACTTGTTTTAGAAATGAAAGTGCGTGGGTGTGAAAACCAATATTTTTGTATATTTAGTTCAAACCTGTAATTGGTAGATTTATTTATTTAAAGGTAGTGCATTGGGAATAGATATCGGCCTAGCCTACTGAGTTTTAATACTCACGCCTATAGTTCTTTTCTGTTTTTAGTGTTCGTGCAGGTTACAACTTGGGTGCGTTTGCCTTGGGTGACGTTTGGTCGTGAGTTGGAGAGTGACTCGTGAGGTCACATGGAGATAGTGGTTATCTCTTTGTGTTAGTTTTATTTTCTTTTATTCTTGTTAGTTACTTTACTTTATTTATTTTTCGCAGCTTTGTTTATTTTCTACTACTTCAATTATTTATTTTTATTGGGAGAAATCATTCCCACTTGCTCTCTGTTGATTCCCTGGCGCTTGTCGCCAGCCCGAGAGGATCGGGAACGCCTATCAGGTCATGTCGTGGACCGGATCGGGTGACCGGTTTAGGGTTGAACCGGGTTGGTTCGTGACAAAATGGTATCAGAGGAAGTCGGCCCTTAGGGGACATCACTTTTCAGAGCACCCTTTGTTATTTGGGATGTCTGGTAGAAGGATATTAGGACTGTTGGAGCTTAGGAGGTAGGTTACAGGTCGGTGCCTGATCACCACCGCTCGTGATGAGACCTGAGTTACCAGGGTTAGTTCGGGTTTTGAGTCTTTTGACTTTGATTGTTATGGTTTGAGGGATGATAATGAAGGCGAACTAGTTCTTGTTGTGGCCTCACATGGGGTGGTGACTCATGTGGAGTCTAAATTTCTAGTTCAAGGTCCTTTTAGTGATATACCATACTTGGGATATGTCTCACCACCATGTCGCCGAGTTAGGCATACACACTAGTTCCTCGTTCCGGTGGTTTGTTGTTGGTTGTGTTTCGTTTTGAACTCGGTTGATGTGTGTGTGTGTTGAAAATGAAAGTGATTTCGAAATGAAAAAAGGGGGTTTCTTCCAAATTGTTTTTGAAATTTGTAAAGTGGGTTTTCAATGAGAAAGTGTATTGGTTTGGAAAAACTTGGTATGTGTTTGGATTTGGTAAGGAAAATATGTTTTTGAACCTTGGCACTCCTTATTGCGGGTCACACATGCATGGGTATGTGTGGAAAGTGCGTGGAGGCACTTGTTCACAGAATATGTGAGCGAGATTGAATAAATGCAAAATGTGACGGTTCATAAGGTTCCATAGGTGAGTTTTGAAAATTTTAAAGAAATAACAGTTTTTGAAAAGTGATTTCTCCTTGTGCTGTATATGTTTGGATTATGGGCCTATTGCCCTTGGCTTGTGTTGTTTCCTAGATTGAGTTCTGGCTTGATGCCAGTTTCAATGGTGTTTTTCGTGTTGTCATGAGTATGCCGCCCAGAAAGCCTCCCAAAGTTGTCAATGAGTTATTCTTAGTTCTCAGTTCCTTTTGTGTGTTTCTTTCTTATCGAGGTAGTCGAAGTCTATTAGAGGTAGTTGTATAGTTATGAAAGATACTGTGTCTTCAGGTTGTTGGGAACTCCCATGATAGTTAAGGTTCGTACCTCCCTAGAGTTGTTTGAGGGTTCAGTTCTAGGTTAGTAAAGATGAAATGTCTCATCGTTGTTAGAGTTTTGGGTGTGATTAATAGTGGCCGACTTCTGTAAAGGTTCCCCACCAGGAAAGGAGTGCGGGCCGGTGGAACCTGTCTCCAAGAAATCATCCTCATCGGCACCAACTCCTAGTTCGTCAGACTACTCTCTTGTGCGCCACCAGCATGGCCTGTCCAGACATTCTAAGTCATCATGTTGCATCCCTTTGAAAATGTACGACCATCGTGGTTGTTCGAATCATCGAACAGAAGGAGGAGTTAGAAACCAGAAGATGAAAATGCCTGACTGTGAGGCAGGAGATGCTTCAGCTATCAGGGCCCCAGCCACAGGTCTCGGGGTGAAGCTCGCGCATAGTCAGGAGTTTCCAAGGGTGTGTGGAACCTCGGTCTAGATAATGTTTTTGGCTTTGGAATGGAAATATCCAAAATTTCCCTTGTTCTTTTCTCGTCGCCTTCGTAATCTCATCCTTGTTGTGGTGGCGTGATGAGCCCGTTTCCCCACAATCCAAGCGGTCTTATCTGCTCTCAGTATGGTTCTTAAGATGTTTGGTCTCTCTGAATGGTGTGGGCCCATGAATAAACAGACCTGTTCTGTTTTTGAGTTGGTCCTAGATGTGTTCGATAAGGGAATGTTCGTTTCTTGAAGTTGATGGGAGGCATTGAGTTAATTTCTCATCCACAAGTTGCTGGATTGTTCTGTATCAAGCTTTCCGTCAAAGTCTTAGGTGTGTTGTTCAGTCCTTATGGGGAAAATGAATGAGTTTGGTTTGAGAGTTCCCGTGTTCCCCCCTAGGGGTGGTTTGTTCGGGTTTTAAGGGTTTCTGTGTTAGTGAAATCTTGTGGTGGGGAGAACCCCCTCACGTTCTCCCCTCAATCTCAGGCGGTGGTTTTTCTTGATTTGGTCAGGTGTGACGTTTGTTGGGAATGGTTGCCCTGAAGATCTCGGTCCTCTGTGATTTTGTCTGGGAATGAATGCAAGTTGTGTCAACTTTTGTCTTAGTGACTTTATGGGGGTAGAAAGTGTCTGTGGTGGGGAGAATTGTCACACCCTGACCACGGATGCCCATGTTTTTTTATTCTTCTCTCGGTCCCGCGACGTTGGGCAGAGTTGCATTAGGTCCAACTTTGAAATTTCTTTGAAGCGTTGACGTTTTCGATGGGTTTTAGGCTAGTTCGTAGTCACCTCACTGCTAGCAGTCACTGCGCATTCGGTCCGGGTGGGTGTGTGGTTACCGCACCGCTAGCGGCGGTCGTGCGTTCGGACCCAATGAGTGCGCGGTTGCCCAACTGTTTAGATAAATGATAAAAATTAAAAGAATAAATTAAATTGAAAAGAATTTTATGAAATGTTTAATAATAATGATAACAATAATTTATAATATTTTTGTTGTTATTATTATTATTATTATTATTCATTTACTTTATTTTTTTATTTTATCCTACCTTTTTCCCTACTTTGTTCTCCTTCTCAATTTTTTTTTTCTTTTCACGTGGTGTTGCTCCCATTTTTTTGTGCACGCCACACCCGAGGTCTTCCCTCGGGTCTCCCTTGTCCATCTCCACCATCCTGCAGCGCCGACCTCACCGTCGTGCGACCCCCCGCCACCCACACGACCTCCCGTCGTCCAGCACCTCTGCCCGAGTCCTCCGCCAGGCCTCCGTGATCCAGCGCCTGGCCAGGCCTCTACCAGCCCCCTTCCCCATCCAGCCCAGCCAGATCCCTTCATGCTTGCCCCCCCTCCTGCAGCGCGCCTACAACACCTCCGCCAACATCTCTCCACCAAACCTCTGCAGTGCCTAGCCACCCCTGTTCGCGGCCATCTCCTGCTTCCGCCGCACAGCAGCTGGGCATGCGACCCGACACCCTCTCCTGCTCCTCGCACTGCACATCATCCTCTCTGCTCACCTTCTGCCCACTATCCCTCCTGCAAATCATGATCTAGCTCTTGTATTCTTGTATGCGGCACCCAACCACCTCGACTCCCTATCCGGCTCATCCTCCCTGCTCTCAGTCCGCATCGCCAGCCGCACCTCGCCCCAGCCGCGTGCCAGCAGCCTTCCATCCCTCTTGTCTGGCCTCTGTGCTTGAAGCCTGCCTCCTCCACCTCCTGACCTCGCCCCTATTGCGATCCAGCTGCACAAAACCCCTTCCCCATCATTGTTCCCGCCGTGAGCCCCCTTGTCTAGCCCTTCTCCAGATCTGTCGCCCAGCCTCCCTACTGCCGACGCCTACAACATCGCTTTCGTTCTCCACATCGCCTGCATCTCGGCTGCCTGTCACCCTGCACCCCACATCCCCGCACAGTATCCCACATGTAGGCCCCCGCTACCCCACTCCGAATCTTCCTCCCTCTATAGCATCTTGCCGTCCCAACCTATCCTGCTTCCTGCACAACAGTGCCAGACTCGGCTCACCCTCCTTGCTCGCTTCCTCCTGCAGGGCCTCCTACAGCCCACCTCCCATGCACCTCCTGTTTTCCCTCTCCGCTGCACATAACAGCCCGCCTCGGACCCCCTGCTACCCGATGGTGCATGCCTCGGCCCCTGCTTCCACATCCTGCTCGCCCGCTCCCCATCCCCTTAATGCACTCGAGCAGCCTGCCGATGACCTGCCTTCCTTGCACCCTACCCATCGGCTGCCTCACATTGCTACTATACGGCGGCCCTCACCGCACCCCCTGTTCGGACCGTGTCCAGCCACGTGGACACCTTCTGTTGTTCCGTCGTGACGCCCTCCGGTGGTTCGTTTCCTGTCGTGACCCTCCCCATTGGTACCCCTATCATTTTATGCCCGTTTGATATTTATATTTGATATACATATATATATATATATAACTTGGGTTGATTAGAGTTTTAATTTATTAATTTTTATTTGGGTCGGTTTGACGTTCTAGGACCCGCGTGGGGCGTTTCTGAGTGAGCGCCGTCACCGCGCTTTGTTTCTGAGGTTGCGTCGTCGTCGCACCTGTTTACGAGTGAGCGCCATCGTCACGCCTAGTTTCCAAGCTTGCTCCATCATCGCGCCTGGGTCTTGAGGTAGGTCCCCCACCGCGCTTACCTTTGGATTTAGAATTTATTAATTGCTTGTTGTTTTATTAATTTTTAATGAATGAGAAATAATATAAGTTAATTAATTTTTAAATGATTATTTTTTGTAAAAAAATCCATTTATTTTATACCGAACTCTTGAAATATTTTCTTGGCGAGCAGACACCCAGTTGTGAAAGAATGCCAGTTTGGCCTTTAAACATAATTTATGGAATTTCAAATGTGGTTCTGGTTTTAAAGATAAATGATTTGTTCTAAACAAGTGTTTCAGGTTTTCTAGAGAAATGAGGTTTTTCTTTAAAATTGGTGAAGGCCCGTTTGGCACTTTAATAAAATAAATTATTTTGGAAATCCCACTCAGGGGTGACTTTTGGTGTGCGTTGATTGTGTGATCTATATGTGATGTTTGTACATCGTTACTGATTGATTTACATTGTGGACGCACCCCTATGCATTGCTTGTGTTGACATGGGAACCTGGCATAATGAGTGAATCTTCTGAGAACGATTTCTGCACTAGTTTATATTATGTAGTGGATAGTGGCCCCATAGCAGGGGAATACCGAGTTATTGCTGCTATGGGGATTGGGCCCCTCAGTTAGGCCATGCAGGGCTATGCCGGGCGTTAGGGCGTTATGACGTCATCGAGTTAGGGCATGCCTTCAGGATGAGTCAGATGTATAGTACGTTTTGGATTGTTCACGATCTCCTATGTTTGACCCATGTTTCCTTTAGTGTGTGTTTTTGTGTGGTGGATGATCGAGAGGTCTAGTTCGGTTGCTGGCCTATGTACGCCACTTTTCCCATTGCCCTTGGTGTGTGTTGTGTGCTATGTGTGGTTTTACTTTGGTTAATAACTAAAGTCTAGATTTCTAAATTGTTCATAGAAAAATGTTTTAAAAATGAAATGCACCTGTTCCTTTCAACATTTAAAAATAGTTTTCATTATAACTATAAATGGACTGATGCTTGTTTTAGAAATGAAAGTGTGTGTATGTGAAAACCAATATTTTTGTATATTTAGTTCAAACCTGTAATTGGTAGATTTCTTTATTTAAAGGTAGTGCATTGGGAATATATACCGGGCTAGCCTACTGAGTTTTAATACTCACGCCTATAGTTCTTTTCTATTTTTAGTGTTCGTGCAGGTTACATCTTGGGTGCGTTCGCCTTGGGTGACATTTGGTCGTGAGTTGGAGAGTGACCCACGAGGTCACACGGAGATAGTGGTTGTCTCTTTCGGTTAGTTTTATTTTCTTTTATTATTTTTAGTTACTTTACTTTATTTATTTATTTTGCGCTGCTCTGTTTATTTTCTACTGCTTTAATTATTTATTTTTATTGGGCGGAATCGTTCCCACTTGATCTCTGTTGATGCCCTGGCGCTTGTCGCCAGCCCGGGAGGATCAGGAATGCCTCTCGGGTCATGTCACGGACCGGCTCGGGTGACCGGTTCAGGGTTTACCCGGGTTGGTTCGTGACAGGAACAAATTACATCATATTTTAAAAATTATTTGGATAACACTTTGTCATGGATAAAATTTTTATCTATATTTTAGATATATATTTTAATGATAAAAACCTATTATATTCCCTCTTATATATATATATATTATCTATATTCTAGATAATATTTTTTATCTAAAAACCTGTTATATAAATTTATGAATCATAAACCTTATGTATACAATTAATCATATCGTATTTTTATAAAAAATATTTGTTATCAAACATATTCTCTTATCACATAATAGAAATGAGATGAATATACACATATTTAACTAAGACTCATTTGATCTTGATAAAATCCTTTACATTCAAATCCTTAATTAAGTAACTATTTACTTTTCCCATGAATATAAACTACAAGCTAAATCAATTATTCCTTTGATTTTGAACCTCTGTATATTTACAAAACTTTTTAAAACATAAATTTGGTACCAAATAACTTTTAAAATCAAAGAATTAAGTTTTAGAACATCCATTCCTCACATAAAAATTCCACAGAGTTTTGAAAAATATTTCATGAATATCTTGGATAATCCAATCATAATGAATTATTAATCTTCTTTTCTAACAACCCTTTGTTTCAATGACCAAAATTGGCTTCTTGAAGAAACATTTTTTGAAGTTTTCAACTAACTTTTTTTCCTATGATTTTAAATTTTACCTACTTTTAATATCTATACAATACTTTAGAACTTAGAAATCATATTCCAAGTTCATATATATTCCCAAAACTTTGATAATATCAAGTAAAATTTATTTGAATTCAATCATATTGTATGAAAATTTCCATAGATAACAATAGGAACCATAAAAAGACATTTTTAAGTATCCCATTAAAATTTTTTATAGGATTAAATAAATCATAAACTATTTGTATTAAAAACACCCATCTCATTTCATTTAAACAAACATTGTTTACATGCTCTTTCAATGAGTTAAATGAGATAAAAAATACACGTTGATTATCCAATAAAAAAATATATTTTAATTACATTTTAATGGTATTAAATGTTAAATTTTGATCTTATGGGCCTGAGTTAGTGCATTTTTATTATGAACATCCATTCTCATCATTTGTGCACTTCATGCCTAATATACACCAATTTAGGCCCAATGAGTCATCTGATTCTAAGGAATTTAATTATCAATATTTTAATTTTATATTTTGGGAACTATATCTACACTTAAATTTGAACATTTTTAATTCAGGGATCAATGGATGATTCATAAACGATGATGGAGATATTTGGAGATGAATGGAAGCAATTCTAGAGAAGGCAGATTGGACACCAGCCCACTTATGAGACTGTGGGGCCCAACATACAGGCCCAATAAATCCCAAATTTTATGGGATGATAGAAGAAATGTTGAGGAACAAATAACTCTTCATGAGATAATGATAATTCGGAATCTATGGTGGTCATTAAGGCAGAACAAGTTAGAGATACAATTCTAGGCCATATTATGCGGCCCAGAAAAATAGCCCACTAATTTGATCATATCTCGGAATCCAAAACTCCAAATGGGCCCAAATTTTACAGGCAGTTAGAAGACATCCAGAGATACATTTTGTTTCTTCTATGGAACAATCTGATTTGGCCATCTAGAAGGTCTTCCAAACGCGTCTGTTCGGTGAAGGAAAGTTGGCTGCCACCTCGGGTCAAGGGTGGAAAAATCAACTCTCCCTTACTTTCCACCCACCTATAGCCTACCACAATTAAATGAGGAGACTTGGACTGTTGGAGGATCTACCCAAGGGCTCAAAGATTACTATTTAAGGCAGTGGTGTTGGATGATTGAAGAATCTTGGATGCTTCGTTCAATTGTAATGTTATGCTGCAATTTTGTTGTCTCAAATTTGTCTTTCACATGTAAGTTGTTCAATTCACTTTAATTTATTAATAAAAGTTCTTCTTATACTATTATTATATTGTTCCTAATATCAATTTGATACCTTTGGATAAAGGTGTGAATTTATTCACACCAAACCTTGTGAAATTATTCACACAACGGTGGAGTGATCATTTTATTTTTGTTGTTTTCTTTACTTCTCCATTTCCTCCCTCATGAGTGTACTTTCCGCTTCCATTGAAACCATGGGATCAATGGAGGGATAACCCACTTATGTGTTGATCCAAGGAAGTAGAAAGGGGCTGGATTGGATGTTATTTATCACCTCATTAATGTATAATCACTTATTTAATTGAGATTTTTATTTGATTATTTTTAAACTCCATTGTCCTTGTTGAATTTAAGGCCACACACTTCAAGTGCTAATACGAACCTTTACCTTGAAGTGATTAAATATTTGATCATTCAAGTGTATAGGTGATTAGTATTAAAGGGTGTAGGCATTAAACCAGTAAGTGATGATGTTGTTTTATCTCCTTAAATGAACCCATCTCAAATATAAGAAATTGAAATCATTAAAAAGAAAATACGTCCAATCCACCCCGAGCGATAACCTAGGATCAACTATTTCTTTTAAATTGAATTAACTTAAGTCTCTTAGAGTTAATTTAAACCCATCTAAAATCAACCCAATTTGGCAACTTCATAGTAAAAAATAGTCCATATAATGTACGTTTCTATAGGTTACTTCTTAGGTCTCTGAGGATTCGACAACCCAAGCTAAACTACAAGGACCGTCTTACCTTCTTCTCTTGGGTAAATTTGAGCGAGAATCAAATTTTGGAGTTGTTTACAGGGACCTAAGTAAGTTATCTTAGACACTATCATTTTTTTTCATCCCAATTCTCTTATGTCATCCCCAATTTCATTCCTATGGAAAACCCTTTTGAACAAATCCAAACATGGGGAATCTCTCCTTACTTTGATCACTCCAGACCAAGTGAGATGTACAATGACCATCCTAGTTTCTACTGGTGGGATAATAAAAAACCTAATGAACCACAATGTTTTTACTCCTATTATCCACAAAATATCCCAACATATAATGAGTTTCAATCCCCACAAAGCCAATCTAAACACCCTCCTATGCAATTCCAACAACTTAAATATCCACCTAGAATAGACCATCTATCTCAACCCCTTATCCATCCTAATCCACATCCATTACTTGAAAAATTGTGTTAACAAATGGAGATAATTAATTTTGAGGTTTCATCATTGAGGTTTGAACTACAAAGTATTAAAAATTATGAGAAACTCATCCCTACACAAACTTTACCTTCCATAACCTTATGTGAAGTGTCTAGTTTCCCACAAACCTCTCATGAATTTATTGAATAACCAACCTTTGGATTTGGGATAGATGAAGAAGATCAAGGAATTTTTTAAGGGTATTTAAATTATAAGGAAATTGACTTTTTGGATTCAAAAGTGGAGAATTTGACATCATGGATTGAGTCTCCTAAGTATAACTCCATTAATAAATTTTAAAAAACACAAATCACTGAACCATTAAGAGAAATCACAAACTTTGAGTCCATACCCATTCCTGAAACTGATCTTTCTAATTTGGTGGTTGAATCTTCTATTCAAAAGGAACCAATTTTGTTGAGAAATTTGTAAAAGGAAACTGAGTTGGATTCAAAATATCAACTTGTGTCTAAATTTCCTATCCAAACTGAGTTCAAAATTATTGTCCTTCCCTCACCTCTAAAGAATCCATTCATAATTTATAATCATGAACTTTAAATTGTAATTAATTCTTCTCTTGAAACCAAGAAAGTTGGAATGATCATTGATGTCTTAGGAAATACTATAGAGGAAACTAGATCAACCATTTGTGATATTCTTTGGATTTTACCACTCTTTTTAGAACATAGGTTTGTGCATGAAAAAAATTATAAAAATAGAATCAATCTCAACCTAGTAGGATTGGGGAAACATGTGGTCCTTAAAATGTTGAAAATTGGTATTGGGTAAGTTGTGGGGTTCAAGTCGAGCTAATGACATTAAACAAAGCGCTGCATGGGAGGCAACCCATGGTTTTCAAGTTTCCAATAATTTCATTGTTTTAATCAACTTTATATTTTAAATAGGATTAATGAGACATTTTTATATTTAGAAATAAAAAAATAAACTGTTGACCTGTTCTTCTATAATGAGTATGGATGGGTACGAAAGGGGAGCGCCATATTCATCCATGTCACGTGGTGTGATCCTTGAGTAATACCTTACCCAGAAATTTAAAAAGAAGACAATGTATCATCAGTTTAATTTACTTTATTTTTATGTATTTGTAGGTTAAAAAAATAAAAATAAATAAAAATAGAAAAATATAATAAAAAAAATTCCACATCGTAGGTCGTGGGGCAAACCCCGTCACAACCGGCGAAGCCGCGAGGATTCGAACCCGGGACCGAAGGGAGACAAGGGCGCACACTTACCACTGACCTATGGCTTAATGTGCTTACTTATTCTATAATTCTTATATATATACTTATATTTTACTTATATATATATATATATATTGTTTTGTTTTGTTTGTTTGTTTTCCTTTTTCCACTTGGGAACTTTGCAAGTGACATGGATATCAAAGGACTAAATTCGAGCGACAAAGAACTTCAAACTTCAACCACCAGGAGACTTCATTCCATGATACTCATATTTCAATTTTCTTATTGAAATCCCCTTTTATTCCTCTACCCCATTCTAAATTTTATTTTTACGAAACTAGGGATAGTTTCATTCTAAGTTGGGGGGTGTGGAAACAAAATGTTTTTTTAAAAAAAACAATGATAAAAAAAAGAAGTAAAATTCCTTTATCATTCATATAATAACATCTTTTATCACATTAAAACTACATAGAAAATAACTTTTATTTCCTTCACTCTTAATTTAATTCATGATTAAGTTTAAAAGCATTGATTTTGGAAGTTTGGTTGTCCAATGAAAATTTTCATCATTTTTATTTTCATCCATTAAATAAAAATGCCACAATGCACGTCCTCTAGACTGTGGGGGTACTAATTTGAATTTTTGGGGTCCCATAATAAATAGCATAGGCTGGTTTGATTTTTATGAATAATATGAGTATTCAAATTTTTTTTTGCGTGTAGAGCAATGGATTGATAAAATGCGAGGCTTTAGACACCTGGGGATCGTGACTCCAGAGTTGTATAGCCCTGATTTTTTCAATCTATCTCTATTTGTGGTAATATGACTTTTGTTTTTGATTAAGTTAACTCGAGATGATGCCCGAGTATGTGGGCTTCACTTGGTGCCCTAAGGCCTTTGAGTCTAGGAGTCATCGGCAAAGTCTTGCTACATGAGTTAATTTGATTAACTTAAATCTCAATTACTATAGTAATATTGCAAAAAAAATACAAAAAAAGGAATGAAGAATACTCATATTAGGATTAAATGTGATTCCACCTAGCGCTTCCATGATTTCCCCCTCAAATGAAAATGAACCCCCATATCTATTGTGATTCACAACACATCATTACACCTAATTGAGTTTGATGAAGTATGATGATGGATTTGATCAAAGGAATGGGAATGGGATTGAGATCTGCTTTTAAATTCATCTTGTTTTAAATTATCTTGATAGGTTATAAAAATATATTTGTGTGCATTTTACATTGTGAGCACTGTTTGTTATAATGTGTTTGAAGAAAGGAATTCAAATAAAATCATTGAATTATTTGCTCGGGACTAGAAAATATCAAGTTGGGGGGGTGTGATTATCCAATAAAAACATATATTTTAATTACATTTTAATGGTATTAAATGTTCATTTTTGATCTTATGGGCCTGAGTTAGTGCATTTTCATTATGAACATCCATTCTCATCATTTGTGCACTTCATGCCTAATATACACCAATTTAGGCCCAATGAGTCATATGATTCTAAGGAATGTAATTATAAATATTTTAATTTGATATTTTTGTAACAATATCTACACTTAAATGTGAAAATTTTTCATTTAGGGATCAATGGATGATTCATAAACAACGATGGAGATATTTGGAGATGAATGGAAGCAATTCTAGAGAAGGAAGACTGGACACCATCCCACTTATGAGACTGTGGTGCCCAAAATACAAGCCCAATAAATCCCAAATTTTGTGGGATGATAGAATAAATGTTGAGGGAAAAATCACTATTCATGATATAATGCTAATTCGGCCTCTATGGTGGTCATTAAGGCGGACCAAGTTAGAGATACAATTCTTTTCCAGATTCTGTGGCCCAGAAAAACAGCCCACTAATTTGATCATATATCGGAATCTGCAACTCCAAATGGGACCAAATTTTACAGGAGGTTAGAAGAAATCCAGAGCTCCATTAATCTTCTTCTATGGAATACTTTGATTCGTCCATCTAGAAGTTCTTCCAAATGCGTCTGTTCGGTGAAGGAAAGTTGGCTGCCACCTCGGGTCAAGGGTGGAAAAATCAACTCTCCCTTACTTTCCACCCACATATGGCCTACCACAATTAATTGAGGAGACTTGGACTATTGGAGGCTCTACCCAAGGGCTCAAAAATTCCTATTTAAGGTAGTGGTGTTGGAGTATTGAAGAATCTTGGATTCTTTGTTCAATTGTAATGTTATGCTGCAATTTTGTTGTCTCAAATTTGTCTTTCACATGTAAGTTGTTCAATTCACTTTAGTTTCTTAATAAAAGTTCTTCTTATACTCTTATTATGTTGTTCTTAATATCAATTTGATACTGTTTGATAAAGGTGTGAATTTATTCACACCAAACCTTGTGAAATTATTCACACAACGGTGGAGTGATCATTTTATTTTTGTTGTTTTCTTTACTTCTCCATTTCCTCCCTCATGAGTCTACTTTCCGCTTCCATTGAAACCATGTGATCAATGGAGGGATAACCCACTTATGGGTTGATCCAATGGAGTAGAAAGGGGATGGATTGGATGTTATTTATCACCTCATTAATTTATAATCACTTCTTTAATTTAGATTTTTATTTGATGATTTTTAAACTCCATCGTCCTTGTTGAATTTAAGGCCACACACTTGAAGTGCTAATACGAACCTTTACCTTGAAGTGCTCAAAACTTTGATCCTTCAAGTGTATAGGTGATTAGTATTAAAGGGTGTAGGAATTAAACCATTAATTGATGATTTTGTTTTATCTCCTTAAATGAACCCATCTCAAATATAAGAAATTGAAATCATTAAAAAGGAAATACGTCCAATCCACCCCGAGTGATAACCTAGGATCAACTCATTCTTTTAAATTGAATTCACTTAAGTCTCTTAGAGTTACTTTGAACCCATATAAAATCAACCCAAGTTGGCCACTTCATAGCCAAAAATAGTCCGTAGAATGTACGTGTCTATAGGTTACTTCTTAGGTCTCTGAGGATTCGACAACCCAAGATAAACTACAAGGACCATCTTACCTTCTTCTCTTGGGTAAATTTTAGCGATAATCACACGTCTTATGAAACGTTCATCAAAGCATGCAATTTACAATATATCAATGAAGTAACTCCTTTTATCCATTACTTTAATTCAACCTTAAAGCTCTAAACTTAATTTTTTTTTTATCTTTATGACCTTTTGTATATTTAAAACACTGGTAAATCATATAGTCAATATAATATATCTATCAGAATAATTTAATTTTTTTTATAACCAATAAAATTTTAAGGAAACCATTAGTCTCATCGAGCCATTAACATATTCAATCATATTTAATATCATTTGGAATACCTAATAAAATTAATGATATGATACTTAAATCATTTATGTACCCAATAATATTGAGTATATGAGTGAGGATTAATATTCCTTTGGTCATTTTCCATCTAATCCCATTGAAACCTTGAATTAATCACTCTACACTAAGAATAGGCTTCTATATGTACTTAAAAAAGTTCAACACTTGTTTACTAGGGAAGAAACTATTATAACTCATATAATCTTTCTAAAGAACTTTTCTTAAATCACTAATGATTCTTAATAACTTTCATATTTTACTAGTTTGAAGAGTTACTTATATTATGCTTATCCATACAATTGATAAATCAAAAGGTTTATTTTTATGATTATGATTATATTATTTACAACTGAATCTTTTTTTAGATGAGTATAATTTATTATTAACCATTTAACAAGTAAGTTTATTAAATGATATTCCACTAAAATGATGACCCATTTTAATGAAATTCATCATAACCATTAGTGGTCCAAGATCCACATTTCACTAAGAAAATGACCCCACTTTCTCTTGAAATACACTGCTTAGTTATTTAGGTAGAGAATTATCCCAATCATATTATATATGACTATTGGATAGTCTAATCCATCATATGGATAAACCCAACTCTATTCCTATGGTTTCCCAACCCATTGGGGTTTCTTATCTAGTTTAACACAAAGAAAACATAAAAAATTATCTAATCAAAATAAAATCCTAGGGCACCCCTCTTTGGCATGAAATTACCCAAGTGTGATCCAGTATTAGTGTTTACTTTCTTTCCTTACACAAGATAATCTAGAGGCACCCAAATTTAGCATGAAACTACTCAATTGGATGATCAAAGTATTAAAAAGTTTCACATTTTAAGGAATATCATGCTTTATATTTAGGGTAATTAATATCATAATCTTATCTCATTTTATTCCCTTTATGTATTAATGCTTCTAATTATTTAGTTTATAATAATATTCTCTCCACTAAACCAATTTATTCAAACCATATTGATGTGTAACTCTTTACACAACCCACAAGTTTGTGTTACTTACCCAAAATTAGAAGTCAAGTATATTCATACATATATAAATTCATCATATGCATAAGGTATATGGTCACTTCATGTAAAGGTCTATAATTATATGAGATTGAAAATATTAATATAAGTAAGCATAGAACAATATATATCTAACTCCATTCACTTTTCTAGATAAGGCATAGGCCTCTAGGTAAGTAGGTAGTCCAACACCAACCCCTATATCCAAGTATTATTTACTCAAGATATAATTCAATTAAATATAAATTTAGAACCTAATATACACAAACTAAATTCAACAATAATATTTAGGTTAATAACTTCAATTAAAAACTAAGGTCAATTTAGATGAAAAACTAAATTCATTATGGAGTCATTCCAAGATTTAAAATTCAACGCTCTACCCTTGAATCAATTTATCATATAGATTTTATCATACAAATATTTTTAAAATAAAAAAATTATAACCATGAATAAAAATATGGAATAACCTTAAAATAAATGATCTATTCAAATATTTAATCATGAGATAACCATTTATGAACAATTAATAAATAAAATCTAATTATAATAATTTTAGCTTTATATTATGAACATTCCATAACTTCGGAATATAAACCCTTTATATTCATTCCAATATGATATCTTTCATATTTATCATTATATTACATTTCCATTTTAAATATATAATATTATATGATTATAAACAATTTATAATCCAATTTATTTTATGTAAACATTTTATGTAATCTAAATATTATATAGTTAATCATTATTTAAAAATTTATCATATCAATCATCAAAACACTTTTGATGTGGCTTAAATAATATCTAAATAATACCCCATTCTATTTTTAATAATTAAAAACAATTAATTATAAAAAATTCATAATTAAATATTTTTTAAAAATTTTGACCTTATTTTCAAATTTACATCCCTTTATAAATTAATTCTTATGATTTTTAAATAAACACCTTTTTATTTCTAGATCATAATACATTCCATATAATTTTTTATAAACGTGTGTACCTTACATTGAATAGACACTTATTTTTATTCTCCACATTAGAACAACTTCAAATATTCTTGATAAAGATCACAAAAAGAGCATCCAAAAGATATCCTCTCTCCTTGGGTATCCATGGGTCGAGCGAATCGTCCAACTTTCAGATAGTATTATTCTTCTATTCATGATGTTCTAGCATATGATATGAAAAGAAGGAAGAGAGGAGAAATTCTAGTTTCATGGGAGTTTTGGAAAAGAATAAACTTATACACTACCTTTATATAAAAATGGTTTATAAATCCCCAAGGAAAACCCTTAGGCTGCAACATTTACTCATGTGTTCATAATGCATGAGTGAATGCTTTGGCCAGTAAATGTATTCATTGTAAGAATACAATACCTACTCATCATTTCATCTTATAAAATTCTCCTTAAATAATAAACAAGGTGGATAATGAATTATGTGGATAATGAATTAGGTGTCTAGTGCCCATGAAAATAAAGTGTGTATATATATTTATATCACACACACACAAACATATATCAACTTATATATATATATATAAAGCTTTAGGGAATATTACCTTCAAGGATAACTCATAGTATATGATTACCACTAAAAGTGGATAATTTTAATTTCATTTTCAATAGCTTAAACATGTTTCATTGTTAATGAATCCCAAATTTAATGCATTTTATAATTTAATCTTCATTTCTCACCATGCTTTTAGTTATTATTTAAAATGAATTAATTAATTGAAAATTTTGAAACACCTTTTAAAAAACCTATGTCCATAATTTGAAAATGAAATTTTAGGATCAACCTATTCAAATTAGGGGGAATATTTTTTCCTCCTAGAGTGATGGATGATTCACAAAGGAAATGGATATTTTGGACCTCAAATGGACAAATTTATGGGCAATTAAAATCATCCATCAGGAAACTAAAATGGATATTGATTCCAAAATTCATGTCCATTGAAGAAGAAAATTTAACTATTGATAGATAACCTCATTAAAACATTTAATTTAACTATATAAAAATCTAATTTTGTTTCACTAAAGATGATTTAGGCTTCCAAAATTAAAGATGAAATTCCAGGAAAAAATTTACATCCCAAAAGGTCATCACACGATTTATTTCATTTCATCATAATGATGATCTAATTAGGCTGAAATTTTACCATATATTATAAAAAATCTTAGGACTCATTTTATTCTTCTATGAACTATCTAAATTAAATCATCTTGAAGGTATTTCTATCATGTCATTAAGGATAGATAAAAGAAATCATGGAAACATGAGAATGATAGAGATTCAATTATCTAATCACTTTCCACCACCCATTGTCCTAACCAAATAATTTGGATGAATTTTTAAACCATGTGGTCAAATAAGACTCTATAAAATCTCTATATAAAATGGATTTAGGGGAGTATATAAATGTATTTGGATGCTTGATATTATTTTTAAATACATGTTGTAGTTTTATTATTGCAAGTGCCTTATTAATTTTTATGTTTTCCAAAATCACTCTCATTTTATAATTAAAATATTTTTTTATTCTTAATAATTATTATTTATCTTATTATCGCTGTGATATTTTTTTTCTAAGTTGTAAAACTCTTCAAAAAATGTTGGAGTGCTAATTTTTTAATTGTTTTATCTTCTTCAATCCTACTTTTATGATTCAAATTCCATATTACATTGAGATCATTACATAGATTGAGAGGTAACCCTCTTATGGGTTGATTTCTGATAGTTTCATGGGATATATTGTATATTACTATATGTGAATTTAACTTCTAATTAGTTATTTAATTTTATATTTTTATTTGATGACTTAATTATTTATCTACTTTTCCAATCCAATACAATAATATATTTTGGAGTGATCATGAAAATAATCCTTGGAGTATTTAGATTATTATAATTGGAATTTTATAGGTATTAAAGTAGCGAATGATTATTTAAGACATATATTGTTTAATGAATGATTTTTTAATTAATTAATATGAAATTATCAATAAAAAATTTCACTAAATCTACCTTAGAAAAATCCTAAGATCAATACATATTAATTATTATATTTAATTAAAATATTAGTGTATTTTGTTAGTCAAATAAACTCATTAAAAATAATTTTCCAATTTATATCCAAAACCCTAAACAAAAAATCATTATATCATAGATCGCTTCTTAAGTCTCCATGAAATCGACACCCGATCTAAGTCATAAACAACCACTTTATCTCATTGGATAAATTTGGGTGAACTAAATTTTAGTTCCATTTAATGGACCCAAGTATTTAATATTATACACTCCAATTATATTATCATCCCAATTTCTATTTTATCACCCCCATTTCTCTTATATTTTCCACTTTCTATCCTTCTGTGTATTCCCTCTTATATCTAAGACCATTTAAACCAATTTATTAGGGTGGATAATCATTGGGTTGATGAATTATGTATACCCAAGGGACCTAAACCTTTTGGATCCCAATCATCATGAGACTCTTGAATCTAAATATGAATATACTCCAATAAAGGTTCATCCAAATAACCCCATCTTGAACCCTAAAGGAAAAAAATGAGAAATACAAATGAGGAATCCCCTAACTTGGGAAATTTTATTATTAATAAGACCTTGAATTACTATGTCATACCTGTCTAGAATAACGACCCATTTTGAAATAAACATACTTCTCAAGGAGAACCTAACTATATCTTCAAAACCCATATCCTAAACCAAATTACCCCATTTCATGGGATTGAGTTAAATATGACTTACCTTAATGTCAAGGTGTTTAATCACATAATTGAAACCATGCACCTCACTCATAAACTGAGTTGTGAAAGATGAAACTCTTTCATTTACCTAAAAAATCAAGCTAATAATTAGTTAATATTGGCCAGAAACAACATTGATACCCTAAGAGGTGGGTGGTGTGAATCAGGGTTTGAAAATTACCAAATAATCCATTTATAAGGATCTTATTACAAAATTATTAGGAATAAACTCTCTATAACTTATGTATGATATGAATCCATAATAATATAAATGAGGGACACAAAAGATTTTACCAGGTTCACCTAAACTAGACCAATCCAGGGAGCATGAAAAGGAAATGTTCTAGTGAACCTCAATACTAAAGATCAATTCTTCGTTATATGTTTGGAATGAATACACTGAATATCCTATTTTATAACCTTCATAGAAAATTTATATTACTTCTATAATAATCTTAGGTAATTTACTACTCTTCTAGGCACTGATGATGTAAATATTAACAAAAAAATAACGATTCACCACTATTGGGGGTGTCTCAATTTGCTCCAACTTCTTCAGATTAAATAATATCACAGCACTTCTAGTAATATGTCACCTTGAATACCCTTCTCATTCTACTCCTTCTTTCTAATGTAGGCGTGGAATGTATTTCCTCACATTTTTAATGATTCTATAAATCCTCTCCATGTGTTTTCACCTCCTTTTCAAAACTATATATTGCAGTCATTATATCCTTCCAATAAATCAACCCTTAATTAAATGGTTATAATTAATTCTATTTTCTAAATAACACTCAAATAATTCCATGTGTAACACATATTTTTATGTAGTCATAATTTTCCAATTAGGTTTTTTCAACCCCTATAAATTCATGCCTTCCTATTAATTTTTTAATTCTAGTTGTAACTAGAAGACTCCTTAACCACACTATGGAATGCTTCACAATGAACTTGAATGTATCAAATTCAATACTTATGTAGTGTGGACTCCATTCAGTGGAATGGTTATTGTTCAAAAAATATATCTACAAAATCCATTAAATATATTTTATTTAATTCTCTCATGATCTCAACATAATTTTCCCAATCACTGTATATACTCAACCTGGCTACGATGTGGTATTTATTATTTATAGTTGGCCAACTAGTTGATAGATACAACTATGAGGTGGATGGATCCTATGGTGTGGACCTAATCAAAGTGTAATATCCATATAAATTCATCCAAACTCCCTTTTTGATGCGATGTTCCTACTCACGATGCAAACACTTGGACAACAAAACTACAAGACCCTACATTCTAAGACATTGAAGTGTGGTACCTTTTGACATAATGTGGAGGTCCCCAAATTGGAAATGACACAAAAAATTTCATATAAACATTTTTTTCATGTCCATGTTAAATATAACAAAAATCATCTTTACCCTAAGATGGTAAAGTATAAAACCTTATAAACCACATGAAAACCATTATAGATTCTGAAATACAATATAACACACATCTTTACACCATAAACCTCAAAACATCTTATAAAGATCAAGGTATAACTTGGAGTGTTTAAGAATGGTTTCTATCTTATAGATAGAACCTATGATATTTACAAACATCTTTATCCATATTTTTGACTTTGTAAGTTCCTTTGGGATATTTCTAAATATTATTCACATACAATTATCAACAAAAAAGCTCAAAAAAATTCAAAAGGGATTTTTTTTTCTAATAATATCCCCCTTTGGGTGTGTTAAAAATTTCCAAATAGATTAAACACTTTACTTGACACTCTTACTTTTAAGAAGTTTAAAAACGATTCACTAATAACTAAATATAGGTCCAAATTAGTTAATATCGACATGATAAATAAGGCTAAAATGAAATGATCCTCCTAAAAAAACTTTATTATTCTTTATTATCTTCAATACCACTAAACCAAATTGCTCCCCTTGTATAAAATTTCAATTAATCTCCCTATTTCTAAATCACCAATATTTGATTTATCCCCCGTTTTCAATAGTAAGTACACTCCGAATTCATAACCGATCATAACATCTCCCATGTAATTTTATGGATATCTTCTCCCCCCTTTTTCAATGAACCAAAAAATAACATCTCTGAAAGTTTAAAAATGTGGGTTAGAAATCTAAGAATTCAACTCATGAGAGAAAGCATACCGGGCTACAAATAACAATTCTCATGGTAGAGTGGGGGTCCCTTTTACAACCAATATAGTTAGTGTTATTTATTAAGACTATAAAATCTAATTGTTTTTTTTCAAATTCAACCCTAGGTAGTGTCTTTGTCAGGATATATAAAATTTGATATTATGTTAGAATATAATCCAACTTCACTAGACTTTGTATAAACTTATCCTTGATGAAATGGTATTTGATCTCAATGTTATATTTCCTTGAATAAAGGATGTGATTTTTTCTAGGATTAATTTCAGTCAAGTTATCTCACATTATAACAATCATATATTTCATAAACACTACAATATACTCAATTTTTTGCATCACCCATATCGACTAAGTAAAATATTGAGTGTTCAATATGTATTTGTCCTATATGGTGCTTGGAGAAAATAATTCTTACCTATTAATTAGCCAAAAAAATACAAGAACTTACAAGGTAAAAGGAACCCTTGGATGTTGAATTCTAATCATTGGAAAAGACGTCCTAATATCCATCCATTTCTTAAAAATACTCTTGTTATTACGTGATGTGATAAAACAAAAAAAATTCACTCTATGATTTATATATCGAAGTATCCTATTCATAGATAACATTTTAATCCCCTTGGGATAGATTTGTCCATGAGAAAATTGGAATATAACAAAAACTATATTAGTGTATGTCGATTCAGATACAAAAAACTACCAATAATCTTTTGATAATCTGTCACATTGACCTCCTTTCCTTCCTCATCTTTTAAAAATTTAATATGTGTAGCCACTAAAGGTATCATTAGTCTCAAATCATCAATTTCAAAATATTTTAGAATTTATTTGGAATATTTATCTTGAGAAATAAACATATAATAATCTATATGAGTTACCTATAAGATAAGGAAACATACAATCCCTCGGATTATAAACACCTTGAATTTATATCTTGTGTAACTTAAAAAATCTTATAGTGTGGTTTATTTGATCCTCAAAAAATTATATCATCTACATAGAGGAGAATTGATATACTTTGATATTATTCCTTCTTGATGTAAAGTTTATGATAAAATCAACTGCTTTGAAATCCAATATTTATTAAATTTTGATCAAGTTGAGAGTTCCAAGACCTTAGAGCTTTTTTCAATCTATACAATGACTTATTCAACCAAAAAAATTTGTTCTGATTTTTATCTATGATAAATCCATTCAGTTTTATAATATAAACTTTCACTTAATATACTCCATTGAGGAATTCCAATTTAATATCCATTTGATATACTTTGAAGTATCTTTAAACTGGAATAGAAAAAAATGATCATATAGTTTCTAATAGGCCCATTGGTGGAAATTTCTAATCCATATCTTAA
This sequence comes from Viscum album, assembly GCA_963277665.1. Classification (NCBI taxonomy): domain Eukaryota; kingdom Viridiplantae; phylum Streptophyta; class Magnoliopsida; order Santalales; family Viscaceae; genus Viscum; species Viscum album. The sequence continues at coordinate 517,560,522 of OY728130.1, forward strand.
ACTTTTATTTTGGATTATTCTTTTCATAACAACCATTATTTATTTTATATCACATTTCCATATTCATTTAGTTTATTATAGAACCCAAACTTTGTTTTGATGATGTTTTTGTCCTTATATCTTGGAAAAACTTACCAAGTTTGGGTTTTCTCTATTTTTTAAAGATCTTCATGCATAAAATAGACCTAAATTTCATTATTAGTAGCCTCATTGAATTTTTTTAGGCTCTAATTGAGATATAATTGAGGTTTTCTAATGAACCTTCATTATCTATGTTTGAACTAGAGTTTTTTGGTCACCAATAATTTTTTTATCACTGATTTTAGGACTCCTTTTAACCATATTATTTTCTACTAAACCTATAATATTTAACTCATCATTGGTGTCTTATTTTGAGTGTTTTACAGTACCATATTCAATCCCTAAACATTTAACTTCAAGGTCAATTTCTTCCTCAAGAACTTCATTAGACCACTATGAAATGTTATCTCTAGTTTTTTAATTATTTCAGTTTTCAACAATGGATGCATCCTAGATTTCCATTATTTTTTATAAGACTCTTTTTATAGAAGTTGTATGGATTTATTTTGGATAAATATCTAAGTACAATACCTTTATCCACACATTATTTTAATTATAGGTTATTTTCATTATTGAGGATAAAACATTTACTTTTGAAAATTTGTAAACACTTAAGTGTTATATTTTCTCATACCACATATCATAGAGGGTATTCAGTTCATTTAGAAAAAAAAAACTCTATTGGAGATGTACAATGACATAAGAACGGCTTCTTTCCAAAATTTATATCATCTGTTCTTTTCAATGAGCATTTTTTGCAAAATATTATTGATATTTTACTTCGTCCTCTCAGTGACTATGTTTTATTAAGGGGTTCTCACCGATGAAAATTGATACCAAATTCCATGCTTCACAAGATATTCTTACACCTTCTTATTAGTGAATTCCATACCATTATTGGTCCAAATATTATACATTTTCACACCGAGAATCTTCTCCACTAACCTATGATATCAGGTAATAAATTTGAACACCATGACATTATGGGTAATAACAATCATCTATTCCATCAAACAGTGACCATCAACAAAAAGGATATAGTAACCTTTAACATGCATGGAATCAAGTGTCATCGAACTATATTAATTAGAATAAACTATCTCAAGAGGCCTTATTTATTTCTCCTTCTTTGGCTTGTGGGTCATTCAAAAAATCCTTACCTTTTGAAAAGTATCACACATATAAGTGTGATTATGGGAGAGGTTAGTGATATCTCAATAACATTCATTCTTTACAAATTATTCAAATTATTTTTGGCTCAAATATACTATACATTTTGGCCACAACCAATTTTCTTCCTTGTAGGATCACAAGAATCTATCCTCTTCTCCATTGATGAGATAAAGATTTCCTTTGTTTCACCTTCCTTAAAAAACTGTCATTCCATATTTTTCTTTAATGATGCAGGTATTCTTATTGAACTTCATAGAATTCACTGAGTCACATAGTTAGATCACACTAAGAATATTGTGACTGAGACCTTCAATCAACAATATTTCAGTATGCCTCAAACCTCTTCCTCCTACCTTGGCCTTCCTATAACTAATGATCTTTATCCCCTCATTATTTCAAAATTGAATAACACCATCTCTATCATAACTCATGATAATGAAACGATATTTATTTCCCATCATATGGGAAGTAAAACCACTATCTATAATCCTTGTTCCATCTCTATCATTTTCTCTTCAATAAATTTCAGTGACATTATCCTTCACCGTTTTTCCTTTCTTTATCAAAATCCACAGCTTTACTTATTTTGGTAGTAAATATTATTTTTCTACCTATAGATATATATAATATTTATTAATCTTATAAGGGTAAATATCTATTTTGAGTTTTTATACTACCTGAATACGTCTTGAGCTACTGTGTTTTTCTTATATGTGTCTTCTTTGGCATATTCCTTTGAACTTTTATTGAAAAATTCAATACCTTGTGTCCATAACCTCAAAAATGAAATCAATATCCAACATAATGAGTATATAAAATTATGATCATTTATTTTTGTTACTCCCAATCCCTATAGTTCCTTTTAGATATGTAATGCACGTATTGTGTATATCCCATTTTCCATAATAATAACATTGGATTCATGGTGAATTATTACGCATCTTCACCATTCCACCAATGGGATTTTGGGTCTTGTGAGTTTTACCCAAATCAATCTTCATATATGGATTGGGTGATTATAAATTTTAATTAACCAAAAATATTTTATTCTTATATTTAAGCTCCATAGTTGATTCCCCTTTGTATTTGAATCACTGTACTTTATGGGAATGCCAAAACCTTTTTTGTTTATTCCCCAAAAACTTCCTTATCTTCTTTAGAAAATTATGCAATTGATCCCCCTAATGTCATATTGGGAGTAAGAATACTTTATTTAGCATAAAAATTACATCAAAATTTCATGAATTAACCTTAGAGTTCTTTAATTATTTTGACCATTTCTTTTACTAAATTGGATATTCCATCAATAATCCGATACTATTCTTCAATTTTGAGATAAAACTAAACTCCCTTCTCATATTTACCTAAATTTATAGTTTTGAGTCTTTTAATATCTTTTATAAATTATCAAGTATTATATTTGTTTTATATATTCATTTTTAAGTTACATACTACCCTTTCATCCTGCATTTTCCCCTCCAAATATCAATTTCCTCAAGAGTAGCCTCAAGTTCATCTTTGAGGTCAACTCTTCCCTCAAATTTAACAACATCATCATAGATGTATTCCAATTATTATTTGTATAAAATAGACCTAATAACTTATTAACCATGATCTACATAGTCCTCGAACACCTCTACATCTATCTCCTCCAATACATCCTCTTCTTGAGAAAGTAAGTTCCTTTAATCAATGAATTTATTCAATAGTCTTGTCTTGATATTCTAACCCTTGAATGATTTCTTCATGTGTTATTATTTCATCATTATAATTTTGAACTTTATTAGGACACCTAGATATAAGATTCCCAACTTTTATACACTGAAAGATAGTAAGTGGAATCTTTCATTTAAATTTACCTTTTACTCTATTAAAATTAGAGGAGAGGAAATACATTACTTCATTAACTTATTCTTCACCAGGACCCTCCTTCAATGAATGTTTTTTAATTTCTTTAAATTATACCTCCATATAATTATTTTTTGAATCAAATTTAGTACCATTTATCCTAATATCATATACAATGATAGTGTTACAATGGATATCCATTGTTACCTCCTTTAGGTCATTATTTTTTAGAACTAGACCTTTGTATTAAACTGAGGTGGTAATATTCTCCAGATTCATTTCATAATTTTTATGTAATCAAGGGTCTATAAAAGTACATGTATATATTTCATAATAATTATTAATTAATTAACTAATTTAACTATAACACACATATATTTTATAATATGTAAAATTTAATTAATAGATTTCAGTGCAAAAACATCAAGACGAAATGAACTGTGGTATACCATTAAATATTATTATTTTAACACGGTCGTTATTACCTAGAAATTAAATTGGTGAGTGTTAACATGAATAAATATATTTTTAAATATATATGAAGGTAATATTCAATAAAAATTTATTTATTAATTCTTAGGAAATAAACACACAATTTTTAAAATAGTCATTTTATTCTTCAAATATTTGTTTTCTTCAAAAATTGATTTTTATTTATTTCTATGATAAAACAAATATAATTAATTTTTTATATTTTTAAAAAATTTATTTCATAAAATTAATTTCATTTTTGAAATTATCATATCAAAATTATCTTATGGTTAATTTTTTGTATTGATTTTTCATTGAATAGTGAAAAATACACTTTTTATTGAAAACTGTATTTTAATTTCATTAATTTAAAAAGTAATATTTTATTTTAAAATGTATATAAAGTAATATTAGTTCTATTATATTATTAAAAATACATTTATGTTAATTTTAATCAATTTTTTGGTTTAATTTTTTTTTATAGAAATATTTTTATACTTAAAAATGATTTTTTCAGAAAAAACATTTTTTCATTGCATTTCGAATTTTAATAATAAATTAATTTCTTACACTTATTGAAATTGAATATTTAGAAATGGATTAAATATTTATAATAATCATTTCCAAATTTATTTACTAGGTCTTATTTATTTTTGGTTATTATGAATAGTAACCATGGTAATTTTTATTAACCCGGTAAAAGGAAAATCGGGCAATTTAGGTTAAAAATAAAATGATAAGAACCATTAAATAACCAAAAAACTTAAATAAATATTATTTTATATGTATATATAGAACCTAATAATCCAAAGGTATAATTTATATCATTTTTTTCTACTTGGATGAGATTATGACCGTTATATTATTTTATTTATTGAAAATTCAAATACGTCACACTCTTGTTTTTAGTAAGTGTGATATTTTTTAATATGGTGTTATCTAGAAGAAATGTTCAACTAAAATTTTTATTTTAAAATAAAAAATATTTATCTATATAATGATAATTTATTTTTAAATTTTAGTGAAAAAATAACTGCCTTAAATGATTACACAATGACGATGAAGTAATTATTCAATTAATGAAAAAAACAAATAAATGCTATTAAAAATATTAAAAGAAATATAATTTTTATTAATTAAGGTTATACATGAATTTTATAGATGAATATGATATATTATGGATGTATTAAAATATTATTTTTTAATTTTATCTTGTTTTATTGATTTTTTTAATGTTAATCTAATGAATAGTGTCAAAATTAAAAATAATGATATTTTATGAATATAATATTTTATTAAATTATTTAATAATAATAAAAATATTCAATAGGGATAAATGTAATAAAATATAATCTAAAAAGTTATCTCATGTGCATTTATTGGATATTTGGGAACATTTGTCTCTAGAATAGTCTTTTTATATTTTAATATTTTGAGAAATCCAAAAGTTCCCCTCACCTCAATTATAAAAGGAACCAGCTTCCTTCACTTATTTACACTGAATTGAGAATATATCTCAACCATACCCTAAAAATTGTCTCCTAAACTTACTTAGAAACATTATGGAGGTTCTTTATGTAAAGACCCAAGCATAACATACATGGACATTACACTGTTTTTGCGGAATACTTAATACACAACATAAACAGACGCCCAAAGACCGTATTAGTTTAGTGACTTTGGAAACTGGAAAACATAAACAAATGGTTCATAAAATATCTATATATTCTCCTTATTTATCCTTCAGAACTAAAATCCCCTTTTGACAAATCTTACTTAATACACTTCTTCAAATCCAGTGGGGAAAAGAAACATGAAAAGGGGTGACCTCAAATGCTCAGTAAGGGTAAGCATGAAAAATATCTTACAAAACCTAAACATAAGAATGTAAAAACATGAAAATAAATTTTGAAAAAAAAACATACCACATTTATCATATACCAAAATATTGATTCATGAAATAAATCTTGGTAGTTTATAAAGCATAAACCATAAGGGAATCATGAACCATGAGAAAATAGCATTGGTATAAAGCATGGAATTGTGGAAAACAAAAAAGCACATAATATGATTTCCATAGTAGAAAAGGAATTGCTTCTAAGATCATCATAGTGGAAAAATTCCATTACTGAACCAGATTTACTTTCCGTTCCATCCATGTATTATGAATCTGGATTTAATTGTATTTTCAACCCTATATTATTGAACCAGATTTACTTGTCGTTCCATCCCAGTATTACTGAACCAGATTTACTTATCATTCTTGTCATGTCTATCTCATGAGATATAAATCTTTACCCAATTCATTATATGGAGATATAGGTCCCACCCATATCATAATGAAGTTATTCTTACATGTTCCACAAAAACATAAACCATTCATCATAGCATAACCCAAGGAAAAAAATGGGTTTCTTAAACATCATTGTATCAAAATATAATCCATATAAAATATCACTACATAATTAACACAATGAAATCTTAGTAATAATAGGGATATAAATATAACCCTATTTAAAGATAATCATCTTAGATGGAAAATAATTTTTATAAAACACTCGAACTTAATTCTTGAGGAAAATATCCTTTCTTCTTCAAAAACATTTTCTTTTCTCAAAATAACGTACAATTTTAAAAGAAAAGAATTTAGTTGAAAATAAACTTGAAATCATGTAATGTAATATTCATGTAAATGAGGCGTTATGAAGACATAAAATTTTATTAATGCCGTGTAAGTTAAAAAAACATTCTCCTCATACTTTTACTGGAAAAGTCAAAAAGTACCTCGTATCAAAAAATTTCAAAAGATTCATTTCATAACATTTAATAAAAATTTACCAATTGAAAATATTTACTTTGAAAAAATTTATAAGAATACAAATAATATTAAATATTTAAGAAACATGGATGTGAATAATAAATATACCACAGTAAATACTTAAGTATAAATAATCTCAAATAGTAATGAGATTGTGAAATTATCTGTTACCTTAGGTCCGATATACTTCGTATGTATCCAAACCTCTTGTATAATGATTTAAATAATGTTATTGACTTATTAAATAATCATAGTCATTTTTATGATACCATATATGATCATATGATCATTTATTATGTTAGTAACATTTCATTGTCACTCGTTATTCGAATATTAACTGCTTTATGTTCTTATGATGTTTTGTCAGATAATTTCATGTTACAATTGTTTGGTTACAGTTATATCATTTACAGAATGATATTATTATAATATATATAATATTTATTTATTCCATTCATGTTTATAATTGTGGTTTAATAAATATCATGTAAAATGAATCACATCGCATTGTGGAGATGGTAGGTCGTATGTATGTACGAGCGACGATATCATTCACTTGATGGTTAAACAGTTTAGAATTGGATGTTATATTAATTATATAGAATAATTATCATGTTATATTAATTATTTAAATCCATTATACTCAACATTATACCTATCCAAATTAAGTATTGTTGAATAACAAATTACACCACGGTGTGGAGACGATAAGCCGCACGTATGCACACATGTCGATATTGTTATTTGTAAGATGGATAAAAGGATGAATTAGGTTGTCTCATAATTATAATAAAATATCAGAATATAGAAGATAATTTAATTATTACTTTAGTGTAGAAACAACTTAAGAAGAGGAAGTAGAAAAAGAAAAGAATTTTTAAAGAGGTGATAAAACAATTACACCTTTTTCGATCATCTCCTTTTAATTTTCACAAAAGGTCTCCATAGGATGGATTTCTTGTTAAGTGAAAAGTCCTATTTTGACATTTATGTCTTGTTTTGGAAATCACAAATCTATTTTTTTTTCATACTGACTATGCTTATCATACTGACTATGCTTATCATACTGACTATGTTTATCGTACTGACTATGCTTATTGTACTGACTATGCTTATCGTACTGATTATGATTATCATACTAACTATGCTTATCATACTAACTATGTTTATCGTATGGACTAAACCATACTGACCCAATCAATCATACAGACTCTATCAATCGTACTGACTTTTATGCATCATACTCACTTTGTATCATATCAATACATTGTACTAAGTAATACTGATTGTACTCTTTTTTTATTCTATCACATGCATGTTTTTTTCCTTCGTTAAAACACGTGTTTTATATCAATCGTACTCATGATTATCATTTTTATATATCCTTTGTTTTGACCAATCCAATTTCATCGAGTTAGTTATAAACTAATCAAAACAATGTCATGTCTTCTATTTAAATATGACTGTTATAATGCCAGGTGTCCAAGTCCCTCCTAGTTTTCCAAAGAAATATGACCGTTGGAGGAAATATGACCATTAGAACCTGAGGCCTATAAATAGAAGGTCATTTGAAGATGAGAACACAACTGAGAGACTTTGATCATTCTTTGCTTCTATCAAGTTCTAGATAAAGATGCTGTGAATTCTCTCTTGCTTCATGTGAAAGCCTTGAAATTACAAAACGTGAATGGCTCATTTTTACTTTTTGTATTTCAATAAGTTATTTATTTTTCTTTGTGAAACCAATAAGGTGATAACGATCAAGGACTGTTGAGGATAGGCAGATAGTGATATCGATCATCGTATCGAGGGCTTGCGGGGATAACAAGACAGACGTACCAATCATCATATCGAGGGCTTGCAGGGATAACAAGACAGACGTACAGATCATCATATCGGTGGCATGCAAGGATTACAAGACAGATAAACCGATCATCATATCGAGGGCTTGCGGGGATAGCAAGACAGATGTACCGAGCATCGTAACGAGGGCTTGCAGGGATAGCAAGAGAGACATACCGATCATTATATCAAGGGATTACGGGGATAACAAGATAGACATATCGATCATCGTATCGAGGGCTTACCAAGGTGGTAATAAGACATACCTCTTATCCTTGGTGAAAGGATACCCTTCTCTTTGTGATAAAATAATTGTAATACTTTTACATTTCCACTGCAATTTCAATTAGAAAATAAATTGTATTGTTTTTTTCTTTATTTCATATTCAATTGTAATTGTTTCAATTACGATTATTCTGTTACATATTGTATTAATAGATTCTATACGCTTTATGTTAGAATCTATCACTTTTTTATTACTCTGATTATTGTATTCACTTTGAATATAGTTTAGTTACTTTACTTATAGTATTACATCGTATCATACATTTCATATTCAAGAAAATTGTGGTTAATTGTATTTGTTGTGAATTGTATTAGTTTAAGATCATTTAAACTAATTTCTTAAGTGATTAAACACAAAGTTTTTAAACCTACAATTCACCCCCTCTTATATTGTTCTATCTAATATTCATATACATCTATATATCAATCCAAAAATTGGTATGAGAGGATGTTTCCACTTATTTTTATTACTTCCTATATAATTGTTTTTTATTACAAATTTCTGTTTATAACTACTTATTGCACTAACATGAGGAGTGGAAAATATTTTGTTTTATTAGATGGTAGGAATAAATATTGGTTCAATTGAAAATATAAATCCAAATAGACCACCTATCTTTGATGGAAATTATTATGAGGATTGGAGAGATCGAATGAAGACATTTTTTATTAATACTGGTGTTGACAATTTTATTATGTTTACTGGGGGTTACAAAATCCCTGACAAAAAATTTAGTACTTTCACCAAACAAGAGAAGCAAGAATGTCAACTGAATTACAAGGCATGCAATACTCTGTTGTGTTCTATGACTAGGAATATATACAGCCAGATATCATCATGTAAAGCAGCCAATTTTATTTGGAAGAAATTGGAAGCCACACACTTTGGTACATCTAAGGTTATAGAAATAAGAAGAGTAATTCTTCGAGCAGAATATCATGGATATCTTTTTTTCCTTATGGAGAACCAGTATGTAAGGTGCAACAGAGAAATATGACCATTATAATGCCAGGTGTCCAATTCCCTCCGATTGTTCTGAATAAATATGATCATTGGAGGAAATATGACCATTGTAACCTGAGGCCTATTAATAGGAGGTCATTTGAAGCTGAGAACACAATTGAGAGACTTTGATCATTCTTTGCTTCTATCGAGTTCTAGAGAGAGACACTATGACTTCTCTCTTACTTCGTGCAAAAGCCTTGAAATTACAAAATTTGAACGACTCGTTCTTAGTTTTTGTATTTCAAAAAGTGGTTTTTTTTCTTTGTGTGACCGATCAGGTGATAACGATCAAGGAATGCTGAGGATAGGTAGATGGTACTACCGATCATCATATCGAGGGCTTGTGAGGATAACAAGACATAAGTACTGATTATCGTATCGAGGGCTTGTGGGGATAGAAAGATAGATATACCGATCATCGTATCGAGGGCTTACAGGGATAACAAGGCAGATGTACCGATCATCATATCGAGGGCTTATGAGGATAGAAAAACAGACGTGCCGATCATTTTATTGAGGGATTGCAGGGATAACAAGACAAATGTACCGATCATCGTATCGATGGCTTGTGGGGATAACAAGAAAGACGTACCGATCATCATATCACGGGCTTACCAAGGTGGTGGTAAGACAGACCTCTTTTCCTAGGTGAAAGGATACCCTTCTCTTTGGGATAAAAGAATTGTAATACTTTTACATTTCCACTGCTGTTTGCATTAGAAAGGAAATTGTATTTTTTTCCTTTCTTCATTTCACATTCAAATGTAATTGTTTCAATTACGATTATTCTGTTACATATTGTATTAATAGATTATATACACTTTATAGTAGAATCTATCACTTTTGTATTACTATGATTATTGTATTCATTTTGAATACAATTGATTTATTTTACTTATAGTATTACATCATATCATACCTTTTATATCCAAGACAATTGTGGTTAATTTTATTTTTTGTGAATTGTTTTAGTTTAAGATCATTTAAACTAATTTCTTAAGTGATTAAACACAAGGTTTTTAAACCAACAATTCATCGCCCTCTTGTACTGTTTCATCTAATATTCATATATATCTATATATCGATCCAACATTTCTGACCAAAGTGTGTCCTCTAGTATGAAGTGAGGCAAGTTGGGAGAGTAAATGGATAGGGGTTGGCCGAGAAAAAGGTCTTTAGAGGTGTGATTAAAATATAAGGAGAGGTTCTCTTTTATAAAAGAGGGGAGGGACACCTTTGGAAATACCCAAAATATTAAATTAATATAAATTAATTTTTAATTTCAAATGCCTCTAAAGTAGCTTATTTAAAATATAAGATGAGTATGGGTAGAAATACTCTCAACCAATAAAATTTAGACATGTTTTTATTTTATTTTAAACCTCATCATTTTGATTTATCCTTATTTAATCTATTTAATTTTAATTGTGGTAATACTATTCTAAATATTAAATGGTTATAAATATTTACTTTATGTGTGGCCAGTTGTCCATAATTTGATAATTTATGAAATTTTCGACCATATAATTTTTAATTTGTAATTTATTAATATTTTTGTGATTTTTAAATAATTTAATAATATTTTATTTTTATAAAATATCAATAGTGTCTATTTTGACACTATTCATTTATTCAACTTTAAATAAAATCCACACAGAAGATAAATTTGAAAAAAATATTTAATACACTAATAAATGTCATAGTCACCAATAAAATTCATGGACCACATTAATTAGTTCATATTATATTTCTTTTAATATTTTTAAAATCATTTATTTGATATTTAAATTAATAAAATAATTTCTACATCACTATTGTGTCATCATTAATGGTAATTACATAATCTATAAACATTACAAATAAATTTAAATGATGTATATAATTTTATTATATTTATAAAGACACTTTATGTTCTAAGTTTTATCAAGTTTATCACTACATTAAAATTATTATACTTTTAAGATATAAGATAGTGACATGTTTTCACTTTTGTTTTAACTATAATTACATCACTTTCATAGAAAAAAAGTCAATTAAATGAATAAATTCAAACTCTTAGGTGATATTGGTATAATTTAATTCATCCAATAATATTTTTTAGGTGTTAGAGTAATTTTATTATCTTTATTATGTTTTTTGTTACCCTAATTTACCTGATTTACCTTTAACTATGGTAAATAAAAATTTCCGTAGTTACTATTCATAATATCCAAAAAAATAAAAGTAACCTATTAACATACTTTGGACCCAATAATTCAAAATATGGAATACATTTTTAAAAATTAAAAGTTTCAGTAATTAATTTAAAATTAATTCCTGTTGTCAAAACCAGAAAGTAGGTTTTTAAGAAGTAAAAACTATCAAAAAATTGACATGTGTTTATATCTAATTTAAATGTGAAATTACTTCCAATGACTAAAATTGGATTAAATGATAAAAAAATAGTCCAATTACATTTTAAAACCAATTAAAAATATAATCTAACTATATAAATAAATTAGACGAAAAGGAAGTTTTGAATTAAAATGCAGTATTTTTTACTATTCATTAAAATATGAATTTCATCAGAAATTTCCAAAAATTCATCCAAGGTGAATTTTGATGTCCCGATTCCAAAGAAGAAGTTTATTATGTCAAATATAACTTATGAAATTGTTAAAAAGTAGATTTAAAATGGTTTCTCCATCTAAAGGCGGTAAAACTGTATTTTTTTGAAAAATAATTATTTTATCCAAAAAATTAAAATTGTTATTATATCATATCTAGAAATCATATATGATGAATTTAAAAAATTAAATTGAATATATTACATATATATTTCACTATTAAAATACATAAAGGGTGATTTTATTATTTTATAAACTCACTTATTTTCATTTAAATATTTTTTTAGATGGAAGTTAATACTATTCATACTCACCATTAAATGTCTATATTATAATATTTATTTATCAATTATACTAATTATTTAATAAATTAATTCTATCAAAAGAACTTGAAATTGTTTGTAACCCAAGCCAAGAATAGTGTCTCATATACTGCAAGATAATATGGTGTTGCGTATAACGCAAGCTAATCTTAGTGTAGCGTACAACATAAGACATTAAAGAAATTAAAAATAATCCATCTCATAAAATATCAAGGTGTTACATTTTGTTTCTAAAAATGAAATCCCTAGATTCCTTAAGAATAGATTTAAAGAGAGTCCACTAAAGAAGGGGTGATCATCTTTACCAACTCTTTCAAGTTTATTTCTTCTTATAATTCCTCTCCATGTGTTTTTTTCACCCTAAATTAATAAATATAGTATCAAAAATATACTGAGATTATATTATTATTATGATACAACCATATTCCACCTTTTAACCACCCTATGAAAAATGATAGCACCGCGTGTGTGTACATACAACTTACCATCTCTACTCAGTGGTGTGATTTATTTTTCATCACCAATTTATTTAGATGGTTATAATGATAGAAATAATGGGTATATAATATATTTTTGAAATGATATTGATTTTTTAAAATTAATATATCATCCATTTCCCTACCCATTCACCATTAATAGAATGATATTTTTGTTTGTGCATACGCGCGACCTACCGTCTCCACGAAGCGATACGACTCATTTTACATATCCTACTTTCAATAATGGTTATAAAAATATATTAAATCATTAAATTTTATAATTATAGAATTAATAAAATTCTGGACATGATTAATTTAGATCCCATGCATATGAACTGGAACTTATATGATAAAACATGCATGGAAAAATGAAAGAGTTAACACCCGAAACAAGGGTAATGAGGAAATATTATTATGAATTGGGTGATAATATGATATAATAGGATAGTATATGATATTATAAATATTAATATGGATATTTTATAAATTAATAACATTTTTAAAACCATTATACATGAGGTAAAATCATTTTCCCTTAAAAGAAAAAAATGATGTAAGGGATTTTCTTCTCAAATTTATTTATGTGGGACACAAGCCTTATTCATCAATTATTTCTTTTGTGTGGTGTAAATAATATCTATTTGATATGTTATATCATGAGTATATTTGTCTTAATTATATTTAAATATCCATTTGAATTTATTTCTTTCACGGGGATTATGATTAATAATATTCCCAAGTGGTAAGGGTTTTTTTCACAATCTCTTCATTATTTGGGATTGTTTATTTTTAAGTCCCCAATGGGGAATATACCTATTACATTTCCATGTTTTATAAAAATGTTTCAATTTTTTTACCATTATCATAAAATTATTTAAAGTCATTTTAACCAAGTTTTACTTTTTACAAAATGTTTTAAAAAGGAATCTTCTTGTCATTTTACAAACAATTTGCTTTGTGACGTTTCCAAAAAAATAAAGAAGAAATGTTTTATTTTAACTTATAAAAAATGATTTGATTTTCCCTCCATCATGACACCTTGATTATTTGAATATTAATTTACAATTTTACCAGGTTATTTTCAAATAAAAATTTCTTCTTTGTATTTTCATGGTTTATTTTTTAAAAGTGAATTTCAAAGTAAAAGAGATATTTTAATCAATTTTTTTAATGAAATTTTTATGGTAATTTTATTCATCAGTCAAAATAAACATTTTACTTATTCTCAATTGTTTATATTTTATAATTATACCATACTTTGAATGATTCACTTAATTATGATAATTGGATATTGAATTTCTCTTAAATATCCATATTATTGTATCATAGATATCATTATTTCCTAAACTGTATACAATTTTTACATATAGTGTTTACTTAGAGAGTTATTTTATTAACTGGGAAATATTGATAGATTTTTATCCTTTATTCAATATGGATATTTTTTAATAAGGAATATTGATTCATGATTTAAATACATTATTCAATATATAAGGAATTATTTGGACATGCAAGTACGGGTGGGGACCATTTATAGAAAGTCCCCCAATGCATCTTTAGTTCTCATGATACAAATCAGTTGGACAAACCTGATTGGTTTTCACCTAGTATATATAAACCATATTCTAAAATATATTCATAGTAGCAGTAAATATTTCCAAACTAGATCGGTTTATACCCAGTAGTTTTAAACCATATTATGAAAGGTATTGATGGTAGGGGTATCATGTGCTTGAGACATGATATACAATAATTAAGAAGTTACTTCTTCTAGAATTCAATTGTTATTATTATACATGAAATTTTCACTAGGATATTATCTCTATATGCATTTCATTCTCAATTATTTATTAAATGGAATATGTTTGAAACTATTTACCTTTCCTTGTTGATTATGATTTATCTTATCATGATAATCAAAGTTGTTTAAATGAAATATGTGTTCATTTATTTACCTTTCCATGTTGATTATGCTTATGTATTTTTGATAACTTCCACTTAACTTAACCCCTAATGAGAATTTGATCGCACCCTTATTTTTCTTCATTTCCTCAAGAATCATTAATGTGGACTATGAATGTTATGAAAGGACATTCTAGTGAAAACTATGTTAATCTAAAAAAATTATGTTTTAATTTGTTTTTTCATATATAATATTTGAATAATGTATGTACCTAGTTTACTAAGACTACTGAACTATTCGGTACATTGAGATGTGATTACTTATATCTTATGAAAATGTAATGATGTGACCACTAGCTCTGGGCTAATGGGGTTGGGGTCTTTCCAGTAACAACTACCTCATTTAGGATCACTCATAAATCTTAATACTTATTCCACAAAACTTGGATCTTTACATATCAATGTTTTTAATCACCTTTATAAATATTGTGAAGTTTCTCCACATAGCATGAGAGGTTTTGAAAAAAATCACCTTTATATAGATAGGTTTGGATAAAGATACACCTAGATAATCAATTTCCTTTTATTTAGCATCCAATTCTATATTATATCTATCAAATAGGGATCCAATTTCCCATTGGCCAGGATTTCACGAATAAGACTCATGTATACATCTATCCCCTATGAATAAAATAAGTATTGAATTCTATTTTTCTATAGTTAGAAATTGATATCTTCAAAGATAGAGATTCCCCTATGATTAATAATTGTTACCATTACTTCTCAGAGAGAGAGAGAGAGATAAAAATACATTAAAAACCTTCAACTTTGATACCACTTGTTGCTACCAATCAAGTTTAATGCCTTGTGGGGGAGGGGTGAATTATGGTATGACATGGAATATTTTACTTGGTTCACCCTAACCAAGCTAATCCAAGGAGCATGTAAAGTAAATGTTCCAATATATTTGAAATACTAAATATCACTTTTTATTTTAATTTTAGAGTGTCCACACCGATCCTTCTAGTTAAAAACCTTTACAAAAAATATATATCACTACTATTAAGTACTTAGGGAGTTCAATTATCCACTAATAACTGAAAAAATAAATCTTCACAAAAATAAAATGATGTACCACTATTGGTGGTGTCTCAATTTTTTTACATTCTTTAGTTTGATTAAATTCACAAAACATACCATGATAATTATACTATACAATTATAATTCTTTTATCTCTATCTAGTGTAGTTTTATAATTCCTTTCCTCAATTTTATTTTGATTCTATAAATCCTCTCTATTTTTGTTCATCTCATTTTTAAAACCACCATGATAAGTTTTTATATCCTTATAAGCAATCAAACCTTAATCTAATAGTAATGATTAATTATAATTTCACTAAGCCTTTAATATTATGCCAAGTGAAAAACACATTTGAACATGGTTATAAATTTTCCAATTAATCTAAGACACCCCTAGAAATCCCAGATATCTCATTATTTTTCAAATTTTAGCTGCAATTGGAAGATACCCTAATCGTAATGTGGAACCCTTCACTATGACATGGAATGTATCAACTTTAATACTTTTATAATGTTTATACCATTTTATGACATGGTTATTGATCAAAAAATAGATCCAAAAAATATAATGAATATATTTTCTTTAATTATCCCATTTTCTCAAAATAATCTTATTAATCCCCTTCGATCCTCAACCAAGCTAGGGTGTGTTCCATTTTATATATAGTGTGGAAACATAGTTGATTGGTATAGATATAGTGAGGAAAAATCATATTTTTTGTATCTCTTCAAAGTGGTAGAGATATAAAAATTCATCAAAACTCCCTTTGTGATGTGACAGTTCTCCTCACAGTACAAACACCTAAACTCCAAAACCAATAAACCCTATATACTAATCCTTTGTATCTTGGTTACTTCACCATGACATGGAGGTCTCTAAATTTCCAATGCCACATAAATTCACCCATGATCCTTTTTGATGTTTCTAGTGTCTCCACAGTGAAAATTCCTCTACCTCAAGATGGTAAAGAAAAAAACCTTGTGAACCACATGAGGAACCTTATGAAGTCCCCAAAATGGTTAAACATGAATATTTATGGTAAAAACTGCCAACCATCTTAGCTAGATCATGTTATAACTAAGAGTGTGGTGATGTGGTTTCTATCTTACAGACAGAACTTCATTTGCTTCCAAACATCTTATTCTCTCTTGATAACTTTGGAAGTTTCTTTTGGAGACTTACAAACACCCATCACTTACAATTATCAATAAAACAACCCAAAAAAACTCCAATGGGGGTATTTTCAAAGATTTTTTTGAGATAAAAATCCTTATATTCTTGGAAACAATTAGAAATGAATTTTTATAGAAAATACTCTCCCCACTATAAGAAAATCTTACTTAAAAATATCATTAAAAAATTTGTTAACAAAGAGGAAGATTCCTTTTATGAAACTTAAAAAAGGTTTAAAGACACCCTATACATGGTATCACAATATTATTTCTCAATATTAGAAAAAACTCATTTTTTTGTGAAGGTTTAGATCCAAGAATCAAACAATCCATAGACAAGATTTCTAATAGAACCTTTAAAAATGAAATCCCCCAATAATGAAAATGAGTATTTATAAGGACGTTCTAAACAAAACCAAACATGGGGAACCTCTCTATATTATGAGAAAACTCCTAAGTTTAGTGGGAAGGACACTTTTACAGGTGAATAAATACTCATGGAAAAACATTTATCCCTTTACACGAAGGTTAAGGTGTAACGCCCAGACCCTAGTTACCCAGAGTCGGTGCATTATTACGTAACATTGGCATGATCACAAAATATCAAGTCTCAAAAGACCGATTAGTTGAGTAGCCTTGGAAACACTAGATACTTTCATAAATGTTACATTACATCATAAAGTAAAAAAATAACTACAACAACATCTTGTCTTCATATCCCCTCATACTATCCCGACAGGTCATTCATAAAATACTTCTTCACATCCTGAAAAAATTAAAACATTGAAAGGGGTGAGCTCAGATGCTCAGTAAAGATGATAATATAGAAGAAGATTTCATAAATAAAAATAAACACTAAGACAATGTATAAATGAAAAAAATCCTTTTAAACATGAACTTCATCATAATATGGAAAAATAAAATGAAATAATGCCATTTAATTATTCACATGGATATTCTTCTAGTCGAATAATCACATGCAATATCAATAACCACTTTCATAATTATGGAATACATAATGTCATACTATCATTACCATGTATCCAAGGCCTCATGCCAAGACTACAAATAATATTTTTTCAAGGCCTCCTTCCAAGACACTAGTTTGTCTCATGAGACCTACCGATGCATCGAGGAGCTATAGCGGGATCCACCCGTCACTTATTAAGTCCAATGCATTCCTCATATGAACAGGTTTAAACATATCATAAACCATAACATAATCATATCACATAAAACATGCATAAAAGAAACATAACATTTCCACAATTCAATAACAAGATATCAATACAACACATTGATATAATAAAAACATTATCAAAACCATTTTCAATACAAAAATAAAAGGATATTAAAACTTGTCATTTATTTTTCATTTAAAAAAAGTTATGGTTTGTAGAGGAAGCTGAAACTCAAATAATGGTCACGGTGGTGGAGAAGTCGTTGTCGCCGCATACGTAAGACAAAACATTCCTTTTGTTGTTTAGTAAAAACTCTTTGTATAAAAATATTCCTTTTGAATAAAAGTAAAAGTCAAAGGGGTTTATACACCGTATAAAAGAAAGTTGTGTATAAAAAAAAATATGCCTCAATGAAAGGAGATTGAGATGAAGTCCCTTACAAAGATAATTTTTTAAATAAAATAGATCTATTATGTGTATTAAATATAAGTACATAAATAAAGTACAAATACAATATATGACATAATAATATTATGACATAATTTGAAAGTAGGAGATTAACCTAAAGAACGAAAATTGGGTTAAGAAGTTCCCTTACCTCGTGTCCGACTTGACTCGATCGTTCTTTAACCTCCTGAATAATAAAATAGATTTAATTTCTACTTTCTTAAGATCCCTTTTCAAGTTCATTATTCCTTTTATATAAATTATTACCATCTTATGAACATTATGTAATTATTTAAGTTAATAACGGCCGATTTGTCGATTTTTGGTACTTGAGTCAAAAATAAACTGCTTATAATTACAAGTTGTTCATATGGTAAAATATCCATTATATCCAGAATTATATTCATGATATAGATATAATATATATAATATATATCCAGTATATACATTCATTTATAATATTACATAACATTTAGAGGCAGTAAATGAAATGCACCATTCATGGAGACGGTAAGCCGTACGTACGCATGAACGCTACTTTCATTTCTATTTCATATTTAATGGAATTAAATCATAATGATATAAAGTTATATTATAATTCCAGTATAATATCATATATAATATCATTTACTCCATCCTTTATATGTCCCAAATATGTCATTAACGATTCAAATCACTTTGAGGGGGCCGTAGTCCGCACTTCCTAAAACGAAATTATCGCGTTTAACCATAATGGAAATCATAAAGGCATGGAATAAATGAAAAATACAGAAGAATAAGGAAAACATAAACATAATATATATCATAAATAAATATAGTGACATATTAATGGCCACCATTAAAGGTGTTAAAAAAATATTAAACAATCATCGTTTCGTGAGGCAGTAATTCGCGACCCATGGAAACATAATGTTCTTTAACCATTAGACGAAGGTGTGTGTAAGTGTAAATAAAATACTTCTCATAAAAACATCCTAGTATATTGGATATACTGTTGTTGTTACAAAATAATGGAATAGAAATAGTTTAAGGGGTTGGAGAAGCAAAATAAAACAAAAGAACATAAGAGAAGACATTACCTTAAAACCGGGTAACTCTTTTTGATTTGATCCAAAGGCATCCTTGCGAAGACTTCTGCCCAAAGTGAGGCTTCTAGGAGTAAGATAGGGAAGTTGAGAGAGTATTTGGGCAGAGTTTGGCTGAGTAAAATGGCTTGAAGGTGTGAATAAGGTGGTGTAGGTGGGGACCTTTTATAAGAGGAGAGGAGGGGTACTCTTGGAAAGTCATGAAATGTTACATTATTATATAATGAGTTTCAGATTTTAAAGGTCCCACAATTATATATTTCGAGGATAATCTGATAAGGGTTCTAAATATACTCATCCAATAGGTTTTTGACAAGTGTATGTCTTAGATTTTACATTATCATTTCATTTTATTTAAATCATTAATTAATGAGGTAATCACTGCATCATCATGGTGTCATAAAAAATTTAATTTATTTAATGCATAAAAATTATAAAACAATTACCATGATGTAGGAAATAATTTTATATTTCCAATTAATATTTATAGTCTAAAATTTAACTTATATAACTCCATGTAATAATTGTTTTATTAAAACAACACATGTTTGTGACAATTTTATTTTTACTTTAAATAAAAAGTTATTAATGTCATTCTCTTACCCAAGTGGCTCCCTGGGGTCCCCAAGTTGACCCATGGATTTTCTTGGTCGTCCATGACTCATAAAATAAGGGTAGGACAAGTTTCAAGATATTTTCATATTTTTATAATATCATTTTTATCTTAAATTTCACTAATTACCTTTAATTGAGATTAATAAAACTTAAAAGTTACTATTCACCAAAAATTATTTTCATCTCATTGAACTACATTTTGCTTCCTAATTACAACCATGTATGTCAAATTTTTGATAATCAAATCAAATAAGTGGTAAAGTTTCATTTAAATGAAAAATCAGTTTTTTTAATTACCACTTAGTGGTTTCACTATTCATCAAAAATTGAAGTTTTTCAGAAAAATACCAAAAATTCACCCTAAGATATAATTGATATTCTGAATTCAAAAATGATGTCTATTTTACAAAATTACCAACATATAATTTTCATTAATTAATTTTATAATTAATTCCCGCTGTCAAAACAAATAGCGTGTTTTTAAGAAACAATATTAATCAAATGATTGACAACTGTTTATGTCCAATTTCAAAGTGAAATTAATTCTAATGACCACTATTGGATAAAATGGTAAAATTATATTATAATTATACTTTAAAACCACTCAATAGTATAATTTATCACTATAAATGTTTTTGATTAAAAAAATTGTTTTTAATTAAAATTTAGTAATTTTCACTATTCATCAAAATATAAAAGTTATCTGAAAAGTTCCAAAATTTCACCCTAGGCTAAATTAAATATTAAAAATCCAAAAATGAAGTCCATTTTGAATTATAAAATTAATATAGTTTCAAAAAGTGGTTATTACTATTCATAATGGCTACTTTGATTGGTCGCGGTGTGTTAGAATCTCAAACTTGCGTACAATGCAAGCTATTGCATTATTGAAAGAGAATCATACTGAGGAAGATTGGGGTGTTACATTCTCCCCTCCTTCAATAAATTGTGTCCTTGCAATTTGAAAATGTTCTTCGAAAATAAATGGTTGATAATAGAAAATACCTTTGTGGAAAACCCATATCAAAAATAGGGTTAATAAAATTTAGTCTTAATAAGAGGGAAATTGAAATGAGAAAGTCACCACCAAATTAGGGTTCCAAATAAGAGAACATTGGTGGAAATTATAGACACATAATTAGAGGGAAAACGTAAATATTTATAGGGATTGATTGAGGTCATCAATCACGAAAAAGTGTAAAATTGAGGGCTTCAAAGCCATCAATCTATGATGAAAATATCATCATTTAAACAAAACATAAAGTATTAGGATAACACATTTTTTTAATATCCCTTTTCTAAAGTTTAAGAATTAATTTATTCATAGAATAAGAGAGAGGTATATATATATATATATATACTTGACAAGTAGAGTTTCAACCTTCAATTAATTTCTACCACAAACTCATCTTTCCCTAAAAAAGATAATAGAACTCCAAAATATTATATTTATCATAATAGTACAAGGTTCCAAATATTAACACATACCATTTAGATTAGGAAAACTATTTTGTAATGACCATGGACTTCCTGTAGGCTAGTGGTAGGTAATAAAGGCCTGTCACACTATGGTTGTGGGTTCGATGACCGTAACTTTGTCCGACGCGACGGGTTATCCCCCGACCTGCAGGTTATCCTTTTCCTAAAACTATAGTATTATAATATTCCAAAAATAATCTTCAGAAATGTTTAAACCTTAAATAATACTATCCAATGTTCAACTTAATCCAATCCAACCTTTATAGTTATCCCAAATACCTCTGTCCAGACTTTCTCTAAAAGGTCTCTAAATTTCAAAATCAATTCATCAGATTCCCCAAACAAAGTAAAGTTTCTCTTATTGTCACATACTAAAAATATGATTACCTGCATAGTATTAAAACCTTAATGAAAACAACAAGTACTACAGTACCATCCTTATATATATCACATTATTCTTATAACCAGAATATAATCTTTGAGTCAAAAAGCACCAATACATTAATTATTACACTTGAACTGCAGTAACAACATAAGATTAGCCTTGATCCCTTGTCCTTTTCTAAGGTAAGTTTCCCTGACTCTTAGGAAATTCATTTGAATAATTCCCCATTTCTCTACAATTGTAGTATTCAACATTGATAGCCTCTTTCTTTCCCTTTCAATCACGAGACTGGTGACCTTTTTCTCCACATTTATAACAAACTCCCATTCCTTTTAGGCAAGTACCAGGGTGATTATTCCCACAATTATCACATAATAGAAAATCCTTCCTTCCCTTTTTCCCTTTATCTGTCTCTTGTTCCACCGTTCTCCTCTTCTATTGCTTTAATTTATTGTCATAAGATTTAGAGAATTCTTTTTCTGTCTTGATATCACACGAGACTATATCTTCATACATTGAGAAATATTGTGATACTAAAGCTCGACGGAGAAATGGTGTTAACCCATAAAAGAAACGATCAATATTACTTCTTGGGTTACGTATATAATCTGAAGCATACCTCGCTAACCTTGTAAAATTGTCCTCATACTTTGCGACATTCTCTTCCTCCTTTTTTCTTAGACTTAGAAATTGCCTTTCCATATCTGCTCGATGATCACGAGGATAGTATTTTTCTAAGAAAAGCTCTTTGAACTCTCTCCATTCCATACTTGATACTTCTTCATCTTCCTTTGTATTTTGAATCAATGACCACCGTTGATCAGCATCTCCAGTGAGGTGGTAAACTGCCATGATAACCTTTTCCCTTTCACTACTCCCCAAGGCATGGAATATTTTCTCTAAGGAATTTATCCATTGCTCGGCTACTAAGGGATTTGTACTCCCATTTAATGTTGGTGGTTGTTGCCTCATGAAGAGGTCTAACATTGATCCTCCATGTTGCAGATCAGGGTGCTCCATACGAGTAAGGTAATTATTCATAACCTGAGTGAGTTGTCCCAGTATGGTGATAAGTTGATCAACACCAGTTGTATCACCAACTCCGCTATAATTATCTTGAGCAGGTGGGCAATCACTACATGGAGTGCATGCATTGATACGGTTTCCATTACTTCCACTAGGCACCATTTCTAAACAATGTCATAAACTAGATTAGTTAATGAATCAAAATACATAATAACATACTTTCAAAACACTTAACAGAAATTGAACTATTTATGGATATAATCCATAATCATAAAAAGGTTTTCTTTGAAGAAGTATATACTCATAAACCCTTCATAATGGTTTGTAAAGAAAATGAGAATTATCCTAAGCATTTCCACTGGGAGTGTCATAACCATGAGTGAAGTAAGGCCCGTTGTCGTGCACCAGTTCCCATTCGAGTCTAGCTCAAAGTGGTGTTTTTGGGTTTTACCCCTAGGTACATATGTTCCAGAGCCGCCTCTACCTAGTCATATCCAGACAGGGATGTATTTATCGGAAAACTCACAAAATATCTATAATACCAAAATTCTAGGAAGTTCTTCTATACTAATCCTCAAAGTCTATCATAGGGCTATGTGCTCTAATAAGAGTTTTTCTAAATATAGCTTCCAAGGTTAGTACTAAACTGCCTCTGATACCAACTGTAACGCCCTGACCCCAGTTACCCAGAGTTAGTGCATTACTACGTAACATTGGCATGATCACAAAAGATCAAGTCTCGAAAGACCGATTAGTTTAGTAGCCTTGGAAACACTAGATACTTTCATAAATGTTACATTACATCATAAAGTAAAAAAAATAACTACAATAACATCTTGTCTTCATATCCCCTCATACTGTCCTACAGGTCATTCATAAAATACTTCTTCACATCCTGGAAAAATTAAAACGTTGAAAGGGGTGAGCTTAGATGCTCAGTAAGGAAAATAATATAGCAGAAGATTTCATAAATAAACATAAACATTTAAGGCAATGTATAACTGAAACAAAAGCCTTTTAAACTTGAAATTCAGCATAATATGGAAAAATAAAATGAAATAATTCCATTTTCTTATTCACATGGATATTATACTTGTCGAATAATCACATTCAATATCAATAACCACTTTCATAATGATGGAATGCATAATGTCAGACTATCATAACCACGTATCCAAGGCCTCATGCCAATAATACAAATAATATTTTGTCAAGACCTCATTCCAAGACACTATTTTGTCTCATGAGACCTACCGATGCATTGAGGAGCTATAGCGAGCTCCAACCGTCACTTATTAAGTCCAATGCATTCCTCATATGAACAGGTTTAAACATATCATAAACCATAACATAATCGTATCACATAAAACATGATTAAAGGAAACAAAACATTTCCACACTTAAATCACAAGATATCAATACATCACATTGATATAATAAAAAACATTATCAAAACCATTTTCAATACCAAAATAAAAGGAAATTAAAACTTGTAATTTATTTTTCATTTAAAAAAAATTTATGGCTTGTAGAGGAAGCCGAAACTCAAATAATGGTCACGACGGTGGAGAAGTCATTGTCGCCGCATAGGTAAGACAAAACATTCCTTTTGTCATTTAGTAAAAACAATTTGTATAAAAATATTCCTTTTGAATAAAAGTAAAAGTCAAAGGGGTTTATACACCGTATAAAAGAATGTTGTGTATAAAACAAAATATGCCTCAATGAATTAAGATTGAGACGAAATCCCTTAAAAAGATAATTTTTTAAATAAAATAGATCTATTATGTGTATTAACTATAATTAAACATAAATAAATTACAAATACAAGATATGACATAATAATATGATGACATAATTTGAATTTAGGAGATTAACCCAAAGAACAGAAATTGGGTTAAGAAGTTCCCTTACCTCGTGTCCGACTTGACTCGATCGTTCTTTAACATCCTGAATAATAAACTAGAGTTAATTTCTACTTGCTTAAGAACATTTTTCAAGTTCATTATTAATTTTATATCACTTATTACCATGTTATTAACATTATGTAATTATTTAACGGCCGTTTTGTCTATTTTTGGTACTTGAGTAAAAAATAAACTTCTTATAATTACAAGTTGTTCATGTGGTAAAATATCCATTATATCCAGAATTATATTCATTATTTAGATATCATATATATCATATATATTTAGTATATAAATTCATTTATAATATTACATAACATTTAGAGGTAAGAAATGAAATGCACCGTTCATGGAGACGGTAAGCCATACATACGCATGAACGCTACTTTCATTTGTATTTCATATTTAATGGAATGAAATCATAATGATATAAAGGTATATTATAATTCCAATATAATATCATTTACTCCATCCTTTATACATCCCACATATGGCATTAACGATTCAAATCACTTTGAGGGGGCTGTAGTCCGCACTTCCTAAAATGAAATTATCGCGTTTACCCATAATGTAAATCATAAGGGCATGCCATAAATAAAAAATACAGAAGCATAAGGAAAACATAAACATAATATATATCATAAATAAATATAGTTACATCTTAATGGACACCATGAAAGGTGTTAAAAAAATACTGAACAATCATCATTTTGTGAAGCACTAATTCGCCACCCACGAAAACAGTATGTTCTTTAACCATTAGATGAAGGTGTGTGTAAGTGTAAATCAAATAATTCTCATAAAAACATACTATTATATTGAAGATACTGTTTCTGTTACAAAATAATGGAATAGAAAGAGTTTAAGGGGTTGGAGAAGAAAAATAAAACAAAAGAACATAAGAGAAGACAATACCTTAAAATCGGGTAACTCTTTTTTATTTGAGACAACGGCTTCCTTGGGAAGACTTCTGCCCAAAGTGAGGTTTCTAGTAGTAATAGAGGGAAGTTGAGAGAGTATTTGGGTAGAGGTTGGCCGATCCAAATGGATTGAATGTGTGAATAAGGTGGTAAAGGTGGGGGCCTTTTATAAGAGAGGAGGGGCACTCTTGGAAAGTCATGAAATGTTACATTATTATATAATGAGTTTTGGATTTTAAAGGTCCCAAAATTATATATTTATAGGATGAGGTGATAAGGGTTAGAGATATACTCATAAAATAGGTTTTTACAAGTGTAAGTTTTATATTTTACATTATCTTTTCATTTTATTTAAATCGTTAATTAATGATGTAATCGTTGCATCATCATGGTGTCATAAAAAATTTAATTTATTTAATGTATAAAAATTATAAAACAATTACCATGATTTAGGAAATCTTTTTAGATTTCAAATTAATATTTATAGTCTAAAATTTAACTTATATAACCCCATGTAATAATTGTTTTAGTAAAACAACACATGTTTGTGACAATTTTATTTTTACTTTAAATAAAAAGTTATTAATGTCATTTTCTTACCCAAGTGGCTCCATGGGGTCCCCAAGTTGACCCATGGATTGAATTTGTCATCCATGACTCATCCAATAAGGGTAGGAAAAGTGTCAAAATATTTTCATATTTGTATAATATCATTTTTACCTTAAATTTCACTAATTACCTTTAATCGCGATTAATAAAACTTAAAAGTTACTATTCACCAAAAATTATTTTCATCTCATTGAACCACATTTTTCTTCCTAATGAAAACTGTGTATGTCGGATTTTTGAAAATCAAATCACAGAAGTGGTAAAGTTTCATTAAAATGAAAAATCAGTTTTTTTAACTACCACTGAGTGGTTTCACTATTCATCAAAAATTGAAGTTTTTCAGAAAAATACCAAAAATTCACCCTAAGCTATAATTGTTATTCTGAATTCAAAAATGATGTCTATTTTACAAAATTACAAACATATAATTTTCATTAATTAATTTTATAATTAATTCCCACTGTCAGAACAAATAGCGTGTTTTTAAGAAACAATATCAATCAAAAGATTGACAATTGTTTATGTCCAATTTCAAAGTGAAATTAATTCTAATGACCACCATTGGATAAAATGGTAAAATTATATTCTAATTATACTTTAAAACCACTCAATAGTATAATTTATCACTATAAATTATTTTGATTAAAAAAATTGTTTTTAATTAAAATTTAGTAATTTTCACTATTCATCAAAATATAAAAGTTATCCGAAAAGTTACAAAATTTCACCCTAGGATAAATTCGATATTCTGAATCCAAAAATGAAGTCCATTTTGAATTATAAAATTAATATAATTTCAAAAAGTGGTCATTACTATTCATAACGACTACTTTGATTGGTCGTGGTGTGTTGGAATCTCGAACTTGCGTACAATGCAAGCTATTGCATTGTTGAAAGAGAATCATACCGTGAAGCTTGGGGTGTTACATAAGGTGATATATCTTAAGAAGGTCCAATAAGTTCAATTTAATGACCTTGTTTTCATAATTTGTGATAAACATGGCCATAATAATTGTAATTGACTTAAAATTCCCCCAATCAAGGAGTTTATTCTTGGAGTATAATATATATAGTTCAATGCTCTAAATTTTCAAAAAACTATGTATGAAAACAATTTCAATTCCAGATACGATTACCATCCATGATTTTGTTGAAGGGATACTAAACAACAAAGTCAATTATAGTTTACAAATCCCTACCCTTCAAAAAAAAATCTAAATCATAACCAGTTTTAATCTTAGTAAGATTAATTAAACTATTGTATAATAAAATTAAAATAACCTATGAAACAATCCATACAATAGATGAAATATCCATTAGGGATAAACCAAATAGCTTAACCCCTACTCAATATGTTCCTCTCCCATTACTTGAGTAACTTTGTATGAAAATGGAGAAAATGAATTATGAGCTTTCATTCCTAAAATTTAAATAATAAATAATTGAATCTAATAAGGAACCCATTCCTACTAAAGTTATACATTCCTCAACCTTAATTGTAGAGTCTAGTTTTACCCAAAATTACCATGAACAATTCAAATTTCAGACTATTTTAAAGAAGGTAAAAATAATTGAGAAACCCAAAATATCATTCCTAAATCTTTTGAATATTATACCTATAAGGATCATGCTATAAAATAAAATTTAGATTATGAGAAATCTGAGGAGAATATAGAGGAACCACTACCCCTCATAACAATCTAGTAATTTTCTCAATTGCAACATAAATTAGGGGAAGATCCAAACCTGAGTTGAGTAATGTTTTATAGGAAATATTATCTCAAGTTAAACTAGATATCACCTTTCTTAATATAATATAAACCATGCCTACATATTCTTGGTACATATTATAAGAAGGCCTGTACTAATCAGTTAGATGAATTTAAAACCCATGTGTCCAAACAAGGATCTCCAAAATATTTATATAAAGTATATTCATGGGAGTAAATGGAAGTCTTTGGTTTCTTATGCTTCTTTGTAATGTTATACTTTATTTTTTTTATTATAAGTGAATTATTAATTTGAAATTTATTCAAATCCACTATTTATTTATAATTAAAATATACCAGCATTCTTAATTATTCTTTTGCATCTTATTATATCCATGATACCCTTTTTATATGTTTCAAAACTCTTCTCAAAAGTATTGTGTGCTTGTTATTAAATTCTTTTATCTTCTTCAATCCCACTTCTATGAGTGATATTCCAACTTCCATTGAGATCATTGTTTAATGGAGGTATAAAACTCTTATTGTATTATTTTAGGTATTTTTATGGGATGGATTGGATGTTATTTAATTTATGTTAAACCTAAACATATTTATTTAATTTTATAATTCCATTTGTATAACTAATTATTATTCATATTTATCAAAAATTTAAACTATATATTATGAGTTAAAGTAAAATTATATACCTTGGAGTGATCATGAAAAATATCCTCTAAGTGTTTGGTTGATTAGACTTATAATTTTACAAGTTTTGAAAAAACAGAATAATCATTTAAGAATTATCTTGTTGAATGAATATTTCATGAATTAATGAATCTAAAATTCTCTATAAAACAACTTCATCCAATATAGCCATAGAAAAAACCTAGGATTTACCCATATTAATTAATCATTTTAATTTAAATCTTTGTGTGTGTTTTATTCAAATAAACTCACTAAAATATATTTTCCACTTTATATCCTAAAACATCAATAACAAATTCTTGTATCATATATCACTTCTTATGTCTCTATGGAACTGAAAATTTTTATATGTTATAAGTGACCTGTTTTTCTTGCAGGGTAAATTTGGGAGAACCAGTTGGAACTGGGGTTAGACTCCATGATGAACAAAGATCA
The DNA here is from genome assembly GCA_963277665.1 of Viscum album. Lineage (NCBI taxonomy): Eukaryota > Viridiplantae > Streptophyta > Magnoliopsida > Santalales > Viscaceae > Viscum > Viscum album. The sequence continues at coordinate 517,590,112 of OY728130.1, forward strand.
AATAGGGGGAAAACCATTTATAGTAGAGGGAAAAAATGATAGTGGGTCTAATCATTCTGGGTTAATTTGGTGTCCCCCTTCTATTTATATTTTTATAATTTTAATAAAATAATTAAAAATTAAATAAAACCCTTAAGATCCCACCAAAACTCCAGTTGCTACCATCGGGGTCCTAGTTCCCCTTCACTAGGGTTCCAGCAGCATGGCTAGTGGCCACTTCCCTAACCACTGATACACCGATAGCCTCCCAATGAGGTTATTATAGAAATATTATTAATTTTTTAATCCTCTATTACTATCCTCATTTTCTAAAAACCAACTTTGTGCCTCTCACTCATTACTATAAAACCTCAAAAAACCTAATTACACATGGATAGGTTGGTGCTAAACCCATAAATCTCTCACTTAAAAATACAATTTATTACAACCTCCCTAGCATAGAATAACTCATTTATGAGTTTTCTCCAGCCACAACACTAATCTACCTTGAACGAAACTAGAACATATCACTCATCACACCCTTTAAAACCCGATATTTCGCTGAACGTATCAATATTTTTCTAAAAACCATAATTAAATAGAATTTGAATAATTATTATAGCTATGAGCACTCCCCACCGTAAGAATCGCCTACTAAGTCATATCATAAACGAAATGCTTGAACCCATAATGACATCATACTTGACAGTCATCCTAGAAATCACAAGAACCAGACATAAAATACACCACAATAACACATCATAACTGATTCCCAAGATTTAACCAACACATGGCCGATCCTTTCCACATAATAAATGTAATTCATTATTAATTTTCATGGAAACCCAAAACCAATATAATCACAATGTACCTATGACCGTAAATATCTCTCTAGATCACTCAGAAAAGGTCAGATCCTCCATATAAAGATGATCCAAACCCTATAATCTATATTTATAGCCTCTTAGTGCGGTCACACTCTGCATTTTCCCTCAGCCATGTGGATTAACCTCCTATACACCATCACTACTTGTTCATGATGAGAAATCCAAGATACTTCTTACCCATTCCAATCTCATTCCTACCGTAGATACCTATGCATGAATAGATCTATGGAAACCTACTAACAATGAGAGTGTCCAACAAAAACTCTCAAGATTCCTCATATTCCTACAATCTTAACACACCTTGGTTGGTTAGTCACGTTGATCTGGAATGTGCCCCTTATTCTCACACCAATAACATTTGGAATACGACCAAATCCTAAGTGGAAAAGGAGATCCCCTTCCTTGACTACCCTACCAAGACACCTCATAACCCCACATACTATTACCTAAATTTAAATTAACTAAACCAATTGATTTTTATATTTGTATGGATGTACTATCATCCTTTATAATCCACTTTATCATCAATTCTTGATTCACCACCTTATAGAAAAAAATAAACCTATAAATGATCACCTGAATACTGATGGAATCATGAATTATATCCTTAAAACACCACACCATGAAAATCTCATATATATCTAATTCTATCATAAAATATTAAAAATCCATGAATCTTACTGTATAATTCATGATCAACGTATCTCATTTCATCAAATTCTTGAAATCAAGGGTTCTCTCTACCCTCTGTGTCTTCGGAAAAAATTTCAGGAAGAACTTTTCCTAAAACTACTTACAAGACATTCCCTTAAGTATAATATCTCACAAATTAATGTCCCACCAGTGTTTTTCAGGTTCCCTAAGCATATAAATTACTAATTTCACCATTCTTATAGGAGGCATCTCTATTTAAATGAAAATATTTTGAAATGGATTTATCCAATACTCTACTACTAGGGATCTTCCCTCTCACTAGAACAATATAGGATAATAATAATACAAATCTCTATTAAGATACACCATAGAAGAATAAAATCTGTAAGTCCCCTGGTTAATACTCTAAATAACCAATACCAGACTCGAACTTATCTAATCATCAAAAAACTTTCATAGATCGATTGGCTACCTTGGAGGCACTTCATGTAGCACATACTCATATCTACACATAGGGGACCCAAAAAGTTCACACCTGAGTGGAATAACACTACATTTGAATACCATGATCACTAAACATATATCATATCTCAGATATCTCAAATAAGGAAATATTTAACATGTAGTACATCCTATTATCCCATATGATTTCCCATCTACAACCAAGTCTTATACTACCTACCCTTATAAACCTACCCACCAATTTTAGGGTCAATTACCACTCACACACAAACACACCAGATTCACATACCTTGACAGGATCAAAACTCAAGAACCCAATTTATTTTAGTTGAATTCCACCACGAATCTATGTAGGAAAACATTTTATAGCTTTTAGTTGAAACTTTAAATAACTAAACACCATTTTATAAAACTCGATAAAAAATCATAAATAAGAACATGTATGTTATGTGAGTCTTACATGATTGAAACATTGAATGAACTCCCACATCCTCTCACTTCTTTGGGACAAGAGTTAACCACAATCTAATTAACTAATAAATACACACTATTTCTAGAAATCAGAAAACCATAACATCAAAAACACAATGAAATTTCCTAAACCATGTTAAATTAGCCTCCCCTTAAATATGATTTAGATAATCACTTGTATAGGGTTCAATTACAAGTATTTTATATCCTATAATTCTAACTAAAATTCCCCAATAATGAGATAAAAACCCTCTTTGTACCATTTATAACCATTGGGATCTACTATGATACCACTTTGTAACATATTTTTAATGATAAGACTAAATTTATTTGAGCCACGTGGCTCTACATGACCTTAGTTTTACCTTCCTATATTCTAGAGGCTGTTAGTGAGCACTGAGGGTCTATATGATGACTTTTGAGAGACTATAACCTCTAAGGTAAATATTTATAAATAACGGTGGAATCATTATCCACAAATAATATTGGAAGCATTAATAACAAATAATCTCACCAATATAACATCTAGGTAATAGTTGGTAACATACCACTTGATATGACACATGAATATATATAATTTCAAACAATTCATACAGAAACTACCTTGATTACTAATGGGATAATCATACACTGATATGGATAAAAATAAAAAGTATAAAAATTTGACGTTGAATCAAGTATCATACTAATCTATCTCCAAAAACCAACAATGTAACACTTATACATCTATTTCATCTAGTCCCAAACAAAAGTTCACTGGGCCCTTTACCTCACTTGATACATGAGAGATATATCCTATAGGTATATTAGGGATCCTATTAAAGTTATGATTATAAACTCAAAAGGACACCACCAATAGGGTCCTTAGATAATATCTATAAAAACATGGGTGTGTGGAGGTGTAACTCATGAAAAAATGATAAACAAACCCCACTCCACACTATTATTGATAAGACATGGGTAATAAACCCACCTTATTTAGATATTTCTAGAGTAGTATGATACACCCAAAGTATAAATATACCTAGAGGCTCACACATTCCCCCAAAATATTTCACATAACTCAGTGAAACACACTACCTTATTCCAGCTCAACCATATCATCAATAACATGTCATAACCTCTAACTCAACTATCCATACAAAATTACTCTTATAAGGAGTACCTAACCTCTAAATAGTGATAAAAACCACTCCCCAATACTAGTGGTCAATTCTGAGACATATCCATCCATACATCCTATGATCCACATCACAACCCTTAACCCTTGTGTCAATAGAGGATCTTGCTACCTCCTAGTGATCATGTCACCCAGTCATTCTCTTGTGGGTATACAACCCCAATGTCCTTGATCCCAATGATGAGAGACATCTTCAACACCCTACAACCACAAAATTAGTGACCCTCATTCACTACATAGCCTTGAAAACCACTCTCATCACATTCTTAAGGAAACTCATCAAGAAATAAACCCTATTAATCATCACTAGACAACACATGTGAAATAATACATGAAATAATATAACATGTTAAATAAGTAAAAACTATACACCATAGATTGATTCAAATCCCACATGTGACTATTCATGGATTTCTCTCTCAAACTATGGAAATTTAAGGCGGTTCCATTCCAATTATCCCACACACCCTCACCCACACTTTTAAATCAAATGATGCAAAAACTTATATAAAACAATAAAAATACCAAGAAATCACCTACTTGAACCTTGAATGACTCTGCTCATTATGTTTTATGGAAATATTCAACCCAAGGAATAAGAAATCTTGAACCTTGAGAAAATACCTAAAATATAAATTTTAGTTAAACACCCCCACAAGGATGAAACCACCATAAATAAATGATAAAACAAGGAGATAATAACCCACTACAATCCTTGAGTACTAACTTATAGAATAATGAAGATCAAATAAGTGAAATCCCATTTAGAGGAGAGGAAATATAGGAGGGTGGGGGTATTTCCATTCTAGGTAAAATGTGCCTTCCTTATATATATATATATTAATTAAATAAATAAAAAATGAAAAAGCTCTGTAAGAGCCCACTAGAACACAGATGGCTCCTGTTGGGGTCCTGATGACCCTGTATTAGGGTTTTGGTGGTAGGACTAGTAGCCACTTCCTTATCAATCGAAATGTCTATGGCATCCCAATGGGGTTCCAATGATAATATACTCATTTTCATATTCCTCCACCATGAACCTCTTTTTTCCAAAAACCAACTCCGTTCTTCAACCAAATAGTCCAACTTCTCAAAATAGCCTAATTTTAAATGATTAGGTTGATGTTATATCTCTAAATACCCTATCTAAACATCGAAGAAATTTAATCATTCCATAAAATTACTTTCATTTAATTCCTTGGAAAACCATGCTTTTCATTTCTATGAATACCTTATGGGAATTATTTAAAATAAAAAATAACTTACACATTTAACCACTTTACCATGCCATTTTAAAATCAAGATATGATAACTAAATATTTAGAACAATTTATCAAGGATACTTATTATATATTTATATATCAATTAAAATATTACTTAAAATAATCAAGTATTCATCTTTCAATACATAAAGTGATTGATATAAATCAACCTACCATAATTTGGGAAATCCACTTCTATCCAATGTTTTTCCTCCAATAGAGATGGATAAAGATCCTTAGATAAATATTAGAGGCCATAATATCAAATAATACAATAATAAAATTCAGATACAACAAACCCAAGTTCACTGTATCCATGGGAATGAAAGAATATGGAATATAAAAGAATAAGAAGATAGAGGATACATATTATAAACACTTACCAAAAATAAATCAAAACAATGTTATGGTGAATCAATAAGGATATTACAAAAGAGGAGTGTTACTAAAAGTGTTGATGGTTTTGGTGCTCTTAGAATCTTCCTTATGAAATTAGGAATGATTAGGTTTCTATTTAGTTTAAATATGTTTAATGAAATTCAAAATATTTAAAATTTTAATATGATTCTTGGTTTGGGTGCATGATTGTTCTAGCCATGCATGAACCATGCATAGAATTCTGAATTTGAATTTATAAAATTGCATGTTTAGGATTCACAATTAGTGAAACCATTCAATAACTACTACATCAATCAACACACGTAGGATAATAATCACCTCTTCCTCTATTGTGAAACTACCTCAACCTTATGAAAATCTGTCTTCAACCTCTTTGAAGTCTCACTGCCAGTTAAATCCACCCTTGGATCTCATATTCATATATTTTAATGTGTACAACTCTCTACCCAACTCAATAACCTATTCCACATGGCTATGTCTAAAATATAGCACATTATATGGTCTGGGAGAAACTGGCTCCTCCATAACCAAAACTCCTTCAATCTTCAAGCATCTCTAGCGATGATCATTATTTAATAAAAAAAAGCTAGTTTAATCTAAGGTGATCACTATTTCAATTATATTAATGATGTTACTATTTTAAAAAGACTCAAAATTTATTGAAACTATAATCCACTAGTGTTCACATTTGAGGCCTTCTAGAAATCCCTAATTCCTTATTTGATTAAATTAAATGTAGATGGTGATTCAAAGGATAATCTGGGCTCTTTTCACTATGGTGTCGTCTTTTGTGATCATAGTGGGAAGGTCCTCAGATTCCTCTATGTCACTTGTGGAATCACATCATCCCTTGAGTATAAAATTATTAGTGTCATCATCATGATATATTTTTTAAGGAAAAATGGCTAGACCAATATTGGGCTTGAAATAAAATCTCCCACTACCGTACAAGCTATCTGTAATGGTAAGATTCATCTCTCATGGAGTCTCATATCTCTATGGATGGAGTGTGTGGATTTTATTTTCAATTAAATTTATATTATCATCCATGTTTACCAAGAGACAAATTCCATGGAAGATAAGCTTTCCAAAAAAGGATTCAACAATAACCTCACATGATTGTATGGTCATCCTTATGACTTACTGTATCTTTTTGGGAGAGATTGTATTAAAATTACAGCATTCAGGATAATGTAAACTTTTAGTTTTAAAATAAAGTATCCTTTTCCATTTTTGATAAGTCATCAACCTCCAAAAAAATCCCAAAATTATTAAAAAGTCAAATTTGAATCATATGGTTTATATCCATGATTTGTGTAATGAGTTACCCAAATAATTTACCCTAAGAATTTTTACTAAAAAACCAAAAATTCATTTCAAATATCATTGTAAAATGAAAAACTAATAATTAAACATGAGAATTTTATTCATATAGTTTACATGCATGATTTGTGTAATAGGTTACCCAAATAATTCACCCTGAGAATTTCTTCTAAAAAAATATTTCATTTCAAATATCACTATAAAATGAAAAACTATTAAGAAATAAATACACACCTTAAATTTATATCATTGGTGTTAAAATGTATCTTGACGAAATTGTTGTTTAGAGGTTTTTACCACATATTATGGTTTCAACTTCATAGTTTTTAATCATCAAGGGACAATTACCTATTTTTCTTTATTATAAATCTTGAGAAGGAGCCTATTAATTTCTATACTTCATCAAGTATGTATTGCATATTCTTTGAAGGTGATGTAGCTTAATTATCCTAGTCAACCACCATTTCTATGCTTTGGGTTAGGAAAATTATTGGTAGTTATAAAACAACATGATGCTTTGGAAGTTCAATATTATTGGTAAACATGTACCATAAAATTTAATGCTTTAAATTCTCCCTAATGTCTATGTAACACATATGGAGAAACATTTTTAATGATTTAATGAAGCACTATGAGATTATTTTAAAACTTTTGTTAGATATTATGGTATATTTTTATAGATTTGGGGTCCTATACTACTGAGAAGGAAAGGAGGTTGACTTTGTGACATTTATCACTTAACACCACAAGATAATTGGTGTAACCCTCATAAGGAAAGTGTTGAATCCTAAAATGGTTGAAAGTATCCCTAATTTCTAAGTCACACATGCGGAGTATTTTTATTAACGATTTAGTGAAGTGCTAGGAGACTATTTAAAAATTTTGTTAGATATTCTCATATTGTTTTCTATATTCGGAGTTCTATACTATTAGGAAGGAAATGAGGTTGAACTGGTGAAATTTATCACTTAACACCACAAGATTATTGGTGTAACCCTCATAAGGAAAGTGTTGAATCCTATAACAGTTGGAATTCATCCAAATATTTTGGTGTTGGTATGGTATGTATTATTCCTTGAGACTCTCAGAAGTAATATATAGTGATATGGTGAGGGGTAAAAAAATGCAACAATTGGGCCCTACTTATGGATTAGATACCCTGTCTTAACATGGTCGTCGGGTCCTGAACTGCCAGGTACCACCAGTTGCCCCGCAAATATGTGGTACCTTACCTGGGGCCCACCCATGTTCTCGAATGAGTCATTAGACCAATAAATATCTCCGTAGTAAAACATCATGCACACACACCCTAAGAACCTTCCCAAAGGGGTGAGAACATGTAATAATTGGGACCTGATGACAACATAGACACCCCACCTTAATATAGTCGTCGGGTCCTGGCCTACCAGGTACCACCAGTTTCCCTGCAGAGATGTGGTTCCCTACTTGGGGCCCAACCACATTATTGAATGGTTAATCAAACTAATTATTGTCCCCACAAGACAACATCACTCACACACACCCTAGGAACCTTCCCAGGAGTTCACCCATCCTAATCACTACTCTTGGCCTAGTACACTTAATTGTTGAATTCTAATCAAGTAGGATCTTGAAAATAATGGTGAGCCTTACTGACATGTGTCTTATCACTTATTCATTTAACCCTTTAACATTATGGGGTGTTACATTCACCCCCTTTAGATTAAAATGTTTTCATTGTGGACCCTACATCATAACCCAGGTAGTGCCACCACACTTAAGGATGGGTTCCTCCTTTAATACCAATGTAACAAATGGGACCTACTGATAGCACATACACCCTACCTTAACATGGATGTTGGGTCTTGGACCACCAGGTACCACCAGTTTTCTTATAGAGATGTGGTCCCCTAACTGTGGCCCACCAATGTTCCTGAACGGGTCATCAGAATAATTAATGCCCCCAAAGAACAACACATGTTCTTTCCAATGTGTTTTTATTCACTCTCACACACCCTAGGAACCTTCCCAGTAGGTCACCCATCCTAATCACTACTCCAGGCTAAGCACTCTTCAATGTGGAATTTTAATCATCTAGGCTCTTGAAAAGAAATATGCACCTTTTTGACATGAGTCTTATCATTTAGTCATATAACCCTCTAACATTACGGGGTGTTATAAAACATGACAGATATTTTATTAGAATTAAAATCCTCGCACATGATATTAGAAAATATCTCATCCTCAGTGAATAGTTCATCAATTTATTATGACAAAATAGTTACTTTATAGTTACTATTTCACGTGTGAATGATTCACTTTGGATATCTTAAAATCCATTTAAGTTCAAGTAATTTTTAGTAGGAATAGATGATAATTTATATCTCATCTTACCCATGGGTTGGGTGGAATAATCTCTATAAATTATAGAGTGTATGATAAATTTGTATTCAGTTTTTCGAGAACCTCTCAGCAAGACAGAAAATTTGAAACTATCATGTTATAGGGAGGAAATTCATATTTATGAGATGTGATTCCATAGAGAGGAAATTCATGGTGAATAAAATTATGATGACATCCATGGATGATGTTCTGATTTATAAATAGGGGACCACTATGGTAGATTCATTCTTTTTCTATATAGATTGGACCTCTGTATTGATTGGATATTTTTTAATGGGGAGGACCTTTTTAACTGATACCCTAGGAAGAACCTATATGGTTTTTTATATTAATACATGAGGAACTCCATATAAAACACTATGATGTAGGAATTATGGATTAAGGGTTTCTTGATATTTAATTTTTTTCCTGGGGAGAGCCTTCATGTTAGATACCATAGCAAGAACCTCTATAGTTGGAGCTTTCTTGATCATCAATATGGAGAGGACCACCATATCAGATTTCTATTTTTTTTTTCATGAGGAGTAACACTATGAAAATTAATCTATATAGAATATAAAAGATTTACTTATTAGAGACTATTTGTCATGGGTAAGACCTCTATGTTGGATACATAATTTTTCCTGAGGATGTCCATCACAACTAGTGACATGAGGATGATCTTTGTGGGTGTTTCTTTCTTAACCATCAACATGATTAGAACATACATGCCAACAATATCTTTTATCAAAGTGAGGAAATAAATGGAAGATTCCATAAATATGAAGTTTAGGGTTTCTTGATAATTCACTACTAGGAGAAACACCATAGAAATTATTATTCTCCCTCATAGGAAAATGGTTTGTTAATGGGGTTAATAATATTCATCTTCAAGATATTGTAGGATTTATATAAATTGTGACCTGAAATTTTCCTCTTATTACCATAGGAATGTTATGGTTAATTTTGAAGATCGATTTATTAGTATAGTAATTGAAAAACTCAATAACTACTTTGGCTTATCCCCCCTAAAAACTCTCTTTATGTGTGATCAAGTATAAACAATCATGGATAAAAATTTCTTAGTAACCTCTTGAGTTCTTGGGGTTGTATGATGGTGAAAATGACCATGATTGGTAGGATTCCTCCATGGAAATACTAAAGTGATAACATGAATGTGAGATATGTCCCATATATCCACCTATATACATGGAAGAATTATCTTATTTCAGGGGGAGAATCCTAAAATTGTTTGGCTTCATGATGGTGTCAGCTACCCCTATTTTTTTTATTAATGTGGAGCTAATATCCATGTACTTTTCCCCTATAAATTAGTATGATCAATTTTCATGGCTAGAAACACACTATTGTGGGGGTATTTTTACACCATTTCATTCACCATATAACATTATAGGAACTATGTGGGTAAAAGTGCTCATCAATACCTCAGGGCTAAGGAAACCACAACAACTCCATTACCCATGTAATTTTATGGTTATTATGATTGATAATCCATGGATACCTTGGTCACTGTTTGGTTACCCATAATATTTATAAGGATCTATATTATTTATTGTTCATTAATCATGGGTTTTATTTGGATTCTATAGAAAATTTACAAGAAAGAAACTCATCATTGGAGTATTTCAAATGAGAATTTATGATTAATCAATCTCTTTCATAGGTAAATGAATTCATATTGGTTTCACTATTTTTGTTCATGAAATTTTCTATTATATAGATATTTTATTTTTTTTCTTGGGAGCATATTCAAAATTGAGTGGATGAGAAGTAAAATCATCACACAACACAATTTATTATTTAGTTTAGGTATATCTTTTTAAATTTAAGTATATTCATGAAATATTTATTAGCACTAATACTAGTTTCCCTTTTATGAATATAATTAATTTAAACTGATAAAATTTAAATAATATCAAACCAAAATGTTTTTTTTTATTTTTTATATCATGTTCTTAATTATAATATAGTTTAAATTCATATAATAATACACTATAGATTCTTATAGGAAGGTTTTTGGTTGAGGGGAGGTGAAATATTCCATAGTGGAGGGATTGATATCATAAAATAGGATTCTTATGTATCCTTATAATGGGAATCAAAACCCACATAGTTTAATTTCATAGTTTAAATCCATATTAAAAGACATGTTATATATTATAAATCTATGTGACAAGGACTAATGTTGTGTATTTTAAGGCCATTTATCCAAGACTAGGAGTTTTCCTTTTAAGATCATATATCTAAGACCAATTTTATACCTTATATGGTCATGAATCCATGAATGATGTTGTGCCTTTTAAGTTAGTTCATCTAAGACTAGTGTTTTTTCCTTTTAAGACCAAGTATCAGGGGCTATTTTTTCCTTTTAAGGCCAAACATATTGGAATATAATATCTTTTAGGTTAAGGTCATAAAATTAGTACCACTGGGTTATAAGTTCCTAGAAATGGTTTGGTGCAGGACTTATGAGCTAGTGACCCTTTCATGTCACATACTGGGAGATGAGGTAAGCAAAGTTATAAGGGGATTAGATTGGAATGGTATTCCATTCATATCTCTTTTTCATTAGAAAATAAATTGTTAGAGGTAAGGTTGGATCCATAGAAGGTGGTAAACTCCATGAGTGTCCAATATGGGAAGGATAAAGGGAAAACCCATATTTTTTAATAAACATTTAGAAATACATGATTGAAATATATGAAAATGGTCCCCGAAGATAGGTGATCCTCATTATTATAATGATATAGGATTTATAGGACTCGAAATATAAAAAATATTTAGAATAACACCTAGAGGAAGTTCCATTATAGTGTATGAGATTCCCTTTATTAAGGGGAGATATGGTCATAAGTGTCACATGAATATGAGACATGGATAGGTCATAGAGGTAGGTATGAAAAGGTACAAGTCTTGGAGAAAATGGATTTTTAGAGGATATACCTAGGTTGTATGGTTCCATTAGGTTTAGGGAGGAAACTAGGATGAAATAGAGCTTCTTCATCCAGTTAGGTGACCTAGTAAAAAATATCCGTTGGGGGAAGGGTGTGTTCAGTTTTGATTGAGGGGACCTAGACACCATTTAATTTCTACCTTGTTTTCTTAATATCTTCCTTATCGTGGTCCTTCACCTGAATTTATGTTAAGAATTAGGTTTTATGATAATTATGTGTATAAAACCCTTAGATGAATCAAGTTTCCCGATTTTTTATTGATTTCTATAGGTTTTGATTTCAAAATAATTTATTGGAGTTTATGTATTACTAGGGTAAAAAATACTTTCCTTCTTCTCTTACGTCTCTCCGTTTTCCTCTATGTCTTGAATTTTGAGGCTATGGGGTCCTATTTCTTGTAAAAATCCTCCTCAGGTACCCATATTTAAGGATTGAATAAACAGTTCCTTTCCTTATGAAGGGTGTGTGGTGTTGCACTACTCTGATGAGTGAATGAGTGATATTCTTGGAATAGGGTAGTGATCATGTTTCTTAACATAAATGCATCAATGTTCCACTCAAACTAGGATGTCAAATCTAGTTTATAGGAGATATCACTTCCAACTTTTACTAGGGAATACATTTAGATAGTATTAGGGTACATAAACTTTTTTACAAAATATTTAAATTTATTCCTTTGACTATGTATCGGGGTATTCATAAATTCATAAGAACCAAAAAGAGGAATATGTTTTATGATGCCTCACCTGTCAACATGTGAAGGTTAGAAACTAGAGACCAAATGGTTTTTAGAACCTATTACCATTCATATTTATAAATAGTATGAGGTCATGATGGATTTTGTAACTAGGATTATTAGATATATTAATTTAAGATACATAGTGTGGGTCATCAAAGATAGGCTAAATAAGGTATATCATGTTTTGGTATTGTGATATTATCATTCAGTAAATGATTTAGATAAACTATACATGTGATACATGGTTAGAATACAGAGGGTAATAAATAGAATAATGTAAAATCAAGATTTAAGGTTAATATCTTAATTATGACAGAAGATTCAGTGAGTATTGGGAACCTAATTAAAGTGTAGTATGACATATTTTTAGTACCCTAAAGGTTTGAGTTTGTTTTTTTACAATTAGTGTTGATTCCTGAAAAAGAAAACACTAAACAAGAAAATGTGACACTTAAAGTATTGTTAAAAATGACCTTGTTAACAATGATATTGATTTCTAATTTCAAATTTGAAAATGTGGAGGGTGGAGGATCGAGGTGCGGTATGGTTTCTGAATGTGATTTTGAATTTTTAATTTTAACTGGTGATTGCGAGTAATTTTTGAACTCTATATGTATGGTTTGTGGTGTTCTAGTGGTTTTGTGATTTGATTCATCTTCTTTTGTGATTTGTAAGTGGTTCCCACTCAACCTAAAAGTATTTTTATTAGAAACTAAAAAAATGGATTTGGAGTTGTTGTATTCATGTATATAAGATATCAATAAGTGTGGAGCATTCAATAAGAAGAATATATGGCCAAGATAAGGACCAAAGGAGTGATGGAGGTATCTTGGAGAATGGCACAAGGCATTTTGATGCGAGGATTCCAAAAACAAGAATAGATGGAAATGATCTATCCATAGTTTCCCACATTATTGAATTTAATAACACATGTGTAAAATAGGAAAAAGTGGAATGGATCATTCCATGATAGTCCCTTTGGTGAGTTCCAGTTCACCTATGAAAAATAGTGAATCCTAGATGTGGGTGTTTGGTGTTCATGGTCAAGAGGATGCACTACATTGAATACATAGGGCACGATATGTCCAACAAAAAAAATGAAGGAGGGATACACTAAAATAGTCATTTTTATACATTCAAAACAGCCAGTGGTTTGAAACCACACTATATAACATGGAGGGGGGTGGATGAGAAGGAGGTATCGCAGCGGAATCGATTCACCTGGTTTTCTGACCCTGATTCGTATCCCCCTTTCCTTGAGATTCAGATCGGGCCGAAGGTTCATGGCTTTCAAAACAGAGAACCAGTGGTCCCTCTTTCGGTTATGGAGATTGCGAAAGCTAAGAGTCTCATTGATCTGACCTTGATTGCTCGATTCAGGAAGTTCCGTCCTTCAGTGGATGATTTCAACAGGTTCGTCGCCAAAGCTTGGGGACTTCAGTTTCATCCGGTTGTTGGTTTGCTAGATAAACTGAGTTTGATGGTCCGTTGCTCTTCATCGGAGGACATGGTTCATGTGCTATCGTTCGATCCTAGGAAGTGCGGAAGTTATGAGTTTCATTTATGCAGATGGTCCTATGACTTTCATATGAACCGTGATTCCCCTATCATTCTGGTCTGGATTAGCTTGCCCCTGCTTCCTCTTTCCTTTCAAAACCCAGTGATCATGCGTGTGTTGGGGAACATGGTTGGGAACTTTCTGTGTGTTGATTCCCGTACAGCCTCGGTGAGCCACCCGATTAACCCAAGGATGTGCATGGAGGTTGATACCTCGAGAGCACCGGTGGAAATGATTTGGATTGATGCTACCGAGGAGATCTGATGCAATCAGTTGGTGATCTTTGATCATTGGATGGATTATTGTTCGGTTTTCCGTAGAATGGGACACACCATGGATTGTTGCCGATGCGATGGCCACCAGAAATCTGATACTGGGAAGGCTAGAGGTGTTTCGAAAGTCAGCAACAGAGGAGACCACGATCCTAGAAGAAATGGGGTCAGTATTGCTGAACACTCCTCACCTGCTGCAATGCAGGGTGAAAACCCCTCGGTGTCTAGTGTTTTTAGCAGGCTCAAGGATGATCTCATGGTTAATGTTGGTAGGGAGGAAATGGAGCCCTCCTTGCATACTCAAGTTAATGCCAGCAGTGGTGGAAATCCATTCATGGGACGTGGTCTTGACCATGTGACAAATGCAGATGATGTTGAGTATTCCCTACTGATTAGCACTGATTTGGTCAGCACGGATCCATACTCCTTGAACCGGTTCTCTGCACCAGAGGAGGAGGAGAATGAGGAATTAACACAGGATAGAGAAGGTAAATACCAGCGTATGGAGGTCCGGGTGGAAGGCGAGTTGGATGGGGGCAAGTTCTTGGACCGCTCGTATGGCAGCGAGCAAGTGGAGTTACTTGGTTTGGATACTAAGAAAGAAGGGAAGGGTGGGGCAGATGTCAGTAAGGGGAGGAAAGGGGGTGAGGTATCCTCAACTCAGACCCCAATCATCCGGGGTAATACGTTTGAAAGTCTGGTGGAGGTAGGATCGGGAGATGTAGCACTGGTTGCAGTTGAGGGAGAGGAGACTAGCAGGAAGAATCTCGATGTCTTTGGGGTGGAGGAACACATTGCAAACATCAAGAGTTTATCTGCTGGGGAGTCCAGTCTGAGGAGAAACAGGAGAAATAGGAGGAGGATGGGTAGGAAGGATTACTCATCCTTACCACCTCCCATGAAGACTCGGTTAGCAAAAAAGAAATTGGATGAGGAGTTGAACAGTGAGGTCAGGGGTCAATTAGAACCTCCTGGCCATTCTTCACTTCCCATGGAGTTGATTTTATGTTCGAATGAAGAGTTGACAGAGCAGGTGTTATTCCTCAATGCGTCGGAAGAGGAAGCATCCAAGATGATGGGTTGGGACATTGAAGTGAATCTTAATGAAGAATAATATTTTTGGGTCGACAAACAGGACACGATCTTGGTTTGGGGCTTCAATAAGGGGATAATTAGACTGGAGGAGTACATACAGGTCTGGGACCAATTGAACTTTTCACTTGAAGTCCTGGTAAGGGGAGAACCACACATCTAGGTATCTGCTATATCCTAGAGGTTGTTTAGAGATACAGTTATAGGTAGAGTTAAGCTGTTTTTCAACAATGATGTTTTACCATTATTTGACTAATGCTGGGGTGCCCTCTTCTTCTTGAGATGTTTGGATAGGTGGAAGTGCTTCTTCAGTTTGTGTGTATCGTGGTGTTTTCAGGTTTTCTTCAAGCAGGTTTTATGGTCTTTACTTAGATGTGTTTTAGAGCACAAGTCTGTCACCTCTGCATGTCACTTGGAGCGGAAGACTGAGAGGGTATGTCTTGGCCATTGGTACCATGCCCATGCATCCTTGCATGAGACTGTTTGTCGAGTCCCATGCTTTGGTGGAGGCCTTTTAACACCGAGCTGCTGGGTAAAGGCAGGACCAGTTTTTTGTTTCGATTTTTTGTTGTTGCTGTTAGCTTTTTGATGGACTTCGGGTTTCTCACTTCCCCTTAAAAGTGATTTGATAATAAAATAAAAAGTAATTTTCAGTCACTTATGAGAAATGGGGAACCCAAAACGGGTATGTTAGTTTCCATGGTGTTGGTCTTTGTTAAAAACATCAAAAGTGACATTTTTTATTTCTACAAATGAAGGAAAAATCATCCAAATGGTCATGGAGATAAACATTTTTAAGGGAGTTTCACCAAGATATTGAAAATGGTACACCATGGTTTCATGAAGAATGTCATTTTTAGTGGATGTTTTGGTAGGATGTAGGCTAAAATTTGAGTTACTGACTCATATGATTTATGAATGTTTCATACATCATGGAGATAAAATTTATTCCATGATTCAAGTATGAATTTAAGGTATATTACAATGTTACTCAAGTGTATTAATTAATAATTAATTCATACTGTAAAGGAAAGATAAATAGATCCATGAAGAAGTTATTTATTTGAATGCATAATGATGGAAATCATAGGGAGTTATGAGTGATTATTTATGGGCCAAAATGGCGTGATAAGTGGAAAATTTATGGTAAAATTACCTTCTTATTTTATAAGGGAGAGAGAAATCTATAAGAAAAAATAGGTTATGGAGACAAAAATATATTATAAGTATGAATATCTATGTGTAAGGTATTTTAGGAGAGGGTTTGGAAAAGAAGAGGGAAATTTTTCCATCCTTGAAGATCCAAATTAAACTAAGAAGAAGGAAGTTACTTAGAAGAAAGTAAAATAATTATAGACTTATTCTAGAAATAGTAAGGTTTTATGATAAGGAGGAGTTCACAAATTGTGAAGAAGATTCCAAGAAAACATCAATAGATAATTTACATATATTTGAGGATGAATTCTATGAAAGTGATATTTTTTAAGGGACCTACATGTATATAAATTATGATAAGGTGATACTTTCCAGTACAATGTGTGTGAGGAAGTAAATTTAGGATATTAAATATTGGGAAGCAGAGGTCTTCCCCTAAATGTATAAGAGGGTGAATCCAAGAATGAGGGACTTATCCTAAAC
Source organism: Viscum album (assembly GCA_963277665.1). NCBI lineage: Eukaryota > Viridiplantae > Streptophyta > Magnoliopsida > Santalales > Viscaceae > Viscum > Viscum album. Next base: position 517,607,364 of record OY728130.1, read on the forward strand.
CCATTTATGGGTAGTGATATTTTACTGATATGAGGAATTGAAACATTGCCAATTGAATTCTAATTAGACTTGCATGTAGTGATGAACTAAGTAAAAACCAACTTGTCCAATTTACACTCTACATGCACACTAAAAGTGGGTAAATAGAACCATAAATAGTTTATAATAAAAGGTATGGTCTAGTGAAATACATCATATAAACATATACTGAAAATAGCATGACAAGTGACCCACAAGATTGAGAGATCAATATTCGTTATGGCTATGTGACATAAAAATAAAAAATGATTAAATTTTTTAAGCATTGCATACTCTGATTCATCCCTATATCCGGGTATATCTTAATATAAGACCCTTTTATAGGACTAACAAGTGGTATCAAAGGGATAGGTTTATTTTTTATTATATTTATTATTGATTTTAATTGATCTAGAGTTATTGAAAATAAATGGAAATCATACTGAAGGATCCATTATTTTATGGAAATCATTTTAATATTTGGAAAAAGGATTTTATTTCCTACAATGAATATTCTCTGGGAATTTCTTGATAAGTTATTCCAAATGGAATTATTCTGTAGAGGTGATATAATGTTATCTTTGAGATGGATCAAAGGAGTATTGAGATTGATGATTTCATAAAATATTCATTAAAATAAGATCTTAGAGATAATTTATACAAGGGTAATTATTATTAATTTTTTTTAAATACATGTGGATGGATCAGGAAGATTCATCTGGGAATGAAAATAATCCAAATGAAAATTTTCATATATCTAATAGAAAAAATAAGAATAATAATACTAGATGAAAGGGATCTCTAACTGTGGTAATGAATTTAATTTCTCTATTTGATTCTAATACAATTCTAGAGAAAGGATGTGGTGTTTCAGACTCTATTATGAAGCTAAATTGAAAATGTATTGAAGGGGTGGAAACAACATCAAGTTTCCAATCTAGAAGGTGTTTATGCAACGTCCAATAGGATACACCAACCTTATAAGATAAGGTGGAATAATGTTAAGTCATGTATTAAGTTTATTATTTGATGATTGAATATTTTTTCTTATAGAATAAGGGGAAAAAGGGAGATAAACTGGCCTTGAATTTCAACATAAAGAAAATGGGAATAATGATAAAGGAACAAAGCAACATGTTTGATGTGATTTCACAATATATCTTAAATAAAATGTACATGAATAAGGAATTAAAGGAAAGAATCACTTCTATCAAAACACAACTTAAAGAAAGAAGAAAATTTTGGATGAATGTTTCTTCTAGTATAAATTTGAAGGCTATACAATTTAAAGAAAAAGATGAGAAAATTAAAGAACTTGAGGAGATAATAAACACATCAAATGAGAAGATAATGATCCCTACAATGGTATCCTAAATAGTAAAAAGGAATAAATATTCTAAATCTATAAGAAAAAATTATTTACATTCAAAATATTGAGGAGAGGATCCATAAAAGAAGGCGTCACCAAAAAGATATTTTTTGGATGTAATAACCAATACCCTACTATAACTGGTAAGAATTACACCCCAAAACTATAACAAAATTCACAATATAAAGAGCCTTTATTCACAAATTTATTTAAAATTTAAATAATAATAATAATTTTAATAAATTAACATCATTTTTTTGTTTAGTAATGTCAATATTAACTTAAATAAAATATTTATTATGTTTAGAAAACATAAGTAATATTTTACTCTAAAAATTGTTTTATTCACTTATATTAAGAAAGCTAGTTTTCACCACTTTTAGAAATTAAATACAATAGAATGTATTTATCATATTATATCAATGTGATAATATTATATAATAGGGACAATTTCATTTTTGGATACAAAATTATGATTACTTAGATTAAAGTTAATGACCATGATAAAGGTAAAGATGTTATTTTCAAAGATTTTTTTGTTAATATTGTGTAATTTTTATCTAATAAAATAAATTAATATTTTTTAAAAAAGTTATTTTAATATAATTTTCAAACCTATATTTTAAAAAATTATCACTAATTCAATTTATAATCAATATTTAATAATATTAATAACACTTAATGGATAAAACAAAATTTCTATACAAAATAAAATTTTTATATAAATTTTTTTAATTTAAAATAAAATTTTCACTTAATTAGAAAATTAATTAAAAAATGGAAATTAAATTTAGGATCAAAAACCCAAAATCTATTAATAGGTGATATTTTATTTGTTTAGTAAAACATAAGTTACTTGGGTAAAAACTATTTACCCTGGTAAAAACAAAAAAAAGTAAAAGTAAAAAATATAAGAACAAATGAATTTCAATATGTTTAAAATATATGTATAAATACTTGTTTGAGGATTTATCAGACCAATATAACCCTAAAATCCATAATTTTAAACTTTTAGATTCATTTACCCAATAATACTATAATTATATCATTGAAAAGTAAATGGTATTCAAAAAAGTTCCATTTTCTTCACTTATAAAATGGGAATACTTCCACCCTATAAATGCTCCACTATACCTTAAAAATATCATTGAACCCCTAAAAAATATTTATCTCCTATTTTTTACTTGAATTTCATAAATACCATTATCACTAAAAGTTATCCTAATCACTTTAATTATAATGAGTTTATCAAGGGGAAGTTCAAGGTCTTGACGTGAGTAAATCTTTCTTATTACCTTTTCAACTTAATATTTCTCTTCCAAACCTACCAAAACCATAATAATATAATAAAAAAATCATTAGTACAGTGAATTGTTATTATATTAATGTAAAAATACTTATATGTTGCTTTCCATCCATGTAAAAAGTTTGGAGAACGTCAATTATGCATTGTGAGGTCTACCACCTCCATGAAGCGACAACTTCTTTATTTCACCACGACCTCTATTCACTAGTGATAAGAATGGAATTAAATAATAAATTTGAAATAAATAATGTATTTATAAATTTTAAGTGAAAAATTATAATCCACCTTCATTTCCTATCATTCTTCCAGAAATGAAGTCGTTTATCATGTGTTGTGCAGACCACCACCTCCATAGAGTACTGTTTTTTTCATCTTGATTTTCAATATTTGTCCTAAACACTTAAAAATATTATTTAAAACCTTTAAAACATCTAAATAATATCATTATGATTTTTCATAATGATATTATTTCAAAATAAATAATTTATTAACCATACCCACCCATTGAATTATGGTATATTCATGTTTGGGTCGGTCTCACCACCAACTTGAACAATGCTATAAAAATGTATCATGAATGCCAATAGAAAATTAAATAATAATATTATAATAATTTAATAAGAAAATAATTATTTTTTATTGTTCTAGAAATGTTATATTAATTATTTAAATTATTATTAAAATATCATTTCAATCTCTAAAACTACCGATATAATCCAATACCAATTCCACTTTCACACAATGTAACTAAAAAACTTATGGAATTAGATAAGATATTATAAATAAACATAAATTATCTATTATAGTACCTTAAATTATCTATGGATTTTTAACTTCATGATAATAATAAATAACAACACTATTATAAAAAACTAGTTCAAAACAATCAAGATAACTCACACCCGATAATGAAAATATATAATAACTAACTAATATATCGGTAGAGAATAATTATAAATAAAGTTTATAAAAGGATATATATATATATATGTATAAAGTTATAAAATAAGTGATTAAGGTATTTATTTTTGTTATACAGGATATTCAAATGCCTTAGTGGAAGTCAAGAATTAAGGTAGGGGACCTTTCATCTAAATTTCCTTTTCTTTATACATATTTTGTATTATGCACCAAATTACAATTACATGGTTATTAGCCACTAAATGAGGATAATATTAATTTTTAATATATATAATAACCATGTGATTTATTATTCATAAACACCATTTTAGTTCATTTTACACTTTGAACATCATTTCACATTATGATCGTAATTCCTTCTTAAAATGCACTATTATATGGTACATTTTTTAACATCATTTAAAGTACCCAATGATTTATCTGATTTTAAGGAATGTAATTATCCATATTTTAATTTTATATTTTGGTAAATTTACCTAAACTTCAATATGAAAATGTTTCATTCAGGGATCAATGGAGAATTCATGGAAGAAGATGGGGATATTTTGTGATGAAAGGAAACAATTCGGGAGAAGTCGGTTTGGACACCATACCACTGATGAGAATTTGGGGGACAAAATATAGGCCCAATGAATCTCAAATTTCTTTGTATTCTATAAGACATATACATGAAAAAATAAATATTTAGGATCCAGTGATCATTTGGCCTTCATGGTGGTCATTAAGGCGGCCCAATTTTGGATATAAAATTCTGGGCTAGATTATGAGGACCAGAAAAAAATCCTACCAATATAATCATATCTCGGAATCCAAAACTCCAAATGGGCCCAAATTTTATAGGAGTTTATGAGAAATTATTTGATATATTTTCTTCTTCTATGGACCACTTTGATTTGTCCATCTAGAAGGTATTCTGAGCGCGTATGTTCGGTGGATGAAAGCTGGATGCCACCTCAGGTCAAGTGTGGAGAAGTCCAAGTTCCATAAGCTTTCCACCAACCTAGGCCTACCATAATCAAGTTAGATGCTTTGAACTATTGGATTATCGACCCAAGGCTCCAAAAATTCCTATTTAAGGTAGTGGTGGTGGAGGAGTTTTTCATCTTTGATCTTTGTTTTCATCTTAATGTTATGTTGCCAATTTTTCTTTGTAACGTTCTTCCTTCACATGTAAGTTGTTTTTAATTCATCTTAGTTTCTTAATAAAATTTATTATTCTCATCTTATTCTATAGTTCTCCATCTCACTTTGATACCGTTGCCTCAAGGTCTGAAATTTTTCACACCAAACCTTGTGAAATTATTCACACAACGGTGGAGTGATCATTTTCTTTTCATTGTTTTTTTACTTCTTCATTTCCTCCCTCATGAGTCTACTTTCCGTTAACATTGAAACCATAGAATCAATGGAGGGATAACCCACTTATGGGTTGATCCAAGGGAGTATAAAGGTGATATATTGTATTTTATTTATCACCCCATTAATTTATAATCACTTCTTTTAATTGAGATTTTAATTTGATGATTTTTAAACTCCATCGTCCTTGTCGAATTTAAGGCCACACACTTCAAGTGCTAATACAATCCTTTACCTTGAAGTGCTCAAAACATTGATCCTTAAAGTGTATAGGTGATTAGTATTAAATTGTGTAGGTATTAAACCAGTAAGTGAGGATGTTGTTTGATCTTCTTAAATGAACCCATCTCATATATTAGAAATTGAAATAGTTGAAAAAGAATTTCATCCAATTCACCCCGAGCGATAACCTAGGATCAACTCATTATTTTAAATTGAATTCACCTAATCGATTTGTTTAAATTTAAACAAATATAAAATCAACCCATGTTTTCCCCTTCATATCCAAAAAACCGTCCATAGAATGTACATGTCTATAGGATACTTCTTAGGTCTCTGAGGATTCGACAACCCAAGTTAAAGTACAATGACCGTTCTACCTTCATCTCTTGGGTAAATTTGAGCGTGAATAAAATTTTGGTTCCATTTCCGGGGACCTAAGTAAGTTATCATAGACACTAGATTCCTTTTCTCACCCTACTTCTCTAATCTCATCCCCAATTTCATTTCTATGGAAAACCCTTTTGAACAAATCGAAACATGGGAAACCTATCCCTACTTTGATCACCCAAACCCATGTGTGATGTACAATGACCATCCTAATTTATACATGTGGGATCATCAAAAACCCAATGAAACACAATGTTTTTACTCCTATGATCCACAAAACATCCCAACATATAATGAGTTTCAATCCCCACAAAGCTAATCTGAACACCCTCCTATGCAATTCCAACAACTTAATTGTCCACCTGGAATAAACCGTCTTTCTCAACCCCTATACCATCATGATCCACAACCATTAATTGAAAACTTTTGTCAACAAATGGAGAAAATTAATTTTGAGGTTTCATCTTTGAGATTATAATTACAAAACTTTGATATGGTTATGGAACCCATTCGCACTCATGCCATCCCTTCCTCAACATTGATAGAAGACTCTTTTCTCCCACAAACCTCTCATAATTTTATTGAAGAATCGACCTTTGGGTTTGGGATAGATGAAGAGGATCAAGAAATTGCTTTAGGTTATTTAAATCAAGAGGAAATTGACTTTTGGATTCAAAAGAAAAGAATTTGACATCACGGATTGAGTCTCCTAAGTATAACTCCATTGATAATTTTTTAAAAACACCAACCATTGAACCATTGAGAGAAATCACAAACATTGAGTCCATACCCATTCCTAAAATTGATCATTCCAATTTTGTGGTTGAATCTTCTATTAAAAAGAAACCAATTCTGTTGAGCAATTTTGAAAATGAAATTAAGTTTGATTTAAAGTCCCAACCTATGTCTGAAAGTGTTAGCCTACCCGAACTTGAACGAAAGGACTTTCCATCCACCCTCAAGTTTCCATTCATTAAGGATAGCCAAAAACTTCCAATTTTCACAATTTCTTATCTTGAAACCAGTAAAGAGGTAATGATTCTTAATGTCTTTGGAAAGACTAAAAAAGAAACTGGATCAACCATTTTAGATATTCCTTGGATTTTAACACTCATTATAGAACATAGGTTTTCACATGAAAAAAATTATAAATAAAGAATCAATCACAATCTAGTGGAAATAGAGAAATATGGGGTCCTTAAAATGTTGAAAATTTGTATTAGGTAAGTTATGGGGTCCATGTCAGGCTAACGACATTAAACAAAGCACTGCATGGGAGGCAACCCATGGTTTTCAAGTTTCCAATCATTTTGTTGTTTTAATAAACTTTATATTTCAAATAGGATTAATGAATCATTTTGAAATTTAAAAATAAAAAAATAGATTGTTGAACTATTCTTCTATTATTAGTATGGATGGGTATGAAAGGGGAGAACCATATTCATCCGTGTCACATGGTGTGATCCTTGAGTAACACCTTACCCTGAAATTTAAAAAGAAGACAATGTATCATCAGTTCATTTTATTTTTATGTGTTTGTAGGTTAAAATAAAAATACAAAAAAAATAAATAAAAATATAATAATAATAAAATTTCCACATCGTAGGTCGTGGGGAAAACCCCTTCATAACTGACGAAGCCACGTGGATTCAAACCCGGGACCGAAGGGAGACAATGGCGTGCGCTTACCACTAACCTACAGCTTTTTGTGGTTCCTTATTCTATAATCTCTATATATATAATTATATTTTACTTTATTTATTATATAAATATAAATATATATATATATATATATAGTTTTTTTGGTTTGTTTTTTCCCACTATGGAATTCTTATAGTGACATCGAGATCAAGGGATTAAAAGGGAGAAACAATAATTTCAACTTCAACCACCAGGTGACTTCATTCCATGATCCTTATTTTCAATTTCCCTTTTGAACTCCCCTTCTATGCCTCTACCCCATTCTAAATTTTATTTTCTTCAAACACCGGGGATAGTGTTATTTTAATTTGTGGGGGGAGATAAAATAAAAAAATGCTTTTCTGAAAAAAAATGATTTGATAGAAAATTTGTGTAAATGGAAGGAAAAATTACTTTGATTGTGAACATCGTAATACACATTGAAAACTTTTAAACTGAATATCAAATAATTTAGCATGCCCCGATTCTGATTTTTATCCTTATATAATTTCATGAGAACAGATTTTGGAAAGTGTGGCTATCCAATGTGATATTTCATTATTTATATTTTCATCCAAAAAAAATAATCACAATACACATCCTTTGGATAGTGGGGCATTAGTTTGAGTTCATGGGGTCCCCCAAATAAATAGCATAGGTTTGGTGATCATTTTAGTTTTAATATGAGTATTGAAAAAAATTAAAAAAAAACAATAAATTTGCGCGTAGAGCAATGAAATGACCTAATGCGTGGCTTTCGGCACTTGGAGATCGTGACTCCATAGTTTTATGGCCCAGAGTTAGTAATTTTATCTCTATTTTTGGTAATTTGAATTTGTTTTTGACTGATTTAACTCAAGATGATGCCCGAGTATGTGGGATTCACTTGGTACCCTAAGGTCTTTGAGCCTGAGAGTCATAAAAAAAGTCTCGCTAAAGGGGTTAACTATTTTGAGTGAAATTTCAATTACCATGGCAAAATTGAAAAAAAAAACAGAAAAAATACAATATAAAAAAATTGAATACTCATCTTAATATTGAAATGTGATTCCACCTAGCGCTTACATCATTTCCCCCTTGAAAAAGATTAATTGTCATGTCTATTGTGATACACAACACATCCTCATACTTAATTGATATTGGATGAAATATGACAATGAATTTGAACAAAGGAATGGGATTGGGATTGGGATATTCTTATTAAACTATCTTGTGTTAAAATATTTGTATGGGTTTCATGATTGTTTAGTATAAGGGTTTTTGGTGATCATTGTTTATTAAAATGTTTTAGGAAAAGTGAATTCAAATTTCATATTGTTGAGATATATTTTGCTCGGGACTAGCAAAACTCAAGTTGGGGATGTGATTAGAAACTAAATGAGGCTAATATTAATTGTTACTATATATAATATTCATGTGATTTATTATTCATAAAAACCATTTTAGTTCATTTTAGAGTTTTAACATCATTTCACATTATGATTGTAATTCCTTCTTAAAATGCACTATTATGTGGTACATTTTTGAACATCATTTAAAGTACCCAATGATTCATCTGATTTTAAGGAATGTAATTATCCATATTTTAATTTAATATTTTGTTAAATTGATCAAAACTTCAATATGAAAATGTTTCATTCATGGATTAATGGATAATTGATGGAAGAAGATGGGGATATTTTGTGATGAAGGGAAACAATTCTGGAGAAGTCAGATTGGACACCAGCCCACTGATGAGAATGTGGGGCCAACAAACAGGCCCAATGAATCCCTAATTTCGTGGTATCCAAGATTTAATGTATAGGAACAACTAGATCTTTAGGACCCAGTTCTAATTCGTCCTCCATGGTGGCCATTAAGGTGGCCCAATTTGGATATAAAATTCTGGGCCAGATTTTGCGGCCCATAACAAAATCCTTCCAATATAATAATATCTCGTAATCCCCAAATCAAAATGGGCCCAAATGTTACAGGTGGTTAGGTGACATCTGAATCTCCATTTTCTTCTTCTATGTCCCACTCTGATTCGTCCATCTAAAAGGTATTCCAAGTGCGTATGTTTGGTGAATGAAAGCTGGTTTCCACCTCGGGTCAAGTGTAGAAAAGTTCAAGTTCCACAAGCTTTCCACAACCCTATGCCTACCATAATCAAGTGGGATGCTTTGTACTATTGTAGGATCAACCCAAGGCTCCCAAAATTCCTATTTAAGGTAGTGGTGGTGGAGGATTTTTTCATCTTTGAGCTTTGTTTTCATCTTAATGTTTTGCTGCCAATTTTTCTTTGTAACGTTCTTCCTTCACATGTAAGTTGTTTTTAATTCATCCTAGTTTCTTAATAAAAGTTCTTCTTCTCATATTATTTTTTTGTTCTCTATATCACTTTGATACTGTTGCCTCAAGGTGTGAATTTATTCACACCAAACCTTATGAAATTATTCACACAACGATGGAGTGATCATTTTCTTTTCATTGTTTTTTTACTTCTCCATTTCCTCCCTCATGAGTCTACTTTCCACTTACCTTGAAACCATAAAATCAATGGAGGGATAACCCACTTATGGGTTGATCCAAGGGAGTAGAAAGGGGATATATTGGATGTTATTTATCACCCCATTAATTTCTAATCACTTCTTTTAATTGATATTTTTATTTGATGATTTTTAAACTCCATCGTCCTTGTCAAATTTAAGGCCACAAACTTCAAGTGATAATATGAACCTTTATCTTGAAGTGCTCAAAACTTTGATCCTTCAAGTGTATAGGTGATTAGTATTAAAGTGTGTAGGTATTAAACCAGTAAGTGAGGATGTTTTTTGTTCTTATTAAATGAACCCATCTCAAATATTAGAAATTGAAATAGTTGAAAAATAATTTCATCCAATCGACCCCGAGTGATAACCTAGGATCAAATCATTATTTTAAATTGAATTCACTTAATCTATTAGTTATACTTTAAACAAATATAAAATCCACCCAAGTTGGCCACATCATATCCAAAAATCGTTCATAGAATGTACGTGTCTATAGGTTACTTCATAGGTCTCTGAGGATTCAACAACCCAAGCTAAACTACGAGGACCGTTCTACCTTCATCTCTAGGGTAAATTTTAGTGTGAATCACATGCTGTTTATAATTTCTATTTGATCTATTATATCATGAATTTTATTTTATTCATGTTATTTAAAGTTCAATTATAAGAACTATATTTAAAAGGGTATTTTATTGAAATGTCACCTAAGCTACCATAATGCCAAAAATCTTAAATTTTGGAAAGTAAAGTTTTTTTGGATTTCTTGGAAATTGAATCCCTACTAGAAAGTAGATACAGACATGTAATATATTAACCTAGGGGTAATCATGTAGAGAAATAATTGTTTAGTATTAACATAATCTTCACTTGGTGCAAGATGAGTGGGCTTATGACTATGCACCTAGCTTGACACTCTTGGGGGATATGCTTTGGATAATTCACACAATATTTAATAAACCCTAATGAAGGATTTTCTTACCATTTCTTTTGTCTCATACCATTTTAAACTAATGAAATAAATTACTATCTTCTATTGATAACCAAACACTTTTAAAGTACTATCTCCACCACCTTATCTTTTTTATTTTAAACAGGTACTTCTTATTACATTGAGAATACCCCATAGTTTCTAAGTTGATTTTCAGGATATTATCTAATATTTACACATTATTTCATTGAATAAGGAAATATTTTTTCCATATTTCCATCATACAGATAGTCGTTATTCTATTTTTTTCATGATTAAGTAATAAGTTCCTTTGGTAATATTATGAAATGTTGTATTCACTCATATGATGAATACATTGGAATTAATTAGTGACAAGTGGGGCCCAATATAGATAGGCCCTTGATGTATCATAAGGTCATATGAGACAAACTAGCTAGGGTACTGGAATATTCCTTAACCATTTATGTATGATGTCTTGGAACAAGTCATTAAAGGTATATTTATGATGTATGGAGTTATGAATTCCCTCAGTATGATATTAATAATTATTTTCCATGTTTTTATTTAATGTCATGGATATAGTATTCCCTTAGTTTCATTTTATTATGAAATTATTTTAATAATTTGTTTATTTTCTTCATACAATTTATTCCATGTTTATGTTTCGATCTCTTTCACTATACACTATTCTTTATTGAGAATATGAGCTCACCCTTATCTTTTTTCCTTTTCCTAGAGGACTTAAAAGAGAACTATATGTAATTTTTAAGTATCTACTAGAAGATATAATGATGTTCATGTGGAGTTTTTATATTTTATTTTATGTTATCAAGTGTATTATGAAAGATATATTTGTATCTAGTATTGTAAGACTACTAAGATATTTCATCCTTATGAAAATATTGTATTCTATACCAATAATATAATATAACTACCAGTTCTGGGTTTCTAGAGATAGGGTCATTACATTTGTTATCAAAGGAATTTTAATAGAAACCTTGGGGGATTTATTTAGAGGAACCTAGTTGAATATCACAAATATTATGGAAAAATATTAATATTTTAAGAATTTTTTTTCCTAAATGGAAACAAAATTGTATTTTAAAATTTAATATAATATGATAATTAAAAGTATTTTATTTTTTAGAAATTGAGGATAACATAAGGAATGATAACCATATCAACACCTATAGTAAATGCAGGGATGTTCCTCATGAGAAGTTCAATGAGGTTGGAGTTATAGCTGATTATATCAAAAACATATTAGGGATGTTGACCCAAGTTATGAAAAATGACCTCTATCATATAGAGAAGCTTGTTGACACACAATGTAGTGAAACTATGTTGGACCGATTCATGGGAAAACAAACTACACCATTCAATGTAACTATTAATCCATTGGTAGATGATCATTGGATCAAGTCCCCAAAAATAAAAATTCATACTTTGGAAAGTTATTAAATGGAAAAGGTCTTCATGGTGGTATATCATCTGAAAGGATATATAAATAAATTTTGATTACTAATTAATAAAACTAAAGAGGAATAAGTGATTAAACACATTTAATATATATATTTTAGGGAGATATTTTATGAAAAATAATTTCCTCATGAGAAAACAGATGAATTGGAAAGGTAGTTATTTAATCATAGATAGAAGGAGGAAGAAACTATTTCTGAGAATGAAGAAAACATTATGAGGTTAGCTAGACATATTTCGGACTATGTATATAGACCATAAATTAAGATTGACCATTTATTTTATGGGATAAATCTGATCCTATAAAGTTCATTAGTCTCTCATAAATTATCATCATATAATGATATAGACACAAGTTCCATTAATATGGAAAAGGAGTTATCTGAGACTTATATATTCAAAAGATATCTAGAGAAGTAGAGGCCTACTGAGCACCCTGGAAAGAAAGTTATGTCAAATGGGAATAAAATTGGAGTGTAATTTACAACATATAACAACCATGGAAAGAAACACTTGGGGAATTTCTTAAAGGGAATGGGAGTTTGTTTCAAGTGTGAAGAAAATGGCCATTAATCCCATGAATGTTATGGTAAGGAATAATTTTTTGATGTTTAATGATTTTAATGTAAGGATATGGGGATATATGAAAATAAATACCCTAAATGTTAAGGGAATTTACCTTAGAAAAGGCCAAGGGTGTAAGTTTGTGCTTATGCGATCACGACAGCTAAGTTTGAAGTACCAAATGGAATGATAACAGTTACATTGATCCTAAAATAAAAATTAGCTAGTTCTTTATTTGATTTAGGATCTACACACTCCTTTATATTAATAATGTTCACTAATAATATTTAATTATACCTTAATACTCTAATAAAGGAGTTATTTATTAAGAAACATAATGTTAATCTTAAAACAACAATGATTTACTGAAATGTATTTATTAATATTTATAGATATTACCCTGTAAAATATTGATTATTATACCTATGGTTTATTTTTTACACAATAATTGGTATGGATTGTCTATCAATGTATAATTAATTAATTTATTACTAAGATAATGGGATTTCTATTTTTAAGGGGCATAGAATCCATTGTTTTCAAGGGAGCAACTTCACCACCTGAGTCTTTTCTAAACCCACCTCTAGTAGCTCACCTTAATGAAATTATGGTATAACAGGAAGTGAAAAAATTATCTATGGATAGTATTGAAATCCTAAGGATATAGGATGTATGCATTAAAAAAATACATTTATTTTTTCTATATTAATTACCTTTTCATACACCTAAGTGTAAAGTTGAGTTGTCAATTGAACTCATTCTTGATGTAAGAACCATATCCAATACTTCCTATAGAATGGAACCACTGGAGTTGGTAGAGTTAAAGAAACAACTATAGAAGTTATGTGATAAGTTATTTATACACCCTAGTGTTTCACCAGGGGTAACCCCTATTTTATTTTAAAAAAGAAGGATGGGTCTATGAGAATGTGTATTGATTATAGGGAGATCAATTCCATTACCACAAAGAATAAGTATCCTTTACCACATAATGATGAATTATTTGATAAAATTAAAAGAGATCAATATTTTTCATAATTATATCACCAATCAAGTTATCTTCAGTTAAGGGTAAAGAAGGAAGATTTAATGAATATGAAATTTCATTTGAGATATGAAAATTATTATTTTATTGTAACACCCTTTAGATTGACTAATGCACCTTCTATTTTTTATAGATCTTATAAAAAATGTATTCAAGTATTGTCTTAATAACTTCATAGTGTTATTCAATGATGATATCCAGATATAATAGAAAATATATGAAGAGTGTGAGATCTATGAGTGAATAATTATTGAGACTCTCAAAGAAAATGAATTATATAGGAAATTCTGTAAGGGTGAATTTTGGTTGTATGAAGTTTCTTTATTGTACACCTTTCTTCCAAGGATAGAATATTAAGAAAACTTAATATGTGTATAGAAACTTATGTTCCAATAGGTAAAGGATGAAAGTCAACATCCTAATGGAGTTATGATACCTATACCTATACTTATATATACATGGGAAAATATTATAATGTAATTTTTTATGCAAATTCTAGAGACACTAAAGAAGAATGATGCTATACGAGTTATCATTGATATCCTTAAAACATATGAAAATTTCTTATCAGTAAGGTAAGACATACCCCTTGATTACCTTTCCCAGCTCTATATTAAGGAAATCATGAGACTTAATTGGGTTCCTTTATCATTTATATCTAATTATGACACTCAAATAACATCCAAATTTAGGAAGAGTCTTCAAAAGGCTGTCAGCACCAACGTACATTTAAGCACTTCCTATCTTCCCCAAACTGATGAGAAGTTTGAATGGACTATTTAGATACTAGAATACATGATGAGATCATGTTCTCTTGACTTTCAAGGAACATGGGATTAGTATCTACATATGGTGTAATTTTCATGAAATAATTGTTTTCATTTGAGAATCTAGATAAGAATTTTATGGGAAGAGTTCTCATACTCTAACTTATTAGGACAAAGTTAGAGAAATGAAGATAGTAGGAATGAAACTTGTAGAGGACAAAACTGATAAAGTATTAACTATTTAGAATCATATCATAGAAGATCAAAGTAGATAAAAGAGTTATACTAATAATCAAAGCAGAGAATTAGAATTTTAAGTGGGGTATCATGTATTTTTGATGGTTTACCCATGGAAGGTAGTTATAATATTTGTTAAAAATCTGAATTTAATCCATAGGTACCTTGGTTTCTTTGAAATTATAGAGATAATTGGACCTATAGCTTACTGATTGGCTATGAAACCCAACCTTTTTAAAGTGCATGCAATTTTCCTTATTTAATTATTTGAGAAAATAAATTCTAGATCCAATGAATATACTCACATATGAGGGAATATAGTTTAAACATGATTTTTCTTATAATGAATATACTATCTAGATTCTTGATGATATGGATCAAGTGTTTCATAATTAAACAACTCAATTGGTGAAAGTCCTTTGGAGAAATTAAAAACCAAAAGAGGAAACATGGGAGGATGAAAAAGATATAAGGAAGAAATACCCACAATTTTTTAGAAGAAAAAATGTATCCAATTTGAAGGAAGAAATTATTTAAGGGAGGAATAATGTAATACTTTACCCTACTATTGTAGGTAAACACTACTTCCAAAAACTATTACATAATGCACACTCTAAAGAGACTTTATTCATTAATACATTTAAAAGTTAAATTTTAATTTTAATTTTACCAAATTAAATCCATTTTTAGGTTTATAATTTCAAAACCATATTAAGATAATGTTTTTGGATTTTCTAAAATAGTTTATTTTTAGAAGAATAGTAAAAAATACCGATATTGGTAAAAACGCCACTTTTATGACATTATCATAATACAAGAATGTCTTAAATGTATATAATTTTTTGTATAATATATATATATATATATATATTTATATTTATAAGTAAAATAAATAATTTAAAATTACTATTTTTTATTTATAAAACCCATGTTTATCATTTTTTAAACATAAGTAATAATTTACTCTAGAAACTGATTTATTCGCTTATATTAAAAGTACTATTTTTCAAAAATTATAGATAATAATTATAAAAATGGGTATAGTATATTATATCAACATGATAATATTACGTAATTTGGTAAATTATATTTTTTTCATAAAATTGTGGTTATTAGTATTAAAGTTAATGAGCATGATAATGATAAAAATGTTATTTTCAAAGAATTGTTTTGTTAATATTGTGTAGTTTCTATCTAATAAAATAAATTAATATCTTTAAAAAATTGAATTTAATATAATTTTTAAACCTATGATTAAATAATTTTTCACCCATTTAATTGGTAATCAATAGTAAATAATATTAAGAACACTTAATGATAAAAACACCATTTCTTTACAAAATAGTTTTCTATATATAAATTTTTTTAATTTAGAAGTTAATTTTATCTTAATTATAAATTTAATTAGATTAACTAGAGATTAATTTTAGGTTTATCATGCCAAAATTTTATAAGTGGGGTTATTTTATATGTTTAATAAAATATAAGTTACTTGGGTAATAACTAGTTACCTCGGTAAAACAAAAAAAAGGTAAAAGTAAAAAAAAGAAAAAATGACTTCCAATATGTTTAAAACATTTTTGGAAGTAATATTTTGAGGCTTATTGACCCAATATGTAATGAACTATGTTTTCACGAAGGTACATATCCTTTTTTTTAATTTGAATCATTTTCTTAATCATGGTAGATGTACTCTATGGCCTAAGGAAGCTCATAGGAGTGCTTGTGGATTGTTTGGAGCTCGGAGTTCTAGAAAATGGGATAAGTAACTGGGTTGCATGGTTAGTGTAAACCATACAACCTAGACTGCATGATAAATTTTAACTATAAGGTATTTTTGGTGATGAAAAATGTTTCCCGCCCAGTTTGTTGATTCAATGATGTGATCAATGGAATCCGCCTGCCGAAAGAATCTAAGTTCCTCCACGTCTTCCCAAAATGGACCCTTCATGAAAAGATCCATGAAATGTGTGTGTTCCTGCATGGATGCCTCTAAGAGAGGATCCACAAAATCCAAGATTGGCATAAGTCCAATGCCAGCCCAAACTCTTTCCACAACATCATCCCACCCATGGCCCGCTCTACAAAAGACGCATCAACGGACATCTATGCGGCGTCAAGCACCCTCCTCGAGGCCGATGTGGGTGACGAAGGGGATCCTCTCCACAATGTCACCCATCTCTGCAGAGGGTTCAGTGATCTCACTGACCGAGGTTTCTTATAAATAAAAGGCTCCCCCCCCCTTTTCAAACCACTGTGACTATACACTTTCAACTTCCAAGCTCCCGTTTTGTATATACCTCCACAAAAACATAAAATTTATTCCAAAGGAACTTTCCCTCTATGAGCCATACCCCTTTGAATTCTTTCTAGCCTCCATCTATGGTGTATATTCCATTCGTGAAGGAATATTCCCTTCACATAGGAAGGGTCCCCTTCAGGGTGCTCAAGGTTTCGAGAAGCGTAGAGCCTTCGTGAAACTCTATCCAAAGAAAGATGGATTAGCTAAGGTGAAGCTATGATCCATCAAAGGTCCCTCTTCAAAATGCCTTTTTTCCTTCATAAAGTCCTCCCTCTTAGTGAAGCCCTTTACCTTCTCAAATCCCTTTACCTTCACAAATCCCCTCCTCTTTGTGAAGTCCTTTCCCTTCGCGAGGGCCATCCTCTTCACGAAGCATCCATCCTTCATAAAACCCATCCTCTTCGCAAAGTTCCTCTTTCCAAGATCGAATTATTTACACACCACATTCCCATACATCCCTCCAAGATCGTGCGAAGTGATTTAAAATTCCCTTGGGTGGTTCTTCATGTTGCGTTGATTAGCCTCATGCTTCTTTGCATAATCATGCTAACGGTTACTTCTTCTTCTCATATCCATGATAACGTGATCCCCTTAATGGATCACTGCATAACACCGCCTTACCATGGAATTGTGGATGCCTTCCCTTCACCAAGGGTGGGTGGGTATCAGTTATGTAAGTACTATGGGTGAAGAGTGAACCTGCCTCGTTTGAGATGTAGGACATTAAATTTCCAAGTACCATCGTCCTCAGCACATGAAGTTAAACTGTAGCCTCTCCCCATGCAATATAAACAGGGTGCCCCATCTCAATCATTCTCCATGCTTGATCATCTCCATGGGAGTGAGATCTTACTCACATGGAATGAGATCCTACTTGCTGGAGTAGCATCTATCTGCAGGGATGGGCAACCATCTTGGTGTAAGCCCCTAGCCATGTTTGTGGGAGGTAGCATCCCTGCTCCTCCTCTCTTCTTCCGTGCCAAATACTAGAGGAGAGATAGGCACATGGAACTTTGTCTCCCCATCCCTCTCCCTATGGGATTTTTTTTCTATTGGGCCTCCATCCTAGAATAAGTCCCAATATACATCTCCCCGGTCCACTAATCAAGCATAAACCCATGTTTCCTCTTTGGGACGCTAAACACGCATAATCCCCATTATATTCCTCGTGGATGCACCTTTTGCGATGTGATCATCAAGTCTTTTCTACCTCCTGTTTCTCACACTGAGCATGAATCACATGGGCTTAGAGTAAGAATCTACCATGACATCCTCCCTAGGATGCCTTATCACGTAATACCCAAACACCCATTTCAAACTACGTGGACTTTGATTCTTTCCCTTTCCAATAAAGGTACATAGGAAGCCGCCCAGAGGTTCAAGATCAATGCCTACTTGTCCCAACACCTTCATGTCAGTTCACCTTCATCCCAAATGATGTTAAATTGTATCCTAACTTCCAAACAACATGAAATTTGATCCTTTCCCTTTCAGAGAAAGGTACATAGGAAGCCTTCCTGATGTTCAAGCCCGACACCCATTGGTCCCGACCACTTCACGTCGGTTCACCCTTGTCTCGCATGATGTTATGCTATATAACCTTTTTCATCCTGCATGATTTTAAACTATATCTATTTGAACTATGAGAGTTTTGATCCCTGTATCCTAGGAAGGGTAGGTAGGAAGTCTATATGAGGTTCAACCCCATCCAGTGGTAAGCCATTGTAGTCCTTGACCAATAGCAAGCTGTTGTAGTCCAAAACTAGAGGTAATGCATTGTAGTCCCCAACCAGTGGTAAATCGTTGTAGTCCCCTTTGTTAGGACCCATATCTTTGGTCCATCCTAATGGCGTTAGACCAACCCAGGCTGCCAACCACACGTAAGCCCCAGTATGTCGCCGCATCACTGTCTTATATGCACACCCCAATTCCAAGCCCCCATCCTGAACTATGTGGACCTTTATTACCTACCACAAGGATATGTAGAAAGCCTCTTTGAGGTTCAAGGCCATAAATCATATCCCATGATGGTTTATACCCTAACCCTTTGTGTTTCTGGAGGGTCATGTCCCAACCTATAGGTTCTACTTCCTTTGGGTCTCATCCATTCATCCACCCTCACGGGCCTCCTCCTCAGGTGTCCCACTGCCCCACCAAACTACATGGACTTTGATTCCCTACTGCAGGGATATGTTGGAATCCTTTTTGAGGCTCAAGTCCAACACCAACATCACCTTCACAATGGTTCCATCTCATTCACCATCCACTTCACCCAACCATTCATCATCCATCCTGATTTTACCCAGGATTCAACATCTTGGAGAGATCATTTCATCCACCTCCTCACTGCTCCTAGAAGTACTTGGGCCACTAACCAAGCATAAGCCCCAAAATGTCTCTGGGTCATTGTACTCTACGCACACCCTAATTCATCACCCCTTTGAACTATGTGGGTTTGATCCCTATCTCTCAGGATAGGGTAAATAAGAAACCGCCATGAGGTTCAATCCCAGCTAACGGTAAACCATGGTTCTACCCTTTCTGGGACCCAAGAATCCTCAAATCCATCTTCATTGGACGTCTTGATCCACCCATCTAGTAGGAATCTCAGGTGCTCCCTCCTGGGGTTGCACCAATCTGATCCACTCTTATCAGTGTTCTGATTTGTCTGATCCATCTCCGCTAGATGTTAAACTCATGGAATACCCTTTGTTAAACATGGGAAGTTGAGGAAAACCTCCGAGACATGCCTATGGTATATAATTCCCCACACTCGAGGTGGGATGCCTCGGGCTTCTCACCCTCAATAAATCCTATCATAAGGGGAAGAAACCCAGACACATCAGTGTTTTAGTACCCAGACATGCCAGTGATATCCAACGTGATTACTCCCCTGATCAAATATTACTGCCCTAACTTGACCCTTTGGAATGTCTTAACAGAAGAAATGTAATTATATATCATCCACAAAGAGATGGAACTAGTAAGAGTTTCATGAACAACATCTTAATTTTTAAGGGAGACCCGAAATATGTAATGAGTTCTGAGGAGGAATCTATGGAAGGAGGAACTGACATCCCATCATCCTATTTCGACAAAGGAGTAAATGTCCCTGAATAAGTGATAAATGTCACCCACCTTTAGAAAGTGGTAATATAGGGAAACATCCAACGCGTCCTCCATAGGTGGATGCATGCCCCGATGAGTGTGCCCCGAAGAAAGCGTAAAAAATAGAAATGGTGAACCTAACGTGAAAATTTTCTCTTCAATGTGGAGATTAGTAGCATTCGAGAAATCAGTGGATAAGCATGTCACCAGATCTAGTTATCCGGTACTAGGTCCCACCAAGAAAATAGTGGGCATAATGTGAAGCTCACCAAAGATTGGGGTAGTGAATGTTGGAAATCATGAGCTACGATGTTGTCAGTGTGGATCCTTCTTACCAACCATGGAAGATGGAATGCCATTGGGGCACTGGGCGTCACTTTCCTTCTTTCAGCACTAATGGATGAATCTCCCTACTTTGTAGGACCCAAGCTATCATGAAAGGTAACCAATCACCCCCACCCACTTACATATGGTTCGGGGAAATACCAACACGATACTCCCACACGACTCTACCTATTCTATAATGGTTTGTACATCCATGGCTGTTGGGTGTCCACACTCCATATCCCTATTTTCATTCATTCAGAGGAGGGTGATTAATGACCTAGATTTATGTTATGAGGAAGAAGGGATTATCCCAACTTAGGATATGGACCGATAAGACCTAGAGGCTTCTGTGTCTCCTCATCACCACCACCCCCAAGGGGAGAACATGGAGACACTACTCCACAATCCTACCTACAATTGTTTTGGGAGCATATCCCCGGAATGCTTTGATGACTCCCTCCCCTATTACAATGAGGTGAGGGATGTCTTGGCCAGACCAGCTGTAATAATATCCCAGGGCCACTAAGGAGGTCTCCCACCAGGCCACATCAGCGCCACCACCCATCCCCACAGGATGAGGAGTAGGTGAGTTATACACCAGCACCACTGGCCCCAGTCTAGTTAACCCGACACCAGCGTTAGGTGCAAGTTGAGGAGGATGCCCACCAGGGGGATTCATCATCAACGACTATTGTGGCCTGTGCCACCGCCAATGTATACCATAAATGATCAGTTTATAATTAATAGGGTCACTTATATGCCCGAAAAAGATCAAGGCCCTAAACACCCCACAGGTAGGTTGGGATGAATCTCCTAGTCACCGACACAGGTGGCGTCTGTCACGGGCCGACCCATGTCAATGAAATCTATTATGGAGGCCCTCCATGCGCCCCCACCCACGAGATCGTAGGCCCTCCCTGATCCCAAGATTGGCATGGAGGTCCTCCCCATTCCACCATCAGTCCAAGCGAAGGTCCTCCCCACCACATAGACATCCATCACAAAAGTATCTTCTACACCTGTGACCTCAGGTATGGAGCCATTCCTCATGTTGTAGGTCTCTAATGTGAAGATCCTCCTCACATGGACAACCATCAGCATGGGGTTATTCCCTATGGTCTTACGACAACTGAAGAAGGTCCTATTTTCCTCAAAAATCATATAAGCGGAGGTCTGCCTCACTTCATTGGTACCCAACATGGATGTCTTCCTCGTGTTCATTTTGACCAGTATGAAGACCCCCCTCATACCGCCACTGTTAAGGGAAACAGACACGGAGATATTACCCATGCTACTACCTGTTTCTGCAAAGGTCCTACCCACTCTAGAACTTCTCATGGAGATTCCCTCCGTGCGTCATCCAGAAGACACGGAGGTCCTCCTCTTGTTCCCTTTGACATTTTTATAGGTTCTCCTCGCACCCTAGCTCACCCAAAATGAAGTCCTCTCCAACATATCATTAGTTCGGATGAAGGTACTCCTCATGTAAAAAACCTACCTTGTCCTAAAGAACCATCCTGGGGTAGGAGGGTGGGTTTCCACCACCATAAGAAGAACACCAAGATGTTTTAGACTATGATTAAACCCGTATAATTCTCAGATTTTTTTGAAAAGTTCAATTTGATAATAGATCCCTCACCCCGATCTTCCATGTTATTGGTCGGGGTAGTAACAAGGTGTATAAGCCTCATCCTTCCATAATGTGAGGTCCAACGGATTCCTGCCTCCCTCTAAAGATACATCTAAGAGGAGGAATATTTGGCCTCTTTCTAAGGCTTGGCCACACAATCCTCCCTACCATCAATGGGGGTAATTCTCTACCTTAACTATAGATCACAAAAGGTTATTCTAGGGAGCACTAGAGGGCAAACAATAGCCTAACCCACCACCAGTAACTGCATCCCCTATACAGGATGTTGCAATTACTAGTCCATCTTACTGAGACGTGGTGGTGCAATCATTTCATTCTTTAGAAGATAGTCCAAGATACGGTGGATTTTCAGATCATTCATCGTATTATCCACTGGCCAGTCTACTGTCTCAGAAGTATACTTTAGTGCTGCTATCAGTCCCGAAGTTTCCCCCAGTTGATTAATGGGGAAACCAAGGGCCTGATCCAGATTCTAAGATGAGGAGCTTAAGTTACATCCTTACAGTGGACCATTTCCTAGAGATGTTTTGGCCAACTCCTACCACAAACTTCAGTATGCTAGAATCGCTTACCCAGGAGGAAGTCATGTGTTTTCGCCAAACCATCTGGGTGATGCACTTTCATCTTTGTTATCAGTGAGTGGATTACCCTATGAGTCAAGAAAAATTTGAAAATATTGGCTAGAAATACCTTATAGTCGGCTTGGTTGTACTTCCTATGGCCCCGCATCCTGAGTCACCCATTCCCCATGGCACCCTCCAATAGTGGTGCATCCAGATCTTTAAGGTTCTTTGCAGAATTATCAAGGAGGCTTCCCCCCATGTTTAGGTCTCTGTCTGAGGGTAGTATGCTACCCTTCATTTTAGTTCTATCTAGTTCCAACCTTACTTTCCATGCGACAATAAGGATATGCCTCTAAGTAGATTCATGGTTAACATGCACAACCTATCAGAGGGAGAGAATGGTCTAGATCTCCTTGCAGAGAACTTACCCCCTAAGGGAGTGCCACGCCTATTGGATCCATTGGAAAAAATTACTTTCTAGAAAATAAATTTACTAGGTTTGTCTGTACCTACTGAGTCATTATCCCTTGACCGGAACACCAATAAGAGAAAAGAGTATCTTGGGGCCGCAAAGACTATCGACCCATCTGACTCAGTGCAGAAGATGGAGGATGATCCCAAAAAAGACCGCATTGCGTCAAAAAATCATGGAGCACAAGTAGATATTCAATGACCTCCTTGCTGAATGTTCCACAGAGTGGCGACCAGACTATGGTGATTCTTGACTGGGGTAGTAGGGGCAAGTACACCCCCCAGCGAGTTGCTCTGGGTAACCCTGACCATTATTCCCACGTAGATAGGGTAGAAGCTAGAGCTTATGGAAAGAGGGTGTAGTATTTATCACCATGTCCACCTGAGCGGTACGATAATCTTCGGGACCCGGCTCAGGTTCCCCCAGTCGCTCCGTAGGTCATTCCCCCCCAGCAATCCCATAGGTCATCCCACCAACCGCTCCACGAGCCATTGGGCCTACTTATCATGTTGAAGAATCTTCCAAAGCACTGGTGGTCGGGGATCCTAATCAAGACGGGAACCCCCACCCATATGATCCAATAGTAGTGCTCATTTCCTGCCTCAAGGCTTTAGAAACTCGACAG
Source organism: Viscum album (assembly GCA_963277665.1). Classification (NCBI taxonomy): domain Eukaryota; kingdom Viridiplantae; phylum Streptophyta; class Magnoliopsida; order Santalales; family Viscaceae; genus Viscum; species Viscum album. The sequence continues at coordinate 517,631,243 of OY728130.1, forward strand.
GTGGAAATTATGCCTGATGGAAAGCCATATCCGGCATGGGTGGATGATATGTCGGAACCCCCTAGTTTCATAAACCCTACCTTTTCCCCCTCTAATGGGACTGGAAATCTACTGCAGCATCTATCCCACTTCATCTCAAGGTGTGGACCCATGCTGGGAACTCCAGCACAGTAGGAAGCCGCCAAACTTTGGTGTTTCATACCAATATTGGAAGGGCCCACATTTTTCTGGTATAACCAGCTACCCATTTGGTCAGTAGCTGCCTTCAAGGATCTTCATAGGAAATTCCTTTATTATTTCATCTCCACCTCCTAGAAAATGAGTATTTTAGACCTCTTCAAGTGCAAGAAGAGGCCTAACGAGCACATCGCAGGCTTTGTCACATGGTGGAAAGGCCTCACCTACTACCTGGATATGCCGCTAACTCAGGAACAACTTCTAACTATGTGTGTGTGGAATGTCAAAATGTTACTGGTCCCCACTCTCATCACCCAGAATTAACCTAGGGGATTCCGAGATTTCTCTGATAAGTCCTAACATCTAGAGGAATCCTTACAGCAGGCCAAACAGGCACATCAGTTTCCACCTGTAGTTCTCATGAGAATAGCCGATGAGGCTAAGCTCACCATATTAGAATAGATAGAGTCCCCCAGGACATTGAAGTTATTACCAGTGGAGCCACCTCCACAGCCTCACAGAGGCCCACCACCTCAGGCACAACCACTGAACTAGTAGCACCCACCTCTGAATCGGCAGGCACCCCCACATAATGCACCACTACTGCTTAGGCGAGATAACCAGATTCCACCTCCTTGGTAGGATCCTCCAGCCCCCAATTAGGGCCTAGTTTCTAAATACACCTTACCAGATAGAAGGAACCATACCTACTCTTTTAATGAGGCTCAGGTCCCTGGTTATTTCTGAAGTGCCTTGGAACATAGGATTCTATTGTTGCCGAAATGCAGGAGGCCCGAAGAGGCATATCTCACTGATCACCCCAATTACTACACTATCAACAGATTCTAGGGCACATCCTCATGAAGTTTTGTGTTTTTTAAGACTGGATTCAAGACTAGGTTGATAATAATATAGTCAAGTTAGGCCCAACCCGGACACAGGTGGCATGTGTATTCACACAGCCGGACAACGACGGTGACATTGAAGGTGAGTGGAAGCTAGTTCCCAATTATGGGTCTCAAAAATATGATGACTAGATGGCCCATAAGGCAGTCACCCATGCCCATGGTATTATCTGTGCACGTCTGAATTGACCTGATCCTTCAGAAGTCACTACATCATCCGCAACCACTACTTCCACGTCGATGTCTCAATCTTTCCCTTCCTAGAAGGGAAAGAATCGATGATGTAAGAAAAAAATCCCCCCAATGATGCCATTGTCATCCCGTACTCTTAGTGATTTCATTCCCCTGGAGATAGAGATTACCCCTAAAATCCACCCAATAGAAAAGGATTCTTCAAGTGATATCCAAGGGTGCACTTTGGTTAATACCATGGAGCTGGTAAACCCCTATATGGTTCCTGATGATGAGGAGTTCCAGACGGATCCTTCCAATGTCTCCATCTATCACCAGCATTGATGGGGTTTTGGTTATGTGAGTTTTCAGAACACCTCGATCAATGCTTCTAGCTAGGCTGTACATGCCACAAAAACCAGACAATAGGCCCAGTGCAGAGCTCAACACGTGCAACCTTCTCATCTGGTATCATTAGGTCCACCTTCGCTACTGTTTATGTTACTTGATCAGGTGGATCCACCATGATCGTGCCATGATCAGTCACGTTCTGTTACAGACTAGCCTCAGTCATCTAACCATCATCTGGTGATTTCTTCACATGTTTTGACTAGTGAGCAGAGGGACATTCCCAACACTAGCTGGAAATCGGTTTAGCTATAATGTCCTGTCATACTTCCTGCCATATAATGACCTCCTTTAAGAAGAAGTTCATGATCAGCACATAAGTATGATATCCTTAAGAATATTTCCAGCATCCTTGTGAGGCTCTCTATTCTTGAGACTCTTAGCCTGTCAGTGAATATGCTTGAATCCCTTGTATAGGATTTAAGAAGCCCCCTCCAGTTTCATATGGAGGTAATAGCCACTGAATCCTTCCATGCTGAGGTAGCTGAGCATGCATAATGCTAGGCCATCATATATTTCTCTGGAGAAGATGAAGGTTCTCCCATACAGGGGAACATTTTCCCACTATACATCACTGAACACTTTAATGGCATGAAGTTTCATCACAATGATGTTGACATAGGATCTGGGATCAACCTTATCTCGACACAGACGCTCTAAAAAATGGGGTTGTCCTTGGATCATTTGAGTCCCCCTGACTTGAAAATTCAAGGTTATGACAGGACGGAATAGACATCAGTTCGCAAGATCTACATGAAGACCTAATTTGGTGGCCTGGTATCCAACACCGAGTTTTTGGTTGTCTCACAGGACACCACCTACAACACATTGATTGGTAGTCCATGGCTCCACTTGCACACGATGTTCCCTTATTCGTATTAGGAATGGATTAAGTACCCCCTTAATGGTTTAGTAGGTGTACTCCAAGGTGATGCGTCTCTATTTTCCTCTTGTGAATCCTGCTACATAGATTCTTACTATTAAAATAGAAAGGAAAAGAAGATATAGGATAGCGAGGTTGAACCCACTATGGTTGTGGCCGACTCGTGGACATGCCTATATGATGCCTACATTTTCCCAATCCACCGATTAGAGGATACAACCCCAGATCTGGGGAAATGCTTCATTTTTTATGGAATGAGGAAGAATCACATTCCCAAGTCTAAGGGACATTGGAAGATCACCTTATATTTCTATAAAAATAAAGCTCAGATGATCCCAAAGCCCTCTACTCCCATAAGGTACTGGGATGTCCGCCCCATGGAAATGGCAATACATCATACTTTCTTGTTTTGTCAGTTTGGGATAAACTGGCTCAAGAAAATTCACCACTACTTATTTTATATCATCAACCATGGCCCTTTGGGCTGAAGGCCAGATCTGATTGATTCGATCGCTTTCGTCGCAATGGTTTCAGTAGTATAGGAGTCCCCTGTTGTGATGTCCATTGCCACTCAGCCTAGCATTAGTGTCCTATCAGGATCCATTTACTCGTAGGAATTACCTCTCACCAAGTATACCTCATCTATAAGTGAATAAGAGGATTTATAGTATGAACCTCCCTATTTAGAAGAGGGTGTTTCCATCATGGTCAATGAATTTGTAAATGTGAACCTCGGTAGCGAGACGGATCTGAAACCCACATTGATCAGTGCCGCTATTCCTGTCAAAGAACAATAGTGATACATGGAATTCCTAAAGAAATACCATGATTTATTTTGCTGGAGTTATGATGAGATTCCAGGACAAGATCCTTAGGTCTTTGTCTATCACTTCAGTTTTCCATCAAATCATCACGGGTTCAAACAACCTCCGAGAAAGATGCATCCTTCTCACAGTGCCATAATTGAGGTTGAGGTTGATAAGTTCATCAGATCTAGATTCATAAAGGAGGTCCAATACCCTATTTTTTTATCCAACATTTTTCCCATCAGGAAGAATAATAGATTGGTCAAATTCTGCATTGACTTCCAAGATTTCAACTATCACTGTCCTAAGGATGATTTTCCCCTTTCTGTGACAAAACTATTGATTGATGCCACTACTGGGTTCTAGGCTCTCTCCTTCATGGATGGGTATTCTGGGTATAAAAAAATCCAAATGGCCCCTTGGGATGAATATTCTATAGCCTTCAGGGCACTACAAGGTCTTTTATGCTACCAGGTGATGCCCTTCAGACTAAAGAATGTAGGTTCCACCTATCAACGTGCCATACATCACATATTTAAGCTGATCCTCGGGACACTGGTGGAATGCTATGTAGATGATCTGGTGGTAAAATCTCACTAGTTCCAGGACCATATTAAAGACCTTGAGAAAGTATTTGGCTTCCTCCGATCCCACCATCTAAAGATGAACCCCTTGAAGTGCGCCTTTAGGTCACATTCTGAATGTTTCTTGGCTTCATTGTTTGAAACAGAGGCATCAAGATTGATTAGGAGAAAATCAAGGCCATCATTCAGATGTATCCTCTGAGAAACATTCAAGATATTTGTATCTTTCAAGGCCACTTAGCCTATATACATTGATTCATCGAAAATCTGAATGGACAGTGTAAGCCCTTTTCCTTGCTCATGAAAAAGTTTTCGATTATCAGTGGGATGAAAAGTGTCAGACTGGATTTGAGGAGATCAAGCAGTACATGTTACAACCTTCAGTTCTGATGCCAACCTTTTCTAGAAATTAACTAGTTCTTTATGTGATCTCTCTAGAATGATCCCTTAATTCCCTTCTCTCCCAGAAGAATAATGAGAGAATAGTGAACAATCTATACTATCTCAGCTGCATGCTCCTTGATAAAGAGACTAGATATTCCTCTATTGAGAAGAGATGCCTTACACTGGTATTCACAACACAAAAATTGTGACACTACTTGCAGCATCATGAGATAAATATATTGTCTTGAGTGTATCCTATTAAGTACATTCTGAACCATCCTATGTTGATAGGATTTCTAGCTCGGTGGGAACTGATCCTCCAACACTTCAACATTAGGTTTGTCCCCCAGAAGGTCATTAAGGGACCAACATTGGAAGACTTACTTGCCGCCCATCCAGCTCCTGCTGACCATTCTATGGATCTTGATTTTCCTAATGAGGAAATTCTATCGGTAGTCCAAGCCATTCTGAGTTGGAAAATGCACTTTTATGGTGTATTCTGAAGCCCAACCGGTAGAAGACTCAATGACCCCAAACTCAACAGAGTGGGCTTGGGTATTGTCTTCATCATTCCGGCACAAGTTGTTCTTCAATAATAATTCCTATTTTCAGAAATATATACCAAAAATGAGACAGAGTACCAGGCTCTCATCACTGGTCTCGAGCTAACCCTCTAGATTGACATTCCCCACTTGCATGTGAAAGGGTACTCCAAACTAAGCATCAAAAAATTCAACAGTGATTACGTGATCAAGAAGCCAGAGTTAGTACCAAAGTTGGAACATACCTGATAGTTGATGGTCCAGTTTCCATCTCATCCAGAAGTTACTCTTGTCCCTTGGTCCCAGAACAGTCGAGCCGACACCTTGGAAAGCTTGGCCACCTCTCTTGTAGAACTTGACTAAGATGATTTTATTATTCATGTGGCGCACTGAAGAGTCACCACTTCTGTCACTCCAGATGATAATGATAGCCCAAAATTAAGAAATCTCACCACTGAAGCCTCCAAGTCAGGAACCCTAGGTCCCCCTACCACAGTGTTTGAGGTGACTCCTGACTGGAGGACCCCCTTTTTGAGTATCTTCAGCATGGTAATCTCCCAGTGGATTGAGCTGAGTGTGAGAAAATTCGACGCTGCATGTTGTAGTTCATCCTCTAGAGTGGTCCTGGTATTGAGAATATCATCTACAGATGTGGGTTTGATGGGATTCTATTCTTATACATTCAAGGAGGTGATATTTCTTAGGTCATTAAATAGGTTCATGTCATTTCATACAGGGATCATCAGATAGGGCCAGAACTATCTCACCAGATTCTAATATTGGGGTATTTCTGGCCTGCCATGATCCATGACTATATTGAATTTTACAAGAGGTGACATGCATGCCAAATACATACTAATTTTGTGCATCATCCGCTAGAGCCTCTCCACACTACCTTGTACTCTTGGCCCTTTGTGTTCTGGGGACTCGATGTCTTGGGACCATATCCACCAGTAACTGCATTCCAATGCAGATTCATCCTGACCACCATTCCGCTTAAGGAGTTCAAGTCCTATTATATATTTTAATTTGTGAGCTCCAATATCATCTAACAATTCTAAGTCCCTCATGCCATCACTGATAATGACACCAACTTTTAGGTAGTCGAACTGAAGAAGTTGTACACCAAGTACAACATCTATTCTGACCATACCTCTTGTAATCACACACAAGAAAATGGGAAGATAAAGGTGTTAAATAAAATTCTCTATAACATTATATGAAATATTTTTGGTCAGAATAAGAAGATTTGGCCAAAAAACCTCACCAATGCTCTCTGGTCCTATCGGACGATGACTCACAATTCCACACATGTGACCCCGTATTCCTTGGTGTTCGTAACAGAGGAAGTCCTTCCCATCGAGATCTATTTTCCTTCATTACACACAAATGTCTATGAGCAGTAGACACAAAATAAGGTAGCTAAAATCTGTCTGGCCAAATTGGAAGTGCTCGATGAGAACATGCTTTGTGCCCTGCACAATCTGGAGAGGCATCAGAACAATATAGCTATATCTTTCATCAATAAATTTCACCTCCACTCTTTCTTACAAGGTGATATGGTGTTATCCCTAAGAACACCAATGATACCTAGTAGGAAACCACCCAAACTAGAGGCCAAATGGGAAGGACCTTACATCATTCACAAGGTTCAGCCTAACGGCGCGTACTCCCTAGTTACCATGGATAACAAGCGTATCAATCCTCCCACTAATTCCAAATTTTTTAAGAAGTACTTTTATTGAGTAATCATGGTCCCACATGACCTTAAACTATTATTTCTTCACCTCATGACATTAAAGTGCATGGTCCATGCAAGTTGAAGGACGTAAAACTACTCAACACCCATCCTGCATGATGTAAAACTGCTTTTTCCTTCACATGATAATAAATTATGAAATAGTCTAAGCTATACAACCTTAAACTATGATCTCCCCACATCCTCATCCCGCATGATGTTAAAATGCACATCATTTAAATAACTACATATGGACTGATTCCCATCCTCATGGGATATATAGGAGTGCTCAGATTCCTTGTCTTATAATCCAGCCCCAAATTATTCTCTTTGACTGCCCCTGGGTGTAGTTTCCTTGAAGGATCGCACATAGTGTATTGTAGAATTCCTTGGCCCCATTTATGTCAGGTTTACTGTGATCACACTATGTTCTCCTCCTATTCTTCTATCCTATCCATGTCCTTACCACTCGACGTTAAATTGGATGGCCCTTTCAGAACTACATATGGATTGATTCCCATACTCATGGGATACATTGGAACGCCAAGACATTTCGTCTGTAGGCCCATCCCAAACTACAAGATCTCCCCTTGGGTCTGGCCCCTTGGTCCATGTGCTTCTCAAAACACATGGTGTAGTGCATGATTTCTTTACCTTCATTCATGTCAGGTATATCATAACCACACCATGTATCCCCCTCCTTGGTGATCTAAACCTTGTTCACCCTTTCCACCAAGACGTTAGACCATAGGCATGTTCACGCTTTATGCGTCTCCTTTACTTGGGTCTCCATCAACATCCACATCCGAAAGGACCCCTGAAAGGCATGGATTCTTAGACTTATGGCTCACTTACCATTTTGGGCCAACGTCCTAGAGGATCTTGAATGACACTTTGATACAAGTCCCACATTTAAAATATGGTCAAAGGTCTATCCTTTTTTATTTTTTCCCATTTAAGGTCACACAGTATGGATGATGTGTGTCAAACATGGTCAAAAACCATCCTCTATCATTATCACCACCCCTATATGTCCAAAATATTGGGTGTAGTGATTCATTTCGTCATGTTATCCCTTTGAATTCCAGCGTGCGTTGAGCGGGGATGTTGGTCTGGTTGGAATCAACTCTGCCCGATATCTTTCCTTTGTGATCATGCCCTTATATGTTGTGGAGAACCTGATCCCATTCCTTGTTTCTTGCACCTTGCATTGCTCAAGTGGGATTAAGATCTTTGGTAAGGCCATACCTCCATAAAAGGTCACACAATCATGGTCCGAGCTCTATGAACTTAAACTAATATCACCATCATCCTCATCACATGATGTTAAAATATGTAATTCGTCAGTCACTGAGGGACATAAAACTACTCATCACTAATCTTGCATGATGATAAATTGCAAACTGGTCGTGACATTCCATATGTGGCCCAACCTCAGGTCCCTCATAATTTCTGAGGCCATGTACCAAGTTCTCTCCTATGATTTTGCAGTGTGGTGTGGACTCTATGTCATAGTTCACATCAGGCTATTTTTTTCATGCCACATACATCCCCTTGAGACACCCCTCTATCCATAGTTCTTATTGCAATATGTTGAACTGCATAGGTCCAACCATGCTTTACGCATCCCACCATTGGGGATTCCATAATATTTCACATCTGAAAGGACCCTCGAATGGTATGGATGCTAGGCCCCAGGTCTCTCTTACCGTCTCGGGCCAACGTCCCTGAGGATTCTGGATGACAATTTGATACAAGTCTCACATTACGAATGTGGTCAGCGGTTGACACTCATTGTTTGTCCCCATTTCAGGAAACAATATGGATACTATGTTGAAAACACCATCAATAGTTATCCTCATTCATTATTGACATTATTTGGACTACCTCATGGTAGCCGCGGTGATTCATCCTTTCCACCCATCTATCCCACACATATGACATTAAATTTTTCATCTACGGTCTGAGCTCTATGACCAAAAACTAAGATCTACCACATCTTCATTTAATGACATTAAACTACAATGCATCTCCTAGAACTATGTTTGGATTGATTCCCATCCTCACGGGATACAGAGGAAAGCCCAGACATTTTGTCTTCAGGTCTATCCCAAGTTCATTTATTCTTTCTCTCGGCCTCTTAGCCCAAGTTCTCTCCGAGAATTATGAATAGTGTGGAATATGTGGGATTATGTCCTCATTCACGTCAGGTTATTCTTCATGACATACAAATTAATCATCAATATCCTCCTATCCTATATCTATCCTTAACACATGATGTTAAACTACATGACATCTTTCAGTACTATGTGTGGCTTGGTTCCTGCCCCCACAGGATACGTAGGAACTACCAAACATTTTGTCTTCAGGTCCATCCCTACTTCTTAGAAACCTCCTCATCACTCTGGACCCGTGTCCTGAGTCCTCTAAGAGGGGGGTATGTAGTGTATTATGGGATTATATCTTTATTCACATTAGGTTTGTAACAACCACACCATGTACCTATCCCTCTTGAGAGATCTTCCTCCCCCTATTCTCTTCTCATCTCTTCAAGTTGGTTGCTCTTGAATTGGGCCCCACAACCCCCTTTGGAAATTCAACAGTGTGTACAGGAGCACTATGGTTCAGTACTGAGAGTATTGGATTCTATGTAGACATGTTCTCGCCCATTTCCATGCTTCATGTTCCCATTTATTTGGACTTTCATTATATTTCACGTCCAAAAGGACCCACGAATGGCATGGATGCTAGGCCCTAGGGATCTCCTACCGTCTCAGGACAACATCCCCAATGATTCCAGATGATAGTTTGATACAAGTTCTGTGTTGCGAATATGGTCAGATGTCGAATCTCATTTGTTGTTCCCATTTCAAGTCACATGATATGGATGTTGTGTTTTGAATATAGTCAACAATCATCCTCCATCATTACATCACCCCAATTAATCCATATATATTGGTTGTATGATTCACATCCTTATCCACTCCATCATGTCTAAGTGGCATTTCGAAACTCTTGGTACTATCCCTCAATGCATGTTTGCATGTTAAGAGGATAAATCCACAGTGAGCCATCATTTGAGGATCTACACCATTTCAACCTTTTTCTATATTCCATGTGTTGCAAAGGTATTCTCCACCATTGTTTCCCACATCGAGCAGATCTCACGTGGGCTTAGGGATTTGATCAAAGTTTACACCTGTTTGAAAGAGTCTCCCTTCCCATGGTCAAAGCTCTAATACCTTAAAATAATATATCTCTACGTCCTTTCCACAAGACATTAAATTGCACGACATCCTTAAGAACTATGTACGACTTGGTTCCCATCTTTATGGGTTACATAGGAATACTCAGGCATTTAGTCTTTGGGTCCAGCTCAGGTTCCACTAACTATCTCTTCTATTCAGCCTTTTGGCCCTGAAATTTATAGGATTATGTGTTATGGTTTTTGGGGTATTATGTACTCATTCACATCAGGTTTTCAAGATCCACACCAAGTACTCCCCTTTTAGGAGCTAGTCTCTCCTACTTCTTGTCCAACATGATGTTAAAAATGCACTCTTAGAATTATGTATGGATTGATTCCCATCCTTACGGGAAACATAGGAACACCAAGAAATTTCATCTTTAGGTCTAGCCCCATATCCTCTGATTTGTTCCAGCCCCTTGGCCTGAGGTTTCTCCACTAGAGTTGTGCATGGTATGGTGTGGAACTTGTCCTCATTCACACCGGGTATGCTTTATCACACCCTGCAGATTCCATATAAAACCACATTCATCTATATGTTTCCAAGACATATAACTTTAAACTATGAGTCATGGTACCACATAACTCTAAACTTTTACGTCTTTGCTACGTGAAATTAAAATACGTAGGCTGGTCCTATCATCTAACCCTAAACTATGAAATTATTGTCCTGGATACATGACAAAAAACATAACTACATTGTGATGTCCTCACTCAAGGGGACATCATGTTTGGTATCATTCATCCACCATACCATTTTTCAAGTCCAACATATGGATTGAATCCTGCAATGATTCTCAGATTCTCTGTCTTGGGGTCGTTGCTTAAAAAAACACAACCATTCTAAAGAACAAACAAGATATATCAAATGAAACTTATTTCTGTGCATGGGTAAGAACCGCATGACAGTATTGTCCCTAGCATTGGTACCTTACCATTCCATTTCAAGGAACGTGTATGGCTTGATCCCCGTCATGATGGGGTACATAGGAATACCTGATCACTTTTCCACAAGGCCATCCCAACTTTCACTTTTGGTCCCTTGATCTAAAAATCTCCCTTGGGATCACATGGTGTGATATGGGATCTGATATCCTTGTTCACATTGAGTTTTGCAATAAGTCTCCTCTTAAACTATGATTTTGTGTCCCAAGGACCCTTGTCCTTGGAAAGGGGGTCGACTCCCTCTATCTGACATGTCTCTTTGGCATACTCAAATGCATCATTGAAAAGACCCCAAAGTGTGGAATTTTTGCATGTAAATTCCCTTGTTTCATGTCCTTGCTTCATGAGCCCTTTATTTGGATCCTTATCTTCTTCCACATCTAAAGGTACCCCCTTTATAGTTTGGCCTCATTCCACATTGGCTCACCTACCATCTTGGGCCAATGCCCCAGAAGACCTCAGACGACCTTTTATGATAGGTCCTATGTTTTGAACATTGTCAACGGTCAACCCTCATTTTTATATCCCCATGCTAGGCTAACATGAAACATATGCTGTATTTAAAACATGGTCAATAGTTATCCTCTATCATCACACCACCATCATTGTGATCTAGATCTCAGGCTCCACGATTCACATCTTTCCCCTTCCTTATGTATAAGTGGAATTCCAACACACACAGTATAACGACCCATACTTTACATACATTGTTATTACTTCAGAATTGAAGCACACTTATTACAACATATAACAAAACCAAGAAAGGACCGTATAGGTATAGAGTCTTTAGAAACTGGGAAACATAAATAACTAGTTCATAAAGCATCTACATTGTCTCCCATTTATTTCATCATATCTAGAGTCCCTTTTGGAAAATCCTACTTAATATCCTTCTTCCTGACCTGGGGAAAAGAAAACATACAAAAAGGGTGAGATCAAATGCTCAGTAAGGGTAAACAAAAGAAATATCAAACATATCATATTTATAAGAACATAACATTTTGAAAATCCTAACCTGCAAAAGAGATCATAATTTCATAACATGGGATAAGTAATAGTAGTGAAATGTAATCCCAATAATCATAACATAAAACATGAAACTTTGTGGCATACACACATAATCATAGAAAATCATTTCTTAGTAGTCAAGAATCATTTACAATACTATCTTAGCGGACAAAGTCCTTTTCTAAACGGAGTTCACTCCTCGTTTCAGTCCTGTTTCACTGAACTGGTTTAACCTGTCGTTCCATCCATGTCTATCTCATGAGATATAAATCTTTACCCAATGCATTGGAGGGAGATATAGGTCCCACCCATCTCATAATGATACCATTCTTATGTGTTACACAAAATCATAAACCATACATCATAGCATAACCCATGTAATAAAAATGGGATTCTTAAACATCATGATACCATAAACAAATTCATATAAGATAAAGGAATTAATAAAAATAATTCCATCACAACATAATAAAATCAATGTAATAATTGGGATATAAACAGAACCCTATATTATCTTAGATGGAAAATAATTTTGGTAAAACACTTGAACTCCATTCTTGAGGAAAATATCCTTTCTACTTTAAAAACATTTTTCCTTTCTTAACATGTCATAAAATTTTAAACTAAAAGAAGTTTATTAAAAATAAACTTGAAAACTTGTAAAGGAATCTTAATGGAAGTAATGTTCTAAAAATCCATTCATGCCGTATAAGTTAAAAAAACAATCTTCTCATACTTTGGCCGGAAAAGTCAAAAAGTACCTCATACGAAAAATGACAAAAGATTTCATTCATATATTTTACTAAAAACACACCGAAGGGTAAAATTAGATTTAAATATTTTTAGGAGGATATAAATAATATTACATATTGAAGAAACATGGATGTATATGATAAATATTCCCCAGTAAATACCGAAGAATAATCAATCTCGGATAAAAATTGAGATTGTGAGATTTTCCCTTACCTTAGGTCTGATTTGCTTCGTAAGTGTCCGAACCTCATGTATAATGATTTAAATAATGTTATTGACTTATTCCAGAATCATAATTATTTTTATGATATCATATATGGTCATAATCTTAGCTTCTTATTAGTAATATTTCATTATTACTTGTTATTCGGGTGTTTATTACTTTTTGTTATTATGCGTGTTTTGTCGAATAAATTCTTATTATTATTTTTAGGTTATAGATACCTAATTTCAATAATGGTATTAGTGTAATATATATCATATTTATTCATTCAATTCATTTATATAATCATTATGCAATGAAGATCATGTAGAACGAGTCGCATCACATCGTGGAGACGATATTCTCTACGTACGCACGAGCGATGATATCATTTCCATGATCGTGGAATTGTATTGGAGTGTATGTATACTTTTTCATAATAAATATAAATTTACAATAATAATATATAGTTATTATTTAAACCATTATACCCATCCATGTAAGGTGGTGGTGGAAAATAGATTACACCACGGCGTGGAGACGGTATTCCGTACGTACGCACGCGCGGTGATTTCATTTTCCATAGGATGGATAGATGGTGAAATAGGGTTGTTTCATACTTATAATAAAATATAAGTATATTATTGATACTGATTTTATTACTTCATAATGAAACAACTAAAGAAGTAGAAGTGGAAGAAGAAATAAAGTTGAAAGAATCGGTAATGGACATTACCTCTTCTTTGAAGCGCCTTTTTGAGACCTCCTCTTAGGGAACTAAAATTGGTCTCTGAAGAAGACCCAGATCTCTAGGATGTTTCTAGGGAATTGGAGAAGATAATTTGTCAGGGGTTGTCTGAGCTTTAAGGCTCAAAGTGGTGTGAGGAAGAGACGGAGGAGGTGCCCTTTTATAAGGGAGGATAGGGGCACCTTTGGAAAAACTAAAAATATTATTTTATTATAAAGTCATATTCGGTTTTTAATAGATCCAAGTTGATTTATTTAGAAGCTAAGGTGGGTATGGTTCGAAATCCTCTCATCCAATAGAATTTAGACAAGTTTAGGTATCTATTTTAACCTTATCATTTAGATTTAACTTTAAGTTAGATAATTTAACTTTTACCGTGTCTTCTTATTTTCTTACACTATAAGGTTAATAAACTTACTATAACAAGCCAAAAGAACCCCAAGTTGTTTATTATTAATATATATAACCTCATATAAGTCATTTGGACGAAACTTATATTTTTATGATTACAATAACAATTAATAATATAATATGTTTTTAAAAACTATTTTATGTCAATTTTGATACTATTTGGTAATTGATTTTTGTAAAATTCATAACAGAAGGATTAGTTCGAACAAAGTTAATTAAATCAATAATAGCATGTCATATTAACATAGAAAATTATTTTAATTAATAAAAAGTCTCAAATTAAATTTATTAGGGTATTTATAACATTAATTATGTCAATATTTCATTAATAATATAATTACTGCATCATCATTGTGTCATAAATAAATTAAATTATTTAAAGTCTAAAAATTACAAATAAAATACCATTATGTAGGAAATCATTTTAGCTTTCTAATGAAAATTTATAGTTGAATTTATCTTATGTATAACCCTATATTAAAAATTATTTAGTTATTAAACTTTGATTTTAACTATTTTAACCCTTCTTTAAATAAATTAATAATAAATGTCCTAATATAATCCAAGTGGGCCTAAATGGTCATATGTTATTCCTAAGGTTGTTTTTGGTCGAATTAAACTTATCCAATAGAATTAGTACATGTGTTAGGGTAATAATAATATCATTTTTACCCTTAATTACCCTATTTACTTTTCACCGTGGTAAAAAAAAGTAAAAAGTTACTATTCACAAAAAATTATTTTCATCTCATTGAACCACATTTTAGTCCTTGATATTAACCATGTCTCTCGGATTTTCGAAATTCTACTCACAGAAGCGGTAAAATTAAGTTTTATGTGAATTTAGAAATTCTCCTAAGAGGTGGGTAAAAGACGGTGAAAAGTTCAATAATATTTTTATATATCTAAAATTATTATAAAATGACTCCAATGAATTGAATTGAACTTATATAGATATTATGTATCAATTTTGACCTAAAATAAATTTAAATAAAATAAATAATTATTTAAATATAAATTCGGTTTTTAAATAGTAACCTAGTGTTTTCACTATTCATCAAAAATTGAAAGTTTTCAGAAAAATACCAAAATTTCACCCTAGGATAATTTCGATATTCTGAATCCAAAAATGAAGTACATTTTGAAAGATAAAATTTATAAAATTTCAAAAAGTGGTTATTACTATTCATAATGACTAGTGTTAATAATATTTTAATAGCATATCGTTGTTTAGTGAAACTCGGTATTGCGTACGACGCAAGCTATCGAGGAAGGTTGTGGTTGCGTGTAAAGCAAGCCAAGCTAGTGTTGTGTGTAGTGAAAGATTCCTTTGATGATTTATATGACATAAAAACAAAATATTTCTCATAAAAGTCTCGGGTGTTACATTCTGTCCCCCTTAAAATGAATTTCGCCCTCGAAATTCGTCACTTTGTAACAAATAGATGAGTATACCTCTCCCTCATCATATCCTCAAGCTCCCATGTAGCTTATTCTAATTGGTGGTTCCTCCATAAAACATTCACCAAGAGAGTGGTCTTGTTCCGTAGGACTTTTTTTCTACGATCCAGAATCTCTATCGGTTGTTCTTCAAAAGAAAGATCTTGCTCCAGCGGTACAACTTCTGAGCTGAGTACATGTGAAGGATCAGGTATGTAATTTCTCAGGAGAGATACATGGAACACATCGTGAACTTGGGAGAGATTCGGTGTAAGCACCAATCGGTAAGCTACCTTCCCAACACGATCCAGTATTTTGAAAGGACAGATATATCTAGGGTTCAGCTTTCCCTTCTTTTCAAATCTCATTACTCTCTTCCAAGGAGATATTCATAAGAACACTTTATCACCCACTTCAAACTCTAGGTATTTTCTTCGGTTATCGGCATAACTATTTTGTCAACTCTGAGATGCTCTTATGTGTTGTTGAATAGATCTGACCTTTTCTGCCATCTCATCAACAAGATCAGGTCCTAATAGCTTTCTTTTCCCAACTTCATCCCAGCAAGTTGGAGTCCTGCATTTCTTTCCATAGAGAGCTTCATAAGGATCCATCTGAATACTAGAGTAAAAGATATTACTATAAGAAAATTCCACCAAATTTAGGTGTTGATCCCAACCACCTTTGAAATCCATAGAGAAAGCTCTCAACATATCTTCTAGAGTTTGAATTGTCCTCTCAGACTGACCATGTGTCTGAGGATAATAAGTAGTGCTGAAACTCAACTCTGTATCTAGAGTATGTTGAAGACTTCGCCAGAACTTTGAGGCAAAACTTGGATCCCGATCAGATATAATAGAAAGTGGTACTCCATGCAATCTTACCACTTCCTTCACATATATCCTGGCAAGATGATCCAGAGATAAATCCTCTCTAATAGCGATGAAGTGTGCCGAATTTGTAAGACGATCAACTATGACCCAGATAGAATTATTTCCTTTGGATGTTTTAGGAAGTCCAGTGACAAAGTCCATAGTGATGTTTTCCCATTTCCATTCTGGTATGGGTAATGGTTGTAACATCCCCTTAGACTTTTTTCTCTCAGCTTTAACTTGCTGACAAACCAAGCATCGAGAGACATATTCAGCAACATCTCTTTTCATGCCATCCCACTAGAAGTACTCTTTCAGGTCCCTATACATCTTCATGCTTCCAGGATGAATAGAGAATGAAGAACTATGAGCCTCATCCAGCAACTCCTTCTTTAATTCTGGGATGGGAGGAACACAAACCCGATTCCTGAACCTTATTATTCCATCACAATCAAGGTTGAATTCAGGAACATTTCTCACCTTCTTTTGTAACTCTACATCTTCTTTCTGTGCCTCTTTAATCTTCACATGTATATATGGTTGAACATTCATTTGATAAAGATACGATTTTTCCCTTACATTATAATTCCAAGATCCATCCTTTGTAAATCCATAAATATTAGATCTTTTGTGATCCTCATCATGGATAAGATAGCATGGTCTTGTCGAATTAATGCATCTACCACCTTGTTTTCTTTCACATGGTGGTAATGAATTGAGCAGTCGTAATCCTTAATCAGCCCCAACCATCTTCTTTAGCACATATTCAGCTCATTTTGTGTGAAAATATACTTTAAACTTTTATGATCAGTATAAATATCACACATTTCTCCATAAAGATAATGACTCCAAATATTTAATGCAAAGATTACCGCAGCTAACTCCAAATCATGAGTTGGATAATTTTGCTAATGGATTTTCAACTGTCGTGAGGCATAAGCTATCACCATATCATTTTTTCATGAGAACACTCCCCAATCCCTTCTTGGATGCGTCACTGTAGATCACAAACCTTTCTCCACTACAAGGTAGTGTGATCACAGGTGCACTAGATAACCTTCTTTTTAACTCCTTGAAATTCTCTTCACATTCCTCCGTCCAAACAAACTTCACTCCTTTCCGAGTCAACTTGGTGAGTGGATTAGATAATCGTGAAAAATCTTTCAAAAAACGTCAATAATATCCAGCCAAACCAAGAAAACTTCGGATCTCAGTTACTGTTGTTGGTCTCGACCATCTTTAGATAACCTCTATTTTTGCTGGATCCACATATATCCCTTCTTTTGAGATTATGTGACCCAAAAATGCATCTTTTTAAAGCCCAAATTCACACTTGGTAAATTTGGCATAAAGCTTCTCCTTTCTCAGGGTCTTCAATATAATTCTCAAGTGATCTTCATGTTCTTCCTTGATCTTTGAATAGACAAGAATATTGTCTATAAAGACTACCACAAACTGATCAAGATAGTCTCTAAAGACTCTATTCATCAGATCCATGAAGATAGCAGGGGAATTAGTAAGACCAAATGGAATCACTATAAATTCATAGTGTCCATACCTTGTACGGAAAGCCGTATTTGGTATATCCTCCCTTTTGACCCTTAATTGATGATACCCTGAATGAAGATCAATCTTGGAAAAGTATTGAGCTTCGCGTAGTTGGTCAAATAAGTCATCAATGCATGGGAGATGATATTTGTTCTTGATAGTGATCTCGTTAAGTTCTCAATAATCAATACAGAGTCTCATTGATCCATATTTCTTCTTAACAAATAGAACTGGTTCTCCCCAAGGTGACACACTAGGGCATATGAATCCCTTATCAAGATTCTCTTAGAGTTGCTTCTTCAATTCCTGCAACTCAATTGAGGCCATTCTATAAGGTGTCTTTGAAATAGGCAAAGCACCCGGTATGAGTTCTATTGAAAATTCAACTTCATGATTTGGTGGAAGACCTGAAAATTCCTCCAGAAAGACATCGTCAAACTCTCGTACAATGGGAATATTCTTAATCGTGAGTTTCTCTCCAACCATTTGAGATAAATAACCCTCATTTAGTGGAATCAATACCTAGAAGATGGAATAAATTTCCACTAGAAGGTTATGTTCATCCTTGCATCGATAGACGATCATAGATTGATCTGGAATATGAAATGTGACTTCCCTTCTTTGGAAATTGATATGAGCTCCATATAGAGAAATCCAATCCATGCCAAGAATAACATCAAATTCCACTATAGGAAGGATCACAAGATTTACAGGAAGCACTTTCCCACAAACTTCAATTGGAGAAGAATTATAAACTTTTGATGGGACTGTTGTTCCATTAGGGGTTGTCATAGCTAACTCAACATCTAATTGTTGAGGTAATATGGTGATACCCTTAGAAAATTCTTTAGAAATAAAAGAGTGGGTGGATCCAGAATCAAATAAAACATTTTCTAATTTATATTGTATGGTAAGTGTACCTTTCACCACTTCGTTATCATACTCCACATCGCTGATAGAAATTGCATGTGACTTTCCATTGTCTTTAGCCTTAAGAGTTTGTTGACGTCGATCATCATCAACAAACCTTGGATTAGGGCATTGATTAGCATAATTCCCCATTTCCTTGCACTTGTAACATTGAAGTGTAGGAGGTGCACTCTGTGTAGCCTTTTCTTTGTTCGCATCACTAGACATCTTCTTCCCATTATTGCGGCATTCAAATGCCCAATGACCTTCCTTTCCACATTTGAAACATTTACTTGTCCCTTTAAGACATCTCCCTGCATGTTTCTTTCCACACTTTGAGCATAAGGGAAAACTCATCTTCTTTTCAGTGTGCTCTTTAGATTTTCCTTTGAATTCCATTTTCCTCTTCTTATCAAATCCATATGACTGATGGGTTACTCCAATATCTATATCAACTTTGAGAGCACATCGAACGATTTCCTTGTAGCTATTGAAGTCCCTTATGGTTAACACCCTTAGAAGACTTAATTTTAAGCCACTAAAGAATCGATCGATCTTACTCTCAGGTTGGATAATAATACCAGAAGCGTACCTTGTAAGTCTTGTAAAATTTGCTTCATAGGTACCAACAGATTCATCATCCTTTTTCTTCAGTTCATGAAACTCTTTCTCCATATTTGTTCGAAGAATATGAGAGAAGTACTTATTGAAAAATAAGTTCTTGAAATCGTCTCATTCCATGGACTCAATTTCATCCCTTTGCCTCATATTCTTAATAAGATTCTACCATTGATCAGCATCTCATTCCAAACGATACACTGCTAAGATGACTTTATCATGTTTAGAACATTGAAGAACTGAAAATATATTTTCAGTGGTACTGATCCATTCTTCAGCCACTAATGGATCAGTAGACCCACTAAATGAGGGTGGACGCTACCTCATGAAGGGTTCAACAGAATGTTGCTCCTTCCTTTGCTCGTTTGGAAGTCCTGCATGATTCATAGCTTGAGAAAGTTGTGTGAACATGGCTACAAGATTTTTCATTCCAGCTCCCATAAAGTTTGGTTGCTCAGAAGGAAAATCATTTCATTTCCCATCGCATTCCGCATTAACATGGTTCCTTTGGGTTCCATCCATTGACTAAAACCAAGAAGAATAGTGTGAGAAACACTAATTATAATAGGAAAACCATATAATCAAGAATAAAATTTCACACTTAAGGTCTTATCATAGGTTGTTCATGTCCATTTTTAAAACACTAAGATTGTGTTCTATGCTTAGACTTATCCTTATGGTTCTTACTAAGGCTTTCACATCCTAGTTTCCAAATGTTGACTATACCTTTCCTTTGATACCAACTATAATGACCCATACATTATATAAATTGTTATTACTTCGGAATTGAAGCACACTTATTACAACATATAACAAAACCAGGAAAGGACCGTATAGGTATAGAGTCTTTAGAAACTGGGAAACATAAACAACTGGTTCATAAAGCATCTACATTGTCTCAAATTTATTTCATCATATCTAGATTCCCTTTTGGCATATACTACTTAATATCCTTCTTCCTAACCTGGGAAAAAGAAAACATATAAAAATGGTGAGATCAAATGATCATTAAGGGTAAAAAAAATAAATATCAAACATATCATATTTATAAGAACATAACATTTTGAAAATCTTAATATGCAAAAGAGATCATAATTTCATAACATGGGATAAGTCATAATAGTTAAATGTAATCCCAATAATCACAACTTAAAACATGAAACTTTGTGTAATACACATATAATCATAGAAAATCATTTCTTAGTAGTCAAGACTCATTGCCAAGACTATCTTAGTGGACAAAGTCCTTTTCTGAACCGAGTTCACTCCTCGTTTCAGTCCTGTTTCACTGAACCGGTTTAACCTGCCGTTCCAGCCATGTCTATCTCATGAGATATAAATCTTTACCCAATGCATTTGAGGGATATATAGGTCCCACCCATCTCATAATGATACCATTCTTATGTGTTCCACAAAATCATAAACCATACATCATAGCATAACCCATGTAATAAAAATGGGATTCTTAAACATCATGACATCATAAAACAATTCATATAAGATAAATGACTACATAAAAATAATTCCATCACAACATAATAAAATCAATGTAATAATTGGGATATAAACAGAACCCTATATTATCTTAGATGTAAAATTATTTTGGTAAAACACTTGAACTCCATTCTTGAAGAAAATATCCTTTCTACTTCAAAAACATTTTTCCTTTCTTAACATGTCATACAATTTTAAACTATAAGAATTTGATTAAAAATAAACTTGAAAACTTGTAAAGTAAGCTTCATGGAAGTAATGTTCTAAAAATCCATTCATGTCGTATAAGTTAAAAAAATAATCTTCTCGTACTTTGGTCGGAAAAGTCAAAAAGTGCCTCGTACGAAAAGCGACAAAAGATTCCATTCATATCTTTTACTAAAAACACACCGAAGGGTAAAATTGGATTTAAATAATTGTAGGATGATATAAATAATATTACATATTGAAGAAACATGGATGTGGATGATAAATATGCCCCAGTAAATACCGAAGAATAAACAATCTCGGATAAAAATTGAGATTGTGAGATTTTCCCTTACCTTAGGTCCGATTTGCTTCGTAAGTGTCTGAACCTCCTGTATAATGATAAAAATAATGTTATTGACTTATTACAGAATCATAATTATTTTTATGAAATCATATATTGTCATATTCTTAGCTTCTTATTAGTAATATTTCATTGTTACTTGTTATTCGGGTGTTTATTACCTTTTGTTCTTATGCGTGTTTTGTCGAATAAATTCTTATTATTATTTTTAGGTTATTGATACCTCATCTAAAGAATGGTATTAGTGTAATATATATCATATTTATTTATTAAATTCATTTATATAATCATTATGCAATGAATATCATGTAGAACGAGTCACATCACATCGTGGAGACGGTATTCCGTACATACGCACAAGCGATGATATCATTCCCATGATCATGGAATTGTATTGGAGTGTATGTATACTATTTCAGAATAAATATAAATTTACAATAATCATATATAGTTATTATTTAAACCATTATACCCATCCATGTAAGGTGGTGGTGGAAAATATATTACACCACGGCGTGGAGACGGTATTCCGTAAGTACGCACGCGCGGTGATTTCATTTTCCGTAGGATGGATAGATGGTGAAATAGGGTTGTTTCATACTTATAATAACATATCAGTATATGAGTTATACTGATGTTATTACTTCATAATGAAACAACTAAAGAAGAAGAAGTGGAAGAAGAAATAAAGTTGAAAGAATCGGTAACGGACATTACCTCTTCTTTGAAGCGCCTCTTTAAGACCTCCTCTTAGGGAACTAAAATTGGTCTTTGAAGAAGACCAGGACCTCTAAGATGTTTTTAGGGAAGTGGAGAAGAGAATTTTTCAGGGTTTGGCCGAGCATGAAGGCTCAAAGTGGTGTGAGGAAGAGAGGGAGGAGGTGCCCTTTTATAAGAGAGGAGAGGGGCACCTTTGAAAAAACTAAAAATATTATTTTATTTTAAAGTCATATTCGGTTTTTAATAGCTCCAAATTGATTTATTTAGAATCTAAGGTGGTAATGGGTCTAAATACTCTCATCCAATATAATTTAGACAAGTTTAGCTATATATTTTAACCTTACCATTTAGATTTAACTTTAAGTTAGATAATTTAACTTTTACCGTGTCTTCTTGTTTTCTTACACTATAAGGTTAATAAACTTACTATAACAAGCCAAACGAACCCCTAGTTGTTTATTATTAATATATATAACCTTATATAAGTCATTTGGCCTAACCTTAGATTTTTAGGAATAAAATAACAATTAATAATATAATATTTTTTTAAAGACTATTTTATGTAAATTTTGACACTATTTGGTAATTGATTTTTGTGAAAATCATAACAGAATGATTAGTTCGAAAAAAGTTAATTAAATCAATACTAGAATGTCACATTAACATATAATATTATTTTAATTTATAAAAAGTCTCAAATTACATTTATTTGGGTATTTATAACATCAACTATGTCAATATTTCATTAATAATATAATTACTGCATCATCACTGTGTCATAAATAAATTAAATTATCTAAAGTCTAAAAATTACAAATAAAATACCATTATGTAGGAAATGTTTTTATCTTTCTAATGAATATTTATATTCGAATTTATCTTATGTATAACCCTATATTAAAAATGATTTAGTTATTAAACTTTGATTTTAACTATTTTAACCCTTCTTTAAATAAATTAATAATAGATATCCTAATCTAATCCAAGTGGGCCTAAATGGTAATATTTTATTCCTAAGGTTGTTTTTGGTCGAATTAAACTTATCCAATAGAATTAGGACATGTGTTAGGGTAATAATAATATCATTTTTACCCTTAATTACCCTATTTACTTTTAACGGTGGTAAAAAAAAAGTAAAAAGTTACTATTCACCAAAAATTATTTTCATCTCATTGAACCAAATTTTAGTCTTTGATATTAACTGTGTCTCTCGGATTTTTGAAATTCTACTCACAGAAGCGGTAAAATTAAGTTTTATTTGAATTTGGAAATTCTCCTAGGAGGTGGGTAAAAGATGGTGAAAAGTTCAATAATTTTTTTATATATCTAAAATTATTATAAAATGACTCCAATGAATTGAATTGAACTTATATAGGTATTATGTATCAATTTTGACCTAAAATAAATTTAAATAAAACAAATAATTATTTAAATAAAAAGTCGGTTTTTAAATAGTAACCTAGTGTTTTCACTATTCATCAAAAATTGAAAGTTTTCAGAAAAATACCAAAAATTCACCATAGGCTTATTTAGATATTCTGAATCCAAAAATGAAGTCCATTTTGAAAGATAAAATTTATAAAATTTCAAAAAGTGGTTATTACTATTCATAACGGCTAGTTTTAATAACATTTTAATAGCATATCGTTGTTTAGTGAAACTCGGTATTGCGTACGACGCAAGCTATCAAGGAAGGCTGCAGTTGCATGTAAAGCAAGCCAAGCTAGTGTTGTGTGTAGTGATAGATTCCTTTGATGATTTATATGAAATAAAAACAAAATATTTCTCATAAAAGTTTTGGGTGTTACACACAGTTTTACCCCTCCATGCATCTATGTGCGTTGAGTAGGCGTGCCATTACTTTTAAGACATCATTCATCTAAAGTTCCATTTACCCTGATGTGTGCCTCCCTATACCAATAAAGTCCCACCACTTCTCCTTGTTTCCCACATCGAGCACAAATCATGTGGGCTTTGTAGTTTAGGTAGGATGTGTACTGGTGTAGACGAATTACACGTGCCTTGCATCCAGTATGACGTTAAAATGCACTCTCAGAACATGGTATGACTTAATTTCCATCCTCAAAAGATGCGTAGGAATGCCTGGATACTTTGTATTGGTCCCAACACAAATTTATCCATATTCGGTCTCTCGACCAAGGATTTCCCCCAGGGTTACGTGGTGTGGTGCAAACCTCCTTGGTCCTCATTCACATCGAGTCTAAAATGATCGCACTCTATACTTCCCCCTTTGAGATCTCCCCTTCCACTATCCTTTCCACTGTATGAAAATAAACTACACGGGTCATCTAGAACTACGTATGGATTGATTCCCATCCTCATGGGGTACATAGAAACACCTGAGCACTTTCCCTCAGGTCCAGCCCCAAGTTAGGCCACCTCAGGCCTATGGTCTAAGGAATCCCACTAGGAACACATGGTGTGGTGTGGAATGCTTGGTACTCATTTTATTTGGTATATGTTCCACACTACACATTTATTTTTTAGGAAACCATTCCCTCGAAACATGAATTTAAACTACGATTCCACCCTAAAAAAGTTCTGGATGCCCCATGATAATTATGGGATGCGTCAGCTGCCTCACCAAAGAAGATTTCCTCCGCCAGCATTGGTCTCTAACCATGATTTTCTCAAGAACTACGTTTGGATTGATTCTCACCCTTATATTATATGTAGATATGACCATGAATTTCACCTCAGACCTAGCCTAGGGTCATTAACCCTTATGGCCCCTCAGCCTCAGTCACAGTCTAGTCTCTATGACCTTAAACTAGGATCCGACAGTCCATGAAACATGACTTTAAACTATTATCCTTGGTCTAGGTAGTATGACCTCAAAACTATGTGTATCATCCTCACTTTAGGAAGTTAAACTACATGTCTATCATCCTCATTGGTATAACGTAAAACTACAAGGAATTCTAGGTCCTTTACAGAGAGGTCCTGTCTGGAAGCAGGTACAATTCCTGATCAGACTGATGTTCTCAGCTAATGCGTTTTAATCATGGTGGCATAATTTTAGGAGTGATGGAATCCATTCGAACAACCCATCACTCCACCCTCCACACTTTGCATGCCCTTTATTTGGATCCTCATCCTCTTTCATGCCTGAAGGAACCCCATAACAGTACGGATGTTGAACCTAAGGCTCACCTACTATTCTGAGCTAATGTTCCAGAAGACTAATGGATGACATCTCGAGTTAGGCCTCATGTTTTGAGCATGGTCAGTGGTCGGACCTCATTTGTTATCCCCATTTCTGGCTAACACAATAGGGGTACTGTGTTTCGAACAAGGTCAATAGTTATCCTTCATTGTCATGCTTCCCCTATAGTATTCCAAATTTTAGTTATCGTGATTCACACTTTCCACTCCCCTCTGTTTGGATTGATTCCAACACCCCTAGATTCAATCCACATGTGCACAAGATCATGTTGGGAAAACAATAATTCGACTGTTCTGAGAAATTTATTCTCCAGTTAGGCTTACCTCTTTCTTTATGAATGTCTGTATTGGTCATTTATACCCCGGATTCCAAAATATTGGTTGTCACTCACATATTCAAATGAAGTAAAAATGCAACCATCCCTTGTTTATCACATCGGGCATGACCCACGTGATCTTAGGGATTGATCGTTGGATATTTCATGGATGTCATGAAAATAGAGAAATTAAAATAGATAATGGAACTCTTACATGTGACCAACATAAACAAGTGAAGCATAAAAATAATTTCATGAGTTCATATAAATTACAGCACCCAGGGGTCGGCCCCTCCCATAGATTGGTTGACCTCTTCAACGGATCATTTTAGCTCCCCTAATCGTTGGCTAGTGGCGTCCAAGATCTGTTGTCACCTACTAAGCTCTTGATCTTCCTCAATGGAAATGGGGCGTAGTTCATCAGCCTTGACCTGGGCCCGATCCACATTAACTCAGATAAGGTCCATCTCTTTAGAGGCTCACATCATCTGTTCTTCAGCCTCTACTACTTGGGCCTTCAGTTGTGATTTGATCCCCGATTGTGCATCAAGGAAAGTGGAATTCTCATTCTCTCATGCCCTCAACCACTGGATCTCATGTTCATCCTCCTGAAGTCTTTGAATATTGATGGCCTTTTTCCACTGCTAACAAACACCGAGACTGTGTGCATCCTCCCACAACCTCTCGGAAAGGTAGTCCCAAATAAGTGTGTGAGGGAATTGGGAATTTACCCCCAGCACATAGTTCATTCCTCTAGGAACAAAGCCTCCCCATATGATCTATCTATTATTCTTATGGGGACTCCATGATAAAGCGCTTGATCAACTTCCATGATCGATGACGAATGGAATTGATTTCCTCTTCATCTAAAGCAGTCTCGTCCCGATCATGTGGGTTGGTAGGTTCATATTTGGGAAATGCATCCATGAGATCAGCAGTAGGGTCTTCCTCGGGTTGGTCTTCGTTGCTAGATTCCACTTCAATATTGTATGCCCAGTCAATGTTAAACTCTATTCTGCTGATAGTATCGCCCACTTCCACCAGACGCTCATAGGGAACTATGGTCCGGTTAGCTAGGTAACTTAATGCGATCGGGAGTCGAACCTTTATTTGAGGTGGAGCCTTGGGTCTTCTAGCCATTTGAGTCATCAACGTATGCACCATTCTGGAAACTATACAGGTAGAGGTCGTGTTAGCTAGTTTGACCAACCAGACAATGGGTACAACTCTAGAGTATGAGACTTTCCCTAGTCTGTTGCTTGTTCTCGTCATGGGTCTACCATCACTGGGAGGCCGGGGCACAACCCCCCATATATGATTGTGGGCTCTGAGGATTCTGAGAAGGCCAACCCTGCTTCACCTGCATCGTTGGACTCTGCAACCACTATCTCTCTAGCTGCAGGACCTGGTGTTGGACCCCCTATGACTGTTGTGCCTTCTTTCTCCTCAGCGAGAGTGGATGTCTGAAGGTTCTCCTATATAGATATGTTTCATTTGAGAAAGAAATATAAGGTAGGGATGGCATTAGTGTACTGAAATGGAGTGGAGATTTACTTCTAATGTTGCGGAAAGTTCACCTAGGGAGATTACCCCTGAGGCTGGTATCTCGCCTTCTTCAGGAAAGGCCCCCTTGGAAGTCCCCTCTGTTTCTCAGTGGAGATATACCACATTAACTTCTTTCCCTAATGATTCATTTGCATGGTTGGGAAAGAGGAAATGCTCCGCTAGTTGAGATGCCATCAGTTCTGTGAGAGTAGTCAAATTCAATAGCACCCTTTCCCAGTGCGACATCAACCGCATGTCTCCATGGGAATTTATTACCACTTCTAGATGCATTAAAAACTTTCTTCCCTCGGTAGGGGTAGAATTGAAGCCACCCTTCACAAATCCAAGATCCCTCAGCAACATCCCATGCATGTTCATGTTCGTTCACAATCTGTTAATGTCGAGGTACTATTTTCTCTTTTACCAATCTTTCCATGCCTCCAAAAATATGACATCATAGGGGATCAATACCAGATGCAGATGATTCCCGGGAGCTTGAGGGGAGATCCTGAGAAAACCATGAGATGATTCACCTCCCTCTTGGGCCCTCCCAGATGGAGCCATTGGGCATGGCACAACCCCTCTTCCTCTTCACTTCCAGCTAGCACTGACCTGGGATTTTCATATTCATAGCCTTCCGCCCTTTCTATTATAGCCTCTCCACCCTAGTGAATTTTTTCACCACCTTTGTGATGTCCCCCCATAATCACTCTTCAACATCGAGGTGTAAGAACCACCTTTCTGGACCAAATGGTCACTTGCTTCAGTATTTCACTAGGGTAGGCAGCCTCCCAACTCTGTGGATACTCATGAACCGGTCCGAATGCAACCTCAGATGGGGAAAACTCATTCAACATCATCTCATCCTCCCTTATAAACATTATCCAGAGTTATCACATCATGCATGGGTGATTCTCACGGCACACTATCGTGTACACCCAGGGAGTCAGCCTCTGCATGCAACGGAATTTTGAGGAGAACCTGTGTGGGGTATATGGCTCACATATGGGTTCGCTGTATACTCGTACCACCAACACACCGCCATAGAAAGAAAACATATACGATCGTTTCTCTATCGTATATGTGTCGTCATCAGTGTAGGCCCCAGTTGTCAAGGGGAATGGGGTAACATGAATTGTTCTACTCACCCCATCTTACCAAGCACGGTCATAGAATCCAGCTTCAACGAGGTTCTCCCCGCAATGTTCATAATGGATGGTCGATAATGTATCCCCAGTGGAGTAATGGGGTTAATATATTCATATCCCTCCATGTGTTCTGCGATCCAGCTGTACAAAAAGTGGAATGGCCCGCACACTCGTAGTGGCCTCTTCCCCTCACCGATGTTCCAAAGTAGATTGTATAACTTTTCCAGCACTGGTATAACCAAATTGATGTGATCCCCACCATCCAGTTGAGCTTCCATGATGAATGTACATGGTCTCACCCCCATGTGGGAATCTCTTACTGGTAAAATCCACCTGCAGATCGGCACTGAGATAAACCCAGCAATCCTAACTATCAGCTACTGCTCAGTCTTGATGTTGTATCCCCACAGTTTCCACTGGTTATCTTTCATGATATTCCATTATGAACCCTATTTATCCCACTAAGATCCTCACAGACAAATAGGGGCCCTCACTAGTTGTGTTTCCCCTTCTGGGGGGAAGTTGAGGAAATTAGTGAACCACTACTTAAAGTGGATCTCTCAGGTATTCTGTTTGTATTCATCTATGCCAGGCACTAGCCCTAGAAATTTCATCACCAAAGGTGGCATTTTCTCTCTGTCCCCCAGACATTCGTGGTGCGGAGGAACTCATCATACATCCCTCCCAAGATTGGGATACCAGAAATCTAATGGAGGTCCTAGAGGCTGATGCCAACCTCCCCGTGATGCAGGTGGAAAGTATTAGTATCTAGTGAACACTGTATCAACAAATTTGGTATAAATTCCTTCAGTTGGGAGATGCTAAATTGGGAGGCCCAGGCCACTTCATATAGGCCAACATGACCAAGGATATTCTCAAAATCTTTATAGGACGTGCATGCCTAGTAGGCCCAGGCCCAGTCGTCTGTGAAGTTTTCACCCCGATGCAAGTCCCAGCTTGTGATCCACCCCTTACCTGCATTTTCGAGCCCAATATTGATGATTGTATTGTACAAGGGTGGGGATGTATTTTGTGCCAATGACCTGCCATCGATGTTGTTGACATGGTTATATAGACAATGTGTTGTGACCGAAGTATGATATTTCCTAATGAGCCAATCCACGACCCTATGCCAATGATATTTCTCTGGGGTACTTCTGAACCATTAGGCTAGCTTATCCTTACTGGTGTCGGGAATGAATACATCATCCCGCAAGACAAAACTATATAATGGTAGGTACTTGTACAATGGATATTCCCACTACACATATGTCAGGAAATCTGTCAACAATTTGGGATCATAAGTGCTCTGGATGTACTCGTCAATTTTTAGGTTATTGGGCATGGATTCCCTCTGAGTATCATTGGCACAAACCTCTCATGTGGCCTCTTGAGTGGCCATTGGTTCTAGGAACTGGGAGAAAATTGTGGCCAAAGAATGAAATTTAAGGAAAGAAATTGTTTGTGGAGTCCCTTCGCGAAGACCTTTCGCGAAGATGGTCACACAATCCCTCTGTACTGTAAATAAGCCTTGGTTTCGACCTACGTCACAAAAGAAGCAGCAGATCGTGATACTCCAGTTCACTAAAAAAGCATTCATGAAGCACCAGATAAAAGAATCTGTTTTGCTAAAGAATTCTTTGAGAAGATTGGTTCGCGAAGATATAGCACAAGCACTGTCTTTTGAAAAGATCCAGGTGCAGAAAAAACACTTTGAACCCCTATATATATGCACCCTAGGCATCAGTTTCCCGGAGAACGGCCAAGGCGCATCGCAGCGGCCCCCAGACTCTTTACAGTTCCCTTTTCCCCATGGAACGAGGCCTCTTCGCAAATACCCCTTCACGAAGGCCCCTTTAATAAATTGGCATGGTGCCGCCCTTGGTGACCTAGCTTCGCACCCGCCTCCATGATCCGCTGTGGGTTCAATTATCTAGATATCTTCGGCATCTTGCCCTTATAATTCAACCCTCTTTTTTGTTAGCTCCAATTCTAAGGGGGGAAATTTTTGGCACCGAAAAATGAGTCACGCTCAATATTTCGATTCAACAATGCGATCAAGGGAATCCTCTTTATAAAAGGGTCTAATTTCCTCCACGCCATCCCAAAATGGCCCCTTCGTGAAAAGCTCCATGCGATGAGCGTGTTCCCACATGGATGCCTCCACGAGAGGCTCCACGGAGTCTCAGCCTGGTGCAAGTTTGACGCCAACCCGAAGTCCCTCAGTGGCATTATCCCTTCCTTAGCCCGCTCTACGACATCCATATTGATGGACCTCTTCGTAGTGTCAAGCACCCTCAGCTAGGCCAACACATGTGATGAAGGGGCTCCTTTTTGCAGTGTCACCCATCTCTACGGTGGGTTTGGTGACCCCTACCGACTGGGGTTGCAATAAATAGAAGGTTTCCCCCTCTTTCAAACCACCATGACTCTACCCTTTCAACTTCTAAGCTATCGTTTTGCATAGACCTTCATAAAACTCTCAAATGGATTGCCAAAGGTACTTTCCCTCTATGATTCATACCCCATTTCATTCTTTCCATCCTATTACTATGGTGGAGATGCCCTTTGCGAAGGCCTATTCACTTCACAGAGTAATGGTCCCCATCGAGGAGCTCGAGGTTTCGCGTAGTGTAGAGAATTCGTGAAACTCTCTCCAAAGAAAGAGGGACTCCATAATGCAAATCTCTACTCCATAAAAGGTTCCTCTTCACAAATCCATTTTTCCTTCATTAAGTCCTCCCTCTTCATGAAATCCTTTACCTTCACAAAGCCCCTCCTCTTTGTGATGTCCTTTCCCTTAGTGTGGTCCATACTCTTTGTGAAGCATCAATCCTTCACGAAACCCATCCTCTTCGCAAAGCGCCTATTTCTAAGATAAAATTCTTTACACACCCCTTTCCCGTACTGCCCTCTAGGCTCGTACGAAGTTATTTCAAGGTCCCTTGGGTGGTGCTTCATGTTGTGTTTCTTAGCCTCATGATTTTTCATATAGGAATGCTAACAACTATTGCTTATTTTCATATCCCTGCTATCGTGATCCCCTTAATGGATCACTCCATAACACCTCCTTTCCATGGAATTGTTGATGAATTACCTTCCCCAAGGGTGGGTGGTTATCAGTTATGTAAGTCCAAGGGGTGTAGAGTGTACCCACCTTGTTCAAGCTATAGGATATTAAACTACCATGTATCATCGTCTTCAGCACATGACGTAAAACTGTGGACTTGCCCCATGTAATATACAAGGGGTGCCCCATCTTGAACATTCTCCATGCCCACTCGTCTCAATGGGAGTGATATCTTACTCACATGGAATGAGATCCTCCTTGCTGGAGTGGAAACTATCTGTGGGGAAGGGAAACCATCTTGGTGTAAGCCCCTAGCCTCGTTTGCGGGAGGTAGCATCTCTGATCATCCTCTATTCTTTTGTGCCAAAGACTTGAGGAGACATGGGCATAGGGACCTTCGTATCCTCATCCCTCTCCCTCTAGGATTTTTCTCCATCGGGCCTCCATCTCGGAGTAAGTCCCAATATCCATCTCCCTAGGCTGCTAATGAAGTGTAACCCCCTATTTCCTCTTTGGTCCGCTAAACACATTTAAGCCTCGTTCTATTCCTTGCAAATGCACCTTTCATGACATGATCATCAGGTCTTTGATACATCTTGTTTCTCACACCGAGAATGACTCTCGTGGGCTTAGGTTAATCATCGACCATGACATTTCCCTGGTCAACCTTATAACTCCATCCCCAAACACCCATTCCAAATTATGTGGACTCTGATCCCTGACCTTTCCAAGCAAGGTATGTAGGAAGCCTCCCTGAGGTTCAAGCTGAACACCTACTTGTCCCGACCCCTTCAATTCAGTTCAACTTCATCTTTCACAACATTAAATTGTATCCTCCCTTCCGAATTATATGGAATTTAATCTTTTCCTATTCTGATAAAGGTACGTAGGAAGTCTCCTAGAGGTTCAAGCCCGACACCCATTGGTCCTAGGTACTTCACATCGGTTCACCCTCATCCCGCATGATGTTAAAATGTATTCCCCTTTTCATCCCACATGACATTAAACTATATTCGTTTGAACTACATGGGTTTTGATCCTTGTTTCCTAGTCAGAGTATGTAGGAATCCTCCATGAGGTTCAGCCCCATCCAGTGGTAAGCCACTGTAGTCCCTAACCAATGTTAATTTGTTAAATTCCCCAACCATAGGTAAGCCATTATAGTACCCAACCCGTAGTAATCCATTGTAATCCCATTTTTGGGACCCATATCTCTAGTCCATCCCTATGGCGTCAGACCAACCTGGGATTCCAACAACATGTAATCCCCGATATGTCATCGGGTCACTGTCCTCTACACACACCTTAATTCGATGCCCCCATCCTGAACTACATGAACTTGGATTCCCTACCACAGGGATACGTAGGAATCCTACCTGGGGTTCAATACCATCACTCATATCCCATGTTGGTCTCTCTCCGACCCTCTGTGTTTCAGGAGTGTCATGTCCCAACCTGGAGGTTCTACTTCCTTTGGGTCTCATCCAGTCGTTCATCCTCACGGGCCACCTCCTCAGGTGTCCTACTACCCCACCGAACTATGTGGATTTTGATTCCATGCCATGGGGATATGTAGGAATCCTTCCTAAGGATCAATCCCAACACTACTGTCACCTTCACAATGGTTCCATCTCATTCCCCATCCACTTCACCCAACCATTCATCATCTATCCTGATTTTAATCGGGCCACCACATCCTGATGAGATCATGTCACCCACCTCCTCACTGCTCCTATAAGTACTTGGGGTGCTAACCACACGTAATCCCCAACATGTCTCCGGGTCACTATCCTCTATGTACACCCTAATTCATTGCCCCTTTTAACTATGTGGTTTTGATCCCTGTCTCTCTTGATAGGGTATGTAGGAAACCTCCTTGAGGTTCAATCCTAGCCAATGGTAAACCATTATGCTCCAGTGGCTGGAACCTAAGCATCCTCAGATCCATCTTCATTGGAAGTCTTGATCCGCCCATCTAGTATGACTCTCAGGTGCCCCCTCCTGGGGCTGCACCCATCTTATGCACTCTTATCAGTGTTCTGATCGGTTTGATTTATCTCTACTAGATGTTAAACTCGCGGCATACCCTATATTAAACATAGGAAGCTAAGGAAAACCTTAAAGACATGCCTATGGAATATAATTACCCACACTCGACATGGGATGCCTTAGGATTCTGTTCCCTCAATAATCCCTATCATAAAGGTAAAAAACCCAGACACATCAGTATTTTCAGCACCCATACACGCTAGTGATGTCCAATGTGATTACTCCCTTGGTCGAAGGTTGCTACCTTGACTTGACCCTTTGGAATGTCCTAACAGAAGCAGTGTAATTAACTGGCATCCACAAAGAGATGGAATAGGAATAGTTTCAAAAACAACATCTTAATCTTTAAGGGATACATGGACTATGTAACGAGTTCCGAGGAGGAATCCATGAAATGAGGAACCAACATCCCATCATCTTGTTTCTATCAAAGAAAAAAATCCCTGAATAAGCGACAAATGCCGCCCACCTTTGGAAAGTGGGAATGTAGGGCATTATCCAGTGCGTCCTCCACATATGGATGTGCACCCTGGAGAGCATGCCCCAACGAAAGCATTAGAAATAGGCATCTCAAAGAGAGAACCTAGGGGTTGTGTGGTCTCTCTTCAATCGTGTGACCAAAGGATCAAGGTCGTAAGATAGCTATTAACATTAGGGTATAATGGGTTTTCATGGTTTTTGCATGGTTTTATAAATTGTTCACCTAATGGTGCAATGTTCCCCTTTATAGTAGTGAATGATGCACTATTTGGAAAAATGTGCAGCCAAACCATGTGTCCTTATGTTTTAAGGTGAAATTACTTTTTTTCCTTATTTAATATAATAACATGTTTTCCTTTTCTATTATTCCCCCAACATATGAAACTCACCTTTCTCTCCTCCTGTAAGCTCTCCTTCAAGCCAATCTAGGTATTGAGATAATTCTGTTGTCCATTTTCCGATTCTATATCTGTTAAAGGCATTGGATTCCTTAAGACGAGCTCTCGATTCCTCTCCATTTCTATCTAAGTTTATCTTTGAATCCATTGCGCTATTTAGAAACAATATCATTTTCCCTATTTTCAGGGCATTGGATCATTTCTAAGTTTTCTTCCAATCTACTTCAAATATGAGGCTGATATCGAGTTAGGAGTCATCTACGTCCTTGAGTTAGGTGGTCTTGTCATTTTCCCCATGAGTTTTGATGTCTCATAATTATTTTATTGTGCCACACACTGGCTTTTCCCAAGCATCTTCTTTATATTGAGTTTTTCAAATCAAATTGACCATCAGGATTTGTTATATACCTATTGATCCTTGATTGGAAATTTAGATATTTGATACCCCTTATATGGGCACTCGTTAGGTGTGCCAAGTGAATTTACCCTTATGGTTAAATGTGTATATACCCAGATCGCCTCCTAAGCATTCAGTTTAGTTTTAAAATGGAATTTTTCTCATTATATGAGTGATTAATGGAACCCAAGGCACCTATTAGGTGTTTAGACCAGTCTACATTTTCAATTTCTGTTGTAGGAAATTTCAATTTTTACCATAAAACATCTCAAAATGGACCCTTGAGCATGTTAAATTGAAATTACATGTTAAATGAAATGATTAAAGGGTGGAAAGGCCATGTCCATTATTGTTTTCCTGATCAATTTCTCAAATTGAACCAAGGGTACCTCCTAGGTGTTTATCCCACCTATATTGAGATTTTCCAATCTATGCAATCACCCTTTTTACCATGTCACCCTTTATATGACTTTGAATCTTATAAATTGAATTTTCATTAGAAAATGGATTAAATGATCTTGATTATATAGTATGGCCTACACATGATGGTTTCCCTTCCTTAAAATAAATAAAATTGTTTAATTGAAATTGATTGAATGGGATGAATTCCTCACGATGGGTTTTTTTCCTTTAATAAATGAAATGGATTCTTTGTAATGACATGTAAAGGGTAGTAAGAACACACATTATATTATAATTATATAAATTATCATCGATAATGGTAATGAATTGTATGAAATTGAACTTGACTAATGGGACATATGAGTAGTATTGCATCATTTGTTATATCATAAACATGATTATGACTTATATATATATATATATATGGGATTGGTAAATAGGTCACATGAGAGGTTTTTCCTCATGATGAATGTTACCAGCATGATTACGAATTGAAAGAGGTTGTGGTACCATGGTAAGGAATATTTTGAGCATAAAGGTACCACACTTTCTTACATCTGGTATTGAGTATGATGTCTTGCACCATTGATAATAGTTGGATTCTGGGCTTTATACGTTGTGTCCCTATTTGAGTGTTGACATGTTAGCATACTCACCATCCTGAGCGATGAGCAGAAAGTCTCCCAATCTTTATGGGATGTTGGTAATGTGCCCTATTTCTTAAACTTATAGACTTCTTAGACTATTTAGGGATGTCTATGTTACACCCTAGTCCATCCAACAACTAGTATTCTAGGTATATGTCCACTTACATTTGCACGTACTGTAACGCCCCGACCCTAGTTGCCTAGAGTCGGTGCATTATTACATAACATTGGCATGATCACAAGAAAGATCAAATCTCGAAAGACCGATTGGTTTAGTAGCCTTGGAAACACTAGATATATTCATAAGTTTTACATTACATCATAAAATGAAAAACTACTACAACAACATAATGTTTCCACAGTCCACACTATTAACCCCTCATAAAATCCCTGCAGGTCATTCATAACTTACTTCTTCACATCCTGGGAAAAATAAAACATAGAAAAGGGGTGAGCTCAAATGCCCAGTAAGGATAACAATATAGCGGAAACTTTCATAAATAAGAATAAACATTTAAGGCAATGAATTACTAAAACAAAAGCCTTTTAAACTTGAACTTCAACATAGTATGGCAAAAGTAAAAATGAAATAATGCCATTTACTTATTCACATGGATATTCTACTAATCGAATAATCACATGCAAAAATCAATAACCACTTTCATAATGTTGGAATGCATAATGCCAGACTATCATAACCACATAGTCAAGGCCTCGTGCCAAGACTACAAATAAGATTTTGTCAAGGCCTTGTGCCAAGACACTAGTTTGTCTCATGAGACCTACCGATGCATCGAGGAGCTATAGCGGGCTCCACCAGTCACTTATTAAGTCCAATGCATTCCCATATGAAAAGGTTTAAACATAACATAAACATTCGTATTAAAACTAGCATACGAAATGTCAATAATTTTACCATAAACTATGAATGGTATAAAAATAGCACATCCATATTCAAACATATCACAAAACCTTCAATACAATATAGAAGTTTTGTATCATAATAAATCAACTTCAAATAATCTTAAAATCCATCAAAGGATGTTGACATAGATGAAATCAAAATTCTTTTTAAAGAAATATCTCCTTTTATTTTGAAATCATTTAAGATCCATATAAAATAAAATATTTTCTTTGAAAATATTCTTATAAGCTTGTAAGGAAAGCTTTGAAGATTTTATAACGGCGTAAAATAACCGCACCCGCCGTATAAGTTAAAAAAACATTCTTACCTCAATTCTGTCGAAAAGGTTAAAAAGGACCTTGTTTTGAAAACGACGGAAAGATTCCTTTATAAACCTCTTATAAAAAGTCAAACAAGGGTATAAATGACTTTAATCCATATTCTTGTAAATAGTAAAAATGTTTTGAAATACATTTTTAAGAAACATGGATGTGGATGATAAAGATATCCCAGTAGATTATTACGTATAAACAACCTCGGATAATGAAGAGATTGTGAAATAAACCTTACCTTGTACTTTTCCTTGGTTGGGGTAGGTTAACCTCCTGTATAATGGTGAAATAATTGTTATTAAATTATACAAGAATCATATACATTAATATGATATCCTATATGATCTTTTAATATTGATTTGATAATAATATCTTAGTATTATCATTATATCGGGTGTTAACTTACTTGTTTTATTTTATATGTTTTGTTACGTAAGACATGTTTGTAAAGGATAGGTTGTATATTATTAATATCCAGAATGATATCAAGTCCTTAGAAATCATTTTTAAATCATCAAATGATAATTATACTTGAATGGATACGATGGAGAATGAATCTCATCGCGTTCGTGGAGACGGTAGTCCGTACGTACGCACGAGCGACAATATCATTCTTTTGATATTAAAATAATATATAAATGGATGGTATATAATATATACAGAATCATTAACATGTTATATTTATTATTTACATGAGTTACACATCATTATTATACCCATCCAAATAATATTATATTGAATAACAATTACACCACGACGTGGAGACGGTAAGCCGTACGTACGCACGTATGGTGACATGTTATTCAAAGGGTGGATAGAATACTGAATATGATTGTACCATATTTATAATAACATCACAGTATATGTGAGATACTGGAGTTATTATTTTAGAATGGTAAGAACAAAGGAAGAAGAAGTGGAAGAAGAAATGAACTTGGAGAAGGGTGGTGAAATCATTACCTCTTCTTCGGGTTCTTCCTTTTGATTTGATCAAAAGGGCTCCTTAGGATGGCTTTATGATAAAACTAAGGCCTCTAGGTTGTAGTGAGGGAAGTTGGGAGAGTATTTGGGTAGAGTTTGGCCGAACCAAAAGGCTTTGAAGGTGTGAAGAAATGAGAAGGAGGAGTGCCCTTTTATAAGAGGGGTGAGGGGCACCTTTGGAAGAGCTAGAAATATTAATTTATAATAAATTCATATTCGGTTTCCAATGGCTCCAAAGTTGTCTATTCAAAGGCTAAGGTGGGGATAGGTCGAAAACCACTCAACCAATAGAATTTAGACAGGTTTGGGTACTTATATTAACCTTATCTTTAAGTATTAACTCTAAGTTAATTAGTTTCACTTTTACAATGTCTCTTTGTATTTTTATATAATATGGTTAATAAACTTACTATATACATCCAAGAGACCCCCAAGTGGTCCATTAATGATGAACCTATCCTTATATAAGTCTCTTGGCCGAACCTTAGATTTTTAGGAATTTAATATCAATTAATAATATAATATTTTTTTTAAGAACTCTTTTATGTCAATTTTGACACTATTCGATAGTTGATTTTTGTGAAACTCATAACAGATTGATTACTTCGAACAAAGTCAATTAAATCAATCCTAATATATCATATTATCCTAGAAAATTAGTTTAATTCATTAAAAGTTTCATATTATATATTTTTTTGGGTATTTATAATATCAATTATTTTAATTTTTCACTGTTATAGTAATTACTGCATCATCATTGTGTCATAAATAAAATAAATTATTTAATGTCTAAAAATTATAAATAAAATATCATTATGTAGGAAATATTTTTATCTTTCTAATTAATATTTATAATCTAAAATCCAACTTATATAACCCTATGTAACAATTGTTTTGCTAAAAGATATATGCTTGTGTCATTTTTGTATTCATTTTGACTTAATTAAAATAAAGTTTCATTATCACTTACAAGTGGATCCATGGGGTCCCAAAATTGACACAAAGATGCCCATGGTCGACCATGTATCAACAAATAGGGTTAAGACACGTTTTAGGGTAATTTAGTATTATTATAATATTATTTTTTTAACCCTTATTTACCGGATTTACCCTTAACCATGGTAAATAAAATATTTACCACAGTAATTATTCAAAATGTCTAAAAATAAAAGTTACCTATTTACACAATTTGAACATCCTGATTCCAAATATGGAATCCATTTTCCTAAATTCTAAACACATAATTGGCAGAAATTAATTTAAAATTAATTCCCGCTGTCAAAACAAAAAGCGTGTTTTTAAGAGATAATAACTATCAAAAGATTGACACTTGTTTATGTTCGGTTTAATTGTAAAATTATGTCCAATGACCAACATTATATTAAATGGTAAAAATATATTCTAAATATACTTTAAAACCACTCAAATTCATAATTTATCACTATTAATTATTTTGATTAAAAAAGTTGTTTTTAATTAAAATTTAGTAATTTTCACTATTCATCAAAATATGAAAGTTATCCGAAAAGTACCAAAATTTAACCTTAGGCTAAATTCGATATTCCGAATCCAAAAATGAAGTCCATTTCAAAATATAAAATATATATAATTTCAACATTTAGGTATTACTATTCATAACGGCTAGTTTGATCGGTTGTGGTGTGTGTTAAAACTCGAAGTTGCGTACAACACACGCTACTGTTTTATTCAAAGGAAAGCGTACCGTGGAAGCTTGGTATGTTTCATTTTAATTTTTTTTTGATGTCTCCATTTAGTCAAAAAGTTTAAAATATTGTATTTAAAAAGGTTTCACTATCAAAAGTTGATAAAAGTGCAATACTGAAAATGAATCTGTTCTTGCATTATGACTAAGAAACTCATAATATGGATTCTAAAATTATAAAGTTTAAAATTTAGTTAATACTATTCATGACCTCTTTTAATGGCTTTTTTTTTGTACGTCATGGTGTGATTGAACTTGGTGTTGCGTGTAGTGAAAGTTATTGAATTATTTTGAAGAAATAACACACTATAAAATCTTGGGGTGTTACATTCTCCCCTCCTTCAATAAATTGCATCCTCGCAATTTGAAATTGTTCTTCGAAAATAAAAGGTTGAAAATATAAAATATATTTGTGGGAAAACCCACATCGGAAATTGGGTTACTAAAATTTAGTCTTAATATGAGTAAAAGAGAAATGAAATGGTCACCACCAAATTATGATCTCGATTAGGAGAACATTGGTGGCAATTAGAGACATATAATCGGAGGAAAAACGTAAATATTTATAGGTAGTGATTGAGGTCATCAATCACAAACAAGTATAAAATTGAGGTCCTTAAATTCATCAATCTATGATGAATTGAAATACCATCAGTTCAACAAAACATAGGGTATTAGGATAACACATTTTTGACGTTTCAAAATATCCTAGTTGAAATCCCACATCGAAAAATGAATTAATGAGGCCTCTATTTAAAATAAAGAGTCGAAAGTATGAAGATTACCGAAAATAACACATACTAGGGTTCCATGTAGGAAAATATGGATATGGAAGAAAAATCTAACAATCAATTATCTGATGGAGAGTGGTAGAGAACATGTCTATAAAAAGGCCAACAATCCCAAAGCCATAAATTAGTGATGATTTAAGGTACCATCTAGGAAAACATTTTTGTTCAAAGTTGCTTTTCTTAATATTGAGGAATTTATTTATGAGATTGGCTAAGATCATAAGGAGATATACTTACTTTATAATTAGAGTTTTATCCATTAATAAATTTCTACCACAAACTCATCTTTCACTCTAAAAGATAATAGAATGTAAAAAAAATTCTATTTACACTATTCGTATAGGGTTCCAAAATAAACGAATTTATAATTCATCTACATGATCTTTTAATAAAAACTACATTATTTAATTCAGGACATCTCATGGTCCAGTGGTAGGTGATACACCCTTGTCGCCCTTCGGTTGCGGGTTCAAGTCTCGGAGCCTTGCCGGACGTGACGGGTTGCCGCCCAACTTCCGGGTTGTCCTTTTATGGCAATCCAAAATAATCCAAACTAGAACTATCCAAAATACTTCTGTCCAAACTCACAGTCTAACATTTATAAAGAAGGTAAACATAATATAGATCCTTTTTACCCCGTAATAGCATATGAATACCTTCATCATGTATTACCATATTCCTTATTGATTATATTCATGCTCCCTTATTCCATATAGAATGCTGGATATACTTCATCAATCCAAAAATGTTTTAAACCCCAACAATGATGGAATATACAAATCATTAATCAGTTCCAAGGTAGTCAAGAATATCCAATATATTTTTTTCCAAAATAATCATGTATTATTCGAAAATCACTACCTCGGTATCAGAACTATATTATGGTTTATCATTCTCTCAACCATATATTTTCCAAAAATTTATCCTGCTATTGAGTCACTTTTCTTTGTTCCACATAATCTCAAGTCCTTAATGAAATAGTACTGCAGTACAATCCTTATATACTCCATAATTATTATAACAAGTACATTGTTGATACAACACTCAATTGACATAATCAACATAAGAACTCTAATCATTCCTCTTCATCTGTGGTAGTATCATAACTTGATTATTATCCAATAACATCATTTGCGGCATAGTCTGATGACTGGGACATAGGTTCGCGTAGTGTCCAAACTCCTTGCAAATGAAGCATTGTACATTTAAAACCATTTTCTTACCCTTGCAGTCACGTACTTTGTGCCCTTTTCCTCCACACTTATAACAAACTCCCATTCCTTTCAGGCAAGTTCTAGGGTGTTTCTTTATACAGTTACCACATATGGGAAAATTCTTCTTTTCCCTCTTCCCTTTATCCATATTTCTCTCTTCCATCCTTTTCTTCTCTTGCTTCCCTTCAAAGCCATAGGACTCAGTAAACTCTTTACTTATCTTATCAACACATGATATTATTTCTTCATATGATGATAATACATGGGAGACTATTTCTCTTATAAATTCTAGCTTAAGACCATGAAATATATGATCCTTCCTTCTCTTTGGATCATGTGCATTTCTGGAGTTCTCATTCCTTCTACTGGGCGCCATTTCTAAACAATGGCATACACTAGATCAGTTTATGAATCAAAATACATAATCCCATACTTATAAAACACTTAACATAAATTGAACTATTTATGGATATAATCCATAATCATAAGAATGTTTTCTTTGAGGATGTATATACTCATAATCCCTTCATAATGATTTGTAAAGAAAATGAGAGTTATCCTAAGCATATCCCCCGGGAGTGTCGTAACCAAGAGTGCAGCAAGGCCCGTTGTTGTGCACCAGTTCCCGTTCGAGTCTAGCTCAAAGCGGTGTTTTCGGGTTTTACCCCTAGGTACATCTGTGCCAGAGCTGCCTCTACCTGCTCGTATACAGACAGGGATGTATTGCTCGGAAAACTCACAAAATTTCTACAATACAAAAATTCTAGGAAGTTCTTCTATACTAATCCTCAAAGTTCATCTTAGGTCTACATGCTCTAATCAGAGTTTATCTAAATCTAGCTTCCAAGGTTTGTACTAAACTTCCTCTGATACCAACTGTAACGCCCCGACCCTAGTTGCCTAGAGTCGGTGCATTATTACATAACATTGGCATGATCACAAGAAAGATCAAATCTCGAAAGACCGATTGGTTTAGTAGCCTTGGAAACACTAGATATATTCATAAGTTTTACATTACATCATAAAATGAAAAACTACTACAACAACATAATGTTTCCACAGTCCACACTATTAACCCCTCATAAAATCCCTGCAGGTCATTCATAACTTACTTCTTCACATCCTGGGAAAAATAAAACATAGAAAAGGGGTGAGCTCAAATGCCCAGTAAGGATAACAATATAGCGGAAACTTTCATAAATAAGAATAAACATTTAAGGAAATGCATTACTAAAACAAAAGCCTTTTAAACTTGAACTTCAACATAGTATGGCAAAAGTAAAAAATGAAATAATGCCATTTACTTATTCACATGGATATTCTACTAATCGAATAATCACATGCAAAAATCAATAACCACTTTCATAATGTTGGAATGCATAATGCCAGACTATCATAACCACATAGTCAAGGCCTCGTGCCAAGACTACAAATAAGATTTTGTCAAGGCCTTGTTCCAAGACACTAGTTTGTCTCATGAGACCTACCGATGCATCGAGGATCTATAGCGGGCTCCACCCGTCACTTATTAAGTCCAATGCATTCCCATATGAAAAGGTTTAAACATAACATAAACATTCGTATTAAAACTAGCATACGAAA
The DNA here is from genome assembly GCA_963277665.1 of Viscum album. Taxonomy (NCBI): domain Eukaryota; kingdom Viridiplantae; phylum Streptophyta; class Magnoliopsida; order Santalales; family Viscaceae; genus Viscum; species Viscum album. Next base: position 517,674,492 of record OY728130.1, read on the forward strand.
TGTCAATAATTTTACCATAAACTATGAATGGTATAAAAATAGCACATCCATATTCAAACATATCACAAAACCTTCAATACAATATAGAAGTTTTGTATCATAATAAATCAACTTCAAATAATCTTAAAATCCATCAAAGGATGTTGACATAGATGAAATCAAAATTCTTTTTAAAGAAATATCTCCTTTTATTTTGAAATCATTTAAGATCGATATAAAATAAAACATTTTCTTTGAAAATATTCTTATAAGCTTGTAAGGAAAGCTTTGAAGATTTTATAACGGCGTAAAATAACCGCACCCGCCGTATAAGTTAAAAAAACATTCTTACCTCAATTCTGTCGAAAAGGTTAAAAAGGACCTTGTTTTGAAAACGATGGAAAGATTCCTTTATAAACCTCTTATAAAAAGTCAAACAAGGGTATAAATGACTTTAACCCATATTCTTGTAAATAGTAAAAATGTTTTGAAATACATTTTTAAGAAACATGGATGTGGATGATAAAGATATCCCAGTAGATTATTACGTATAAACAACCTCGGATAATGAAGAGATTGTGAAATAACCCTTACCTTGTACTTTTCCTTGGTTGGGGTAGGTTAACCTCCTGTATAATGGTGAAATAATTGTTATTAAATTATACAAGAATCATATACATTAATATGATATCATATATGATCTTTTAATATTGATTTGATAATAATATCTTAGTATTATCATTATATCGGGTGTTAACTTACTTGTTTTCTTTTATATGTTTTGTTACGTAAGACATGTTTGTAAAGGATAGGTTGTATATTATTAATATCCAGAATGATATCAAGTCCATAAACATCATTTTTAAATCATCAAATGATAATTATACTTGAATGGATACGATGGAGAATGAATCTCATCGCGTTCGTGGAGACGGTAGTCCGTACGTACGCACAAGCGACAATATCATTCTTTTGATATTAAAATAATATATAAATGGATGGTATATCATATATACAGAATCATTAACATGTTATATTTATTATTTACATGAGTTACACATCATTATTATACCCATCCAAATAATATTATATTGAATAACAATTACACCACGACGTGGAGACGGTAAGTCGTACGTACGCACGTATGGTGACATGTTATTCAAAGGGTGGATAGAATACTGAATATGATTGTACCATATTTATAATAACATCACAGTATATGTGAGATACTGGAGTTATTATTTTATAATGGTAAGAACAAAGGAAGAAGAAGTGGAAGAAGAAATGAACTTGGAGAAGGGTGGTGAAATCATTACCTCTTCTTCGGGTTCTTTCTTTTGATTTGATCAAAAGGGCTCCTTAGGTTGGCTTTCTGATCAAACTAAGGCCTCTAGGTTGTAGTGAGGGAAGTTGGGAGAGTATTTGGGCAGAGTTTGGCCGAACCAAAAGGCTTTGAAGGTGTGAAGAAATGAGAAGGAGGAGTTCCCTTTTATAAGAGGGGTGAGGGGCACCTTTGGAAAAGCTAGAAATATTAATTTATAATAAATTCATATTCGGTTTCCAATGGCTCCAAAGTTGTCTATTCAAAGGCTAAGGTGGGGATAGGTCGAAAACCACTCAACCAATAGAATTTAGACAGGTTTGGGTACTTATATTAACCTTATCTTTAAGTATTAACTCTAAGTTAATTAGTTTCACTTTTACAATGTCTCTTTGTATTTTTATATAATATGGTTAATAAACTTACTATATACATCCAAGCGACCCCCAAGTGGTCCATTAATGATGAACCTATCCTTATATAAGTCTCTTGTCCGAACCTTAGATTTTTAGGAATTTAATATCAATTAATAATATAATATTTGTTTTAAGAACTCTTTTATGTCAATTTTGACACTATTCGATAGTTGATTTTTGTGAAACTCATAACAGATTGATTACTTCGAAAAAAGTCAATTAAATCAATCCTAATATATCATATTATCCTAGAAAATTAGTTTAATTCATTAAAAGTTTAATATTATATATTTTTTTGGGTATTTATAATATCAATTATTTTAATTTTTCACTATTATAGTAATTACTGCATCATCATTGTGTCATAAATAAAATAAATTATTTAATGTCTAAAAATTATAAATAAAATATCATTATGTAGGAAATATTTTTATCTTTCTAATTAATATTTATAATCTAAAATCCAACTTATATAACCCTATGTAACAATTGTTTTGCTAAAAGATATATGCTTGTGTCATTTTTGTATTCATTTTGACTTAATTAAAATAAAGTGTCATTATCACTTACAAGTGGATCCATGGGGTCCCAAAATTGACACAAATATGCCCATGGTCGACCATGTATCAACCAATAGGGTTAAGACACGTTTTAGGGTAATTTAGTCTTATTATAATATTATTTTTTTAACCCTTATTTACCGGATTTATCCTTAACCATGGTAAATAAAATATTTACCACAGTAATTATTCAAAATGTCTAAAAATAAAAGTTACCTATTTACACAATTTGAACATCCTGATTCCAAATATGGAATCCATTTTCCTAAATTCTAAACACATAATTGGCAGAAATTAATTTAAAATTAATTCCCGCTGTCAAAACAAAAAGCGTGTTTTTAAGAGATAATAACTATCAAAAGATTGACACTTGTTTATGTTCGGTTTAATTGTAAAATTATGTCCAATGACCAACATTATATTAAATGGTAAAAATATATTCTAAATATACTTTAAAACCACTCAAATTCATAATTTATCACTATTAATTATTTTGATTAAAAAAGTTGTTTTTAATTAAAATTTAGTAATTTTCACTATTCATCAAAATATGAAAGTTATCCGAAAAGTACCAAAATTTCACCTTAGGCTAAATTCGATATTCCGAATCCAAAAATGAAGTCCATTTCAAAATATAAAATATATATAATTTCAAAATTTAGTTATTACTATTCATAACGGCTAGTTTGATCGGTTGTGGTGTGTGTTAAAACTCGAAGTTGCGTACAACACACGCTACTGTTTTATTCAAAGGAAAGCGTACCGTGGAAGCTTGGGATGTTTCATTTTAAATTTTTTTGATGTCTCCATTTAGTCAAAAAGTTTAAAATATTGTATTTAAAAAGGTTTCACTATCAAAAGTTGATAAAAGTGCAATACTGAAAATGAATCTGTTCTTGCATTATGACTAAGAAACTCATAATATGGATTCTAAAATTATAAAGTTTAAAATTTATTTAATACTATTCATGACCTCTTTTAATGGCTTTTTTTTTGTACGTCATGGTGTGACTGAACTTGGTGTTGCGTGTAGTGAAAGTTATTGAATTATTTTGAAGAAATAACACACTATAAAATCTTGGGGTGTTACACGTACTTGGTTCATATATGTGGATTCAATATATATAACTATACTATATATTTATATATATTACTACTACTATATTTATAATTATTGATCAAACACTCATCCCAGCCATGAGATGAAGTAGGCAGATCCTTCAGGTGTCCTTTAGGAACCTGAGCGGTCTGGTTATTTATTTACTCAGCATTGATTTATCATTCTATTTATGCCCACACACTATTTAGTTACAATAACTGCAAGGATTATGTGTAGAAACAATTTTTTATGGAATGCTGAGATTTTTATCTCATACCCACTCAAGATTCCTTTGATAACTAAGAAGATAATATGCTAGTAGGTATGGATAAGGGGAAACACCCTTCTATTGGTTGTTGATATTCTTGATTATAGATGGAGCTTAGGAGCAGAGGACTGAGAATTCACTCATGATACTATTGGAGAATTTTTTGTCCTTCTTGCAATTATTGTATATGGTTGTCCACTTTTCCTTTTATGTATAATAGTATTCTATGAATCCATATATATGATGCTTCCTTAATGGATTTTTATATTATTATTAGTTCAATTATTATACTTATGCAATTGTTTATTTATTCCATATGTTTATATTATCTACTTCTATTGTTGTATGTTATTATAATATCCTATGTTTCACTCTAATAAGAGGGTATAATCTCCCAACCGTACCACCTTTACACCCTCTCTACTATTTGGTAGTATCTGGTGTATGGGGAGGTGCGCTTGAAGCCATGTGACCCACCAGTCCGGCTATCGGTTTAGTGGTCAGCTGGGTGGGGATGCTAAAAAGTGGTATCAAAGCCTTTATTTTTTACTTTATCTTACAATTTTGGGATGGTATATAGGATACTTGGAATGTTTTAGTTCTTTTTAAATAGTCACGACTAGGAGTGATCAATTCACGCATGGAGAAAAATCCACCTAGATAGGGATGGGATTGTTGTTCATGCTATTTTCTATTACGGTTGATTATGATTTCACCTTGAGTGATTGATGTAATTTCCTATGATTATTGATTTATGAAATATTTGGTATTTTACCCTTATCTTGGTATGGAAAGGTATTGGCATTACATTCATCCTTATAAGTATATATAAATTCACATGTCATGCATATGCCATGCCATGTAGTTGTGTTTTTAGAGCTACATGATAATTTGGATTGTGTTCATTGAGTGTTGTTACATGATTAAGTTATTATATACCATGATTCCTACTTAATTGGCATGTTTGTCTATGTATCATTCTTATATTCTTATTATCATTCTTTCCTTGTTTACTACTTATGATAACTTTCTTAGTTATGGATTAATTATATAATTGGATATATGTGATAAATTTATTGGTTTAGATTGAATGAGAACCAATTATAGGTTATAAGTTGTATGTTTTTCTTATAATTGGGAAAAGGTAACCCATGTACTAGAACCATAATTGAGATTTTTATGTGATTAGAGACCTTTGTTAAAATATAAAGGCTGCTAAAGAGAAAATTTAGAAGTAAATAGATTTCGATTAATTGGGAGCTAGACTTTGGTCTATAAATTTTATGAGCACTTTATATATTGGGATTTGGAAATTGATAAAATCGATCCATTATATGTGATCATGTTATATTTTGTAAATTCTTATAAATATAAAGGATGTTTAATTTTGAACTGAAATGACATGGTTTCATCTAAAAAGGTTTATGGCGTTGTCAAATGAGCATAGAGATCATGCGATTATCTTTTTAAATGCTAAACTAAATCCAAGTAGGTTATTAGGGGCATGTTTCTAAATATATAACCCATTATGGGTGTTTATAAATTCTTTAATTAAAACATTAAATCGGGTTTCACTCTAATGAACTCAATTTGGCTTATTGGGGCCCTCATAAGTCACCTTATATTTACAACTTAAAAATAATTTCTATGATAAATTTACTAATTATGATGGAATGTCAATAAATAATTAATATTTAAAATTTAATTTTGATAACACATGCTTGTTTTTATTTGATGCAATGGTTAAATTAGGAACCAAGTGCTCTTGTTTTATAATTTGTACTTGATGTTCTGTTTTTAAATCTTTAAATGTTTAAATATTGAATGTGAATAAATTTAATGACTTAAAATGGAACCTTAGGTTGTATCCTTAGTTTAGACCCTCAGGTAGGGGTAGTTTAAATATCTCCTTGAGTTTCCATGAAATAGATTTGTGATCATTTTCCATAGGTATTTTTTAGAAATGAGTTAAATTATAGGCTCTTAAGCCTAGTGAATTTTTGTTTAGCAGGATATAGTGATAAGGTAAATGATTATGCTTTTGAAGGTACTAAACTATTGTAGGTATCAACCTTAGAGCTGAAAATTCCTTACTAAATTCCATGAGATTTCTGACGTATGGTGAAATTTGGGTGTCATTGTCCCTAGTAGGACTCCTAGATTCTAAACTACACCCTTATTGGGATGGGTGGTCATGGTATCCTTGACCCTTGTTATGGGTGTTATCATCGGTTAATCATCGATCTTAGTAGATTAGGCATGCCCAGGTCATAGATGGCCACATGGTCGGTCTTGTGACCCTGTTTCTCTTTTATTGGGAGAATCAGAAGGTTGTGAGCCTGTTTTACAGTTGTATGGGATAATGTACCTTTGATTATATTTTCTACCTAATCTATCTGATACTTGAATTCATAGGATGGATAGCATGTGGATAGTATTTAGTATGTTTCATATTGCTTCTAAAACCTCTGGGTATTATTCATTTATATATTCTACACCCGTCGAGTTGCTAAATGATAAAAAAACTGGTTGAGTCAGTGTAATCATTGAGCCTTGATCTATTGAGTATAGTATTGGGTTATATTTATAGTAGAGTGACCTTGGAATTTAAGGAATCAACTTCTTCCTAATGATTAATATGAATTATATAGAATCTAGTGTTTGTAAATGCCAGTCAGTTTGGTTTTTCCTTTTCATGCCAAATGCTTTAACATTTACGTTTAAGGTGAATCTGATCTAGAACACTTATGATCGGCTAGTCTATCTCTTCTTTCAATGAATTGGACACTCCTAATGTGTGGAGTTTCATGCCAATTCTATTAAAATTACACTTCTAAGTATAAGGAAAACAATCAGTATGAACTTTGCAAATGGTCGGTATTTCTTGAATTCCCATGAGGCTTACAAGTTTTGAATCATGTTAGTGATTTCTCAGTAGCACAATGTTCATGTGTTTGGTTGTGTATGAGACCCTTGTAAACACCATTGGTCTTGAATGGACTTTGGTTGTAAGTCCTGAGTGATCATGGGATGCCTCAGGTGGAAAGGGCTTTGTGATCGGTTAATGATGGTGCGTCAGTAGGGTGAAGTCGAGTTCCTTCAAAGAAGTCAACCAATAATGGTTCGACTGCTTTTCCTTTTGGTAGTTTCATATGGTTGGTTTGAAACTATATTGGGAACTTACTTCTTATATGTATGGGGTTCCTTGGATCCTCTTAGCATACTCTTCTTTTTTAGATGAGCATTTCACCTACCTTGACATTGTCCTTGTTGCACTAAGGGAGAATCAGTCTTATGCTACATTAAAGTCTTAAAAATCTATTGGACTTGATAGGTGATCTCTATAGAAGTTTAGAGATGGAAGTGTGGTTCTTATTGAGGCATGGTTAGTCTATAATGATACCTAGGTCCCTGTGTAGGAACTCCTTGGAAAAATTCTTAGACACCATTCTTTTCCTCTGAATTGACTTCAAGGAGGATGCCATTCTAAGCTTAGTCTATGATATGATGTGGAAATATTGGCATTGTACCAACATCTCACTTATAAGAATAGAGTTTTAAATACCTATTTTTATTTACTTGGACTCTAGTTTGATGAATCAGATGTTATCCCATACTTTTTTTGGGCTCAGAGGTGATGCTAAAAGGGTAACGATTCCAGTGGGCTTGATCTAGTTATACCCTTTTCACGATGAGGAACAATAGGTTAAATAGTTAGGTGATGGTTTGACCATGGAACATCATCAAAAAGTCGTGTATGGGATTTAGTGAACATGCTCATTGGGAACACAAGATTCCATGAAATAAGGCATCACGGTTCATTTTGTTGTACATTGTTCATCTAAGTAGGGAATTTGAGAATAGGTGGCTAGAGTGGCTTGAATGGTTTTCTTTTATCTTAAGGAATGCAATTGATGAAGAACCATTTGGGGCATTTTGTTATGTGTAGATGAGTTTAGTGTATGTTGGAAGGAATTTTTCATGAAAAGCCAGCTCAACTTTTCTAAATGAGGTTAGTGGGTAATCGACTATTTGACCATTTCAAAAATCATGCCAGGAGCATTGCTAGAATTATTTGGGAATTATTTGTTGGAAATTATGATGGTGGAGGTATTTGTTCACAAAATTGGCCCCTTTTTATTTTATATCCTATGGTGGGAAGCTCCATCAGTCATATTTTTAAAGTGACTGATGTGAACATGTCTCAATCTAAACAAGATCGGGTAAGCTTAGTTTCAGTGTTTCACTCAGGAAACAAGCATTGGATCAACTTTTAATGACCTAAGTGTCATAAGTTTAAGGGATTCTAAGATATGTGTTGCCCATTTGAAAATTAAATTCCACAAATTGAACAAGACTTCATGAACCTTGTAGGTCGAGTGATATTTTTGTTGTCCCCCAAGGCTTCTTGGGGATGAGAAGTTCTATGGTGGGGAGGTTGTAAAGACACATGTTTTCATGAAGGTACATATCATTTGTTTTTAAATTTTAATTATTTCCTTAATCATGGTGGATGTGCGCTACAACCTAGGGAAGGTCCTAGGTTTATTCATGGATTTTTCAGAGCCTAGAGTTCTAGAAATTTGGATAAATAACTAGGCCACACAGTTAGTATAAACCATACATCCCTAGAAACACAATTACTTTTTAATGCTCCATAGATCATATAGAGAACCTTGGGGCCACACGATCACTCTACAACCATGATACCTAGGGTTCATGGATATACGGTAGCTACAAACAATGGGGATGAATAGTTTTTTATGGACTGTTCTTGGTTAGATAAGTCATGCACCTAAATATACATTATGCCCCTTCATGGTAGTGAATGACACACGATTGGCACACAATTTGACCAACCATGAGGCCAAACCATGCACCCTTATGTTTTGAGGTAAAATTATTATTTTTCCCTAATTTAATTTAACAACCATTTTTACTTTTCTCTTCCTCTTCCAGTATATGAAACTCACTTTTATCTCCTCCTATAAGCTCTCCCTCATGCCAATATAGGCATTGAGATAACTTCATTATCCAGTGTATGATTCTTGATTTGTTAAAGGTGCTAGATTGTTTAAGGTGAAATCTATAATCCTCTCCCTTCCAATCTAAGATTATATTCAAATCCATCATGAAATTTCGGTGCAAGATCATTTTCCCAATTTTTTGGGTCATTAGACCATTTCTTAGTTTTCATCCAACTTGCTTCAAATCTAAGGTCGATATCAAGCGAGGAATCATCTTGGACCTTAAGGTAGGTGGTATCATTGTTTTCCCCATGAGTTTTGATATATCATAATTATTATATTGTGCCACACACTATCATTTTACGAGCATATCCTTTATATTGAGTTCTTCATATCAAATTTAACATCGTGCCTTGTCATATACCTATTGATCCTTGTTTGGAAATTTAAAGATTTGATGCCCCTTATATGGACACCCCTTGGGTGTGCCAAGTGATTTTCCCCTCATGGTTAAAGTGTATATACTCATATCACCTCCTAATCATTCAACTTAGTTTTACAATGGAATTTTCCTCATTATATGTGTGATTAATGGAACCCAAGGCGCCTATTAGGTGTTTAGCCCAATCTACACTTGGATGTTCCCATGTTGGAAATTGCCACTTCAGCCATGGGACCTATCTAAATGTCCCCTTAAGCATGTTAAATTGAAATTCCATTTTAAATGAAATTATTAAAGGGTGAAAAGTTCATGCCCATTGTTTTTTCCTCATCAATTTCTCAAATTGAACCAAGGGTACCTCCCAGGTTTTTGGCCCGCCTATAATGGAATTTTACCAAGTATGAAATTTCCCTTTTTACCATGTCACCTTTTATATGACTTTAAATATTATAAATTGAGTTGTTGTTGCTAAATGGATTAAACGGTATTTATTATATATTATGGACTACACATGACAGTTTCCCTTCCTTAAAGGAAATAAAATGGTTTAATTGAAATGTATTGAATGGAATGACTTCCTTATGATGGGTTGTTTTCCTATAATAAATGTAATGGATTATTTGTAATGATTTTTAAAGGGTAGTAAGACCACACCTTTTGATATGATTATATAAATTCTCATTGATAATGGTCATTCCTTATATGAAATTAAACTTGACTAATGGGACATATGAGAGGTATTACCTCATGTGTTATATAAAAACATGAGTATGCCTTATATATATATATATATATATATGGTATTGGTAAACAAGACACATGATAGGTTTTTCCTCATGATAAATGTTATAAATATTATTACACCTTTAAATAGGTTGTGGTGTGATGGTAAAGAATTTTTTGAGCATGACAATATCACACTTCCTTACATTGGGTGTTGAGAGTAGAACGTTGGACTTTATGTACCACATCCCTATTCAAGTGTTGAAATATTGGCATAATCACCATCCCAAGTGATGAGAATGACGTCTCAAACTCTTTATGGGATATAGGGAATGTACCCTATTGCTTGAGTTTATAGGCTCATTAGACTAGTCATGGATGTTTGAGTAACACCCCGATACAGCCAACAACCAGTATTCCAAGTATATGGCCACTTACGTCTGCACGTACTTGGTTCATATAGGTGGATGAAATATATAAAATTATACTATATATATCAATACTATATATATATTTTGATTTATTAGATACTGGTCCTGGCCATGAGCCAAAGCAGGTAGAGCATTTAGGTGTACTTTAGGAACCTAAGTGGTCTATTTATTTATTTAATCAACATTGATTTATCATTATTTTTATACCAGCACACTATTTAGTTACAAGCACTACTTGTATTATGTGTAGATATAATTGGTGGCGTCCTTCTGAGATTTTTATCTCACACCCTACTCAGGATGCCTTTTGTACCTGAGAAGATCATTAGCCTGCAGGTATGGATAAGGGAAAACAACCTTCTATATGTCATTGTTATGCTTCATTATAGATGAAGCTTAGGAGAATAGGGATTAGCATTCACTCATGATTATATTAGAGAGGTTTTTTCCTTTCTGAAATTATTGTATATTCATGTCCCCCATTCCATTTATATATAACCTCATTCCATGCATCAATGTATCTGATACTACCTCATTTGATTTTTATATTATTATAAGTTGTTAAATTATTATTCTTCTGTACTTGTTTATTTATTCGATTTATTTATATTATCTGCTTCCACTTTTTTATGTTATTGTTTTATCCATTGTTCCAGTATGATAATAGGGTATAGTATCCCCTCCATAAAACCTTTACACCCTCACTATTATTCAGCAGCCTCTGATGTACACGGAGATGCACTTGAGGCCATATGAACTTCTAGCATGACTACTGTTTTAGTGGTCAGTTGGGATGGGAAATTATATAATGTCACCCCACAATCCATTAGTTTTAACTTTTTGAGTCATTGAACCTTTAATATTGCAATGATTTCATTGTAATGTAAATGGTATTAAAAAAAGTTCCCTTTTTTCACTTATAAAAGGGGATAACTTCCACCCTTACAATGATCCATCATCCCTTTAAAAATATCTTTGAAACCCTAAAAACTTTTACTATCCTATTAGTCCATTTCATGTCCTAAATACTCTAGAAACTACATGTTATCCCAATTCCTTCAATTCCAAGGAGTTCAAAAAGAGGAAGTTCAGTGCCTCAAAGTAAGTATTATTTACTCCTTGTCTTTTATTATTAATTTTTATCTTCCAAACCTACACTAAACATATTAATATAATGAACTTAGAATCATTAGTATAATTAAGTGATATTATATCATTTTAATGAACCCTATTTATTCATTTCCATCCACTTATAAATAATAGAAGAACATCGATCGTGTGTTGTGTGGACTACTGCCTCTATGAAGCGACACCATCTATTTTTGACCACCATCACTCTTTGCAACTTATAAGTATATAATATAACAATTAATGTGACATATATAAAATAATTATTAATATGCAGAGCAAAATAATAATACACCTTTATTTCCTCTCATTATTTGGGAAATGAAAACGTTAATCATGTGTTGTGCATACTACAACCTCCATGAAGTAACATTTTCTTTGCTTTCATCTTGGTTTTAAATATTTTACCAAAATAGTAAAAATTTTATTAAAAATATTTAAAAAATATAAATAATATCATTATTCCTATTTCATAATGATATTATGTTGAAATAAAAAATTTCTTAACTATACTCACCTATCGAATTATGGTATGTTCATGTTTGGGTTGGTCTAACCACTTGAACAATTCTATAAAACTCTATCATAGATGAACATAAGAATATTAATATAAATATTATTATAATTTAATAATAAAATATTGATTTTTTATGGTTCTTTAAAGGTTATATTAGTATTTATCTTATTATAAAAATATCATCTTTGATCATTAAAATTACCAAAATAAGCAGACACCAATTCCACTTTCATGCAATATAACTAAAAAAAATATGGATCGAGATAAGATATTATAAATAAAAAATATGTTATTTAATACTTTAACATAAATTATCTATGAATTATTTACTTCACAATAAGAATAAATAACAACACTGCTATTATGAAACTAGGTCAAAATGATCATGATAACTCACACCCAATAAGGAAAATAGATAATAACAAAATAATATACATGTAGAGAATAACTATAAATGAAATTTATAAAATAATATAGATATGAATAAGGTTTCAAAATAGTTAATTAATATAGTTATTTTTTATGCAGTATATTCAATTACTTTAATGGAAGTCATGAATTAAGGTAAAAGACCTTACATTTAAAATTCCTTTCCTTGATACATGTTTTGTATTATGAACCTAATTCTAATTATTTTCTATATATTAACTATTTGATATATTATGTAATTAATTTTATTTTATTCAATGTATTCTATTTCAATTACAAGATCTATATTTCAATGGGGTTTTTATTGAAATTTAACTATGCTGTCATAATGCCCAAAAATACTAAATTTTGGAAAGTAAAAAGTGTGTGGGTTTCCAAGAAATTGCATGCATAATTGATGATATTACTTAGCTTATTAAATATTACTCCTCGTCCATGGATGTTACCATTGATCCATTAGATGAGATCATTGACCTCTTAATTTCATGTTTACTCACATTAATCCAAAATATCCATGAATTGGTACTTAAAACACAACATCAAAAATTTAAAATATTCATATCTTGAGAATCGAAGCAAGTTTCCTATCATAATTACTAGCTTACTCCCTCTTGATAATGAATTGATATCACATAAACTTTTTAGGGAGTATAAAAATTCACTTTTATAGACACTTTTGATATTCTCGGTATTATCCCACTAATTTTAAAATATAGTATATTGTTAAACAATCAAGGTAAACTAGTGATGCATGCATAATGCAGACTGAAACCAAACCTCTGTGATGTTGTTAAAAATTAGGTAAGAAAATTATTGTCTACTAGAATCATTTAACCCATATCTGATATCCAATGGGTTACTCTAGTGTTAGTAGTTCCTAAGAAAACCAGTCTTACGATAATAAAAAATCAAAATAATTAATTGGTTCCAACCCATTTGTAGATTAGTTGGCATGTCTTTATGGACTAATTCTGACTGAACCAACACACTAGGAAGGACCACTTTCCATTTTTTTCATTGACCAGGTGGTAGAGAGGCTAGTAGGGAAGTGCCACTAATATTTTCTTGATTGGAATTCTATATACTTTTAGATACCTTTAGACACATATTACCACCAAGAATCAAGAAAATACACCCTTCAATTACCCCCTTTGAAACATTTTCATATAGGAGGATGTTATTTAGTCTATGAAATTATTTAGGTACTTTCCAGTGATGCATGATTAATATTTTTTTTAAATTACCTAGATAATTAAATTAAAGTTTTCGTGGATGATTACACTGTATATGGTTCCTATTTTGGTGAGTCTTTGAATAGTCTTGGTTATATTCTTCAATATTTTGTTTAAATTAATCTTTTATAAAGTTATGATAAATTTTATTCCATAGCGTGACAAGGTATAGTACTTAGACATGTCATTTTTGGGGATGAAATCGAAGTAGGTAAATCAAAATTCGACATCATTGCTTTCATATCATTACCCAAAAATGTGTGGTCTTTCTTAGGTTAACTGGATTTTATCTCTGTTTCATTCATTACTTTAGTAGTTTTTTACCCCCTCTCTCTATTAGTCAAAAAATAATAAAAATTTTCATTTGATAAAAACTATAAGGTTTCCTTTAAAAAATTAAAATTGAGTCTAACCTCACCCTAAGTAATCTTACCATATTAGTGGTATTTACCATTTGAGATCACATGTTATGCCTCAAAATTTATAGTTGGGGTAGTCATATCACAATAGTTTTATCAAGATCCATATTTCATTGCTTATACCTCATGTACACTGGTCCCTGACCAAGAAAAATACTCTACAACCAATAATTCCTTTCCATTATGTTTATCTTGGATAAATTCTAGTTATTCCTTTTAGGTTCAAAAGTAATTTTTTTCTCTATCCATGAATTCCTCCTGTATCTCCTTGAGAAACAAAATTAAAAAACATGTATCATTTATTAGATTCTCCTCTTTTAATAAGTTAATATAGAAATTAGAGACCCTCACAAGAACATCCTCTACCAAATTAGTTGGGGTGATACTTTGGGTTTCTAGTTGAATGACTATTACAATGGGCTTCATATCCCCAAACTACAATTAAGTTAAAATATAGTGACAAATCACATTTATAAAAGCACCGAAATCAAGAATAGCATCTGAAAGTAAGTGTTCCTCTATGGTACATATAATTGAGAATGTTCTAGGATCATTAAATTAAGTGGAAAGTTATGGATTTATCAACACTAATTCATCCCTACCCAGGATTACCATATCATCACCACAAAGTTGTTATTAATGTGTACACATCTCCTTTAGGAACTTGGAATATTGAGGAATTCTAATTATGAAACAAATTAATTGAATTATAGACTTCACTTTTCAAAATGTTTCCAATATTTATTTATCAAGATCATTTTCTTTTGATTTCCTTGGTTGGAATCCCTTTGGGGAAAAAATAGTAATGGTTAGGCTAAGTGGACCCTCAAAATTTACTCTCTTTCATTTGTTAGGGTTTTTCTTAGGATAAATATTTTTCTCATTTGGATCATGTGTGATGGTTGTAATGTTGGGTTTCCACTCTGAATGGTTATGGAACTAACATTTCCAACATACCTAGGGTTGAATAGTGATTTATATGGTAGTTTACCCAACCCTTGACTTTTAATTTTATCCATTGAGTTGTAAAGTTATCCTAATGAAGATTTTAGGTATTGTATGTCTTCTAGGGTGGTTTTTGGGAATTAGAGATTATTTGAATCTATTTGTTTCATCATGGATTTTAGGATAGGATCGGATTGTGGAGTTCATTTTTAGAAATACCTTTGTGGTATTTGTGGGTTTTTAGGTGGTGGTGGAGGATTAATACACTAAACTAGGTGGATCAAATATTGTTGAGGTGTGTCTGAATACCCCCTTACCTATATGCTTGTTTGTCTTTTCACCCAGATATGGATGGATAGTATGATTCTTTCCTAATGGGTTTGTTAATGGGGAAACCTGGAAGTATTTTCTCATAAATCTCAAAAGGTTCTCTCAGTTTAGTGAATTGGTTAAAAAATTGGGTTTCGACAATAAAATACAACAATAAAGATAGGGGTGAGGTTTATATTTCCCATGAGAAATAGAAAATTATCAGTTAAGGGTACTTAACTATTTAAACTTCATATGAAACCTCTTCTAAAAATATGAAATTTTCACATCATGGACACCTTGAATGGGTATACTGGACCTTTAATAGAATTATTTTGTGTTCTGTTCCATGTTTTCAATGAATTTCCTTATAGAAATTTGTGTCTTTTCAACAAGCACACCACTTGAATCACCATGAATCATGTTACGACCAATTAGAAATAAACCTTTAGAAAAACATTGTATGAAAAGTTGATCACTTATTTGATGGTGTAGAAAACATGAACATAACCTTATAAATAATTCCTATTATTCATAAAGCATTTCCCTTTGTGATTGTATTATTTGAAAAATTTAATTCTTTATTATTGTGGTTTGAGAGGGTGGGAACTATTTTTCAAGGAAAATGCATTTCATGTCTTCCCATCCCCTAATTGGGTAATTAACATAATATAACTAATCCTTTTTAGAGTATTATAATGAGAACTATAATGCTCTAAGTTTTACTTATTGTTCATCCACATTTTTAGGTTTTAATATTGAACACAGAGTGTTAAATTCCAGTAAATGCTAATGTAGTTCTTCTTTAGAAAGTCCTTCAAATTTTGGTAACAAATGAATTATATTATATTTTAGTTCATAGTCTGGGGCTTCAACTTGTATTTGAATATAAGTGTGTTAGATGTCAACATCATTTGTGGTTATTAATTTTAATGTCATGTTACTTTCAGCCATATTATTCACATTAATTACAGTTTCAGTTTTAGTTAGAAAATAAGAAGAATAAGAAGATGATGAAGAAGAAGAAGTAGGGTTTAGAGGATTTGGAATGGGTTGTGTGTTCTATTTTAATATATTTCTTTGTGAATCTAGATATGGATGAAAAATAATCATTTCGGGTCTCGGATCAAATAGTGGTAGTTTACCAATAGATGAATATAGAATATAAAAAACTTATAAACAAATATAGGTTTTAACACCACTTAAATAAAAAATATTAAGAGAGAAAAAAATAAACATTTATAAAAAATATGTAAAGTTATTATAAAAAATGAACACTAAAAATAAAATTGTTCCCAAAAAACTACACCAATATTTATCCACACAGTCATGAAACATCAAATTGATTAGGTTTTATAATATTAATTGTAGCATAGGGAAGACCCAAGGTCATCTCTCAATTAGATTTGATGATTTTAGATTGTAAATTTTCAATAATTTTTTTAGAAACAAAATAAAAAATGAGGGTGTTTTAAATGATGATTTAAAATAAAATAACTTAATATAAATAGTTTAATAGTTGATAACACAAGTGTATTTTGAAAAATATATGAAAATTATGTGATCATTTCTAAGTTACTACACCACTTGAAAAGTTCTGTGATCTTAATTAATTATTAGGTTTTTTTGAAATCCTTTGGTTTAGGGTTAAAAAAGATCTTGGTTACCCACAAATCCTCTAAAATAATGTACAAATGACTAAAAATTGACATAAAAATAATGTATTCCAGTTATACACTATAATAATTATTTAATATTTTTCAAAGAACACTAAAATATCAATTTTTTTGGAAAGAATAGAATTATAATGTTAACCAATATGAAAAAAACATTCCCGCACTTAAAATTATACAATGATTATTTATAAAATAGTAAGTGTTTAAATTAAATGAATAAAAAAGTTAAGATACTTTGAAAAGAAAATTTTCAAACCATAATATACACCAATCCAGTAGATAATTATGTACTGAAACTCCCTCTTCAAGTGTGTATCTCCCTCACAAATATCACCCACCATTTATCCCATAATCAAGAGGAAAAGGGAGCTCATGCAGAACTCTAACTTTATCTTTGATCTCCTTATGAGGATTGGAAAATACATATCCTATAAAGGGTTTATAAGAAACCTTAGACTCTATAAATTTCTAGAACCTTTCCTTCTATTTGAACTTAGAGATGGGGTGACCAAGGAGTTAATTTATTGGAAGCGTGGAAGGTGTTTTTGAGAACCCAAAATTTCAAAAACCACTTGTATCATGTATTTGGGATAGAATATAGATTTTTTACACTTTTTACAAAACTAAAAAAGTTGTTTTCCCATATATTTAATATCTCTACCAAAAAATTGGAATCATTTAGTGGCATACAGTCTGAGATATGGCCAAATTATAGAAGTAAACTTGAGACTATGAGAAGTGAATATTTTATTTAATTATGGAGAATTTTGGGCCTAAAAATGGAAGAATTGGGCTCTATGGTCTTCTTGATAATTGTATCACACATATTATTTTAATTCAACAACTAAATATCAGCCTAGTTGGATGTATGGATTAAACACAATGTAAATATTAGTCTACATATTTTCTTGGGCTTCAATGTAGTTTGACCCATTTTTCTTTTACTTCATTTGGGCTCCCCAAATCAAATACCCCTATAACAAAATAATCCAAACAAGTAAAATTAAATAATTTAATTAAATGATAAGTGTGATTGAATATTAAATTTATAATTTTCAATATAAAAATAGTATAACACAATGTTTTAAGGGTGAAATAAAATAGTGAATCATGATTTGATCACACTCCCATACCTAAGCATTTTCACACCAGAGAAAAGTCATATTTTAGAAAATGATAAATTAATATTTTCCCAAGATTATAAATATTTTAAAATCATAGTAAATTCATTTCATGATAGAATTGTGAGGAAGGTATGAATCACACCAAAGACTTAATTTCAATGATCATGAAAATGAGTGTCTCATAAATTGTATCAAAACAAAATTTTAGGAGATATATAATACCAATCCTAGAAAGGATTTTACAATTTAAAAATGTCATTAAATCTATGAATGTGTGCATGATAACCATTTCAGGGTATTATTTTTACTTTTTATGAAGTAAATATAAGTTATTGTTGGTCAGAGTATAGTACTCAAGAGGGGGGAGAATTGAGTATCTATTCAAAATTTATGATTAAAATTGTATTCTTAGAAAGGTCCCTGGTAGTTAAATATATCCCAGTTAATCAAGGTTATACTGTTATGAAAGATTAACTATTTAAATAACTTCTTAGAAGATTTATTAACTCTCAATAATCTTAATATTGGTTATTAACATTACTTTTGAAGCTATTATAAAAAGGCAATACAATTTTAACTTCTTTCCAAGATTAATTATCAAAGTAAATTTAGTAAATTATGAATTAAATATTAAAACAAAGGAAAATAAAATAGACTGCACAATGGATATAAAACAAGTGGTTCAGTCTCAAGATGGGACCTAATCCACTCCACTTGGTGATCACCTACCACCAAGAATTTTGTATAAATAAACTTGATACATAGCCTGTATCGGGCTTTACAATAGTACTCAAGACTGTCCAGGTCACACAAACTCTTCCACAGTTCTTCATGGGTATGAACAACAGGTTACATATAACCTATTCCACACTTATATGTGGGTATACACAAGTGTAAAAAGGTGGATGAGAAAGGATATCTTATATCCTTTTGTTTAATGAAGGAGATAGTGTGTGTTTTTATATAGACACACACTCACAAACACTGCTCGAAAGCTGAAAAAAAGTACACAACAGAGAAGAACTATAGAGATAAGGTTAGAAGTGCTCTGAGTGTTAGTATATGCAGCTCTATAATTCAAAGATGAAACATATACAGAAATCGAGTCCTCTCGTGGAAACAATGTATCATAAATCAGCTAGATCTGGATTGTGTTCTTCATGGTATTGACAATGAAAAGATGTGCTCAATGATTCTGATCTATGGTGTCCAGCTTGTTGATTCAAGAATCCTTCATGTGTTCTTAAGGAATGTTGATTTGCATGTTTCGGTTCTTTTCTAAGGAAAACTAGTGTGTTCTTCGTTGTTATGCTCTATGTGTCATACGCTATATTGTTTCTAGGCCGCACTTTTTCTTTTATTCTTAGAGTGAATGTGTTGGATCTGACATGTTGCATGTATTATGCACCGTATACCTCGTACTGTTAGGTGACATGTCTACAAAGAAACATTAATTTTGTCAGTGCATTTAAAATCTACAAATTTGACTGTTATAAATTAAATGAAAAAATTAAAAAAAATGAGAAACAGTGTCACAGTTTGTATGTAAATGGTGTCTCCATGAAATGGTGTCTCTTTGAAATGGAGTCTGAATGGTCACGATGTCTGGATGGTCATGGTGTCTAGATGGTCATGGTGTCTGGATGGTTACAGTGTCTGGATGGTCATGGTGTCTGGATCGTCACTGTGTCTAGATAGTTACGGTGTCTGGATAGTCATGATGTCTGGTCACAGTGTTTGGTCACGTTGTCTGGTCAAAATGTTTGGTCACAGTATCTGGTCACGGTGTATGGTCACGATGTCTGGTCATGATGTCTGGTCACGCTGTCTGGTCACGTTGTCTGGTCACAGTGTCTGGTCACGAGGTCTGGTCATGGTGTCTGGGTCCTTTGCTAGAAAAACATAACTGGTGTCAGACTCATGGTGTCTCAGACTTAGCCAAATATTTGTATTCATACTTAAGCAGTGGTATTCATAGAATGGATTAGAATTAATCATTCATCAAATTAATCATTATAAAGTAAATCAAATATTGTGTACAGTAATCAGTCTTAATGTATAGCAATTAAGATCTTTGATTGCTTTACCTAAATCATAATGATACTAATCATATGTACATGAATTAAGATAGATTACACAGGATATCCGAGATTTACAGAATATATATGATTTTTTATCATTAAAACATGATTAATACATGAGGAGTCCAATAGTATCCCCCTTTTTGATGATCACAAATCATATGAGCGAGAGAATACATATGTCTCTAGTGCACATATAAAATACATATTCCTCTATTCATTCTTCAATGGGCATATTTTCTCCCCTATATATAAAATACATATTCCTTTATTATTTCTTTAAAGAACATATTTTCTCCCCCTTTTGGGACTATCAAAAAGAGAGAATAAGAAATGGTCAAGAAAAGATCAAAATTCATTAGATAAAAAGAGTGCCATTACAAAGAGTAAACAACAAAACAAATGCAACAACATCCCTATCAAAAGATAGTAGTCATTGTTCTTCATCACTGTATGGTCTTCTCTTTTCCCTTGGTAGTAGAATCAGAAGAAGAATACATAAGAGCAGAGGTTGAACTATAATAAGGGAGTGAACTGGTTGATAGAAAAGGTAAAGGAAGACCTTCAAAGACAAAAGGGGACAAGCTAGGGGTAGTAGAAGATCGAGGCAACTGTTGATCAAGGATTACAGTCCTGATCTAACTCAGGGCCTGAATAAAAAACATATATGTGGAGGCTAGGGTAGAGGTGAAGGTAGGAAAAGCAGATATTAGAGGTGAAGCTACATGAGCAATAATGGAAGTACTCTAAACATGAAGATAAGGTCTTAACAGCTTGATAAAATTATCAATGATCTCTCCACCATAATACATGTATTTTTCAAATTCATCCTTGTTCTCTATAAACTTGTCCAAAAAATGGGTAAAATCTGTGAGATTTTGGACTTGAGTTTTGAAAGATTGAGTAACAAGAGGAATCCTCAGATTTTCCACAAGATATTTGAAGTGATTGGTCATGTCATTCTTAGAGAAGATTCGATTGAAGTAAAAGTCCACTTTCTTGGAAATTTCTTGTTGAGAATCATTGGAATTATTGGAATGGATTCTCACTAAATCAAGAACTCTATCATTATTTTTGATAACTTCAGATAGAGATTGTTTTTTAAAACCACTAAGCACAGCTTGAAGTTCCTCTTTGAAAACCATTCTGAGTAGATCAATGTCTAAAGAAGGTTGAGAAGATTTTCTAGTAGTATGAGAAGTAGTGACAGCCAAGGTAAGAGATTTCAGTTGATTTAGCACTTTTTGAAGGCACCCCTTATACTCATTAGTTAACTTGTTAAGTCCAATAACAAGTTCACACATCTCTTGAACAATCTTCTTGTTTATTTCAGCTACGTTGTCAGCTAAAGAGGTTATATGAGGTTGAATCAGTGAGGCTACTTTGTGTGGGGTCTGAGTAACAATTTTCTCAAAAGGATGAGAAGTATGTTATGGCCTTGAGTTTAGCACTCCCTGCATATCTTCAACCATACCTCTTAGAGTTTTTACTTCATCACTAAACAGTTTATTCTGAATTCTGACTTCTTGAATCTCATGAAGCATTTTGGGTTGAATCTTCCATATTACTTTTTCCAATAATAGTGAAGCATCTCTCTCACTCAGATTGGTTACAAGAGCCAGTTGATTATTCATAATCTTTTCAACCCCATCCAATAGGGTAGCTCCAAATTATTTTAGATCATCCTTATTCACCAAGTGTGAAGTTTCTTGTGAAGGCTCAGAGATAGAAACTGAGACAGGCTCAGGTTATTTAGTAGAGATAGCTTCAGGAGTAGATTTCATTTTCAACTGAAACATAGTAGACAAGTCAATACCTATGACTATAAATTCCTGTGAATCATTCAATCTAAATAACTGGGAAATTTATACCATGTATCCAGTGAACTAGGATCAATCTGATTAGGCACCTCAACAGATTCTATACTGGGGGGATGCTCCCCCTCAACAGGTTCATCCTTCTCAGGACTGAGAGATTTAGATCCTTGATCTATTTCCTCTATTTCATCCCTTATTTACTCATCCATTTCCTATCTAGCCAACTGAAAGGCTATCTCCATTCTTTCTTCAATAGAAATAATAACTTCAGGAGCAGTTTGTTCCTCTACATGTTCCTCACTAGCAGTTTCTTGAAAAAGAGACAAATATTCTTCTATAATATCTTCTAAAACTTCTGTGACTCTTTAAATAGCAACAATATCTTCTTTTGAAGAAGGGTTTTCTTCCAAATCAACAAAATTTTTAGGAACATGCACTTCTTTCTCAGCTAAGTCTTGAAGAACAAGTTCATTGTCCTCCTCATTTAGGACATTTTTTGTGGCATGTGCAACAACCTCTTCTTCTTCTTCTTCTTCTTCTTCTTCTTCAGGATACTCAACAAATTCATATGGTTCTAAACCAAGATTGAAAACATCTATATGTATTTAAGGGTCTTCCACTAGATTAAACTTTTCATAGATCCTATCATTTCCTTCTACCCATGCTTTTCTCCAAGTATTCCAATATATTTTCATCCTCTTTACTATAACCTTTGAGAGGAAAAACTCACAATCTTTTATAACTTCTTCATTTGGTCCAACCAATCCTTTGGCATGAAGAATTACTGAGATAAGCCAAGAATAAAACATGGAGGTTGAAATAGAGGATGTTTTGATCAACTCGCACATATAGTGTATAATATATTTTCAAAGGTTGATTTTATGTCAATTTTTCATTAAATGTATAAAAAACACATCCAGATACCTGACTATAGTGAAATCACCTTTTATGGGGATAATCAGATTCTAAATAAATTTAAACAGGAGTCTAGTTTCTCCATCCACCTCTGAAGCTATGGATATTATCTTGGTTCAATATCTATTTAAACTTCTCAAAGATTCTTCCAAATACAATTTTTCTTTCAAAACTTTCAAAACCAGAGACTTACTCAACAGAAGCCACTTAGGGAAAATATCCTTCTCAGGTACCACTAATCTGTTCACTATGTTCGGATTCAGAGGGCCCTCAGGTGCTATATTTGGCATGATTTTCCTCTTCTTCTTTGAAATACTTTTCACAAGAGTTGATGACGAAGGGTGTTTCATCTTGGGAATTCACTGACAGTTCAAGAAAGAGAAGGGTTGATGAAGGGTTATGGTTTGAGAGAAGAGAAGAGATCTCGATTGAAGAATGAGTGAAACTTCTTTTATTTTATCATTTAGGAATACCGATCATTGAAAAAACAAAAGAACAGGATAGTGAAAGGGTAAAATAAGTAATTACCTCAATACAAGATATAAAGTATAAATAAAATAATAAGACATCTTTACGGTGAGATAGTAACCAACTCTCATTGCGAGACAGTAACAGGCGTTCACGAGGAGACCACAACATGCGTTCATGGTGATACTATAACTATGTGATTTTGAAACTATGTGACTGTATTGTTTGAGACAGTAAGTGTCAGACAATAAGAAAGAAATAGTAACTATGAGACCGTAAACATGAAATAGTAAGTTTTAAGACAGTAAAACTATAACAATGTTAGAGTTAAACAGTAATATCAAGATAGTGATTTGTGAAACCATAAAGTGTAAAACAGTAAGATATAAAACAATAAGATATGAAACAGTAAGATATGAAACAGTAAGATAAGAAACAGGAAGATATGAAACAGTAAGATAAGAAACAACAAGATATGAAACAGTAATATAAGAAACAATAAGATATGAAACGGTAAGATAAATACTTACAATTTATCATACCCAATTTGTGTATGATTTAATCTATTATTTTAGAATTTAGTGGGTTAGTGAATATATCAGCAAGCAGATATTCAGTTCCAATGAATACCAAAGTGATGTCACCTTTTTGATAATGATCTCTTAAAAAGTGATGTCTTATATCAATATGTTTTGTCCTAGAGTGTGAAACAGAATTTTCTGAGATGTTAATAGCACTTGTATTGTCACAATTTATAGGTAAATGATTGAATTGATATCCATAATCTAGTAATATGTGTTTCATCAACAAAATTTGTGCACAAAAACTACCAGTATCTATGTATTCAGCTTCTACAGTAGATAATGCAACAAAATTTTGTTTCTTATTACACCATGATAATAGTGACTTTCCTAAAAAGTGACATGTTCCTAAGGTGATTTTTCTATCTAACTTATAACCACCAAAGTCAGAATCAGAATAACTAACCAATTCAGATGACTGTCCTCTGGGATAGAACAGTCCTAGATTGGGTGTATGCTTGAATTATTTGAAAATTCTCTTAACAACATTTAAATGAGATTCCTTGAGAGTTTCTTGAAATTGAGCACACATACACACACTAAACATAATGTCAGGTCAACTAGCAGTTAAGTAGAGTAAACTTCCAATCATTACTATGTAATTTGTTTGATCAACATGTAACGTCCAGGATCTAGAAGCCACCCAAAGCCGCCTCGTACCCTGTTGGTCACATGACCTCAAGCGCATTTCCCCAAACGCCAGAGACTGCCGACTAGCAGTGAGGGCCATGAGTGTGATAGTTGGGAAACTATGCCCTCATTGGCATAGTACACAGCGGAATAAAAAAAAAGCAATAGCAAAAGCAGTAATAATCCATACAACAGTAAATAGCAGAAGACTGAAAGTAAGGAACAACTAGAGCACATACATATATAAATGATGCATAGTACATATGTCTAGGAAAACATCCAAACACAATAAAATGATGGAATACAATAGTAATAATTACAAGTACAAAGAAAACGGATAAATAGATCCTCAGCCTCGCAATCCAAAGCTTGGTCCCATGCTCTCATGCTCCCCAGCAAGTCAAGTACCTAAAGTAGAAGGGTGCTTGACCTTATCTATCCCTACAACAATATAATTTGCTTGGGCCCAAAAGCATGACCCAAACAGGGTGTGAGAATAAATCCCAGTAGGCAACCACCCCAAGATCTATGCCTAACAGTCAATGAATATATGGAAAGTAAAAGTACAGAAAGCAGTAAATAGGAAAGTACATAGTAGTAAACAATTCCACGTGTCAAGAAGGCAGCTAAACAAACAAGGTAAACCTATGGGAATCACACACAGCCATCCCCTACGGTCCTACCTAACAGGTACAAGAAACCCTATGGGCAGTACACTCACCCTAGCCCATCTGGTTCAGTCATACGAATTCATAAAGACTCTATGATGAAGCACTCACAGTCAATTCCTCTTATAGTCTAAGGTAGTCAAGGACTCTCTGAGGAAGCACACAAGGTCAATTCCCCTTATAGTCCCAAGGTCAAGGACTCTCTGAGGAAGCTCACCCAGTTAATTACCCTTATAGCCCAAGTCATTCAAATACTCTCTAAGGAAGCTCACCCAGTCAATTCATCCTATAGTCTAGGATGGTTTAATGTAATTCAAAGTAAACAAAGACTCTCTGAGGAAGCTCACTCAGTCTATCCACTTATAGTCTATAATTCTCAAAGACTCTCTGAGGAAGCTCACTCGGTCTATCCCCTTATAGTCTATAATACCCAAAGAATATTTGAGAAAGCTCACTCGGTCTATCCCCTTATAGTCTATAATACCCAAAGACTCTCTGAGGAAGCTCACTCAGTTTATCCCCTTATAGTCTATAACACCAGGTTCACTACTAGAAATTTGGGCTATAGCCACGGTTCTAAACCGTGGCTATAGTCCCTCAAACTGTGGCTATAGGTAGTAGCCACGGTTCCTAAAACCGTGGCTAAGTTTGCCGTAGCTATAAGCCTAGACCTATATCCACGGTTTGAAATCGTTTCTTTAACATTATAGCCACGGTTGCAACCATGGCTGTATACCTAGAGCCACGGTTTCAACCATGGCTATACTAAAGGCCGGACAGACTTAATTGCCACGGTTTATAACTGTGGCATTATGTCTATAGCCACGGTTAATAACCGTGGTAATAAACCAATAGCCACGGTTTAAACCGTGGCTATAGGGTATCCAAATCCATAAAAAATACCCCCCAACCCCCTCAACACCCCCCGGACACCCCCTAGACATCCCCTGGACACCCCCTGGACACCCCCCTGCCACCCCCTGCCACCCCCTGCCAGTCCCCCCCTACCACCCCCCTTCCAGTCCCCCCTTACCACCCCCTGCCAGTCCCCCCTGCCCCCTGCCACCCCTGCTAGCCCCCCCTGCCCCCTGCTAGTCCCCCCTGCCACCCCCCTGCTTGTCCCCCTACCAGCCCCCCTGCTTGTCCCCCTGCCAGCCCCCCTGCTTGTCCCCCTACCAGCCCCTCCTGCCCCCTACATGTTCCCCTTCTAGACCCCTGCTAGCCCCCCCTGCTTGTCCCCCTGCCCCCTGCTTGTCCCCCTTCCAGCCCCCCTGCCCCCTACTAGTCCCCCCCCCCCGCCAGCCCCCCCTGCCCCCTGCCAGTCCCCCCTGCCTGGACACCCCTCCCCCCTGCCTGGACACCCCTCCCCCCTGCTTGTCCCCCCTTGCCACCCCCCTGCCAGTCCCCCCTACCCCCTGACACCCCCCTGCTAGTCCCCCCTGCCCCTTCTAGTCCCCCCCTGCCCCTGCTAGTCCCCCCTGCCACCCCCTGCTTGTCCCCCTGCCAGCCCCCCTGCCCCCTGCCAGCCCCCCTGCTTGTCCCCCTCCCACCCCCTGCCCCCTGCTTGTCCCCCTGCCAGCCCCCCCCCCCACCCCTGCTTGTCCCCCTGCCCCCTGCTTGTGCCCCTACCAGCCCCCCCTGCCCCCTGCTTGTCCCCCTGCCAGCCCCTGCTTGTCCCCCTGTCAGCCCCCCCTGCTTGTCCCCCTGCCAGCCCCCCTGCCCCCTGCTTGTCCTCCTGCCAACCCCCCTGCCCCCTTATTGTCCCCCTGCCAGCCCCCCCCTTCCCCCTTCTTGTTCCCCTGCCATCCCCCCTTACCCCTTGCTTGTCCCCCTACCACCCCCCCCTGCCCCCTACTTGTCCCCCTGCCAGCCCCCCTGCCCCCTGCTAGCCCCCCTGCCCCCTGCTAGGCCCCCTGCCCCCTGCTAGGCCCCCTGTCAGTCCCCTGCTAGTCCCCCTACCCCCTGATCTGATAACCAAGTTTATCTGATCTGATAACCACAACATCTTCAGCACTGCCAGATTCAGGTTTAACAGGTACCAATTCACCAATTCTGACATGTTTAGCACCCCTCCCCCAGCTGGACACCCCCTACCTGGACAGCACCCCCCCCCTCCCTGGACAGCACCCCCCCTCCCTGGACAGCAGCTCCCCTCCCTCCCCCCTGGTCACTGGACTCCCCCTGCATATTTACCCCTGCTGGACACTGGACCCCTACTCCCCCCACCCCAACCAGCCCCCTTGTAGCCCTGCTGGACACAGGACTCCCCCCTGGAAACTAGTTCTTGGGATGCCCAAATCATATTTACCCCTATTGGACACTGGAATCCCCCCTGGACACCGGACTCCCCCTGTATATTTACCCCTGCTGGACACTGGACCCCTGCTGGACACTAGCCCCATACTATAGGTTCTTAGTAGGACCACCCCATACTATAGGTTCTTAGTAGGACTTGGGAAAATCTTGAAACAAAATTCAGAAGTAGCTATATATGAGTAATCTAGGAAAACATACATATAATCAGTCTGGAAAATAAAACAGAATAAACTATAAAATGTTTATGGAAATAAAATAAAACATATTTGAAATTGGAAAACATTACCAGAAAAACTGTTTATCAACTAAACAAACTGCTTGGTGAAATCATGGTCACACATGCTCATCCTCAGATAAAATCTGCTTGCATTTCATGTAGTACTGCATTAAACAAAACATTGGAATTATGATTTGAAATAGAGTTACCAGATTTTATAGCACCGTGCTCACTATCTATAGGTGGTGAAATAGTTATACCTGGTGCCTGTGAAGTATCTGTGGGATGTTTTATGATATTTTCCAGATCTGGACAGCACTGCATTTTCTCTATAGAGACATTCATAACCTGCATGGGCTTAGGTTTCTGGACATCCCTCTTGCACCCCCTTGCAACCCCCTGGACAACCCCCTTGAACACCCCCTGCTGGACAGCCCCTCCCCCTGCTGGACAGCCCCTCCCCCTGCCTGGACACCCCTCCCCCCTGCTGGACACCCCTCCCCCCTACTGGACATCCCCCCCTGCTGGACACCCCTCCCCCCCTGCGGGACAACCCCTCCCCCTATGGGACAGCCCCCTCCCCCCTTCCGGACACCCCTCCCCCCTGCCGGATAGCCCGTGACAAGCCCGCCCCCTGCCGGACAGCCCGCCCCCTACCGGATAGCCCACCCCCCCTGCTGGACAGCCCCGCCCCCTGCCTGGACACCCTCCCCCTGCTGGACATCCCTCCCCCCTACTGGACATCCCTCCCCCCTGCTGGACATCCCTCCCCCCCACCAGCCCCCAACCCCAGACCCCCCCCCCCAACCCCAGCCCCCACGAGCCCCCCACCAGCCCCCAGCTGCACCAGCCCCCCCAGCCCCCAGCCCCCCCCAACCCCAGGCCCCTGCCCCCCACCGGCCCCCAGCCCCCTGCCAGTCCCCCCCTTCCCAGTCCCCACCTGCACCCTGCCAGGCACCCTGCTAGTCCCCTGCTAGTCCCCCTACCCCTGGACACCACCTGGACCCCCTAAAATAAGTGAGTTGGAACATGAATTTAGATGAGGGCTTCAAATGTTAAGGGGTCTGGTTTAATTGGTTAGAATTGGGTGAGGTTTGGAATGGTTTTAAAGTGGGATGCCTAGTGGAAAATGTGGGGTTTGTGGCTTAGAAGTTGAGAGGTGGGTAGACCTGATTGGTGGTCAAGTTGTGGATGGGTTTCCTAGGTGGATTGAAAAATGGTGGGGGACTGGAAGGAGTTCATAGTGGCTAAATTGAAGTGGGAGCTTGGAATTCAGTAGGGCTTGAGTTTGGATTTTTTAGTGAGAGTGGAAATGGCCCTGGAATAGCTGGTTTGATTTTGGTGGGTTGGCCATGTGATTTTTATAGTGCATCGAAAAATAGTCACTAGCAGGGCTTGGTTTGGTGTGAAATTCAGTCAAACGGTTGTGGGAACCATCATGGAAGCAACTACCAAATACATGGCCAAATCACGGCGTGACCGCCGCAGGGTGTCATTCTGGAGGAGTAACCGCCGTAGGGTGTCGTCCTGGAGCAGGGCCAAATCACGGCGTGACCGCGGCATGACCACGGCGTGACCGCCGCAGGGTGTCGTCCTGGAGGAGTAACCGCCGAAGGGTGTCGTCCTGTAGTAGGGCCAAATCACGGGCGTGACCGCGGAGTGACCGCCGCAGGGTGTCGTCATGGAGGAGTAACCGCCGCAGGGTGTCGTCCTGGAGCAGGGAAAAATCAGGCGTGACTGCGGCGTGACCGCGGCGTGACCACGGCGTGACCGCGGCATGACCGCAGCGTGACCACAACGTGTTGGCCCGGTCCAGCGACATCCGCGGGGCAACATCTTCCACTTAGTTTCAAATAGGATGATATGGATGGCATGATACGAGTAACCACCGCAGGGTGTCATCCTGGAGTAGGGCCAAATCACGGCGTGACCGCGGCGTGACCGCGGTATGACCGCGTCGTGATCGCGGAGTGACCGCGGCGTGACCGCGGCGTGACCGCGGCGTGACCGCGGCGTGACCGCGGCGTGACCGCGGCGTGACCTCCCACCCAGGACCCTGGACACCCTTGCCAGTCCCCCCCAGACCCTGGACACCCCTCCCCCCTGGCTGGACAGCCCCTCCCCCTGTTGGACACCCCTCCCCCTGCTGGACACCCCTGCCCCCTGCCCCCTGCCCCCTGCCCCCTGCCCCTTGCCCCCTGCCCCCTGCCCCCTGCCCCCCTGCCCCCTGCCCCCTTCCCCCTACCCCCTGTCCCCTGCCCCCTGTCTAGTTTAAGGAATCCACTATGAGTGAACCTCAAGGAGATCACAAATTAATTATTCAAAATAAATGGAACTAACAGATGGGGGGAGGGGTCTCTCATAGTGTATTCCTTAAACCGAACAGGTTCTAAGAGATCATAAATCAATTCTTTGAAAATTGATAGAACTGATTGAGAGAGAGGGAGCGATTCTCTCATAGTGGATTCCTTGAACCAAAGAGGGTCTAAGATATCACAAATTATTTCCTTGAAAATTAATGGAACTAGAAGGGGGGGAGAGAGTTACCGAAACACTGGGTAAATGAGAGGTCTTTTCACGTATCTCCGCACTTATTTCTTGAAGGTCGAAAAGAGTCCTCCCACAAGACGGGCACGAAACATACTCCTGCCACAGTAGTAAAAATTCCACACATCAAAATTATCAAAACTACATGATCAACCCAATCATCTTATTATCTAAAACCACATCACGTACCGTCTTTGTATTTCGCATCCTATAACCTTATAGTAAGTTAATGATGTATCCCTCACGAAATCAATGTCCTGGTCCAGCGCTTCAATTAGAATACCGTCCCCGAGCCCATCCACAAGAAGTGCCCCGGCATTAGTGCCAGCTTCGATCACCAACTCATCCCTGAAACCAAGCTACTTGACTCACACCCAATTGAAGAAACCCAGATGAGTTACAGGTCATGGTATTGTTCTGTAATTACCTATGAATTCTATTGGGGAATTGAAGATGATGGATTACAGCGAAGTTCAGAGCATTGCCTTCCAAAAAATCAAATAGCTTCCTTGCATCATGTACCCTGCTACTTTTCTCTCACTATAGGGAAGACCTTGAGAATCATGGCGGCATCAGTGTCTTTTAGGGTTTCAAGGTCCTTGTAGGGTTCATCGCCTCGTATGGACACCACCAATCGTGTCCCTGAGAAAAATTATATATATATATATATATCATTGATTTTATCCCTTTAATGCATCATTGAAGGAAGGGAAAATCAGTTCTTACAGCATCTGCATCATCTACTGGAGGAAGCTCTCTTAAAAGGATTGAATCCACAGTTGCCACATCCTAAATCAACACAGGCTTTCATTTTTTCAAAAACCAGTAGAAAATATATTTATTAACTTGTATAAATGGTACTCTTGAAAACATTTTTGAAACACATTTTCTAATACATTTTTGGAAAATAAAAATACAAAATATTTTCACATACCGAACGCACCCTTATGACCCCCCTAATTTTCCCATTCAAATAATGAAATAGAAACTAACCTTGAATGGCATGCCAACAACAACCTTTGCTGCTAAATACTTGTAAAGAAGATCTGGCATCTGTCACAGTTAATGAAGGAATACTAGTAAAAACGAGGAGCAAGAAATCAACATACAAGATGGATAAATTCTCATTTAACCAGAAAAAAAATCCAGATGGTGGTGAGAGATAATTTGAACATCCATGACGGTCTCATACGACTACTATTTTCCTTAATCACCAGAATTTAACTAGAATACATACTGCCCCCAGCTCCACTCCCCCTGCCCCCTACCTCCCTCCCCCCTGCCCCCCTCCATCCTGCACCCTACCCCCTGCCCCCTGCACCCTCCACCCAACCCCTTAGCCTGCACAACACCCCCTGCACCCCCCTGCACCCTCCCTGCCCCCTGCCCCCCCTCTACCCTCCCCCCTGCCCCTGCCCCCTGGCCCCCTGCCCCCTGCCCCCTGCCCCCTGCCCCCCTCCACCCTGCCCCCCCTCCACCCCTACACCCAGCCCCCTGCTACCCCCAGCCCAGCTGCACCAGCCCCTGCCACCCCCCCCCCAGCCCCCAGCCCCCTACCCCCCTCCACCATGCCCCCCTGCACCCCTCCACCCAGCCCCCTGCTACCCCCATCCCAGCTGCACCATGACCCCTGCCACCCCCCAGCCCACCTGCACCAGCCCCCCCCCCCCTCGCAGCCCACCTGCACCAGCCCCCAACCCCAGCCCCCTGCACCATCCCCCCCCAGCCACCTGCTACCCCCAGCCTTCCTTCCACCCCAGCCCACCTCCACCCCCCCCCCCCCCGCAGCCCCCACCTGCACCAGGTGTGGTCATAAATCTACTATAACTGTATATTTCATAGGCAATATCAGGTCCCATGGAAATCAGAGTACATAATGTTACCAAAAATATTATCAAAATGGATTTTACACCTAAATTGAATATCATCATCAGCAATGGGTTTTTGTGTTGAAGAAAATTTAAATTGTTTTACTAGGAGTACATTGGGAAATTTTGAGAGATTCAAACATGTGTCTATTTTAATATTTAATATTTAACCATTTTGAGATAAGTAAGAAAATTTATTTGGTCCATCTCTAACAATTTCAATGCCTAAGGTTTTATTAGCTATGCCTAAGTCTTTCACTTCAACTTACCATTATTTTGTGATTTTACAATAATTATGAGGCTCATTGTTCTTACAAATTGTAATCATGTCATCAACATAAATCATCAGATTTCATGTAGTACTTGCATTAAACAAAACATTGGAATTATGATTTGAAATAGAGTTACCAGATTTTATAGCACCGTGCTCACTATCTTATAGGTGGTGAAATAGTTATACCTGGTGCCTGTGAAGTATCTGTGGGATGTTTTATGATATTTTCCAGATTTGGACAACACTGCATTTTCTCTATAGAGACATTCATAACCTGTATGGGCTTAGGTTCCTGGAAATCCTCTTGCACCCCCTTGCAACCGCCCTAGACATCCTCCTTGAACACCCCCTTGCACCCCCCATGCCCCCCTTAGTCCCCCATGCTCGCCCTGCACCCCACTGGACAGCCCCCATGCCTCAACTGGATAGCCCCACTGGACAGCCCCACCGGACACCCCCTGCACCCCCTGGACAGCCCTCCCCCCTGCCGGACACCCCTCCCCCCCCTTGCTTGGGACAACCCCTCCCCCTGCTGGACACCCCTCCCCCTGCTGGACACCCTTTCCCCGTGCACCCTGCCCCCTGCACCCCACTGGACAACCCCCATGCCCCAACTGGACAGCCCCACTGGACACCCCCTCCACCCCCTGGACACCCCTCCCCCCTACTGGACACCCCCCCTGCCGACACCCCTCCCCCTGGCCCTTTCTACACCCCCTAGAATGTGTTTCTATTGATATAATGATCACCCTTATTGAGGTATGTTTTGTATTAGAAAACATACCAAAGTACAATGAGCATTGTAGGATGATAGGTCATGCCACTGATAAGTGCAGAATTGTACAGAAATTCTGCAAGCCATCCTCTATTAATACTTCGTTGAAAGATGCTCTAAAAGGAAAAAATATTAATACCACGACGTGACCGCGGCGTGACCGCAGCGTGACCACAACGTGACCACAGAGTGTTGACCCGATCAGTGACATCCGCGGGGCAGCATCTTCTGGCTAGGAGCGAAGGAAGCGGGAGGAGGCTAGAATGCTGGATGTGGCTAGAGAAGGGCCAAATAATAGCTTGACTACGGCGTGACTACGGCGTGACCGCGGCGTGACCGCGGCGGTGACCGCGGCGTGACCGCGGCGTGACCGCGGCGTGACCGCGGCGTGACCGCAGTGTGTTGGCCCGATCCATCGACATCTGCGGTGGTAGCATCTTATGGCCAGGAGCGAAGGGAGCCGGAGGAGGCTGGAATGTGGGTGGAAGGGGGCTGGTTGCAGGTGTTGGGGGGATGGTACGGGTAGATTCGAAGGTGGCAGGGGGGATGTTGCGGGATGGAATGTTGATGGCATCGGGATGAAATGAAGGTGGAAGGGGTTGGTGTGGGCTGGATGTGGCTGGAGCAGGGACAAATCACGGCGTGACTGTGGCGTGACTGCGACGTGACTGCGGCGTGACCGCGGCGTGACCGCGGCGTGACCGCGGCGTGACCGCGGCGTGACCGCGGCGTGACCGCGGTGTGACCGCGGCGTGACCGCGCGTGACCGCGGCGTGACCGCGGCGACGCGGGCGTCCGGCGTGACCGCGGCGTGACCGCGGCGTGACCACGGCGTGACCGCAGCATGTTGGCCCGATCCATCGACATCCGCGGGGCAGCATCTTCCGGCCAGGAGTGAAGGGAGCGGGAGGAGGCTGGAATGCGGGTGGAAGGGGCCTGGTTGCAGGTGTTTGGGGGATGGTGTGGGCTGATTCGAAGGTGGTGGGGGGGGGGGGGCTGTTGCGGGCTGGAATGCTGGTGGCAGCGTGCTGAAATGAAGGTGGAAGGGGCTGGTGTGGGTTGGATGTGGCTGGAGCAGGGCCAAATCACGGCGTGACCGTGGCGTGACCGTGGCGTGACCGCGGCGTGACCGCGGCGTGACCACGGCTGTGACCGCGGCGTGACCGCGGAGTGACTGCGGCGTGACCGTGGAGTGACCGCGGCGTGACCGCAGCGTGTTGGCCCAATCCAGCGACATCCGCGGGGCAACATCTTTAGACCAGGAGCAGAATGGGAGTGGGAGGAGGCTGGGAATGCTGGTTGAAAGGGGCTGGTTGCAGGTGTTGTGGGTATGGTGCGGGCTGATTCGAAGGCGGCATGGTGGGTGTTGCGGGCAAGGGGGATGTTCAGACATAAATACACTGACCGAGATGCTCGGATAAACCAAGACTCCATTGCTCGGATAGAGGCGATCTAGCAATACTTCCGCATGCAGTAACTATCAAAAGGTTATAATCATAGATGAAATGGTTCAAGATAACCAGACACAGTTTGATAATTTTAATGTAAAACATCCAAATGAAGGGGTCGTGCAATGACACGAATTTGCAGAGTGAGAATATCTGATTGATCATCGGATGGAGTACACTGCAATCAGAGGAAAGAATATGCGCTGTGAGAATACAATATGCAATGAAGGATCATCGTATGGTCCAATAAAATTGTACGCTAAGTAGACACCCTATGATCATACGATTCAGGTATAACATAACCGGTAGTAGAAAAGTTGAAAGACTATGATATGAATCTACATACACAAGAGTTGGAGCACCAAAAAATGCAACTACTGATGACCATGTGATAATAATACAATCGAGATGAGTAATAAATACAATAAAGTATCTAATAATCATATAACTCCCTTGAAAGTATAGAGAATAGTTGATGTTCAATGTATAATGAATGATATGTTAGATTTGGATGCATGGAGAAATTAAATTGCATAAGATAAAATTATATTTTTCATTAAGAGAATATTTTGAAAAGCACATTACAATTTTGTAATTTGAATAAAGAATTCAGAGTACATAAAACAAAAATCATGATGGAATAAGTTATTACATACCGTTAGGTACAATGATGACATTGATATAGTACCTGAGTCAGTTGTTTGGGATCTTGCACCAGAAGAAGCACCCTATAAGCAGATAAACGGTAATGTCAAATTGAATGACTACTCATATATTGAACATAGGTGGCTGAAAGAATAAAAATGAATAAACCTTACCAAAATCTTGAACTCATTGTCTTCGATGGTGGTGGATAGAACCGGTCCTTATCATAAGAAACCACCTATAAGAAAATAGTGGGAAAATAAATGAGATATAACAACTTCTTATATATATGTGATCAGTGTGTCAACTGTAGACAGAAAAGAAGGACACATTTTACACGATTTAGGTAATTATAAAAATTTTCCAAAGATTAAATCATCTTAAAAAATGAAGAAAAATGGATTCTTGAAGCTACTAGATTGAACAACCTTCAATTATAGGACATACCTGACTATAGAGACTTTGAGAGAGCTTCCCAAGCAGGATTTTCAGCATGAAAAAATAATAGGGACCATCCTCAATCAGGATCATTCCTAAAACCGATGAAGAGTGTAGCCCTTAACTTCTGAAATACCATAAACTACTTAATAACTAGACAATTCATAACTAAATATTAGAATAATACATGAATGATTGAAGAAAGGGACAAAAAAAGGCATAAACACTTAAATAAAACTGTATGGTTCCAAGTGTAGAAGTAAAGAAAATAGATGACACGAGAAACTCATACAGCCATTCAAAAATTTGGATCATTGGTATGAATGATAAACCATCATTATCATCTTCCGGGTAGCTATTTGTAACAATGCTCAAATGAAACAGAAGTTTTCTTCTCCATGTAAAAGCACATATATCATGTTTTTTTTTATGAAAGCTAGTTCTTACATTGGAAAATATGGAACCAATAAATTTCATGGTTTCCAATGTTTTAGGAGGATCATTGGCATCCATACCAAGCAAGGAATTGGATAATGAAATTGTCAAGAGATAAATGTATGCATCAACAACAACAGAATCATCTAACTTTTCATAAGAATTAGACAAGGAAGAGAAGAAATATGATCTCCCAAAAAAGGCCACTCATGTTACATGAGTTTTCAACTAGTGATTGGTTGTAATATATGAGAAGCTACATGGCAACGATTTCCAATGTATGGTTTTAAAATAACATGAAAAACTCATTTAACTCTTAGATAATTGAATATGGAAGAAGTATTAGTTGGTGCTTATACATGGAAGTGGCAGATTATTTATATAGTTAACTCTGAATGTGTGAATCATATTATAGAGGAGAATCCAAACCTAGAAATATTGATTTAAATATTTACATCTCTAAAGATTTTGACACTCTTAGCTAGGATTTCACTTTTTAAGTACTTGACAGTTTTGGTTTCTCAACCATATTTATTAAGCTTATTCAAGAACTTATCTACAAATCAAGACTCTCTTTCATTATTAATGGGGTCTCACAAAAGATACTTCGGTCATACCTAATGGGTGAGATAGGGGGATCCT
Organism: Viscum album; assembly: GCA_963277665.1. Classification (NCBI taxonomy): domain Eukaryota; kingdom Viridiplantae; phylum Streptophyta; class Magnoliopsida; order Santalales; family Viscaceae; genus Viscum; species Viscum album. The sequence goes on from OY728130.1 coordinate 517,711,242, forward strand.
CCCTCAACTTTTTTATTTGGAATTATCAGGGATTAATATATGAAATGCCTCCTAAAATCTACAGATTATGGGGCTTTATCACCAGTTAAGGCCACTATAAAGATAAGATCACCCACCCACTTTCTTTTATGTTGATGAAATTATCTTTTTTTGTCAAAATGATGACCGATCACTTTCCTTCATCAAGGGGATTTTCAAGCATTATGAATCTCTCTCAAGACAAGCCATTATTTGGAGGAAATCTAAGCTTTATTTTAGAAAGGACATGCATGTTTCCAGCCCCCAGCCCCTATCCCCCTGCCCCCTGCCCCCCTCCACCCTGCCCCCTGCCCCCCTCCACCCTGCCCTCTCTGCCCTGCAAGAACGCTTAGTCTCCCCATTGAATTTGATAGGAATTCCCGCAACTGGTTCACTACCCCAAAGGATTTGAGAATTCCAAAAAAAACCAACTTAATCCCTAAAAGAGAATCCGAGTTTGAATAATTAAATTCTTACCGAAGCTAGATCAAAGAGAGGATCCCAATATTGAAACCTCAAGATTCCGGGTTTGAGGGAGACAAAACTAAAGCCCCATGTTCTTGATTTTAATTCATCCTATGGGGAGAAGAGGAAAAAATCCCCTACCAATTGACACCATGCACCATC